>OV816026.1:22505497-25005497 GCA_929113105.1 Agrypnus murinus
TGATCGTTCACTTTAATTCACAAGCAGCATCTAGAAATTCACAGAACAATAGAAAAGATATTCAAAAGTCGTTAAATATGTAAATTAGAACTTACGAAGCCAAATCAGTTAATGTAACTTTTACAATGAAGGAAGACGCTTGTCCACCTGTGTATTTGAACGATTATAATCGTTCAAATACATGATAATGATGATTATCATTTACCACAGATGGTGCAAAATATCTGGGTTTGCAATTTGAACGACGGATGTGGGTGGCATAATAATAACTGCTACTGTCCATCACCTGGCGAACCAGTCCCTAGAAGCTATAAAGCTTGTGCGGGTAGGAGCGAATACTACTACTACGCAGGTCCAACGTACGGCTGTAGCCGACTTAACAGGTGGTATAGCACAATTCCCACATTTGTGTTACAGCTAAGCTAAGTTAATCAGATCTTTCTAAATATGCACTTGGAAATGTATACTTAGAAAAAGCAATTGCGGTTAAATCTACAACTAAATTGGCTTATTAGTGAGAAGTCTCAATTGTATGTAGAAAACAAATTATATTAAACCATAAAACCATACTAAACTCAACATGGTCCCATCCAGCTCTGTAATTAACCAGTTATTCAAACTTAGAAATCTTGATGGATTCCAAAATAAAGTTCTGCTAATAATAATAGGTGATGCACTGTGGTATGTGCCAAACTATAGAATAGAGAAAGATCCTCAGTTTTTATTAATCCAGAGTTAAGTTATGAAATTTAGTGGAAACTACAGGAACGAAATTGTCACATCCTTATGTTCTATTCAATCCTATTCGAGCACACACCTATTTTTGGTCATTAGTCATCATCAAACATTTACTTGCTGTTCTGGAAAGGAATAAATTGTAGAATAATCATGGGGATAAAACAACATTTGGATTTACTCACAAAATTATTTAAAACTATTTTTTCAAAACAGTAATAGTGTAATGTAAAGTTATAACTTTTAAAATAGTTCTCTTTAATTTATTTCAGGAATCATTTGTAAAACTAGACAGTCCATTGATACGAATCGTTCATTCGAACCGGTAAACCACTGAATTTAAAACCTTTTTTGTGCAAATAGAATTTTCCAATTTATTTATACGTTACAACTCTTCCAATTACTCGTTCTAGAAAGTTAATTTATTGCAAGCTCCGCTATTTATTGCAGATCAGATTTTATCGAGCATAGCTAATCTGTTAAAACCAAACGATTAAAGACTTGCCACTGCTTAACCCTAAAGGCTTACTTTCAAGGAGATATTGTATAATTGACTTTGTCCTAAAATTGATAAAAGTTTTTTTATACGTCGTCTAAAATTATTGGGACATAATAATTTTAAGGAGTTAATTATTATTAATAGTAATAGTTAGTAATTTGATACTTAAATAAAGTATAATCAAAAGTTATTTTTATTAAACATGTTCACTGAATTAGTTAGGCATGATTTTGATTATTCATTAGTACGATTAGTACTTAAATAAATACCTTAAATGATAATAATTGTATCCAGAAGGAAATGTTTTCAAAACATAAAATTGTATGATAAACAGTGCTATTAAATTAAAATGCAATATGCTGTACATTGCATTTAAAAATAAGTATGTCAGACCATTACATTTACTGTATGTTATGCAACCAATCATACATAGCAGTTCACAATGCGCTAGCCGTTTAACCTCTTCCTTTTCACTTGAGGATAATTTTAGACTAATTGAATTTTTTAAATACCTTACAAAAGTAAATGAAAATTCCATTTATTTTAAAATAAAAGTATTTTTTTGGAACAAACCACGTCTGTTCGTGGTAAAATTAATACGTACTTTCAACAACCAACCAATTTAACCTAATGCTTTTACTTGATTATTTTCAAATGCTTTACAGAGTAATAAAGTATATTGCATTTTAATTTAATAGCACTGTATATAAAGTCATACTCAGGATACGAGCAACGTTATGCAAGGGTGATAGATCCATGAGACAAGAATGTGTATGAACCAGTTTTTGGAACATTGCACTAAAGTGAGAATGCTTATTCATTAGCTATGGAGTAATATAAAAAGAAAGAGTTTCACAGCTCGAGTCAACGATTTCCACGAATGGACAGATCGGCATTTTTAACATACTTGAGTAATAGTAAATAAGGGACTTTTTAAGGCCAAATATAAGCAGTGTTTTGGTAATTTTGAACAAATTACAGTACATATTGTACTTGCCTGGTTCACCATCTTAATTAGATAGATTATTTGGGTTGTTTGGACTAAATAAAAAAAATAAATTATATCTAACTAGTATCTCGGTTTGTTGAGGTTTAAAATTGATTACTTACTCATTAAGGACACATTCGTATTTTTGATTCACATCAAATAAATTAATTGTTACTTTAATATACAGTAACTAGCGAATAAGGCCGGTTCTTCGAACCTTGAACTAGCAAATTCACCAATTCAGGAACAAGACCAAGCATATTCACAAAACCAGAAACAAGAACCAGCTGCACAAGGAAATTCACTAAGTGAGGACCAAGAACCCTTGGCCCAGCCCACACACTGATCTCACAACTCCAGTACAAATTAAACGGATATGCTAGATGCAGCTGCAATCCTGCACTCCACATTTAAAAATACACTGCAGCCATGTCTAGCATTTCCATTTAATCAACAATGCAGTTTTACGATCAATCTTCTGTTTAACTGGTACTATTGTGAGTTGCGAGATCAGTGGGTGGGATGGGCCAAGGGTTCTTGTTCTTCACTTGATGAACTTCCTTGTGCTGCTTATTCTTTTTTCAACTGGCTTTGTGAATATGCCTAGTCTTGTTCCTGAATTGACAAATTCGCTTGTTCAAGGTTAGAAGAATCGGTCTTATTCGTTAGTCAGGAATATCTTCGAAAACATATGCAGGGTATTCATCGTCTGTTACAGAATTTTCTCCACAATACCTCAGTAACTCGTGCATTCTCCGTCTTGTTACGCAGAGATCAGGGTCCTTCTCTGTCCATGTCTGGGATACATGTTGCCTACTTTCAGTCACATCTTCATGGTTTGAGTCTTCATCTCAACTAATGATAGTATGGTTTTGCGACACTGCGACACTTCAGATTCTGAACCGGAAATGTGGGAGGGTTCACAAACTTTGATATGTCTGATTGTCTTGAGCAAACCGCGAATCGATTACGCTCTTTAGCTTGCTCATTGTCGCGTAGAGAGCGGTTCGCTTTCGCCCTTCTCGCTAGTTTCTGCTCACGATCTGCACCAGATTCGTTCACGAGTCCCAATTGTTTAACCTCTCTAATTCGCGCAACTCTGCTCTCCCGATCTTTAGTACTTTTCTTCGGTAGTCGGGAACGTTGTGCGTCCCTCATTTACGCGAGCCTGCGCTGGCGTTTGCCGGCTTCGCAGTTAACGTCTCCAGATGTTGAAAACATAAGCACTGCTTAAAACTAAAGTGCGCCACTAAATAAAGCAAAAAGGTAGAAAAAAGAAACAAAGCAAATAAAGTTAGGATACAAACCCAGTTTGTTCAGTCTGCATTAAATAAATTATAATTACATTTTTCTTTCACTGAATAAAGCAAAAAGGTAACAAAAAGAAACAAAGCAAATAGACTTACCATTAAATAAATTATAGGATACAAACCCAGATGTTGACTAAAAAACTAAAGTGAGACACTAATTAAAATGGACTTGGTCCATGCACTTATCACTGAAACAAAACAAATAAAGTTAGCATACGAACCCAGTTCATTCATGCTGTATTAAATAAATTATAATTAAATTTTTCCTTCACTAAATCAAGCACAAAGGTCAAAAAAACAAAGCAAACAGACTTACCATTACATTATCATTACAAACCCAGACTAAACACTAAAAAACTAAACTGGGACACTAACTAAAAAGGTCGAAAAAAGCTTTGGTCCGTGCTAAAACAAAGCAAATAAAGTTAGCATACAAACCCACTTAGTTCACGCTGACTTAATAAATTATAATTAAATATTTCTTCGCTAGAAATTCACTTAACTATTATAATAATATAATAATAATGTGATTTCAACATACAACTTGAGCAAAAATGAAACCATAGTTCGCCATGAGCAATTATCGAAAAATGGGAATATGCAACAGTAATTCAACGTTAATACATACAATAATTATAAATAATAACAATTTGACAACTGTTGGTCAGTTTCGTTAGTACTTATAAAGGAAGTGGTTTATTTATTAATATTGATAAAAAGGTATTGTTATCTGTTTGCCCACCCTTGTTAATAGAAAAACGAACCAATATTCTTTTCTGAATACTATTTATAAATAAGTTGTCAAGATTTTTCCAGTAAATTAGATTTTATTAGCTTCTAACATCATTTTATCAAAACATTTTTCATTCACGAATAATTTGTTTATATTAGTTACCATTATTTTCCTTTTTTTTCATTGTATCATAAATCGTCTAGTTAGAATATTTATGTACACTACATTATCTTTCTTAACAATATGTTATTATTTATTAATGCATCTTAATTCATGTAGAACACATTCTTTCAAAATTGAGTCATCTGGTTTTAATCTATTTACTGTAATTATATAACAAACAGCCCAGCCTTGTTAATAGAAAAACGAACCAAGTAATTTTTAGCAAACTTACAGAATGCAGGTTCCATGCCGCTGACTGGTCATGCGTCATATTCTAAAAAAAGAAAATTGGAGAAATATAAAACAGGTAGTTATAATTATTATAAAGATTAATACCAATAGAACATAGGAGCAATAATTACTAGAGGCTTTTCACCAATTGGAAAAACAGGTTCAAATGGTTACAAAACTCGTACAGCATTATTACAAGAAAAGTCAATATTTGTGAGTGGTTTCTGTTTAAGCCATTGATCTGAAAGAAACACATTAAGTTCTTATAATAAAATAAAAGTGCATCTAGTTTAAATTTACTACTTACAGCAGCTATTGTAAAGTACGTTGTAAGAAAACGGTGAATACAAATAAATATCACAACAAGTAATTAAACAAGAAACTTATTTAGTAAATCTTACCATTTTAAAATTCATAAAGTTTTTTTTATAACTTAAAAATCCAATGAAATCCAAGGAAACGAGATTTCCCAAACGGGCAGCTAGATAAACATGCGTACCACCTTTTCCGAAAGAGTAGAAATCAAAGTGATAAAGAAATAAGATTGATTATTAATTTAACTGTCTATTACCAACCGATCTAGAATCTTTAAGTATTTTCAACATCTTTAATAAAACCTAGTAAATAGGATGTATTAGATGATAGAAAGTCAGCAAACTAAATTGAACCTTCCGATCCGTAACAATCGATACAAAACAACTAAATAACTTCACAACGAAGGATCTAGTCAATATTAATCCCAGAACATGGAATAGTAATGCCTCAAGGATTTGAAGCGCTTGCTTTCAACCGCGAGCCGAAAGTGCCATAGACATTCTCGAAGAAGTTGTCAGTGATCAGAGAGAGGAAATTTGACAGGAGTAAGGAGTATCCACAGAATATAGATATAAATTACAAATTTCTATAAACATAGAAACGATTGAAATAAAAATGTAACAAATTTTTAACTTGCTTACTACCTGCAACATGATTTTTTCAGCAAAGCACGTTTGTGAGTTGCTGTGAAGCTTAATTCAAATAAGCCGTTAGTCATTGTTAGCCGTTGTGAAATAACAGCAATATGGAGTGCATTATTTATTTATACTGTGAAGAATAGATAAAATAAATATTTTAATTTGCCACATGATATACACTAAGCGAAAAATTCACTGAAATAAGAAAAAAGAAATTTAATTTCTTTAAGAGGACACAGAGGAAAATTTAATTTCTTGAAATGTAAATACCTATCTTAGTAAGCCGTGTCCAGAATTTAGATAAGAGGCCCTCTTCCATAACAAAGTTTAGATTTTCCAGGCCAATTTCCGCAAATTGTCAAAATGAAAAGAAGGAATTTAACCTGCAATTACACCAACATCTGATGATATAAGAACTTTCTAAAAGACTACGATGATATTTCATAATTCAACATCTTGGAATCTAAAATTACCGGAAAATAATTACTAGCTACCTACGTATAAGTATAATCTCAACTTTGTGGATGAAATGAGAAGTATAACTTAATTTCAAATGTAGCACCTGTTAGCAACCGCAGATCCGTTTGTTACGACTTTCGTAGGAAGTGGAAACTTAATCGTTTACGTTAAACCCATACTCGTTAGTGCGTAGGTTTACAGTTAGGGAGGAGATATCCAATAATTTAAGTTTTTTCCATGTTAATCCAATTAATTTTCGAAGAGAAATTTAATACGTGTAGTTTGTTGCTTGTAGTTTCGTTTTTATCAATTTGATGAAATATCCAAAAGCTATTTTAACTGTAATACCTGTTTCTGTAAATTTACTTTATGAGAATTACAGGTTAATGTTATACGATATACTAATACGAGCTATAATAATTCTCAATATATCTACGGAATTTTGAAATAAAAACTTATTTATAGCTGGAAGTTATCTTAATAGAAACCCATAAAGTAGTCGATTTCTGTATAAACACTTTTTTAAGTCAATGCACTCTTGTGCAGTATATGGTTAATTCACTGTAAAGGTATAGAATAAAAAATGAAATTAAACAATTTATTGGTGGCATGGAAGACAACTGTGCATTAAACATTTGCGTTTTTATTTTACTAGTACACCACATTAACCTTCAATCTTACGGCATTAGGTTAATTTCCCTTTTTTATAATCTTTTACTATTGTAACGTTCTTTTTAAAATAATAACAAAAATGCTGTTTAAATCGTCTATTAATCAAAAAAAGAATATTTACAATGCACTTAATTAAAAACACTATAACTATAAACTATTTAACAAACTATTTTAAATGCTAGGTATTTACAGATTTATTTGAGAACCATTTATATTAAAACTATTTATGAATTACAATAATTATTAACAATTTATTTATTCAGAGTACATTTCAACACGACGCCGGTTAAACATTAACTGACTCCTTCCACCCGCGAATCAATTTATATCTTTCATACGATGACTCATACATCTAGAATGTTCGATGACGTGTTGGTGAGTCATACATGCAGCTGTTGTTAGTGACGTTGATGAGGCGTGTCGATTAGTCATACTCGCAGGTGTTGATTGATGAGTCATACAGTTGATGACTCATACACCTAGAATGTTTGATGACGTCATATGTGGGTTTACTATTCGTTACACTATTTAAATGTTGCAACCTAATTTTAGTTTTTTTGCACAATAGGTTCAAACAACTTAAAGACTATCACATACGTTATTCACTGTCCAGCCAATGCTAGTAATAATTACTTTAATAATTTCTTTAAAAAGATTCTTGGTTGTTGTTGCCCCTGCTATTACTTGATAATTTACGAAATGTGACTTCCCCATTTAGATCTTCAGAACCTCCAATTGGTTAAAATCAGGTGAATCCAATTTGCATACGATGCAACTATAATTTACTCAAGAGAATGATTTCATAAATTAGGTGCTAGGGGTAGCATAAAGCACCATATCAGAAACCATTAATAAATGAATTCGAATTAACAGAAAACAGATTGAAGAAAAAACTAGCTAGAGAAATATCTTACCTCTCAACTTGTAGAAGGTCTATTAATACGCCATCCCCACCTTGTACAACAAATCATAAAATATTGGCTACGGTTCCACTAGTTATTCTTCTGCAAGGCAGTAAAAATAACTTAACTTTAATATCTTTCATGGCCCCGCAGACCGTACATTTTAACGGCCGCGTAACTGCCACCCGACCAACTATCATTCGAGCTATCGAGGCGTTGGATCGTCTCCAGATTATGATCAGTATACCAGGAGTTTATTCGATAGATCAGAACCGAATAACTCCGTGTATTCTACCTTCCGTAAATTGTCACCTTGAACTGCTGCGTTTCCCAAAGCAGTTGTTCTACTATCCCAATCACATAAATCTATGCAGACGGCTCCAAATCACCCAATGGTGTCGGGTTGCGATACACTGTAGATTATAGCTGGTCATGGATATTACCCTCCGAATCAAGCTAAACTTTATGCCGTATCTCACGCTCTATCGTTTTGTTTGCAGTCCTCTAAGAATTCCTTTTTAAATTGTCCAGACTCGTATGCAGTACTGTAATGATATTACATACATATTACCTCAAGAAGGCATTGCATGCTAAGTGATTGCCATGACAACAGTAATCAACAACAAAATATAAATAAATATCTCATAATGTAAACATGTCTTTTATTGTCTTCTACAAGAGATAACATATAAGTAGTGTACAAGACCACACACAAGCAACCTGTATTACTACCTTAATCTTCAAAACACTACAGTACTATGTGCACTGTCCAATGATTCTTTCGATGGGCCCATTATAAATTATATCATAGATTTTCGATATAGATTGCACACGGTGGGATAGATAATCGTTTTGGAAACGAACAAGCAGACCGTTTAGCAAAACAAAGCCGTTTCGTCTGAAGGCCTCTCGGACATGGTTCGTGTCCCGATATCAGACTTTAGGGGCCAAGGCCAAAATCAAATACTGTTTACTAGCTGAATGTCAACATAATTGGCAACCCATCGATTCCAAGTTATATAGAAATAAACCATCCGTGACCAAATGTGTACGCCCCACTAATCTAACACACCTGCTTGCGTATTGGACACACCCTCCTCACCTCACACATTTTCTTCGCGTCGAACCTGCTCCGATCTGTGCAAGCTGCAAGGTAACGCTCGCGGTACAGTATCTGCCAATTGAGTGTGCGCGGTATGCGCGGTATAAGCAGCTCTTCAATATAGCTAGCACACTTGCAGAATCACTAAAAACAATCTCTACTATATCGAGAAATTATTATGAAAAACTTGGCAAAGAAGTCTCGTTGTCCTCTGACAAGACGCATTAAAGGGAGATACGTTATCGAAAAAAAATCAAACTGATAGTAACTTGAAGAGGTTCAAAATGATCTTTGACGTCAAGAATTTTATAGCGAAATTACATACCATAAAGGAATATTAGCAAATTTTATTAACAGATATGTCGATGCCATGTAGTATCGTTTGTGGACCTAGATGACACTGTATATAAATCTTATAATAGTACTTTAATAGGTTTTATAAATTAAAAGGAAGAATGCGACAATTATCCAAGTATTTATTTATCAAAATACATACAAGATAGATTTCCTATATAATACAACCTCATATACGGGATTTACAGATTTGAATGCACTCCAACGAGGAGAGTGCTTCATGCATGATTATTTTTGGAAATAGGCCCGCCAGAGAATAAAGACTGTAGACAGTGCAAGTTATACCGTTACAATGCGCGCATAACATTATATAACATATACTACAGAACTAACATAACAAGTTTAATCAAATGTGCATTTTTCACGGGCTTTTACGATAATTACCAATAAAAAGATTGTTCTGCAAATAAATAAAATGCATTAGTTTTTCTCCATTAGAATTGATATTAAGCAGAATATAATTTTTTTTATATTTCATTGTCAGTTTATTGTATCGTTTATGATAAAAAATCTTGTCTGTGAAAATTTATAATGCAATAAAAACTATTATATAATATACAACATTTTTCATATAAATCATTTGTGTATTTTCTTCTCCGAAAGTTACATAGAGCTCTGATTTCTATACATTAATTCACTTCTAATAATTAAACTACATATCTCTTTTATGCAGTTTAATATATTGTAATTTATTCTAATTGTATTCCAAAATATATTATAATTTATTCTAATCATATTCCACTTAATGATAATGCTATTTTATTAAGTCACTTCTGGGGTGCCAAAGGCTCGTTCGCATCCACGGTTCTTCCCAGAACAGTTTGGAAGTCAAAGAAAGGACGACAACAAACAGAGAAACGTTCATCTGGCCACACCCTGGAAGCACAAGCTATAAATACAGCATCGAGCTGCAACCTTGTTTAGAGTAAATCCGGCACCAAGCAGTAGCGTACTTGACCACCGAGCAACGAAAGTGTAGTGTAATTTGCATCATTATAATACATACAAGTCAAATATATCGACTTAGCGAATTCTTTGTGTATTTTACCAATAAATACTTATTAAATTCTGGTTAAATTTTATTTAATTTTGTTCGTTTAAACTATTGAATTAAATATTTTCCGATTTTTTAACAAAATTGTTAAATATCAATACCTGTAATTTTTTGTGAAATAATGATATTATAAAAAAAATAGAGAATAATATCAATAAAATAATTTTAAGAATAAATCAAATGATAAACGCAATAAATTAAAAAACAATAAGAATCGAACCATCCATCTAGAGCATCAGAGCGCTGCAGCTTGGCCACTGGTGAATTTTGCCGGTTTCTCTGCCGTATTTGAGTATCGCATCGAGTGGTTTGGAAGAGGCGATACAGGATAAGACGTACGTTATGTCCAGTCAGTTTAATTAAAATCGGTAAAAAGGTGGCATCCTCCCCTTGTTATGAAATAAGCAAAATTAAACTTGTGTTCATTTAATTCTCATTCGTTTAATTGAATTGGCGTTGACGTCTAGCTGTATCTCTCTTTTTTTACAAACGTTATTAAATCTCTAAAGGGTATATGAAAAATTTAATATATTATTACATTTTCTGTTTCTTTCTTTGTATTTCTACAGTACAATTTTCATTTCAATTTTGTTTTACATATAACTTTCATGCTGTTCAGTCGGGTTAAATTTTCTTCTTTTTTAATATTGCTTTTCATTTTATTAAAACTGCCTCTTCGAAACAACACAATGAATTCCATTTTACTTTTGTTACACATATTTGTTATCTTTGTCATGTTTCCTTATATTTGAGAATCAAGTTTAATTGCCCGATTCCATAGCAAAGCCTTTATTCCAGGACATTTATTATGCCCAGCAAAAAATTTAATAATATCCCAGTGGAATTATTTATACCAAGAGTTCGTTTAATAAAATAAAAAGTAAAATTTAAGAAGAAAAGCAAACTTAACAAGCATCACGACAGGGCTGCATTCCTACCAGTGCGAATGTTAATTTGTTTGCAAACCGTAACTGATACGTTTATTGTTTCAGCAGAATCGGATTTAGCACACTTGATTTAAACATCCTCAATGGGTTAGGGATCTTCCGTTGAGTGGTCTTCAATTTCAAAGCAACCATTCGTCCCGTCTTTGGCGAGTTTGCTTGCTTGCTTGCTTGTAACCTCTAGGTCAAGCTTTAATCCTTTCCTTAGTAGACGTCATTCTGAGGTCAAAGGAAATTACATCCCCTTCAACTGTAAATCGAGCAACGCTAAGATAGGAAACCTGTGGGAATATTCTGACGTTTAAAGGTCGTATAGCAAAGAAAAAGTACAGAATTTCATATTTGATGCTGCTGTTATATTTTCGTGAGCTGACTTGAAATGTTGTAAGGTAAATGTAATTTACTACAAATTTCAAAAGCCTTCTTTACATATTCTCCTGCTTTACTATTTTTTTAAGTTTTGTTTTCAAGTTAAATATAAGTTAACAAAATTTTATTATTTTTAAGAACTTGGGGTTGTATTATTTAAAACAGTATCTTCTCCTGTTCCTGAACGGTAATGCGATAAATATATTTTATCGCCTACCACTATTGAAACTAAAACTTTATTGTATCCATTCAACGAGAGAAAGTGCCACTTTGTCTGTCTAGGCAGGTAAAAATTTTTACCTGACTGGTGATAGGCAACCCTACTTGCACCTATTCTAAATTAGCATCCTTTTTGCTACTTAGGTGAGTTGATTTAAGCTCCAACCCCTTCAATTGAAAGTGGTTATTTAAAGATTATAAAGTGTACTTTGAGATTTTCATAACATTTTATGTGCACATATTTTTAACCCCTTTTAATGAACAACATACGCGCCGCCACTGTACTCGCAGGTGACGTTCGCGCAGATCTTGATGAGTCATTGTGATGTTTGACAATTTTACAAGAGGGTTTAACAAGTGAAGATAAGGAAAAGAACAATTCTACTAACAACATCGTAAACACTTCAAAATCATTTTCAATATCTGCTCCTTCCACATCTGGTATTAATTTACATAATCCCACTAGCTGTACATTTACCTTCAATATATTTAATAAACCGTAATATGTACTTTTTCATAATAAATTCAAACTTATGTATGAGTATTAAAAAAAATACAACTAAATTGTTTTTGATGCGGTAGTGTGGTGGTAGGCGATAAAATATTGTATGCAACACGGCAGTAAAATGTCTTTGTCGGACTCGTTTGGTTGCTCCGCCTCGGCTTCGCATCGGCTCGCAATTTCCAAACTCGTCAGACAAAGTAGCATTTTACTGCCTTGTTACATAAATAGCTATTAACAATATGTATCTGCAAAGCTAAATAAACCCATTGTTACCCAAGGATGGAAATAATTAAGCTATTAATTATGATTTATTTTTGATTAAAAAATAGATTATATTAAGCCATAGTCAATATGAGGATATAGTAGGTAGCTTTTTCAAATTTAATTACGGTATGAAAATTATAAAGTTGCTTATATTACAGTTCGATTAAAATACTTTTTAAATGCCGCTGTTTTTTAAGTGTTTGTGCATGACTAAATTTTTATATATTAATTTGAGTTATCCCAAATACAGAAAGTGGTTGCTAAACAAACAATAAAAAACATGAACATAAGCAATCTTGCATATGCTGTTTTTCAATGCATAAAATTATATTATGTATTACAAATAATATTCCGTATGCTCCAAAATATATAGAAAGATCCTTCAATATTTTTAAAAATTATTTTGTTTTTCTGTAAAGTCCACATTAAAAGCAAATATTCTTAAAAAGTAACAACATCAGTGAGTTAATTAGTTACATAAAAAGATGAGAAGAAAAGGGAAACTCTTAGGTTATATTTAAAATTAAAAGGAAATTGATTTTGTTGTCTAATAATGCACAATGCTCGCATTTCTGTGGTTCAAATTACTTATATGAGAAGATATTAACTAAAGCAAAAAGAAATAAAAATTGAATCATATCAATTCCTCTTGCAAAAACGAAATTTAATAAATTAGGAATAATTGACAATAATTAACGACAATCATGGTTTTTGAAAGATTGGTTTTTCGAGAAAAGAATACTACGTTTATTTATACCTATTTCAATAATAGTAATACACAATTGAGATTATTATCATGAAAACTCAACAAACGAGGCAAACTGTGGGGATGAGATCGGTAAGCATCGTACAACAACATTATTACAAGATCAACTAGGGAAGCCCTCTCAAAACACGACGGTCAAAAGACTATTTATTCAACAGTTCAACATTTACTGCATACTGTATAAAATTTACTGTATCAAAAATCTTCAAAGTTTTGGTTTCGTAGGGGCATTATATCAATTTTATTATCTTGGAAACAGCGAGTACGTGATAAAGCCATACAGAAAAAGAAATTCGACAATAATAAGTAATATAGGACATCACGTTAATACACGCGGTATCAAACCAATGGCTTCCAAAGTCCAGGCTATAATTGATTACCCATTGCCTTCAAGTCAGAAAGCACTCCGCAATTTTATTGGCTTAATTTCGTATTACCATAAATTTGTACCAAACTGTGCGAAAATTTTGGAACCGTTAACATCTATAGTCATTCCTGGTAAAGCTTCACTAAAGCCTGTCCAGTTAAATCATGAGCAAATAGAAGCCTTTAGGCACGCGAAGAATGCTTTAATTACCACTACTTAATTGGTACATCCGCGAATTAATAACCCTCTTAGTATAGCTGCAGACAGTTCGTCTTCCTCTATAGTTGGTGTATTACAACAGTTTGCAGATGGCATGTGGAAACCACTAGCTTTCTGTTCCCGGAAGTTAACCCCCCACAGAGCAAAAATACAATATTTTTTCTCGGGAACTTCTTGCAATATACTTTGCTTTAAAGAAGTTTCGTTACTACGTTGAGTGGATTTCTTTACGGATCACAAACCTTTGTGTACAGCGATCAAAAATAATGGTGATCAATATTTACCACGTGAGTTTCGACAACTCGAGTTTATTTCTCAATTCACGAATGACCTCCAATATATCAAAGGTCAAGAAAATATTTCGGCGGACGCTCTGACAAGAGTTAATCTTATTAACGTCCCTGGATCGGATCTTAATTACGACGAAGTCGCTGTATTTCAAGAACAAGATCCCGAGTTAAACCAGCTCCGAAGTCGGTGGCCAGAAGCAATTCCTCTGAAGGATTCTTCCGTAGAGTCAGTAATCACTGCATTTGTCGACACGTGGGTGTCCCGCTTTGGTATTCCCAAGTATCTCACCACGGACAATGCAAGAATATTCTTTTCTCATGCATGGATCAACTTCATGGCCATGTTAGGAATTAAACACGTCAAATGCACGGCCTTCCATCCGATTAGTCAAGGCGTTATCGAACGTTTTAATCGGACACTCAAACAATCCATTCAAACCACAGGAACTACCTCCTGGTCAACGAATCTCCCTTGGGTTCTCTTGAGCTTACGTGCAACCCTGAAATCGCAAGTTAATGTTTCTCCTGCAGAAATACTGTATGCTACCACCTTACGACTACCTGGAGATTTCTTTGAAGAAAAACAACTGGCTAACGACATGAACCTCCCTAATTTCATAGCCAATCTCAAACGTCGTATGAGGAAGCAGAAGCATATTTTTACAAAAACGTATTCCGGTCAGTCCTTCGTCCCCAGCGACTTGACCAACTGCACACACGTGTACATTCGTAACGACACGCACACTCTGGGCATGAAAGACAGTTACTTAGGACCCTATAAAGTGTTAGATCGGACAGTTAAATACGCTACTTTAGAAAATCACACTGGCCCTATCTCTTTAGATAGGCTAAAGCCTGCATATTTTTTAGATTAGTTACTGTATAATGTTAAGCCAACAATGAACTGCTTTCAAATGATACGCGAAGGCATTTTTTAAAAACCTTTTATCTGTTGACTTTGAAAATTTGAACACTTTTCTGTTTTTTCTTTCTGTTTACAGACTCCAAGAGGTGCCGTCGCGTGAACATACTCAAGCCTAATTTTATTGTTTACTTTTTTAAGTTCCATATTGTTAGTTAGCTTAAGTTTTTCATTGTTCCTACCTTAACTTGTTATTTTACTTTAAGTTACCTACCTATACTACCTAGTGGAGTTTTTGTAGCTGGAGCATTTTACAACTTTATTCAAGTTCCTTTAAAATACTCCATTTTTTTCTCCAAAATACCGTTCCGTATTTTTTCCTTTTCTTGTATTGCCCTCGTTTCAGACCGGGCGGGGTAAATGTTGTGAATGGCTCACAACTTGCATTCATTACGTAGATACGGAATGATACTAGGCAACTAGAATAATAAAACAAGTCGAATAAATATCCTTAAATCAAAATAAGTTTATGTTTTATTTGATCTTAATAAAATAAGTAGATTGCCCTCAAAAGCTAACTCAACAGCTCCCGCAACTACAGTACTCACTTTCAACAATTTCAGTTCAACTCAAACAGATCGAGTTAAATTACCTATATGTACGAGAATATATACTATATACTAAGTACGAGAAAACAAACGTAAAAAATATCAGGATATAAATCTGAGCTCGAATGGTGTTTGGTCAGACAATTCCCAGAATGAATAAAGTAATATTTGAATTCAATTCAATTAAACTTTATTTAACACTGGAACAGAAGAACAGTAAATATTGAAAAATGGTTTTTAGAAAGAACAATTGTTAAAAACACAGTTATTGCAATTGTATATAATTTGTCCCGTTGACGTTGACTCCATTGCTGATGTAGATTATGTAGTTAATGTTGGATTAAATTGGAATGGATGATTATTTTTTTGGTATTTTCAGGATTAGCATTTTCAATCTCGTTTTTTGCATATTTCTGCTTTGCAGATATTTCCTAACCTTAGTGGCGTGCGGTCCATGGAAGCAAGGGAAGCAATGCTTCCCTTGAGAATTTATTAAAAATAAAAAGTAATGATAACAAATTATTTTTATAAAATTATGGTTATCGTTTATTTAAATTTGTAATATTTAATCAACTTAAAGCTCAATATCAATTCCGTACAGCAAAAAGTATAATTATTTAGAGTACTATTTTAAATTAGGCTCATTAAACTTGCATGGAAATGTAATACCGATTCAAATGTGTTACATACACTGCATATAAGCACTGATTTCGTTGCTTATAACTGCTCTTCTCCTAGCCTTGAATATTAGCGAGTTTGGTAATGCAGACGATGCGGTTAACATTGTTTGGTCGTTATTTTTAGTGTGGTTCGTGCTCAAATATTTATTATAATTTGGTTATTTGTTCGATTTAGTTTTTGTTAAATTTAATGTTACTTAAGTAATGAAAATCTGCGAATGAGACTGTATTTTGAAACATTTTATTATTTAAAATTATATAAGTTGGAATTTTTTAAAGACAAATAGTTCTATTTTGTTTGCTCTGTATGCAAATTTAAAATTACATTATCGTCATGACTGCAAATTCAGCTGCTTCGGTGGAAGGTTCGAGTACTTCGATACATCCCAATCGGGACAATCATTTTGTTCAGTTTGTAAATTATTAATAAAGAATTTTCTGCATACAGTCTTGAAGAGAAATTAAAAACTATTGAGAAAGGCAGATCAAAACCAGAACTTTCAAATTTAACAACATAGGTTAAAACCTGCACCGGTATTTTGCTAAAAAAGACCGGAAAATCCAGTTGCATTATAAATACATAGTAGTAGTTTTTTTAAAATAAAGAATAATAGTCAACAAATTCCAGAAGTATAAAACGTAAAAGTTCTTCTTTGAAAAACTTTTAAGCTTAATAATTATAACACTGTGTTTTATTGTACCTAACAGGGGCGGATCCAGAGAATTATTTTGAGGGGGAAATTTTTGGAAAAATAATTGTTTTAATAAATAATAATTAAACAAACATTATTTGTTGAGATATTTTCTCCATCTCTCCTGTGAATCCGCGTCTATACCTAGGTATATTAAAATTAAAATGATGGTTGCTTCCCTAGCCTAAATTCTCACTGCACGCCACTGCCTAACCTCCACATACTGTTTAAGAATACTTACTTTTTAACAATAAAATCCAAGTTTCAAACTGACGCGACGTCATATAATAAACAATTAATGCAAGCGTTACCATGGTAACGTAAAATTATCGATTTTTTATCTACTTGCATTTCTGTTCCTTCCTATTTGGCCGATAGCAAACTACGATTTTTGTATTAGCAAATGGTGTTTTTTACATATGAGTGAAATTGTCGCTTGTAATCGCTAGATGCGGTGGGAGCCGACCAGAGAGTGGAGCTCAGCTAACGGTAGTTCAATAAATCACCAACAGAATAGCAGCACCTTTTATTTTGAATTCGCATGTAGACTGTTTGCGATAAAACGTATTTTACAAAATTATATAAAAAGGTTGTAAAAAATGATACTTTGACAATTATTTCCAAATATATAAACGAAAAGTTTCCACTGCTTCTAAAATCGGTAAACATGGGTGAACTAGAACTCCAGAAATAAGCGTTTTCAGAAATCGCTAAGCAATTTAATTATACAGATCAATGACAGACAGTAAAGGTCAGTGTACTAACCAGACATCAACGCACTTTTTTAGTTGAATTTTTTGCATAGCCTTTTTTTAACTCTACATGGTGTTCCAGTGAAGTTGCAAAGCTTTCAGGGGGTGAACGGTAACAATACAGAAACCCCAAAATTCATAAAATGATTGAAAAATCTACAAACTTGTAACCATTACGATTTTAACCATGAATTACTGATAAAACAAACAATGCTCTCACATCTGCACTAATAAATTAATAACTGACCTACGTATCAATTTACAGAAAATACAGCATTGAACTTGAGCAGCTCAACTTTATTGTTATTCACTAAACTTACCGTTCGATGCAAACAATTTTGATAACACGTAATCAAATTTACGACAACATACTGTTATGATATTGAGATATGAAATTTTATAATAAGAAAAATAGAAAGCATCATATTCGGGCGCCATAAATGTTTTATCGTGATAAGCGCTGTACTAGTATTTACGCTTTACAACACTTTATCATAGATTTATTTAAATTAAAGACCACAATCATTTATGTTTAAAGATAGCATGGCAAACTAAAAAGTTATACAAAAACAAACACCACTTACCTTTGTGATGAAAGAAAACTTGCACAGGATATAATTTTAAAATCCAAAGACAAGCTCAGGAAAATTGCATAAGAAAATTTCAGACGGGTCGCTCTTTGACAAAATAATAAAATATTGTTCAACCCATACCTGTTAAATTCTGTGAATGGAAACAAAACAAAAAAAATACACAAATTAAACATTTTGAACATTTAAAATATTGTTTTACCAATAAACACATAAAAAAAATGAAAACTGAAAGTTTATGAAAGAGAAACGAAAACAAAAAATTTGCTTACTATCTAAAATGAATTCAATTAACAAACTTGGAATAATTTAAATTTATTGGTGTCAATTGGATTTACCAAAATAAGAATCAAGAGACAGTCTAATTCCCTTTTCCTGATTAATTTTTATTTCATCAATCCCACAATCTTAAATTATAATTAAAAAAGAAAGCAAACAAAAATAAAATTAGTTTGAAAATAAATTTTTAAATTCAAAATATTTGCCGCCACTCGAAAATTTTTACACACACTATATTATTTGGCAGTTTTTTATAATAGTCGGTAAATTTACCTGCTTATTTGTTGTGATAGTGAACACACATTTTAAATTGATTTTTTCAGTGAAAATTGTATTGCAAATAATTACCATTATTAAATATTGGACATGTTTTCTCTAAGACGTGAGTACATCAAATCAGTTAGTGATTTTTAACAAGTTTCTATTATATCCTGTTTTAAAATTTCTTCCATCCAGAAATAAAGCTCCAATACGTTTTACAGAAATTTTCTTCTTATAAATAATTAGTCCAAAAACCAAATTAACACTTTCACTTTCCTTTTTATTCATATCACTTTAATTGTTCATTGTTATTATCATTACTAAACACTTTAAAAAATTAAATTTGGATGACATTTGTCATTACCTCACTTTTTTGACATTTCATAAAGTAATTCTCCTTTATTAGAAGTGTTAGATATTTAGTTTTTGTATGTATTGTATCTAGTTACCTATTTTCTGTATGTATTTATCCTTAGCAACATGTTTGTTTATCAATCTTATCTACCTTTGATAATGACATAAAGTGTCGAAACAATATTGTCAGGTTAAGATATTAATAAAACTTGTGAAACTTTAACTAATCTTTGTATTTATATTATATTTCAAAATCTGATAAATTACTAAAAAAAATTGAACATCTACCCTAACAAGATTTACATAACCAAGTTATTGTTAAAAAATGTCATTAAATGTTTAAACAAATTGCATAATTGGAAAGAGGACAATTTTCCCTATATTTTGGTATATTGCATGTCTAACAAAAAGCAAATTTAACTCCAGGATTCAATGGCAACCATCTTGAATTTCCTGACAAACATGGTTTTATAAAATTACAGATAATAACATTTTCACACTTTATTACTTCCTTTTCTTTATTGTTAAATGAATACTAACATCCTATTACACAATATTTACAACAATTTTGGCACCAAAACTAGATTTTACTATTTTAACAGATCAGGTCCAAACCGTACAAATTTTAGACTTCAACAGGCTAAACCTTCTATATATAGAGTTGCCCACTTGAAAATGCTATTGCTAAAGGTGCACTAGAACCTAATTAAGAATATTGCAGCAAAGCATTTTGGCTGCAAATGCATAGATTAATCAAAATTATACATTTATCATGAAGTTTGATGAATCGTTAAACCAGCATGGGATTTACTTGAAATTCAACAACAAAAACTGTAAGTATTGTGGTGATTGCTTGCATACAGCCTTCCAACTATGCCTTTTATAGTTGACATGTGAAACTACACCTTACAATGGCTTCAATTATGAAAAACCAAGTCCAACGACCTAACGATATGCAAATCGTAACTTGTCAAAATAATTTTTCAGTTTTAAGTGGAAAATCCGTTTAAGATCTTATTATTATCAAGTGATGTAGAGTGTAACTTTTACTTATTAAGTAACAAATTAATTTATTTAATTAAGATTTGTTCAAGTTGAGTCCAAACCCCTAAATATATAGGCAACCCAAATGACTTATATTCAACTATAAGTGCTGGAATCATAGCAGTACGTAAATGCTATCATCCGCAAAAAATTCGAGCCGAGTTTGAATGCCCATAGCAAAAACAAACTGCTCAAATTAATTCAAACAAAAACACACAGACAATTTATTTTTGTGCAAAATAAAAAACTCGTAAAATTGCCTGATTTAGATTATTGAATTTTCGTGAATTATGTTTTAAAAGTTTAAAAGAAGATTCTTTTAAAAAGTCCGGTTTTTGCGAGTTTTGATGTAAACCGTGTCTTTAATAATAATAATTAATATTTCAATAACTACTAGACAGAATTGAATGCAATTTTATATGCAAGTTGCTAATAGTGTTGTATGGGTGTGGGAATTTCATATGATATATCCATTATTTCCCAAGTGACTCTATGAAGTGGAAGGTAATGTGTTCTGGTGCCTGCATCAAATTCTTTTTTTTACGGAAGATAGTATCTTTTAATAAAACAACAAATACGCCAAGCAATTTTGAACATATTCAGGAATTAATTAATAAATAATGCAATTGTAGGTCAATCTTATTTTACAGCTGGATTATGTTTATAGAGAAAGAACTATTTTGTTTACTGAGGGACAGTGCTGATTACAATTTTCGTAGAATTAGTCTGAAGGTGTATATTATTATTGTTTAAGTATTGGTGACCTTTAAGTTTAAAATGTCTTAAAAGTATGTAGGCATTATTATATACTTGTATCTACTTTGCAGTGGTGTATTTTTAATTATTTCTATATTAAGAAACGTCAAAAACGTATATTTGTAATTTTTATGAGATGTTTTGTATGAATTGCGAATAAATTGTATCTGGAAATACAAAGCTGCTTGTGTCCCATCGCATTACTATTTGAATTCCGCACGAATAATTGAACTTTTTAATTAGGTGCTTACTTCTATTAGATAAATTCAAGGTACGATGGCCCTAGCTTTTCGTTGAGATATTTCATTTCATTTATCAACCAAACTATTTTATTTTAACTTTTATGTATTTTGAAACTAGTAGCGCGTAGTAACAAATATTTACACCAATATTCCTATTCTTTCGAATCTGATATTGACATTATTCATTTTCCTCGAACTATATTAGCCGTGTGCTTGCAGCAGGAAATCGAAATGCCCCAAAAATCGTAATCTTGCTAGAAACGCAGCCGGAGATAATGTTTGTTAATGTTAGTTAGTAATGTTCGTAGTATGATACTCACAGTACAATGTCGGTTATATTTAAGAAGGGACAAGCTTTCTGCAGATTCTGAAAGATGGGAAGCGTTCTCTTTTTAACAATGTGCTTGCAGCAGGAAATCAAAATGTCCCAAAAGTCGTAATCTATGATACTCACAGTACAATTTTGGTTGTTTAAGTAAGGGCAAGCTTTCTGCACATTTTGGAAGATTGGAAGTGTTCAATCTTTAACAATATGCTTGCAGCAGGAAATTAAATGCCCCCAAAAATTGTAATCTAACCAGAAACGCAGTCAGAGCTAATGTTAGTTAATGTTAGTTAGTAACGTTCGTAGTATGATGCTCACAGTACAATTTCGGTTATATTTAAATAATGCAAATTTATGCTGCGCTTCTGATGTTATAGCATTCGAAGCAGTGAAAGTCTTTAGAAGTAAGCTTTTTTATAAGAAAAAGTTGTTATTTAGAACCTTGACAACTTGGTTTGGCTGATTTGAATTCATTTATTATTTGTTAAATTAAGTTTGAGGTCTGCTTAGGTTAAGACAAAATAATCTTCGGCCAATTACAAGTTGCAAGTCGGCCTGAGCTGCTTTTCGATTTTAGTTATAATTGTGGGCTATTTACTTTAGAAAATGTTTTTAAGTTTCAGAAACTCAATCCAAGAACAACTGTTGTAATGATTCAATTTGAAAAAAAAATGTTCCATACAAAATTTCATTTCCTACTAAGTATGTACTATTGGTTTCATAATAATCTAGGACAGTAAGGCTAATATGATACTATTTTTTTTATTATTTAACTTTACCCTTTATTTACATATAGGAAAAATAATAAAATAGCATCATGTTAGCCTTGCTGAACTAGATCATTATGAAATCAATATTACGTACATATGTCTACATTATCTTAATTATTTTTACATTATTGTGCACACTTAACTAAAGTAATATGTTTTTGTATATATACTTAACTGTTTGTCTCTATTTAGTTTACACAATTTGAAAACACATTTAATCTCTAAATAAAGGAAAACTGTGTAGAAAGCCTAAATACTACCTTGTAGACGTGCCTTCTTTTTACGATTAAATTTACGCACTTAAAAGCGGAGTGTTCCTTAGCAATTTCCCATTATCACTTCTAAAATCAGGTCTAAAGTAACCTCAACATGAGGGTAAGGGTATTCTTGATAATTATCTACATTAGGGCGAAGGCGATCTGGAGTGGTATTCCAGAATCGGTGCTATTATTAAGTAACCGTTTAAAGGCGGGTTGTGGGTCTTATCGGGCGGATGCAAGATACGGGCAGGGGACAATCCTAAATTTGTGTTCGCGTTCCATTATCACTATCTCCATATGTACTAGCTTCTTAACTGAAATTTTACCCTTTTATAACGAGACCCACTAATTTATTTCTTGGCGCGGTATTTAATTCCTTATCTTTAAAGTTGAAAATTATCCAGATCAATTTTAAGCTAGAGCAAGTGTTTGAAACGCATACTAAAAAGTAGTTATAAGAGATTTCCTGCAATTATACTCTCAAGTTCTACTTTTATTAAAGACAAGAATTAAAGATTAAAGTTTTAACTTTTGAAATAAATTGGAGCTGTTTCAGTGTTATCCTTTTTTTTAACTTTGCAAATATAGATAAAGTAATCGTGGTTAGTTAAAGTTTCCGGTGTAGTGTCTCGTTAAAGGGCGCAGGAAAATAGTAGTGTAGGCTAACCACGTATCAGAAATCACTGTTTGGTCTAGCGTTTTAGTATTTTACAAGTTACTATGCTATTCATACAAAACTCTCATAAAAACTTTGTTAATACTTCTACTGAGTGTTGTTCAAAACTATAAGTCTTTTTCTAGAAAGGAATGCAATAGAAATCACATCGACGAATCTACTTTCTATTCAACACACCTACAATAAATGGTACGCACAATTCTTATTAAGGAGAAAAGTAAACAAAATAAAAACGCCGTAAAACCCTTAGTAATACACCTTACAATGCACGCAGCAAACTTTAAAAAATTAATAGGTATTTTATACTCCCTATTTGATTAGCTAATTACGTTCTGGCTTGAAATGAAAATATAAACAGAAAACTATTCAAAAAGTATGTCATGAAATACACCAACACTATCTGGATCTCGACAATTTAGCTATTCCCAGGCTCGAAAGTTCCGGGAATTCCCGGGAATCGCCGATAGTAATTTTACATAGGAAACTAACACAAAAATCCAAATATTTGCTTTTAAAATTGCTTTAATCAATCCTCTAATCACTTTCTCCTAGAAGTTCCCATTGGAAAATAACTGCAATTATTTAATGAAAAGCACAGCACTACATAAATAATTCTCCGATCATTAAATTATTTTTCTCGCTTTTATGCCAAAACCTTCCCTGTTTAGTGTTTTATTGTTTGCCGGTAAGTTTTAAGTTACTCATAGCTTTTATAAAACATTTTTCTTGAATATGAACATGATAAATATTATTAGCAATAGTTCAAATTGATATTCCATCTCCTGCGACCAATTGAGATACATACAATTTCAATCAAATTCCTTGTTTGGCAAAATTTTAAAATCGATTGTTAATTGCGGTTAATAAGTGTTAATAAGGTGCGATATCTTCTTCAATATTTTTTATAATTCCCCGCTAGAATTCGAAATTTGTTTGGGGCAATAATTACATTGGGTCATTTCTACATTTTTAAAACGATTTCAAACTACGAGTTGGTTTATTTTGATCTTGAAGCTAAACAGAAAACATTTTATTGATAATTTAATAAGTAAACAAAAGCCAGATTAAACAAGTTCGGAAATCTAGTAAATACAAACTACTATAAGCAATTAATTATACGATTGTCATTACAAAAACTATTAATATCTTCTTGGAACCCTTTACCTATTGAAAACGAACGGTTGTGAAGGAGATTAAGACTATACTTCAATATGAATTTTTAAGTAAAAACATTCTGTTAACGTCTTTAACAAGATTACCTTACCTGTT
Source organism: Agrypnus murinus (assembly GCA_929113105.1). Classification (NCBI taxonomy): domain Eukaryota; kingdom Metazoa; phylum Arthropoda; class Insecta; order Coleoptera; family Elateridae; genus Agrypnus; species Agrypnus murinus. Next base: position 22,530,015 of record OV816026.1, read on the forward strand.
TATAAATAAGAAAAGAAATTCTGGATGGAGGCCCTTTTTGAATATAATTGAATAGAAATTGCAAGTTTACTTATAAAGATTGCTGAGCGAGGCACCATACCTAACGGTACTTTCTTACTGAAACTAATCCCTTTATTTTTATTGATTGTTTATAGACATGTTGTGAATAATTTATATGTGTTTGCAAAGACTGTTTAGTACTTAAAAAACTGGTTAAGAACACCATCTGTACAAAGCAACACACAAATAAAACCTTAATTCTAGTTCCTTAAGTAAGAATTTTAATTAAATACTTTGTATACAAAAGTCCCGTGTCTCGAGTTATTTTTCGCAGGACTCGAGACAACAAACAATAGAGTAATTCCCGGGACTTGGGTCCTGGGAATTCTCGGTCAGAAACTCTAACCAACACATCTTGAATGGTTACAAAAAACTGAATGAACAGTATGGAAGACTTATATACTATATATTACAATTTGGATAAAAGTATCAGTCAACAAGCGTAGTATTAGTCCAGAAAATAAAGATTTGACATATTTATAGCTAAATGTTAATAAATTAAATAAATGTGTGATCAGAATTTTGTATAGAATCTTCGTAAGTCAGTTCCTCTTTGGGATTGGAACCAACCTCTCAGAATGATGGCCGATAACAAACCTAACTTTTCTAACTAACATTACTTTCTTAGGTATATAAACAGTTGTATCATTATTTTATAACTTTGCTTACCAAATTAGCATAACTTGACCTATATCATACCACCATTAATGTGGTTCCATGATATTATTCTTTGATAGTCTTTTTTGAGCAAAACAGTTCAACACAATGTTATTGACCAGATATAAATATCTAAATACTGTAACGATTTTTAATTAAAATTAAGATTTCGTGTGGATTGTTTAATAAAAGGAAAATATTTACGGTAATTAACGTCTAAAACTAATTAACACACAAGAAACGTAATCACCAAATAAACTTAAGCTGATTTATGTAATAGTACGTGATTATTTATCTTAAACACACAATTATTTATTATATTTATTTTTACTGTAGTGTTATATATTTATCACATCATCTCTAACAATTGTCGACTACCTTTATCATGCGGTCGCAGTGTTATTATATCGTTCGCGGAGGTTATCCAGAGTAGACTAATTTTTTTTAATGCTTGCAGTTCGTTGGCCTTTGTATCGTTGCATATACACAGCGTTTCATGATTCACTTCAGTACAATTCAAGCTTTCTATAAACAGGTAATTCATAATTTCATCATTAATTTCATAATTTGCTAAGACTATATCCGGAAAATAGATTTAGTAATATAATAGAATCTATGAGATGAATGAGTTTCTAATGCCATTACTTTAACTCTGAATATATTGCAAATCTGCAAAAATGTGTACGTATTTATGTGACTCTACCAGTGGCTTTAGAATATTTAGTGAATTAACAGTTTTGCTACATATCTAAAATTTCTGGTCAGATTTCAGTCATTCAATTCTGGTTAGATTGAGAATACCGACAAGTTGCAAGATACTTGGTATTGCTTGAAATTTTTTATGCCATCTTTTAAAATTCGTTTTCTTTTAAAGAAGTAGTTACACAACATCTTTTATTTTATATTTCATATTATATTTTCTTTTTATAACGTTTTATAAGTAGGCGTCGATAGACTCTGCTGAAGCGTCGTGGTCAGTCCGATTTTGGAGAAATTCTCATGTCCAGTCCCATTTTCATATCATTTAATTTAGTGTTAATACTTGATAATGGTATTTTTTACTTATGTGAAATATTACATAGCTACACATCTTAGTCCTTGACCAAACATATCATATAGACGCATTCTGAAATCTGCTTTTATTTTCATTATGGATTGATAATTTAGAAAAATTAAATATTACAACACAAGTACAAGAATGACATAACATTTGCACATAAAAGCTAAGACAACAATTGTTTTAAACTCTAAATACTACATTTACACACTCCATACTCGTATTATTTTCAGGTCGCAGTGTTATTTGAAAAGCATTCTAGTTAATTGAGGATTGAAACAGGAACAATAATAATTAAACAAAACAACAGCTTGATGAGTGCCACAAAATTGTTTGTTTGAAGTATTATAATTAGCACAATGTTAAATTGCAATATTTTCGGAGATATATTTACAATTTCGACAAAATGTGCAAGGCATAAATTGAGAAAATTGAGCTATACCATTACGCGGCAAACAAATCTATGGTTCCTATAGTTCTGTTTAGTGAACTTTATTTAATCTTGAACTAATCTTTCAATAGAAACAACTAATAAACAGATTACAAAAATTAAAGATTGAATAATTAGTTATAACTCTCTGCTTTACATTATAAATGTTGTAAATTAAATATTGTTTGTATTAAAATTAGTTAAGTAAAAAAAAATAATTCAAAACTTTCTGTTCATAGTTTATAGGTAAGAAAATATATTAAAAAAATAAATAAATTAAAAAAAAAACTATACATACCTAAACAAAATAATTAAACGTAAATGTTAATAAGTATAGCACATGTATAAAAAAAACATTATAACACACACTATCCAATTCATGCACAACCTTTTCGGTCCTAATGAGTTCGTTCATCGTTTGTTATAAGCTTGCGTTGTTAGTTAATAATAATTTTAGTATAGGAAATCGAATTGTACAAATAAAAGAAAAGCATGATTAATAAACGTTATTATTATTATTATTATTATTATTATTATTATTATTATTATTATTATTATTATTATTATTATTATTATTATTATTATTATTATTATTATTATTATTATTATTATAGTTGTATTGTTAATTACTTATATAAATCCTGGGAGATAAATAGTAGTGTTTTCATATATACGTTATAAAACATTTGGTGCACAATTTGGTAACCAATATTGCCCTTGAGAACTTTAGACCTCACATAGTTGTCTGTGAATCTTCACAGCACTATTGTATCTTTCCCAACAAAATTTAGATTACAGCGCTAGGTTCAGAGATGGTGGGATTATTTATTGTTTCACTCATTGTGAATCGATCGCAAGCGATATCAAACAAAACTTCAACAGCGGCAATTTGTTAACAGACAGCTAGTAAGCCATATAAAGATACTGCGTAAATGCAGTCTCGCCTACCGCAGCTTTAATTGGCGGTGATTTCAAAGAAGACCTTATTTAGAAACGATACTAAACAGCCAAATACTGGAAACAAAGCAGAAACTTGTCACCTATTGCAATAAGCAGGTGTCTTTGAAGTTAGATAATTTAATAAAACTTCATCCAATATAAGACACTGGAGACTAACTTCTTATTCTTAGACAGAATCTCGCACATGCAAGCTTAACTGTTCTACCGTAACAGAAAAAGTTTTACGAAAATGCCTACAGCGGCTTTACTGATTCTTATGTTTTTTTATCAGGCCAAATAAAGTCCTTCACCTTGACGGAACACTAAGTAAAGTTAATTGATTGTAAGATCACATTGACAAAAGATACCAACTAAGGGTGTGGAAACAAAAAATCAACACAGTCTAATTCGTTTGCATACATCTAGAAAGCTATGCATAGTTTTTTGTTTTTTACTTAAAGTGTACTTCACTTAGTAGATGTAGAATACAATAAGTATCTAGATAAAAAATAAAGTCTAATCAAATTAGATTAAGAAACTTAACTTAAGCCAAGATAATATAAGACGGATATACACCATAACAACCAGGGCATTATAAGCTGGCGTTATAGTCTATAACGCCTGCTCATCGTTTACTTTGCAATCGGAGCCGGCGTTGGCAACGCCAACAATTATAAATTAAAACTAATTTTCTACTTGTACATATTCTCGTGAAAAATAAAATATTGTATACACCACGAGTGTATGATAACGCCCATATACACCACTAGATGATAATGCCCATCGGCCGACTTCCATCCCATCCCTCGGGTTTTTCGGCCCTCGGGCTGGAACATCTTCGCCCTCCTTGCATTATCATCATCTTAATGCCCTTGGTACATAAATAACTATTATGTTCGGTAGGACGCTTTTGACCGGTTGATGGGCCTGTTTTTGAGCTAAATAAATTGCTAAATTAGAGTTCTAAGGCTGTAAAACTTTATATAATATATATAACAACAGTAATTATATATCACTGCACTAGCTACTTGAAGTTTTGCATTTTTAAAATTATTTTTATTTTAAAATTAAATATTAATTTAATCCTTAACCACAGAGGTGCAGTTTCGCTTACACTGCCACAGAGGTGCGGTCTTGGAGACCTCTATGTTTAAAATAGCCAATATCAAATTTGTTTTTAGTTTAGGTCATACTAAGTTTGTGATCTGTCAAAATCAATCACATATCATGAAATAAAGGTAAATTAGCACAGATAATACAAATAAATATATATTTTTCGGCATTTACATCATATATTATCAAGAAATACTAAATAAATGCACCTTCTGCATTCTAAAGAGCGTAGAACAAAAACAGGAAAGTAAAATATTTTTACAAGTTAAAAATAGCTAGTATAAACGTAAAAGAACACAAAAAAACATAAGTCAAAAAAATATTGTTTTGATAAGGAAATGACACTGATCGAATTTCATACCTATTAGGCACAACAATCGTGACACACTTTCTTCGATCGTCAAATCTCAAGCATATTAGAAGAACCGCAAATCTATTTGCGTTAGTAACACACCGGAAAATATCGCGACCTATGAAGCTCTTCAATTCGATCAGATCCATATCATGAAGATCAGTGTTCTTTAGATTCTTCTATTTACATCTTTCGCTTGCTAGACGCACATTTGTCCATTTCAAAATAATCTGTAAAATGCCATAAGCGAATTCCAAATTGTTATTGGGTTGAGCTTCGTTTCATTTTGAAATGGTCCTTTATTTCCTGGTAATTTTTGGACAATATTATGGTTTAAAGTTCTTGTGTTTTTACAGACAGCTGGTTGTTTTGACCATTTAAAACGATTCTTGCCATACCAATAATTGCTCTGTATTTTACTCTCATCTGTTTGATTCTCTTCGGTCTCTTCCTCTTCTTCTACTTCTGTCCCTTCTTGCGCTCTTTGTTCTACCGCTTGTGACCTAATCTTATCCTGTTCATTATTTTCTTCATCTTCGTCATATGTTCCTTGCTCTGAGTTTGTGTCGTGATTACTTTCTATTTCCGGTCCATCCGACTCACTATCACTACCGTCAGAGCCGCATTCATCATACCATTTCATTAATGTATCCTCGAAATCATCATCCCCACAACGAACTGTCCTTGAAGTACTAACCTTTCCCTCCATAATACCACTAGAAAATTGATTTGAAAATTTATAATATCAAAAATGCATATTGAAAATTTAACACTTACACAGAGGTGAGGTCTGCCAGACCGCATTCAATATTCAAACGTATCAGTACACAGTTTAATAGACAACAACTTCACTTTTTCGCAACAGCATCAATACTGATCTGTGAAAAGGTACATGACAGGGTAGACTCCTCAATTGTGTGGAAGGGGTTGAACTGCAGATTTCAAACCCACTAGTGGCCTGACTGACCCCACCTCTGTGGTTAAGGGTTAAACTTGGACCGGACATAAACTAATGTATGCAGTTCGAGTTTTATTGCCCTTTATCACCATAAGGTAATTGTAATTACCTTATATAAATATACCTTTTATCGTGTATTTTTATAATTTTATGCAAAAGCTTTAAAGATAAGAAAATAACAGCAAGATACCGCATAAATATGAACTTATCTGCATTATTCAGGAATGCGTCCCGAAGAAGAACTGAAGTTTTTTAAATGGCAGGGCCAGGGCTTCGGAGGTTGAATACTCTAATAGAAAGACCTCCCTGATATTACCATAAGTATGCGCAAGATGTCAGCGATTCTAGATTATATTCATATATTTAAATCATAGCATTATATTTAGGAGATGAAATTTAGAGTAAAAAGAACTGTTCAGAAAAGGGAAATACAACAGAAAATACACTAATGGATCTGATAAATATTAATAGAAAGTTCAGGAAAACCGTATCATTAATTAAATGGTAAAATATTTACCTTCGCAAAAATGAAGGTTTCACAAAACAGCGAAACAACAGTATTATTCCCCATGGAAAGACTTCAAACTTTAAAGCTGGAATTGGTGGAACTCAAAAATTAAAAACAATATAAAGAATGAAACTGACAAGTTCATTACATCCCGATCTACGGTATATTACGCAGTATGTCTCTATAGCAAATCAGAAACCGAAAGACACACCAAAAGCTGTATTTCACAAAAATCCCTGAATATTCTCCAAAATATAGTCAAAAAAGGATCATGCTAAATTAATTTAAACCAATGAAATACAAGGTCACTAAAATGAAACTAAAGTGGTAAAATCACAACTAGTTAGTGTTGCCAACCTAGTTAATGTTACTCGATTGAAAATAGTAAACACAAAATATTTAAACATTACTTACTGTACTTTATGCACCGGCGAAAGATCTTTTTTTTTGTTGACAAATTATCATTCAGGGGTAGGTACTGACTTCTTAAATTTATAGATTGTAAAGAAAAAATAAGGTTTGTTGAAATAATAAGAAATATGAGCGCCATTCACTTGAAAGAATATCATAGGATTGATGATTGCATGAGCGAAATCCACAAGTGTGAAAAGATTTCAATTAAATTGATTAAAGTTAATTAAATTAAATAAATAATCATAATTATTCAGGTTGACGTTAAAGCAGGTTAATGTGAATAAATAACTTTCACAAATGATTGAGCCAGCATTATCACAATAAGGTTTAGTTTAAATTTTCATTTATTCGTAGATCAAAGTAATCTTTTGTCTAAAAAAACCATGTTAGAACAATCTTGAAAATATTTCAATAATTGGTTTATTAGCTAAAAAAAACTTCATAAAAATTAGTACACATAAATTTATTACTTCTAACATATAGTTTATTCGTTAATCCTTGAAAAATCGGTAGATTTTGACAATCCTTAAACCCATACATATCACTACACAATAATGCTTTTTTGGTCACTTAACTTTAGATATAAAATACCCCACATATTAAAATGTAGAACTTTGGATCGCTGGTTTATACCCTAGTAACCAGTATTTTAAGAAAGGGAAATGTATAGTACCCTATCAAGAACCAAAATGACACACATGACGCCAACGAGAAGAATCCTTTTTGAACATTTAATGGGGGTTTACAGCAGCCAGAACTTGTTTGGTAACATGAAATTTGATATTTAACAGAATATTGCAGACTGTTTTTATCGGTATATTTTGGAAAATCTATTTAACAGAAACGATAATAAGCACGTATTTAGTATTATGTATTTAGCTTAAATACATTTATATTATACAAGCATATATAAGGCGACGCTAGATTTGTAATGTCTTTTAAATTATAAGTAAACTAAATGCTCTTTGTATCAAACCTTCAAACATTAAATTGTTAACTGGATAATATTCTGTTTAATGCAGTTCGGTTTCAGTGACTCGTTTTGTTTTGTATATACCGACTATTTTGAGTTTTTGTATAAAGAAAATGTACGAACACACTTTTTAAATGTTAATGCAAGAGAAATCAATGCGGCAATAATAAAGCAGGCCATAAAACCGCTGGTGATTTTAGGGTATTATTCATCTGTTCTAGAGAATACTCTATATAATTACTTGTTTTAATTAATTTCCCGCTTTTTGTACTTTGGCTAATTTATTATTGCATTCTTCTCTGTCATTACTAAGCACTGTTCACGGTATTTCCCTAACAATTCTATCCCAGTAGGCAGTCAGTAAATAAATTAATGTTTGTTTGAATGTTCTGCTAATTAAATGAAAACAATAGGCTTTTATAATATGGAGTTGTTTATATCAGCGTTAACCAGAATTCAGAAATATTTTATTGAAAGCTTTAAAGTTCAAAAGCTTACGTATTCTTTGTTACATAGGGTATACTTTAATAAATGCTTTGGTAACACTAAGTATCTTTTATTCAAGCAACTCAAAATATTCGTATTTTGTAACTCGAAAAGATTATTCGCAACTGTTATTGGTGTATGGTTAGAATATTAATTTTGTACATGAGATATATAATAAAGTAAGCTATGAAACTTTTGTCTTTACAACAAAATAAATAAAGTTCCATTACCAAGTTCTAACTTTCATAATTTCCCCGGCTCGGTGGTTTTTGTTTTGGTACGCAATGAATTTCCTTCTTTACACTGGGAAGCTATTATAGAACGGTTTTGTTGCCAGAGAACTGATTTCAAAGTTTTATAAAGGCTTTTGAAAGAAATATTCCGAACAAGGTAGAAACTGAAGGCAAAAACCCCTTTTGGGATTTCTCCATTCAACGATTTTTGTCTGAGAAATGTTAATACACTGAAAATTATTATAGAAAGCCAGGACAAAAATCAATTTTACCTGAATTATTTACTTCTGTACTTATCAATTTAAGTTAAACTTCAAAAACACATAAATTTTCCATTTCATCTCGTTTTATGAATTTCAGATAGTAGGACTGACTTTTAATTGCCACGTCAACCCTTTCCCAAAAGTAAACATCTTAATAACAAGGATTATTCTCCTTAATAAAACAGTGCAATGGAAAATGGGTTTAAAAGTCTCTTAGCAAGTCTTGAAAGTTTTGCTGCTCGTTCCTTACACATGAACGAAGGTGAATAATGCGAAATCAAGTTAAACATTTCATCCAGAAACGTATAACGTACACTTTGACATTATGCGAATGCTGGTGAGTATAATTAATTTCTTAGCTTGACGACATTATAAATCCCCAATTTGCTGCTTAATATTTCTTAAGGACTACTGGGAATTTAACTCTTTACTTTGATGACAGTGGCTTCAATTCTTCTTTTCACTAATGAAAGATAAAGAGAATGTTCACGATTTTTCAGCTAAAGGGGTTAGATTTTCAAATGACTTCAATGAAAAGGAAGTACATGGTTACGAATTAGTGTTTTCAGACTTTTTAACTGTAGTTGAAAGAAAATTAGATTTTATTATGATTTTAAATTGTTTTATTAAAAAATTATGTATTTGTATATTATCGTATAAACGCAAAACGTTTTGTTACACATCTATATACAATACTAAAATCTAAAATATTGGTTAGTATAGTCGTCCCTTTACAGACCGGGGCCTTGTAAATCCCACTCCTAAATTACCTTAATGGTTCGACTCAACACCGATCAGAGGGGTGCAGTTGATAGGTGGTGGGCGTGGTTTTATGCTAGTGGGCGCAGTAAATGTGTTTATCAGAATGTTAGCTGCTTTATAGAACCCACATATTATGCAGTGTGGTCCAACTAGTAAATTTCCTATTTCTTATTTTTAGAGAAAAAGTTCATTAAAAAGGTTTTGCTTATTTTGAAAAACCTCTAGTCATAGCCAGACTGTCGATAAAACTTACAGGGTGGTTAAAAATAAAGAAACGTAAAATTGCACCAAGAATGAAGTACCAGTTATTTAACAGCTATTTATAGATATTTAATTTAATTTATTGTTTACTACTTGTAATATTGTAACCACGCTGTAAGTTTTTAAGTTTTATATTCGTGACTTTTTGAAAAGAAGGACTCTTTTAAATTGAAAAATAAAAAAGGATAGTTAGGTAGTAGGTATTCCAGCCCTTGAGATCACCCCTTCCACTTTTTTTAGTCACGCCCCTTTCCCCTTCATCCTTCTGCTAGCTCCTCCCCTTGCTTCTGATTGGTTACGCATAGGTAGTACTTCGATAAAGAAACAAAACATTAAGTACAACCAACCCTTGATTAAAATGCAATTGTTACCTGTGGTTACTATCTCCTAGCTTATCAGTTAAGTTGATTTTTAAGCTTAATCCTTAAACAACTCACAGTTTTTGCTTTGCAACAGCTATTTGCTGGTTTGCCCATGGAATGCCGCTTAATTTAACCAAAAGGAGGATGGAGGTAAAAGAAAAGACTTCTAAAGTTATAAAAAGGGGAAAAAAGTCCTAAAATAATACTTCCTTTGTTAAATTACCACGTTACAAGATTAAAAAGATCAAAATATATTCATGACAATGTTGTGTGACCTGAAGATAACTTGCCGTGCACACTACACTATATTTTAAATTATGACTACTTGAACGGAATTCAAATTTCGACACCGTAAATTAGTTTTCTGGCAGAAACCTTATTTTAATGAAGCACTAGTAATCGCCATATAGAATACATACAAAGTTTCTCTTTTGGAGAATGTATGTAGGTTCACAGCACTAACCTAAATTAAATGAAATTCTAATATTTTATTGAATTAGACTTACGAGACCGAATATGTCTTTTAAAATATACAGAGGACGAAAAACGATTAATTATCCAATAGGACTACCGTAAGCTGAAATATTTAAAGAGATCATAATTGAAACAGACTAATTATACAGAATACCGATACGGGTAGTTAACCAGCATTCTCTTAAAAAAATAATAAAGTCGGTACTGAAAATGTGAAATTAATTTTAGAGGAGAATTTCTAGCCTCTGGAGAAATAATCGAAAGCACTAAGATAATTGCGACATGTAACATCGTTAATTGTTTTATGTAAGACCTTCTCAGCATAATGGAACGGCAGATGGCGTTATTATAACGTCGATGCCGCATGCTCCCACAGTTTTCCGCTTTAAGTCGCAAGTATAAAAGGATTTATGATGGTTAAGTATGCTAGATCCATAGCGCAACCAACGTCGAAAACTCACAAGACATCTCAACCGGAGGTGGAGATATGACCAAAACCTCTGTGTTAATATCGAGGCAACTAATTTCAAAGTGAGCACAGGCGTCGATTTTACATTTTAACTCACTTCGGATTAAAAATCAGATAATGTTTTTACTACTATTCCTGTAACTTTTGCGATTTGCAAGACACGTCAGTTTTAAAATTTCACGTCTTTTGATACCAACTTTGTCGTTTTGGATTTAGAACACACTCCCTTACTTACTCCACACTTACAAAGGAAGCTCGCCAATATAGATACTAATCCACCGACTTTGGTTGCCATCGTACTACTTTTTGCTGTTCTTTGTAGTGGTGTGTCCGAGAGACTCACTATATCCGTCTACGTTAGCATGATTTGAGCTTATACAGAAAAAGGTTAATTCTCTAAACGACTTTATTACCAGTTTCACGTAGCATGAAGGAGCAGAAGATTTTGTGTGCAGTCAACACTTTATTACCTAGCAATAACTCAAATTTTATTGAAAATGATTTCATATACCTACTCCATGCACCCAAGATTATTTTTCGGTATTCCAATAGCTACTCGGATAATTTAGTGGTATTGAATAGGTTCATACAAATTACGGTTGATGCATAATTAGCAATGCATTTCCTCATATTTACTAAGTTTCAAACTTTTCTTGTACAGAAAAATGCTTTAAAAACATGTAACAAATTGATTAATTTCAAAGTTAATTTCAAACAATAATTATTTATGGTACGAGTTAAGCAAGATATTATCCACGAACCAAAAATTGACTCTCGAGTGCCGGCAGGCCCGAGTGGTTTAACTTTTCTGAGTAGACAGTTTCCTTAACTCACGTGTGCGATACAAAGTTTTATACAACACCTCTTTATTTAAGTTTTAATATTAAATTTGAAATGTATAGTTATTCTGTAGTTTTGACGGCAATAAATTTAATACTTGAGTCCGTTGACTGAGTTTTATTAATATTATGCAACATAAGCCGGTAATTGGTTGCTACCTATAATAACAACCAATCACCTACTATTCTACAGTAAGTAAAAGGGCCCAAAAGTGAGTAAAATCCAAATTTAATTGCTTACAAATGCATGTGTCACTTCTCACCACGTGATTTTGACATATTATAATAACAAATACAGATAATGAATGCCACTTTTAAAATAATATTGTGGGTTTATAGGTTCCCTTGCTGGAATATGCGAGCTCGTATGATTCTATTGGCAAAATTTACCAAAATTATATTATAATATTGTAAGATATTATTGATCTACCGTTAACTAATTGAATGTGCTGCCTACTATTCTATTTCAGACTACTTGTCTGTTTTGTTGGGAAACTAACCGTTATAACGATACCGTGCTACACATACTACATAGTACATACACTCATTATTTCTTTTTGATATACTTTCCAATGACATATTTTATTTTTTAGAAAGTTATTTATGTGTAGAGGGAATGCACTTTTTGTTTTCTTTCTGAAATACGGACTCTGATCAACAATAAGTTTAGATATCTAGATTATAGGAGGCAAATGACGTCTTTATTTATCATTCCGAATCCATTCCTTATATGAACATTATTGCATATAGTCTCTAATTACTGCCACTTCTTACTTAAAGAAAAGTGTCCTACATTTCCTCGTTACTATAATTATAACAATTATTTACTGTAAAGAGATATAATTAAGAAGTTAGCCTTAGCTGCATCACGAGCACCAGACGAAGAATGAAACGGAATGGTTCCAAAGCTTATCAGTTTTTTTAACACTTAATTTGCTCCACTATATTTAACGGTGTCTCCTAACCACACGTTACCAAAATACGTATTGGCAATTAGTCAAATACAATGAGTGGTTAGGAGACACCGTTAAATAAAGCATTGTGATAAACCACAGTCCTTACAATCCATGATTAGTACTTAATTTTCTGTTCATCCTTGCTACAAAACTCATTTAATTACAGGGTTTCGCAACGTTACGTGTTATGTAATGAATAATATTTTTTTCAGAACTAAATGAAAGGTAATAACCAGGTGTGTCATTTATTTTTGCAAACTTGATAAACAGAAGTTTCATTACAAGAATAAGCAGAAACAGATTGATCGACCTGCTTACATGAAACTTTTTTAGAAACTTTTAGTAGACTACTGAATACTAATCAAAAACGATAATAACAATTTATTTGATTTATTTATTATTTTCGGTTAGTATTTCTTTGTAGAGCTGTTATTTGCAAAGTATGTAAGACAAACTGCATTGATTAAACGTATATAAAGAATAAATGATTTAAAAGTTCTTTTATTGTTGGTCTTATCGTATTACGTAAAACACATATTTAATGGTTGATTCCTTTCCACTGTAAAATCCTTACAACTAGAATATGCCAGATTTGTCGTTCTTAAACCATTTAAAACAACTTCACACTGCATTTTAATACGGTTTAAAAAAAACATTAATTAATTAATTGGGCAACTATAAGTTCATAACGTATCTTATTTTTGAATAAAAGATCTTGTTTGTGTAATATGCGAACACGTATAATCTAGTATAAGCGATTGGTCATAATTAATTATTATTATTTAATTGTATTAATATTATTCTTATAACAATATCTAACATTTTCCTTTCTTTCTAATAATAGCTCCGAACCTTTTATAACTGTCACTGTCCTTCCTACTTATTTTGGGTGTTTTTAGTTATACAACATTAGCATTGCTTTAGCTTCTTTTATTGTTTAATAATAATAGTCCCCTTTCGCAGGCTATGAAGGCACATTGGGGTGTATAGCAGGGTAGGCTGCTATTTCTCGAGCCGTTCGGTACTCAAGGGTGGTAAAGTGGCTAGCTTTACGCACCGACCGCCTATTATTACCCCAGGAAATGATTTCCCAGGTACTCATTTTCACAGACTTAGTCGACCTGGAAGTCTTAGATAATTTTAAAATGCCAATGTATTATCGCTGGAATTCGAACCCAGGACCTTAAGACGAAACAAACGGTTTTCGCAAGACAAATTGCTGGTACTTTAACAAGAAACAAGACCCTATAACACAGCTGCTCTAATACATGAAAATGGGAGTATGAACAACTATTAACTTTACCTAAGAAGTATATAAATCCCTTTCAGATTTTAACTATATAAATGGTATACTTGAGAAATGAAAAATTAATTTATTAATAGCAGAAAAACTCCTGTTAGATTCCCCTTACTACCTACTTCTAAATCTGGCACCTTCAACTAACAAAATGTTAAAACCCAAAATTCCCTAATCTTTTTATCGAAAAATAGATGTGAAACCTAGTTCTTAGGGCGGTAGGAAATAAAGGATACCTCTCGCAGTATCAGCCCAGCACTCAAAGGCATTCCTCACGTAGGTCACTTAAACTCTTTCCCCTCATAAACTGACCGAACTGCTTCAAAATATAGGACGAACAAATAAAAAGTCTCTCAATTCAGTCTCCATGCAACAAAAAGAAAGGTCATCTTGCTGTCCCACAACGATACTAACAGGCCGAAATATCCGGGCAAATAAACTCAGTAGGTTATAGTGTCTACCCAACTGACATAGAGTTGGAGAAGGCTCCGGAAGATAGATGGAGAGTCTAACGTAGGATGGACCACAGCGCATGTAGATCCATCCCAACGACAAACCAAACACCAAAAACTTATGTAGAGTTCTTATCCTATAAGGTTCGACAAACCTACGACTTAAGTAACCCTAAAAAATCTATACTAAGATAAATATTTAGTAAGCTTCACCTTTTATGTTAGCATGATATCACGTAAGTCTCGCAATCAGTAAATGACTATCAAAGAGAATTCGCACTTAAGACATCAAAAGACTGCCTACCTGAAGGAAGCATTTCAGGACACCATGATAAAAACCTGTTGGAGCCTGTCCAAGACTTCCTCAACCAACAACCTAAGTCAAAGAATAAAAAGAAAAAATGTCTAACAAAATGGAGCTAAAGTATCTCTGACATAACCTTACAACACCTGGGTTACACATTCATGAATAACTATAGTGTTATAGTGACCGACAACACCAAGACACGAATAAAAAGTTCGACAAAACGACTCAACTAACTTATTTTAACGCATTGCACCACATAGCATACAGTTAAAACGTATACCACTCTATGGAGTTTACCTAAATCCACGCTGAACTAGGTATATAGGGCACATCACACCTAGAAACTCGTGATCAAAAGCTTATGAAAAAATAACTATTAGTTATGACGCAACTATGGGAAGTGCTATGCCACAACCCCACAACACTAGGATGGAATCAAAATCAGTTAAAATAAAATATTTAAAAGATAACCCGCACTTTATACGGATCTTGCAAAAAAAATAAAAAAGAAAATGTACTAAACCATGTTGCTAAACATATAAACCATGAAGCAGAAAAAATTAAAAGTATTAAACTGGACTTAATATAATATATTTAAATGTCTTATAGAAGGACCAGAAAGTATTGAAAATCCAGGTGAACTTACGATAACGTAAAATTATTAGCTGGGGAGAACTTTCTGCTGGTTTTTTGAGAAGCTAAAAAGATACAAGACTTTATCCATAACAAGTCCTTTTCAAGGCTGTATATCTGAGCAAGATTTGAACGAAACTGGCAATAACAAAATCTTAGGAGTATGTCAGACATTAACAAACGAACGGTTAGCAAGAAAAAAGATTGTCTTTATCAAAAGCTGACGTTTTAGATGGCGTACGTACCTACTACCAATTAAAACGCAAGAAACTTCTTATTGGAGTTACTCATAAAATCAGACCAACCACTCGTACACGATCTCACTTCATTTGGAAAGCTAGTAGTAGAGTAGATGAATCGCCGAACCTTTCTTACGTTGCTTATAAAGTAGTAAACCAAGTAATAGAGGTTATTATTTATTAAAGTAAGTCTGATCTTTGTCTTGGTACAGTTACCACACTATACTCTTTTATTATTTACGTGAGTTACCTACGTTAAGCTCATAGCCACAGCTCCCTCTAGGCAGCAGTAAGCAAGGAATTGTGGTATACTCAATTAGCGCGTCATTCTCTTACATGAGTGCTATCAGTTCTTACTAGCGGAAGAAAGGTTGCTATCCACCCTCTACTAGCTTGCTCTGTAGTTGCTCTGTCGACTGACCTGCGTTTGGTATCGCTACACGTAAACAACTACACGGTACGCAATGAACTAGCAGTTTGAGTCACTTCGGTGGCTTAAGCTCTATAGGTATTGCCGATCCCAGGACGGCTATTTCAGGGGATCACATTGTAACGGGCGTTGATGCTAATATATATCCTCCCACGCTTAAGACAATCCCACCCCCTAGTTGATATTAGCCGGGGCTGTACTTTTAGTGCAGACGGGACTCACGAAGCCTTAGTATGGTAGGGCGGGGTGGCTAAGTTCTGGGATATCCTAGGCAGACCCGCATGTTGGTCTAGGCGTGATGGAACTCCCTCGGAGATGGACCCCGACGGGTGAACACGTTAGAGCTAGTAAAGAGTGTATAGGCAACGCGCTGTCACCAATGTGCTACTGGTAGCTCTTACAAATGTAAAATACGCGATTGAGCGTAACTTAAACTTGAAATTCCGATTCTGAAAAAGAACCAATCTTTCTGAAACAGTTAATTTTCGAAACATTCATATTACTTTGTAAGCTATATAAATCTGAACCTGTCCAATCTTCAGACTAAGAGGTTTTAGTAATTTGAACTTCTTACTGTTACTGTAAGACTTATTTTCAAAGAATTTTAAACTTTAATCAATTTTTGTTCTACATTCCACATAAATACAGGACAGCGACGCTTTTATTAATTTCAGGGTTTAAAAGGCTTCAATGATGTTAAAGACTGAAAACTACTAACTAAACCGGTCTCATAACATATTTTCTTTACTTCTAGTGCTGATATTTCTGTTTAATGTTGGCAATATTAAGATAGTATAAATACTATGTTAATAATAATTAAACCCTACTCTATTAAAATTACTATTAGAAATAATAACAAAGACAATTTAATTATTAGGCACTCTTACTTCAACTGGATTTTATAGTTACACGCACCTGAATAAACGAAAAAACGTGAAAAATTATCCCCTTTTTTCCAACTGGCACGTAACTGACATATCATTGACCCTATTCATCTTCTGTCACACAACAATATATGCTTGTCAGTTTGATAGTATTGAAAAGGGGAGTTGGTATTATAAATGTTGAACCTTTAAAAAATACCTTACGTAAGATGTATAACATGACTACTTCAAGCACTTCCGCTATGGCAAATTGCCAGAGATAATTTCTCCTAAAGATTCTGTAATGCTAAGAAAAATTTTCAAGAAAAGTGTTAGCAATATTAGAAGCGGAATTTAAAACAAACATAAATAATTTCAACATTATTTAAGCATTGCAAATTAGCATTCACTAATTTACAACTTGTCAGCGATACTAGCTTTATCAGTTGAAATGAAATAAATCTAAATTTAATTGAATTAGCTCTTATTTGCCGGAGCGTGTGAGTTTTGTTAATGAGTTTTGGTTTAATTATGGAATTATTTAATTAACCAATAGCAAGCTATAAACTATTTCTAATTTGCTTCTGACAACTAAACTGTGAATTCCAAAATACCTATCGGCCAGTATTTGAACAATTTATTAATAAATAAACAACACATCTCGGTAGCCGTGATCGTCTAGTGATTAGAGGACCCTATGTTGTGGTCGTAGTAACCCGGGTTCGAATCTGTCCTACGATAATGTGCCAGAAACATTGTCACGGGCGACGCATGTCTTTCTATGTTAGTTATGACAGGTATGCTCTTTAAAAGGGAATTTACAGGGTGTCAGAGGTTGTTGAGCTTCCTGGCAATAGTTTCTAATAATTAGAAAGTAAAACGTAGAAGAGAAGTAATTTGATAAATAACAAAAGCTTCAACTGCACAAGTGTTTTTGTTCATAAAAATAATAATCAAACAATATCATTTTGATTACTTGATATCTGAAACTAAATGCTTTATATTTTTAATTGTTATAAACTGCACTGCGTTTCGAACTTAACAAAAACATTTTTCAAATCCGAAACTTTAAGATAATAAATCTTTAGTGGTCGAATACTTAGACTCGCAGTTGATGACTACGGCTCAGCTAGTCAAAGTAGACAAGAAACAAGCTCTCCTTAAATTTTTTTGGCATGGGATAATTGAAAGGTTGGCTAATTCGAATTCAACTATGGTAGAGTCACTGCATCTAGTCACCTAGGCCAGCTGGTCTATCAGAGTAACGCAAACCGCCCCCATATTGGGGTAGAGAAGGGTGATTTTTAATAATGGCAAATTAAAACCACGTTTTACGTGTTTGACATATTAGAGGTTGGATCTTCCAGAATAACAAAAACGTTTTAAAGTAAACGTGGATTTGATTAAATTTAATACAGAACAAATAATGAACAATTTCGTGCTTTGTTTTCCCCAATATGGCGGCGGTTTACTATTACTATTTAAAGTAAAATATTTCATCCAATACCTCTGTAAGTTCAAATATTGAATTTGTATACTGTATAGTTAGCCTGTAGTTTTTGGCGGTAATAAATTTGATAATTTAGTACGATAACTGGATTTTAATAATATTATAAAATACAGGCTGGTGATTGGTTGCTACCTACAATAGCGACCAATCATATTTTACAGTGTAGTGCTTAACAAGCGTTACGATGAAAAAACCGCAAAAGCAACTTTTTGCAATTCGTAAAACGCAGATGATTGGTGCACCATGTAACTAATACAATTAGTAGTGCAGCAACGTGCTTGTTTTCTAGCAGCACGAGTCTAGTTAAGGTGAGCCATTCGGCAAAAAGCATGAGGATTGGTAGATGATTTGAAAGGGTTCAAATTATTTTGGCACCAAAAACTTTTCATAGCTCTTTTACCTGTGTAACGTTACGTTTCTGTCGGTTTTCAAATAATGCAATTTAGTATGCATGCCTATTTAACAAAAAACCCTAAATGCGGTCCTGCATATTCATATATTTTCTTTCAATGTAAAATCACCGTGGGTATACTGCATATAATAAACCGCATAAAATATTAAAGGTCATCTCAAAGAAGCACTCCAGACTAATAAAATTGTTTTTATAAGAATTTACGGATCTCATTTCAAATAAAGGTACTGTTTTCACACGTGTTAGTATCTACCACTTCATAATGTTCGTGAGAAAAATAATATTTTCGAATAGACTAGTCTTTTAAAATTTAAATTGTCATTTTTACCAATATCTAAAGTTTAATACCGTACAGTTTCCCGATAAAAATAATAGACTGTAATCACTGTAATTGGTGGTCGAACTTTAGTTTTGCAATATCGTCGCCTAGTTGAATTCTCGTTGAATTAAGTTTTTATAAAATCTCGTCCGGATATAATTTGAAATCGGATAATGTTAAATTTAAATAATACTTAAATCGTATGTTTTAGTGGATGTGACTGTTAATAATGGCAGTCTCTTCTTCCTACAAGATAATCTAAATAAGTAAATTTCATCTGAGTTGTCTAGTTGTATCGGTTACTTAAAAGAATGAACTTTATTAATAAATACCTCTTTATACTACGGTATTGTGAATTTTAATTCTCGCAGTTTTGGGTTATTAGTGATTGCAGAATTTTATGAAGTTTCCAGTTTCTATAGTTTAGTAATAACTGTGTATACCTTTGTTGGTAAAAGAGCAATATAGTGTAAGTTTGTTCTGATTTAGTTTTGTGAATTAAACAATTTGAACAGGATATTGTGATTTGTTGACTTTTTGAATTCTGTAAACATTGTGTAAGTTGTATTTTGCTTATCTACCGACTATTTTTGTCATTTTGTTGTATGAAAACGTTCCCATTTGATAAGAATTCTTATGCAGGGTATTGTGACTTTACTTAATGATTTTTTTGACTAGTTGTTATCTTTTCTAATTTTTTGGTGTATGAATAAACATAATTTTTAGACTGAATAATATTGACTCATATAATTATGAAAGTCTTTATTTATATTTTATCCGACCTAACTTTGATATCACCGATTATGACTAACAAGTTAAATTAAATTTATTAGATCTGACTCAAGTTTCTGGTTAATGGTACCAGGTCATTATTCTAATTACCATCATTATCAAACTTTCATAATCAGATGGCGCCCAATTATTTGCATTTTATTGTGAGTTAAAACCTTTATCTATTCTTTTACAATTTGAAGCTATTGGAAACAATACCTACGACTTGAAATTTAAATTTGTAAAGATAAGATCTCAAGCTGTGGCAATTTTAAGCATTACCGTAACGTAAGTATAATAATTTGAAGATTTTAAATGTAATTTTAGTCCGGAAGGATTAACTGTGTTTCACCTGTCATCAAAGTGTATGTGCAAAATGGCAAACTTTATATGGCGATGTAACGCTTAATTCCATTTAGTACCATTTAAAAACGTAGGAAAGCATGGTAAATTTATTTTTAAATTTTATCAAGGAAGAATTTATAATTCTATGTTGCTAGCTTCTATAGATTACAAGAGAAGAAGCGAACTTATTCAAATATTTATTTTTCGAAATACAAAAATGATTTCCTAGGTAATGCAGCTTTATATAAAGGACTTGACCTACAGAATTACAAGCGCGGACTTTTATATACTCAGGGTGGAGTATTACAAGCATAATGTATTAATATGAATAGGTTTACAAATGAACTTTAATTGTGAACCGGGTACACTTAAACAGATAATGTAAGCAATATAAATTTTCCCGTTATATAATTGCCATCACACGCAAGTCTGTCCTTATTGGACTATAAAAGACTGCTTAAGAAAAAGTTAAGTACTATCATCAGTAGGTGGTAGTTAGAGCCGCAAGATACTCAAGTTAATGATTAATGCTAAAGACTTAAAACTTTTAATATCTTAGATGGCTCTTATTAAAGTTTTAGTAGCACAGTCTTGGGATTTTAAAATCTTATAATGTTCCAATTTTTAAATTCTAAAGATCTAATTTTTTAAAATAAATTTTAATTTTAAATATCTAGAGAAATGTCAACCTTGTTAGTAATGCAAAGAGTAGTTTTTATTTTAGAGCCTTAATGATTTAGAACTTCGAAAAATTCGAATTTTAATACTTGATTGGAATAAAAACTGATATTGTATATAATTTTATTAAACTTATAAAAATTCTTTTGCAAACTAAATCAGTATAGCTTAATCACTTCTAAAATAAATCTTAATTTAAGCTGATTTGGTACGTAGCAATATTTTTCAACAGAATATAAGATTAAGATCATTATCAGCGAAGTTTTGATATATGTAATCTTACAATCAAATAACATCTCGATAGCCGTGATCGTCTAGTGGTTAGGACCCTACGTTGTGGCCGTAGTAACCCAGGTTCGAATCCTGGTCACGGCAATGTGCCAGTGCATTGTCGCGGACGAGATTATGTTTTTTGTTTTTCTACTATTTCTTTTGTTGGCACTTCCCGTGTAGGCGATGCAAAGATAATTAGCAAACGGTAATCACGGATTCAATTTTGCATGTTTGTTTTTGTCATTGTTTGCCCAAATTTGATTTATTACTAATATGACATTAATCTCGAAAAGCAATTAATCAAAATGTCAACTAAATACTGTTAATTATTGTTTAATATATTTCTAAGTAGATATCTGTATGTACGTGATTAGTTTAAACGGTATTTGATATAGAAAAATTAAAAGAGATTCCATTTACGTTAATTTAATTAAAGTCGTTTGGGGGTCAAGATATTAAACAGAAATCTAGATTTAAAGTTGTAAACTAATATAAATCATTTTCTTACTATATTTAAAAAACATTCTAACTTGAATTGATGGGTATTGGAAACGAAATATATATATTGAGAAGAATTAATATTTATATTAATAAACGCTTAGCTATCCGAGAGCAGTTCTTTTTCTATTTCTAGAGTGGGAGTGGTCGGACCACGCCTATTTTTAATAGGGATCGTTTTTCATCCAGGACAAGAAACAACTAATATTTCACTTGGGTATTTCGTACGAGTCGAGTCAAATTTTGAACCGAACGAGTTCTCTGTCAGGAAACTTGACTTTCAGAGGCCATCAAAGATAATCTGCATAGGTAAAATAAAATTTCATAAAATTTATTCAAACTTATAAACAACTTATCAGCAAACTGATGAAACAACCTCCTAAACAATTTTAAATTACCCAAAAACGCGCTGCACTTTTGACTTCAAGAGATCATCAAAGGTTCAATCATTTAAATATGCATTTCATAGTAGGAAAATAATGTCTACAGCTCAAATGGTTTATTTTGAGTCGATGAAACAAGGAAACCTTCGAAAGCAACCTTTGATGGCATATAAATAAACAAGACATTCTTAAAAGAGCATACAACAATAATTGTCATATATACAGTGTGGGATTAAAGTATGGAATATTAAAAAAAATCGAACTCAACCGGTTTTTTTAAAAACACTGAAACACGTCGATTTTGTTTTCTAAAAATACACTTTAATATGTGCGATTCACCTCCCGACTTTCATTTGTTTCTAAGTTATGACATTATCACAAAAAATTTAAATGACCATATAGATTTTTTATAGTGGAATCCGATAGTGATTTTTCTTCCCTTTATGATCATGCAAATAAATTATAAGGATGCATAACAAAAATTCTGAAAATAATCGATCTGAACTTTGTAAATGTTTGCTAGTTATGACGTCATCACAAAAAATTTAAATGACAATATAGATTTTTAGTAGTGGAATCCGATAGTGCTTTCTCTTCCCTTTATGATCATGCAAATAAATCATAAGGTTGCATAACAAAAATTCTGAGAAGAATCGATCTGATATATTGATATATTGATACCATAATATCAATAACATTAAATGTTCAGATCGATTTTTCTCAGAATTTTTGTTATGCAACCTTATGATTTATTTGCATGATCATAAAGGGAAGAAAAATCACTATCGGATTCCACTATAAAAAAACTGTATTGTCATTTAAATTTTTTTTGTGGTGACGTCATAACATTGAAACAAATGAAAGTCGGGAGGTGAATCGCACATATGTTTTTAAAAAACCGGTTGAGTTCGCTTTTTTTTTATTATTCCATACTTTAATCCCACCCTGTATATATTTTACATAAAAAACAATTAAAGCATTTTAAGTATTTAAATTTAGTTGATCGTATAGAGAGAGTAAAAGTATTAATTCTCAATCCAATAAATGTAAGCAACTGAAAACAATATTTCGAAGGCTTTTTGCTTCAAGAACTGTTACAAATATTAATCTAAATTAATAAGAATTTTAATATTGATTTAACAATAATTTTGATAATTTGATAATGATGCTTGGTATCGGAACCATTGTTTGGTACAGAAATTTCAATCAATATTGTGAAACTCATGAATTATTATTATAGTTCTGTTTCATTTCATGATTATCGAGTTTCTCAAAGTAAGACTGATAGACAGTAACTGCATTAATCTAGATTTAAAGATGTTATTGTTTACTCCATATAAAATTTGATTTCAAGTTTACAAACTTTAATTAAAATTTAATTAATTTTGTATATTATGACATTAAATTAATTTTAATTGTTGCAAACTAATTAATTTTTTTTCTAGGTAAGTTAAAAGAACTGAAAGACTGTCACGTTTTTATCTTTCAGTAAATAATAATGCGGACTAAAAACAAATTTCTATTTACCTGTGTTTTAATTAACTAGTATTTGTATACCAATCCAATTCGATCAAATTTTGATTTACTCAAGGGGGCCAACTCGAAAACAATAACCTCAAAGTGAAGCAAAATCCCAGGATAAAAAACCTTGAATAAGTAAATTTAAATTAGATTAATAGGTAAACAAGGATTGAATAATAAGTACGTGAAAAGTTGAAAGTAGATGAATGACTATAGAAACACTTCATTTTTTAAATTTTAGGAAAAATTTTTAATTCACAGATGAAAACAAAAGAAATTCTACTTTCGCTTCAAAGTTTTCCAAATGGTGTAATGATTATATGCAAATCAATCCTTAACTACCACAATGAATCAAACTTCTACTAAATTGTCACATTTAACGATGAAACAACCAAAAACTTTTTTACAGTTAACAAAATGGTGGCACATCACGGGGTACATTTCCATCAAAACAACTAGTGGTGAAGAATGAATGGCTTTCCTATCATGAAGCAATGATATGAGCAATTATATGACAATGTGAAATCTGATTAAATAGATTTTTAGATTTTACCAAGAAAAAGTTTATAATAATACATATTTTAATAATAGTTTCTATAAATTATAAGAAAAGGGAATGCAGCACATAAATATGAGAGCGGGTTTGTATGCACTCAAAAGAACGAAGTGTCATAAGCATACCTTTTAATATAAATCGGTTCATCAATTAATTTTAGTTGCGAACCGGACAAGATTAAATGGATAATTTAAACAATAAAAATTGTCTCGTATTTGTACCAGTAATTGTAAGAGATTTTACTTTTTGTAGACTCTAAAATGATTAAGACGTTTAACACGACTAACATGATTAACATGGTTAACATGATTAACATGAACATGATTAACATTATTAACATAACTTAGTAATTAATTAACTAGTAGTAATGTTTACTCATTTCTTTCTTATATACTAATATTTTTCTGTTTGTTTCAGGTAAGTGTTTATAATAGCTTTCCCTCATACAAACATTTTTATGGTGGTAAGTTTTTTTAAGAAAAACTATTTTGTAATATAAATTTTGTGCGCTACCGATCTGTTTTTGTTTGTTTACTGATTCATTATTTGCTACAGTAAGTTGATGTTACCGATTCGTTGCCGTTTGCTACGACAACATAGATTTATTTTAATTCATAACGTGTCTGGTTATGAAAATAAATAAGTATAAAATAGCATTCATTGTGAACATATCGCAAAACATATCTAACCTTACTTTTGTAATTTGGTGGCAGCTAACTCTTAGAATTTGACATTATGAAATAACAAAAGTAAGGTTAGTATATTTTGTGGTATGTTTCGCAGCCAACGTCGACGTCAGTTAAAAAAAAATCATAAATTTTTACAATAAATACATTTTTTATTTATTAAATAGTGTCGTTAACGCAAAAAAATAGTATACGATACTCATCGTTGTGCATACAACAGATATCGATTATTGGAAACTTATTCTTTATTTGTTATAAAGCACTTACCGGTCTCGTATCGTAATATATTATTCTTAACTTAAATTTATAGCCAATTGATTTACTTTTGACTAAGCTATGCTATTTTGATTTTTCTAAATGCAATTACCAATTAAGAACAGTTATTACAAACAGTTATTAAAAACTCCAACAGAAACACAAAGTACAACCGAACAGAAAAAAAGCGTCAAGGGTACATACTGTTATGATATAGGCATGCCGCATTACATGTATGCACAATGTAGCAAGAAGTTAAAATGTTTTTATTTGAATTTTTGTGTAGTACTGTTTGTGAGAAAACTCAAGATGGTTGTCAATGAATCCTAACTCTAAATTTGCATTTTCATAGTCATGGTAGGTATCAAAATGAAGGAAAAATTCTCATCTTTCGTTTTTTAACATTTATTTAAACAATTTATTTAATGTTTTTATCAACAATTTGGCTAGAAAGGTTTTTGGTGGGAAAGATGTTGTT
The DNA here is from genome assembly GCA_929113105.1 of Agrypnus murinus. Lineage (NCBI taxonomy): Eukaryota > Metazoa > Arthropoda > Insecta > Coleoptera > Elateridae > Agrypnus > Agrypnus murinus. The sequence continues at coordinate 22,555,487 of OV816026.1, forward strand.
TTGTTTCTAGTAAGAAATCAAATTAATCTAGTTCCTAACTAAGAAAATCACTAGCGATTCGCAATTGTTTTCCAATTATTATAAAAACAGCACGAAAACTTGGTTACTCTCTCTTGAATTTCCATACAGAACAGATTTTACGTGTGTACGTTATTTTGATAAAATTTCGAGGTTATGTTGGTGAATTTTACGTCACTTAACTGTCAACAAAGTGAGGTTATGACAAATGTTTTCTTGTTTTATAATATATGTTGTATTATGTTATATGACTCTACCGACTCTAAGACACTCAATTAAGCCCTTAATACATAATATACTATTATGGTATACTGACTCGTAAACATCTGTTTATTGAGCTCTGTTTCTATGGGTAAAGATTCTTTTTGCGGACTAGCCCGTTATGAAGCCCGTAATAGTTATTATGGGCTTGTTATCATCAATACTATAGCAACAAACATATTTATTTAAAACGTTCATATATCTTACATATTGTGCTGTACTGCTTTAGTAAATGAAAGAATTATTTATTAAAGGGTTACGAGTCAGTATACCATAAAACAGTGTACAATGATCGACTGTAACACGAACCCTACGTGCTTGCTCCGATAGCAAGCTCGCTGATCGCTACCATGTTAGTTCAGCACGTAAAGTTCTAAGTAACAGTCTTGCAATGTAAATTACTATTATTTCCACTTTCTATGTAAATGACACTTTACATGCGTTTACGGTAACTAAGTAAATGAGTAGTTACAGCTACAGCACTGTAGGATTTTACGGCCTCCTAAAAGAGACCTGTTACTTTGTTGCTTAACCACAACACCATGACAACGCACAGCTATTAATTGTGTTACCGTCTTTGATTACAAAATGTCTTTTTATAAAAATATACAATTTATAAAAAACCGTTGGTGAAGGTGGAAATAAAACTTTGTACGCGACACGCTTTGTAATTAATCTTTACTGGGCTCACTGGATTATGAAGGCTCGCTCCTTCGTCGCTCGCCCCACAAACTTTCCAGGTCACCCGTAAAGATTAATTTACAAAGCTTGGCACGTAAATAACTATTACAGGTTTCATAAGGGACTAGCCCGTAAAAAGAATCTTTACCCATAGAAACAGAACTCAATAAACAGATGTTTACGAATCAGTATACCATAAAATAATTGTTATTGCTCTTTATCAATCAATTCAAATCTTAAACATTACTATTGTAGAATAAATATGCCATTCCAGTGATACTACTATCTCCATCGAAATTGGTTGAATGATATGGGTGCTGAACTGGTTGATTCTAATAGAAATTGGTATACAGTTGAGGCAACAATGGTTTGATAATGGAAACATGATTAAGACACTACGTCGGTTGAATATTGAGAACGGAGAGTTGTCAGAGCTTGTTAACATTATAACATTTGTAGGAGTTTTAGAAACTTGCATATCTTGTCATTTGAATATAAATATATCCAGAAGACAGTAGCTGAATCTGTCTTTGAAATTTAGAGACAGACTGTCGATTCAGTAATTAGGAATTTTTGGGAAGATTATATAGATATAAACTGTTAATTCTTTGTAACTTACATGATCACTTAGAAGCTTGGAGCTTATAGTTACCTTTCTGTTAACTTACAGACATAAAACATACTCTATTCTAGGAAATAAAATGTAGAGACATACAATTAGAAGTATACGCAGTTTGATCTTTGAATCTAATCATCGAGATACATCAACTGTCAAGAGAATCATTCTTCTGGTTCCTGTTCATCTTGCCAGATAGCCTCCATTTATACATTTCCAGATATCTCTTTGGAATTTCTCTCCATCGTATTTTATCATTTCTGTCGCAGTTTCATGTTGTCCCGCGCTTTTGTTTCTCTTCTTCTTTAGAAACCACCGACTGCTTTCATCACTTTTTCTTGTCTTTGTTTGCGGATGGTTTTTTTTGTCTATCGACTCTTCTTCTTGAACATATGCTTCTTTGTCAGTGGTGTTTCTATCTTTCTATGTCTCCATTTCACCACCTATTAATTTACCATGTATTCCTTATAATGGGGTAGAAATTTCTAATTTCTTTATTTTTTAATTGTTCTTCGATTTTCTTTAACTTGTTTTTATTATACCTTCTCTTCTTCTTTCTGCATCTCTTTGCTTTCTGTATATATTCTATGTACTTATTACTCCTGTGTTGTTAAAGATTTTTGTCGTTAGTTTTTTTTGTCTTACTTTTTTCTTTCATTGCTTTCATGTATTATTTATCATACCATCCCTTTTCTTTGGTTTCTCCCGGTCAATTATTATTTTTTTACTAAATCTCCAACCTTACTATTCAATTATTATTTCTCCCACTTTTAAGAAATCTTCTACATCTATCATTTAATTTCCTAATTGCTTCATTTTAATGTTCACATCTACTTCATAGCTTCTTATTTCATCGTTAGGTTTTTAATTGCCCTTTCGCCATAGCTATCCACTCCTTCCAGATTATCATATGCCGGATCGGAAGTCGTATTTTAAGGAAAAATGTTACTAACTTAAGATCTTTTAAACAATATCTAAAGAGGAGCCTCTTTACTTATCTTCTTGTTTAATTTTTTTCCGGTATCGTCTCCAATTTCTTTGCATTTGTTGTCTGCTTTATCCTTCATTATTGTTTATTTCTTCATTTTTTGCAATGTATTTTCGTCAACTGTAGATCGAAATCTATGTATACTCACGTGTTGTTGAACTTGTTCTTAGCGCCCTTTATTTTGATTCAGGATTTGTAACCATGAATTTTCCTCATTCTTGTTTTTTTCTTTACCTTTTAACAGTTTTCCCTTTATAATGATATTATTTTTCATTCTACCTCTTTGCTTCGTTTCATTTTTGTCTTCTAATATATCTATTTCCTTCTAAAACTGTTTTTTTTTTAATTTTAGTTCCATTTTTCTTCTTGTTTCTTCATCTCATCTCCGAGTTTCTTTACTTCCATTTTTAATTCTGATTTGTTTCTATCAATTTTTTTACCACCTTCTCCTTCATACTCTTTAACTAATCATTTTTTTAAGATATATAGTCTACATACATTTTTCAGAATACATGTTTCAGGGTCTGTTCGTTTTCGTGTATCTGTTTTTTCTTTTCATTCTTCATCTAATTATTTGTTCTTCTTTTTACGTTTTAACTTGTTTTTTTTCTTGGCACACATGCGCACTTGCGATTTCAACTAAAAATGATCAGAAATGCTAAAATAGATCAATCACTTAAAATCTAACCTAAAAATAAAAATTATACTGACATATAAGTATTACATTTACGTAGTAAGCTTTTTAAGTAAGTAATTTTTAAGTAAATATATGTGAGCCAATTTTAAAGGCATCAATTTGTTTTTTCAGAGCCATACTAGACAAAAAAAATATTTTTATTAGTGTACATATGTGTATAATATGATGCTCCGTGCGGGTTGTAAATAGGTGTACAATTTAAATTTATATCTTGGAAAACATACCTTGTGTTTGCGCTAGCTGGCTTTCAAGTGGTGAACTCGAAGGACCGGGTCACTGGAAGTGGGAACTTGAAAGGTTGCGGTCACTTTTGCTTTCTTTGGGAAATGATATGGTCACACAATTTGAATGATATTACAAGCGCTTTTATGAATAGTATTTGTTTTTGATACTTGTATCCCCCCTCCCGGCACCATGGATATCGGGTACGTTTCCAAACCAAGTTGATCCAAGATTGATCAACGAATTAATGACGGCTCAAACAGTGTCAACTTTCACAAGACTGAACTTAGACACTGCGGGCTCTATTTTATTAAATTAACTTCAGAAACTTGATGAAAAAATTAAACAACATTACTAAATTAATTCAAACATTATGTTTTATCAAGTGGTTGTGCTAATCAGTTTTAAGTTACAATAAAGATAAGTTTATAAGATGTGTTTAAACCCCAATTTCAAAACTTTCCACTTCAAGCCAACATATTCCTAAGTATTTATAACACGTTTAGAGCGGTAATTGCTCCATAAAAGTTTGTGCGCTACGAACGCAAACTATTCTTATGTGGCATACAGGAAGCTTAAAACTAAATCATCAAAGAAGGTAGTATAACTTTCCGTTCTCTTATGTCAAGTTTTTAAACCGAGGTTTAAATGCTAAAAGTATTCAGGAAACTTTAGCGAGGAACTAAGCTCTGTATCACCCTGTCTAAAAGGGTTGCAAAGTTGTTGCAAGCCAAAAGCTCGCTAACCTTTTAAGTAGTTATTATTATTAATACGAATACAAGTACAGGCAGCCTTTTACTAAAATAAAAGTAAGGTCGGTGGAATGAGCCACTTACATTTTATAGTGGTATAATAAGGTTTGTTGACCTAAGATAACATATATTTACATTGAGAAAAAATTTTGCTAAAAGTTTTTAAAATATTTAATTTTAACTATAACTAAAATAGTTCTTTTATTTTGTAAATTTTTAAGTAATTATTGTTCTTCATTAGTTATTGAAGCATGTAGTTAACGATTCATTTAAACTAGAATCATTCAAACATATCGAACTTAACCATAGTGAATGTTTGCTAAGATATTACTGGAGCTACATGACTCTCCAAAAAAGGGCAAAATATTTCTCTTTTCAAGATTTCTTTCTGTTTATAAATGTCAACTGTATCCAAGAAAGGTTATGTTTGTCGAAGAAAATTAGTATTTCACCGTGAAACTGAGTTTATTTAGCGCAACCAAACTGGAAAAAAATCCAATTTGATGGGATTTCGTCGATCACTGATGTTTGTTGAAAAAATTGCTCTACTACCTTGGAATGTGATTGATATGTAAATATTAACTTTGAGCTGTTTCAGAATGAATTTCTGACGGGTAGCACTTTAAAATATAGGAAAAAAATCTGACACGTAGGCATTATCAAATTTAGAAATGAACCATTTTAGAGGCTAACATAAGGCTAATAGTTGATTAATTAGTTTAAAAAATATATTTAATTGCTTCCAAATATTATGTAGAATGCTTTACATTTGTTTCAGCTTATTAGGCCTTTATCCAGAGCATGCATAAAAGCAACTAAAGAAGTTTTGAAAAGTGCACCAAGACTTCAATTTCACTAATTATTAACTGCTGGCGCGTTTTAAACCACTTTAGTAAATAGAGAATTTTACATATAGTAAAAATAAATAACATTATGACAAATGTGTACATTTTTATCTAACCCGGTTTGTTACATTTTTCAAAATAATGAATAGCCGCTGTTTTTTGCGGTTCGCAATAATAAACGCCCTCCAATTAATTATTATTGTTGAGTTTATTCGTTTTTAGCAGCACCATCTAAAGTTGGTATTAAATATTAGCCGAAACGGCTTGTTGGCTATAATATATTTATAGCAAAAAGAAGAATGCAAAGCATTACTTTAAAAGCTGAAAATAGAGAACACTATAGTATTATTAGTGTACTGTACAATATAGCCTTTTACATCCCCTTGCTGGACTGTGTTGAATTTGAATTTGAAGAGGCGCTAGATGAATTTGAGCTTCACTGTCTTGGATTCGCATGTTTTTAATACTTTAGATTTAGGTGCATATACCTATGCCATTAAATTTGAAATAATGCAAATAACTACAAAGGAAGATTATACTTTAGAAGACTAATAATAAAATTATTGATCAACGGAATTAAAATCTTAATGAAATTTAGAAATAGAGCTACTTACATTTATAAAAATTTTTTTTAATATTATATTTACTTTTGATTTATTGACTCCATTCCATCAACTCTCACAAAGAGGACACATAGCTTAGAGTTTATAAGGAGTCAAATAAATTGGATGCTAGAAAAGACTAAATAAAAATATATATTTCTGTAAAGCAACAACAGAAAAAAAGTTAAAACTTAAATCTAATCATCGTTTTTTGTAAAATCGAATTGGTGTTCGGCGTGAACTCATCACCTTTTCCAGATATTGATACGCTTTCATATACAACTGTTATATACTATGCAGAGGGATAATGGTTATCTTCTATTTTACATCTTATCCTTAAGTTAATGGAACACACCTTGCTTATTATGATATTGCTGTATTTTCCATAATTTAATGTGATCGACCATATCTAGTTTACACTTCACTTTAAGATAATGCTATTAGTAAATAATATTCCCTCTTTAGTTTTCGCTTAGTCTTCTTTTAATCGTTCTTTGGTTGTTCCTTCATCAAGTTGATTCTTATATGCAGGGGCGGATTTACCATCAAGCTAAATAAGCTACAGCTTGCAGCCTCGGGTTCGAGGGGGCCTCAAAAATTAGTAAACGACATTAGATATTTGCTAAATTACAATGAAAACATGATTATACGTTTTTGTAACGATTAAAACGTGTTATTCCAATTTTTAACGTTTATAATAATAAATATTTTAGACTTTTTTCGAATTAACAAATTGCATAAATACCCTAATAACCAAGATGCAATTCAATATTTATTTACTTATGCAACATATATTTTTCATTAAGAATGTTAAATTTGCAATAAAAATACGAAGTATGTAGTCGAAAATGTAATGATCTCAAGTCAAAATGTAAACTGTACTAACATTACAATAATAGTAATGAACACGAAAAAAAATTATTCCCTGAAACCGTTCCTTGCAATTAAAATGCTGATATTGACAGTACGCAGAGAGGGGGGGAGCCTCAAATAATTTTTAGCTTGGGGCCTTAAAAATGGTAAATACGCCCCTGCCTATATGGAGGTGCGATTAAAAAGATGCATTTATATCTTTGTATCCTGGTTGTGTCTAAAGAGCAGACGCTATATTTGTTAAAAAGTTGCCAATGGATTTACCAGGTGTTTATGAAAATTGACTGAATTTTTTCTTGGGTCGTTATAAACAGTACTACAACCAATTTTGGTTTATTGCAGAATACTGAACGAATCTATTTAAGTATTCGCAATCTCCATACCAGCTTGTACAAGTACGTGATATAGTGACCTCTAATCAGATTTTGGTCTATTTTATATTGCTCAAATATTTGCTGTCTCCTGCAACATAATGCGAAATTCCTAGGTTATGTTCTGGGCCAATATAGGCCTCATCAGATCCCTACCTGGCCAATTCATCGGCTTTTTCATTACCGTAAATGCCACAATGCCCAGGCACCCACAACAGTTTAACTGTGCTATGTTCTGTAAGCACATTGAGTTCGTTAATACATTCCCATACCAGTCTTGATGAAGCTTTAGAGTTTGATATGGCCTTTAATGCAGCCTCTCTTTCCGATAATATATAGATCCGCTTATTTCTGTAAGCCCTCTTTCTGTTTTCACACGCACATTGTAGGATGGCGTATATTTCTGCCTGAAAGACAGAGGCGTATTGTCCCAGGGAGGATATCAGCTCCGTCCTGGGGGTCTCGCTATAAAAACCTGCTCCGGTACCCACCTCGGTTTTAGAGCCGTCCGTGTACCAGATTACACCTCCAGACGGGATTGTCAGTCTGGATATTTCACTCTCCCATTGATTCTGTATAATCATTTTGAAAGGAGGGTTATCACAGATTTTTGGAGTCATCTGGTCTGTCCTCGGCTCAAGCACAGGACCTCCTAGACTACCAATAATCTTAGAATGCTCTGTACGCAAATGAGCGTGGGTCTCATAACCCCTGTAATTCCCAAACAGGCAAGTCTTTGTACCTTGCTTAGTTTGAGTTTGGTGGTTTCCTGTATTTGACTTTGGGCCATCAGGCCAAAGCTGAATATGTAAGAGAAGGTCTAATCACTCTGGTGTATAACCAATACATAATTCCTGGTCTCAACCCCCACGACTTGTCATACATACGTCTGACAACTGCTAAGGTTGTCACCGATTTGTTGACTACTTTTTCAATGGGTCGGTTCCAGTTAAGTTTAGAATCGAAAACGACTCCCAGATAACTTACTTCTCCCAATAGAGTTATTTCATTTCTGCAAAGGTAGAGCGTTGTGAGCCCCTCTAGTTTTTTCCTACGTTTAAAAGGTACGATTGTGGTTTTTCTGGGACTGACCCTAAGGCTTTCGCTTTCGGTCAATTCACTTACCACGTTCAGGGCTCTCTGCATACGCTCCCTGATCGTGCTTGCAAATTTCCCTTCTACAAGGTCATCGGCATACCCCAAGGGAGAAAATCCTTCGTCTTTTAGTTTCTTCATTAGCCCATCGATCACCAGGTTCTAAAATAGGGGGGAGAGTACTGCCCCTGGGGACAGCCCACAGCTACCTGGACCATTAAGGTTTTGGCACTTATAGACGAATACACCATCCTTCCTTTGAGCATACAGGCTACAGTCTATCCACCTGCAGCAAGTCTCCTCTAGCCCGCGGCCTCTTAAGGCCATGGTAATGGACTTAAAGGATGTGTTGTCAAAAGCCCCTTCTATGGCCAAAAAGACAACCAAAAGGATTTCTTTGTTATCCAGAGTCTTCTCCACTCTCCATGTAAGGCAGTGGAGTGCTGTTTCTGTCGAGTATCCTACTTGATAGGCAAACTGGTTCTCATACAGCGGGTGATGTACCAGCATGTCCCCCCTAATAATGCCTGTCAAGCAGTTTTTCCAATGTCTTGAGCAGAAATGACATCAGACTAATTGGTCTGTAGCCCTACCTGTGAGTATTGGGCCCGACCGGGCTTAGGTATAAATATCACTCTGGTCAGTCTCCAAATCTTCGGCAAGTAGCTCAGGGCCAAACTGGCTCTTAATACCATGCAAATGTTAGTGATGAGAAGGTCCGCAACTTCTGTAGCATGGCAGGAATAATTCCGTCTGATCCCGGAGATTTGTAGGCTTCAAATGAGTTTATAGCCCTTTGATTTTGTCAAAAGTTACCACTCTTCTAGCAGCCTGCCAGTCCTCCCTTGATGGTATGTTGCCAAGGTCACAGGGTAACTGGTTCCTCCAATCTGAGGGTGAGACTTTTGTAAATTTTAGATCCAGGAAAGTGAACCCGAGTTAGTTTAATCAGTGTTTCCCTGCCTCTTTTGGTGTACTCTCCGGATAGAGTTTCCAGAGTACCTAATGTCCTGCAGTAAGAGTCTGACTCTTGACCCTTCTCAGTGCTTTGTTATACTCGGTTAAGGACACCCTGTATGTATCCCAATCACCTGATACTTGAACCCTGTTGAGCATTTTCTTGACCAATCTTCTTAAGGTGTCAAGGTCTTTATTCCACCAAGGAACATTCCTGCTGGAAGCCCTTACTATCAAATGACAGTTTTCGTTTTAAGCAGATATGACTGCCTCAGTTAACTGATCCACAGCCAATTCAAGCTCAAGGCTATTATTAACCTATCTCATCGTTCTCGACAAGTTTTGGTCTAGGTCCACCTTATAGGTTTCCCAGTCCGTTTTGCGAGGATTACGATAGTTTCCTATCACGCGTTGAACCCCTGTGATTTCGAACTCTGTGTATCTGTGATCTGAACAGCTTTCTTCATCAGATACATGCTAATCCCTAATAAAGTTAGTTACAAATGAGGTACCAACTGTTATATCAATTACTTCCTTCCTTTGTCTGGTTACAAAGGTTGGCTTGTTTCCCTTATTCAATATGTCTAAATTATTTGCCATAGTGAATTGTAACATTAATTCACTTCTGTTATTGGTGTCCGTGCTACCCCAAGAGACGTGGTGTAAATTAGCATCGCACCCGATGATCAACTGCAATCCAATATTATTGCAGTACCTCACCAGTTCGCCCACTGCCCTGGTCGGAGTTGATTCAGGGTCATCAGATGGAAGGTAGGAATTGTCCTACCTTCCATCTGATGACCCCTTGGTCCCTTGGTCCTACCCCCCCCCCTGTTGTTATTTTCACTGTCGCGATATCCTGTGAAGAGAATTGCATTAGCGGCATACATTTAATGTTATTGCTAACTAGAATACAGGTTCTGATTGAGGTTCTACTGTAAAACAGTTCCCTCCCAGACCTCTTATCTTACCTTGGAAATCCAAGGTCCTTGAATTAGGGCAACATCATCATATCTAGTTAACCGGGTCTTTAGTTTAATTCATGCGTGGTACTTTTATGGATATTTTGGGGTAATGTTTCCTCAATAGATCTTATGCAGTTCCTTAACCTGCTAACACATTCTGATACACTTGGGCATACTCGGAGCAGGTTTTGGTCCAAAATACGGTGTACCTGATTCTCTTCTTTCAAGTTTATCAGCCCCCTTATTTTCTGAGATCTCAACTGTACATTGTTCCGGCAGGTGTATGAAATCACTAAGGGATTCTCGTACTGTTCGTGCTACCACCATGTATCTAGTTTAACAATAGTCTTTAGAGAAACTTATATGCATTAATATGGATCTGCTTATTTACATAGCCCCTATTAATATTTTCCAAGCAGACTTTAATAATGCACATGTTTCCGTTTGAAAGACTCTTAGTTTTAAATCATGCTCGCCGACCCAAGGCCTTGATCCAATCTAGTGTTCCATGTACTGTTATTCTGACATCCTTCTTGTATCTCGAAGGGTTTTTGAAAATAATATTTAGGAGATATGTGGTTTACAAACTTATCTAATAGTTGTCCCACAAGACCCTTTATGTCTGTGTTCGCAGATTTTTCGATACTTGGTATCGAATACTGCAGTCTATAATATTTTTAATATTTTTTTGTAATTTTGATTCATTATAGTGACTTTCTGTTGTCACTTTACATATTTTACCAATTTTCATATTTACATAAGTTCTAATATGATATTTCACATTCACATATCCGCATGTATGCAGATGATACCCAACTGTATTGTTTTTCATCAAAATCTGATCTCATAAATTTACAATCTAATCTAAACGATGATCTAAAATCTCTCATTACTTTATCAGAAAACCACGATATGAATATTAATCCTAATAAATCGGGTGTTATAATTTTTGGAAAAGTGGACCAACATCAGACTATAAGTATTAAAGCTAAAGATGTAGAACTACCTCTTATGGACAAATTTAAAAATCTAGGCTTAATAATGGACAAAAACTAAAGTTTACAGACCACGTTACATATATCCTCAAAAAATCATATGTTAACTTAAAAACTCTATACTTCAATAGGCACATTCTGAGCAGAACTTTAAAGATAGAACTGTCAGATGCACTCGTTCTAAGTCATGCAAACTATTGCGATTATGTGTATAATGCATGTTTGTCCGCTAGAGATGCTTTTAGATTACAAAAGCTCCAAAACAGTTGCTTAAAACTAATTTTTAATATAACAAAATCTGAAAGGATAAGTCATACCCTAGAAAAAGCCAACTGGTTAAACATGGCCAACCGTAGATACCTACATGCATCTGCGTTATATCATAAAATTCTACTAACTAATTCACCTGCGTACTTAAGAGAAAAAATTGTTTTAAGATACAACTTACACGACGTCAATATAAGAACCAAACAACTTATCAATATACCAAACCATCGCACTGCACAGTTCCAATGCTCATTTAGTTATCATGTTGCCAAGATCTACAATTCGATCGAAAATAATTATAAAAGACTAAGTCTGGCTAGTTTCAAAAAATATATGTTTAAAAAACTATTTGAAGAACAATGCCAATCAATAAAAAACGTACATTAAAAAATTTTCTTATATATTTTTATACATATAGTTCATATAAATAAAACACTTCATTTTATTGAATGGCTGGTTGGAAAAAGTATTACTTTTTTTTTAATTTATTTTTTTTTTTTTAGTTTATTTTTGATTATTGTTTTTCAATTAGTGGTTAGTTACTTCAAAAATGGAAAACGCCACTGAAAAAAGTATATAAAAAAACATATATTATTTATTCAGTTAAATGGAAATGCCATGGAAATGCCTGGAATATGGATTTTATCCTATTGCCTTCTGACCTACTTAATCAACATTTATAATTTGTTTCTTTTCGTTTTTTCTTTGTTTTTTCCTCAGGGCTCTAATGGAAGAACAGTTCAAACTGAATTAGAGCCTTTTAACCAAACAATGTGTTAATTTTAGGTACTGTAAATTGTTTTATTTTGTACTATGCGGTACTGTTTTTCGTACCTTTACACTTTTGGTTAATAAATGCATATTATTATAAGTATACTCTGCTCCAGTTGCAGTGGACTTATTTCAACGGACGCAAGGAAATAAAATGTTCCTTTCCTGTTTAGCCGGTAAAAATTTCAGAACTAAGCCTTAATTATATTTGCAAAATAACCGATGTAAGATTTTCTAGTAAATTATTCTTTGTTATAACTCTCTGTCATTCACTTGCCGAGATTTATGAATGAACTGGAGTAATGAACCCCTTTTTTGCTTAAAATAAATTAAAAAAGAAAAGAAATGTAAAATATTTTATCATATCTCAAAAGACAAGTCAAGTTTTCTTATGATTTCATTTACAGACCAAAATATACAAGAAAATTCTCGCGTATTAAGCGAAGTAAATATTAATGGCTATATTCTTTTGAAAAGTCTAATAAAGAAAATTTTATAGCGTTTTCACTTTGTTTATTAAATGCTAAAAGCCCTGAAATTTTCTACTGCACATACATTTTATTTTTAGTGCCGCATATAAAAACCAATTATAAAAGCAATGTTGCACGCAGTTTGTAAAATACGAAGTTCTAAGCAATATTTTATTCGTGTCAAGCGAAAAAAGAGGAAATTACGCGCATGTATTTTACGGAAAACAAGACTTTGAATTTTTTTCTCTGACTAGAACATGCAGAAAATTTTATTGCAAAGCTTCATGCTCACATGAGTTTATTAACTGTCAGAACAAATACCCGGTCCAGAAATACTTTTCCCGTTTGCATTTTGCAGTGTGAAGACTCGTAATCTGGAATGCAATAACAAACAAAAGTATTTTGCTACTTTGCAGACTATGCACATCTGTATTTTATTGTATAAAATGAAATTTTCTAAATCTAAAGAACATAGTTAACAGAGATTCGTATAGAGTTTTAATTAACAGATATATTTAGTTATGATCGCTAATATTAATGAGCCAGAGCATCTGATGAAATATATACCTAATCCTTATCTATTTCATGTATTACATACTGCTATTTATTTTTTGCTGCTAATGCTTTTTCTACTTACATACTGCGACCGGGTTAGTGTAAGTTTTGCTTTTAAATTTATATCAATTAAACGTTAGTAAGCAAAAGAAAAGTGTACCTAGTATGTTAAGTAAAGTCTGCTTTTTGTCGAAAATCAAGAATTCGAAGTCTGCTCATCAAAGGTATTGATTGCAGTTTATTACAAACTTTACAAGAAGAAGTGGATAATTCTTTACGCGGGAAGCGTAGACATAGTAAATATACTCTTGTACTCCTTATACTTCTTGTATTCCTGTACTCCTTGTACCCAATTGTATTTCTTGTACTCTTTGTACTCCTTGTACTTCTTGTACTCCTTGTACGTCTTCTACACCTTGCACTTCCGCACATAAAGGAATCTAATGAAATTTGAGTTGCATGATTTCTAATCAGTTTCACTATCTTTCAGAGTAATTGTACTCTTATTCTCCTTATACTTCTTGTACTTCTCTTATTCCTGTAGTCCTTGTACACATATGTACTTTTTGTACTCTTGTACTCTTTGTATTCCTGTACTCCTTGTACCCATTTGTATTTTTTGTACTCTTTGTACTCCTTGTACGTCTTGTACTCCTTGTACGTCTTGTACTCCTTGTACTTTTTGTACTTCCTGTACTCTTTGTACGTCTTCTACACCTTGTACTTCCGCACATAAATGAATCTAAGGAATTTTGAGTTGCATGACTTCTATTCAGTTTCACTATCTTTCAGAGTAATTGTACTAGTATTCTCGTTATACTTCTTGTACTTCTCGTATTCCTGTAGTACTTGTACACATATGTACTTTTTGTACTCTTGTACCCTTTATACTTCTTGTATTCCTGTACCCCTTGTACCCATTTGTAGTTTTTGTACTCTTTGTACACCTTGTACTCCTTGTACATTTTGTACTTCATGTACTCCTTGTACGTCTTCTACACCTTGTACTTCCGCACATAAAGGAATCTAATGAATTTTGAGTTGCATGATTTCTAATCAGTTTCACTATTTTTCTGAGTAATTGTATTCCTATTCTCCTTATACTTCTTGTACTTCTCGTATTCCTGCAGTCCTTGTACACATATGTACTTTTTGTACTCCTTATACTTTTTGTATTCCTGTACTCCTTGTACCCATTTGTAATTTTTGTTCTCTTTGTACTCCTTGTACTTCTTGCATTCCTTGTACTTTTTGTACTTCTTGTACTCTTTGTACGTCTTCTACACCTTGTACTTCCGCACATAAAGGAATTTAATGAATTTTGAGTTGCATGATTTCTAATCAGTTTCACTATCTTTCAGAGTAATTGTACTCCTATTCTCCTTATACTTGTACTTCTTATATTCCTGCAGGCCTTGTACACATATGTACTTTTTGTACTCCTTGAGCGTCCGTACATGAAGGAATCTAGTAAATCTTGAGTTGCATGATTTCTAATCAGTTTCACTATCTTTCAGATTAAATGTACTCTTGTGCTTTTTATGCTTCTTGTAAATCTTGTATTCCTGTACTCGGTGTACCCATTTGTACTTCTTGTACTCTTTGTACTTATTGTACTCTTTGTACTTCTTGCACTCATTGTACTTCTTGTACGCCCGTACATGGAGGAATCTAGCAAATTTTTAGTTTAGTTTCTAATCAGTTACATAACCTTTCAAAGAAAATGGCTGATATTGGTGGACTTAAGCTGTTAATATGTCATGGCACCTGTGATGTATAATAGCACGAGATAATAATTGAGCTTTATACATTTTGCTCAAGCGATTTCTTTTTCGAAATATTCTACTCCTTCTACTATTTGTACTTCTGGTATATGCTTATTTTTGTACTCTTCTATCGTGTTTTTTGTACTCTTTATTCTTTGTACTTCTTTCACTTCTTGTACTTCTTGCACTACTTGTCCTGCTTGTACTGTTTTACTCATTGTACTTCTTGTACTACTTGTACCCTTCTATACTTTTTACGTCCGTACATAGAAGAATCTCATGAATTTTGTGCACTACTTGTACTTCTTGTATACCTTGTGCTTCTTCTGCTCCGTACTCCTTGTACGTCTTGCACTCCTTGTACTCTTTGTACTTCTTGTACTCTTTCAACTCCTTGTAAGTCCTTTGGACTAAAATTGGCTAAGGTTTCGACATTGTCCATATGGATATAGGATAAGACAAATAAGAGGATATCGTAACAAAGCTCTAACAACGGACTGGCAAATTCTGAACGAAACATCCTAAAATTAGTAATCTCTTTTTAATTGAACGAAATGCTTTTTGAGAAGAGTGTGCAATAATGAACCAATTATCCATTAGGTACTTAGGGCAGTCAAATTATTCTAGATAGGAATAAATTTTATTCAATTTTTAAAACTGAATAATCAAGTAATCAAATTAAAAATAAATTTGTGTTGATACAGGATCAAAAAAATATTTACAAATCCAGTTACTGCAATTCATTTGTCAATTTAATGTTGATAGAAGGAAAATCAGCAATGGAAATCCCTTGTGTTTTCATAATGATACAAATGTTTAAACCGACACTTCAGGATAAATGCTGGATATTTATGTCAACGGAATTCAAAAGCTTCGAAAGTGTTAGCTTTATAAAATGAAATAAAATTCGCTTTTGATCGAATGCTCGTGATTACTTTTTTTACGCACTTAGTGATCAATTATCAATTTAGACAGTTAATAAATTTCGTATAAAGTATTCAGAATTTGCATTTAATGGAAACATAATTTGTATAGAATAAAAGCTTCAGAATTACAGCAAACTTTATGCGATTTTATAATGCTACATATATATTCACGATTTTGCTTATACTAGCTTGACTTTCTTCGTTACCCCCAGTAAGAGATTAGTGCTGCCAATATAAAATTAATCTTAACTCAAAATAAACTCAGAAAATAATGCAGCTTAATTTTGATTCACCTCGTTAAAGATTCTGAGAACACAAGACTCCATGAAGCCAGGAAGAAAAATGAGTAGCTTCAGCCAAATCTAGCATTCTCAGAATGTATAACGAGGTGAATGAACTTTAGCCTTCATTAATGTTTCAGTGTCTTCGTGGTTAAAGTCGATCAGCAGTATCCATAGAGCTCTTGCGTTCACAGAATTAGAATGGTCTTTGAACGAATTAAGATCAAGAGAAAATCTGATATTTCCGTTTCAATTTCCATAGCGTTAGATGATATATCCAATACATTTTAAACACAAGGCTTATTTTTGTTCCAGTTCGTTTGAGAGTTCCACCGGGTCTGAGCGATTCTTTTTTTATATTAAAGCTTTCGCTGTGTAGATTAGTCAACACTACTTAATTTTTATATTTTTCTAATGTTTATATTTTTAATTTGGAAAACTCTAAAATGTTTAATTTGAGAGGGACGAATCGGACATTCACTTGGGACGCCCTCTCACTTTCTCCGATGGTGAGTTTCGTAAGTACTCTCTCTCTCTCCCGCTTATAAATATAAAAGTGTGATGCAGCCGTCCACCCAGCCATCATTAATAAGGGGTTATTGTTTAAAAAATTGTTAGGTTGCGTAGACAAAATCTAAATAGCTGAAAATTATGGACAACAGACGAATTCAAATAGCTGATGGCAATTACTTATTCAGAGCAGTAATTATAATTTATCTACAATATAATCTACTTAAGATTTAATATTATTTCATATATATGTTAAAATTTAAATTGCTTATTTGCTTACGCAAGATATACCGCGATAATACAAAATTTAAGAAATATTTTATTACCTTGAATATTATATTTACTTAGATAACTATTGTCATTTGTTGTTGTTTAAATTTTTGACACCTATTACTAAAAAAATTCTTAAGTTACAAATACCGCTCCAATAAATTTATTATCAACTAATAATTGATTAACAGTTAGTAAGAGATGTGGTTTCTTCTCACAAACCAGTTGCATAACTGAATTATCAACAATAGAGACAAACATCAACAATCGTAAGTTTTTGCCTCGCAAAATGAAAGTAAATAAAATATATCCTACATTGTTTTATTAGTCATTCACTAATAATTGTGCTTATGTGTTCCTTAAAGTAATTCTAAAACGACTTAGTTAATTATCAATAAATGTCGGTAATTTAAAAACATTTAGAGCTAATTTTACATCAATAACAAGATTTATGATTTCCTTTCAGTTCTAATTTTAGGAAAGTGGGAGTATGAATGAGTGTATTTTACGATTTTTGTCATTACTACTAAATCAGTGTAATAATGAAGTGTTGATTGTAAGTTTTCTTTACTAAAAAGAGATTTCCAAGAGATCATAAATGGAAATTCCTCTATTGCTAGAATTCAAAAACCTGTCTCATTGTCTTCATTCATCGTTTATTACAGAAACAATCAGTTTGCAAACTTCTGTATCGATTGAACACAGAAGTCAGCTACTCATTAGACTCCAATCGACGATTAGAAATTTCATTTGCTGTAGAAACGATCTGAGTCCATGACCTATATTATAAGCTGGAGTTATATGGGAGGAATTAAAGGTGGTTAGCTCATCTACAGAAGTTACTTCAGGCGGTAGAAAAGCAAATTCAAATAATTATACATAAATGACAGTTTTTACACTATACTGACAAATAAAGAATATCTTTTTAAACGCAGCTTGAAATAAAATAATTTTATTTCACTAGTGAAATAAAGAAAACATATATGATTCATATTCAAAAATACAAAAATAAGTAACTAATAAACAAGAATTAATTATTTTAGTAAATCAGAAACAACGATTTTTAATGTTTTTAAAAATGTAGTTAAATGTTAAAAACTAATAGAAACATTTTTCAGGATATTTTCTAATACTTGAGATCGCAGAAAAAATGTATGATAGGCGGGCTAAAATAGATTTTCTGCAGTTCATAGGATTTCAACTACAACTTCCCCACTCGCATTATAAAACCCTTTATTTAACAATTATGTTACAATTAACTATTATCATATTCCGAAAATTAGTAAGTGTGACATAAGCTGTTTCTGCAATAAACTATTCAATTAGATTAACTCTGTTTGTATAAAATTACATAATAAATTAACAAATACGTAACCAACTAATTCCTGTAAGTAGGCGAAGGATTTATTAAAGTACATATGCTTTTATAACGTAACCGTTTTAGAATAACGGAAAGATTTAAATAGATTAAAAAATAACTCGCAACTTCCGGATTTACACCAAACCTGCTATCATGATTTTCATTTTCATACACATTATTATACAACGATTTGCCATTTACATATATCAGATTTTCTCAGAGTTGAATATAAACAATATTTATTACTTTAATTGAACAAATCCAGATAATAGCGATTTGGTTTTAGCAGATTGTTTTACATGCACAATGGAAGCTGCTTTTGAATTATGAGGGCTACCCTATGATTTTTCATCATTTATCTCATTATACCATTTTCAGATGCTTATTTTGATTAATTGTTACATATTTATCTACGTTATATGGGAAAATTTTCCTCATTTGTAATTTTTGTGTGTAGCAGCAATAAAGTTTAAAGCTGGATGTTACATTGTAAAATGCGTGCATGAATGAAATCATACATTAATCATAAATAAATGATAAAGATGGTAGAATTATGCGTTAAATATTTAATAATTAATTTACTAATCAATTTAATCCTTTTATACACGGTACAGAACTTCTACACTGCTAGGGAGGTAGCTGTGCTTAGAAAATTTGTAAAATACTGAAGTTAGAAGTTGAATGTTTCAAAAATTCATATTTTCAGAGTTTAACACTTTTAAGTATTCATCGTTTTTAGTGGTAGATTTTCAGTTTACAAATGAAAAAATTATTAATTTAGATTTTCAGAAGCAAGAGCTTACGAAAACCAGAGCTTTTTAAATAATAATTATATAAAGATTTATAACTTTCAGGCTTATAGCCTCAGATTTTAAGCAGTTCTTAGTTTAATCTTAGCTTATTCGAGCTTAAATTTCATATTTTGCTGCACTAGGTTTTTAGAATTTCCAACTTGACCAGTGCATATCTGATGGAATTTGGAATAAAAAATCTTAATTAAGTGATTTGATTACGGAAAGTTCAAGATTTTTAGTAATTTTTAAGTGGCAACTTTAAAAATTTTAGCTTAGAAATTTTAGATCCAGACAAAATAATTTGTCAATAAAGCACTAGTTTGTTTATGCTGCATAATACTAAAAATGGAATTGAACTTAAAATAAATTCAAGGTCTAATAACAGTTTTAAAATAAATTTCAATTACAAGAGACTATCTGAATATCTTATCTGATTTTTAAAGAGAACATTTAATTTCCTAGTAAGGTAAGTTATAATTAGATTAAAGGGCGATTTTTTTGCTGTGGGCAGCTCTGAATTTAATTTAAAAAACTTAAAAACCATTCGGCATTATAAGAAAATTACATTACAAATTCTAATATCTGCGATGCGATCCGTGGATCCCCGGACTATGATGCGTTGTTTTGACTGCATTAATTAAACATTTTAAGAATGACAACTGCAGGTTTAATGTGCAGCGAATTTTACGTCGTTTATGCCATCGTTTACAAAGGCTTGATCTACACCAATGTACTTTTCTTAATTATCGGTGTTCTCGGAATTATTATCCGATTGACTGGCCTCGTTACATTGTATTGTAAAAGGATCAGGTTGTAGGCTGCAGGATCAGCAACGTAAACATAAAAAACATAAAATACTTTGTGTTGAGGTAATAACAAATTCTGCTGTACGTACAAAAATTTAGTTTTTCGAAAACTACATTTCTGAGAAAAAAATGTTACAGGGATTTTTTATTTATCTTATCAATGTCTAACTACTTGTGCCGTTTGACGTTCACGCAGCACTCTGTATAGGTTTCAAAGTTCTCTCGTTTTAGGAATATGTGGAATTTCTAATTTAGACATATTGAGAGTTAGTATTTTGTATTAAAGAGTAAGAGATAATAAATTTAAAAACTTTAAACTATTATAATATTAACAATAGATAATCTTCATTGCATTAATAATTTTAGTAGTATTTTATTTATTTTTGAGCGAGGAATCGAGGTAGGGGAACACTTCGTATATTATGACACTAATTGACAGGATCGGTCTTATTTGTTCTCGATAATCGATAATCGATAACGATAATCAGCATAAAATGCTTATCTGCCCATCACCAAGCAACTAACTAACTAAGATGTATTTAATCAATTGAATTAATAGTTGTGCTGTTTATTTCAAGTTTACCTTGTCAACCATAATAAAATAAAATCTATATAACAAGGATCAAGTACTGAAAAAAATTTTAGTAGTGATTTTAATAAATAAACAATTTATTATTGTTTCTGAAATTGGTAAAAATGAAATGTCTTGCTGGTGTACAGAAAACTGAATTAATTCAATAAAGATTTTAATACTTCTGGAGATATTTATTTGGAAAAATCTACATGCATACAAAATTACTAAATCGAATATTTCGCTACCTGTGATCACAAACTTTTACGATAAGGAATTTTTATTAAATAGATTTATTTGGTGACTGACGCTTTTGACCTACGCAACGAGTAGCTATATAGAAATAGTTCGATGGAGTCTACGAAGTAAGACTTATTAAAAGTAAGACTATTTCGACGTTAATACGGAAGAACGACGTAAGCGCCACTGAACGAATTGTACAGGAGACTGAAAAATCTTCTTTTCTTAGTAACTTATAAATTTATAGAACGTTATCTATAAATGTACAATTTAAAAAAAAAATACATTACACACTCTTAGACTAAAATTATTTGATTTGAATGTTGCAGTCAAGACAAAAGAATAAAAATGTCGTTTAAGCCATTCATTATACTTACGTGGCGTTTATGCCATTTATAGAAAGTCGTTTACGCCATATAAACCCAATTATTCTTATTGCGATTGGCGCTTACGCATTCCTTACGTCATTTTACTCTATCCTAAAAGGACGTGAAAATGTCGGTTACGTCTAAACAAATTTTTATTACAAAAATAAAAACTAAACTTTATTTTTAAGAAAAACTACAATACTATTAGGTATTTAAACAAAATATTCTGGCAACACAACATAAACTATATTCCTATACCTAATTTTGGTACTTACTGTACAACCAAAAAATAATACTGCCGGTAATTACCATCAAGTATTGGAAATCTAAGAATAATGATTGTATTATAATACAATTATTATTCTTAGATTTCCACTACTTGGTCTTCTATATCCGATTCGTCTAAAACATCTGGTATGTTATTGCTAGTCTTTAGTGTCAAGTATTCAAAATGATATTTGGGATCTATGGCCAAAGATTCACAAAGCCCCTTTAAGTTGTTGTATTTCAGTTTATTGATGGGTAACTCCCCCTTGTAACAGTGGACAGGTGCGGATCCATTTTTGGTTTTCAAATTAAATGTTTTTTCTATTTTGTCATCAGTAAATGACGTAGTGTACTTAACTTCAGTCAAAAATTTGTTGAAAGCTACCGTTTTTACCTCAGAAATTTTGATTTTTATAGGCGCCACCAAATTAATCGATTTGAAGTCCTTAAAATCCTTGTAAGTCATTTCTTTTACCACGTAGGGGAATGGATTTTTTCTTGCATTTCGCAATATAGTTGGCCATTCGGAGGGTGCCTGTATTATCGTTTTTTTAATGTACTTCTCGATCACTCCATGCATGGAATCCACAGGCATGTAGGTGTGCCCCGTTATTAAAAAAGTCAAGCAGATGTTTTCAATGTAATTAGCCTTATCCAAGAAGTGTCTGATCATAGCAAATATAGCCTTATTTTTATTTTGGCCTGCGCAGTTATCACAGAATAATGAGATCTTCTTAAATTGCTCTTCACTATCTAGTTGCTCCAAGTAAGTTAGTAAATTGCTAGCGATTTCATTGGATCCTCTTTTTCCATCTTTCTCGCCCCATATGTAACAGAAACCTCGTCTAGATTTTGTCTCGTATATGGTGAAATTGTAGACTGCATACTTCCTACTGAAACCAAGTGTCATTGTATCTCCATGGGGTGTTGCTAACACTTTTTGCAAATCTAGGCTAGCCACAAGAGTTCCATTTTCTAACGAAAGCGCCTGTTCTTGCAAAAACAAGTTTTTGGCCCAGTCTTTTTCTTTAATGTGATCTTCGTAAATTTTAGTATCGGTTGGAGATGCACTGCCTCCTAAATTTTTATACCTTTCACATTTGATGCATTTATCTTTCCTTGGTACGTGAATACCAATATTATATTTGGTTTTAAATAAACGAAAAAACATACAATTTTTTAAAGCAGCAGATCTCTCTCTACTTTTACTGTGACTATCTAAATATTTTCTGTACAAATTGCTAACACTCTTTACTTCTGCTGGCAGGTAAGTTTTTGAAGAGGAACTTCTGCAATAATGGCTAGGAACTAGTGGCAACGATTTAATGAAATTATCAAGAAATGCCAGCTGATCTACAGCGATTTTGTTAGGAGGATTCTGGATTCCTCGTAAATCCTGTTTCGGAAATTTACATAATTTTTTATTCTCAATCACAGTTCTAATAAGGCGTTGAGTGATTGCCAAGGTATTTATTAAAAAGTGCTGGCATACCTTAAGCCGTACGTTCTGTTTAAGTAGATAATATTCATTTGATATGTTTCGGTTCACTATTCCTGCCGACCGTCGTCTTCTTTTTACTTCTTTAACTACAACACAGTCGTTCACAAACGATTTCGGTTTATTACTATCGCCTAATTTCCAATAATAAGTGAACAACTCTTGTCTTTCCTCATCTGAAAAACTGTTGCATTTGTTTACACAGTTTCGTTTTGCACAAGGATTTTCTAACATTTTTTTTTCTTTTACCAAGTTTCCCCGTGTATTTACATATTTTTGACCAGAATCTTTCAGTGTCTTCATTTTTCGCTTCTTGGTAATTTTTCTCGGATGGCGTAAATGTGAGTCTTGTGTTCCTGGTATCTTATTTGTATTTTCTTCATCAGGTATATCTTCATCACTGCTGGTACTGCTGTTAGAATCTTCTTTGGAAACAACATAGTCTTCATCGGATTTGTCACGTTCTGCATCAGACAAATCTTGTTCATTATTAATATCCTCTAAAACATTGCACGAAGTGCGATCACATTGTAATATCTTTGGTCCTACATTATTTGGTTCTGTTTCTTCTTGATTATAACTATCTAATATTAATTGGTCACAGCCGTTAATCCAGTCTTGTGGTTCAAGTTCCATATCCTTCATCGTAAAAAGAGTTGTTTCTGTGTTAGCAAGGGGTTCGGCCTCAATGCTATTAATAACGTTAGAGCCTTCTCCCATTACAACATCTTCAATAATAACGGCACTTGGTGGAAGAATTTCGTACACAGTATTATGACTGTCATTTTCTTGGGAAATAACGGGGATATCCTCTTGACTTGGATATATGATTTGGTTTTGTAAAATAATAATGCTTTTTTCTGAAGTTCTCTGAGTGTCGGGCGCTTGAAGGTTCAATAAACTGAGAATTTTTTTCCCTCTTGATAAGGGCTCAAAACTCTTAGAAGTGGAACTCATGATCAAAACTGTAAAGTAAATAAATGGCGTAAGCGACAAAATGGAAATCATGTTTTATGTGAAAAAGTTGGCATTTCAAACAGGTTACATTATTTTCTTTATAAATATATACCTACAATTAATCATTTTTTATCGTTTCATGAAAGGAAAGCGACTAGAATTTTAGAAAAGCAGAAAAACAAAACGTGTATACTAAGCATAGGCAATTGGCGCTTACGCCAAATGAAATATGGTTTTACCGTTTGGCATAAACGACTTTGAATTTTAATAGGATTTTAAGCAAGTAAACAGACTTTATTTATACTTATTGTAACTGCAAGGCATGCAAGGAACATGATGTTTCCATGGTTGTTTATTACTTACATTATTTGTGTCCAAAATCAACGACACTGCCACTTTAATAACACTGTGCTTTTGTTATGGCGCAGGTGTCGCTTACGCCACAAGGAAATTGAAAAAGTTTATAGGTGGCGCATACGCACACTTTAAACCAGAATATCTCAAACAATTATTTTTTTGTAGACATTTTAGTGGTACCAAACAATCCGGCTTCGAATGGCGTTTACGCCGATGTGAATAACTCATTTTCGGTATATTTGGCGCTTACGTCGTTCTTCCTTATAAACGTCGATTTATTTATAAATAATAACTTTGTCATAAATTACAAATTTACATTTTTCTTTAACTAATATAAGTATATTATTGATATATAAATAAGATTTCTGTTTGACAAATTGTTTGATCCGCAATTTTAAATAATTTCCTAGTTTATAACACGTATAATGGTTCTTCCCACACAAAAAGATCGATAACTATTACAATATATGTTAACAAATACAATCTGACAAAATTTCTAGTCACAATTGATAGTTTACGTAAAACCGTTTCTTCTTAATATACCATTTCCTGAAAAATTGATAAATTAAGTAAACATAAACAGTTAGGACGTAATGGAGCCATAACAGGCCTATAAATCTTTGGTGTAAGAAAAATGCCGCAAAAACGAGGTGATGTGCATATTATATCTTGCGTTACAAACTTATATATTTGATATATTTTGTTTGAAAGCAAATCATGCGTATGACATATGGCCATTTGATATTACAGACCACTGCTTCTTCAGGAAGCGAATACTGATAATGTTTAGACAACATGGATTTTAGTGTCGCATGGTTTACGATGTTTTAGAAGAACTATAAAACTGTCATATAAAGGATTTTGTGGATAAAAATAGAAACAGTCAAATTTGCCATTTTCATATTTCTTTTTATTTTCCTTTAGGAAAAACAGATATAAAATAGGATGGAGCAACTTCTATTAATGAAAAAGTTGAATTTTTATTTTATGTTATTATGAATAATATCAATAATAATATACAATACATACATTAATTCAATTAAATCGTTAGTTAACCGTAAATTATCATAATAATAAGGAGATTCTGTAGATAAACTTAATTTGTTTAGTAATATTTCTTATCTAACATATTTTAACAAAAATACAAATTTAGCATGACGTTCACTGAACGAAAATCATCATAACCCTTAGCAATAATTTATTCTTTCTGTTGCTATATATTTTAATCTCCTAGTCATCTTAGTGTACTTTTTTCTATCTATATATTTAAAACACAAGGCTTATTTTTGTTCCAGTTCGTTTAAGAGTCTACTGGGCCGATTTACGTGATTCTTTTTTTATATTGAAACTTTTGTTGTGTATCTCTTTAAGATTAATATTTTTAAATAAATAAATCTTAAACATTTATTTGGATACGCACAAGAATGACCATCTACTTGCAGCGCCATCTGACTTTCCATGGTGTTAACTTTTGCAACTATTCACTACTATAAAAGTTTTCCCAGTTTGCTGCAACCTACCACTTGCATCATTAAAATGTTTAACGCTTGATTTGTTATTAGGTTGCGTAGACAAATCCGCACAGTTGAAAACCATAGACAGCAGACGAATTATTACATTTACGACAGTTATGACAATTACAGAAATTGCAAATACTTATGCAATTGATTCATTTCGTGTTACGAAGACGTTTTGGTGGTTGCGACAAAACGACACAAACACATTTTCTTTACTAATATTTTATTTACACATTATGGTTTACTGAGTTATCATGCGTATAATAAATTATAATTGTTAATATGACTGCAGCTAATTGAAGTACCAAAGAATGGGATAGATTTAAAATGAATATTAATTAATGGATATTTCCGTGTATTATATGGTCGGCTACAGTCTCAGTAGCAAATGAAGCGACTATTTACAGCTATAAAAGATAAACGATCATAAACTATTTCATGGACTTGTGTCTATTTCCAGCCATGTTTAAATAGAAAATATTAATTTTCACTTCGGATCAACAATCGCGATTTTAATAATAATTATGATGACAATACGGTATTTCCGATTCAATGAACTTAAGTGTGAATTTGAATATAACATCAACCTCTGGCACTGTTTGATTCGGAGCCAACAAAATTTAATCCGTACCCATAGATCTAACACACGTTGTACAGCACTCTCTTCTCTCATAACCCCCGCTGCGTTCCTGAAACTGAAAATAAGGACAGAGAAGCTGCATAAAGCCGTCGTATTTCACGGGTTTAGTGCGGCTATGCTTACAACTACAAATAGTTTTGTCTCTACTATACACGGATCGAGTGGCTGCCATTCAGAACTTACAAACAAGAGGAGGGAGAAAATAAAAAAAAAACAACAAGCGGGGTATGCATGCGAGTGGAAATTTGCGAGCTGGTATTCGCGATTGTAGTGTACGCTATGGGCTTATTTATGAACACGAATATAATAAGGCGCGTTTATTTTGTTTACGATCTTCGGTTATACAGCTCTGATAGATGCGATTTAACGTAAAATCCGAGGAAATCTGGGTTGATGAAAATTTAGGAAATTTTAAGAGACGTTCGCACTTCAAATAATCGGTTCAAGCTAGAAAACGTGGAGACAAATGATATTTAATATTTTACGAACATGGAAATGGCGTAAGCGATTGGCCTCCATCAAACAAATTGGAAAAAAGAAAAATAGTCAATAAAAAGGAATTCGAGTTTTTTTTTCTGTTGGGGAGAGGAAAAGGATTTAAAGCAAATCACTTTCATCACCAGCTTGGTATTTACAAACTACTTGTAGTTCTGGTCGTTAAGGAGCAGGAAACTCCATAAAACTTGTTTGTCGTTACAGGAGGCGTTTTATAAACTAATAAAAATTTATAACTTTCCAGTAAATTTATAAAGTTTTCACAAACAGGGATTATCATGAAGTGTTAAATTTGTAATAGCTCTTTGTACGTGCAGTGTCTAATTTGCAGTCGTATGCAGTAACTGCAAGTTACGTATTGTTGTTAACTCTATTACAATTGTAAAGTTTTAATAGTACTTATTTGTAGTATACAGTTTACAAAATGGAACGGGTAAATTCATTAGAAACAGTCATTATGGGTGTGAAAATTCCATGAACGATAAATATTGCAAGAATGTTTGTTGAACTGAAATGTTGAACTGCCACTGAAAACTACTTTTCATGGCCATTATCAGAAAAGTTTTATCTTTACAAAAATTGAAACTAACAGGAATGACTGTAATGAATTAAATAATGAATACTGTGAATGCCACTAAAAAATTTAATTCTCCACGACTGGACGTCGAGGTGTTACTAGAAAATTGATCGAAAAGCTAAATGCTGCCAAAGCATTACAATGGTACACAAGAATTTGATACTTACGTAAACTCAAATTTGCTTACCACGGCGAAACTGGTTAAAATCTAGATGAAAAAAGTTCTGATTAAACATTTTCTTGGGCATGGGAAAATTGAAAGGTTGGCTGATTTAAATAGAACTATAGTTGTGTATGAGTGTCAGCCTGTTTTGAAAATAGTATTAACAACTCTATGATTATTCATTAAAATTCTCCAAACATTCATCGCAACTTCAAACAGTTGATTTCGAGTTAAACAAGCAAATCCTAGAAGCAACCCTTAACTGTACAAAAATAAACAACACATTATTAGAAAAACATGCAACAATAATTTTCGTACATTTATTTTGTATTAAAAGATCTTAGAATAAATCAGTCATAGGAGTAATGTAATAATTTCCTAATGAAATTGACAGAAACATCAGCATTAAATCAGAGTAATGCTAATGAAAAATAATTTAATTCTTATTAGAAAATTTTATTCCATTTAATGCCAACTGTTTGGCATTAGCATTGAAAAATTTTAATTAAATTTGCATTATCATTAAGTAATGATATTCTTAATAATGTTAAAATTGGCGTTGGAAACGTAGTACATCTTGCATGTATACGGCCCCTATAACCCCCATTTTGAAAAATTGGTTTTAGCTAAAGCTAATGTTATTAGTGCAATATTTAAATACCATTTTTCATTGGCACTGTAAAAGCCAATGCTAATGAACGTTTTTTAAATTGGCATTAAGTTTTCCAGTGCTAATATAGTATATTAAAATACAAGTTGCAGAAGGGATCTATTCAAAGCACGCATTTGCAATTCCGAAACGAGCCGCGTAGCGGCGAGTTAAGGAACAAATGAGTGCTTGAAGGACCTTCTGCAACGAGTGTTTTATACTATTTTTTCTATTTTGCCGCTTTATACCATTTTATAAATTAAAAAATAAAAATTTTAGATCTAGGGATTTTTTGGGTGGTTGGTGACATTTATGTGACGTAAATTTAGGCAGCTGTGGAAAAAAATTAATTTGAGCAATTTCGCGTTGTTTGAAAATGAATAGTGAAGGAAATTTATCACTAACGCCGCCGAAAATTAGGCAAATTGCACAAAAAACGTTAGAAAACTTTTTTTGACGTACGTCAGTTGGCAGTTCCACCAACGCTACCAACATCAATGCAGTAAATTTTACTAGCCTATTCTAGCACACCAACCGCTTATTCTAACACTCAAATGACGTCATTTGGGTGCTAGAATCGACTTATTCTAAAAGCAAAATAGAAAAAAATTATTTTTCATTGGCATTGTTTATTTCAAATGCCAATGAGATCTTAATTCCGATGCTAAAGTTTCAATAGTGGAATGCGCCATTAATTAAAACGTTTTATTTAAATACTGTTACCAAGTGTAGAATGCTCAAATAAGATTTTTCAGGCAAATAAATTTTATAAAAAATAAATAAAAAAAGGTTTCAAAAAGACCTTTGAAAATAATATAACAAACCTCAAACCTAATTTACTTACATTACATACTTGTCCGTTTCAAGGCTAAATAAACATTAAGATTTATTTTACTTCACTAGGAGTATTACCAAAGTTAATCTAAACTGTTTCAAATGATGCCAATTATTCTTCCTTAAACAAAATTATAACTAATATTTTGAATACCTTGAATTTTATCATATTAGTTTCCTTGCGTTTATAAACTCTAATTATCTAATTACTGCGATCTTATTCTTATTTAATAATAATTCAGTTAAAACAATTCAAAGTCTGTCACTTACGTTTTTATTGTTTAGCCAATAATACTAATAATTACTAAAAACAATTCGTTGCACAATCCGCTTCAAATTTATTTTTAAAAATGCGATAACCAAACTCGAGACAGTCGATAATAGAGAGTGAACTTTCGCTGAATTTTACATTTAAAGATTGAAAATCCACAAAAACATACAATTTCACAATTCACAAAATATGCGCTTGTGTTATATCCTTCAAGAATTGGTGATGAAGTGTTTTCTTTTCTGAGTAAATGCATCTAGCAGAAATACGTTACCAGACAAAAGTCAGATTGATTGGTAAATCATATACAGGGGTTCGAGGCGAACTTAGGCGTTGAGAATTTTATAGTGATTATTATTATCACATATCATAAGCGATTTACGCAAATCGAGACCCTTATATGGCGGTAGGAAACAATGCTAAATTAGTATCTTCAAGAACATTGGGAGCGTTTTAAATAAAATTTACTATAACTAAAAAATTTACTATTTATTATAATACGTTAATATCTGCTATAACTTAAAAGGAAGAACGCAAAAACTATTCGAGTATTATTAAAATTCAAGTAGATTTTCTATATAATACAGCTTCATATAAAGGATTTATTAAAAATAGTACGGTAACATACTTTAACGTGACGTTAACGTGATTTAAAACTATAGTGTTCAAAACTACTATTTAATATTAAAATTTTATTAGAAATAGTAGTAACCAAAAACTACGAAAACTTAAAACCATGAAACCTAGAAATGGTTTCTCGCATCTTTTAAAACAATGAAAATCCGATATTTTAAACTTGCTATTAGCGCATCGGCATCCGGTGAGATTATTCCGTTCCAGTCTTAATATTTGCAAGCACCTCTTTCAGCTTATAGCTAGACAATTTGTAGTTAATAACTTTTAGTTTCCCATTTGCATATTTTACATGCCATGTTTAAGCTCGTTGGTCATACTTCAGCAATGAATGAATGAACGTTGTCAAAACAATGTAAAACCGTCAGGACGAGCCGGTTTCCTTCAATTGACAAATTCTTCATAACTGTATCGCATTTTCTAGTAGGAGACTAGAGGAAGGTCTCTCTGGAACAAAACTAATTTATGGTGTCGAAATTTGGTATAGCTTTATTTCAACTTTATTTAAAAAATGTATTTGAAGACCATTAGCGAGCACGTACGTAGTAAACTTCTTCAGATCTCATAACAACGACGCGACGTTAGTATATTATTACTTTTTTAACCATCCTATAAAACGCTAATTTAACGAAGAAAGTATTGTATCAAGTCCTTTTCTCTTTTTTTCTATTTCTATATTTGATTGCGGATTCTCAAGAGGCGACGAAATTTCCCTGGAGCGCACAAACCCAACAAAAAATCTAATAACCTGCAAACTTCTTTGTCCACTTTTCAAAATATTTAGCTTAGGATTAACCTGCGATGTCACTTTGGTTTCCACAGTAATGGTTTTCGAGTATTTTTGTTCCGATTGTAGATTTGCAGTGTACTCCTAAAGCTGTATACACATTATTCTTACCCTAATTTTTACCTACACGATTTATTGTTTTAACTACAATAGTCCACGATCCACAAATACGATCTGGATATATTCAAGCGTATCCGAAGCTTGAAAACTTTTTTTGTTACAGAGCTTTAGCGGCCTTATTTCTGGTTATACAGTTAATGCTATACTTAAGGCTGTATTTAAACAATCTTGAACCATCTGCTGGGTGGAGTCAGCGGTAAGGGGACCACAATAGGGAAACCTCTCGAAATAGGCCCCCACCATATATTACTTTTTATAAAGAATATATTAGAAAAACTTTGAGATTTTTGATACCAGAAACAGCGTGCGTAAATGAATTAATTTTAATTGTTGATTAATTAATATTAACCAATTAAAAAGTGAATGTACAGTAATTAGTAATTGTAAAAATTCATTAAAAGATAATTAACAATAAAGGAGAAACTAATAAAAAAAGTATGACTAAATGACATTCATTAAAGAAGCAGACAACGTCAATAGACACAGCATGGCAGCGTGGATGTATGCCTGGAGTTCCAACTACAAAACTATAATATGTTTAACACATTTCATAAATAAACATTTTTTTATAATTATAATATTTATAAAACAGAATAACTAACTATTATATACTAATATGATAATATATAATCAAATAGTATTATTTTTATTTAACATAAATATTATTACATATATGTACAATACAATTTAACGGTGTCTCCTAACCACACATTGTATTTGATAAAATGCCAATACGTATTTCGATAACGATGTCACATTTTTCTCGGTATAAAACAGTATGGCAGTTTTAAAAGGCGATTTTATGCCGATAAAAAGATAACCTAGTCATTGAAATATGTATTGGCAATTAGTCAAATACAACGTGTGGTTAGGAGATACCGTTAAATTATAGTGTTGTGATAAACCACATCCCTTACAATCTATTATTACATATATGTAGTTTAAACAATGACTTTAAACTAAGGGATAATTTTAAGTAATTATTCTTTATTATAAGTATTATAATTTAAACAAATTGTTTATTTATGAAATATTAATTATAAAAACTAAACGAACTGCATGGAATTTGAACCGTGGTTTTGGAGTCGGAAATACAGAGCTAGTTCCACGCGGCTATGATCTGTTGACATTGCTTGCTTCTTTAATGAAGGTCGTTTATTATCTATTTTTGTTTGTTTTTTAAGGAATTGTTTATTTTATAAATAAACAAAAAACCATTACATACAATTGTCCCTTAATCTTGTAGTCATTGCGTTTACTGTCTCCAGCCTTACTGTGTGGAACTCCATAATCATGAAATATAATCAAATTAAAAGATTAGTTCAAAGTTTCACAAGTTTTATTAGTTTATCTTAACCTGACAATATTGTTTCGACATTAAAATGTCATTATCAAAGGTAGATAGGATTGATAAACAAACACGCTGCTAAGGATAAATACATACAGAAAATAGGTAACTAGATACAATACATACAAAAACTAAATACCTAACACTTCTAATAAAGGAGAATTACTAAGCTCAGTTTGTTCATTCATTAAAGATACTGTGCGTTTATGTTTGTATATTTCAAAAGCTTCTAAAATGTCTAATTTGTGTTTGTTGTTGCAAAAATGGAAGAATTTAATGTTGTTGCAAAAATGTAAGAATTTAATGTTGTTTTGAGGATGTTTAAGTCTATAAGAGTGTACGTGTTCTTTGTATCTTATGTCGAAATTTCTAAGTGTTTGTCCAATATAAACCGAGTTACAAAAAGAACAATTCAAACGGTAAATGCCGGATTTCATGATATCTTGTGTTTTGTCTTTAGCATTGAATAAAAATGAAAAAGTGTTGGTGTTAGTTTTATAGGTTATTTTGTAACTGGTGGTTTTTCGTATTATAGTTGCAATTTGTTCTGATATCTTGCCAAAGTATGGTATTGATATGTAGTT
This sequence comes from Agrypnus murinus, assembly GCA_929113105.1. Classification (NCBI taxonomy): domain Eukaryota; kingdom Metazoa; phylum Arthropoda; class Insecta; order Coleoptera; family Elateridae; genus Agrypnus; species Agrypnus murinus. The sequence continues at coordinate 22,588,074 of OV816026.1, forward strand.
TGTGTCTTGTATTAAAAACAACTAATCATACATAAAAACCCACAACCACCAAGACTATATGGACTGATTAAAACACATAAGCACAGCATGCCTATACGACCAGTAGTATCATATATCAACGCACCTAATCACACCTTGTTCAAGAAACTCATATTATATTATTAACATCATAAGATACAAATCGAAATTCTCTGTCAAAAATTCATTAGAATTAGTAGAAAAACTACAAAACATACATCTTCCAGCACATTCAAAACTTGTAAGCTTTGACATTTGTAACATGTTTTCAAAGATTCCACCACAAGACTGTATATCTTTGTTAGGTAATTTCCTAGTTAATAGCAATGTAGAATTAGTAAAAAGATTGGAGTTAATTCAATTATTTGATCTTTGTATCAGTCAAGATTATTTCACTTTTAATAATATAATTTATTTACAAAAAGATGGTTTACTTATGGGTAATTCGCTGAGTCCTCTATTAGCTAACATATTTATGGATAATTTCGAAGATCAAATATTTGAATTAGATCTTTCAAAACACATTATTTTTTGGTTTCGTTATGTTGATGACATTTTAGCTTGTTTTGACAGTTCTTTTGAGGTTATCAATGAATTTTTAATTCTTATTAACAGTCTTCACCCAAACATCACGTTTACACTAGAAACAGAACAAAATAGAACCATTAATTTTTTGGATTTAACTATTACAATCAATACAAACAATGAATTTGATTTTTCCATATACAGAAAACCCACAAGCACACACGTCACTATTCCTAACGATTCATGTCATCATAAAATGCATAAACTAGCGGCTTATAGATCTTTAGTACACCGAGCTTTGACTACTCCAATGAAACGATCACATTTTGATAAAGAAATTTCAATCATCAAACAATTAGCACATGCAAACCATTATAACCAAAACATGATTGACACTTTAATTCAACAAAATGATTATAGGTTAGCTATCAAAAGAATATTTCCAATTGACACTCAAATACAAGACACAAACTACATATCAATACCATATTTTGGAAAGATATCAGAACAAATTGCAACTATAATACGAAAAAGCACCAGTTACAAAATAACCTATAAAACTAACACCAAAACTTTTTCATTTTTATTCAATGCTAAAGACAAAACACAAGATATCATGAAATCCGGCATTTACCGTTTGAATTGTTCTTTTTGTAACTCGGTTTATATTGGACAAACACTTAGAAATTTCGACATAAGATACAAAGAACACGTACGCTCTTATAGACTTAAACATCCAGAAACATCGAATTATACCAAACACATTTTGGAACAGAATCACTCAATGACACCTCAAAACAACATTAAATTCTTACATATTTGCAACAACAAACACAAATTAGACATTTTAGAAGCTTTTGAAATATACAGACATAAACGCACAGTACCTTTAATGAATGAACAAACTGAGCTTAGTAATTCTCCTTTATTAGAAGTGTTAGATATTTAGTTTTTGTATGTATTGTATCTAGTTACCTATTTTCTGTATGTATTTATCCTTAGCAACGTGTTTGTTTATCAATCTTATCTACCTTTGATAATGACAGTTTAATGTCGAAACAATATTGTCAGGTTAAGATAAACTAATAAAACTTGTGAAACTTTGAATTAATCTTTTAATTTGATTATATTTCATTATAGTCATTGTTTAACCTACACATATATAATATTTATGTTAATTAAAAATAAAACTAATTGATAATACTCTACCATATCAGTATTAAATTATAAGTTATTCTGTTTTATAATTATTATAATTATAAAAAAATGTTTATTTATGAAATATATTAAATATATTATTAAAAAAACTACACGAACTTGGACGAAATGGGATTTGAACCGTGGTTTTGTAATCGGAACTCTAGGCATCCATCCACGCGGTCATGCTGTCTATTGACGTTATTTGCTTCTTTAATGAATGTCATTTATAATACTTTTCGTTTGTTTCCCTTTTATAAATTCACTTAAATTGATTAATGTTAATTAACAATTAATATTAGTTGCTCTATAAATAGAAGAAAATGTGCAATTATTTAATTAAGGGGTTATCATTAGAACTACTTGTACAGTGCTGCCGAATTGTATTATATTATGTTAGCACATTCTTTTTTATATACTAATTCGAACAAGAGTTCGTTTTAACTATAGCTTTATCTAGTAGTATTTAGTAAAACAGACTGTAAGATAGTAAATGTGTATCGAGACAAAAAAATTCAAATAAAAATCTACTGTTTAAAAGAGCATATTGGAACTGAAAACGCTAATGCACTTTCTGAGATCCTAATTCTGTCATAAAGCGATTAACGATAATATATTTGAATTTACTGATTTAATTAATAATTATTGAGAGTATAGTTGACATGCAAGAGCTGATTTCGGTAGATGTAAAAAATTACTGTATGTAAATGGAAAATTTGAATGGCTATTTAATTTGGAAGTGCGTCTACAAATAAACCGATAACATGGCATTAAACGTTATTTGAATTTGACTAAAAAGAGGACAATGTCATCATCGATCAACCAATTCGGCCAATGTGAACGCCCCTTGACAATTCTACCCTCCAGATTGTCCTTGCTATTATTATATAGAACACAAAGGTGCCAGCTGAATAGAGAGGAATTTTTAAGAATATGTGGCAGGATTGTAGGGTATTGGATCGACCTAACAAAAAATTTTTAAGCAATAATTGAATTCTTGGAAAAGACTTCAATAGTGGTTTTAGAGGCTAAGTATTTGAAGACAAGCTGCAATTGAATTATATTAAATGTGTCTGAAATTTTATCCGCATTTGATGGTGGTTTATAATTTCTGAAAGCTTAATATTGAAGTTTCGAAAGTGAAAACATATTATTTATTGGAAAGCAACCGATATACCTCGTCGTTTATGATACGTTCAACCTTTAGAGAAAGTTTTCTAGAATTGTTGACGTCTTCCAAAAGTTTTCGGAGTAGTTATCTGGAAAACTTTAACCTTACCAACTCTTAAATCAAATAAGACAAGTAACTTTCTTTTTCCTTTATCGTACTTTATTAAATTATAAATATCGTGTAGCTGCTGTTTGTGAAGTTTTTCAAGCTTATCAGCAATCAGAAACAGATAATCTAATTAATCTTTAATAGCATAATAATCTGCAAATTACTATTTATACAACATTATGTTTGGTTATCCACGAAATTAGGTTTGTGTTTGTGCAAAATTCCTCTGAAGGTTACAAAGCGTTTACTTGAAAGGTACCCTTGTAATGTTATGGGCTTGTTTGTGATATTCTGTAATCCACTGGAGAATTAAGAGTTTACTTTACTCTGCTTACATTTTGATAATACGTATTATGTCTGCACATAATGGTAAGATGGAAATCTTGAGAGTCGCTTTAATGTAAGTCAATTATACCACTTATTAAATAAATTAACATGTTTGTGCGTGTCATACTTTAAATATAAATGTTAATGAAGGAATAATCCCGACTTAATATAGCTAGAAAAATAACAAAAAATACGAAGAAGACAAATAATTTGACTGAAAACTGGGATTAAAGAAAATTATAAGATGAAAATAGATGTGTGAAATGGAAAGGCATCAGTTAGACTTCTGCTTCATAAAAGGAGGATACACCTTTATCGATAGGAGTGGTTCAGGTTTTTGAATAAATTGGCCAGACTGAGCATAGATTACGGAGTAGTTTAGAAGGACGTGATAAAACATTATTCTAGTCAGTAACTACAAAGAGATGAGATGGAGTAAATAATTTAGAAAAATTCGTTACTTTAATATAAAATATAATAATTGCTACTACCCATTACCTGGTGAACCAGGCTCCAGAAGCTATGACGCTTCTGCAGGAAGGAGGGGCGATTATTACTATTACGCAGGCGCAACGTGCGGCGGCAGCCGAGTAATTAGATGGTATTAGCACAAATCCCACATTTGTGTTACAGCTAACGAAAACTGCAGAAAACCTTAACCAGATCTGCCGGTACCGGAAGTAGAAGCGGGACCGTTTGGGTGAGAGAAGAGCACGCTAGTCTCTACACTACCAAGACTTTATATATCAAGTTAACTAAATCCCCAAAAGTTGACTAACTTATCACATGTGCTTTATCATCAAAATGGCAAGGTCAAAGATCGCCAACGCCTGATAAACGCATGCAATGTGTAGTAGTGACAAAATTCAGAATATAATAAGAACTGTCATAGTTTATTACTTTAAATTGATGTTAGGTGTTACTCAAACCAAGACTTTTCTCAAATTCTCTTTAGCCAGAAAACGTCATTTACACTATTAAACTAGTATAACCAGAATTAAATTAACTTAAAACTCAAATTACATTTTGAAAAGTACGTAAGGCAAATCAATCAGAATTTGTATGGTGGTGAAATTTAACAGGTTAGAAACTTTGAATTTCATAACCACCACTAAGTTGGATTAGAAAACTGTTACTAATACGACATAAAAATTTTGAAAATCGTCCCCCACTTGAAGTTGTAGAAATTTAACCACTATTTAAACTACAAAAATGCTTTAAAGGATCACTACTAAATTAGATTAATAACCTTTAACAATTATTTGAAGCTTTAATAAAATTTTAAACAATCGTCGCAGAGTGGATTTAAAAATCTCAAAGCTCACTGCAGTGCATATAAGAACCGGTGATAAAAAGGTTCTATAAATAAATATAAACTTAATAATTCGAAAATAAGTAAGCTGGAGTTTTTTCATAATACCTTTCACCAGGTTTTGCACAACCGGTTTAGTCAGTTTATTAGCTGCTGTTTTCCAAAAAAACTCTCATATCGTTTATAGTGTTAGTTGTTTTGCCACCCTTTCTTAGATGCTCTTTGGTTTTTGCTCAGTATCGATCAGTTGGGTGTAATTACGGTACATTAGGCGGATTTAAGCACTTTGGTACAATTTCTATTCCATTTTCAGTACACTAGTTTAAAGTTGCTTTTGCATGTAGGCGCTCTAAATCTGACCAAATAAAACTGTCCCTCCGTGGCTTCTGAGACGTAGTAACCGCCGCTTTTTTAGGTACTCCTTGATATATTATATATATCCCTGATACATCGCTTGTAATAGCACCTACGGTTACAAAAGTTTTACTTTTCTTTCCACACCAGCATATTGCTTGCTATATTATCGCCTTTTTTCCAAACTTCTCAACATCAGTTGTTTTTTCTGCTCTACCCAGATCTTGACCCGGCATCACGGAATAATACTGAGGTCCTGCTAATGTTGTGAAGTCCTTCCACCCATTTATTTTGCTAATTTTGTATAAAATAAATTAGGATTGTCCCGTAATTTGGCAAAAACTATATCACGAACCCGTTTGTTTGCATTCATTTTTACAAGTGGTCATTTCAGTATCTCAATGATTACTGTACATTTAAACATTTTTAATATCTAACTATATCAAATTTGTATGTTTTCGATAAGTTTCCATATATTACGGGTACGACAGAAATTTATCGAATTTATCTTCACCAGTCTTTATATCCGAATGGTATGGTATATCTCAGCTGAATCCTCACTTAACTCAAATTGGTTTAAACGTAACAAGTCTAGAAACTACACAGTTAACCATTTTCCCAAAATCGATCGTGACAGTGTCGCAGGTGGACTCGAACGGAATAACACAGGAGGTCGCGTTATTCCTACCGATCACTCGATTTCGCCGCATTCCGAGTTTTAGAAGCGAATCATGGATTCAACGAAGAAAGAGGGATTCTTTTCTCGAACATTCTTATTATGTAACGGTTTGCCAATTATTAATAAATAAAACATATCAAATTTTTATTATAAGGGTATCTAAGACAAAATACATTTTTTATTTACAAATGGGATCATAAACAAATCTAAAAATTAGCGTAACTTGACAGGCATAAATTCGGAATATTGTAGTGCAAAGTTTATTATAAAGCGTGAGAAGTAAAATCGAGGTGTTTTAGCTATTGGAAAATGAATTTGAATAATTATATGAGGTTCATTCAATGCTTCTAAGCAATTTAAATTTTTTAGCCAAGTAACGCCGTTACCAGCGATGTGGATGAGAACGTGAATAACTAATATAGAGTACTACGTCTAACTCGTATAGAGCCGCAGGTACGACGAAGGGTGGATGTCCTTATAGACTCACTAGTACTACACTAGTAGGGATCGTACCTTCTAATACCGGGTGCCAAATCCTGATTTAATCTTCGATACTTTGCCACGTCTTTATCTCTGCAGTAAAGGATGGTATATTGGAAGTGAAGGAAATTGGAGTAGATCACTCGGTGGAGTGGTCGTGCGGTAAAGAAAAATCTGATTCCGGAGATCTTAAGATGGATAGGTTGGGCTGCAGTAACCTTAAGTTACAGCCGTCGGGTTCCAGTGAATCACAGAGTATTTGGTTACGCAGTACTATAGCTGACTTAAGTTTAGAAGCGAAAAGGGTCGCAGGCAGCTTCCACAAAAGTATCAATAGTAGGTCTAGAGCAAATAGTAAACCAAGAGATCACCATAAAACAAGAAAACTCGTCAAATAACGGTCAGTTAAAATTCTAGAGGTTATCCCGTAGAACTCGCCCTAAAAAGAGATATCGAAAAATCAACCCACCAACAATTCATAATAAAATTAAAACGTATAAATCTGACGAGAGTATTTACGCTAATAAAAGCGGCGGCTAGGATACGATGAGTGGACACTTGGACAGTCGACAATGGAGTATGAGTAGGTACTCTCCGACAATATTTCTTAAAGACGAGAATGAAATAATTACAAACATATAAGAAAAATGCAATGAACTTATAGAGAACAAATGCAATAGGTACTCCAAAATCCGGAAAATAAATTCTCCGTAACAGCAGGCAGTTAAAACACAATAGCACTGCACTCTGATAAATCAAGACAGCGGATTTAATCCCCTCAACTAGGGTTGAAATACACTAAAAATTTAAACCCAACTGTCAACAGTATTACAAGATGTCCGACTACCTTCCTCAAGCGAACAACGAACCAAACCCCGCTATACTAGCGGTCAACCAAACACGCCTAAATTACACAAGAGTCAAAATTCAGCGTCAACTCGGAAATAAGTAGAAGTTAAACATTAAAATCTTCAAGCTTCAAAACTCTGCAGGAGGATTACCAAAAACTGAAAAGTGCTAGATTGCTTCAAATAAAAAACGTTTAAGACAGACCATTTCAAAGAAGATTTCTATTGGCTTTAATTCATAACTTATATTGCTTCATTGCCAAGTCGTAGACAGTTTTGTAAAAGATACTTTTACTTCGGAATTTACAAAGATATAAATACATCTAATGTTGTATCTAGATACAGTAATAGATACACTTTTTTGTATCTAAATATAAATATAGATAAATATAGATATTCTAACACAAATAACAACTAAAAACAAATACAGTGTAAAAGACTCATGGACATATAAACATAAATTAAAAAATTTAAAAATTCCAAAAAATCATGTCTTCTTTTCTTTAGACATTGTATCGCTATATACAAACATCCCTATAGGACTAGCAATAAAAACAATTGATAATTATTGGGAAAAAATTAAAATTTTAACAAAAATTCAAAAAAATGAATTCATAATAGCTGTAAAAAACATATTAAATTCAAAGTACTTTCAATTTGATAAACAAATATACAAACAAAAATATGGAGTTGCAATGGGTCAACCCCTTTCTAGCACAATTGCAGATTTAGTATTACAAAATATAGAAGAAAATATATTAAATAATTTTAATACAATATCAAGTTATAATAGATATGTAGATGACATTATAATAAGTGCAGACAAAAAAGACATTAATCACATATTTGAAACTTTTAATAATATTCATCCACGTTTAAAATTTACTATAGAACAAGAAACCATACAAAAAACTATAAACTTCTTAGATTTAACAATAATTAGAAATGCAAATGGAACAATAGATACAAATTGGTATAGAAAAGAAGTAAAAACAGATAGATACTTAAATTATAATTCAAGTACTGCTTTAAAATATAAAAAGAGTTTAATTAATAATCTTGTAGACAGAGCAATCATTTTATCTTCAAATTTCAAAAAGAAAATATAAAAAATAAAAATAATGTTACAAAAAAATAATTATCCAATAACTTTTATAAATTCAAATATAACAAAAAGAATAAAAAAACTAAAATTTATATAAAATTTAAAACTAAAAACCACAATATCAATTTACAGCCTAATTTCCTGGGTAATGAATTTAATGTAATATTCCGCCCTCCTGTGGATGGGGAATATTGGGGTAAAGACACAATGATACTACAGATTTAAAGAAATAACCAATATATTAAAAATTAAATAAAACTGGAAATGAAAGTTATAATCAAAAAAACATTTAATTTCGTTCTTATGTAACTAATAAGTAAAAGAGAGATCTATGAATTATCTCCCTGATGATTTCAATTAACATCAATGTGAATCTTTTACATAAAAGTAAATTCAACTATTCAATACAGCTTCAAGCTTTAAAACAATACAAGATACGATTGTGCAAGTTTCTTACTGTTTGCGTATGTAATAAATTAATCCAATTTCCCGTCTGGAATTTGTGTAATTTCACTTTAATTAATATGTTCTTGAGTTAAACGCCCGCTTGTAAAATACACATTATTATTCTCGTTAATTTTGTAATATTTATAATTTTGATTATTTAGATTTAAACTTTATTAAAATTCTTAAGTTCACAATTAAATAAATGAGTCCCGAATGATTGCTCTTTTTGTTGGAGCTAATTTAGTGCCAAAACCGTTCAGTTGAAGATCTACCCGGTAACTGCTCTCTAAGTCAAGCTTTTCGAACAGCTCGACAAAAAAGCTGATGTTTCAAAACTCCCGTATTTTTCCAGCAGTTTCTGCCAGTTCGCAAAACTGCACCTGAACATTATTTTGTTTATCAAAATGCTGAGTGAAACTTGCATGATCATTTCCTGTCTTATGATAACCCAACTATTGTATTTTCGTGTGAAGTGTCCACTTGACACAGTGTCCACAGCTTAGTGTTTCCTGTCTGAAGTTTAACAAAGTTCAAAAGATATAATTCCTGTGAAACACCGAGTCAGCTATATATCCATTTTATAAAAGTAATTTATGAATTAATAAAAATTAACCAATTTAATTAAATATACCTGGTGTCCTAATATTTGAATACGATAATTAATAAATGATTATCGGCGGATTGTTACACTAATAATAACCAAAATAATACCGAAACTAAACTCATAGTTCTTCCTTTTATCCCTAAACTTTCGCACACAATTTCTAAACAATTAAAAAATTTAAAATTAATATTACATATAAAAATCATAGTACAATAGGTAAAAAAATTTTCAATAATTTAAAAGACAAAACATGTGTAGAAGACGAAACTAATGTTGTTTATCAAATTGAATGTAATAATTGCAAAGCAAATTACATAGGTCAAACAAAACAAAATTTAAAAAACAGAATAAACCAACACAAAAATTCAATAAAAGTTAAAATATCAACACCAAATAAACCAAATACTGCTTTATCAGATCATGCAATAGACAACCTTCATAACTTTAAATTTAATAGCCCAAAAATTTTACAAAAAGAAACTAATTTAAAAAAAAAGATTAATACATGAAATGATTGAAATAAAAAAAAATCCAAATGCAATTAATTACAAAACTGACATTGAAAACCTAAATATTATTTACAATAACTTATTTTAATGCTTTTGATTTTTGTCATTTTGGATTGAAATGACAATTAAATTAATTTAGCACTATGAAATATAAAAATTTTTTACTATTTAAAATATTAAATAGTAATTAAATAATACATTTTGAATCTTTTTCATTCTAGACTAAAAATAAAATGAATTTTTCTAATATCAGTAAAATTGTAAAATGAGAATACTTATGAGAATTGAAAGTTAGAAATAATAATATTATTGACAGAATTTTGCGAGTGACATGCGCTCTTTAAATATTTTCTAATTTTTGACACTAGATTTTATTATCAAATACACAATTCAGACATACAGACTTAATAAAAATATCACTCTTCATTCATATTGATTATAAATCCTATTAAATATAAAAAAAGAAATATCAAAATGTAGTTCAACATAAAAAATGGTGTGTAAATTCCACCACTTTTAATAAAGAATTGGTTTATGTTTTAACAAAATTATTATCATGTAAGTATAACAGATTTAATTCTCTCACCATCCTATATTATTATTATAAACAAAAAATTCTTTTACAGGTATGTTATTAAATGTTTTTATTCTGAAGAAGAAGTTAATTATTTTCGAAATGATCATAAATATAAATTTATTATAAACATGTTTTTAATTTAAATACATCCAAAAAACAAAATACGACTAAAAGAGTTTTCCCAAACAATATTAAAATAAAAGAAAATGTCGTTTTAAATTCAAAATAAATTCCATCGATATTACATCAAAGTATCTAGATACATTTTAGGTAGTTTTTTTTTTGATAACAATTTTTAATAGCTATATGAAATCTCTTATCTGGAACATGGTTTTTTAACCACTGGTATACACCATGGTTTAAGCATTTCAATTGTGCTCGTGCTGTAGGCTCACCATGTCCTGAAAATTATGGTGCACTTAGAAAACTTGGTGGCATTTTTACTACAAAATTTGGAAGAGAATTCCCGTACCTTATCGAACCTGAAAGACAATACGAATATATACGATATAATGAAATGAAAATCGCTATGTGCATGCAGTATTTTTATATATTTTTTTGTATTTTATATTAAAACCACAATGTTAAATTGGAATATTTCAAATAATTTCGAGTTGTCCTCCAGTGTTTAGGGTAATTTTTTCCATAAAAACTCTCTCCGTTTATATTCAACATTCACGTTGTTATAGTGTTAGTGTACTTATGGTCTATATAGTGCAAAGTAGTCCACAGTGATACGGCTTGTACGGTACGATAATTTCGATTTCCTGGTATCTAAAAATATTTATTAATAAACGGCAACACTGTAATATATCTAGAACTCATGGCTATTCCCAGCCTACCTACTATAGCGTCGACTGTATTCTTTGCAAGTGCAATATTTATCCGTACAACAAACATTTTATAGTTTAAACACTGTGTTATACAGAGACAGAATTGAGTGTACACAATGAGACGATGTCTCACTCTATACTGTATGTCTTACCGTGTACTATTTGTTTGAGTAATGTTAAGTAAGCTTAGTAGTCTTCCCGGGCTGTTTGTTCTTGAACGTTGTCTTTAACTTTTTTTTAGTGTTTCTGAATATCGTTTAGCGTTAATGTTATTGTTAGGCTTCTTAGTATCAACGTGTTCTTAATTAACGCGTGGGGAAGAACTCGCACAATATAAACCCCGTCCCACATTCGCCATACGTCATATACTTAGATCTTTCATGGTTGGCATTACGCCCGTTGACCACCCAGTGCTGAACCTGTAGGGAAGGTAACTCTCCACCCTTCCCTGCTAGTACTCCATCAGTACTACTCTTCATAGTCGACTTCTTATTTATGCCGCCGCCATTATACCACAAATGCGACACATCGAATGGGTCCATCACTTTAAATGGACCTTTCAACTGAAACCGATAAGGGGTCTGGATTACCACCAGATATGCAACAGTTGGCTTATTTTTGATTTTTCTCCAACCTCAGTAATTCTCTTAGGACAGAGATTTAACTGTTGAAGGACAGAATTAAGGACCGATCTTTATCAATTTGGTCTGCCTCACTTTCACTCATTTAGTATTAAAGACAACAGTGACGCTTCAGAGTCTACAAATAATTGAAATGTCTAACAGGTCTGATTGTGTCTACTCAGGAACTCAATTCTATTGTAGTTTCACAGATTAATGTATCAGCATCTCCAACTAGTTGATGCACTGTTATTCCCGTTTTAAGCGTGTTTGGTAATTTTTCAGTTTTTTCATCAAAAGCAATAGTAGTATGAAAAGCATGAAAAACAACAGCGTCTCAAAGACAAAGAATGTCACTGTGCAAAATGGATATGTACCGCTCGCAGATTTTTGATGGATGTCCGGAAATGGGATTAATAATCAAAAATTGTGACTTTGGAGATAAAAAGATTTTCTGTGAGAGAGCAAAAATGTTTTAAAAAGGTTAATGAGTAGTTTTGTTGGAGTAAAATGTTAATTTGTTAAATGAAATATACTGCAGTTATAAACGAAATGAGAGAATGAGAATATATGGGACTATTGAGGTTTCATTTAACTTGATCTAAACATACTTTTTAAATTATTCTAGTTTGACCCCTTTTGCACTTTGATTTACTGAGCAAGTACCTACTCTTGTAGTTGTTTTGGGCGAGGTAGTCGAATATCCTTCATTTCATGGATCCTTCGTACTCTTTTAGATTTAAATTGTAAAAGATTCGGGTTTTCGCAACTTCGTAAGTCGTTGATCAACCTTTAAGCATATTACACAGTTGTCTACTTGAAAAACACTACAAAACATTAATTAGGAATAAATAAAAAAAAATTAATGATAATTTCTTCAATTAAGTTAAGCAGTTGAATTTATGAATTTTTCTGACAAAGCTAAGTCAAAATATAAATGTAATTTATCTAATGCGAGTCTAACAATATGTTAGACGAAATTTAACAACTGCTCCTTGAAAAATTTACTTGGTTTAAATAAGCAATAAAAAAGAAGGTTGCATTTAAGGGAAAGTCTACTTTTCTTTAAGCATTCAGGAAAATAAACAAGAATAATCAAGGTATTAAACATATAACCCGTTTAGCTAATACCCTCTTTCAACAGATTATTAGCACTTTAAAGTAATAACTTTTTAGCAGTAGATTAAAGAAGTTTTTGCACGTAATTCTTTGAAAATGTTATTCTAGCGAAAATCTACACTAGTTAATCCTACCAAATTTAAATTTCAAATAAAAACAAATTTACATAACCATTAGATTTACATTTATTTAAAAAAACTGTACATCAAAAAGACTAAAATAGAAGAACGGATTCAGCAGTAGATTTTGTTTTAGATACTGTGAGTACGAACGAAATGGAGTTACATATGTGATATGTAATGAAATTGCTTTTAAATTAAATTTGCAACTTTAACTTAGCTTCCCATACGAAATTTTCGTTAAATTAGCTTTACACAGATTTTGTTTTAATAATAGTTATTTTGTTTGGAAAACACAATAGCTGCAAACTTTTGTTAAACGAAATGCAAAATAATCTATTATATTATAATTAATACATAGTAGTACGTATGTTATGTATAGAAGAGCTTGAGTTTTCATATGTAACAAGATATTATCTATCTTTGTTCATAATTGTTTTTGATTGACGTCGTCAGGTTTTTCAGATTACAGAAGCTTTTATCAAAAATATCAAATAACCTGTTAATTTGTAATTAGTCCTACATTTGTATCAATGCCAATCGCAAAAATTATCATGTTCAGAATCTAACAAAGTATTTCTGAACAATTAACAGAAGTTGAAAGCAAAGATTCTAACTAAAGTAGACGATACAAGATCTAAACCACCAATGGCTTACCATTTTAAATTTAATAAAAGTATAATGATTTCCAAGAACAAGCTTTAAAAGAAATATAAAACACCATCAATTTCTAGCATGAAACAAAATTCTGCATTGTATTTGATTATTTGAGAAACAATCCATTATAAAAATCAAAGGCTGCTAGTATTTTAACGAATTTTCCTAGTTTTTAATAAACATGCACTAGAAAAAATATGTGAATAAAATATCCACTTATAGTTCCTTTTAGAAAATTTTTCTTATAGAGATTAGCATATTGGAAGAAAATAATTTTTACGTATACGAAAAATTTCTTTGCTCTTAAAAAAGATTAGATAAATTTGAAAGAGGTTTACTTGAACAAGTTTGAAGTTGAACTTAGAAGAGAAACTGTAATGGTATATGTTTTGCTACTTTTAAATGTATTCCTTTAATTCATGTAGGTTTCCTTTCGACGTATATTCTGTATAACATTTCGCTAATTCGACTGCAGATACATCCTCATTTTCTTTCTGTACGTTAACTTTAAGTATACCTTCGTAAATAATAATATAAAGCAGTTTTAGATAGGAAATTTCCTCTTATATAGTGATAATAAAATCTTAAAGATAATTTTACATCTCCTCATTCTAATTTATAGTTGAATATTATCATTTTATTATTAAGAATGTTTTGACAAATTGAAAAATCTAAATAAACATTATCTAATGACTTAAAGTGTCATATATTACAGGTAAACTTTTGATCATATTTTCTCAATTTTGTTACGCGAATCCTGTTTAAAGTTCATTCGAATTGTTCTCCAATCCACTTGGTTTTTGCTAAATAACGTATTGCTACTACATACGAGGGTGGCTCAAATATAAACCGGAATTTTTGAATAAACGCGCGAAGAAGTTAGTGTCGTTAAAGTGGCTGTACTGGATGTTAGATTGGTCTGTTACAAAGCGTAGAGAACAGCTGGGACCGCGTAATTTTGCTTGTCAGTATAGTTGTAGCCATGAGTGAGAAGGACGTACCAGTGTCTGTTGCGCAACGCATTATTATTCGTTTTTTGGTCAAAGATAATGTAAAAACCGCGGAAATTTATCGGAAATTGCTCGAGCAGTTCGGGAATGAGTGCCTCTCCAAGACTCAAGTGTATGATTGGTGTTCCGCTTTTCGAAATGGCCGAGAAGTGGTGGCAAGCTTGCCACATGCGCGGCGCCCCAAAACAAGCGTTACCGATGAGAACGTCCGCGCTGTAGAAAAACTCATTTTGGGAGACCGACGCATTACTGTACGCGATATGGCTGCACAAGTGGGCATCAGCATAGGCAGTATTGAGCAAATAATTCATGAACGGCTCGGTTACCGCAAAATATCAGCCAGATGGGTGCCAAGACTTTTGAATTTTGACCAGGAATTCACACGCTGGGAAGTTTGCACGCGTCTCCTGCAGCGATATGCAGACGAAGGAGACAATTTATTGCAGCGCATATTCACCACAGACGAGACTTGGGTGCACTACTATACTCCGGAGAGTAAACGCGCGTCTATGGAGTGGAGGAAGCAAGAGGAAGGCGCGCCAGTTAAAGCGAAGGTTACACTGTCAGCGGGAAAGGTGTTGTGTACCGTGTTTTGGGACATGAGAGGAGTAATTGCGGTCGATTTTCTCACTGAACAATGAACTGTGAACGCGCAGTATTATAGTAACCTTCTAAAACACACGGTGAAACCTGCCTACAGATCGAAACGACGCGAGATTCCAATCCGAACTGCGATATTGCTGCAAGACAACGCCAGACCGCATACAGCTCGGCTTACGATGGAAACATTGCACGAATTGGGTTGGGAAACACTGGAACACCCTCCTTATAGTCCCGATTTGTCGCCATGCGACTATTATTTATTCGGTCCATTGAAAGAGGCACTTGGCGGACAGCGATTCAAAAGCAATGCGGAGGTAGAATCTTTCGTGCGCGAATGGTTACGTGACAAGCCGAAAGATTTTTACGAAAAAGGCATCCTAAAGCTTCCGGAGAGATGGCAAAAGTGTGTAGAGTGTGACGGAGACTATCTAGAAAAACTGTAAAACATTTCGGCTCTGTAACTTAATAATAAAATTTTTTACAGCAAAATTCCGGTTTATATTTGAACCACCCTCGTACTACACATACTTTGTTAAACAAGACGGCATCATTAGTGTAGAATCCTTTGTTGATGATGTAATATCATATTTTCCACTTATGATTGTAAAAAAGTGTTTGTTTTATGCATCTTTAGTTGCAAGGATTTAATAGAATTTAACTTGATTGTGATGTTTGTTAGTTTCTTTAAATATAACACACGGATTATCTTGAGGATTTATGACAATTAAGAAAATCCCCTTTGTTGATACCTGTTTTGTAAGACTGTCAATAACCTGTAAAGATAAACTATTTCTTTAATTATTCATTCATCAAATTCTGTTTGAAAAATAAACAAAAAATTATTGGAAATTTACTTTTTGGAGTAATTTTAAACACTTATCATTGTTTCATTTACTGACATAATCTATGTTCTTTTGAGAAATTGTCTACCTTATTAAATTATATAACTGTTCTATCGACACTACTTAAATACGCTTTTAATAAGTATATAAAAATTATTTTTTATTGTTTTATTAACGCATTTATTATTTATTAAAAGGATGTTTTTTTGAAGGATTTTTTAGTTTCTTAATTTACAACCAACCGTTCAATATTTAACTATTGTATTCTTGATGTATTCTTATAGCAAGATTTAGAATTTAAATACTTAATATCTCGAGATTTAAAAAATACAACTATATTTTAAAAGACCGCGAGATTTTAGTATTTAACAATAATTGCAAAATTTAAAAACATCGAATCAGGATGAAGCTAATTTTAAAATTTAAATTATCGAAATACTATTTGCTATTGTCGATTTTAAAAATATTTTAGTAAACACTTTAAATACTACAGGGTCTACGGAATTTCATTTTTCATATCATTTATATATTTTCATTTTTATATTTTGCTGGCCATTTTAAAACAACTTCCCAATTCACAAGTAAACAACTTTCACAAGTTTAAAATATTAAATCGCCATTGGTGTATAAATTCGTACTGCAAAAATTCTAAATTGTAATTCAGAATAAAAACTAAAGGTATTCAAACTTTTGTGTATTTAGTTTGACACTATGATAACGACACTTTTATAAAACCCATAATAAGATTTATTTACAAATAATCCTACACATACAAAAATGCTCTGTTACTAATTCTAAAGTTTTCCTTTTAATAATACACAACATTTAGTAATTTAAAATATAGTTTGCTGAAACTAGAAACAAAACAACTTCTTAATTCACAAATAAGCTACTTTAGCGACATTCTTTCAAAACTAACGCGAAACTTAAAATATTCAATCGCCATTGGTGTATTCTTAAATTTAAAATTATTCATTTTTCTAGCTGTCTTTTTAAATTTTAAATTAATGGCGTTTTTAATGTTCTATCAATTTTAAAAACACTCCAAGAAAATACTTTAATTGTTTACAACTTGGCTGTGGATTCATTGTTTAACTAAATTCTTATTCCTACTGAAAGCATAGAGATACACAATTTTTGTAACAACAAGAACTGTACGTTTTAAAATTTGGATATCGATACCACTGTATAAACTTTTGGTAATTTAAAACTTTTGTCCTGTAGTATAGTGCACTAGTTCCTGTATTATCAAATATTTTAGTTTTTTTATTACCCATAAAATATTTTCAAAACGGACCAATATTGAACCAACATTACCAAAGTCATCACAAATACTGGTAACCAACATTGGGATGGTGTCGAAATGATAACACTGGCATGTATTCGGGGCATTGTTCATAATCAATAGTGTTAATAGTTCGAAAAATTGCGTCTGAGCCGTCAAAATAACGATTAAGGGAATTGATATATTGACTCGTAGATTACTTTTACGAACTATTTTTCTCAGTATATAATACAATACAATAATAATATAAAATACGTGAAGGTTGTGTGTTTTTACAGGAAAGGTCTACTTTTACGTTGTACTTACATTTTTAGTTCGCTAGAAATTCTCACTTTTATAAAAAAAACTAATAAAATATATTGTTTTTTTTTATTTCACGCCTACACTACGGGGGAACTAACTGCTAAGATCATCTGTCCCCCATCTAACATGCAACACGGATACACACACCCATAGTTGGGGTGGCGAAATTTTCCAATTAGAAAAATCCCGTCGCCGCAAGTGGGATTTGAACCCACGACCCTTAGAACACGGGTGATGCACTGACACCACTCGTCTAGCGCCCAAAATATATTGTTGTCATCATGCTTATAATAAATAATACACACACTTATATAAAAAACAAAATAACTAAACGTACACCATTATCGCACATTAACATGGTATATATTAATGAACATGTGACGCTAACCTAGTACCTTGTCGGATTTCCTACTTTACCGACCGTGTTGCCACATGTACAACAACACGGTTTGTAAAAAAGAATGGATTGGCATTTCTAATTTTATATTATAAATTGAAATTTCATCAACAAAACGGTAAACTCCTAATTAAAAATATTATTAATCAGTTTATTAAATTAACAAATATATATATATATATATATATATATATATATATATATATATATATATATATATATATATATATATATATATATATATATATATTATATATATATATATATATATACCTTCATAAAAAAACAACAGTAAAAATCATTTTAATGGAATTTAAATGTAATGTATAATGGTAAACTCTTAATAAACTTGATTTATAAATAAATTAATCACTTGATTTCTATCGAAAAACTGATAATATAAAACAAAAAAATAAATTTATGATATTGAGAGCTACAAACATTTTTAGCATATTTTGGTTTTTTTTGTCTTGAATTACAGTATAAATAAAGTGTAAGTAGATTCTGGAGTTTCTAAATGTTGCTAAACCATATGGTCCTACCAGTACTAACCCCTAATTAAAATCAAAACATAATTAAAGGTACCAGAACTTAAAAATAGAGAATAGTTATCTTTTATGGGTAGTAGCAATTATTATTATTATATTATTTCTTAATCCAAATAACTTATAATAATTACATTTCGAATCTTGTTACAGTTAGACTGAAGGAACAGCATTTAAAAATAAAATGTTTTCCATAGTTTGAATTTTCAGATGTTATATTTCAATTTGGAATTTCAATTAGGTATTCCAAATTGTATTTTGTGGAATTATCTCAGACAAATCCTAGAAGATAGTGCAACTAACAGAAAATCAGCCCCACGAATGGACGCCAATTTGTTTTACAAAATTGTTTACATTGTACAACTTATCTTAAATACCCTAAAATGGGAACTTTCTTCCTGTTTTGACATTAAGTCAGTTCATAGGTGGATTGCAGCATCATCAAATTCATAGAGCTATGAACATAGGGGCGCCAGCATAATTGATTTAGTAATAATAATTACTAAATAATTTTGTTTATTGTTTCCAGCCTTACTTTGTGGAACTCCATAATCATGAAATAAATAAAGATTATTAAAACTGTGAAACTTTTAATAATCTTTATTTATTTCATACTAAATAATTAATTAATTTAGTAGTAATAATAAGTTTAGTCATTAAAGTATGATGATATATGATCTGAATCGTTTAAATAATATCTTAACATGGATTATAATAATACAACTACATTAAAAATATACTTTGAAAATTCGTGCAATGATTGTTATTAGATTTGAAGTTTATTACTTTTACTTCAAAGTTAAATTCAGGATCTTATAAAAATTTGCTTATTCTCATATCAACATTACTCTTTAGGTTGCAACTTTGAAATTTAACATAATTATAACAATCCACTCCTAAATTTTAATCAAATGAGCTAATTAATGCTTCCACAAAAAAATAGGATATAAAGAACCTACCTGGTTATTTCTATAAACTTAATTTGGTTTATAAACGTTAGTTCGAATGACTCGTTAGAGATGATTGCCAGGTTATTATGAGCCTTTTTAGAGAAGGTTTCCAGTTATTTACTTGTAGGGATTCAAAATACTAAGGACTGCAAAACTGTATTTGTCATTAACATCAAACAAACAAACAAACAAACATGAAGCTCGCAGTTTCAGCTATGAAGATCTTTTTTTAACGAACAACAAGCGTGAGTCTCATGACCAACAAGCTGCCTTTCAGTTGGTTGAATTCAGGCGTTTTGACTCACAACAAGAGATTTACTATTAATTACACGAAAGAAGACAACCAAAGTGAATTGTAAAATCGATAATTCGTAAATGAAATATTAAACTTAATTAAGAGAAGATAAAAATTCAATAGAACTGCATTTATCGCAAAGAAAAAAATATCGATAATTTTGCAGCCAATATACTAAACCTAGATTGCAAATAAACATTGAAAATTGAATTTTGTTTTAGTATACAGGGTGTTTTCAAAAGAATAACCCAATAACATTTTTATCAATATATAAGGCGTTCTTAAAACAAAAGAATAAGCAGAAAAACTGTTTGTTACAATAGTTTTACACTAAAAATGATGTAAAGAAATAACAAATGACTAGATGCAATACATTTGATACTAAAGAAATGAATTTATATTTCGTTGTTTTATAGTACTAGTTTAAATATTGAAGTACTACAAACTACAACATTAAGCTCCCTTTACAATGTTACGATTAGTACCCTCACGCACACATATACGGTTTGCAGTAACCAATCTTGCTGATTCTCATCTGTAATACTGGGTCAAAGTTTCGAAGTTCCTACTCTGCATTATGTGATACTCTAACATAAGTGGCAATTAGGCAAATTGGGTGAAAGCTCCACTAATGCTCGATCCTGTAGTATGCGATTTGTTTCTTTCATTGTTCCAATATTAAAGTTTCTAATTCTAAGCAAAACCAGGCAATAATGTTATAAAACAATATAAAACATATGTGTAAATTTTGCATTCTGTGATGTTTCAGTTTCGAATGTTGTTCCTTTTCAATAAGGAAACTGTTTTTTATGTATTACACGTAGGACCCTTCTCAATCTTTCGGTGATATATGTCAAAGACCGTATATCTAAAAACGCATCCCATCATATCTAAATTAAAAAATAACTTTATAATTGATGTTTAAGCTAGCACCTAAATTGTACATTTATAAATTCCATTTAAATTGTTCGAAATAAACCAAAACTGTTTGATATTTAAATTTAATTCATAACAGTGCTTACGGTCTGGTGAAAATTAAATTACAAAGCGTTGACAAGAAATGCCTAAATTAAAACTTAAGCTATATTAATCGTATAAATCCGTTAAGTGCGTTTTTCACGTTTTCTTTGTCAACTCAACGGGCACGTACATTGTAAATATTCCTCTCACTTTCAACCCTACCAAGCCACAGATAGATCTTATCATAAACGTGCGCGTTTTCTCAAGTAGGTCCTCAAGTTTACACCTTCTATAAATCTGCACCCTTTTGGAGAACACGAAGCAAATCGCACCATCAGTTTTCATTTAATACTTTTCGTGGTGGTAGTATAGGATGAAAAACATGAAAAATGTTACAAGTCTAATATTAAATGGGAAAAACATTTTCTGTTTATCACTTATGCAGAAAGCGCTAAGTACTTTATTTGAATTTATTCGCTAAAAGATTTCCCAGAAGAAATGATCGCTTAAGGTTGTTATGAGAACTCCAGTATATCTTGACAAATTTTTCGTATTAAAAAAATGTTTTAGGCCGCGATTGTTTTTCTGGAATTTTTATCGAATCAACTTAAAACAAGACTAAACTTTTAAAAACTCTTTTTTTGGTTATCACTACTTCAAGCTGTTACATCATGTTAAAAGCAAAAGCATTTAATGAAAAAGTTTAATTTTATCCAAAAGCTTTTCCGAAGCAAACGTTCTCGATCCATTTTCAACGCAAATTATTTACAAACTTTTTTATTTATAAAACATATTTAAGGATGACAAATATTTTACATTCTTGCAAGCATAAGACGAAGATTAATAATTTCCAGGCAGTAGGTTCTTGGCTCGAAGCCCAAAAGACTAGACCTGGCCTAGTTTTACATTGAAATGAGGCTTTTCCGTCTGACCATTGATTTCGTTTCTGCTAAATTTGAAACAAGCAAAAATCAAGGATAATATTTATACATTCATTTGCGAATCTATGTTGGCGCTATTGTTTTTAGTAAAATAAATATTTATTTTGTATCGGTTTACATTCGGATTATTCGAAACTATGTTGTAGTGAGATACGAATTAAGCGCCAACAATAGAAAAGTAAATTGAGATGAAAAATTGAGATTTGTATCATTAAAAATGATTTAGTTTAATTAAATAGATGTGTGTAACTGATAGATGATTGCGAATTTAGAAAAAATAAAATATTAACCCTGCATATTGTGAATTCAAACAATAAAATCTCAGAAAATTTCAGCGCCAAACAGTTTGAGTGCCATTGTGCATATTTTCTACTTTTATTATCTATAATTTGACTTTATAGACTTGTATAAGTCTATTTAAATCTGGGTTAATTCAAACACTTAAATTTTATTTTTTATATGCTACAATTATTCTAAGAAAACTGATTACTTCTTTATGTTTCAATAAATAATCTTGAGAAATGGAATTCCTTTGGTTTTGTTCCAATTCTACTAACACCAAAATCCATTATGTTTGTTACGATATTTTATTATTATTTCATAAGAGTTAGTTCATAAAATGATTACGCTTTTTTTTTGGCGGTAGGTTGTGCAGCTTTTCTTGTATATGTTAGTTACAGTTTATAAAACAGATTTATTCATGTATAGTTTATTATCTTTCATAGTCCATTTCATAATCGTTATGTAAATAGCAGCTTAGATAATAATCATTTTAACAAGAGTGGGTGCAAGTTAAAACGTCAATATGTCATGAGCAGTAATAAAGCAAAGTCTGCTTAGAACATTAGAGAAAGTAAAGGCCGGCCTTGAGCAATATACAAGTAAAGTTCAAGCTGTCTTGAACAGAAGGAAAGTAAAGTTTGTTATGTCTTAAATATGAAAAATCGAAGTTATTATTCATAAAGTATACAACAATAAACAGTTTTATAAAACTTACATTTGGAACATTTTGGAATTGTAAGAAAAAAAATACCATGATAAATTATCTATTACATATTACTACTGCATCAAATATAAGAAAAAAGAGAAAACGGTATACCAGAGTTAACATTCGAACTATATGCAGTCATATAAGACGATGTATCAACTATATGCTTTGCCTTTTAGATAACGCTTCTCATAATATTATGCTCATTTACATAATTTATTCTAATTTACATAATGTGTGCAAACGTATTTTAATCTGCATAATTATTCTTCTCATTTAAACAATGTATGGAAGATACTCAGAATCTTTATTTTAATGGCTGAATACTAATGTGGTTTTCTAAGAACTTTAATTTAATATATGCTAAGCAGGCGCATTTCATGACCATAGAATGGTATATAAACACCGGACCTCGATGAGATCCTTCAGTCCGGGTTACGACAGGCTTGGGGATAGAAACTGATGGCCAGGGTCATTGTCTACCTTCCTTCAAGCCATACTCACCCAGAAAGCCGTAGAAACTGGTAGCCAAGGTTACTGTTTACCTCGGTCGTTCTAAACATCATTATTACCAGTTTCAAGTTGAAATTATATAATAGTATTTAAGTGATAATGCAAGTGCATATTGTGTAATTTCACGACGAATAAATATGTTATTGTACTTAACAGTAAACTGTGTTCATTTTTGTGACTTGGACTCCGTCTTTTGCGTTTTTGAATAATAAAGTATTTTTTTAAAAACGCTTTTCCACGTCAAGAAAAGTTAATTCCAGTTTAAATGTGGTATTTGTATTAGTTAACTTCGAGTTTCTATATTTATTGAATTTATATGAAATATTACAAGTTTTTGGTAATTGTTTTTAGCATTTTGAATAATTATTGAAAACTTCAGAATGAAGGTTCATGTTTTCGATAAAAACTGTTTTGGCATAGTTCGTTATATGGAGCACAATATGGATGTTATTGTGAAAGTCGAATATATGGCAATTCCAAATGCATGTAAATGAGGTATGACATGAAATAAGAAAATTAATTCGCTGAACCTAAAGCTTCTATTGGATACATAATTTATTTAGTCCCTTTAATTAATTAAATTCAGTTTGGCAAAGCAAGATTTAGTGATTTTAATTATACATTGTGAAACATAGATCTAGATTTACTTTTGTGACCTGTATTATTTGTAATCAACCTTGAAATGGGTATTTTTCATTTATTAATTTAGTCTTTTTGAATGTTTTGCACCATTTTTGTTTTTAAATAATTTTTCTTTGGAATGCAACAGACAACTTACGTTATAGTATCAAAGCTGTCTTTTCATGTTTATTTATATACCGTGTGATTGCGGAACATACATTATAATACATGCAAAACTTATTAGTAGAACCACGAAGGCTATGAAATTATTAAAAATCGGGTTGAAACATGATTAAACACCTACATCATTAGAGTTGTCTAATGTAAGAGAGATAGTTATATTTTTAGTCAGCGCGTGAATAATAATATGCGATTATTATTTTTCATTTCAGGCATTTCCTGTATTGAAAATAATGAGGTTAAAGTGCTTTTAAGCAAAAATAATAAAATTGGTTAAGTTAATAATTTTTATAATTTTAAGGACATTACATTATTAATAAATTCCTTTTAGTTACTAGGTATGAAAATCAACCAAGCCCAAGTGTACCCTATGTGAATCTTAGCAAATCATTCTGAAAAAATTCAATTTGTACAATTTTATTGGCATCAGTTTTAGCAACACAATATAAATAGGACAGGAACACTGTGAAGAAATTATCTCTAGTAATAATAATGGGCTTTATTAATAAAGATAAAAGACATTGAGATGTTTAATTTCAGCCTAAATGGCATTATAAGGGATGTTCAAACAACTTTCCATTAACAGCTAAACAATGTCCGAATTGGCCATAAAAGTGATTTTGAAACTGCAATTTAACACATACTTCAGTCATTTTATCTTTTAATGATTCACCAGTAAACACAGTGATCATTTGTTTATTTATTCGTTTTCTAACAAAAGTTAGATACAATCCGTTAGTAAAATAACATCGGGTATAACTTATAAATTATTTTTTCTATTTGCGTGTCCAAATGAAACCATTTGAATACAACAGCCTTTTTTGAATCCGTGGTGACGTTTGCCAACTAATAATTTAATTTCTTAAATTTTTGTATGTTCATTTATTTGAATTTTAAAAATATCTTTGCAGGCAGGTAGTATTAGGATCCCGTCAACACAACTAAAATGTTTCCAACATAATATTTATTTACACTGTAAAAAAACCTTATCCTGTAAATGATACAGGATGCTCAAACTTTTAACTGTTGGTAAGTTTATATGAAAGTTATTCGGAGTTTCAAATGGAACACCTTGTATATTTTATCGAAAATTAATAAGACGTCCACTGTAATGATATTGCATTTAATTTCAATTAATACAATTAATATAAAATGTGATTAATATTAAAATCAAAAGTCAGGGAGAAAAATGTTACTTATTCTTCCCTCTCTCATTTACCAAATAAGATGGCATAAAATCAGAGATGAAAAAGATACTAAGATCTTATTACATTAATTTTATTAAAATTTATTGTTTTTTAAGTTTCTAAACGTAGTACAAAAAATCATATGTGGAATTCTGAAGGAAAGTGTCTTCCTCCCTTGTGTGTTTGCGACAAAATCTGCTCTATGTAGGAAACGTAACTTTCCTCCCTTTTTGCACAAACAGCTTGTATAAACAAATATTTATTACGTACACTTGTTAACATCTTTGTTTTTGTTTCAGGTAAGTGTCGAAATTTCAACCTACGATTTAGTGGTAAGACAAAACAGAACTTTTAAGTGTGTGG
Organism: Agrypnus murinus; assembly: GCA_929113105.1. NCBI lineage: Eukaryota > Metazoa > Arthropoda > Insecta > Coleoptera > Elateridae > Agrypnus > Agrypnus murinus. The sequence continues at coordinate 22,613,666 of OV816026.1, forward strand.
AAAACAGATGTCATGAATGTTTGAAGATAAAATAACCAAAAGTGTACTTACTGTGTGATGGTTGTTTGGCAAATAGGTTTTCATGGTTTAGCGATACTTACCACCATCCATCAGTTGAAAATAGTTTCTGATTTAAATTTTGGTTGTGAGTTGAGTTTAGATTGGATTATGTAGCATCATATTTTAACACAAAAACAATGCCCCGCGATAGGCAACATTTATAACATTATATTTCTCTAACCACGAAATATTAATACTTACTATACGACTCATAAATGCACCGGCTGTTGAGACCTCTATTATGCAAATTTAAATACAGGAGTGGGTGTTAACCCCAAAAGCTTCTAATTAATTACTGGAATCTGGAACAAATAAAAAAACATGTTGAGGGCCACCAAAACTGCGGATGTTATTAGGTTTTTTAAAAAAGGTCGAGAAGTTATCAGTTTTGCAACTAACTTCCCATTTAAATTTGTCGTTAAGTTAATCATACGTTTATGAAACAATAAAAAAAATTTAATGACAGAAAACGCCAGCAGTTCGTTGACCCTAATCATATCATACGATAATTAAGTTTGAAATCTATATATTGAATAAGGTAAAAAAAATTCAAAATACAATATACAAATGAAACATGTAAGAAAACTCTTTCAAAATAATACAATAATAATTCATCATATTCTAAAATATTTCGGAATCTCAAACCAAGTATTAAATTAAACATAACTAAACTTACATAAACAAGAATCCCAATACAAATCTCCTTCATTTTCATAAATTTCTAGCACAAACAGAAGGCTCACAACGTTTCACAAAAACCAAAAATAATGCTCATAACACATAATTACATGAACAAAACACAATCACAAACTGCTGACATTAAAGTTGCGGGAACATTTTATTATTTTATTGGATTCTGAACTATATTGTCTTAAAGAGATTCATCGAACTTTTATTAACACAAACTTTCGAACGGAACAAATTCTCAAGAATTATAACGGTCACTGTACTAAAAAACTGTATACTTGAAGATTACTTAATAAATCCTTAATCGGTAATACGAAATTATACTTAATTTCCAGATACGACAAGACGGCATTATTTTCTTCGTTAAACTAACAAAGCTTTACGAAACAGTTCTTATTTTGGATCAATTTCCAAACAACGGAATCGGTACGATATAATACTAACTTAAATTGAGGCATGAACGATAGTACGGAATATTTTGTCAAATTCACTAATTCCGAACTAAATATTTATTAATAAGGGCGTTGTCCACATCCGACATTGGGCACTTTGCAAAATAGAAGGCGTAGAAAAAAAAAAGTTTTGTTATTGTTATTATTGACATTTGTAAAATGTAATTAAAATGTACCTACATATTATAAAAACTATGTTTTACATAAAAATAAAAACTTGAACCAGAAGAATTACAGTCCACAATTTATTCAGCTACCGAGTTAATGGTTAGCAAAGAAAAGCACCAGAAGACTCAACATTTTGGTCCTTCGAGCCGGATTCGTAGCTTGTTGAAAAAGGTTAGTTTCAAGTGCTACTATCAGGCTGCAGTTAAAGATTCAAGGATACTTTCGTCCATTACCTGCCTACTGGAGGCTAATCAGTCAAAGTTATTAGGATTACCTTTACCACTGAATTATTAGAAAAATTGCCTGCCTACTGGAGGCTATCGAGAAGAATTGTCTGCCTATTGGAGGCTATTGAGAAAAGATCCGTAAGCCCGTTCTTTTTTCATTACATATTGCTGTTTACCCTGTTTACCTTAACTAAAATCGATTCTATTTATTTGTTATCATTTTCATACCTTGTAGTACATTTTATATACTGTTTGACATTTATGTTTATTTGCATATTTCTTGATTTGAGTGGTGTAGTATCATTCTGAAATTAAGAGTTTTTCACTGTTTTAGTAAATTTAGTATTAACCATGGCAGAGTCTGAAGATCCCATGGAGTTCAAAAGATTGGTAGCTATAAGAGGCCAATTTAAAAGTCAGTTGACTCGTTTCACAAACTTCATAAGTGACACAGTGAATTATGACAAAATAATGGAAATAGGTTCTCGTTTAGAGAGAATTGAATTGAATTATAATGAATTCAACAATGTACAATTGCAAATAGAAATGCACGATACGTCTGAGGACAAAAAAGAATTTGATGAACGAGTAGCGTTCGAGGATAAATATTTTAGTAGTATTGCTAAAGCGAAACAAATTCTTAATAATGATTATAAAAAATCTACTTCTAGCGCACTTCCAAGTGTACAGCCGCAAAATAATGTAAGTCTTTCATCCCCTCACCAGTGTAATCAATTTAAAATTCAATTACCTCCCGTTACATTACCTGAATTTGATGGATCATACGAAAGGTGGTCAACTTTCCATGACACTTTCTCTTCGTTGATTCATGACAATTCTAATCTTGCTAATATTCAAAAATATTATTATTTACAATCTGTTTTGAAGGGTGATGCCTTGAAGGTTATTAATTCACTAGAAATTAGTAATGACAATTATCTAGTAGCTTGGAAGCTTTTAAAAGATCGCTTTGAGAATAAGAAATTTACAATTAAAACTCACGTAAAGCAAATTTTCGAGTTGCCAAATGTAACTAAAGACTCTTATTCATCGTTAAGATTATTTTTTGATACATTTCAAATGCATTATCGTGCTTTAAAAAACTTAAATGAGCCTATTGACTCTTGGAGTACCATACTCATATACTTACTTGTTTCTAAACTTGATAATCCCTCCAAACGTGAGTGGGAAATAAAAATAAAGAATACAGTTTCTCCTAGAATACAAGAATTTATTAATTTTCTAATTGAACGTTGCCAGATTTTAGAATCCATGGAATCAAGTAAGATTTCTGGATCTGTTTCTCAACAGTCAAGTACTAAATTTAAAGAAAAAACTCATACCTTAGTTTCAACAACAAATAATACGTTTTATTGTAATTTTTGCAAAAAAATGAGTCACACAACTTCTTTTTGTAGAGAACTTCTCAAGTTACCTGTTTCAATGAGGCTTTCTGAAATACGAAAGCTAAATTTGTGTACGAATTGTTTGAATTCAAGGCATAGTAGCAGTACTTGCACTGCCAGGTCTTGTAAAACATGTGGTAAGAGACACCACACCATTCTTCATTTAAGCAAAACACAAGGTCAACCGCAGACAAGTGATCAAGAGCAAACGAGTCAGCAACAGGTAGGTACTCGTAAACCCTTGATTTCACAGCAGATGTCGCAAGGAAGACCAGAAACAAAGCAACCAGTAGAAATGCAAGAAGTTTCTAAAAGGACAGGTAGTAAAGTTAATGAAGATACTAACAATTCTAGCTCCATTGTGACCGTTTGTTCACAATTTCCGAAAACCTTTAACGTATTGTATAGTAATTCATTCACTATTTTGTCAACAGCAAATGTTTATCTTTATAGTTCTAGAAATGAACCTGTTTTATGTCGAGCTCTAATTGATAGTGGCTCACAGTCAAATTTTATGAGTAAATCTTTATTGAATAAATTAAATCTTGATACGCGCGATATTGCATTATCTGTTCTTGGTTTCAGCGCCAACGTTACCAATATCTCGAAATCTGTTAGAACAAAGGTTGCTTCTACAGACTTTAAATGTAAATTAAACAATATACAATTTTTAATTATTGACAAGATTACGGATAACATCCCCCAAGTTAGCTTTGATGCTACAAATTTAAATATTCCTACGGAACTAAATCTAGCGGATCCAGAATTTAACATTTCATCGGAAATAGATCTTTTATTAGGAGTTGAGGTTTTTTATACCTTATTATTACCTGAACAAATATCTCTTGGACGCAATCAACCCATTTTCCAAAAAACAAAATTGGGCTGGGTTGTTGCTGGCCCTTGTCAAATTAATATTAATCAAACCAAACAAATTTGTAATTTTGTACAAACTCAAGGTGAAATGTTAAATTTGGAACGTCAATTAGAAGCATTTTGGACAATTGAAGAATGTCCTGTTAAGAACTTTGTTTACTCGAAAGAAGAATTGGAGTGTGAGGAGCATTTTCAAAATAATTTTACCCGTGACAAAACCGGTAAATTTGTCTTAAGATTTCCTTTTAAAGATAACTTCTTAGAGTTAGGTGAATCTCGTGAAATAGCTATTCAAAGATTTCAAAGTTTAGAGCGGAAATTAACTAAGAATCCAGATTTAAAGAAAAAATATCAAGAATTTATCGACGAATATATAACACTAGGGCATATGTCACAAATTAATTCAAACGAAATAGTAAATAGAAGAAGCTGTTACTTACCACATCATTCTGTAATTAAAGAATCTTCGGTGACAACTAAATTGCGTGTAGTTTTTGACGCGTCATCGAAGACAAGTTCAAATTTATCACTTAACGATGTCCTTAAAGTCGGGCCTTGTATACAGGAACCTATATTCTGGATACTTTTAAGATTTAGAACTCATTCAATTGTTTTTACTGCTGATATCGCAAAAATGTATAGATGTGTCAGTGTACAAAAAACTGACCGAGAATATCAAAGAATTGTTTGGCGATCAGATCCAACTAGTGAGTTAATCCATTATAGATTGAATACCCTTACATATGGTACCGCACCCGCGAGCTTTCTCGCGACACGTTGTCTTAAACAGCTCTCGTTAGAAAATATGGCAAATTATCCTCATGCGTGTGAATCTATAGCATCCGATTTTTATATGGATGATTGGTTATCGGGATGCGAAAATATAGGCGCTGCTTTTGAGTTATTAAAAAACACTAATAGTATTTTATGTTCCGCCGGCTTCATTTTGAGGCAGTGGGCTTCTAATGACGAAAGAGTTTTAAATTATTTTCAAAATAACGGTGAGCTGACAAGCGATAAATATGTCGTTAAAGATAACCAGAGTTCTAAAACTTTGGGAATCCTTTGGGATTCTTCTAAGGATAAGTTTTCATTCACTCACAATTCAAATAAGGTGGGCTTCTTTACAAAGCGCATTATATTATCAATAGTAAGTCAAATTTTTGACCCCCTGGGATTATTAGGTCCTATTATTGTAAGAGCCAAGATTATCTTACAAAAATTGTGGCAAACTAAAATTGGGTGGGATGGTCAAATTCCAGATCCCTTACTTGATATGTGGCTTAAGTTTTATAATAAAATTGGAGCTATAAACAGTGTTCATATTCCACGACATATTTTGATACGGGATTACATTACTGTGGAAATTCATTGCTTTTCTGACGCTTCGCAAGTTGCTTATGGCACATGTGTTTATGTAAGGTCAAAAAACCAAATCGGCGATACTTTGGTTAGACTGGCATGTGCAAAATCACGTGTAGCCCCTTTGAAGACGGTCTCGCTGCCTCGATTAGAACTTTGCGGTGCTCTATTAGCTACGCAGTTATGTCAGACAGATGTCATGGCTAGCTTGTGATCCAAGTCGGCTAAAAACATTTGTATCAAATCGCGTATCTCAGATCCAATCACTTTCAAATGTTAGCCAGTGGCGTCACGTGCCTACTGATTCTAATCCTGCCGATCTGATATCTCGTGGTATTAATCCCGATGAGATTTTATCATCTGCTGCTTGGTTCGATGGTCCGAACTGGCTATATTTAGATGAATGTTTTTGGCCTAAAAACAAAGTTCAAAATAAAAATGACACTATTCCTGAAATAAAGCTAAATAATGTTTCACTAGTTACTACTGAGATACCAGATGACAACATATTGTTTAAATATTCGTCTTTTTCGAAACTATTACGAATAGTCGCTTACCTTTTACGTTTTACGAAAAATACTAGGGTCAAAGCAGAATTACGTAAATTAGGTGACTTAACGGTTGATGAAATAAACCATAGTTGTCGTTGCATTCTTAAATTGGTACAAGCTAAAGAATTTCATGCTGAAATTAAATGTTTAAAGGATTGTGTTCCTCTTCCACGAAATAGCAAACTTCTTGATTTAGATCCGTTTGTGGATGATAATGACCTCGTTCGAGTAGGCGGTAGACTTAAAAACTCAAATCTCAGTTTTGATGCTAAATATCCAGTGATAATCCCAGCTAAACATTATATAACTACTTTAATAGTTAGACATCAACATTTAAAGGATTTACACGCTGGTACACAAACCATTTTGTCCAATATTAGAAACCATTATTGGCCCTTAAGTGGTCGACGTACCATAAGAAGCATTCTGAGAAAATGCGTTACTTGTTTTCGCGCGAACCCCAAGAGAGTAATTCAGAAAATGGGTAATTTACCCACTCATAGGGTAACACCTTCACAACCGTTTGTAGTATGTGGGGTAGATTACGCAGGACCTTTCCTAATCAAAGAAACTAAGTTACGCAATAGAAGGTTTGTCAAGGTCTATATTTGCATTTTTATTTGTTTATCTGTAAAGGCTGTACACGTGGAAGTAGTGTCTGATTTATCTACTGACAGTTTCTTAAATGCATTCAAAAGATTTATTTCTCGACGCGGCCTTTGTTTACATGTATATTCCGACAACGCCAAAAACTTTATTGGTGCAAACAAAGAGCTGAGTGGATTTGTAAAACGAGTCAACGATCCACAATTTAAAAATTTCTTACTTGATAATAAAATTACTTGGCATTTTATTCCCCCACGTTCACCACATTTTGGTGGCTTGTGGGAATCGGCAGTTCGTTTGATGAAATATCATCTTAAAAGAATTATGCATGATAGTAAATTGTCTTACGAAGACTTTTATTCAGTCGTTGTACAAATAGAGTCGATTTTAAATTCGCGGCCTTTGTATTCTCTTACGGAGGACCCCCAAGATCTTGAAGTGTTAACCCCTGGACACTTCTTAATCGGAAGATCGTTGGTGAATCTACCAGAACCTCCAGTTCTTGATGATCGGCACACCCATGTTCACAAATATAGGCACATGAAGTTTTTAGCGCAGCAATTTTGGTCAAGATGGGCAAAAGACTACTTACAGAGCTTGCAACGACGTTCCAAGTGGAGGTACGAAGAAGGGTTGCAGCCCAAAATAGGCAGCCTTGTACTTATTATGGAAGATAACTTACCTTCCACTTATTATAAAATTTGAAGAATAGAAGAAGTATTAGCGGGTAACGACGGCTTAGTGAGAGTCGTCATAGTTAAAACGAAGGAAGGCTGTTATAAAAGAGCAGCAAGTAAAGTGTGCGTGTTACCTTTAGAAGAACTCCACAATTAGTATTGAAAGTAGGAGCTTTCAAGGGTGGCGGTATGTCCACATCCGACATTGGGCACTTTGCAAAATAGAAGGCGTAGAAAAAAAAAAGTTTTGTTATTGTTATTATTGACATTTGTAAAATGTAATTAAAATGTACCTACATATTATAAAAACTATGTTTTACATAAAAATAAAAACTTGAACCAGAAAAATTACAGTCCACAATTTATTCAGCTACCGAGTTAATGGTTAGCAAAGAAAAGCACCAGAAGACTCAACAGGCGTACATTCATTGTAACGATCCTCTTTATATCAGCGGAGCGCGGAACGCCCGGAGATGCCTCAAGGCACCAGTCTCCTCGATGGTGGTCTATTGCAAACTAAACTTAAAAATTTAACTCAACATAGAGATCCGAATTCAATAGCGTTTTCAATTGGAGCCCGGATTGCCCAATTGCAGATTGCTCTGCGGTTGCCCGCAAAACGGGTATGACATTATTGCTCTTATGTAGATTGACCTTAGATTGATCGAAGAGTGATTCACAATACACAATCGAATAAAATCATTTCGATTGCCGTATGTTTGTGTGACTATTATCAGAGCCGTAGCAAGAAATTTATTTGCGGGGGGGGGGTTCTAGAGTATTAAACAAAATCCAAAATCCAGATCATGCGTTGAAGTTCATCTTATTGTTTATCTTTTGTTATTTTTAACGAATGTTAATAATTTTATTTTGTTGTCATTACTAGTATTAAGTTTAGTTTCGGGGGGGTGGGGTCAGACCCCCTAACCCCCTACCCATGAATACAGCCTTGACCATTATTATATAAATTATAAAGAAATAACAATAAAACACCCGGCAATACTTAACTGTTTTGAAACATGGTCAGGAAAAGTGAGTCGCAAAATGAGCAAAAGCGATTAATAAAATATAGTATTGTCACGTGGGGTTTTCGTGACTGGAGGACGTAGTCAGAGGTAGAGAGAAAATAAACACAAGTGGTAAAAAACAACTATATACTAACAACAATAGAGAGAGTACAAAGGTTCATATACATAATGAGTATACATCGTGAGGACGTGCATGTCCTCCTAAACTAATACAATCATGAGGGTGGTCGGAACCAACCCTGCTCTAGCACTAGATCTATAAACTAAGCGTAGGAGTTAAACCCCTAGTGATCTACAACTAAGCGTGGGAGCCTGGACACAACTCCCATAACTAAAGCAGAGTGGGTTTTAGCGCACCTACTCAACTAAGCAGACTAAGCATTAGATAATTTAAAAAGTACTCACCAGCTTGCTTGTAGATGTAGTGTTCGAGCCATCTTCACTGACTGAATAGCTCAAGCAAGCTGGTTATATACTGCTGAACGCGGAAGAAATTAGCATCGTAGTGGGAATCAGTGGGTTGGAGTTCCTAGTATGAAACTAAGGAAGTTCACGCTTCCTAGTTGCAGGCTTGTGGGTAGTTTGCATTCGAGCTGCTGGTGTCTGGCACCAATCTGTAGGTCGTGCGGAAGTGTAATAGATTCTTCTTAAGGAATGTGCACCTGTTTGTAAATCGTGTAGGTTGCCCCGCATATACGGAGTAAGTAGGCGGATATGTTGCATGCCAACTAATGCAGTTGTGGGCGAAGCGGGAGCGCTTCTACGAAAGAATGCACAGCTGATTTCAAGCCGTGGGTTGCGTGATCACAGCTGACCGCGCAGATGATCGAACAACGTGGGTCTTTGCTGCAGACGGGGACATAACCTTGGCGTTAATAATAACATTTGCAATAACAGAATAATATATATTATATTATGAATTATTTAATGCGAAGTAATTTCCGTTTGTGACAGTATTGCATACCTATGATCATAGCAAACCTACCGACTCATCAAGAAATGAATTTATCATCTCCAGAAAATTACGAAGTTTGCATAATGGTTGTTTCTCATTTAAATATTCAATAATAGCTTCAATATCCTTATCCTTAGAGGAATTTGATGATAAAAATTTCTAATAAAGCCAAACGACACCTTTCATCATCCATAATAATACTTTGAATGCCTTTTTCCAGTTAAAATAACGCAGAATGAATTAGAGGTTAGGTTTTTGTTTTGATCTGAATTGATCTGTCTCATGGGACAGATGAATGAAGAGCACTCTCGGTGTACTTTTACACAGAGCACTTGCCGCAATCGAACACGCAAATCTCGATGACCGGAATGTCAGGTGAACCAATCGAATACGAAATTTGCTCTCGGAGCAATCTAAGAGCATTCCAGAGCAGTCAATTGAAAACGGTATTATATTATCATAAATATTAAGAGGGAGTTTTGAATCAACCAATTATAAAATAGCGTCCTCTTTTTTATTCAATAGGAAGTGACTACGTCACATCTTTCTAAAACAAATTATTTGAGTCCACGGGACTTTACAAAAACCATAAATAAAAACCTAATACATTTTATTAATGTATTTTTTAAAGAAACTAAGATTATATACATGGGAACGTCTTAAAATGAATGTTCGCACCAACAAAAACTTTGCTGCAATTTAAAATATTGTTTATAAATGCACAAAGGTGACTCTTTTATACTTGAAAGAAAGCATTATTTACTTAACGAAATATTTATGGTTCCGACACAAATGAATTTGCTAAACTGCCAGAACTGTACTAAGGATTTCTTTATTATTTATACATGTAAAATGGTATTTAGTCAAATTGAAAAAAAAATGTGACGTTACAATTACCAATGACGATTTATTCCAAATTCCAATTAAGTTGAAGCAGAATATAGTTACCATGAATGCAGGGTATGTCTAATGATGTATGAACAAGTGCTTTATGCTTTTGCTGTTACAAATTATAAAGTGAACTCGATTTATAAACTCTCAGACATCTTGAAACTTTAATCCTTATTATCCTTTGAAGTTTGCTTATCTGTATCTAGCCCGCATGGTTTCCTGAAGTACGCAGGCATTACAAACACCTTCTATTAAATTGAATTATGTTGGATGTAGGTATGATATATTATTTGAATTATATTAAACCATTTAATTTGCAGTAAGCGATTGTGATACCTAAAGCTTTCATTTATATAACCTCACTTTTGGACACAGACTAATATGCAGCTGGACCAGTTTTTTGCAGAAAGCGGCAGTAGTATAAGTTGAAAAGAGACAGAGATCTATCAGCTTTTTGCGGAAACCAGAGATTGGATAACATTTACAACGCGTTCAAAATAGCTAATTACGTCATTGCACATGTTTTAAATTACCCTATCATCTGTTACAAAATAACAATGAGGTTTTTGTTTTTTTACTATTGTTTTTCCTTGTTGACCATTCATTCAGTCAAATCAATCAAAACACTTTTATTTGCAAAATAATTATTTAAAAATAGAAAAGCGCCAGAAAGGGCAGTTTTTGAACATTTGTTACGGTTTAGTAGTTAATTTATTTAACTATTTCTTATGCTTTAAGAGTTCTCCTAAATAAATTTGTACCTATTTTGCGTTTTTTGTTCACATTTTTATATAATAATATGTAGGTTCTATAATTTAGTACAATTTAAACTGAAACATTGCCTAACAAAAACCTGTTTTTCATCTCACTTTTTAATTTCACTTTTATACTTTTTGATTTTAAAGTGTTATTATAAAGTGGTAATTAGTATTAAAAAATTAAAAAAGAATGTGTCAAATTCTGAGAATGGATTAAAACAAAAACAAAATTCAACGTGGTTTTCTAAATTTTAAATTCAATTACCTAATAAACGTAAACAAAATACACATGGCAACAAAAAAAATACATCTCCCATCTTTGCCGCTCTTAAGAGAGATATATTTCCCCTCCATTTTCCCGCTGTATATTTGGTAATACAGCATTTTGGACTTCGAAGGAGATATCTTTTGTAAATATACAGTGCTATTAAATTAACTTGCAATATGTGCATTTCCCTATGTTGCATTTTAAATTAATCGAGTCAAAGCATTATGTGCACATAGGCAACAAATATACAGTACGGTATTTTTATCATTTCATTCAATCTAAAATGCCGGTATAATCAAACAAATGAATTACTTAGTAAACTGTTAAATCAATTATTTAGTATTAAATTATTTAGTAGGTATTAAAAGGTAATAAAAGAAGAAAAGGTGTAAATGTGTCTGTGGTACCAAAACTACAATAGCTTACAAATGGCTTGTGATTTATTTGCTGCTGAATTTCCAGCTCGCCCTATCTCACATCCTTCTACGATTTTGCGGACATTTAATAAATTAAAAAATGAAGAGTGTATTGCTGGTCACTCAAATCGTAAGCGAGCAAGAACTGTATTAAGAGAGGAGATGAGACTGAATATTTAAGTTTACACAGAAGTGAAACCTTTTAGTTCATTAAGTTACGTTGCTTCAATTTTTGAAATCTTAGCCTGCAGTGGTCGAAATGCTCAAGAGTTACAAATACAAAATCATCAGCAATTATTTAAAATTTACAAAATTAATAGGACAGATTTTTGCAAAAAAATGTTAAATTTATTAAATACAGATGAACAGTTATTACACAAGATTTGTTTTACCGATGAAGCTACCTTTTCTCTAAATGTAAAAGTAAATTCACAAAATTACAGGTACACTTTATAATTCTACAGTTCAACTAACTTCAGCGTAACCTATTATCACTTATTACAGATATTGGGCACAAAGAAATTTACTCATACAAAATTGGACTCATACACAGTATAGGGAGAAAGGAAATCTCTGCTTGGGTATAATCAATAATACACCAATTGGCCCATTTTTCATTAATGGCATTTTAAACTCCTATTCTAGTTTAAATATTCTCCGTAATTCAATAGTTCCTCAAATCCAGCAACTTGAAATTTCCAACAGAAATTTCCCTGTGCAGTGGATTGAAAGAAACGGGCCAATAGTCTGGCCAGCCGGGTTCCCTGATTATCTCCAAATAATTTTTTCATTTGGGGTTACCTGAAATCAAAAGTTTATACCCATACACCCATACAAAACACAAACGAATTAAAAGAAAGAGTTGTTGCAGAATGTGATAAGCTCAAACGGACTTCCATCAAGATTTCTAATGCAGTTCAGGATCTTTATCATAGACTAAGTTACTGTTTGGAACAAGAGAGTGGGCATTTTGAAAAAAATCTAAAATAAAGTGGTGATTAATTTTTTCAAATAAATAATTCTATTTAGCTATTGTTTAAAGTTAGGTTAAGTTGGTTGGTTGTTAAAAGTATGCATTCTTCTCTCGAACAGACGTGCTTTGTTATCAAAAATACACCTCTGCATCTTTTATTTTACAATAAATGTTACTTTAATTTACTTTTGTATTTCTAATAAACTCGATGTTAATTATTAGCTTAATGAATTAATACCAAAAGCTCGTTAGCAAGGAAAGGCATCTTTATTTACAATCTCAGGGTTTTGCTTGCTTGATAATAAAGAAAAAAAACAATGTTCGCATGAGATTTTAACAAACCAAAAGAAAAAGATGCTTACTCTTGATCGAGGTACAATGAAACACATAAACTAAATATAAAAGATAAATCAGTATATTTCATAATCATAATAATAAACAAATACCAGCACCAATGATAATAAAAGTACCATTAAAGAAGAGAAAAAAAACATATATATGTATAAATATATAAAGCTATCCCTGCAATTTTTGAATAATTATATTTATAAAAAAAATCTTGTTCATCAAGTTAGCTAGGCTCTAATCATAGTGATCATAACCTGAATTAAATTAATATTAATATTAATATAGAAGATAAGAAAAAGCTATCTATTTCTTTAAGTTACAAGTGGTATCCTAGTTCTTATACAATTGTATTAATGGTAAAAGTAATCTTTCTTACGTTTGTTGAAGATAAACTTATCTTTAGTGTGTAGATAGGTGATGTTCGACTCCCCAATAATAGGAGAAGATAACTGCGTGTCCTGAATCCGGCTTTTATGTCGTCACTCCAGAAGAATGTAGATATTAATTACATATATGGTCGATGAAAGAAAGAACCATAAAAAAAGGCCTAAAAAGAGAGACTATTGTACAATCTATGTAAGGCTATTTAACCAAATAGCAAACACGGAGTTTGACCAAACAGAATAGTGAAAGAAAAGAATAATGAATTAATTACCCCTTCTTTCTTGAGGCCTTTTATACCAATAATAATATTCCTTCCCGTGACTAGTGACGTGAATAGTTTTTTTTCCAAAATAAGAAGCGATTCGACTTTTCCCTAAAAGATTCATAAAAAAAAGATAAAGATTTGGCTCAGATACGTTCCAGAAAAAGTCAACTTACCAAGTTGAAATAAAATCCCGTTTGAAACGGATTCCCGACTCAAAATATATCTCACAGATAATACAACAATTCCAAATTAACAAGTCGAGATCATAATGCAATTATTGAAAAAGATCCCCAATTAATGGGTGGAAATAAATCTCCAACTGAATAACTGTGCAAACAACGAAGGCAAGTGCAAATCTGAAAACACTCTCTAGGAATGCCGAGCAGAATGGATCAAAGCCCGCCATATCAATGATATCAAGTTACACTTTGATAGCGCATTTAACAATAATAGAATATTTACTAAATTTATAAAAATTTGAAAAGGAAAACTAATTCCTTAAAGATATACCAAGTGTCCTCAAAGAAAGAAAGTATGTGCTAGAAGCACTGGGCAAACAAATAGAAATAAAATAAGTAGAATAGAATTCCTATAACATAAGGAAGTAGAAAATAAATCGTAACAGAATGTCAAATGGAAAAAGTCAAACGGCTAACACATTATAAGCATTTATGTATTGTTGGTTGCATAAACATACAGCCAATGCAATTGTTTGATACGATTATTTTAAAATGCAATGTGGAGCATATTGCATCTTAATTTAATAGCACTGTATGAGCTAGTATTAGCGATTCTTGAAATTATTGCTCTTGATTGTTCTGATCCTAGCTGTTTGACCAAAACCAAACTTGTAATGTAAAGATAGGATATTTATATAGGATATATAGGGAAAGATATTTAATTTCGGCTTAATTAGTATTACTAGATGTAATAATTGTAATATCAATCAAAGTTTATTCGATATTTTTGAACTATGGACTTGTTGCACTTCCTGTGTTGTGACATATGCAGATTCACCACATATTTACAATAAGCTCTAAAGTTCGTTAAGTGCAATCATGCATTCTATAACTAACAAAAACCTATACTTTTACTCGGCAATCAAATTACATTGAAATCAATCAATAAGGTCAAACAAAACCATAAATGCATAATACTTACGTTATTATACTTACTAAAGGTCTTAATGTTCCGACCGAGGAATCTTATTAAGTCTTAGACGTCGTGGATGTTAATCACGAAAGCTTCTGATTAGATAATAGATTTAGGAACAAATAAAAAGCATAGAGGACGCCACTAAACTGAATAGATGTTGCATAATTTGAATAAAGGCGGGAAGTCCATAGTTTAGGAAATCACCTCCCTTTTAAATTTGACATTAAATTCACCTGATAAAAACACCAAAGAAATTTGTTAACACAATGAACATCAGCAGTTTAATGAGCAGAACTATATAAACAGTAATTAAGTTTGAAGTTTGTATATTGAAAACAAAAAAAAAGAGCATGGATTACATAAAAATTATCACTTCTTACATTAATCAAAAATTCCTAACTTAAAAAATTGACGTTAAATTACAAGAACCTAACAAAGAACCTGATTAATCTTAAAACTTTTGAAATTTAACAAATACCAAAGACAATCTGAATTAAACAGTTTTAAAACATTCCTTAACATACATAATCGTAATCCAATAAACAGTTATCCTGTACAATTTGTAATTTTCACTAAAACTTTACCAGAACTATGGCTGAAGCCAATAAACTACAGACCATAGCTCACGTAAAAAACTGCTGACTACAACTACAGTTGCGAGAAACACACCTTGAATCTTGAACTGTTTTTCTCATTGAACGAGACTTTACACTTTGCATTAATTTCCAATACGGACCAAATTCTTAAATCTCAACTTTAGCGGTACTAAATACTATAAAAATTTTAGACTGAACGGTTTGTAAAACTAACTAGAATGTTGCTTGAATATATTATTGACAGTCCTTGTACAACATAACCCGTTATATGATTATTACTAAAACGCGTCGATTTAACATGAATTCACTATTTACTAGCTTTATACTGATTCTTTAAACCAATATAGTGTGCAAATAAGAGAACTTTAACAAACTTTATCTTCAATAGAATATACCGGGATATAATTAATTCTCCTTACTGAATTAATTCTGTATTCACATAATCAGCAGTATTGAAGAGGTGAACACTCAAAACGATTCATACCAATTTTTATATAAATGATATGATAATACGGTACAAACAAACCAAACTTGACGACGTTTTAACCAATGAGAAAAATAACCGAAATTCGAATCATATTAAATATTTTAGAAAGGCTTATCAACTCTACAGGAAGTGCCAAGCTATAGACTCCGACGCCTAGACACATGAAACTTAATTTATTATTTTGGTGATTACTAAAAAATTGCTGTATCCCCGTAATTTATCTTTTATGAATTTCGGCCGTGCATTTAAACTATCAGGAGGCTCAATACCTTTATTACGTAGGAAAATTTTCAAGAACTGTAAAAACAAATTTTAAATGCAGCTGTCCGTAACTATATTTGACAAGAATGTATATTGAACATGAGAATTAAATTTTAACTTAATTTAAACAAAAGACCTCGCTATACACAGGGCCGTAGTAGGATTATTGCATATTTAGAAGTAAGGAAAAGAATATAGTTGTTAACATGTAATTATAGGTAACAGTTCTTAATAACTTAATGGTTTATAGTTTTATTCTTTAATTATTTTATGATACAATGAAGATACATCACAAACTGCTATTAAGGATACAAAAACTAAATAAATAAAATTGAATTATCCTATGAATCACGTTTTTTATCAGCACCTAAATTCATATTCCTAACTAATTTACAAGTATTTCTCGTTACATTTGGAAAAGTTAGCAACATATTTAGGTTCTGAAAACATACGAACAAACGAGATACCTTTGAGCCTTTTCAGTGAGTATGAATAAATAAATAAACTACTGCACATACAAACTAATTTCATTTCATTTCATGTAGTAAAGTTTATAAATCCTCTATACTAACTCCTTTAGTAATTGAAGGGGAATAAACAAAAAGAACGCGGTTTTATTATGTGTATTATTTTTATACATATTTTTGGATGCCTATCTTTTCTTAATAGAGTAATCCTTTGGGAAATTTTTGGACAGGTTCTGAAATTGGTTTGGGGATTTGACTGATATATGAGAAAATGTTTTACATGATACGCATAAAATTTATAATGCTAATGGATAGAGTTTTGGTAACTGAATTTAAAAACAGGACCATAAATTAAGGTCTTATAAAATATAAATGTGTACATGTTTTTGAGGGTTTTGAGTTATTTGCCCTGAAATCAGATTTAATATTTTAAGTTACTTTCTAAATGAAGAAAGAAATAATCTTGCTAGGCTGTCGAAAGCTTACTATAAAATTTAAAGGTAATTATTGTTAGTTTAAAGTAGAAAAGAATAAGAAAATTTCATTATAAAGTAATAACTAAGGTAGTATTTTGCCTTTAAACTTCAGAAAGCTTATAATGTAATATAAATTTTATGCTACCTTTTTACAACTTCTTGTATGCTATGAAGCGAACTTAGTTCAGAAATTATGTTGTAAAATGGAATAAAGTAATTACATAAAACTTTCTTCTTCCTTTTGTTGCGTATTTCACGAAAGTGGTCAGTTCTACAAAATTTTCCTCAACTTTATGTGGCAATTAAACCTTCTGAAAGAGCAGGTATAACGCAAGTAATTACCTGTTAAATTTCAGTTTTATTTTCTGTAAGTGAAAGTGAACATTGTTTTTGTGGAAGGTATTATAAACATATTACTCAAAGTTCTGTTTATTGTAATGTTAAAATGAAATACATAAATACATTGTGGGCATTAAATGAAACCTGCTTTGCTATGTATTCATAACTATATATCCTCATAAAGCTAACGTTGAAAGGAAACAAATGATTATTTTTTCAGTAAAAATAATCTTGTCTAAGTGAAACAAACCGTAACTGATATGCAAAATAAATGTTTCCCGGCATGTGCTTATACTACATAAGGTAATTTGCAAAATATAATTTGAAAGTTGCTGAAAATATAACAAAGAGTTAGTTTGTATTTAGTTAACAAAGCGTATTATCCTCTTCAAAATGATGAAGGATAAAGTAATGCGTACATATTATTTAGTTTAACACCCTGAAATGGCAAATGTAACCAGAAGTTTAATTAAAGAGAAAGAAAGAAGATAGATGAACTACTTTTACCTTTAACCGTTAAGGTATATTACCGTACGTGCAATTATTAGAGATCGTGCTCTGGAACCTTTATAGCCTTCATTCTAACATTTTCTTGGCGTTTGATCTATGAGTGGGCCCTTACATTGACGGCAAATTATAGTTTTCAAGTAATGAATGAGCGTACTACAATACATTAAATAAAAACTGCCATATTCAGATTCCGATGAGGGCTTTCGATAGTTTTCATAATGAATCATCGGTACTTTTTCAATTTCATGGTGACCATTCTAAATAAAATTGAATATTCGCAGCTTTGGATGTAAAGAAATCGGCAGATGGTTCAAAACAGTGCCAAAAATTATATATTAATCAATTTGCAATTTGTTATGATTGTTATTAGATGTTTTACTACATAACCTTCAATAAAAATAACAAATTGTGCCTTAGAAATTGTTTTGTATGTAAATTGATGTTGGCAACATTTATTTGTAGTGATGTAACTAGCCAATCTTGGCCCGTCCGGCGGCGCCCGTCAGTACCACTTGAGTCGCCTTGGAGGACACACATCTTGTACAGTGTATGCATTGTGTATGTAATACTCCCTACACACTCAATATTAATAAAGTTAATCAATGACAATAATTGAGTATCTTTTATTTAAACACATGAAAGAACATAACAGGAATAATATAAAAATGGTTTCTATCATGTGTATCAACTTATAAGTATCTTTGTCATATTTTATTCAAGACATGTTTTATTAAAAAATATATTTAAAAAAGGCGCGTTGTTATTTTTCGACCTATCACCATCACATTTAACAGAAAAGTTGCAATGGTTTATAATACTGGTTTACTGGCTCTTTCGTCGCTCTTTGTATTATTAAGTACTACGCATTACAAATGAAATAGTAATCCATTTTGTGACACGATCGCAGCATTAGTATAGAATATGATAGAATATTTATTAAGTTGCAAGAGTAAGAGAGAAGAGTAACCACGCGACACGATGTGTCAAAGAGAAAAGAATAGAAGATAAGAGAATAGAGAATAGAAGTTCCACAAAAGTAGCAATTACTACGTCGCCATGTATCTGCTACCCAAAAAGTGTTCCCCATTTTGGTTCCAGACTCGTAATGAAACCGTAGCAATTACGTAATTGCTACGGTTTTATTACTAGCCTGGAACCAAACTGGTACGTGCTTGTGAATATTGGCAAAAACTTGCTGCTTGGGATTAGTCTGTAGACCAACTTCTACAGAAACAATTAATAGTGTAACGGGTCTTTTATACTTGATTTTAAACATAATTTCTGTAACATTTTTGTGTTTTCTTGGTCCTTTTAAATCGAAACAACACATCTTTCTAAAAATTCAATGAATTTCCGTAATAGAACCACATGGTCTACAGATATACATTGATACCGATATGTTAACACCTTAACTACGTTGTCGGTCCCCAGAGACCTATATTCTTTGTCATGAAAGTGTGCAAACTTCTTTTCTAGACCGACTTGCTTTGTATACCTGTGTGTATAAACCTTTTACAATTAGGCAATAACTAATTGAAAAGGCTCATTAAATAAAGAATTGGACTCCAGGGACCAATACCTTGAATTATCTTTACCTTGCGGTATTAGACTCTGGGGACCCATTCAGAATAGTGCGTGTGATCAAATAATAACTGATTTTAATTTACAATCGAATTGCTGGAAACCGTTCTTTCAGTACAGTTGTCTTTAGGTTAGTGCGGGGCCTGATTGTAGATTTTTTGTTGTTTTTCTTTAACAAAAAATTATGAATCCTCCCGCAAAGTATATACTACATGTGCTTACTTTATAATTTAGTTATTTAGTTTTTATTTTAATTTTAATTTTAGTTTTGTTTTAATGTATTTCCTTTACCAAATAAATAAAACATAGATCGTTCAACTTTTCCTGTACAGATTAGGTAAATTTCTACCAATAAGAAGCAAGCAAACAAAATAAAAATGACAGATAAAATATTTATAATAGATGTTTTTGCTCGCTTGCTTGTTATTGGAGAGAGATCTTTAGTTTAAAAATTTACCTAGTCATGATTGTATTCTATATACATACATATTGTTTAGTTTACGTCTTTCTTGTGTAACGTGTTCAAATTCCAAATTTTAGAACAATGCAATTTTAAATGCACTAATGGTAAGAAACCTTGGTACGGCCTTGCTATTCGAATACATCTTAGTTGGGTTAAAATTACAGATGATATTAAGAATTAAATGGTGTTCTCTTTAACATCAAAGGTCACGTCAAAGTGTTTTCATACAGATGACATTGTTTCTAGAATAAAAGTGCAGACTTTATCTTAAAGCAAATGACGTCTTCGTAAATATCAAAGTTCACTGTAAAGCATTCCCACAGATACAAATTGTTTTATCTTATAGAGAATAGAGATAAAAATTGAGTTTATAAAATTCCAGAAATAAAACTACCATTTTAACATGGGGAATCTGTCTTAAATTGCAGTTAAAATCAAATTTATGGCTTTGGTACTTGTCATCTGTGTGTTTAGTGAAGAGTGTTTGCGAAAACTAGAGATAAGGGTATGTCTAGTTCGTTTTTTTGTAGACCACCGGGAAGATTTTATTGCCTCGTCTAAATAAATAAGTTTTACGGAATGTTCTAGAAAGTTTTGGGTGTTCGTTCGTTATTGGTTTAAAAGTGTTAGTCTCGTGCTTGATTGGGTATTTCATTTCCCCCCTTTAAAATTTAAGTTCAGTTTAGGGTTGCTTCCTAAATTTAAATCAGTTTTTCAGTCGGAGTCTGGTAAAAATCTATATCGAGCGAGGTGACGGACAAGTCACGGAGCAGGCCTCGGCCTACGCTCTAAGGCAAGTAGCCCAATAATCTCCGCCAAGTGCAGTAAATTAGTGTTCATTAAGTTTGTTTTGTGGATTAATTTTCTTTCGCCTAGTCTACCTTAAAAATATAAGCAAAATGGCTTTATAGTACAGTTGATTCTTCGAGTGAATATTGTTATATAACAATATTATTACAGTTCATATTTCGTTGTGATAATTTACCACAAATTTAATCTTAAACTAAAAGTTTAATGACAGACTTTCGTGTTATCGATCCAATAACCACTACAGTATAGTCTGTTGACATCTTATGCTGAAAATTTAATAATACACTAAAAATGTTTACGCTTCTAAAGTTTCTTATTGACTAATGTCAAAATAAATACATTGTGAACTTGCAGAATTTTGCGTTCAAGTTAAAGATAATTGTGTTGTAACAATTTAAAGTTATTTGAATAATTGAAATTTTCAGAAAAGTGATATTCCGATTGAAATTATATGAGTTTGGAAGCGTTTGTTATTGAAAGACATTGACATGAAAGTCATGTTATAAACAACGTTATTCTCGTAACTTCAGATATAAAATTCAGTTAAGGACCTTATCATCGTTACCTGTGTTTACAATTCTTTCCTGATAAAAAAGTTGTTATGGAGTGGAAGTTTACAGTTTTTAGCGAGTTATATGTGGAAATATGGACAATACTGTGAAGTGTATTTGTAACGACGCAAATACATATTAATATCTATTAGGATTACCGATGAACATTAGTTCCTAGGTAAGTTGTAACATTTAAGATTGTTTATATTCTTGCAGGATATTTAACTGGTTATTATGAACCATTATTTTAACATCTAATAAGAGATCCCGCTTCACATAGTAATAAATCATGATGATATTGTTTGTTAAATAATAACAAATTCTTACGTTTTGAATAAATAAATTTAAATTAAATATTATTATGTTGATGTTGGACCATTCCCTCGCATAAGTTATTGCAATACATTAACCTGCCTAATATTCATTTGACTAATTACGATTAATTACTGTATTCCATCAACATAATCAGAATCCGTTTTTGGTTGCGGATCTTGAGGATGTATTTTAATGACTTGCAATAAAATGGCGCCCATATCGTTTTTTATGTCTACAAACCTTATTCCTCTTTATAATCTATAAGCCAGGAAAACAAGACCTACGGCTGTGAGAAAATTTAAATTAAGATGTCTTAAAATTCGGAGCACTATAGTAAGTATCGCATTTATGAGTTTTTCAGTAAATATTCAGTAATTTGAGTTTTATTAAGATTGCAGTGACGTCCATCGCGCGGCGTATTTTATGTTATGTTTTATATTCAGAATAATTCAGGGTAACGACAGTGTTACGTTTCATTGGCACCTAAGTGTGGGACATGAATATTTTGTTTAGATAATCTGAACGTTACAATTGACAGTTCTATCGTGGGGCTTAATTTAGTAACGTTACACTTGCTGCACTTATTCATTTTTGAATGTTAAGCTGGTTTTCGGATAATCTGTATAATCTTGTTTATTGTTTCCAACCTTACTTTGTGGAACTCCATAATCATGAAATAAATAAAGATTATTAAAAGTTTCACAGTTTTATTAAAATACAACCTGACAATATTGTTTCGACAGCTATGCTGTCATTATCAAAGGTAATATAATTATAAACAAACATGTCGCTAAGGTAGATACAAAAATAGGTAACTAGATAAAATAATAATAATAATCAGAATTAAATATCTAATACTTCCAGTAACGGAGAATTACTGAGCTCAAGTTGTTCATTCATTAAAGGTACCCTGAGTTTGTGTTTGTAAGCATAGCTGTCGAAACAATATTGTCAGGTTGTATTTTAATAAAACTGTGAAACTTTTAATAATCTTTATTTATTTCATGAATCTGTATAATGTTTACAAGCATAAACTTTCCGCTGCTAATACGGTTATTGGAGGCCGATAGTTTTGTAAGGTTATGTACGATTGCTACAAATAGAAATTTGTAAAAAGAAATTAGTGCTTTAGATTAGGTTGATTGCAAGAGATAACATGTTATACTCTTGTGCATATAGGTCTCTGGAGACTGATACCGTATATTTGTAAAATTCGTTATAGGTATTCGCACAGCATTATGGGTAACGCACAGTATAACCAACATTATTAGACGCTCAGGCCAACTTGTTTGAAATAAAGCTTGTTCATAGAACTATATGTACATAAACGCACTTGTTGGCAGAGATATATTTGAAAGTGAATATAAATACCAAATATTACATGACTGTAGTTTGTAACATTTTGTATAATTTAGTTGATTAGTCGAGTTAAAATTTAGATAAAAGTAGTCTTCTCCAGTAGAAACTGCAACACAAGCAATTCTTTCACAGTGTGATAGAGAACATATCAAAAGCTTGGCAGTAATCGATCACTAAATAGTATAAAAATATGTACAATTTCAAAATGGCCGCTACAAGTGTAGCGGCAAAATGTAATATATTTTTTTCACTACTAGCTTTAAAACATACTATTATCTAGTCTGTTGTCACCTTGTAAAGTTAGTTTTCTTGCCTAGTGGTAAATAATTTTTTATTATTGACTACTAGTCAATAATCCAGATTTTAGTGTAACACGGGGCAAAAATACATCCCATTATACACTGGCATCCAGGAAAAAATCCGTGATCGCGATAGTACGTTTTTTATGTGAGAAGAATAAAAGGAATAAAAGTACTAGTAGTGAAAAAAATAATATATACACCACGGTTGTGAAGTGTTTTCTAGAGCCTCTCATCTTATATCCCTCGATGCTGCGCATCTCGGGATCTAATAATGCTCGGCTCTAGAAAAAACTCTTCACAACCTTGGTATATAATATACTATTATATTTTCTTAGAAACCACAAATCTGACTTGTGTATTTACGCTAATTTCTTATGTTCATTATTATTTTATCATTTATTAAATTAAAATGAATTAATTAAAATTGAATAAGTGTCCTTCAAGCATTGATATAAGGTAGGAAAGAAGTAAATATCACTTTAGACATACCATGTATCACTTACACAGTATCATTTTAAGTATAGAAATCAAAGCATACAAAGTTCTTTTTTAAATGTTTAATGTCATTTTTACTTAATAGCGAGTCTGCTGTATCATTTACACAACACTCCAATAGAATATTTTCATACCCTCCTTCTTGACACTGTCATCATTTAACTGAAGCTGGTTTCTAAATAAAAAAACGTTTCAGCAGTACATAGTCTCAGCCATCCACCTTGCATAGTGAAAGGCGTCAGACATTTTTTGAGAAATATTTCTCCAAAGAAATTACTGTCAGCTCAGTCTTAAGTTGTTTTATTGCTATCAAAAATAGATCACGCAAAAAATCACGCGTGTTAAAAGGACTTTATTAATGAAGACTACAAAATACGCGTCCTCATTTTGAGGAATCCAAAATCGTTAAGAACTGAATATCAAAATTTTGAAGAAGAAGCAAGTAAAATGCAAGAGTAAAGTCATAGTACATAGTAAATAATTTTCAATATGGCGGCTGAAATTACATTCTTACATTTCCTGCAATGTTTAAAATTACTAATTTTAACTAAAGTTGGCCAAACAAAGTTTCATACTTTGAAATTTTTGTCACTTTTAAAATGTTTAATTTTGTTAAATTATGGACTTAATCCTCCAGACTAGAAGTAAACCTTTTGTAAATTGTTAAACAATATAGCAATTGATATTTTGCGAGTGTTTTGTTTCAAAAACAAACACAGATACATGTACAGATTTTCAATGAATAATTTTTAATGAACACTAGACTCTTTTTGTGTGGTACGTTTGTATGACCATAATTACAGACTTTTTTTTAGTTGAATTAAACAACAAACAAACAAATTTCAAACTCCACAGCGTACAGAAATCATGCCGTTCTACAATAGGAAATCAAAAGTGTAATTTTTATTTGAAATTTTATGTTAGCCATTTGAGGAGAGAAATCACTCCCATTTTACTCTACAAAATTCATAATCATACTAATGTACATATATCTGAAATATTTTATAGTGGTGCATTAAAAATGCACTTACTTTGTTATTAAATTGGCGTAACACAATTAGACGCTTTAAATTAACCCCTTAACTCTTTTCTGCTACTAGAGTCACGGTCTTCCTTGAAATAAAGTGTGAAATCTGTTAAGTCAAATGTTTGACCGCAGTCTTATTTCTACTTTTTGGAAAACAAGTGAAAAAAAATTAACAAACTTTAACGTTTGTGACGTCATCACAAATAAATTGTTTACAAAAATTGTAAAATTATCAAAAACTAATTAGTCAAATTGCAACTCTTAAATTTCTGATTACAATGATATAAAACACTTATATTCTAATTCAGCTAATAAGTTTCTAATAAGTTTGTAACTCAAATCCGACCACAAACGTCAAACACCACAACTAAATGTACAATATTTTTTCAAAAAAGAATCCTAAGACACATCACATGGTACATCAGCATCATACCTTTTATCAACTTCCTTAAATAAAGATCATTTACAAATACAGTAGAACTTGTAAATCTGACCACCTGTTTAAACTGACCCTCTGTTCATATTGACCACTTTTTTTCAGTCCCTGCAAAAATCCCATTACTTTAATGTAATTTATACTGTATAAACTGACCACTTCTCTTTTGTGACCATTGACTTTATTTACCTCAAATATTTGTTTAAAAATGTTTGTGTAATGTGACCATTAGCCAAGGGACTACTTAAAACAGTTATAACTAATCTTCTAGAAGTTTAAGTAGGCATGTACATGTAAATTGCATTCAAAGGATTTCTAACAATGCATCATAATCCATCAATAGTGACCAGCTGGGTTCAGCTATTTTCAAGTTTTAAGACTTTATTTTCGCTTCTGAGAAATTAATTACCTGCAAACTTTCATATTAGTAACCCTTGGATAGTTTTAAAATTGTTTTATAAAATCAGTCTTGTTTTATCTGTTGATTGAAACCATTGTGTTAATTAGTGCGATCAAGATGACTTTCAAAAAAGTTTACAAAGAACTAAATTTGCAAAAAAAAACAGAAGGTGTTAGAGTTTTTAGAAAACCACAGTGAAAGAAACCGATTAACTTTAAATTGTTCTTTGAAAATGCGCAGTGTAAATGCAAGACTTTCTGGACCAATGTTACAAGAAGTAGCATTAAAATTTGCTCAGCAGTCATATTTGCCTAATTTAAAGCATCGTCGGGCTGGAGCGAATCATTTAAGAAACGAAACATTTCCCAGAAGAGTTTAGTTGGAGATGCAAATGAAATTGATCACGCAACAGTAAGTTATTTTCTTATTCGTTTTACAGAGTTTGCAAAGGGCTTTATATCTGAGGATATTTTTAATGACGAGTGTGGGCTATTTTGAGCAAATTGTAGTGTATAAAGAATTCACACTTTTACAAAGTGACCACCTGCTTAAATTGACCATTTTGGGTCAGTCCCAAAGGTGGTCACTTTAGGCAGTTTCTACTGTAATTACCTAAAAGAAAACTCATACAATCACTTGATGATATCATTGTTATAAATGGTGTTACCTTGGGTGTTATGTTTTGGGCACCTTAATATAACTTAGAATAAGAAAATTTTATACAGTTCGAGTACTCCATACAATATTTAACAAAGCTCATAAATATCGTTGAACCAAATAAGTAAAATAATTTTTAATTCTCCTCTTACGAAACTGTAACTTTCTATCTTGATAAGGCAACCGAAAGCGAAAGTAAAACATGCGAGGTGGTTGCAAGGTATGAAAAACTTTCGCTCCTTGGATAACGAGGTAAAACTGTCAATTTTTTTAAAAATATAATATTATAAGGTGGCTGTTGTCAATATTACCTTGGTAACAATACTGTTGTATATACAAACATTATTTATTTTATTATAACACTGACTCATCATTTTATTTATTTATTTACGTTGGTTAATAAATGTCAAGGGGAGAACGAAAAGTTTAATACATTACATGCTGGTGTTTAACATTACGTTAAAGTGGTGTTTTCAACTAACCCCGGCTACGCTTACGCTTCACCTCGGTCAATCAAAAACACCTTACACTTAAAAGTAAACTTTCGCAGCTTATAATGTAAATAACTATAGACATTCTACTAACAATCAAATTCGTTTAATGAAAAGGGGAAAAGCTCAAATAAAGAAATTAAGTAAGGTAAGTTAATTTCATAGTGTAAACATTCAAATAATAACCCGTGTTATTAGATTACAAATTTCAAATTTTGTTTAAGTGTAAAGTGAAAATTCTTTCTGGGGTTAATAAAATTGTGCAGAATTCAAAAAATTGCTATTAAAACATCTGCCAAAGTATTCTACACCTGCACTCTAAAAAATTACCGGTGAATTATACCCTAAAAAATGGAGGCAACTATGTTACCTCCATTTTTTGGGGTAAATTTACTTCAAAGTGTAATTTTCATAGGAAGTGGGGAAATTTCAACATTAGGTTAAATTTGCATTGTAATGTTTCCTTTTTAAGTAAATTTACAGATTAAAATTACAATCTCAATGTAATTTTACATTTTAACATTAAAACACCTGTGTAAAGTTACATGACAAAGTTAATATTTCATGGCAATAGTACTTTTCAGGGTTAAAATACAAATGTGAAAATACTTCTTGAATGTAACGATGACTTGCGAAAGTACTTGCAAATTCAATCGTTCCTCTGAATATTACTTACATAGGTAAAGGAATTGTATGAAACAAAATAAAATCAAAGTAATTTTTATTGAACGTATGTACTTATATAAAATATAAGACATTAACAGAACTTCTTTTCAGGGGCTTTCGGAAATATTTGGTCTCTCAAAGACATTCAGATAAAGTTTCGATTCCACCTAGAAAATTAAAAAATTATAAATTATATAAACAATTATACACGAGTACCTTTCTCAATTACAGTTATGCTAGTTTATTTCGAATTCTTCAATTTTTGATTCATCCTAGAAAAACATTAAATTAAATATTTTTATTTTATTGGTTTAAATTTGTAATTTTAACATATAGGTACTTACCGATTATTATTTTTTAACTTCTACTATAAAATAAAATTCTTCCCATCTTCGGTCATACGTGTAAATATTTGCCTTTAATAAATGCGCACTACACTACAACGAAAAACAAAATATTAATGAGCAACAGAATGAACACTTCGTTCGATATCGATAGAGTACGCCTCGCCGAAATCATAAAAGAATGGTACACACCATTCCGACCATTCCCCAAAAAGCCTATTTGGACTGTTCATAATGGATTCCTGAATTCTTTCACGAAACGAAGGTCACAAACAAGTGCGATCAGCGAAATATTAATTAAGGGTAAATATTAAGGGTAAAATTACACTATTCTTGTTCAAGTTCATCTTATCTTTAATATTACACTAAAAATGAATTAAGTTATTGAGCAATTATACATTTGTAAGGAAAAAATTGTCTGAGTTATGTAAATTTATATTATGGATAGTGATTTTAACCAGTTCAATGTAGTAGAATTACTTATATTTGTATAATTTTACATAATTACAGGGCATTTTACCACAAATAGTAAAACTACTAAATGTATAGGTAAAATTAATTTTAGGGTAAAAATACCGCAAATAATAGCGAAAAGTTACCTCTTTCCCAAGGTAATTTTACCTCATTTTTTACAGTGTGGTTTATAGCTATAAAACCTAAGTGCATGTATTCAATCTTTTAAGACTAAATGTTTATCTAAAAAGCTCCAAATAAACAAATGAATTGCTAAATGTGAGGTAAGTATCTTTGATAGATTGGAAAACAATTATTTTTTAGTATAACTGGCTATTTTTAGAATTAACATTGCATGTAAAGTAATGCAAATGAATAAACTATCTCCATAGCATGTTTCTCTAAAAAAATTTATTATTTTAGATTAATACAATTGTGGTTAATCAATTTATTTCCTATATTGACAATCGTAATTTAATAACTGCTGTATCATTTCATCGCAATATGATGGTGATTAAAATTTTAAAGGCTGCTTAATAACGTTACTTAAAAATATTGATATGCTTAACGCATGATCGTCCCTGTTTAAACCAGCTTGTTACCGTGTCAATTTGTGACTATAATGTATAAGATTAAGAGAGGTATTGAAAGTTTATATACCGGGTGTCTCACTTCATGTTCCCGTCCTTACAAGATTCTTATTTATAAAGCGATTTGAATGGAATCTGAGAAGTTGAAATACAGTAGAAAAACGAATCTTTGAATATTAAAATGAAAATGAAAATGAAAATTTACAGACTTGTTTGTTTTTGATAAATTAAATGGAAGACTTTTCACTTGAATTAAATACAACATATATTAGCGAAGTAATTTAATATAACACGGGAAACGCGTCGCACAAAAATGACACGTGACGAACGCTTTTACTAAAAACACATATCTGCACTATTTGCAGATATTTTAAAGTATACATTTCGCGTACGAACCTATCCGATGACAGATGACACTTATAGAATTAACCTGACACCTACTGTTTATTTTGTTTGTTTCTTCACACCGTTCTATATTGAGCTTTTGGTCGACAGTAATGTGGAAACATAACAGGAATCTTATCAATGTCTTACAACTTCTAATGATTCAGGTGGTTTGGCCGTCTTAATGTGCTTGCTCCTTTTCGAAACGTGTGTTGTTCTGTTCTAAACTGCAATGTCACTACTGTGGAATGTTTTGACTGTAATTACTTGTTTTTTTAGAAAATTTTCTGTTTTGTTTGTAGTTTCTACTTTTTGATAATACAATAGAAATTTTTTAATAGATTAATGGTTTAACTATAAAATATAAAATACTTATTACTTCTGATTTCAGCTGATATGTTTTTAAAACGTTTTAGATTTAAGTATTTATTTAAATCATTGTTTTCATTTATATTAAGTTTATTAAAAAACAATAATAGTATATTATATACCAAGGTTGTGAAGAGTTTTTTCTAGAGCCGAGCATTATTAGATCCCGAGATGCGCAGCATCGAGGGATATAAGATGAGAGGCTCTAGAAAACACTTCACAACCGTGGTGTATATATAATTTTTTTCACTACTAGTACTTTTATTCCTTTTATTCTTCTCACATAAAAAACGTACTATCGCGATCACGGATTTTTTCCTGGATGCCAGTGTATAATGGGATGAATTTTTGCCCCGTGTTACACTAAAATCTGGATTATTGACTAGTAGTCAATAATAAAAAATTATTTACCACTAGGCAAGAAGGCTAACTTCACAAGGTGACAACAGACTAGATAATAGTATGTTTTAAAGCTAGTAGTGAAAAAACGTATATATTAGTGAAATGGCAGAGTATGCTTACGTCAAACATACTTTGCCATTGCACGAATGTATATTGTTTTTTAATAAATTTATGGCTATTACTGTTTATTTTTATGTGTTTATTAACCTTGTATTAAGAGAAACCTGATTTGTAGGTTATCAGAGTAGATTATAAAGTTATCAGTGTAGTTTTTCTTTTTAATCTAAACACCCAACTGGCTGACGCCTTACAACAATCGACTTACATGTTTTCCTAAGCTTAGAAGGATTTTAACAAGATACCGTCTCTGCTGACAGTAAACTAGCTAAAGTAGTAGTAATTAAGTATAATGTAAGTATCATTTTTTGGGTTTTAATTATTTGGTGGTTACACTTTTAATGTCCGTAACTCCTGGAGTTTATTATACGCTACATACTACCAGTTTTAGAAGGAAGTACGTTGTAATAGCAAATTGTGGTATTTATCGGATCCCAAATATAAATTTAGTGTATGGAAGTCCGTTCAGTTGAATGTAAATTTAATTATAATGGTTATATCGCTTTTCGAAAATCAGTCAGCAAGTTATTATTACTAAAAATGGATTGTAAGGACTTTGGTTTATCACAACACTATCTTTCAACGGTGTCTCCTAACTATACATTGTATTTGGCTAATTACCAATACGTATCTCTGTAACGATGTTATCTTTTTCTCGGCATAAAACCGTCTAAATTTTAAAAGTTGTTATAACACTCTATTGGGTGGATTTTTAAAGGGCCAATCATAACCAAGCGAAACAATTTTTAACACAAACATGCAACTAAGGCTAAACGTATATTTTTATACATGAAGTAAAAAGAAAAAGAAAAAAGATAGCTTGACAAACACATTTTTGCAAACCGAGGGTGGCTTGACTTAAAGCAGTTTAAAAATTGTTATTTTCAAAATCTTCCATCCTATTCGTAAAACATTTAGCTTTTACTGAAAATTAGGCTACTATTTATAAACAAAATGTTAGTGTAATTTTTTTTCATAGATAAAAATATATCCCACCATCATGTTTTTATGTTTTTTAAATGTTTTTGTCAACTTCCCCGGATTTTGTTTTTATTCCGTGTATCGGCGTTAATAGTTCGAATTGTCTATATTTCTTGGCTCTTTGTTTAAGAAATTCTTGTTCGTTTTAGTAAAAATACGTTTAATAAAAATATGCATCAAGTTCTTTGACTGAATGAACACTTTTTAATAATTTTAATTTATCTATAGTATGAGCAAAAAGTAACTCCATCAAAGGTTGTAACGGTTAATTTTTTTAACTTCCGAGAAATGAAATTTTATTTGCATAATTGATAAAAACCCTTAGTGCAGTCCTGCATATAATTGCATTTTTTTTTCTTGATTTAAAAATACGTTGGTATTCTGCATAAAATAAGTTCTTTAAAATATTAAGGGTCATCTAAAAGAAACATTCCCAGATCGATAAAATTTGTTTCTAGAAAAATCTGCAGATTCCCTTTTAAAAGCACCGCTTTCGCAGTGTTAAAAGATAATTTTCCGAGAAATAAAAGATTCTAGAAAAACAAAACTGTTTTTAATTCAGAGCTTATAAGGACAAAATCTCCTTATGGTTAAAATGTATGAAAGTGACAATTTCTTTTATAAATAATTTAAAATAATATTGGTTAATGTTATTAGTTATTA
Source organism: Agrypnus murinus (assembly GCA_929113105.1). Taxonomy (NCBI): domain Eukaryota; kingdom Metazoa; phylum Arthropoda; class Insecta; order Coleoptera; family Elateridae; genus Agrypnus; species Agrypnus murinus. The sequence goes on from OV816026.1 coordinate 22,645,171, forward strand.
TTAATATAAAAAAGGTTTATTTTGTAAAAAGAAATTCTACCAAGATACGTAATTTTGATTTAAATTTTATGACATGCCATTAAAAAGAAAATAAAAAGTACAACATGCCACTGGATGTGAGAGCGCTTACAAAGGGAAAGAAATCGTGCGAAATTTTCCTGCCGGAATAGTACCTTTTAGTGCTGCTTTCTTGTCTATAAACAGCGATTTGTAGTTCATTCCTATTGTTTCTAACTACTAGGCTCTCAAGGAAGGGCAGTTGCTTGTTCATTTCTTTTTCTACTGCGTACTAATTAGTGTTAAATTTCTAATTTAATTTTTTTATTAATTCATTTATGTCACACGTTTTTGTATTAAACACCACGAAAATATCGTCTACATACCTTAGCCACATTCTCGAAAAATTTTAAATTCCTCTGTTATCAACGTTTCAAAATTACTCCACTTTGTGTTAATGTAAATATAACGTTTCTTTATAATTTGGTATCTGTTTTATTATTGCTAAATATATCACTTTATAAGTATGCCAACCCAGGTACGTAGAGCTCTTATTGTATAAATCACAAAGCTGTCCCAAGTAGCACAAAATATTGGCAAATGATTGGGGCAATATTGAACCTATATTGGATAATTGTTTAATAATATGTTTTAACAATATTGTAATAATATTGGCGGAATATTTAAATGCAATATGGCGCTTTACTATAAAAAACCAATATTGCAGGATCATTTAAATGCAATATCCCATAAATGTTTGCAATAAATATTCTAACAATATTGTATTATAGCATTTATTTTTAAATTATTGAACCAATATTTGCACATTACTGGCAGAATAACTGTCGCATTTTTCTTTTAAATATCGTATAGCAATATTAAACGATTATTTAAATACAACATCGCATACATATTTATAGTGAATACTCTAACAATATTGTTTTATAATATCTATTTATATTTATAACATTTTTTCATATTTATTTAAGTCTAGTTTTCTCAGTAAACGATTTAAACTATATTGAGGACAATAACCGCAAACACAAAGCCCAAAAAATCAAAGCCTGGTTAGTTTGTAAATGTCCAAAAGTTATTGAAACTCATTTCAATAACTACCTCAAACTTCAAAGTACGGACTTGAATATTATTGAAAATTTATGTCAATTGAAAATTGCAATAATGATTATAAGGAATCATGAAATTTTAAACAAAGAACAACTAAAACGATCGCTTAGGGAAAAGAGGTCAAAAATTTTAAAAAGATTTTAGAGTTAATTTTAGTTATTTTTTCTTTTTACTGCTTTACTAGGTAGAAAATTTTGTATGAGTGTTACTTTGCATTTTAACGAAACCAAAAATAAAAGATACATGTTTGTAATTAACTAAAAAGGACAATTCGTACCGTTACCTACCCTAATCGGAGAAAGCTGCATTTCTAGGAAGTCCGTTCCGGGTGGATGTTCACAGGTCAAGCCTCGAGAATTAACAGTATGTTTTAGGATGCAACACAACAAGTTTAAAATAAATGAGTGCCTGTGTGTACGACTTCATTATTTCGTTTAATAAATAAACTCGTGAAAGTGTTAACATGTGTGAGTAACGTACGTAGAATCGCACTATAGATAAGATCATGTTACATGAGAATTGCTTAAGATAATAAAACTCACGATATCAAATTACAGTTTTTCTGCAAAGTCTATGTTACCTCTATGAGAACTTCTTTGGCATTTATTCTCTCATGACCATGAGAACTGTGTAGGCAGATAAGGTATAAATACCTCTGTTTTAATCTTAAGTCTTTAGTCTTTATTAAATATTCATTCAACACACAAGTCTTTATTAAGTATTCAACAAGTGTTTATCCTGAGTGAGTATTAAAACTAGATGTGGATTTTAAAATTGTCTTGCTAGTAAAAACATAAAGGCTCATTCGAGTTTTAATTAATTATTTTGCTTAATGTCATTTAAATGTGAATTCTAAAATTGTTCTGTTAAGTGTGTTAATTCAAATTTAATTATTTAAACTCGTCTTAAACTCGTTAAATAATTACAGACAAAGTAATATTAATATTTGTATTCTAAATGTTAAAAGAGATAAAGTTTTCTCTCGATTACAAATAATAAAATATATTCTACGACTTCAAGCGAAATATATAAATGTGTTTTATTATATTCAATAAATAAAGTTTTAAAAAAAGCTTCGGCCACAGAATATAATCAAAACTTGTGTGATAATAATTCATGTGATTATTTAATTCATTTATTCATTTCCTGTGATGATTGAACATTGGCTGCTGCGAACATTTGTCAGTGTGAAACCAGAAGGCCAGGACCAATGCCGTTATTTTATGTAACACCATTATTGTATGCAGGTATTGTAGGTAAGTTTACACACAGTCATAAAAGGGTAGTTACTGCATCGGTCAATACCCTACTTATTGAGACGTTTCTCATGCTGTTTATCTTTTATTACAGGAACGGACCAGTCAACCAGTTTTGGTGTGAATAGCCATCCTTACTTTGATTAAATGTTTCTTCTTATTATAAGTTCTAGATTATTGTAAGGTTTATGTTCTTTCAGGTTAGATATCCTACTTTGCTTATAATTTCATTTAAATAAGTTTCCGTCGTTTCTTTTATTATCTATGTATTTTTAAAAATTAACATTTGATTCTTTCGAATAAACTTTGTATTTATGTATGTAGTTTTCAATTTTATTTTTTTATGTATTAATAATAAATATGATGCAATTAACTCCTCGTTTTTTATTTATATTACCTTTATTTCTCTTGTTTTCTAATACAGTGACAACATTATAAAGCAATATTTACAATCAACATTTCGCCAACACAGCATACTATTATTGAGCAATGTCTAAAGACCATATTGAACCAATAAAGTAAGTAGAATATTATTGAACAATATTTAAAAACGACATTGCACCAATAATGTAGATTATAATTGAGAAATATTTAAAATCAACATTGCACCAATACAGGATACTATTATTGAGCAATGTTTAAAACCCATATTGGACCAATAGAGTAGAATATTATTGAGGAATATTTAAAATCAATATCGTACCAATAGAGCAGAATGTTCACATTTCTATATTGGGTCAATATTTGTTAGGAACATTGTACCCTTATTGCCGCAATTTCTAGCCAATATTGCACCAATATTTTGTGCTACTTGGGGTTACTTTATTATTTCTTTTGAAACAGTACACACTACTATGAATATGCGGGGATTTAAAAAACAAACACAAACAAAATACTTTTTGAAAAAGAGAAGACAATACAACTTCTTACCTCAGAAAAATATTATATAATGCTCCGGCTTTACAAATGTATTGCAATGAGTAACATAATCCCACTACATTGAGATTCTCTCAGGTTTGGTCTCTGATATAGAATATTCTTATTTAAATAAAAGCTTTTTATTTATTTAAAAAATCTTAAATAATCACATAAAAAGTAAATAAAAAGAACAAAATTGATATCAAATTAAATTTTGAAGAAATTCAGAAATAATAATTACTAAGTACAAATCAAATTAAACTTATTATTTGATAACGTAAAAAAACTATTTAAATGGATAATCTTTTCATTTATTATTTTATTGGAATATCCCAACGAAAGTTAATTAAATTTGAAAATATTATCTTGACCACAAATCTATTTTCTGTAATTAATAAAATGTAGGTATCTAAATTAAACTTTGGGTCAATAACTCGCTTTTCTTTTTAAAGTTGGCGCTCTGATTCTCTGATTCTCTGATCCAAACAATTCTGTCAAAAATTATTCTGACATCTCCATACATCAATCGATTTACGAAAATATTGATCGATCCAAATATAATTTCCAGACCAATTGAAACCCAAATTATTGTTGTTTATTAAAAAAGGATCTGCTTTCAATTAAACAGGTAAGTATAAAATTCGATATTTCCTTTTATTTTCAAAATTAATTGGATTAATTAAAACGGAAAAATCTTGACATTTCAAATTTTACATAACCCAATTATTATTTATAAATTTTAAATTAATAATGTAAAAACTAATTATACTAGCTTATAGATAATAAAATTTTGAATTCAACCATTAACAATACTTGTGTTGAAAAATAGAATAATACCCTTAATTCTAGTGTCGATGAAAATCAATTTCCTATTACTAATAATTCACTTAATTTCATAAAAACACCTTTCTACACATTTCTTTCTTCACACATCTAAACATTTAATCATTAATAATATTATCTGGATGTTTTTAGATTTTGTGGTTATAATGTTACTCTACTTATTTCCACTAAAATAACTTGGCAAACAACTTTAGAATTACGAAAATTTAAAAAGACTACAAAATTAACCCATATCGTTAACATGAATTTTCTGTTAAAACTATATTTCTACAGGTAAGTTGCTGTACATTTGCATATCCCTTCAATTAAACATATTTTGTCTGTTCCATATAATTTATAACATTGAAAATGAACTAAACGTTATTAAGTTGAAAAAACGCATAAACGATCCCTAAAGCGTTAAGTTATGAGAAAAATTATCTATTTTCTATGAAAATTTGGATGCCTAGTTTATTTGCTTAAAGGGTTTTATGTGTATGTTACTCTTAATTAACTAAATTTATTTTCATTATGAAAATTTTTTCACAAATTATTATTTTAAAAGTGAGGTAACGCAACCATTAAATGGGTTTGTTATAGAATTGCATAAAATCTGCCTATTAAATATTATCGTGAGAGTAAATTCTCCCTAGTGTGATCAAATATCGTGACAATACGTACATTTGCATTTGAATTTACTTTAACAGAATTATAGAACTAGTAATTAAATTAAAAAGTACTTTCTACTGTAGCATAATTGGGTAGTTTTTAACTAGCATTGGCGTTTCTCTAGTTTCACTTCATAAATTATTACATGCTTCATGTTCCTTGTTTAGAGTTTACAGTGGTTTTTACTGTTTTTAATCTAATATTTAATTAAAACTGCTGAATATGTTATGTATACGGGTTAGTTGTGAAGGTTTGCGAACAGTTGTACTAAAAAAACACAAAATAAACAAGTATTCGATAAAAGCTCCAAGGATATATTCTATATTTCGCTAACAGAATTTATTTTAGCGTTGTAGGAAATAACATTTTACAAAATCTGATAACGTAAAACTTTCTGGGGAGTTAAAAAATCAAATAAAACCTCGTTTGCAAACATAATCATAAACTAGTAGAAGTAATATCATTGTGGGAGTGTCACCCCTTTGCAAGTCTTTGAACTCAAGTTACCGCTTGGGGTCGAATTCGTTTGTGTTTTTATTAGTTCGTTCGTCTTCCTTTTGCGATTTCTTCTTCTTAGGAACAGACAACGCCTCTCCCGTTTCTGTAGGTTGTTCTAGATTTATTCGGGTTTTACGCACGTGACTTTCGAGTTCAAACCAAGAAAGGAGAATGGGAGAGAAATCTGCAGTTTAAATAACCACAGAGCCTACGAATGAAATTACCAGTTGTTTTCAGTTCCATGTTCGTAGAGTATGTTTTATTTATTTGGTTGATTTGTAGGCAGTGAGACTTAAAAGCTACTTCGTTAAACTCATATGTTGCTGAATACTAAATTTCCGTCAGAAACGTATGAGTTCTCGGAGTTGTTTTTAATTTTTTATAAAGATCCCGGAAAGGAAGAAATAGGATAGTATTTCATTTTTTCTTAAACCCTTAAATTTACAAATTAAGTAAAATACACGGATTAAAAAAGATCTGCTTAAAGCAAAAGCTATAATAAATCATTGTATTTATTTAGTTAAGAGGGTTATTTATCATTCATGAAAGACTTTTTTGCTGTCTACGCACACTTCATATGTAAAGTTTTTGAACTTGTCAATATTCATTTTAGAGAAAAAACGACAACCCATATCATATATAACCTATCAGGATCCTTACACATCCATTTTACATCAAAGTAAAAGCTGTAACCACGCCTAGTCTTAAACAACTTCGTTACGGTGTACCTTAACTGCTTTAAAATTGCCAATTTGAGATGAAAGGAATAAATTATAAGAGGGCTTTTAAAGATCGTAAAATTAAACAAATATTTATGATCGAAAAATAAGATATGAGAATGCATGAAAATATGCAGGAATATAATACAATATTTAATCTTCAACCATACTGTAATAACAGTGGAGATGGGTACGTAGTGAAAATACCTTAAAGCAAATAAAATCTGAATTGAGATTCTTTATTAAATTTTTTTGAGATTATTGAAATCCTAAAGCTTTAAAAATATGTTACAATCGTAAAAGGATATTGATTATTATTAAAAAGAATTTAATATTTGGACGTGAAAACTCTTTGATATGAAAACGGTTTTAAAATTATTTTTTATGGTCATTTCTTGTTTAACTGTAACCATATCAAGGCAGGTTGGAAATTTCAACAATGAATTGGTATTACTATGAATGAATACCTAAAAATATCTATTTATTTCTTAGTACATTTGTATGCTATGGTTTCAATCAGTAGCTCAGCAATCGCAACACATTGGTATTTGGACAACTGCCAAGGCGCCAGAGTACTATAATAGTTATAATAAACTTTAATTATAGGTATCCCCTAATCGTATTTGCATTTTAAGCATTAACGTGCCTATTTTATAAAATTATGAGAGTAGGTGCTGAAAGCCGTTGCAATATCATAAATGGTACACCTTCTAGCTTGTTGACACGGCACACGGACAGCCAAATTCTAGGGCAGCCAAATGAATTTAAAATTAATAAACTATATGGCGACGGGCAGCCATAACAAATTCCAAATTAAAATTATCGGAAAAATAATATCTAATGCTATTAACATAGCATACCCACTCGATTTTCGGCACTTTGAAATTAATAAGACGCTTCGCATATCGCACACATCAGTGACAAACCACCACCAATTCGCCGAGACTTGCAGACCGTAATCGTATTGCATGCTGCTGATAACGAAGATCGTATATCACAGTATAACTGTTGTTCCGTAACCCGCCAACCTGTTGTTTAACAGCCCGAGAATCAACAAGGTCACACTGTGCTATTAAAATAGTTGTGGTTAGAAATGCTAAATTGCATTATACGTACTTATTTTAGTACGTATAATATTAGTACGTTTACGTAAAATTGAAAACTGTTATTGCTGCAAGTATAAATTGGCGGCAGCAGTAATAATCTTTACACAGAGGCAGTTAAGTATCTAGGGACTTAAGTATCTTAAGTATCTTTGCTTGTTAGGCAAAGAAATACACCCTAGATTCCATATTGACTCTGGGTATGTGTGTATTATGTGTGGTTTTGTTCTAAAAGGTATTTCGGGTAATTAGAATTTTCTAGGTGTTTACTTTTATAACTGCTGTAACACTATGATTGCCAAGGGTTCCCAGATAACTACAACTTCAATCGGAATTTAAACAATTGCAAAGTAAAGATGGAATTTACTACTTTTGTTAAATTATTTTAGAACAAGTATAAATTTATTCAAAAGAAAATGCAACAAAAATAACATCAACAATCATAAAATTGTGAATTACCAATAGTCATACATACTAAAATTTACGGGCAGAATCGTGCATTCTACCCATAATAAAGTAATCTTTGGCACAAAGTAAATAATAATAATTGCTACAACCCATAACCTGGAAACCAGGCCCCAGAAGCTATGAAGCTTGTGCGGGAGGGAGAGGGGGATTATTATTATTACGTAAGCCTAACGTGCGACTGCAGCCGACTTACACATGGAACAGCGCAAATCTCACATTTGTATCACAGCTAAGGGAAACCTGCAGAAAACCTTAACTAGATCTGCCTGTACCAGGAGTCGAACCTGGGGCGGTTGGGTGAAAGTCCAGCACGCTAGACGATACACTGTTATACTAATAATAGTTTAGATAAATATCGAAAATTGATTATTTTATTAAAAATTTAATAACACATCTTTGATCTTTTTTCACATCACTCATTTTGTCGACATGCAGTGCAGAGGTACCGATATTCAAAAATTGCTAAATCACAAACGAAGAACGCTGCGAACTTGCAACTTCCGACAGAGTGTAGAATCGAGTGGTGTAGTCGGCGTCACGCTAGTGTTGCCACATTGAGCGCTAAACGAAAATTCTTGTTATTGAATTTCCACACCTCGTATGTGTACGTGATTATTTTGTTGTAACTTTATTTTGTACACATTACTAAATTTTGAATCTCGCTTCTATGCATGGAGCTTTTCCTGTATTATGCTTCAGGCGTCTGATCGCAGGGCCAGTTATGCCCGCTAACAACAGCTTATTTCATTCCTTTATTCTCACACGGCACTATATTCGTGATGTATGCATACTTGAGCGAGGGCGCATCCATTCGTGACACTGTGAAACACCTTTGTATCATGTATCATATCAGGCTCACCAAGCCTAATTATGGTAGGTCGGGATGGATAAATTTTGGGATATCCTAGGCAGGCCCAGTTTCCAAGTTCCAGCAACACTTGAGGTTGGACTCATACGGGCAGTGAAAGTAGGCATGCTGGACTAGGAATGATGTGACACCCTTGGAGACGGTCTCCGACGGGTGAGCACGTTAATAGCTTCGGCACTAGGCGGAGAACTAATAGAAGGTGGGTAGGCAACATCGCTCCCACCAGTGAATACTGGTAGCTCTTACAAAAGTAACTGACGAGCTAGTTGCGCCTAACTCAATTCGTTGTCTCCTAAGGGGGGTGTGGTCAGAAGCTAACACATGCGGACCACGTTAAATAAATCTTGGATAATCTGGATCATATATCAGGATGGCGATGAAGATTCTTTTTCTTTTAAATTATTTTTTAATACCTTGATCGAAGACGGTCTAAATCACTATTGTATATTTCCCTCGAGAAACTGTTAGCAATCAATACGCATAAGCATCGCGATTGCGCAAATTATAACCTCCTTAATCTCAACACATTTAAACAAAAAATGATCTCACATTTGGGCTTCATTTGTAAACGACTAAAGTTTAACAAGATGAAATAAGTAAGTACATAAATTATGTATACTTACATGGACGTATGTTCCGGCAGAGACCTCTTATAAAGTCAAATTATGCTCAGATAACAAGGGTATTAATTGCAAAGGCTTACTAATCTTAGGTAGAAATCAAGAAGGTTTAAAAAAATGTAGGGTGCCATCCAAATTGTAGCTGTTACTATTTAAAATTGAGAATAATAGCATTGAGTATTAATCTTAAATTATATTTATTAAAGCAAATAAAAAATCGACTACAGAATTTAAACACTCATAGTTGTTGATGATTTGAAAAACCTACTCGCATTATTTTTTACAAGATAGCTTAATTTGGGATCCCATTCTTAATACATTAGCATTAAAGCTCCTAATTAACGCATAGAAAGATTTCAATCAGTGAGAAATTGAATACCATGAAATTTATGTTAAATGAGACTGTCTGCATTCTTAAATGTTTGTTCAAATCCAGCTGCTGTTCGCACTTTTAAACTTTTAACTTTTAATGCATGAAATTAAATTCTTAACAAAGCCGAACAAATATATGCCATTATAAACTCGTTATAGATCAACATTGCATAGAAATGATTTTTTAATAATATATCTTTCAAAGTCTTAAATTTAAAATTTAATAGAAAATTGACCATGAGTTGCAAGGGCTCATTTAACGCATAAGTACCTACCTACAGTTTTCAGACTAAACTAACGTGTGTCCTAAAACAAGAACTATTTAGTAACATATGAATTCAAAAGCGTATTGCCCTTTTAACTGTCGTTTAAATTAAATAATTAATCACCGACAGGTACTAATAAATCAAACACTATTACTTGTGTTTCCGTCAACGATGTTTCGTAACCGGTTGCGATATTCCTGCCACTATAGCGGTTACCCACCCAACTTCTGAACCAGGCCAACGTTGCTTGACTACACATACCGTTTGACCAGTACAAGTGGCGGTGCCTTAAAGGACTAATTAACTATTAAAGCTACTTTTATAAAGATCTAGAAATATCAATACATAATTATAGTAAATGTGTTAAAACATGTGTAGATTCACATGTTTTCATGTAGATTCACAAACTTCAAAAAACTTTTTTTTAAATTTTAGTACAATAAATCAATTTTGGGCTGGAGATGTTTGATCCTTACCCGGTATAAACAATAACGTCACGTGAAGACTGTAAATTACAAAATGTCATAACCAAAAATATGTTGTTTTCAACTAGAGATGTTTTTGTGTATACCGTGGGTATCTCTTGAAAGTATACACTGTCCATTTTAATTTATCATACGCGGCTAGTTGGATTATTTAGTTTATAGAAATAGGAAAAATTCCTGATCAGGAAAGAAATACCGGCTCCGTATTTTGATCAAAAATATAACACCAATTATAACTCGGATGAATATTTAACATACAGATAGGTACACCCGCGTCTACCGTCCAATTCCTAATGTGAAGTTTTACAACAGAAGAACATATGACCACCACATTTTTTTAATGGAAATTCGTGATCATGCTGATTCTATTAGAAATTAGAACATTTAACTAGGGGAATCCCACACCCATTAGAGATTTTAATGTGCCAAACATCGCATTGACACAAGGTTTACTTTACTTATTTTTACTTATTGGAGAAGAATTTGAATAAGCAAAGCCTTACCTACTTTTTATAAATCCAATTTTCTATTGATTTAAATTGCACTTTCCGTTTTCTTCCATTTTTTTCTAATTACATACCTAAATGAGGTCGTTGGGAGTAATGGTTACCTCATGATCTAACAGTAGTAGATTCGATTCCTGTTCGAGTTGGTAATATTCATTCACGGTCATCCATATGTGGTCAGTATTATTGGCACGTTAAACTGTTCTTCCAGATAACCTGTATTTTCAAAACACGTTCTTTTGTTGTATTTAGAATATTACAATAGTTTTTTGTACAACAAATGTTAAAACTCTGTCGAACGCAGACGAAAGCTGCAGACTGAGACGAAATCATTTGAGCTCTAGAAAGGTCTTCTAACAGATGTCATATACACTATTTTTTTACTCCTGCAACACGAGGAAGCTTGAAAATAACTACTAAGTATATTAAATAGATGTGTTTTTGATTTTTTTTCTAAAGGGATACTGGAAAGTGTGAGGTAAAGTAAATTGTCGCATTGAAAATAACTGCTTTCAACATTAACCATGTAGAAAGATGAATTTGCAATAGCTATTATAGAAAAAAAATGTTACAATTTGAAAATGACGAGAAACTTCAAGGTATTTCTATCGTCTTTCATACAGCACGCCAGTCAGTGGTGTAAGTATCGATTCTTTATTAAGAACATTTGCAATGAAACCGTGCAACCGCAATTAAATTTGGAAAGTTAGTTGGTATATAGTTTCTCCACCTTGGAAGTTTGTTTAACGTTGGTGCCCTATTATATAGACTAACTTTCAATAACAGCCCAAAAGCTGACAGTTTAAATTGTATATTCCTTTATTGATAAAATTATAACCTGCTAACTAGAACATAAATAAAATTATTATTATTATATATTTAAATATATCAGTATTTGTTTGTTTATTCTTCAGGCCACATCTCGTGTACACACATAAATCTACGCCAAGAGAAATACAATTTTTTTGAATTTTTAGTATATCTATCAAAAACTTTTTAAGGAAATTTGTTTAGATATGGTAAAATGTCCTGCGAAAGTTTATTTTCATTCAGTTTTTCCTGACATTTATGTATCTATTTGTATGTTATTTTCAGAAAGTTTACTTTCAGATAAAATGTTTTACATAGTTAGTTATCAGTGGTTTAAGTATGTAAATATTTGCCTTCTTGCAAAACTTCCACAATTCTACTTTTGTTTCTATACACGTTTTGTTTATTTTAAAACCAGTTATAATCTAACTAACTTTTTTTTTATTTAAAAGAAATGAAAATATTGACGAAGAAAGTTCATCCAGTACAGAGATTTATGTAAGCCACTTGAGCTTAAATTCAAATTAAGTTTTGTTGTTCACCCTGGCATCACCATCGGGTATTGTTAACTGCACATGGAAAGCATCATAGCAAATTGGTTGTAGTTTAGTCATCTATTAAAGGTAAACTGAGCTTAGTAAGCTTCACTACGTGATAAAGTTTGACTACTGCATCGTGAAAAGGAAGACTTAAAACAGAGTTGCTCGAGTTTAGATTAACTATTGGTGTAAACTTTGTTTCAAGCAAAGTAAAACTTACTTTTTTGAACAATGAAGCTCGTAAATCTACTTAGGTTTTGTTATATTAAGAGATAATTGATTATTTTGTATGTATTGGTTATTCAAGCCAAATTGCTTATTAAAGTGGTACTCCGATATAATATTTGTAGTGAGGAAATTCAAAATTAAAAAAACTGTTATACTTATGTACTTTAAATTGATTATTAAACACCCAAAGCTACCTAAACTTTAAAAACATACTCTTAGTGCAATTAGACAAATTTATTTTCAGGTCGTAGGTGTTAATTAAAAAGCTCACTGATTTTCTCTTAAATATATTTAAGAAGAAATAATAAATCAGATCGATAAACGATTCTAATTAAAATGGCGTAGAATTCATATCCACTCACAATTTGCAAAAGGAATGATAGTGATCAATTTTTAAATGTAATGAATTCGCTGAAACTCTAGACGCTTGTAAAAGATTTTGTGACAACCAATTTGATGTTCTCTCAAACGTCACAATGTTATTTTTTGTTGATGTTGCTGGACCAATAAACAAACCAGTACAAATAGGTAAAGTGCTATTTCCAAAATTTTCTTAGCCAGTCCCTAAAAGTAATTGGTACTATCGAATTTGTTGTTTAATTATCAGAACTTAACTTAAAACTCAAATTATACTTTGGAATGTACGGAAGGTTATTAGAATCATAATTGGAATTGATTTAATTTTAGCAGGTTTTAAACTTCGAATTTACTAACCACCATTAAATTAGATTAGAAAACCTTACTAGTTACGCGATGTTGGGCCTCACGTGAAGTAGTTCAAATCCAACTACTATTTAAACTTCAAAAATACGTTAAAATATTACAACTGAATTAGATTCGCAATAAGAATTTGCATAGCAGTAAATCTCAGCGGAATCTCCAGTTTATTCGAATTGGCTTAAACTTAACATATATACCTCTAAACTTTCAAAGTTTAACTATTTCCATAAAATTGATTTGCAGAAAGAACTGCACCGTAACGCTGTGTCTAGAGATTTCTGGTCGAGTTTTCTCTTTCTACCAACTACTTGGTCTCCCCACATCCATGAATGCCCTTTAGCATGGATTCAACGAAGAAAGAAAGATCCATTGAAATCCTTCGAACATTCTGCTTAAGTCATCACGATAAATAATCAAGATTTGTCTTTCCCATTTAATATTTTTATTTCGATTTAATGAAACATGTTTTACTCTTAACAAAAATGTTTTCTCAATTTTTTATTACAAGGCGAACTACACAAAAGAAATACATTGTTTATTAGTCAAATAGAGTCAGAAATAAATTTAAAAATCAGCTAACCTTAGATTTATTATAAACGGCAAGGAATTAATTCGAAATGTTATACTTAACACAAGGTTTGGATAAAGTTCATATTGCATTGTCTTTTCAGTAAAGAAAAGCTAATTTTAAAAAATATTCTATATTGAACAAAAGAGATTGCATTTCTAATAATTAAATTGCAGTTGCCAACATATTTAAAGATTGATCTGAAATGTTTTAAAAGTACAGAGAGGTCTGCAGCCTGCGTTATCCGTAATAATTTAAAGATTTATTAAAATAAAATTAAAATTAATAGAAGAGTGTGATGACGGGTGAATATAGCTTATTTAATAGATTTCTTTTTTTGTACTTTATAAGTATACAAATATATTATAGAACAGCAGTTATAATGAATCTTAATAGATATTGCGGTGAATTGACATGAGAATAAAATAAAATACAATATCCACCGTTCCAAATATAAACATAAATTATATACGGTGGATTAAAATGAGAATACACCACAGATATTCTTCTTTATTCCTCTCAGCTAGCTCAGGTTTGCTCAGTAAAGCATAAGTTAATTGAATTGCGAGACTCTTATATACTTTTATGCCTGGAAAGAAAAGAAAACTTATATCGTAAGCACTAAAGCTCCTGGAAGCTGGACAACTGCTGCTAAACTGTGAATTTAAGAGAAAAAACCGCTGGATGCTTGTATTAACATCAATTAAACACATATGTAAAATTGAAAACACATAAACTTTATTTAATGAACAAAAATAAAAATCCAAATGGAACGTCAAAATAAAAATAAAAAATGATGTTATTCAAGATAATACAATTGGTAAATTGAGAAATGAATTCTCAGGTTTGCTCAAACGTTATAAATAATTGTTGTGATCTGACATATGATCAATACGGTCATTCGTTTGAACAAACCAACACAAATGAAATTAGTTTAAAATAAAAATATTTGTCAAATAAAAATAAATTCTTTTTAAAAGAAATTTTGTTGTTTTATTTAACTGAAATCAAATAAATTCTCAAAAGAACTTAATAAACTAACCCAAATAATTTTATATTGAGGATGAACTTTACAAGTTAATTATTATTTATGAACTTAACAAGAATTATTTATTATTATTGTTTATTATAACCAACCTTGTATATTACCAAACCAAACCAAACAGCTGACTTTATAAAATCGATACATAAATCGATGAAGAGAAATAAATTCACTTGAATTTATTTAAATAATCACTTTCACTTTTAATAATTTTTATACAATAATTAAATCTTCCTTTAATCCTTGAAGATTGTCCAGGTAACACTTTTAATTTAGTTTTAAACTTTATTTATTCAATGACATTTATGTCAAAACATATGGTTAACTATCTAACCTCAAGTTTATTACAGATATTTTATCTGGAGCCGGGCATAGCTTCTGCCTTGTACGTTTTATCGACTAATTTTGTTCCAATTTGCCCCAGCTTATATAGTTTCTGCCAGAACAAAGGAAATCTATGACACTTTTTCAAAACAGCCGATCATCGAACACGCTTGTGACGTCACTAATCCGGAACCAGCTGATATTAATTGTCACTAATCCTAATTCTGTTATTGTAGGATTGTAGCCCTTAATACAAGGATCAAAAAAGTATTGTACATCTATGGTCCTAAAATGTATCGTAACGATGATATTCAAGAAAAACGTTTGACAATGTACAAAACTCGTTACGATCTAATTACATATACAATTTAACAAATCAAGGTTAAGACTATTTTTGGTAGGTGAAAAATGATTTAAAAAGAATTCACCTACTGAATGGTGGGCACCGGAACAGGTGAAACAAAACCGAGACTGTCTGGTCACCTTATAATAGTCATTTATTTTGGTTATACTATAAAATATTTCCATAATATACCTATTATTTTTGCAATAGGTACAGTATACAAAATATATTTATTAACATATCTTTGAGAAAAAAATCTGTTTTTGTTTTTTTATATCAGACAGTACAATTCCTTTAAGCTTTATATAGATAGTTAATTTAACAAATCGGTAAAGCGGTAGGTGAAAAGGGGTCATAAGGTTGTTATACAACCTTATGATTTATTTGCATAATGATAAAGGGAAGATAAATCACTATAGGATTCCACTATAAAAAAATCTATATTGTCATTTAAATTTTTTTGTGATGACGTCATAGCTTAGAAACAAATGACAGTCGGAAGGTGAATCGCACATATTAATATCGTTACCCTATTGACAATACCAGGTATCAACAATTTTAGCGTTTTACAGGAGAGACAAAAAACTTCGTGGTGGTCATGAAAATGGCCATAATTCGCTATTTCTTGGTATTTCACATTACTACTATGTCATAAAGCTTTGCATACCACATTTTCTTGTAATTATGTTGTTAAAATAATTGTTTGTTTGATACGTGTTTTTAGATAGTTCTTTTGGATTTGATACGTGGTACTAACTATATAATAACCATACTAATTAAGTATGTATAACATGCATAATTCTCAGAAAATAAACTTTATTGTAGAAAATAATGTAATAAATATTACATTTCATTTTGATTAACATAATTAAAGTAACATTATATTATAAAAATAAAATAAAAAAATAATTATTCACTAAAAGTAAAACAAAATTCGTAAAAAATGCAGTCAACGCTTATTCGTAAGGAAGATCATTATAAAAATTATGTGCGTCTTTAGGTATAGTTGATTTCAGATCTTGCAGATGGTCATATTTAAGTTTGGAAATTTTCAGTCTACTTTTAAATAACCTTGACGTGCTACTTGCTCTACACCGGGTTGAATTCTTTGAGGGAGATCTTGCAATATGTCGCCAAAATGCAGTTTGTACTGAATTTCTCCCGTAGGACAATAGTGGGTTTCTCTTAGATTTGTCACAGTAGGGTCATTAGCTTTTCTTCCTGGTCGAATACTGCGATACGACATACCATCCTTGTCATAGTTCCTGAAGTTCCCGTGATACAGGTATTTTGCTTCATAGGGAAAAGGTTTTAGTCTTGCCTCTTTGGTCAGTTTCACATAGTCATAAGGTAACTCGATCTCTTTGTTTTTCAACTTGCGTTCTATTAGACTATGGACCGAGTCACACTCCATTTGAGTGTGACCCGGTTCAAGATATTTTTGAATTACGAGCTTATTATGCAAGACAGAATAATTCAGAAGTGCATTCGATAATACAATGTTTCTATTCTGGTATGGACACCCATAACACAATAGGCAGACCATTTTTGCAGTATTCCTCTAAATGATCTATTATTATTGTGGTGAATACAGAAGAGCATAAATCACCCTCAACTTCATTCCACCAGTAGTTTATACAATGGTGACTTTCCATGTTATAAATGGTGAAGTTGTGAAGTTTCAGTCTTGTTTTAAAATAGAATTTATTTGCATTGTTTAATAGACATAACTTTACCGATTGAGCATCCATAACAAAAACCATACAATTCCCGTCTTTTGCTTGTTGCTTATCCAAATCCTTTTCCCTTCTTGCGCGATCTTTTAATTGCAGGTGAATTTTATATTCCGTGCGCTCAATATTCCCTACCTTATGAGCCACACAGATATTACAATGGTCTTTTTTAGGTTTAAAAAGTGACAAATTTAGCTCCTAAAACGTGTTGGAAAAGGTGCAGTAATTTAGAGCGCTTGTATTGTTTTTTAAACATGTTTGCTGATATAATCTATCAAGATGTGCTTTAGAGTCAACCTGGGTTTCCAGATACATTTTCGCAGTTCTCGCTCTGCAATAGTGTGACGGCATTTTTGGTATGTCATCAAAGAATTTTTTCAGTTCTTGAAGCTGTTTTTTAAACCTTAAGTTTCTATCTGATTTTCGCTTTTGTATAGTAACTTCAGTAGATGAGTGCATGCCACCAAAACTGTTAGAGCACCAGTTACTAGCCATTCATTCGTTAATTCCGAGGGTAGACAGAAACATTTGCTTGTATACCTGCTTCTTTATGTTTCCTATTTTTAAAAAATATTCGTACGTATTTCTTCTTCGTGACTTTTCAACATACTTTCTTGCTGTTTCCTTTATTTCCATCAAACTCGTTACATAAACTCTTTTCTGCTCCCAATTCATATCGTCCTAAAATTTATGAAATATCGACAGACGTTCCTGTTCCGTTATGGTGTTGCAATGGCGGTTTCTGTATTTCAGGCATTTTGTAGACCCACATGCTGGTCCCATTTTTCTACCACTTCTCTCTTTGTTTTGCAATACTAGTCCTGATTTGCTTCGGGTATAACCTAAATAATTCTTACCGTGCATCCTTTTAAGTTTAGATTTTTCTTTCGACCACTCTTTTTTATGAGGTTTTTTCTTCCGTTTCCGGGTAGTATCTTCAGCTTCAGATCCTTTTACCTCAGCATCTTCCGCTGATTCATTTGATTGAGAGATTTCTTCAAGTTCAAAGTCCGAGTCATTTATTTTATTCAACTAATCTTGATCTTAGTCAGTTTCCTGCTCATGTACAGCTCCATTGCCATCTCTGTTTTGGAAGTCCAAGTCGTTTATACCATCTGCCTCATCTTGTTCTTCATTTGTTTGTATAGGTTTAGTTGCTTCTTTTGTATGTTTATCAGGAGCTTTCATTACCTCGAGTTGTAAATTTTCAAATTCTGTATGATTAACTATTCCTCTATTATCACAAAACGTAGAAATGTCACTAGAACGCCACAATTCCAATCCATCTTCGAGGGCAGTAACTTTCTCGTCCACACAACTGGCGAAAGTGACTTCTGCATTCAAATATTCCTCGACAGTTGATAAGGAAATTACCTCATTTCCGGAAAAAACGTATTCCGAGTTATTGTTATCTAGTATTGAACTAATATTGCAGTCATTTTCGGTAATTGTCGCACTTCATTTTTGAATAATGTACTGTTTGCTGTTTGAATATCTTTACCAGTATCTTCGGAAGATTCATTAAAAATAATAATAGGTTTTGATAAAGCGCGTGCCAACGTTTCTCTATTTTTATCTTTAGTAACAGCCTTGGCAAGGGACAAAATCTTTTCTTGTTCTACAATTGTACATCATTGAACTTCTGAAACATAAAAACACGGAAATCTATCGAAACACTTTAAAATAATTGGATATTTTTAATTTGTGGTAATATGTGAAATTTAATCAATTCCAGTTAGTAACTATGACATATTTTTGCATTAGTTAAAAACCTTTAAAACAATTAACGCGCCAAAAATAAGGCACAATAACCGCCTTCTCTGTTTATAGACCGAAGTAATACCACGTATCAGAAAAAAGATTGCTTTATAATACTAATACAAATAACACTTATCAACTAACCTCAAATAATGCTATCAAAATTATGCAGTAATTAAAGTAAGTTTATTAAATTGCTAGTGTAAAACCTTTAAATAATAAACTGAGTAATATATTTTAATTTAAACCTTACCTGAATTAACAAATCAACAAAAGTAAGCAACGTTAGAACTGTAAACACAGTACGCCAAGTGCATTTCTGTTAATACGTGTTATTTTGCGGTAGTTCTAAGTGAAAGATAAAACGAGGTATTTCAAATAAGCCAATAACTGCCTTTTTATTGGTCCTGTTGATACACAACGTGCATTAGAATACCATGATCATGGATCAGCAAAAGCCCGAATTTTGTAAAAATTGTTGATACGTGGTATTGTCACTAGGGTAACGATATGTATTTTTAAAAAACAAAATCGACGTGTTTCAGCGTTTTTAAAAAAACGGTTGAGTTCGCTTTTTTTTTAATATTCCATACTTTAATCCCACCCTGTATATAATTAAAGGATAATTGTAATTAGGACTCTATACAATTAATTATGCAGTGAACATTTTGCAATCTAATCAAAATTTTGTATCCAAATAAAAAGAAGTATTAATATGACATTATTCTAACCCTATGCCTTCCAGCAACCGAAATGGAATTAATTATCCTATACTGTACTCTGTGTGCATCTAACAAGCGGAAAATTATTAGGAGCAAGATTTCAACTGCTATTGTATTTGACGTTTTGTGTGTCACAGTAAAAATTCCACATAAGAGAATAATAAACTTTTAAATTATTCTGTATGGTAACTGTTTAGTAACAAAGGATAGGACGCTGAATTGAAAAATAAATTAGTTCTCACTGTTTGCAGTACACCTTATCAGTACTAACTTTTACAAACAATACCACCAATTAGCATGGAATTTAAGCAAAGTGATTAGATTAATCAGATTGTGAAAAGAAGTGGGATGACAGTTTTAGATAAATTCGAATGGGGTGGAAATGTAAGTTGGACGCCACTAGGTTTGCGACTCCAGGTGAGGTTATTAATAAAAATGTAATGGTTAATTTAGGCACTTTCAACCCAGACCAAAGAGTTAAATAAACGTTGACATAATTAACTACAATTATAATAAAACGAATTGAAAATTTTATTTTATTTATTGTACAAACTTATATTAGTTTAAAAATTGTTAGTAAAAATTTCTTAAATTAAAAAGTAAATAAAAAGAAAAACATTATTTTTTTAGGTTTGCTTAAGTTTACAGAACTGTAGCTCTAAATAACTTTTGGATGTTATTAAAATTATATTAATCTAAAAATAAGAACGATCCAAAAAATCTATATTGAATTAAATATTAAGGTTCAAGTGTACTCAGAAAACGTGTGTTGTTTGTTTCATTAATAATATAATAATGTGATAACTTTTGGTTTTAAATTAATACTCTAGGAATGGTAAAAACTTTTAGAGAAACTGTACATTCAAAGTTAACCAAAAAAATACCACTTAAGTTTCATAGTATTTGAACTATTTTCCCAAAATTTTAACAAAATTGTATGTCTAGAGACTAAATTATGACTTAGTTTTTGCAAAAACAATCAGGTTTTTGGAGATAATTTAGTCCCTAGACATACGATCTTCTTAAAATTTTGGGAAAATAGTTCAAATACTATGAGACTTAAGTGGTATTTCTTTGGTTAACTTTGAATGTACAGTTTATCTAAAATAAATTTCTCACGCAAAAAATGTGAAATAATTTAATTAATAAACATCTTTTTCCAAAATAAGTTAGGTAAGCAAGTTTTAACATTGCTGGAATAATAAGTTATCACATTATTATATTATTTATGAAAAACAACTATTATTAATCATTTGGGTGTCTAAATGACACCCTTTGTAATGATTTTTTTTAAAATTTGGTATATAGTCTAGTCAAATTGTGCTCAAAAAGGGCAAATAGGGGAAAGTTTTGGTGTAGTTTTGATATTTTGTTTTTTTATGTTTTTTGGGCTGCTGATCACGAATTTCAGGTTTGCCAACAAGAATTGTGTCTGGAAACGGTTTTTTGTTAGTTTTTGTAAAATAACTTGAAAGCTATACATTTCTCACGTTCTTTTATTATATATATGAAATTAAAGAAGATAAAATTTCCTACATTTTATGTCATAAGGAAGATTTTTGTACGATTAACGGTATAGCCGTCAAGGTGACTCGAAATCGGAGGTTATAAAACAAAAAAACAGGTTTTTTCAGTTTTTTTAAATTATGGTTAAAAAATCAGTCATTTTTTGTAATAATTTAGCATGTATCAGCATCGTATAATAAAATAAGTTAAAAAAGATATACCTACAAAAGAAGGTATACACAAATACGAATATGTATCTACAGAAAAATTATATCTCATGGTAGTTTATCAAGCATGTACCTACATATCGTCGCCATCAATGCATACTGGCGTAGCTCTGTTTTAGCAACTTTACAGGAGAGCTGTTTAAAGTTTTTACCAAAGTTTCAATGCTTATAAAAACTTTATTACGTATGATATGAACTTAATTTTCTGAAATGTTGCAACTAGCAACAGGTAAATTAATGGCATAATGATAATTATTTTCTACACCAACAAGTTTCTTTTATTCAGGGGCAAATACGACATACGCCTGTTTGTCATAATAAATATGCCACTGAAGGAAGATACGCCTAAATAGGAAATATTATGTTTAAAAATAAACAACAACGGTTTTAAAGAATTTATATTATTAGTTGTTAGTATTTATGGAAATGTAAATAAGAGAGTAAATTAAACTTATACATAATATTTTAATATAAAAACCAAAAACAATAAACAGCTAAAAACTTATTAAATAAAGAATAATGAATAAATTAGTTTTTAAAAAAGTACAAAAATAGTTTACGAAATTAAAATTTTATTGCAAGATACTATCATAATGTATTAACACAGCAAAAAAGAAATCAGAAATCATTATTAAAAATGATAAGTTATTGCATACGTAAAAACTTAATTTTAAATAAATTATTTGTTTATTAATGAGGTAAAGAAGTATAAAACTGTTTGTGTTCTGGCTGTCTAATGGGAGGTTTTAGCCCCAAACAGAGAGAATGTATATCTTCATATTTTTTGTTGAAATCTTAATTGGCCCTTGATTGAGCGGAGACAAATTGTCTGATAAGTTACTAATGTTTCTAATGAAAAAGCTAAAAAATGTAGGGACCAACTTTATTAAAACTAAATAGTAAAAATAATACATTATTGTGGTACTTTGCAGTATTTATATATCGTATAAGTTACGTACGTAGAACGTTACAAAATTTAAACTTTTTTATAATTTAATTTTTTTCACCTTAATTGAATGCCTTATTATACATAAAATTCCAGCGTCTCGATTTAGTTTTTCCGAGACTTGAGACAACAAAAAATTGAGCCAATTACCTTATAAAATTTTATATATGGCTCCAGCTTTACAAATACATCGTAGTGAGTAACATACCTATTGCCACTACATTTAGACCTTAGGTTTGGGTCGCTGATGTAGATTATTCTTATTTAAATAAATGCTGGTTGTTAACAATTAGAATTACACAAATATCAAATAAAAATACTCAAATAAAATGTACAGAATAAAGAACAGAAGTTTTTTATGTAATAAACCTTAATTAAACACATAAATGAAATAAAAAGAACAAAATTTTGATAAAACCCAGAAATAAATATTAATCACAAATGGAAGTAATTCAATTAAATTTATTAATTTAATGAAATGAAATTTAAAAAATATTTAAATGGATAATATTTTCATTTATTATTTTTTTGAAAATTCTCAGGGAAAATTAATAAAATTGGAAAATTATTTAAACCACAAGTCTAATTTCTATTAGACACTTCTTTGGAGCCACAAATTTCATCTCTATTTAAAATCGAGTTGCTTGACAAACTCATCAATATATTCCCATCTTTGATCCAAACAATTCTGTCAAAACTATTCTGACACATCCCTACATCAATTGAATCACATCATGGTAGTATCGATCAAACCAAATATAATTTCCATACAAATTGATTACCAAATTATTATTGTTTATTAAAAAAGAAACGTCTTTCAATTAAACAAGTAACTAGTAAATTCAATACTTTCTTTTGATATTTCCATATATAATTTAAATGTTATAATGTTATTAATAATGATTTTCAAAAGGTTACTGTATTATTTTCGAAGAACAACTTATTATTCATAAGCATCTCAAACAAAATTATATAAGTTTGACGTTTTACATAAACCTTAATAATTTTTATAAACAAAACTAAATTCTAACCAATGAATTTCTAATTTTTAAAGTAACTAGGACACGTCTTGTTCCTCTAATGAAATAAAGGTACATAATTGTTAAAAAATGGATTCCATTTCTATACTATTTTGAAAATTAATTATTTCAAACAAAGAAATCTTGTCATTTCAATTTTTACATAACCCAATTATAATTTAAAACTGTTATAAATGCAAAAACTAATTGCCTATAGAAAATAACATTCTGAATTCAATCATATACAACATTTTAGTTGAAAAATAAAATAATTCCCTTAATTTAAATGTCGACAAAAGAACATTTTCTTATTACTACTAATAAATGGCTTAATTTCTAAATAAAACTTTTTGCACCATCCGTTTTTCAAAAATCTGAACATTATATCATTAATAATATCTAAATGTTTTTAGATGCCAAAAACTTTGACAATACAAGCCAAATTGCATAATTCAATTGAAAATTAGAAAAGCGCAGCCTGTCCAACCTTTACATTAAAATGTGTATAAATTTTGTGGTTATAACGCTACTCTGTTTATTACCACTAAAACAACTCGGCATACAAATTTTATGATTTTGAGAATTCGATAAGACTGCAAAATATCTCGTTAACATGAATTTTATGTTTCAACTATAATATAGTTACTATTCATTTGCATACACCTTTAATAGAACATATTTTGTCTGTTCCAGGTGTTTTATAATATTGAGAATAAACCAAACTTTATTCAGTTGAAGAAAAATGCATAAACAATCCCCAAATCGTTAAGTTATGTTAAAAATTATCTTTTTACTATGAAAATCTAGATTTTCACACATTCTTTATCTGCTTAAAGAGTTTCTGTGTGCATGTTAGTTTTAATTAACTAATTTTGTTTTCATTAACAAAATCTTTTGCAAAATTTGTTATTTTGTCAGGTATTTTTGAATTGGATATTTATAACAATGCTAATAATCTAGATATTAAATATTATAATGATAGTTAATTGTCCCTAGAATAATCAAATATCATGACAATAAATATATGCATATGTAATTATTGTCCAATAAATGCAAGTTGAAAATTAATTAGCAAAGTGTGAATCACAATTGAAACATTCATATTTCAACTCTAAGAGATGATTCGCAGCAAAACAAGATTCCGGGAATCGATAAAGGCCTTCACGTAATGCTATGTATAACAAGAGTACATCAAATTACTGTACCAAATTACTTTTAAACATCAAAAACTTCGCTAATAGTTAACAAAAATGTAAATTATTTATAAAATCATTAATCAAATTAATTTAGTGTACGCATCTATGAAAATGCACGGCAGTTACTGAACGTATCTACAGCAGCAATTGACAGCTGATTTATAAACAGCGCATATTTTGACTTTGAATTAATTTGTAAACAAATCTTCAAAATCAAAATCAAAATATGCTTAAATCACTATATCACTTGGAAAATTTAATCGGAATGTATAACTATTCCAATCAATAATTATCTTTACACAATATTGACAAAAAAATACCACAGTACGGATATTAAAATAATAAAGTCAGTAGTTCATAGAAACAAATTTAAAGTTGAGTGAATATTATAAAAAAAACGTATATGGAACACTGACAGTAGTTTTTTTGTTAATCTTATTGCAATACATTTACTTTATATACCGTATCCAAAGTATTCTCGAACAAGCTGACAAAAAGTTCGGACAAAAGGTAGTTTTTAAAGGTTACTTAATTTTAAGTTCGTAGGATATAAAATTTATCGGCAAACGTTATACGAAAGAACTTGAGCAAATTCTATTACTTCCGAACAAGACTACATAAAAAACTCATTTTCCTTTAAATAAAAAGCCTAAAGTTTTTTCCTTAATTAAGGGTAAGTTCGAAAGGACATCATATTTTGGTATACTAAAACCTAAGATGTAGCACGTATAATATTCAGTGCGTGGTCGTATAATTTTACGTGGGTTTGAAATGAAACTCGTTTTACGCGTTTCATCTTATGCAGGCGCATTTTCCTTGTAAGATATTTCCACAAAAGAATTCTAGTTATGTTTGTATGTACACGTCCTAAAGGGCTCCCATGAGGAAACGTCACAACCTCACTTGTCGCACAGCTTATTTTAAAGTTACACAAAGATCACGGCACTTTACTAAAATTGCTGAAGCAGCTCTGCGACTTATTAAAATTTTACAAGTATCTACCATGTAACTTTCTGTTAGCTAAAGCTTTAAATTTTTATTTACTTTTTGTTAGCGTAATTTACACTTACGTAAACTAACAAAGAATATATTATGTACTTACCATTTATTTCCAGTAAGAACACTTAAATGGTCTGTAAGGAAAATTCAGTAAATTTCAATGAAATGTTTGTAACCAAATGGGAACATTAATTAACCATAAAAACATCCTAGTCTACATATGCTGCTCCTCTATATTTAAATTTAAACGATCCGGAAAATCTCAGAGGTAACGCTTTCAAGAAAATTAATGTAAGCTGTAGAACTTTAACCAAAAATAGCTTCAGGTGATCGGATTTAATTAACCTTAAATTAATTTATAATCCCATTTGATCAATTTAAATTCAGCTTGCGAAAGCTCGAACTGAATTTTTTTAATTATTAAAGTTTTTCAAGTGCGTTTTCATTTTTTAATGCAGACAATATGGAGCTTACTGAAGCATCTAATCAGTTATAAAGTTTAATAAGTAATTATCCTCTAATCTAGTATCGTATCTAAAATTTAATAAATCATGATAATGTCTGACTGAAATACGGTATGACACGTACTTAACCATAGTTGACGAAACTTCATAATAGGTACTTTAATCTATGAACTTGATAATCTCAAAGTTCTGATATAACTTAGGAGACTACTCGAGCGTAATCAAAGTTCATTATATAGGAATTTAGCTTTTCATATAATTTAGGGAACACCCAGGATTAAATTAATTTTTAACAAAAAGTGCATAATTGTTGTTAGACTCGGATTCAATTTGCTTCAGATCAGACACTACCTGCTAAATAGCACAACAGTAGCTTAGTACAGCCCTAACAATTTAAATAGACGTTTTTAGATATTTAAACGAAATGAAGCTTTGATTCTGGGATTACTGATAACCTTGAACGAATAATTTGAAACTTAAAACAACAAAAAGGTCTGATTACACAATTTTCACGATATAATTTCGAGGCATAAAATCGATCTAAGTCGAAATGCTTAAGATACTGAAGTTATAGATTCACTAAAAATATGAGATGCTTACTTGATACTCACTTCTAAAATTTTAAAAGACTAGTTTTATAATAGCGATTTTGAAAATAGAAATTACCTGACTCTGCAATAGAATTGAAAGAAGAATGAAGAAAAATTTAGTAACAACTTTCAAAAAATTGTCGAATTAATCCAGTAAACTACAAAGTTGTACGTATTTTTAGGTTTTTCGGTTAAATGTACAAATATATATAGGACTCTGTAATTTGTGTAACACCTAAATTTATTTTAATATGTCAAAATAATATATTAAATATCAGAACAAACACAGAAAAAGAAACTGTTGTCACTTAGAAGACATTTTGTATTGTTATTTATTAACATAAAATATGAATAGACACTCACACACATCATCAAAGGTATTTCTAGATTTGTATTTGCATTGACACTGACTGGTCATCATTAAATACTGGGAACAGCAGGTGGTTCAACTGAAATACAGTTTGATTTACTCGGATATGATTACTTAACTGTGTTTCTTTCGTTTTAGTGTGTAACTAAAATTATTGTTTAAGGTTAAAGTAAATTTTTTAATTAATATTTTACATTAAATCATATTTCAAAAATGCAAATTCATATAGAAATGTAAAATATTAATTAAAAAATTAACTTTCACCTCTAATGATAATATTAATTTCCTTATAGGATTATTCAAACGAATCTAGATTAGGTTTAATAGTTGATGAGTCGTCGGCGAATTGTTGATGCATGAACTGAATGAAGCAAAATATATGTAGTACACCTTGTATGTTTATAATTATCTAGTTCGTATGGAAAAAGTGTCATTCTGATGGTACTCACCTTAGGTAGCTTAGAGATAAGAGTGCCCTCCCGGAAACCAGAAGTCCCTGGGTTCGATTCCCAGTCGGAGTGATAATCTTTCTATATAAATTTGCATTTAGAATATGATTTAATGTAAAATTCTTATTGATCAATTTAATTTCCCGAAGGTAATTATTATACATTGACATGGTGTTACGTGCTAATTTCGTGTAGCACCCTGTATAGCTATGTTTTTGTATTATACTGTATAACGCTGTGGATTTTCGCATTTTCTCCCCGTTTAGTTGCCATTTTGTTCGCAACTAACTTCCTGTTGATAAAGTCGACTTCGTTCGTGAAGCAACTTCTTTTAAAAGAATGTTTCAATGGCATCGCCGTTAAATTGATTTTCCCTTTATGTTGTGAAATGGGAATTGCATTTGTGCGGATCTCTGGTTAATTAATTAATCTTTGGTGATGATTTCCAATCTTATTGGTACCGTAGGGGATTTTCCACTACTTCTTTTAAAGGTTAGAAGCACGTTCTTGAAAGATTCGATATTTAATCGACGTTGCCGCATTTGCAAGCGGTATAACTATTTCAGAAGGTCACCTTCCATCGAAGACCTTTTTATTTGCTTTAATTAGTCTTACGTTAACTTCATACACTACGTTGTATATTTGGGTGGTTAAAAGACCATTACGCTGACTTGGTTGGTCTTGCCTCGCTGGATCACGCTAAGTTCAACCTGGTTGGTAGCGTTCTCTTTTGTTTGGAGAACACACGCATGTATCGTGAGTCATTTACATTGTAGCAACTATTTACATCAACAATAACGCTTGGCAATCCTTTATTGTAAATAAAACATTACTGCATATATGTATATTATCATTTTAATTTAATTAATTGTGTGAAATGGTTTTTCCCCAGTGTGCGTGTAGCATTTATATCCGTATAGCTATTTCATATATATTGCTGAGGATTTTGTACCCAAAATTTTGGGAATTTTTGAAAATTTTGTAAAATTTTAAAATCTTTGTTAAGTACTTAAATAATCCATGTTTCTTTAGTTATTATCAAACAGTTCACTCACCAGTACTTAAGAATACGTAACAACTAGTTGTGCGAGTTTCGTTTGTGTTCAAATGAAACGAGTTTTTTAAAAAGATTTTTTGTTTTCCCTGGATCTTTATTTTAAACCAGCGGAAGTAATGACAATTACAATACACAAGAATATAAATGCTCATTAGAGCTTAGATGTAAACTTAACTATGAACTGATCAAAACTTAATGAATCTACTGTATAAAACTCTTTAAATATGATTCTCTTATCTAAATAAAATATTACTAAGTAGTTCCCACGAGAAAAGTAATACAATATTATCTGCATGATAAGCAATTCTCATGAGAAAGTTAATACTGCATTCTAAGCAGTTCCACGATAGATAATACTTTATTCTTATCTTGAAATGTAATATGATATTATCTGCTTGCTGATAGTAAGTAGTATTTCTACGTAACTCCTCAGCGCTAAAATGTTTTAATATGGTTTTTATTTAAAACAATATTAAAATCAGTAAAAAGAAAATGAAAATTTTAATTTTCTGTGTTTTTATTTATCACATCTAAATCTTTATTTAGAAAGTCAATGAATTTTATTTTTAAGGAATTACGTTTACAGTATAAATATACAAAAATACTTATAACTAAAATTATAGCAATTATGGTTAATATAATAGACGATAGGCTTAAATGATTAGCAGTCACATGATCAATTGATTTTTTAGATAACCGTTATCGGTAATTTTGATTTGATTGTCAATTAACTTTTGTGTATCGATCGGAATTAAGTCGACTCTTGAGATGTCAACATTACTTGATTCAGATATTACTAGTTGGTCAATATTTGGTAATTTTAGGTCGATAATTTTGTTTGACGTAGTTTTAGCTACAAATAACATTTGCTCGTGATTAATTAACGCAGTGCAATCAGGGCTCAAATGTAAAATTTTAGAACCATAAAGTTCTTTTCGAAAATTTTGATTTTTACAATTAATATCTAGAATTGCTTTGGAAGGTACAGTTACTAGCCAAGTGGCAGTATCTATTTGAGAGATTTTAATATGAGTTAGATCAAAAAGATATGGGGTACATGTTTGGTTACTATTAAAAGAAAGTAATTGGGTTTCACATAATTTATGTTTGTAATTTCAAAGTGATTATTTTGGTTACAAAAGTCTATTGGTAACTAATTTGCAATGATCGAGTTCGATAGGGATACTCATTTTAGAATTAAACAATATATTATTGTAGGTTGGAATAATCATACGGAAATGACGGGTGTTAATAAATATTGGAAAAGGTATCAATTGTATGAGTTGATATTGGTTAGTTTTAGAGGTTAGAGGAATTTCAAAGATGAAGGTGATTCTATTCGCAATTTGATAGGCTTTGGTAATAATGATACTTTCATATAGATGTAGATAACTTTGATCTGCGGAATAGGGAATGGTTAATGTTGTTTGGTGGGACAAGTGTTTAGAAATATCCTTTAGATTTTGAATTAGTTCAACATTGTCAATTAATGACATATGCATTTGTTGATTCTGTGCGAAAGTTAATGCGTTTTCGAGTTCAAAGTAGGTGTTATAAGAAGTTGTAAAGATTGCACGGCTTCGAGTAAAACCGTTTTTTGGGATACTGTGGCGACATGTTTTTTCACCTGTTCGTTTTCTAAAATAATTTTGTTTAGGTTTTCATTGAGTAGCATTTGATTGCTGACTAGATTGTTTATAGTGGAAATAGTGTCATTAAGAAATTTAGCTTGTTCTCTACGATCTACGAGTCCTCGTTTTTGGATTGTATGTTGTGTTTGAGGGAATAATTGATCGATAAGTTTGTCAGCTTTGTTTAAATATTGTTTAATGATTAATAATATGTTATTATGACTAATTAATATGTCAGTAATATTAGTGAACTGCCTATGTTCGATGGGGTATTGTTGATTTTCCAAAAGAATAATGATTTTTATTAAATTTTCTTTAAGCATACCATATTGAGTAATGATAGGTGTATAATCTATAGTCTTAATTAATGTAAATTCGCTTTCTTTTAGGATAGCGTTACCTAAGTTTAATGGATAAAGTCCAGGATTGTCATCTAAGTTTTCGATAATTACGTCATTGGTCACAAATTGGGTGGTGAGGATGTAGCAGGCAATAATGGTTAACCTGAAAATGGTAATAGTTCGTTTATATGTCGTTTAATTTGAGGTCCTTCATTAGGGTTAATTCTTAAGTATCATGTTCAAAAATTTGGGAAATAGTGTATGGTCCAGAAAATTTCGGGTCCTTTTTATTTCTGGTGTTAGTCGTAATGAAAACTTTACTTCCTAATTCAATTTTTTTTGTTCCGCGGTTTTGGTTTAATTTTATATTTCGTTTTTCTTTGGTGTCCGTTTGTTCTTTTTGCAATGACTCATATAGATAGCGCATTCTTGTTTTATGTTCCGACATATAATCGGGGATAATATAACTAGTGTTATGATTATCATCGGTGATAGCCCGAGTTAAAACCGACGAAAATTGACCGAGTGCGAAGCACGAGTTCAATTTTCTAAAGGTTTTAACGAGTGGTATCATCGTTGATTAATCATAACACGTGTTATATTTGGTGAGAGAATATAATGAACGTTGAAAGAAAATAAACACTGAAACTTTCTGTCACTTTGACAGTAAACAATTTTATTTATTAAAAACAGGTGACAGTCAACATGCGGTGATAGAATTATCATCGATTTGATAGCCTATTCAGCGAGTTTGTTTTTGTACTTTCACCAATGAAATTAATAAAAAATGTACCATGTGACACGTGAATTATATTCTCATGATAATAGGTTTTTGTATAATCTAAGTCGAATGGATTTTTGCTTTCTGTGTGCCCGAACATTATTTCAAAAGGTGTTAGCTTAAGGTTTGAATGGATTGTGTGATTGTAAGCCAAGATACAGTATTGAATTTTTTGGTGTTCGGGTATATTAGTCAATAAACGATAATGTTCGATGATAGTGGAATGTAGACGTTCTACAAGCGAATTTGATTGGTGGTGAGCGGGGGTTGTAGTGTGTAGCTGAATTTTGTGAAGAATTAGGAAATCTTTAAATATGTTTTTATTAAATTCTCCATCAGCAATAATTATATTTGGGGCTGTGAAGACGCATATATAAGTTAGTAATTGTTCAATAACATCTATCAGGTTATGAGATTTAATAGGATAAGCTTGAGCAAATCGGGAAAAGGCGTCGATTATGGTCAAATAACTTTTATTGCCTATTCGAAAGATATCTAAATGTACGGTATGAAATGGTCTATTAAGAGTCGGTGTAAGTTGAAAAGGTTGTTTAATCGGATTACGATTATATTTTTGAGTTTTACAAATTTGACATTTATTAATAAATTCAGTGATGTCTTTATTGATAGATTTCCAATAATACTTGCGTTTAATATGTTCTAAAGTTTCGTTAATTCCGCGATTATTGGTTTTGCCTAAATGGTAACTTTGAATTTGATTTTGTCTTTCTTCGGGTCTATAATATATGTAACTTGAATGGTACAGCGATGGAATTTGGGTGTGTTTTCATTAGCTATTTCTGCGATGAAATTTGAGAAATCAAGGTAAAGTTCGTTATCAGGAAAGTGACAGTAGTAATGAGTTTTAGGTTCACAATGTTCGATTAGTATTTTATTAAACATATCAGTTTTATTGTGGTCATTGATAAATACAGTGTAATGGATGTTTCCATCATATTTTGTACTACGGATTTTTCTTGGAATTTGGGCTCTTATGAATTCAATTTGATGTTTAGAATGTTGTAGTGGTTTGTCAGAGATATCTATTACTGGGGTTGATGATAATTGGGTATGTATTGTATCTGTAAGGGATTTACTGTCTTCGTCTTTGTTTTTAGTACTTGGTATGTTGGGGCAGTTATCAGGTGGTTTTACTTGTACATCAGAAAGTATTTTAATACGAGGTTTATCTAACACAGGAGGATTTATGATTGGTATGTCGAATAATTCGGTAATATCAGGGGTGCTAGCTCTGCTTGCTATTCTACTATCGATATTGGTGAAAGTTTGTGGTTCGGGGGTTTCAAGTCTATCAGTTTCAACATTCATAGGATAAATTTGAATGCGTGATAAAGCATCAGCTGTCTTGTTTAGTTTTCCTGGTAAATAGTTTACGTCAAAGTCATACTATTCGAGTTTGAGTACCCAACGGATTAGTTTTGAATTTGGTTCTTTTAAATTTCTAAGCCAAACTAGTGGTCTATGGTCTGTGTATAATTTGAATTTTACCCCGTATAAGTAAAGGCGAAATTGTTGAGTTGCCCACACTATAGCGAGTAGTTCTCGTTCTATTGTAGAATATCTTTGTTCAGCTTCGTTAAGGGTTCTTGATGCATAACAAATAGGTTTTCCATCTTGTGATAATACTGAACCTAAGGCATATTTAGATGCATCAGTGGTTAATTCAAAAATTTTATTAAACTCGGGATATTGAAGTAACGGTTCATTAGTTAAAATTTGTTTGCAATGTTCGAAATTTTGAAGAAATTCAGGGGTGTGTACAATTTTACTATCCTTTTTGAGACAAACAGTTAAGAATTTAGTTATTTTAGCAAAATCTTTAACAAATTTTCTATAATATCCGAATAATCCTAGAAATGATTTTATTTCTGTTTTGGTTTTTGGGGCAGGGAAATTTTTAATGGCTGAAAGTTTAGAAGGGTCAGGTTTTATTCCTTCCGACGTTATTATATGACCAAGATATTTTACGGATTTATGTAAAAATTCGGATTTATCCAATTGAATTTTGATATTTGATTGTCTACATCGATTAAAAACATTTTTTAAGCGGGTTATTTTAATCTGGTGAAAACCAAATGCAAGATCTAAAGTCGTGAAGTAGTTGGCTCGACCAAGGTCGGACAAAACGGTTTCGATCCGTGGTAAAGGGTATTTGTCTTCTATCGTCTGTTTGTTTAATTTACGATAATCGATAACAATGCGCCATTTCTGATGTCCTGAGGCGTCTAATTTCTTAGCAACGACCCAAATTGGAAAATTATATGGACTTTCCGAAGGTTCTATAATTTTGTCATCTAACATTTTACGAATTTGATTTTTTACTTCTTCTCGATGCACATGTGGGTATTTATATGTTTTTGTGAATATAGGAACATCAGTTTTGGTTCTAATATGATGTTTGGTTAAATTGGTGGAAGATAAAGGGATATTTGGAGAATAAAAAATATCTTTATACTAGTAGGTATTGGGTCAGTTGAGTCCATCCCCTCTCCTTTTTTTTGGCCACGCCTACTGCTCTCTGATTGGCTATCCCTACTCCTGTAGCTCCTCCCCTTGCTTCTGATTGGTCGACGCCATCTTGGCGACACGCCTACTATTTTGAATAGCCATTTTGAATCGCCATTTTGAATAGCCATTTTGAATCGCCATTTTGAATCGCCATTTTGAATAGCCATTTTGAATCGCCATTTTGAATAGCCATTTTGAAACGCCATTTTGGATCGCCATTTTGAATAGCCATTTTGAATCGCCATTTTGAATAGCCATTTTGAAATGTCATTTTGAATCTGTCAATTTTGAATGTCATTTACATATCCGCCATTTTGTATCTGTCATCTTGGATTTCCCGCCCTTGGATTTGAATTTTTAGTACTGCTACTGCCATCTATCGGTGACGTCATGTCAACGGTATAGTAGATTCCTCTCTCTCGCTCTCGCTTGGTTCAGGCCCTCTCTTCTGGCCCTCTCTCTCGCTCTCGCTCTGACCCTCTCTCTCGCTCTTGCTCTGGCCCTCTCTCTCGCTCTCGCTTGGTTCAGGCCCTCTCTCTCGCTCTCGCTTGGCTCTGGCCCTCTCTCTCGCTCGGCTTTCGCTCTGGCTCTCTCTCTCTCTCTCTCTCTCTTTCTCGCTCTCGCTTGTCATTTCCAACTTGTCATTATTTCCCGCCCTTGGATTTGAATTTTTAGTACTGCTACTGCCATCTATCGGTAACGTCCTGTGATCGGTATAGTAGATTTCTATACACCTGTAGATAGGCAAACTGCTACACTTTTTTTTTATAAAAATTAATGGATCCAACGAGTTTCGAACCAGGGTTCGTAAGGTACGTCTGTTTACAAGTCCATAGCTTAACCCCGAGACCACGGAGCTTGTCTTTTAAATTACTGCATACGAGTTATTTATAAAAATGCTTTCACGTATATTTGATTAAATCCAATTTATTTAAAAATAATTCCCGGAAAATATTGATAAATATTGTACATTAATAATATTAAATCTTTAGGATTCAAAAATTATAAGCCAATTATGATTATTATCATGAGTCATTGAGATGAGACAATTATTAACCTTATATGAGCCAATCGTGAAGAAACTCCAGAAATTTTTCTTGATACATCTTAAATATAACAATTTGAAAACTATATACAGATATTATTACTACATGAGGCCCGTAACATCAGTCGATCCGCGGCTTTTTATATCAGTACAAAATAATTAGATATAGTTATATTTACTATCTATTCTTTTAAACAGCTGTTATACTTTCCATGATTACTTTATAGTCGGGTATGTAGTACCATTATTATCCTACATTAACTTATATGAAAAATGAGATCGGTAAGGTAAGAACATGACGTCTTGATTGTAAAATTTATTTTCTGTAACGATGATTTCACCATTGCTAATGAATTTACAATTAGCGGGTGTAGAAAGTTAAAATTCAAACATGAAAGACTATTGGTTTAATCGAAATATTTTAAAAGTTGCCGACGGCTAATTATTATTTAATAACAACCGTAAATTCTGAGTAAATCTGTTTGGATATTTCCTGAAGCCTAAATCAATTTTGTTTGTATTAAAATCTAGAAATTTCAGAAAAACGGATTTAAAATAAATTGTATATAGTTATACATTGTGAAATAAAAACTGCAAGAATAAAATACATACACGGATTAAACTAAACTATATATATTAAGAAATATTAATTACGGCTTTTATAGGATCTTACAGGAAAAAGATTACAGTCAATCAAGATCACAACACATATCATTAACTAGATATCAAAAATAAATATATTATATATTGAAGGTAAAGACATGAGGATATCCATCGTTTGACTAATGTCTATTTATTAAAACAAATAAGTTATGAAATGAAGCAGGGAGTCTATTCAATGAACATTGCCTAATACTTTTATGATTTTTCTAGCCTATAGATCAGCAGTTAGAAACACGGGCCTGCTAAATGTCTGCAATTCACCTACCCCATCAATGTGTTGTACAATTTTAGATATGTAATGTATACGTTTTGTTTCTTACTTAAGTCTATTTTGTTTGTATGTTTGTAATATTTAGACATTTACGAAAATTAAATCAAGCTGAACAGCAGATTACTATTTTAAATTTAATAGATCATACGAATTATCTTACCCTGTTCTGAATGACTGCTTTGTATATCATGATGTGATATCATACAATTATATTCTAGTAAGAATTGTAATAAAGTCACTGCTATAAATAACAACATTCTTTATCACGATCATCTATTATTATCATAATCATCTAATGTCATGCAGAGTCAGCAGCTAGCTCCTTAGTTCGTATATGCGAGAATCGGTATTATATAACACACACATCAGTCTACATTCATTGCTCTAATATTGATAGGGACTTTCTAGAATCTATAAAGTTGTACTACATATATTCAACTAATTTGAATATACGATAACTGATACTCATTATACTTCTATGCATACAATCGAGGTATCAGTACACTCCAACCGCGTGATCAAGATTGTAGTATTCAAATCAAGCATCACTAAACGTATTCTTCATATATGAAATCATAAAATTCGAGTCTAACTACTGACGAGGTGAAAGAATAGTTGCAATCGGTTTATGCCCATACCAGGCTCCCTATGATTATTATAAATGTCTTAACAGAATAAAAAAAGGGTGAAATGAATATAACTTATAGGATTTAATCAAACTAGAAGAATATCGATATATCCTACGTTGAGAAAATAATTATACTATGTAAGCATCGATACGCTACATATGATTGCGAGCCTGAGTATAAGCATAAACCCTATACTACAGATTTTTATCCTTTTTCATTATATCTACTACAGACGAGGTGAATGAATAGGTACATTTAACATGCGTATGCTACAATTATCTAATTTTCTAGGTTTCTAGACGTAATGTAATTTTGAACAGATTTTAACCCTTTTCGTTATATCTACTACCCCTGTAAGCGATTTCTACATATATGTTCTTATTGTTTATACACCATATAGATATTCGTAGCATCTAAAGTAAACTCTTATTTAAACGTTATTTTACAATATATCATACATTTCAGCAACTCCGAAATATGAAGATATGTAATAATTTACTATATACTTTTGTAGGATATTAACTCGTATAATTAATACTAATTTGTAATTATCTTCGATACCTTCGAAATATAAGTCTATAACATATCTACCCAAAAGATTCGCCGACAAACTTACTGAAGATAAAGTGGTCGATCTCAACCAAAAGATAGCGAATACAACTCTGTCTCTAGGATTGGTTTACCTAGGTAAAGTAAAGACAGAAAGATATCAACTGTATGCTGACTGTATGTTCATCGAGACGAATAAGGTATGAAATGTAACAGGTAGTCTATTCAATGAACATTTCCTAATACTTTTTTCTGATTCTTCTTCTACCCTATGGATCCGCATTTAGAAACATGGACCTGCTAAATGCCTGCAATTCACCTACCCTATCAGTATGTCGTACAATGCAAACATTTAATATTATTATTAAAATTTTATAAATAAAAACGATAAAAGAAGTTTATAGTTTTCATTTATTTTTATGTTAAACATATACGGTAGCAGGATCTAGATCGATGTATACAAATTCATATATGACAGAAATGTTATGTATCTCAATACATACCTAAAACGTATTCTTCGTATATTCAGTAAGAGCTACCCATATTTTTCTTTTTTTCTAGACATTCGAATTTTGAACAGCTTAATAATATGTTTTCTCATTTAATCATAATTAGGTTAACTTTATATAGTATTTTTTAGGAAAACCTTCTTTAGAAAAACCCTAATGATTCTTTAATTTACATAAAAAAAAATTAAAACATTTGATTACACAATAATCCCATTTGCGATACCTTCGAAATATAAGTCTATAACATATGTTTAGGTCTTTATAACTTTGAAACACAGGGTAGTTTACCTCTTGCAAAATTTACAGTTATGAGAACCCTGAAGACTTAACCTGGAGAAATAAATCAGATAAATATTTTACTTTTATTGAAACGATAACTTTGCATACTAATATATGAAAATAATATAATGTATATCACCTGATAAATAAAATTGAAATTATTCTTATTCTTTTACAATGAAATGTGTTTTGAAAAAACACGATCAAACGTTATGTATATTAATGCAGGAGTTCTGTTAACGCATTCGTTATTTAGAGATTCACTTATAAGTACACTATCTATTTAGCTGATTCAATAAAAATTTCATTATTTTTAAAATTCCTAACGAGGGACCTACTGATAAGCGTTATATTATACCAGGTACGTATGATACTCTACTGCTGATTGCATACCTGATGAACGCAGTTGTACAAAGTAATATAGGATATACGTTACAGAGAAGTTTAATTTTCCGTGCAACAAATGACCTATATATATATTTTATGTACAATGCTGACATTAACATATTTAGCGCATACCTGTTGAACATAGCTCTACAAAGTAATATTTATAAGACTTAAAAGGCTTATATTTTAGAGATCGGATACAGGCGCATATATTCCTGTATATTACCTCTAAATTTTACTTTAACAATACATGTAGTCAGGTTTGGCGTAAATAACAATTAGGGATATCAAAGCCATACTAACTGAACGCTAACATAATATGCTCTACAGGTCAAACTCAATTAATTAACCCTGGGGCTATACATCCTTAGGCTAGAAACAGTCTTAAAACAAAAAAAAAATTGCTGAGTCCAACCTGTTAGACAAGAAATCAGAGTATGGGCGTGATAAATAAAACATATAAAGTTATTTTACCAACATTTATTTAGTATACATAACATAATACGAGAATATAGATCATAAGTTGTTTTCTATGACGACTGTTGTAGTTCTACGGGTCTCTGAGTCGTCGTATGCCCTCGCAGCAATACTAATACGTATAAAGTCCGACGACTGACTCATTGGAACTGTACCAATAGCCCTTTCCTTGTTCAACTCTTCGTTACTATCATAGTTGGTAAACGAGGAACCACATTCATCAATACCCAAATGCATGGCTGAAGTCATATCTTCTTCTTCTTCTGTCTCAACGATATCAGTAGGTCCATTTGCTTCCTTTACCAGAGCTGTCTTTACAACATTTGCGTTATTATGTACGTTTTTTAAATGCCTTTTATAGCTGTCGATGCGTGAAAGATATTTGAAGCAATTAGAACACCGAACTTTGATTGATTCGTGAACGCTTTTAATATGTCTTTTTAAGTGGTCACGACGTGAAAAAGTTTTGACACAGCTAGAACACTTGATTCTGTTTGAATCGTGCTTGGTTTTTACGTGTCTCTTGCAAGTGAATGGCTTCGCGAAAGACTTGAAGCAAACCGGACACTGTATTTTGCAATCCTGTCGACCAGAGTCATTCTTCTTACATACGTCGTTAGCGTGCTGCTCCATTTCGACTAATGAAGGAACAGGAACACTACCCCGCCTATTTATACTGATCGACCAGCGCAATCGGTTGTTCTCGGTTATAATCGTAAGCGCTCGGAGCAATATGTATGCTCGAGAATGAATCGTAGGTTCTATCCTAAGTGTATGTAACCCGGAACCGATGTCCGTACATTTTAAATTATCAAACTTACCATATAAACATGAATATTTACTACATTTGCTTTAATTCTTGTTCCCTCCCTACCTACCTACCTACCGTAAACAATATGACATATCTGCGTCTAAATACAGTGAACGAAAGTACTAGAGGAACTTAATACCTTAGATCACGGCTGTTTCTAGATACGTGATTTCCTCTTACAATATCTATAGTTATGAGAACCTTGAAGACTTAGCCTGGAGAAATAAAACATCGTCAGTTTAAAAGAAATAAGTCCGTCGCCATATTTAAACGTTATTTTACAATACATCATACATTTTCAATAGCTTCGAAATACGCAGATATGTAATAATATACTATATACTCTTGTAGGTTATTCAACGTATCTATAGTAAACTCTTATGATTAATAATAATCTGTAACCTTATTGTTTTTTATTACATCACAGGTTAGAGCGTACGAATATAATTTAGATTAGATTAGGTTAGAGCCTACGAATACATTTTTAGGGCAGAACGTAGGGAGCAGAGTAAGTACAAAACAACATACTTTCATACAAGAACGTTTATTGATACGAGTAGTTTCGACGCTACTTAAAACATAATACATAACTTATATATATATAATATCTATTAAAATAGTACATTTCGTATACACTAATAATGGTACTACATACCCGACTATAAAGTAAACATGGTAAGTATAACAGCAGTTTAAAAGAATAGATAGTAAATATAACTATATCTAATTATTTTATAAAATACTATGTTAACTAAGAGGTTATATACAGAATATATACGCCTGTATTCGACCTCTAGAGGGTTCATAAGACTAGATTAGACCACACCAGACCAGACCAGACTAGACCAGACCAGACCAGACCAGACCAGACCAGACTAGACCAGACCAGACCAGACCAGACCAGACCAGACCAGATCAGATCAGACCAGACCAGACCAGACTAGACTAG
Source organism: Agrypnus murinus (assembly GCA_929113105.1). Taxonomy (NCBI): domain Eukaryota; kingdom Metazoa; phylum Arthropoda; class Insecta; order Coleoptera; family Elateridae; genus Agrypnus; species Agrypnus murinus. The sequence goes on from OV816026.1 coordinate 22,685,324, forward strand.
AGTATAGATGATAGACTGTAAAATCATGAACAATTATACCACCTGTAATATAATAGAGCTTACTTGATATTTTAAAATTAGTGGCTGAATCTAATTATTACAGAAATTCAATTGTAGAAACTGAAGATGTAATCTTTAAAACATCTAAAGTTAGAAGTTTTTAGTAGTCAGGTTAGATTAATAGAGGGTGTTATAATCAAATCGTTTTTAGAAACTATTTGTTTTGTAAGATTGGCTCCGTAAGGAAAAACAACAAAGCTGTAGTCTTGATTTTGAAATTGAGATAGCTCGGGACAAAACGATGAATACAAAGTTTAGAAGTTTATTTCAAAATTCTGTGATAAAAAACATTAATTCTTCATTACTTTACTTTAAAACCCAAAATTGCATGATAAATCAATATAATATTAATATAAATGATTAAATTAAATGAAGCAATCTAGGTTAGACCCCCAAAAATTATATTAAGGTTATAGATTTTAGACTCCGGTTGTTGCAAAGATTCAAGAATCTCTATTAAGATTAGTTCATAAAACATTTATTAGGTTAGAGCATGTAGCTACTTACAAAAAAAAATCTCTATTAAGATTAGTTCATAAATTTTAGGTTAGATTTAGGTCGCGTGCGACCTAAATCTAACCTAAAATATATTCGTAGACTGTAACCCAACTAATATTATATGTAAGTTTTTCGAATGTTAATGACGATTTTGTAAGTAACTACACTGGTCTAACCTAATAAATATTTTATGAACTAATCTTAATAGAGATTTTTTTTTGTAAGTAGCTACATGCTCTAACCTAATAAATGTTTTATGAACTAATCTTAATAGAGATTCTTGAATCTTTGCAACAACCGGAGTCTAAAATCTATAACCTTAATATAATTTTTGGGGGTCTAACCTAGATTGCTTCATTTAATTTAATCATTTATATTAATATTATATTGATTTATCATGCAATTTTGGGTTTTAAAGTAAAGTAATGAAGAATTAATGTTTTTTATCACAGAATTTTGAAATAAACTTCTAAACTTTGTATTCATCGTTTTGTCCCGAGCTATCTCAATTTCAAAATCAAGACTACAGCTTTGTTGTTTTTCCTTACGGAGCCAATCTTACAAAACAAATAGTTTCTAAAAACGATTTGATTATAACACCCTCTATTAATCTAACCTGACTACTAAAAACTTCTAACTTTAGATGTTTTAAAGATTACATCTTCAGTTTCTACAATTGAATTTCTGTAATAATTAGATTCAGCCACTAATTTTAAAATATCAAGTAAGCTCTATTATATTACAGGTGGTATAATTGTTCATGATTTTACAGTCTATCATCTATACTCTAGTCTAGTCTGGTCTGGTCTGGTCTGATCTGATCTGGTCTGGTCTGGTCTGGTCTGGTCTGGTCTGGTCTAGTCTGGTCTGGTCTGGTCTGGTCTGGTCTGGTCTAGTCTGGTCTGGTCTGGTGTGGTCTAATCTAGTCTTATGAACCCTCTAGAGGTCGAATACAGGCGTATATATTCTGTATATAACCTCTTAGTTAACATAGTATTTTATAAAATAATTAGATATAGTTATATTTACTATCTATTCTTTTAAACTGCTGTTATACTTACCATGTTTACTTTATAGTCGGGTATGTAGTACCATTATTAGTGTATACGAAATGTACTATTTTAATAGATATTATATATATATAAGTTATGTATTATGTTTTAAGTAGCGTCGAAACTACTCGTATCAATAAACGTTCTTGTATGAAAGTATGTTGTTTTGTACTTACTCTGCTCCCTACGTTCTGCCCTAAAAATGTATTCGTAGGCTCTAACCTAATCTAATCTAAATTATATTCGTACGCTCTAACCTGTGATGTAATAAAAAACAATAAGGTTACAGATTATTATTAATCATAAGAGTTTACTATAGATACGTTGAATAACCTACAAGAGTATATAGTATATTATTACATATCTGCGTATTTCGAAGCTATTGAAAATGTATGATGTATTGTAAAATAACGTTTAAATATGGCGACGGACTTATTTCTTTTAAACTGACGATGTTTTATTTCTCCAGGCTAAGTCTTCAAGGTTCTCATAACTATAGATATTGTAAGAGGAAATCACGTATCTAGAAACAGCCGTGATCTAAGGTATTAAGTTCCTCTAGTACTTTCGTTCACTGTATTTAGACGCAGATATGTCATATTGTTTACGGTAGGTAGGTAGGTAGGGAGGGAACAAGAATTAAAGCAAATGTAGTAAATATTCATGTTTATATGGTAAGTTTGATAATTTAAAATGTACGGACATCGGTTCCGGGTTACATACACTTAGGATAGAACCTACGATTCATTCTCGAGCATACATATTGCTCCGAGCGCTTACGATTATAACCGAGAACAACCGATTGCGCTGGTCGATCAGTATAAATAGGCGGGGTAGTGTTCCTGTTCCTTCATTAGTCGAAATAGAGCAGCACGCTAACGACGTATGTAAGAAGAATGACTCTGGTCGACAGGATTGCAAAAATACAGTGTCCGGTTTGCTTCAAGTCTTTCGCGAGGCCATTCACTTGCAAGAGACACGTAAAAACCAAGCACGATTCAAACAGAATCCAGTGTTCTAGCTGTGTCAAAACTTTTTCACGTCGTGACCACTTAAAAAGACATATTAAAAGCGTTCACGAATCAATCAAAGTCCGGTGTTCTAATTGCTTCAAATATCTTTCACGCATCGACAGCTATAAAAGGCATTTAAAAAACGTACATAATAACGCAAATGTTGTAAAGACAGCTCTGGTAAAGGAAGCAAATGGACCTACTGATATCGTTGAGACAGAAGAAGAAGAAGAAGATATGACTTCAGCCATGCATTTGGGTATTGATGAATGTGGTTCCTCGTTTACCAACTATGATAGTAACGAAGAGTTGAACAAGGAAAGGGTTATCGGTACAGTTCCAATGAGTCAGTCGTCGGACTTTATACGTATTAGTATTGCTGCGAGGGCATACGACGACTCAGAGACCCGTAGAACTACAACAGTCGTCATAGAAAACAACTTATGATCTATATTCTTGTATTATGTTATGTATACTAAATAAATGTTGGTAAAATAACTTTATATGTTTTATTTATCACGCCCATACTCTGATTTCTTGTCTAACAGGTTGGACTCAGCAATTTTTTTTTTGTTTTAAGACTGTTTCTAGCCTAAGGATGTATAGCCCCAGGGTTAATTAATTGAGTTTGACCTGTAGAGCATATTATGTTAGCGTTCAGTTAGTATGGCTTTGATATCCCTAATTGTTATTTACGCCTAACCTGACTACATGTATTGTTAAAGTAAAATTTAGAGGTAATATACAGGAATATATGCGCCTGTATCCGATCTCTAAAATATAAGCCTTTTAAGTCTTTTAAATATTACTTTGTAGAGCTATGTTCAACAGGTATGCGCTAAATATGTTAATGTCAGCATTGTACATAAAATATATATATAGGTCATTTGTTGCACGGAAAATTAAACTTCTCTGTAACGTATATCCTATATTACTTTGTACAACTGCGTTCATCAGGTATGCAATCAGCAGTAGAGTATCATACGTACCTGGTATAATATAACGCTTATCAGTAGGTCCCTCGTTAGGAATTTTAAAAATAATGAAATTTTTATTGAATCAGCTAAATAGATAGTGTACTTATAAGTGAATCTCTAAATAACGAATGCGTTAACAGAACTCCTGCATTAATATACATAACGTTTGATCGTGTTTTTTCAAAACACATTTCATTGTAAAAGAATAAGAATAATTTCAATTTTATTTATCAGGTGATATACATTATATTATTTTCATATATTAGTATGCAAAGTTATCGTTTCAATAAAAGTAAAATATTTATCTGATTTATTTCTCCAGGTTAAGTCTTCAGGGTTCTCATAACTGTAAATTTTGCAAGAGGTAAACTACCCTGTGTTTCAAAGTTATAAAGACCTAAACATATGTTATAGACTTATATTTCGAAGGTATCGAAAATGGGATTATTGTGTAATCAAATGTTTTAATTTTTTTTTATGTAAATTAAAGAATCATTAGGGTTTTTCTGAAGAAGGTTTTCCTGAAAAATACTATATAAAGTTAACCTAATTATGATTAAATGAGAAAACATATTATTAAGCTGTTCAAAATTCGAATGTCTAGAAAAAAAGAAAAATATGGGTAGCTCTTACTGAATATACGAAGAATACGTTTTAGGTATGTATTGAGATACATAACATTTCTGTCATATATGAATTTGTATACATCGATCTAGATCCTGCTACCGTATATGTTTAACATAAAAATAAATGAAAACTATAAACTTCTTTTATCGTTTTTATTTATAAAATTTTAATAATAATATTAAATGTTTGCATTGTACGACATACTGATAGGGTAGGTGAATTGCAGGCATTTAGCAGGTCCATGTTTCTAAATGCGGATCCATAGGGTAGAAGAAGAATCAGAAAAAAGTATTAGGAAATGTTCATTGAATAGACTACCTGTTACATTTCATACCTTATTCGTCTCGATGAACATACAGTCAGCATACAGTTGATATCTTTCTGTCTTTACTTTACCTAGGTAAACCAATCCTAGAGACAGAGTTGTATTCGCTATCTTTTGGTTGAGATCGACCACTTTATCTTCAGTAAGTTTGTCGGCGAATCTTTTGGGTAGATATGTTATAGACTTATATTTCGAAGGTATCGAAGATAATTACAAATTAGTATTAATTATACGAGTTAATATCCTACAAAAGTATATAGTAAATTATTACATATCTTCATATTTCGGAGTTGCTGAAATGTATGATATATTGTAAAATAACGTTTAAATAAGAGTTTACTTTAGATGCTACGAATATCTATATGGTGTATAAACAATAAGAACGTATATGTAGAAATCGCTTACAGGGGTAGTAGATAGAACGAAAAGGGTTAAAATCTGTTCAAAATTACATTACGTCTAGAAACCTAGAAAATTAGATAATTGTAGCATACGCATGTTAAATGTACCTATTCATTCACCTCGTCTGTACTAGATATAATGAAAAAGGATAAAAATCTGTAGTATAGGGTTTATGCTTATACTCAGGCTCGCAATCATATGTAGCGTATCGCTGCTTACATAGTATAATTATTTTCTCAACGTAGGATATATCGACATTCTTCTAGTTTGATTAAATCCTATAAGTTATATTCATTTCACCCTTTTTTATTCTGTTAAGACATTTATAATAATCATAGGGAGCCTGGTATGGGCATAAACCGATTGCACCTATTCTTTCACCTCGTCAGTAGTTAGACTCGAATTTTATGATTTCATATATGAAGAATACGTTTAGTGATGAATATTCTGTGTTCTAGAATACTTGTATAGGGGCTAGGAAGCTTGATTTGAATACTACAATCTTGATCACGCGGTTGGAGTGTACTGATACCTCGATTGTGTGCATAGAAGTATAATGAGTATCAGTTATCGTATATTCAAATTAGTTGAATATATGTAGTACAACTTTATAGATTCTAGAAAGTTCCTATCAATATTAGAGCACTGAATGTAGACTGATGTGTGTGTTATATAATACCGATTCTCGCATATACGAACTTAGGAGCTAACTGCTGACTCTGCATGACATTAGATGATTATGATAATGATAGATGATCGTGATAAAGAATGTTGTTATTTATAGCAGTGACTTTATTACAATTCTTACTAGAATATAATTGTATGATATCACATCATGATATACAATGCAGTCATTCAGAACAGAGAAAGATAATTCGTATGATCTATTAAATTTAAAATAGTAATCTGCTGTTCAGCTTGATTTAATTTTCGTAAATGTCTAAATATTACAAACATACAAACAAAATAGACTTAAGTAAGAAACAAAACGTATACATTACATATCTAAAATTGTACAACATATTGATAGGGTAGGTGAATTGCAGGCATTTAGCAGGCCCGTGTTTCTAACTGCTGATCTATAGGCTAGAAAAATCATAAAAGTATTAGGCAATGTTCATTGAATAGACTCCCTGCTTCATTTCATAACTTATTTGTTTTAATAAATAGACATTAGTCAAACGATGGATATCCTCATGTCTTTACCTTCAATATATAATATATTTATTTTTGATATCTAGTTAATGATATGTGTTGTGATCTTGATTGACTGTAATCTTTTTCCTGTAAGATCCTATAAAAGCCGTAATTAATATTTCTTAATATATATAGTTTAGTTTAATCCGTGTATGTATTTTATTCTTGCAGTTTTTATTTCACAATGTATAACTATATACAATTTATTTTAAATCCGTTTTTCTGAAATTTCTAGATTTTAATACAAACAAAATTGATTTAGGCTTCAGGAAATATCCAAACAGATTTACTCAGAATTTACGGTTGTTATTAAATAATAATTAGCCGTCGGCAACTTTTAAAATATTTCGATTAAACCAATAGTCTTTCATGTTTGAATTTTAACTTTCTACACCCGCTAATTGTAAATTCATTAGCAATGGTGAAATCATCGTTACAGAAAATAAATTTTACAATCAAGACGTCATGTTCTTACCTTACCGATCTCATTTTTCATATAAGTTAATGTAGGATAATAATGGTACTACATACCCGACTATAAAGTAATCATGGAAAGTATAACAGCTGTTTAAAAGAATAGATAGTAAATATAACTATATCTAATTATTTTGTACTGATATAAAAAGCCGCGGATCGACTGATGTTACGGGCCTCATGTAGTAATAATATCTGTATATAGTTTTCAAATTGTTATATTTAAGATGTATCAAGAAAAATTTCTGGAGTTTCTTCACGATTGGCTCATATAAGGTTAATAATTGTCTCATCTCAATGACTCATGATAATAATCATAATTGGCTTATAATTTTTGAATCCTAAAGATTTAATATTATTAATGTACAATATTTATCAATATTTTCCGGGAATTATTTTTAAATAAATTGGATTTAATCAAATATACGTGAAAGCATTTTTATAAATAACTCGTATGCAGTAATTTAAAAGACAAGCTCCGTGGTCTCGGGGTTAAGCTATGGACTTGTAAACAGACGTACCTTACGAACCCTGGTTCGAAACTCGTTGGATCCATTAATTTTTATAAAAAAAAAGTGTAGCAGGTTGCCTATCTACAGGTGTATAGAAATCTACTATACCGATCACAGGACGTTACCGATAGATGGCAGTAGCAGTACTAAAAATTCAAATCCAAGGGCGGGAAATAATGACAAGTTGGAAATGACAAGCGAGAGCGAGAGAGAGAGAGAGAGAGAGAGAGAGAGAGCCAGAGCGAAAGCCGAGCGAGAGAGAGGGCCAGAGCCAAGCGAGAGCGAGAGAGAGGGCCTGAACCAAGCGAGAGCGAGAGAGAGGGCCAGAGCAAGAGCGAGAGAGAGGGTCAGAGCGAGAGCGAGAGAGAGGGCCAGAAGAGAGGGCCTGAACCAAGCGAGAGCGAGAGAGAGGAATCTACTATACCGTTGACATGACGTCACCGATAGATGGCAGTAGCAGTACTAAAAATTCAAATCCAAGGGCGGGAAATCCAAGATGACAGATACAAAATGGCGGATATGTAAATGACATTCAAAATTGACAGATTCAAAATGACATTTCAAAATGGCTATTCAAAATGGCGATTCAAAATGGCTATTCAAAATGGCGATCCAAAATGGCGTTTCAAAATGGCTATTCAAAATGGCGATTCAAAATGGCTATTCAAAATGGCGATTCAAAATGGCGATTCAAAATGGCTATTCAAAATGGCGATTCAAAATGGCTATTCAAAATAGTAGGCGTGTCGCCAAGATGGCGTCGACCAATCAGAAGCAAGGGGAGGAGCTACAGGAGTAGGGATAGCCAATCAGAGAGCAGTAGGCGTGGCCAAAAAAAAGGAGAGGGGATGGACTCAACTGACCCAATACCTACTTATACTGATAACAAAGATTGATTAATAATGTTTGTTCTTCTTCGTTTAGATGGTCAGTTCTTAAATTTGTTTGTAAATTCTCATTAAGAATGGCTTTGATGTTTAATTTGGAATTATGAACGTCTATGTTGTTGATTTGTATTGATTCTTCATTATTAGTCTCATATTCATCTAAAATTAATGGGGAGTATATATTTATTTTTTGTATTTCATTAGAAGTGTTTATTACACTAGTTTGAAACCAATTATTATGTAATTTAACTAATCAGAAGAGATCATGACATGTTTACTAAAATTTAATCTTGGGGTTATTTTTATTCCACTTTTACCAACAGCTGGTAAAGTCACAAACATTTCAGTACGTGGGGTATTTCAATTTGTTTTATTGGAATTTCGTTATGTTTTAATTTGGAAAAGTTACATTCATTACGTCTTTGGGTTTGGGTTTCCCTTGGGGTTCTTATCGGTTTGGATATGCATCCATTTATAATCAATTCTGGCTGATAAATTGTTAAGTAGATCTGAGTCAATTAAGCCTACGTATTCAGAATGAAAATAGTATAAATAGCAAAGATGAAATCCATCTTCTGAAAAAAGGTTTGCAATAGGTAGATTAGCAACTAAATTATGTCTGGTGGTTCCATGAGAAGTGGTAATTTCAAAGTTAAAATTATAAACGAAATTAGGGAAATGTTCATTAACAAATTTAGGGGAAATTATGGTTTTAGAGCTACAGTGTCTATTAGGAGTTTTTGTCCAGTGGACGGTATGACAAATATATGGGAGATTAGATTTGGGGTTAATACTAAAGCTTTCAATATTTTCCGAGGCCGTTAATTTTCGGCATCTTCATTGTCGTTATTTGAGTATTGATAATAATTTTCCAATTCTTCAATGGATATTTATTCTTCGGTTGATTGTTCAAGGTACTGTTCAAGGAACTGTTCAGACCTAGTGATAGAATCTTGATAGTCATATTGGGGGTTTCAGGTTCATCGTCATCATGATAGAATAATTCTTCGGAGATAAAAGTTCGTTGTGGACCAGGTGGAGTAGACAAAGTCCTTATATTTTGAGAATTAGCTCGAAATTTATTATGGTTGGTTAATTGTGTAGTGGGAGGTCTTTTTACTATTGTGTTTGCTTCCATAGGTATAGGTTTATTGGTTGGCCTATAATTTTGTTTTGGAGCGAAGACATTTCGATGTTGATGGCTGGTTGGATTGTTTTGCCTATTAAAATTAAGATTAAATTGTCTAGGGACAAATGATTGTGCAAACGGTTGAGGTTGTATAAAAGGTTCAGGTTACCTAAAAGGTTGGGGTTGCATGAAAGGTTGGGGTTGTCTTAGTGGATAAGCGGTCCTAAATGAATTATTTGTAATTTGTTTAAAATTATTTGGTGAAAAATTAATAGATCTTCTTTGATTTAAATTTGAAGATAATTTTGAATTTTGAGCTTGAGAGTATCTGATATCGAGCTCTTCTTTAATCATAGTAAGGGCTGCTTCTAATGAATTTGGCTTACGGCTACGAATAAAAGTTCCAAAATCGTCATTGAGTTCACTAGTGAATGTTCTCAATGCTAAGTCTTTATTTGATTGAAGTTTATAATTTTTAATGATTTGGTTTTCGTTTCCTAAAGCAATTTTAGAATTAAAGATTGCTAATTGTGTTCTAATTTTATTATAAAATTCTATTGGAGCATCTTTTCCTTCTTTTAATTTAGTTAAATCGATTAATAAATTTAATTCTGACCTTTGGTCTCCAAAATTTTCTATTAATATACTCGCTTTAGTGGATTCCATGTAGCATATTCGTATCCAGTAATTATTTCTAATGCTTGACCTTTTAATCTATTTCTGATTGCTGAAATAATCAATTGATTAATGTAATCTGCTGGGTTTTCTGTACAAAATTGACCTGTGATTATATCAACAGCTCTAATAAATTCAGAAAGTGTCGATGGATTACCATCGTAATTTGGAATTTCATTTAAATTAATGGTCCTACCCATACATGACAAACATGAAAGGCTTTATAATGTCACTAGTTGACACTACCTATCGGTTTGGCATCTACCATGTACGTAAATTAGAAACTAAAATGCAATTATTAATTACCAAAGTGTCTAACTATTCCTTTCGTCTATCGAAAGCAAATAAATTGAAACAGATTGTATAATTAAAAGCTCTTAATATTAGCTTAAATTAATTGTAAAACTGTGTTAGTAAATTTATTATTTGAATTTAAATTTATTTTTTAAAACTTTAAACTTTTCACTTTAAGATTACAAATTTCACTTACATTTTCTTGTAATAATGAATTATTGAACGCGATGATCAAGTCGTCAGCAGTTGACGGGAGTTCTCTATGAACAGGGTCCTCGCAATGGACAAAGCGGTTGTTGTTGAAGTAGGTGCCGTAAAGATGCTTGGCCGGGGCAATGTGTGTCCTCGGGGTCCCTATGCAACGTCAGCGGCGGTTTCTACTTGGAGCGGATGGTTTCTTCAATTTATCGTTGAAACGAAAAATTAGAGTACTTGGTTCTTTTAATTTTTGAAGATCCGGACGTTAACTGCGCCAGTTTTGTTTGTGTACAAATGAAACGAGTTTTTTAAAAAGATTTTTTTGTTTTCCCTGGATCTTTATTTTAAACCAGCGGAAGTAATGACAATTACAATACACAAGAATATAAATGCTCATTAGAGCTTAGATGTAAACTTAACTATGGACTGATCAAAACTTAATGAATCTACTGTCTAAAACTCTTTATATATGATTCTCTTATCTAAATAAAATATTACTAAGCAATTCCCACGAGAAAAGTTATACAATATTATCTGCATGATAAGCAATTCTCATGAGAAAGTTAATACTGCATTCTAAGGAGTTCGCACGATAGATAATACTTTATTCTTATCTTGAAATGTAATATGATATTATCTGCTTGCTGAGAGTAAGCAGTATTTCAACGTAACTTGCGCAAGTTATTGTTATTATGTAATTCATTTATGTATAATTTCAAATGAGTTACATCAACGGAAAATGAGATTCTCTACGGTTTTTGTTTATGTAAATAGCTCATTATTATTGCAAATGTTGCGTAATAGATTGAGTCAACTATTATAATTATGTTTTAATCTGCTATTATGTATTGTATAGTGTGGTCATTGTATTAGATGGTAAGGTGACGTCAAATTGTGTAACGTGATGATGTAGATAGTAAGTAGTATATAAGCTTAGAAAATCATAATTTTAGGACAGTTCTGAATATAAGGCGACGCAGTAAAGTCGCGTTAAAGACAATAGTAAAAATGTGAATAGGCAGTTCCTCATAGACGACGAACGTGAACGTATGTAAAGTTCAGTCCAGTAAATAAAGCGACAGAGTAAAGTCGTGAAAAGTAATATTGTAAAAATTTAAAAAATCTAGTCTTTATTAGACAGTTAAGTTGGTTGATAAATTGAATACGTCGAAAGTGTATAGTTGTTATAAAATTATAAAAGTGTTTATAAGGCTGTAAAGAACCACCTAATTAAAATTACTAGCTAAAGTAAAGTATTGCTAGTCAATAAACCTTCGTTAAAACCATAAACTGGTGTTTTATTTATTTCAACCAGATAAAACAATACAACACATATTCTACGAATAAGGGAAAGTGCCCGCAATGAATTAAAACAAAGTGTATTACCAAAAGTGTGTAATCAAGATCAAGTGTGTGGATAGTGTTATATGGGAAATCCATTCAAAGCAAAGTCAACCGGAGTTGGAAACTAGCACTGGGACAACATAAAGTGACATACCTACGCTGCCAATGGTATTGGAGAAGACCAACTTTATAAAAAGGTAGGAAGTTATTTCCTTCTGTAAATGGTACCTGTGAAAGTAAAGACAATTTTGTGAGGTGTAGTTAAGTGAATTAAACAATTTAGTAATAGTTAAATTTAATTAAGATTTCAATTTAAAAAGTGATTTCAATTTCAAGTTGTATAAATTTTTTAACCACGAGAATCCACATCGCCCTGAGAAGAGAGTTTCACTATAATTTTTATTCAAGTTATTTAATTGGCGCCCAACTTATTCTTACATAAACTTGAGTTAGTCAAGAACTCACGTAACATTGTTGTTATATAACTATTGCACTATTTAAATCTATTAAAAAGGTATTTTCTAATCATATAAGAATTTATAAAAGAGGGAAGTTGAAAAGCATTTCCAAAGATCACAGTCATTTTAAAAATCAATTTAATTATAAAATAATTATCTTCAAAATAACAGCAATTATTCGTTATTTGAAATTATTTGATATTAATGAATATATTTAATTTTTATTTTTAATTAGCCAAATTTATCGAATATATTTATTTTGCTAGCCAACGTGAGGAAAAAAGTCAAATTTTTCTGTTTATGCGAATTCATCGCATATAAATATGGTTTGTCCCAACATGAAAGAAATCAAAATTTTTCTAATTATGCGAATTCACCGCAATATGTTATTTCATCAGTTTATATTGTTAGGAATATTTGCGAGTGAATACATATGACTTTGCTTCGTAATGGAATATTTAAACAATTATAAACTAAGGTTAATGATTGAGCAATCTACATCACAGGTATTTGCTTTAATTTACCGTGCCAGTTACATTTTTGAGACTTGAAGTTAAGTCAGCTTCAGAGTAATTAGTCCCGTTCGCATGAATTCTCACTCCGTTTAAATCTATATATGAGAGTTAATAACTTGCATTAAATTTTTGCCAAGGCTATTATCCTTGATTAAAATATAACCGCACTTGATTGATTGATTTCAATTTGTTTTACCTGATAATTTGTTTAATTGATAATAAAGCATTGTAATATCCCACTTGAAGACTAATTATTTATATGTGTGGTATTTGGGGTTTATATTTACAACCATCAATATTGGGAAAAGCCGACCACATTGGTAGTAGTCGCAAATGTGTTGTTCTTTTCAGATTTTGTCTGCAAATACTGGAGCTATTTTAGGCGATCCTTGGCGCCCATTACAAAAGACCTCATATGAGACCCGTGACCTCACACTAGTTAACTGGCAACCGACAGTTTTAACTGCGGTTAAAAGTTGTTACCGTTTCCCAATTACCAATCCCCATTTTGTGGGTAACACTGGATTAACAATTTGATTATCTCTTGGCAGTGGTGATGTCCGTTTGAACTTTTCTTTTATATAATTATGCCAAACTAGAGTTCAAGAAGTGATTTACGTATAGAACTTTTTGTACAAGTACTTCCAATTGCATTGTGTTAGTATTTAAATATTTGGACCGTACACGCCGGACCATTTATAGCAGTATGCCCTAAAGACGAAAGGAATTGCTTAACTGTATTATATCGGCAGAATTCCTGTAACTCTTCTATATTTAAAATAGCTGTAGTACCAGTTACAAGAAAATTTTACGTATTGAAAATATACTTTAATCATTCAAACAGTAGTAGCTAAACCAGTAGAATTAAGGTTTAATTCGGACGTAATTCCTAGTAACTAGTTGGAATTTTTAAGCGTAAGTTTTACAGAAATTTAAAGGTCTGGAGGAGGGGCAGCAGCAGTACAACTGCACTTGTATGCCATGGAGTATTTAATAAACGTAACTTTTTAAACATTTTGCAATCTCTTGATAATTAGGAAGAATTGAAAACTTTAAGGAAGAATGGGTTACTAGTGGTGAAAGGTAAATAAGTTCTGGTGGTTTTATTTTTTGAAAAAGTTAATAGATGGAAAAGTTGAGACAATTTATGCATAATTGATTAAAAGGAAATATAAAGTTATAAATATAAAAATAATGTACATGGAAAATGTAAATAACATTTCTTGAGGTTGATGGTAAATAAAAATATTGAAATCTAAAGAAAAACAAATTTACTTTCGTATGTGTTCATCAATCCAAACTCATTGGTTAGAGAAGTTCTCAAGTTACTCATATAATGTATCCATGGTCGACATGTCACTGGGAAAAAGACAGTATTGAGGTATTGATTTACCAACTAAAATCAGTCTGAAGGAGAACACTGTGAATCAGAGCCATCAAGAGGGGGTACTAATCACCATCAGGCAGGTAGTGTGTTTTGGGAGTGTGTTAATAGATAGTGTGTGAAAATAAGGTTATTTTTACAAAATTTAAAAAGTTAAAATATAAACAAAGAGAGGGAACAAGCATTCCTTCTATAAGGTAAAATACCACAACAAGTACAAAGAAATTTTGAATATTTAACAAGAGTTAGTTTACTTACTTAGTTATAGATTTGATCTGTAAGTACTGGTAAGTTTCATCCTGGTAACGAAAAAAAATAAAAGTTTTTTATATATTTCAACATTAATAAAGAAAAGGTTACCTGTTTGGGCAAACTAGTGGTTTAACCTCAGTGAGATTGACAGTTGTAGTTAGAAAATATTTTTACATATTTCAGTTAAAATTCCCCGCTGTGTCAAATAATCATTCAAGACAAGGAAGAATAGCAAGATATCCAATTATTAAACGGACAAATGGGGGGGAGTGTTTAATAACAGAACCCAACATTGAAATCTCACACAAAAATAAAACGACTGAGCATAGAAAAATCATATGCACAACGTGTAAGGCACTGTAAAATCCAACATCAGTGCAATATGTGTGTATTTGTCAGCACAAATCCGAACACCTTGATACCCCTTCTTGTTCTCGACTTTTCCCGATACGTTATTATTTTTTAAACCGTACTCTATTAACATCCAACAGCTTAGAGAGTCAGTGCAGTATCTTTTCAATATCTTTTTACAAATTAAAATATTTTATATTATAGCTAAATCGGTTTTTCATAATTATTGTTGAATCGCAACTGGAAGTTGTAAGTAGAGAAGGTTTGACTTGGTTGTAATAGCGGTTGTAAGGTTGGTGTACTTCAGATTTCTCAGCAGCAGCATTTTAACCACAGTAAAAGTTCTCGATAAAGTTTATTTTAAAATTTCAAATGGATTAACACCCAATATTTTAGAAACCGAAAGTTAGTAGTTGTGACCAGAATAAAATATTTCCGACAATAATTTAAGTAAATCTTTCATGTACTTATTATATAGATACATACATATTACAAGGATTTTAGTTTTTCTTTATTCCAATAAAGGGAAATATTCCAATCTAAGAATATATTTAATAAGAAGTACATTATGCTTACTTAAACTTTGCTGTGCAATTTCAACTATTTTTGGACAACCGTGGAATTATGCAAAAACTACTGTTTAAAAGGAAAAGTCTCATACTAAAAGGAACAGCAATTAAGATACCACTTAAGCCACAGGAAATTATTTTGGTACAACGTAGCATGCCTAACTGTTTTTCCTTTGAGAATATAATTATACTATCCTGTATACCATTTTTCATATATCAGTAATTGAATTTGCAGAAGTTAAATCTTGAACTAGAAGTGTATGAAAAAGAAAACTTTTCATATCTTTTAAATGAGATAAGAATTATTGATATCTGTTTTTTTGTGAAATTTTTAATTTAAATCCCATGTGAGCAAAACTTCACTGGGCGACGAATTTAACTAATTCTTAAATCCTAAAGTCTTCTCTCATGATGACATAATGATATGAAAATCTAATGTAACACAAAACCTAACTATGTGTAACTTCAAAAAATGCGAAACACTGCAATAGGTCGTTTTTCATAGACCGATCCTCTCAATTAGGCAAAAGAATTTCCCGTAAGCAGTAGGAGAGTAAAACTCTCGGTTTCTAAATAAGTCAAAGTGTGACAATATTAAAACCCACATTTATAAATGAGACGTGTATAATTCACAGGAGACACTCTAGGACAGCTGTTTCGATCTTTTTAGATCTCATCATAAATAATCTCCCCACTTTGAATATTTAATAATACAAATATTTTGTATTATATTTTTGACTCTCGGTTTATGTTTTCTTTGCCGGCGATAAGAATCGCAGACAGTGAATGATTAGGTGTCGCTTGGCTACTTTATGAAATAAAGAGGCATTTCAAGTAGTCGAAAATATCTTCAGTTCAATCAGCAGACTACCCCGTAGATTCTAACGTAGGAATACATCTAACTTCGCGGTAACTCGGCGGATAGTTGGGGCTACTTACAGTCAACTACCTATAACAAAAGTAAGTCTCAATAGTAATCGGTAGATCGTATAAAATAAAAGAAAAATAGTATCGTTAGCATATTGGTAAACAGCATGGAGCCCAATTCACGTACTAGGCAATGCCTTTGAGTGTGCCTCAGCGTTTGACTCAGTCGATAACCGTGAGCGCAACAGGAGACTGAGGGTATTGTGTTTTAAAGCTGTTGGCGAAATCAATTCAAATATACGAAGAACATTTTGCAGTGGTTTGAACTGAACATTTTCACAACCAAGCAGTTTTTAAAATGTTCAGTTCAAACCACTACACTGCGAAATTCTTCTTTCTGTATTTGCATAGATTTTCCCGAGAACTTTAAATTGGCACCACAGTCGTGTTCGGCCCACATGCCGAGATAGACTGAGCCAAACGCTGTGGTACATCCAGAAATATTGCATCATCTCCCTCACGCATTGGGAGCGAGGGTTAAAATCTTACTAATTCAAAATGATGCCCTAAATTTGATAATTGCGCTAAAGAAGTATAAAAATCGGTCCATAGATAACAATTATTTAAATATTACAGTGAAATAAAACATTTGTTGTCACCGTTTTGTTACTTTATAATCTAGCTGTCTTTTTAGTTTAGTACAGTTCCTTGTGAAGGATATTTGCCAGAAAACTGATCATATAAAATTGAATCAAGAATCTCCTCTGGATACAACAAATAATAATTTTGCTCGTTCACATTATTGTATCTAGTAAGTGAACACATACAGAATTCTTGCAATATGTTGTTATTTTTGGTAAAGTCCTTCAATTCTTCCTCAAGATCTCACTGTGGTAAACGCTCAGTATCTAACGGTACAATAAAAATAAAAAAAGTTTTCTGGAAAATAAAATCGTAAGTGATAGTTTTTAAGTTGTTGTTAAACCTTTGTGTAAATTTAAAAAAATTGGTTTGCAACAATTAAAGGATTAATGTTTCTAATAAAGGGAAATTAATTTAAAATGAATGTTATAAAATTCAATCCGCGTATTAATTGCAAGATAAATTTTAAGTGTAATAATATTTAAACTAGATTAGTTTAAAACATTTAAATAATTTAGTTTGATTCTTGTAATACGCATAGTTAAGTCAAAATAAGTTTTTTAAATGTTAAATTTGACACAGCTAAGAATGTAGAATTAATTAGCTCTGTAGTATTACATCCAAGGTCTTTGAAACTTTTGCTTCATTTGTTTTTGTAATCTATTTATTTGAGAAATAATACTTTTATTCTGTCTATCGCATCAATAACATTTAAATATACCAAAATATATTTATTTTATGTTATGACTGTTTTATGTAAAGTATGTAAATTATTTTCGTATGTTTTAATTCAGGGGCTGTTTATTTGTGTTAAGAGTTGCATTCTAAAAGCTTTCCTATTCGATATCAACCGATTAAGGTTGTATTTTCATTTGTGAAAACAACGATAAATTAAAAAACTGTTTTAAATTAGTTTCAAACGAGGAGGTGGAGTTTATACAACAACCATAATTTCCACACAGTAAAACCTTTCAAGTTTCCTATGTCCAAAAAGAAATATAACGCCTACTGCTTAAATGTATTATGAAAAGGTGCAATGGACATTCTGCAGAATAGTTGCAGATATCAAAATGGCAATAAAACTTAAATTCAGTTGACTCAACATGTGTATACCAAAAATGAAATTGGTGTAGTTTTGATTTCACGTTGCAGAAGAGTAGAAGAAACTAGAATAACGCAGAACTGCTGTCGCTATTTTTTTCAAATGCACATACAAATAAAAAAACCTAAAATAATTTCTTCTTTCAGCACTAAATATACGTTTAGCGTCCTAGACTATTCAGTAATGTTTGAATTAATGCACGCACTTTAGCACAAGAATAATATCAAAAAAATGCATATCTTATGATAATCATCATAGGGTGATACCTTTAATGTTAAGCTGCTAATGAATATGTAGGTTTATCGAACTTACCTTCCAATACAACAAATTTCACCTCTTTACGTGTACACGATTCATCTTTTTGAAATATTTACATGCTCTGCATAATATGAATTTAAATATAAAAATTTTAATAAAAATATTTAGCTTTTCACCGAGTATACGTACGCATAAAATTTTATATTCATAATTACCACACAAGAGAAACTGATTGACTTCATCGTTATTCCAATAAAAATTCAAATGTCAGGACCAGAAATAGGCCAATATTGAATAGTCAAATCAATATGCGTAAATATGGCTTATAAAAATTAACATTTTCCGTAAAGTTGCGTTGAATGCTTCGGGGATTTATAACTTGAAATGTTTTTCGTGTTCGTATACAAACACCAAAAAAAAAAACTTTTTCCTGCCACTGAGTGAACGAAGGCGTTTGGGGAAATAATCATGTTCCAGCGCAACCAACACAAATACTCTAGTGAAGAGCAGTGTAGTGAAACGATTCAAATGATGTAAACAACTTGTACATGGGGATCGTCTTGTAAACGAAGCCAAAGAACGACGGGGACTTTGTGAACGTTAGTTTTTTTTCGGCATACAAAATAAATATATAAGAACGTAAATTGGCATGATTTTTTGAGATCAAACGAATGAATGTTTTTTTTCGGTATTTCTTTGATATTGCAGGACTTGAAAAGAAAACATTCATAAAGAAGTCTTAACAATAAAGATAGACATGAGAGCTTATTGATTTAATTCCTTATTTAAATACGGTTTGCGTAAACAAAGCTGTAAAATAACTAAAATAATAGATAAAAATAATATTTTCGTAGTTCCCATATAATTTTCCATATCCATTGCTTTGCATCTACATCTACATAAATAATAGTTATTTGTTTTATTAGTACAAAAAATGCATGTTTCTGGGACGAACCATAAAGTTTCCGGACGACGCGTCGGCGTAGTCTGTCAACCTTATGCGTTTCAAGCTCTTAACTTAATATTAAATAAATTAACAACGAATTAAGCTACATTCAAGGAGGGTTACCCTTCTTACATTGTATAAAAAGTTGAAATTCAATATAACCCTAAATATACAGAATGCGGAATTAGAGGGCGTTGTAGATAAATTTTAAAATTTAACCAAAGACAGAAAATTGTAATAATTTATTAATAACTGATATAATTTAAAAGGGCGAATATAAAGTTTAATTGGTTATTTAGATTAATATCACCATACAAGTGAAATTTGAGATAAATACACTCCTACGAAAGATTGATCTAAAGTAGCGTCAAAGTTACAGACCGGAGTTGTATGTACTTTAACGAGCTTAAACTTTGCGCAATTTAGAATGCTCTTAAACCATGTCGATGCTCTATCCTTTCGCCTTTTGGAATATTGGTGAAATTAGATAGAGATTTATAAAAAAATGCTGTATTTGAGAACAAAGAAGGGTGATTCATTGGTCATTGGTTGCATTACGGCCGAACAGCAAGTGCTTCCCTGGCATAAGTAATACGGATGTAAATTCTCTTTTCTATGTCTCTGAGGCTGTATTAAAAAAACTACGTCTTCGTTGGTCACTCATTTTTTTCCACTGTTCGTCATCGCTGATGATAAAATTTTCTGTAAACTTTCGTTGTGTGTCAATCCACTTTGGGAACACCATCTCATTTCTTGAGATCTAGGGTTTCCCTTTTCATCGCAGATCCAACAGTTATATCTAGTTATGTATGTTATGTTATGTGTATTTCTAAGATCCGACATAGGATAGAATCTTCCAACTTCAAATTTTTAGATTGTACGTAAAGCAATAATAAATAACAGTTAAAAGTATTCAACATATATTTGTTTAACTTAGTACCTGCATGTTTAAGTTTAACTTTTACGTTATTAAATATATACATTATTATGACACAAGATGATTTATACTTTTTATCCTTTTTATTATTTTTTCGACCACGTTCGATATTTTGATACCGTTAAATTTAATGAAATCAGGCACACGAGATTCTTTGGCCAATGCAAACAAAAAACTCAAATGTTATAATCCGTTTGCGATTGCTCAACGTACACAAAACTCAACGTTTTTGTGTACTTTTGGCCCTCGAAGATTAGGAAGTTCTTTGTCGGACTAAAAGGATCCATCTGTAACTATAAGTTTTCGACCTTTCAGGCCAAGAAGAAAACAAAAATGTTTGAGAATAATAGGCCATTTTATTTCGACCATAAAGCTGCATTACTCCACTAGACGTATGCACAATCAAAAATAGCGGTAGGTATCGGATAGTACCAAGCCGAGGAGGAAGGTCAACCACTGGAGAGCGGACAATGCGAATGCTCTTTGTTAGCAACTTGCACTATTTTTATTCTGTAGTCGTAGCACAACTTTCTATAAATTTCACATTTGTCGATTTATTTCAAAGTAAGTTCAAGCCATACAAAACTGGTTTATATGCTATTCTTGTTGGATCGTCAGTACAAATAGACTAAAAGCTTTTGAATGCCACTAAAATTTCTTGGTAGTATTATCACTTGTGGTAACCATTAAAGTACTGACACTTTTTATTTAGGCGAACTACTGCACGATCAACGTTGGCCTAAGCGTCCACTATTTTACATTCTTTCAGATCCTCTCCCCCCTTCATAAATAGAAGCTTCTTCTTGAGTGTAAAATCGGGTGTTCAATCAGTGTTACTTACGTGGACGTGAGGAGAAGTCAACCAAACTTAGTACTACCTAGGCTTCTAAATATGAACGTTTAAAGTTTTTATTGAGGAACTCTAGTCCTACCTACTTAAGTAGCACCATCTGACGCTAGGCTATCACGTAGTGTGATGATGTGCCATCCTATTGAAAGTAAAATCCTTTATTTCCATAGAGCGCAGATAAAATGGATATTCGAAGCTTGGTGAGGACGCAACTGTTTCTTCAAAAAGAATGGTCCAGTTCAAAACCACCAGATGGCAAGAGTCGTGGTGAATCGATCGCTTCTTCACATCAATACACGTCCATTGCACACAAATATGGCGATTTAATGTACCATTTAGCTCAAATTGTGCTTAACTCATCAGAGCCTTCTATCTATATTTTCCTCAAATTCTTATTGCTATTCTCTAAGATATTCTTCTAGTTGCTCCTTATTGTGCTAAAGTTTCTTATTCTAGTATACGATGTTTAAAAGCACTCACAATTATGCATTTTTAGACGAGTTTCATCCATGTAACAATAACAGGGCTTGTCGCTATGGTAGGGTTTCGGGATCTTTGCTTGTGCAAATTTGTTATGAATTTGTGCAAGTGTCGAGAGTGTTGGAGATTGTGTTGCAAATTTATACCTCCCTATCGTTGTACTTCGCACACATGTTTAAATTTGAAATATCACTTCGAAATGAACTTTCATTTGCTTAAGCGATAATCATGTCTCTGCTTTATTGTTTGTTAGTTACATAACGATTTTGTAATGTGGTGTGATTAACAAAATATTTTGAAAGAATATAATAGGAGACTTTGCCGCCGTGATTTGACTAAACTTTAAAAAAAGTGTATATGGAAAAAGCATAGCTAACTTACTAACTTCTATTAAAGTACAGGATTTTCCTTTTCTTCGTGCTTTCTGTACGATTAAGCATCATGCATAGTCAGCGTCTGCATAGAACCTACTCACTTGAGATTGTAAATTAGATACAGTGTGTAAGAGGTTATAGTACAGAAAGAACCGAGCAGCTTTGTTAATTTTTTAGCGAATTTTGTAGATGATGCAGTCTTTGTTTTGCTTTCAAACAAAATTAAACACTTTACTAAAAGGTTGATGCCCGATTCGTTTAGGTTTTAACGCGTACACCGACAATACGGAAGAATCAACTGCTACGGTCAAATGTCCCCCATTTAACATGCAACACAACCACACATACAGATGATAGTTATTTGAACGCACGGTCCTTGGTACATGAGCAGTGCTACACTCTGCTACCGCCGACCCTATAGAACAGAAATTACTACTACGCATTTTGTGTTTTGGAATGTAAAATGCAAAGTTTTCATACATATGGTCAAGGTTGAGGATTAACTGTTTTCAGGAGTGTATTGTATTACACCCGCTGCACGGTTGTCACGTTTCTTACTTAAATAAAATAAATCTTTAAAATAAAAGGTATCCGAATTTTGGCGTATACGACAGATCATACGAGACACATCTTCTAGCAGTCTCATAATTAAATTGCCATTATTAACATGGTAAAACGATGTTATAACTTCCAATTTTATTATTTTTATTAGAAGGACCTTAACTACTGAGACAATGTTGTGAGCGATAAAGAAACAAACCACAAAAACCTTTGATTAACCGAACTGACTCTAGAAAGTCTATACAAGTACTGTATTAAGAGGTTTTTAATCACCCACAACAAACATAATACTAAGCTGAATTACTTAAGAAAGAGGTAAATAAAGTGAAATATCTCTGGCCAGCAACAAGATCCTTCCAATGAAACCTATGGGAATTCTATATAACCTAGGTCTTGTTTAATCCAAAACTGGCATTATAAATGCTATATAACCCACCCTTCTTAAGAGAAAGTCAATTTTCTCAATTCAATAACCTCAATTTCAAAATCATTATTTTGAATAATCTTTTTTTGATGAATAAAGTAATTATAATTAACATGCACACTTGCACACGTTAGGCATAAAAAGGACATTTGGAATTTAATTTCCTATAATGTTATCTAATTAGTTTTGGATTTAATTAAAAGGTATCAACAATAATTTGGTTATGTTATAAATGGAATAGCATTGCTCATTTGTTTCAATGAAAATTTACTATAGGCTTCAATTGTTTACCAAAAACATATATCAGTACTGCTATTTTTATAACAAACTCTCTTACAATTTACATCTTGCAGAAAGTCTTGCACACGTCTTGTTTATATTAATAAAAATTAAGGTTATGTTGACCTAATTAGAAATAATTTAGAAATGTCAAAGTTTTGAGGATAGATTTATTTATGTTAAAATGAATTAATTAAAAGGGTTTTAACATAAAGGTGTCGATTTAGGAAGTGCCTCAGATTACACAAGTGATTAATAATTTATGCAATTGAATTTTGCTAACAAGACAAGTTTATGGAAAATTTTTATTATTATAATGGATTTGCACATTAAGAAAATTAATTTAATTTTGTCGGATTTAGAATTCTAGTTTGTAAACCTTGTTTTTGATTTTGATATATTTACGAATCGATGGGTGACACATCTCTTTATTCAATTCTTTGTTTAAGTTTAATGATAGCAGATAGCTGATGCCAGGGGTTTCAGCGTAACAAGTTGGTACATCCAAGGCGCTATTTTTTAAAAATTAAAAGGAAGGAATTACAATCCTTGTAATTAAAAACCGTGAGTTTTTCTGTAATAATTAGTTTAATCAGTAATAAGAAATTTTAATGATACAAAAAAGGGCATAAAGAATTGCAAAAAAATTATTGTTTTTATATAAGAAGTATTTTTTATAGTTAAACTAAAACAATTATTTGTTTTGATTAGAATTTAATTTATCTCTAAATAAATAATGTATAATTATTTTGAGATTAATGAAAATTAATTATAGACTTAACAAGAGAGAATCTGTATTCATATTTTCCATTGCTATTTGATTTATAATTACTTCTGAATTTTTATTTGATATAAAAGGAAATATTTCTTTGTTGGTATCAATTTTTGTTTTGTTTATTGTTTCATTGTTAAATGG
Organism: Agrypnus murinus; assembly: GCA_929113105.1. Classification (NCBI taxonomy): domain Eukaryota; kingdom Metazoa; phylum Arthropoda; class Insecta; order Coleoptera; family Elateridae; genus Agrypnus; species Agrypnus murinus. The sequence continues at coordinate 22,709,153 of OV816026.1, forward strand.
CAATAAAAAGTACAAAAGTCGTGTTTTAAAATAAATCTATGAGATTTAAACTTGGGCCATTATTATTAATACAATAAATTAACCCCCCCTATTTATATATCATATCAGTATGTACTAGAGAATGATCACCAAAAAACTAGAAATAGTTTTTAACTCCCCATAATTCCTTGGTTATCTTATAATTTATTCATATTCGGATTCAGTAGTATGAAATTTAAGAATCACTCAAAACAGTCCAAGGAGGAGAAAAATTCAGAACAGTGTACTTCTATGAGATGCACCAGCTAATACAAAATGACAGAATCTGTCTGCAATTAAAACTCCCATCTGCTAAAGAAATCGAAAATTTGCCTAAATTCAGCGATTTATAAATCGAAATGCTTTAAAATAAATATGATCTGTAACAATGTATGACATTAATTGAATTTGTTAATTTTTGTTTTACCATATATGCTTTTATTCTTATTATACTATCTTAAGTATCTGTCATCCTTTCACTATGTGGAGTGTGAGTAATTAAGAAGTTTAAAAGATAACTTTTGGTAGCTTAATTACTTATTCAACTCAAATTCATCAAGCAATTTTATGTTCGGCAGTAGAAAAATTGTTTTTTTCTAAAATTATCAATGAAGTAAAATGAATAATAAGAAGTAAACTGAAACCAAACAATACTGTATTTTATCTTCCATCTTCAATGCAATTACAATAAATATGACTATAGATGAATATGATTATAGTTAATGCATTCTGTTAAATATGTTTTTTTGTAGTTACCTATTAATTATTATTTATTGTACGTTTTTCGAATAATAGCAAATTATCTAAACTGTTATTAAATTAAAGGTTAATGACAAATAAAATTTAAAAAAAAGTCTTGCTTGTAACTGGGTTCGATCTAGCATTCCACGAGCCCGTGCGGTTTAGCAAGCCACGTTTACCATTGAACCACGGAGGCAAGTCGCATCGACTTTTCAGGTTTCGGCATTTAAATTAATGGTTTGCAAATAATTCATGAATTTATAATTTCTGAAGAATTGGGATTGTTATTAAGGGTAATATTTTTGGACAGTACGTTAGAATATCTTATCTATCGGTTGCAACTATTAATTTCACCGACTTTTCGAGAGCGAACTATTTGGCATATTTCAGATTTCCCATACTAATTTCCTATAGCAAATGTTACAATGAACACGGTGTATAAATCACAGGTCTACAAAAAAAAAATTTTGAAAGATGTTTTAATTTCAACAACTAAACAACCCAACAACCCAAAATTGTATAAAATAATTTTGGGACCCTGATTATGAATTTCCTTTTCATTTTTATGTATCACGTAAGGTTTTTTTAAAAAATACAAAAAAAGAAAACAACTTATACACATAATGTACATTTATTGCACACAATAAAAATTAATGTATATTTCCAAAAATATAACATATGTGATTTTGTTTTCTGTCAAACTTAACTTATCTTTTACGTTTTGTATGCGCTTAGTAGCTTTTTTGTTGTGTGTTTTTTCTAGATTATCGCGTTGTAACATTCAGCAATAGTCTGCCATCATTGATATGCTCCATCTACCTTAATAACATCGTTCCATTTCCCGTATATCCTGGTGAAACCTTTCACCCTGTTCTTCACTCACTGCACCGAGATTTTCCGGGAACTGATCCAAATTTGTGAATAGGAAATGTACTTTTAAGCTCATATTGCAGCCCAAGTGCTGAAACTTCTTCAACATGTTGTTGACAACATTCTCGTAGTCGGGATCCTTATGATTTCCCAAAAGCTTTTCAATAAGCTCTTTAAACGCAATCCACACATCTTTTTTAACAATGTTCATACAATTGAGAAAATGCTCATCTTTACACAGCTATCTTATTTGAGGTCCTACAAAAACTCCTTCTTTTAACTTTGCTTCAGATAAAGTCGGAAATTTGGTGCAAATATATTTAAAACAGTCTCCACCTTTGTCAAGAGCTTTAACTAATTGCTTCATTAAGCCTAATTTAACATGTAGAGGGGGTAAAAGGACTTTTGTAGGATCCACCAATTTAGTAGGATGTATGTTTTTTGCACCTGGGACGAGATCTTTTCGAAGAGGCCACTGTTTTACAGTCCAATGTTTGTCTGTTGCACGACTATCCCATTCACAGATAAAACAGGGGAACTTTGTTAATCCTGATTGCTGACCAAGAAGCATACAAAGCACCTTTAGATCTCCACAAAGCATCCAATTATGTTCCACATACTTGATTTTCTTTAAAAGAAGCTCCAAGTTCTCATAGGTCTCTTTAAGGTGTACCGAATGTGCGACAGGAATGGAGCTCAACACATTACCATTATGTAGTAACACACCTTTTAGGCTTCTTTTGCTTGAATCAATGAAAAGACTCCATTCTTCTTTGTCATACGAAGCAGCTCCTAACTTTGTAACTAAAGCAGGAATGTTGTTACAATATACTAAAGATCCATCTGAACTGAAATAAGGGCTTAAGTCTTTTTCTCGATTTGTATGGAAACTGGTTGATGTTTCAGGAACCAACAAATTTTTCTCACGAAGTCTGGATGCCATCAATTCTGATGCGTCTTTCGGAAGATGTAAATCTCTTATTAAATCACTCAGTTCATTTTGAGTAAACAGTTCTGGTTTATAACATTCTTCTGGATTAAAGTCTACGTCGTTAGAATCATATGGGTCTTCATCGGAGTCAGATGAAACTATAGCTTCAATTTCTTTTGGTGGAACAGGTACTGGTACGTCAGGTCCGTGCGGCACAGGTCTGATAGCAGAACTGACGTTGGGATATGCTATATTTCTCTTATTCCTCGCATTAAAACCTTTTATATTTCAAGAACAAAAATAACAATCATCACTATGGTCTTTTGGTTCACGCCATACCATGAGTATTCCGAAACTTAATAATTTTTTCTACCTATTATCCAGTTTCGCAAGGCTTATACACAAACCCTGCACACATTGTGTGGTGCCCACCATTTATCTTGGTCACCAAGTTTTACGCTAAAGTAAGCATAGTATGCTAATTTTACAAATGCAGTTATATGTGGTTTTTCTTTAGTTATCACAAAACTTCCACAAATGTAACAAAAAGAGTTCGGATCATTTATACAATGCCGTCATTCCATTATTTAAATTAACAAAACACGAGCAGACATCTACGAAAATACAAAAATCTAAAATCGATATGTACAGTGGTAAAGCCAACTGCAGACTAAAAACAAGTAGGTATGTATCGACGTGTTGTAAGATCAGTGGGAATATAATACAATGTTGCCAGTTTAACTTTTTATAATAGCATTTTGCTACAAACATCATTGTCAAATTTGGGCATGAATATTTTCCACATTTATTTTAATTTCTTTAATTAGCTGAATTTTAACAAGCACACGTTTTGTAAAAAATCTGTACGTGATGGAAAAGAAATGATGTTATTATCGAGATCAGGAGGTCTAAATCATTCAAGAAAAGGTATTAATTTCTAAACATCAAATTTGTTGTAGACCTGTGTAATTTATGGATTTTTATATTATTAATCTAGAACTAAAACTATCACAAAATTCAAATTACTTAATAAAATAGTTTTAAAGTGCTTGCCCGTAAAGTACAATGCTCTTACTGAACAAAGCTACTCGGGCCGGCGTCAGTTCGAGCCTCGATTCGGGAAAAAGATTTTTTGGCTCTGGAGTCGAACTAACTAACTAGATTATAGTGTCCGCAATTAAAAAAGATTCTAAATGTTTTAAATATGAAGTAAAATTTTTTTCAACAATTTCTAATTAGCATTATGCAGAAGATGCGTAACAATAGTATACTTTTTGGTTTAATGATAAGCAATTTTTAAGTTTGTACATTTGTTTTGCTAGATGAGAGTGTTTATTAAATTATTAATTCCAAAGTTATGTAGAGATAAAATTACTTTATTGATTGGTAATACTTATTTATTTAGCAATATAAACTAAAATCTTTTTATTGTTTCAGGTAAGTTTCTACAAGAAGTGTGGTTTTATCCACTAAACCATAAATGTACGTATTTAATTTCGAGACGTAAAGGTCTAACAATCTATAATAATTTGAGAGTGACAAATTTTCCATATGAATTAGATATCTAGCAAATATACAAATTTGCATACCAATATGATAAATTTCTCACTTTACTGATAGCCGACTTAGGTAGATCAGAAATAGAAATGCAGCCTTGATAGCTGAAGGTCCTGGGTTTGATTCCCAGCCGGAGCGATACATTTTTCTCTATAAATTTTCTTTCTAAATATAACTTAATGTAGAACATTAATTCACAAACAAAAAAATTACCCTTTATCTAAATTAAATACTTAAAATTAATACTTTTATACAAATTATCTCTTCTGATTCATTAAAAACAGAAACCTTCTTTGGTAGTCCATTGATTCGCATATTTTCTCTAAAACTAATTTGCAAACACGTTAGTTTATTTTCTTGTATACAAAATATTTTTACTATCCTTCCCCTCTTCTAGAATCCTTCTGCTGAGCCATTGCTGTGCTGGTAAGAATTTAAAAGAAATTGAAGCAAATTTTCATTAAGTAAACACAAATCACCTATTAATATATTTAGGCTGTAAATGTTAATGCTTGCAATATCATTGTTGTTTAGAAAGGTTTTTTTGGTAGATTTAATATTTACCCTAAAATAAAATTAGTTATGTTCCCTTCTTTTATCAGCGCAACAAAAAATTTATTTCCGTACTTACGTAGGATATGAAGAAATATGTGAGGAAGGCCAGGAAGAATCCATACAAATTTTATACCGTTACAGCTCTAATACCACAGCTGAAACCGACATTTATTTCTTTCACCTTTCTAGATCAGTAAAGTGTTCTCCACAATCAGAATACTAAAACCGCACGATTTCTTAGAGGAAGAAACCTTTTTCTGCGTTTGTTCTTAGAAAATTTATGTTTACCAGCGGAACAAAAGTAGAAAGCATTTTTGGTTATATCATAGAAATTGGTTTTCATCTATCATGAAAAACAGAAAAAGTATACATTAGTTAGCAGAAATGCGTGAATAATACATCGAATGCATTATGTGGATGCTTTCCTGTAATTCAATACGATAAATATTCAAGGAATATTGAAAAAAATCTTTAGGAAATTTATTTTATAGAAACTTCTCCAAGAAGAGCAATCACGATTTTCTGTTCTATCTGGATTTTACCCTTTCAATTTTAAATCAATAAGTGAATTTGATTATTTGATATTAATCGAGGTACATAAATAAAATAATAAATGGTTCTGTTTACAGTCTACACACATACTTACAAGTATTGCTGGGAAATTACCAAGTTAAAGCAGAATTTATAGGAATACAATTCTCATGCAAATATTACCTCACTTTTATAAAAAGATTTGAAGTTTTTAAAAAGGCATATAAGTCAATGTTGTTTTATAATAAAACAGTTTTTATGTAACACATGTCACATGTTTAAGATAGTTTATCCACTTTTCTTGAATGTTGTATCTTCTCATTAGATTTGAGTTTGACGTTTGTTAACGCAGATAGTATTTCTTCCCTAAAACTAAAGCAGTTTTAGGTAGATATTTCACTGGAAATAGTTAAAACAGATCATTACCTTGATGTATATAAGGTTACAATTAACTTACTGAGTCCTATATTTCGTAGAAATCATGTCATTTAAATGAAAATATCGGCTGTGTGGATATTCATTAATTTTTGGTAATTTCGATATAATTATGAGGTTCTGCATTTTTGTTTTGATTCAGTCATCTGGGGTGCTGTGCTTTGGACGAGAATGGGTATAGTTTTGATCCATTTATGTTGTTATTTATCTTGAACTTGTAGAAGCATCATTTTTGTTTTAAAACGTAAGGCCAAATTTTTAAGTTAAGTTTTAATATTAATTTAAGTTAATTTTGTGATGCTTTGTGTGAACTCTATATGAGTGGGTTACCTGGTGTAACAATGGAAACATTCCATGTACAGAGATATCTGGAAATTTATGTATTTCCAATGTAATTAAGTTTAAATGGGTTTTCTGACAGCTAATCGTTTTTATTGGTTTTTCCTGTAAATATAGATTTTAGACCATAAGTGTGTGATATTATTTTGATCGTATTTTTACTTTTCATCTTTTTAGAATTAAAATTAGCGTTAATTTTTAACATACGTTTTTATTTGTGACGTAATGACATTTTCGATGTTTAGAATTTTAGTGCAATTTCGTTGTTTTTTCAAATGTTTTCTGTAAACGTATACGAAGGCTTTCGAAAAAGAACAAAGTCAGTCAATAAAAGTCATAGGGTGAAACCACGTCGACTCCAGATCAAAATCTGTAAAAATTAAGTTAGATTAGATTGATCAGATGCGTTTCTAACCAAGATAAACGTCAAGCATATTTGAATTGGAAATTTATCTGTATTTTTGGACCAAAGAAGATTTGTTTTCATTTTTAAAACACAATCACATGAATTGATGTTTTTCACTTAATTTGAAAACCAGGTATTTTCGTCATCGAACGAAATATCGATATTGTATGGATTTTACAGCTGTTTTGGGTCAGTGTTGCTGTTTTATCTTTTGCACACAAAGAAAGTGTGAAGTGAATATAGAAACATATTTACTTTTATAACCTACAGAAACACAAAGGCTATTTTTATATAAAGAAATACTTAACCTACCAAAATGTAGCTGTGCTGGAAGTATCAGCTTGATCCAAATAACACTGCTTTAGTTTTTGCCAGCTAGCCCCCAATAAGTCGGAGAGGAGCGGGGTAATACAAGATATAAAGGATAAAAAAAACAAGCGCCACTTCGTTTAAAAACAATGCTTATTACTAAAGCTTCAAGCTTATTAGACAAACGAAGAAATAGATCTACTAAAATATGGGCAACTTCCAATATTTTGGTCGTACCGTACATATATACTTACAAATGACGAACTGGAAAGCAATATTAAAATCATACAAATAAATAAATAATAACTTTCTAATAATAAACTTTCTAAGTAGGGCTTTATTTTACTTGCAACTATTTTCTATTGTGCAGATAAAAAAAATGTAATGTTTAAATAAAAAAAAAGGTGAATGGTGATTTGTATCACAGTTGGTTGTACTTAAAACTACTCTACAACAATTCCACTACTCAAGATCTCGTGTTATTCTTAAAATTAACATGCATGCATAAATTGTAAACACATTGAATAAATATATACATATACATAAATAAAATGACACATAATACATACAAATTTAGACAAACATCCCACCATTCGAAGGCCCACGGCTGTTTTATTTAAAGCCTTGCTTAGGGGTTTTCCGTTTCACCCTTCGATATCTATTAGTTTGTCCCGATCCGGTACATGTACAGATGTAGGTACGGACACAAAGGGGAAGAACCTTCTAATTAAAACCCACGGTCAGAGGGGCAGGAACACGAATACGACAACGAACAACAAAACCCAAACGACAAAAAAAAAGACCTACAAAGAAATCACCCTGTGTATTGTATTAATTTTATATATTTGAAGATTTTTACCTTTCTATAAACTGAAAGGTCTTTTACAATACAATTCCCTCAAGGTGACGGCTAGGGAAATAATATTACCTAAAATAAAAAGACATTTGTAAGATTTTAAGCGCATGGAAAGGAAACGAAAAGAATTTACCTAAAATGGTTTGCACTAGAACTTAATCCGTCAATTTGACGATTGATCGCATATAACTAATCAACATAACGACCATTCTGTTGAATGTGAGATTTATTCCGCTAAAGCGAATTATATATAAAACCAATTTCCTAATATATATCGTACATTCAACTTCTACTGCCAAAAAGCCATTTTGTTACTTCCACTCTCCTATTGAGAAGGAACTTAAAGGCGCCGGTGCGACTTTACTATAGACAGAAAGAAAGGGAAAACCAGTGACAACCAAACAACGGAGAAGCTTGGTTTTAAACAGTGACCATCAAACAAACAATGGGTTGTGAATTTCAACGTTATACTTTGTTAAACGATATACAAGGTGGGTCGTTACAAAGATTTTTGTTTCCTGGTAAGAAACAATTATTAAAACAATTTATTTGAAACGATTTTTATAATTAGTCTTTTAAATTTTAAGAAGTTCGTTAGGAACAAAGTCGTTTGTTTTAAAACATATTATTTTTTTAATTAACTGTAAATATTTTTGTTTTGATAAATTTATTTTTGATGTTGGTTTGTTCAAATGAAACCAGTTGTAACCCACATGTCAGGTTGTCAACGACCAATAATTCATTTGAACAAGCTTAGGAAAGATTTTCCTGTATGATCCCTATTTATGAATTCATATTTTGATAAAATTTTCCATTTTATAAATAAAATAAAATCTGTTTTTTAATTTATAAAAGTTTTTATTTATTATTGATGTGGGATACAAGTATCCATTTATTTTCTTTGTATACAGAGTTTAAGGTTATTTCTCGTCCAGATGCAGGATTCCAAGTATGGTTTGTAGTAAGTTTTTCTTTCCAGGCAAATTAATACAATCAATATATTTTTTATATCATGCTCAATCGAATTAAAACTGAGTTAGACTACTGGAAAAGAAAAAAGCTATAGGGTTGTTATATTTTAATTTTTATTAAAGCTAGCCAGATCAGATTAAGTATCTTGAATCATGTAGAGTTTATACTTTGATTGACACACGGAATTAAGTATACCTCGCAAATATTGCTTTGTAAATAGTGAGTCATCTATGAAAGAAAAGAAACATGTAAACTTATTACATATATAATTCCAACAAAATATAAAGTAATTAACACAAAATCATGTTAGAGCAAAACATTTTCGTATATAAGATTTAATAAGAACATGGACGATAAATAAAAAATTGTCATTACACTTCAATTAATAGTGCCACCTATACAATTACTGCCGTAAGGTAATTAGCGGACATTAATAAAAAGCATTAACAGGATTGACATTTTTATATTTAGTAGTATTTCATACAAACAATTCATACATGCAACTATTAATATTATTATAATACATTATCGTTAAAGAGTAACATTTTATTTTCCATCGCATTCTAGAAAACGGCATTATTTACTTTTATCTGCCAACAAGAAATTATAACTAGTGAAACTATTTAACAGATCGATGTGTGGGCGTCGATTAAGTATCCCGACACTCCACCCCTAAAAGCATTGATAGACGTTTCTTAATTATTTACCTGAATATTGATATTACCCTTGCCAAGTTGTCGCAATTACTGTTTATGTACATTGCGCTTCCACGAACAGCCTAAAGGTAATATTAGATGCAGACGTGTAAAGGATATATTTCCCTATTATACAACATGCACTAGTGCAGTTAATTAATTTAATGAGACCATTTCTATACCTACAAACACATGTATATCTGCAATTTCTGCTGTAGCTTTCACTCTATACGGATAACTACAGACTACCAAAACTATTAGATAGTGTAATTATTTACAAAGACATTTTACTGAAATTTGACGCTTGTCTGTACTATAATTAACGCAATATAGTAACGTAGTCATCTGATTTCTAGTGTAATTTATTTGCACTGCTCTTATTATAGTTACATTCATTTTGTAATGTAGCACACTGTACGATATAACATATATATTAAAAGTTCTTTGTTTAATCCAAATTAAGCATAATTCTTAAATCATCAATTCTATAAAATCATCTTGTTTTAATTTTTATTAAATAATTTAAATTTCAGAAAATCACGTTCAAAAAAAATAATTAACTCGAAAGAGCATGAACCTATAGCTCCTTAGCACTAGAGGTACGTAGAAAAATCGACAAGGAAACAGGGACATGCAGGAAAATTACGGAGAAGTTGAAAATGGTCTACAACTTTACGAGGAACTAGAATAATTAGACATTCCAAATAACATGTGGATTAGGGATAACGTGGGGACACCGCATACAAAAAAAGAACGAGCCTATATAGTACTCTTCATACCTCCTCTGTGGTGTGGAAAGAAGTGCATTTTTTGCAGATGTACAATAACTCGTGTCACTCATTTTTCTCCAAAATGATTAGTTATACAAAAAAATATTAGAGTAGCTTTTTGTAGCATATTCTACGAGCAACAATTTTCATAATAACCAATTTTAGAAAACTTCATAGTTTTCGAGATAATTGGAAAGAATGAATTTCCCCCCTTGTAGGAAATCTTGCACACGCAATATGCATTAAGACTTTTGAGATTATGCTTATAACCTAACTGTAGTAGGTTACTGACATAAGGTATAAGAGTTATCGCTACAGTTACTGAAAATTGAAAAGTAATTAAGTTACTCACAAGTTACTTAAGAAGTAATTAGTTACTAGTAACGAGTTACTTCTACTCAGTTACTACCCAATACTGCTTGAGCAATGCAAAACAATTTTAAAATATTACATTTTTAGAAGCAAGAGCAAGTTTTGTTTGTTTTTCTCATCCACAGAAATAAACTTCTAGGATTTATAAATTATTCAAAGATTTGAAAACAAACAAACTTTATATAAGGATAAGAAACGCCTTTTTCCTATAAACTTGATAACAACAAAGTTTTTTCTCGTGTAAATCGCATTTTAGAGCACGTACAGAGCCACATAAATACTTTCTCTTTTTGTTCAGAGGTATTTATAAATTATTTTGCAGTTGTAAACAACTATTTAATATTAATTTCAATCGGTTACGTCACTATTATTACTCAAATTAAAATAGACCTATCTTCATTAAATCAATTCCTTTGACGTTGAATAATAGCAATGATATGAAAGGCATTATAAAGGTATTATAAAAGGCCTACGAAGTACGTAGGTGGATATAAAACAATAGGGAACAATGTCAAAAATTCAAAATCTGAATTTCTCAATTAAAACTGACAAGCTCGTATCAAAGTGAAAGCGTCTGGAGACTATTTTATCTGTACGAACAAAGGTTTTATAACGGAAAATGAAGGAAACCAATTTCTCTGGACATTCCTAAATGACAGACAAAAAGAGATGTCTTCATTAAATTATATGATATCAGGGAGAAATTCGGTAAATGGTTTCTGCTGCTGCTGTAGACGGTGGTTGAATTGGAATTTGTATATTAGTAGATTAAATTTGGTATGTTCAGATGCTGTAAACATCCTGTTTCCCGCGGTAGATGATAGCATGTAAATTCAATAAATATGAAAAAAGTGGCACTCAACACGTATTTAAATACCTTTTTATGTCATTTAGATATACGTCATTCAAATACTCCGGAAAAATGTTTTTAAACTTTATTAAGCCCATTAAGATAAGCATTGAGTGTGTATTTCTAAAGCTTTTTCTCTTATTGTATGAGATAGAAATGGAATTTGCTGGTTACCATAAATAAATATTGATGCATGAATGCGTTAAAAAATATTTAGGTATGGGCTTTAATGTGCCCAAATGGATAATATTATTACGTTAGAAGTGGCGTGTTACCAAAATAAAACAAAATTAAAAAAAAACAATAACTAATTATTTAATAGAAGAAAACAACAACCTTTCGTTCGGACCGCCATACTGGGAGATTCTTCATTCTTCGCGGGTACGGTTTGAACTGAATCTATCCTCTCGGTTATCGGTTTAAGTTCAAAAATAGTGCTTGGTAATAATAATTGCTACTACCCATTACCTGACGAACCAGGCCCCAAAAGCTAGGAAGCTTGTGCGGGATGACGCAGGCGTAACGTGCGGCTGCAGCCGACTTAACAGGTGGTATGAGCACAAATCCCACATTTGTGTTACAAGTAAGGGAAACTGCAGAAAACCTTAAACGGATCTGCAGGTACCGGGGTCGAGTTTAAATTTGAAAAATCTACTTTTGCATTATTCTCAGTTGAAAAAAGAAAAAAAACCGTTTTAGGCAGTTATCGTTAAGTAGTAATTCAGGTTGTCTTGCTAATAAAGATATAACTTTTTTTAGTTGATTATGTTGATACATTGGAAATACATAACATTTCAGTTAAAGACTATTGAAGTAGATGTTCCAAAAAAATTGATTATTGTTTATTAAACTATGCGGTTAAACCAGAGCTTTAGCGTTATGAAATTGCCTTTCTCGCAATGCGGTTACTCACTATTAAGTCACTATTAAGTGATATATTTTCAGTTTCGTTCTTTTCAGCAGAAATTCTCGTCCATTTTCTATTGGTTAAAATTATAACTAGAATAAAATTATTATTATTAATCGAATAAAGATCAGGTATAATGGTATATACCAAATCAAAAATTGGCTCTTTTTGGAATTTCACATTATCGTTGTGTATTGTACAAAACGGTCAACTATCGTTTTGCAGACATATTGTATGCAGAACTACGCCCGGTGCTAGCTCTGAAGTATTTGGCGCCTATGGCAAAACTTCTTATAGCGCCTACGTGCCAGTCACTCATAATACTTACATATACATGGTGTCTTATAATAAAAGGTATACAAATTACTAACACATTTTCATGTTTATACAAAATGCTATATAACATTGGCATTTAAATTTTTATATAGAACAAATAAAAATAAATAAATGTAATTAACTTTTATTCCAGGATGGCTAATAAAATTATTAATTGACAAATTGTAAGTAAACCTTCTTACACTTTAAAAAAGTTTTACGCCTGCTGTGAAATATTGCTGTCGGCAAATCTTTCCCACAGAACTGGCATGAAACTATTTGTGGGATAGGTAGCTTTGATATTTTATCAAAATTTGTATGATAGTAACGAACAAAAATAATAGGCAGCAAATAACACGAAACACTAATAAAATGTACACAAAATATAGAAAACAAAGTTTTATTTATTAAATCTTAAAGTTAACAGAAAGAACACAAAATAAATGAAAAACGATACCAATTAATTTTCTTTTTATAAAACTCTATTGAAAAGAAATAAATTAAATGGCAATTGATTTTTCTGCTTCCTTAACTTTTCTTTACATAAAAAATATAAATCTACTCAAAGAAATTGAATCTAATCACTTAAGAAGAAAAAAAATAAAAAATTAATTATATTGATAATATTTTTCTTTTTTTATGAATTGAAATTTATAAATAAAATTGGCGTCCAAAATTCCCATCTCTATATATATTATTTGAGCCTTCTGACAGACTCGTGATACTAACTTCGCATCTCCAATTCAAATCAGCTGATCTAAATATTTAACAGCTCTTTCAATACCGATCCAACAAATTAAAATTGATCTACATAAATGATAGTGTGTTATTGTTTATAACTATAAGATTTTTATTATAAACAGGCGAGTGTAATTTCCAATAAATTTTTACTAATTCCTTTTTTAAATAAATCTTTATCATTAACAACGTTAATTAAATTTCTTCCTTTTGCAAAATTGCTTATAATGTTGAAATATTAATATTTATACTTGTAAATAATTGTGTTTTTGTATTTTATTATTAATTTATCACTTTAAACTTTATCGTTGATGTTTATCATAACCTCACTTCATTTTACTTTTTACGTTTACATGTAGCCTCATTTAGTTTTTCAACATAACCTTACAATGTTTAATGTAGCTAGAGGAATACATCTTCTGTGTTTTATGTCTATCTTCTTGTTTTTTAGGAGGTCTGGCTTATATAGTTTTACAAAAGACAAAAGAAACTCTCATTAAAAACAAAGACTTTCAACAAGATATAACCAAATTCTTATTTTAAAAATTTCATAATATACAAAACTAAAAAGACAGAAATGTAGATCCTAACATTCTGATTTTTTGATTCTGATGAAAAACATAATGCTTAGGTTCTATTTTGAATTTTAACGCCCATTTTTGAATGTCGATGACAAATTATAATTCATATCACGCTAATTAACTTAATTTACCTTCAACACATTTGTACACTGTTCTATATTATTAAACACTATTATTCTGTGTTTAGCTAATTAATTTGAATATTCTTAGTTGCATCTAAACATAATCTGCAACCCACATTACTTAAACCTGTAAGACGATGACAAATCGCAGCTCTACAAATATTTATACTCGACTTTTTTAGTAAAATCACTTCAAATCCTCTGGTTAAAATAGTATTAAATTTTTATATTAAAGCGAAAAAGCAAACGTCGGATGTTTTAGCTTGGATCGCATTTATCTCCTACAACCTGGGGCGCACCAATAGATAAGATTAGTTTTCTTTACTTGGTAACACACTGTACCCTGACGACGAGTACCGCACCAAGCAAATGCAAATTTTTCCTTGGATTATAGTTTGTACACATATTTAGTGTTGAATTTTGCACGGAAAAGTAGATGTACTAATATTTGTACTGTAAAAATCTGATAAGAAAGTAACGATTTTATAACTTTCACAAAAATATTAACTATTTCATTTAAATATTTCACAAAAGTTTTAAGTGGTTATAACTGTTTCATTTATTTATTTAAAAGCTATGCATGTAAGGTGCTTTTGTTGCATAATGCCGGTGGCAGGTTGCCTCGGTTGCATGCGTTTCCACCGGCCTTTGACTACGTCCTAGTAATGGACAGTGCAGTGGCTATGACAGGTTTTCCACATAATAAACATTGATATTTATAAAATTTAATTATTAAATTGTAATTAGTTATCCCTGATCCCGATGGAGTGTCAGTTTTCCAGTGCTTTGTGCACGTGGTGCTTGAAACTTCCCATATAATCCTTTATCAATTTCGCTTCGCTTCAAAGCCAATAGATTTCCATGGCAATAATAGTGTTCTTGGACGAATCTTCATGACGATCAACCAATTCAAATTGTTTTTACATTCTGTTTTATAATGCAGAGACTTCTAGACTAAAAATGATGCACTATATTTGAAGCTTGCAATATTAAACGTTCTTTACGTGTTTAAAGTATCCGATAACCGTGTAAACTGTAAACGATTTTGCAAAGAACAAAAAAATTAATTATTAAGCTGAACACTATTAATTTAAGTACAAAGTGTATAAAAAGGTACAATAATCTGGTGAAGATTATATATTAAAAGAATCCTGATGAGCTCCTGCATGAATTCAGAACAAATTAAAGAGAAACTCAACTCAACAAATTTATGTTTGTACTTACAGTAACTGCTTCAAGTCCTTAATGGTGATGCCATAAAAAGTTGAGTTTCGATTACGCTTTGTTAAAACAGGTCATTAATTTTCCGGGATTCTCTTCGAAGGGAACCCCCTCTCTAAAAAAGACCCTCACTGACTGTTTTAGAACTTTTAGTGATAGCAGTTAATAGATGCATTTCAGTTTTATTTGTTTTTTAACTGTTTTCCGTTTAGTCGAATAAATGGGTCAATATAATTCGATGCTTGATGGGTTTAGCAACAGTTATTTGAAATCGGCTAGAATCACTACGCATAATTTTAGACCGGTAACAATTAAATTTTAGCCATTTTAGTTACAAGCAGAAATTATGTTTTATAGAAGATTAAACTAAATTACAGCAAAAATCAATAATAGAAACAGACAAATATAAAATACAGAATTTTATGAAGGATGTTGGCGATCGATAATACGAGTCAGCACCTCAGTGGTGGGAAAAACCCACTTATTTATCTCTATTTTTTAATAACTCATTGATAATTTCTCATATTTTCTTGGAAGGAAATCTGGGTTTCTTATCTGCTAGAAACAAAAGTTCATAGATTGAAGAAGTTGGAATTAATGAAGGTCAGAATTAGAAAGCAATTCTATTATTTTTTTATTGCAACTTCTAAGTAGAATGAACTCTTGCAGGAAATCTACAATATCTTTATTTATTTCTATATTACTTTTTTATGTTGGTTTATTTTCTAATTGATGGAGTTACACTTCTTGGATGGATTCGTCATTCATTGAATTAAAATGATTCATATGCATTTCTTGACGTTTCAGAGCCTTTTGCAGAAATTAAGTTAGCTTTCTTTTATTTTTCTCTAGTAATTGTAATGCACTGGAAACATAAAGTTTTTTCCATTTCTGCAGATAACTATCATTGAAATGAAGGTTATTTTGCCGGGAACAAAAACAAAACAGATTACTTTAACTTCAAAAATTCTTACGCAAACTGTACAACACAAAATATTTAAACTAAATATAACTCAAGATTGCCTCGGCTTGAGATATCTTTCTACAAATTTAAATTCAGGTCGCAGGTATTGTTTCCACAGTTCACAAATTATGGAAGAAATGGAGAAAGGTTTAAGACACAAGAAACTACATATATTTGGGCGCCATCTGATTAGGAAAGTGCAATATTTTTTTTATAAAGATGTTGACTCGATACCAGTAACCAGAAACTGGAATCAGATCTAATAAATTTAATTTAATATTGTTTAGTCATAATCGATTATGTCAAAGTTAAGTTGAATAAAATATTTAAATCTTTCATAAATATATGGTCCTGTAATATTCAATTTAATTAAATTTAATTATAGTAAAATGAAGTTTCCAATTAAAACATCGTTACAAATTTAAATAAAAAAACGTGATACCGAACGTAAGAATTTTTTAACGACAGGAAATAATACACATCAAAAAATTGAGGTCAAAAATATTCAATACAAAAATAGTGGTTTACCTTACAATAATATTACCCAAAAATAAAATGCATTAAGTCACAATACCTTATTCAAATAGTTCAATCCAACTTCACCCTACAAAGCAATTGAAACAATATTGCGTTTTCTATCAAACAAAGACCTATCACCAAACTTGACTGCTTGATGAAATTGAAAGAATCTGGAAATCACCATACTGACGCCACTACTCAATTTGAACTAAGGAATTAAAGTTCATAACAACTGTCTCTCATTAGAACTAATGTTTAATAAAGTTTTCCTTTTCTTATAAAAAATAGCCGAAATAACCATAAGAGTTAAATTATTAAATGTTAGAATTCGGTAAGAGCGATTCTAAATTGATCACTAATCTTTCTGCACTTTTATCGATAATTAAACACATAACTAAGACATTGGGAAATGCTAAAGGATATCAACCCTCGTACAACGTTCTTCAGGGAGAAGGCGCGAGGCCTCCGGCGTGAAAAAACGCCACTTCGCTCGGCTGTGTATTCAACCAGCCCCTATCTTAAGCTATCTTCGACTGACCGTAAACTAAAAACTATTTGGCGGTGGAATGATTTTTTGAGGAGGGCGAAATTTTAAACAATACAATAGAAAAATAGCGGGATTTTCATTAGCCAATAAAATATGTTTACGTCATTTATTCCAGAACAATCTTAACGAAAACTTAAGGGAATTCCCTTTTGAACCTATGCACACAACGGAAAGCAAGTAACCTTTGCTGGTGCTGTCTAGACAGCCTGTTCCAGAAAATTCCTTTTGTCGGTGTTTTATTTACTAGTGGAATTTCAACGCAATATATTTTAAAACTACAGATTTAAGGTTTATTATATTTTAACCATAAAGGAGCTTTTATTAAGGCTGGTATTATATTTTAGCCATTGAGGACACAAAATTTAAAAACTTGTTCAAAATTAAAAAGATTTGTTCTAAAATAACCTCTTTTTTCCGAATAGAAACATTTGGTCGACGTGGGAACGCTTTATCTCGCATATTCACACCACTTAAATTGCTAAAATTTAAAATATTGTTTACTAATATATTTCGAAATGACTCTTTTATACTTGAAATAATATTTACAGTTCCAACGCAAATGATTTTTACGAAACTGCCAGGACCGCACTGAAATTCCTTTAATATTTATTGGTTTCAAAAAAACGTGACGTTAAATCATACATTGAGATTTAGTATCATTTTGAATTTGTGTAAGTCACTTTGGGCTAAAAAACAGGATGCAATTTAAAAGGTGTAGAACAATTAAGTAAAAGTGATGATATTTTTGCATTGGGAACCTGAATAGGTACTTAACTTATGAAATGTCAACGCGACAATGATATACGTCACACTCCTGATTCAATTGCTAGTTAGTTAACTTTATTTAACATTTATTTTATCAATTTAACTATGCCAGTAAAATTAATGCAAGAGAGAATACGAAAAATTTTAATAGGCATTACAACAAATCATTTAGCAAAACTATAAAATTTACTTGAAAAATACACAAAAATTTCTATCTAGCAAATCAAACAAACCACCATTCGTTGCTAGACGATACTCAGTCTAGCGTAAAATCCCCGTCTTACTATTTGTTGTAGCGAGAGCTTTTAGCTTTTTTCGCTAGTGTAGCATTGATTTATCTATATTATTGAATTCTTTATAAAATATTTTATCTTTTAATGACGGCAAGATAAAAAATCAGTCCGGAGATACAGCGGACCATTCGCTTAGATCTTTGGTGCCATTCTACAAATCGTGTTGAAACTAAATATATTACTCATTTGATTTTTTAGCACACTACTCGAAAACACTATGTTCGGTTAAGAGATAAAAATATGAAATATAATATAAATACAAAGATTAGTTAAAGTTTCACAAGTTCTATTAATATCTTAACCTGACAATAACTGAGATAAAAATATGTCTCAGATATGAGATTCTCTTTATCCCAATAATTAGATGACCTAACATCCCCCTCCACACATTTACCTTTTGAGATCACTGATGATTCGAGTTTCACGGACAAGATTTTCTTGTGACCACATTCTGATGGTTTACTTATTGGGCTCGTTATTCAACGTCGAGGGTTTTTCGTTGGTGAAACACTAAGTTTGAATAAAATCCCTATTTGTTAGCCCTTCCCATCATGATTTCCCAAAATTCTGGGCACATCTCGTAGTCAGGAGCTGATATTTCTTGATTTAAGCATCCAATTCTTTGGCACTCTATTGGCAACTACTTCTGAAGTTTTCTTGTGTTTAAGAAGAAAGTTCAACCTATTTTCTTCACCTGCGTTATTTATAGCCTTATAATTGTCTTGAACTAAACCATTTTTATGCATAATCCTGTTTTTAATTAAAAAAGTATTTAGTTTCAAGGTACTAATTGGGGATTGACACGCGGCTTTTGCCTTTTGTGCTAACGCTTTTCTAACTTAAAATTTTCTAAATATCCAATTTTATAAAACAGTAACAACAATTAGAATTTTTGAAAAAGTTTTGTTATTTTAAAATATTTATTTATTTATTGAGCTTTAGTAAATTAATTTTAAATTAAAAAAATTTACAAGTCCCCAATTCCACACGCCTACAAGTCCCCTTAACCTACTTCAAGAATGGTTAAATAAATGGAAAGTGAAAATTAACGAAACAAAATCACTACAAGTAACGTTTACTTTACGGAAACAACAATCTCGGAATCCATCTAGATTCAAAACTTACTTGGAAAGAACATATACAAAAGAAAAGGAAACAAATGGACTTACGCCTTAGAGAACTACACTGGCTACTCGGAAGAAGATCCAAACTGTCACTAGAGAATAAAATCCTCTTATACAAAGTTGTTATCAAGTCGATATGGACGTATGGCATCGAACTATGGGGATGTGCCAGCAAATTCAACACAGCTATAATTCAAAAATCGCAATCAAACATCTTCAGAGCCATGATTGATGCACCATGGTATGTGAGTAATCAAATGTTGCACCAAGTCTTAGGCATACCGTTCATCCCGGATGTAATTCAAGAGAGAAGTAATAGACATCACGATAGACTGGAAATTCATACAAACCCACTCGTACAAACATTACTGCAAGACAGGAACAACAGAAGACTAAAACGATGTTGGCCAAGCGACCTGAAGTAAGGTAGTAGGGATCTGAATCAATGGAGAAGACTTCATCAGGATATTAGTGAATTCAATATATTAAATGAATTATAAGACTACAAAATAGCTTATAGAATATGTAATTCTGATTGCTGTTTCAATAAATAAGAAAAAATTAAAAAGAAAAGTTAGTTGTCAACTGGAAATCAAAGGATAAGGCAGAAACTTTAATTTATTATCACCCCGCTGTAACTCACTGAGCTAAGAAAAGCGTTTGCCCACGCGCCTACCATATTTATTTTAAAAATAAAGCATACTTACTTAAATTTTTCTCTAAAACAGGGTTTAAATACCATGTTTACAATTTTTTTATATGAGTATTCTTTAAACTAATGAACACAATGATAAAAAGAAATCGTAACTTTATTAACTTGAGAACTTACAAACGATTTTTTAAAAACATGGCTTAATCTTTATATTCAATGTTTTAATGAAATATACGATATATTTCTGTTAATCAATTCAGACTATCTTTTTTTAATCTCCTTATCATCTCACTTGTGATCTGGTAGTGTTCTGCTGATTTCCCTCTCTTAACTATTTTCTAGCTTCTCTTTATTGGTTCTACGTATTCGCCTTTATTATTATTTGCTGTCGAATAATGATTAACATCCCCATCTTGTTTGAAATTTGCATTATTGTATGCTTGTTCTTAAATTTTTCCATACTTTATAAAGTAGTTTTTGGTTACTGTTGTGATCCTCCATTTTCTCCCATAATATAGCAATACGGTCTGTTAATCTTTAAAACCATTTCTTTAACTGTTTTTGTTTGTCTCTTGTATCAACTGTACTTGTTCTAGAATTTCAGTTTTTTTGGTGATTTTCTAACTGGCAGTGATTAATCTTATTTAGAATATGAAAATACAAAACTGCTTGTTAGAACTGCTTGTTAAGAATATTGAACATTGTTATTTGTATAAATATTAGCTATTTACTAAATGCTATTTAATAATTTTTTTATTCTTGCACAAAATGATGGATTTAATTAATGATTAATTAATTAATCTATGATTTAAAATCATGTACTAAATGAAAATAATATGAAATAAAATGTTTTTATGTTAGCTTATTTCTTAATAAAAAAATAAGTTGAAACCTGAACAAATAATAACATTACAACCATTATATCATCAATTACCACTGTATCACACAAAAAGTATTTATTTAAAATTTAAAACTTTATGCTAAAATACTCCTATTGTGATTGGATGTTTTAAGTCAATTGGGAATTATTCAAAAATACCCTGAATGGCCGCTTGGCCATTAGCGTTTTCAGTTCGTAATGATTTTAAGAATGTGCTAAAATACAATGACGATTGGAAATTCCATTAATATTTCAAAACATGAAATTGGCAAAGCAATTCACAAAACATGCCAGAAGGCTCAGAGGTGCCGAGTTTTTACTTAAGTACCCACTTTCCAGATACAACTTTTTTTTATTTTTATCTTGACGTGTGGTTGTTACTAGAGTACAACCTCCCCCTACTTCCAGCTATATTTTCGATTTATCGTAATTATGTCTTAATTCTTTTTCTAGTTACTCCTTATCAATGTTCCATTTTTAGTTTCTGACACCTTAGCAATACATTTTTAAAATTATTGTTTTTTGTTAATTACATAAAATGATTAAAATTTTCAGATTTTGCAAGAAAACTAAATTCCATGCGGATTGTAGCAAAGCAAGTCTCAGAAAAAATGTTCATTCAACACTAAGACCCATTTAGAAAATCCCTTGTTAGTTTTTCATTGCAAGGGTATTGAAAAAGTTTGCAAAACCGTTTTGGGATTTTAGTGCTACAGGGAATAAGGTCCTCTTGCTCTTGTGAGTTTTCCCTGTCGTGACGTAAATCACAATTCATTTATCAAAAAGACAGTGTATAAATGAGGGAAGAATAAATTTTATAATTAAATAGCGTTACCTTCTGGAACCGATTTTTATACAATAAGAAAGTTTTTTAACTTTTTATATCTTTATTTAGTAATTAACAGCTTTGCTTTGTTACTTGTGTACACAAGAACATCAACTCGTAAAAAGATAAAGCACTCTCGTACTGAATTCTGTTCTTCCGTAGTTACTTACTAGCTGCTATTAAGAAAGATTATGTACAACGTTTAAGTACATGAAACCTATCATAGTTTTCTCTAAGTGATCTCTGAAACCTGATATCCCTGCATTGCCTATTTTGTTGTAAAATACAGCAACGGCTCATTGTAAGTATAAGGTAGAACAAGGATTACAGGTTTATCGAAAATCTGTAATGTCTAAAAAAATATTGAGAATATTTGATATTTATTTAAACTTTTATGCATATTGCACTGGTTTTGTAGTTACGAATTTATTAGTTTCATCTAAAATGAAAAAAATTTATAAAATTTATGGAAGTTTGTTATGTTAAAACTATATTGTCTGTATTATTGCTTTGCTCATTACAGCTTTCTGTATTTTTATCGTTACAACGTAATAATTTTGACAATAATAATAATAATAACAATTGACAGTAATAATAATTAAATGATATTAATAATACAAAGTGATTTTAAATAATTAATTACATATTTAAGAAATGTGTTTGAATCTACAGATTCCTTTTTTAATCACATTTAAATCAAATGAGGTTTATCTTAGTAGCCATAATAAAATTAATTGTATACAACAAGAATCAAGTAAAAAGGAAATTAATAGGAGTATACAATAACACTTAAATAGTATACTAACTATATCGCTCAGAAATAATGATAAAATAACAATGTTCGTACCACTCGACTTTGCGACAATAAAATTTCGTTAACTTCAAGTTGTACGTACCGTGTGTCTCTTGCATCGAAAATATGGGATCACGTTAATCACGTAGGACTTATTAATACAACCGTTCAGAGATTTGATAATTATCTTGCCCAATTCTTACATTAGGAGATAGGGCTATCGCTGAACAATGCTGCATATAAGGAAGGAGCATTCCGATAACCTTCTTTCCAGTATATCCAGCTAATAAACTTTTCCAGGTGTTAATAATATTGTGAAAACAATAAAGTAGTATTATTTTAGTATCATTGTTATTAATTTCTTATTATATTAATTACACAGTAAAATAAAATGTTAAGCATATAGCTTAGAGATAATTTTAATTTTCCGTAATAAATGTTTTTTTTTGCTTTCAGAAAACTAATTTCATCAGAAGTATAATAAATGTAGGTATATCCAACCAAATTACTTATAGTTAATCTATTATACAATACTTACTAGCGTGGTAATCATTGAGTACATATGTTACAATAGGATGATTAACGAAAGGTCACTTTTAAATTTTTATAGGTGCCCCTACATAGCATTCTAATATTGAATAAAAATTAAAAAAAATAATGTTTAGAGGTTTCTACCAACGATTTTTACATTGTTCTACAAAAACAGAAAATATCAAGTGTTTATAAATTGCTCAGTATCTTGGTATCTGCTAATTGCACATGAAAGTTAATTAACCATCAATTAATTGAACTTAGTGTTTATTAATTTTCAAAAATTAATTAATATTAATTAATATCCAAAACACGAAATCCCGAATTTTTAATTTTTTGTGTAATTAATTTTTATTCGTTTAAATTAAGATAAAAGCGAAAACGCAATGTTCTCTATGTGCTTTTAATACCACAAACGATTTTGTGATGTTAAGGAAAGTAAGTAAACAAATTTTGAACATGCTCTTTTTAACCACTCTTCGTTTTATCCCTCTGGCTTTCTATTCTTTCGTACCCTTAAGAAATATTTTCCATTAGTTTGATCAAATCTTTATTAGAAGATTTTTAAATTAATAGACAAAAATCGATATAAAAGCGTTCATAAAAATAGTGAAACGATGCGATAAAGAAAAATTAAAATATTACATAAATATATTATAATTTAGTATTATAATATAATACGAGTATTTTCCTTTTTTAACGCATCGTTTCACTAGTTTTATAATAGTTATTTATGTATTAAGGGCATAAAGAAGCTTTTATAGCCAGAAGCGTTATTTCTAGCCCGAGGCGTTAGCCGAGGGCTAGGAAAAGGCTGTAGGGCCATAAAAGCAAGTTATGCCCGAAATGCATACACTATTTTATGCACAGATTGTTTTTATCTCAAATCTATTATTGTGTAAAAAATATAATTAAATGAGTACGTATACTTATGTGCTTATATACGAAGTACGTTACTATAGTTACTATCTAAAATACTTAATTGCAGCTTATTTTCATTGGTGATAAGTTTACAAATTATATTAAGAACCAATCAAGTTCTACAAATACAGCTCTGACTTTTATTTGACGTTTCATTATTGCCCGTCGGATCATAAAGAGGCCCTTGGGGCATAAAGAGACAGTTATGTTTAGATAAATCTAGCAATAATAGTCTAATTATAATGCATCTGTGCATAAACTCTTTTATATCCCTACAGCAATCCCCATGTATATCCAACCGGTACATACAGTTCGTCAAAACTCGAGTTGTCACCATTACCGAATGCGTGTAGTGGAATGAAAGATACTAGGGTTTCATGTAAAAAAAGAAGATCGGGAGTTATATATATAGCTCTGATTTCCATACATTAATTCACTTTTAATAATTAAACTTGCAACGTTTCAAAATTCCAAGATTCAATTTCATATAGTTAAATGCGAATTTCTAAAAATAATCTTAGTACGGCTCCGCATATTAAGAAAATATTTCGTCGTGTTTAAATATTAAATGTTTTCTCTTTGCATTTTACAGTTAGAAATTACTTAGGGTATAGTTTTTAGTAAAAAAAGCAGTCTACAGTTTCGTACCTTGGTAATAAAAAACTAAAATATTTAGTTTATTAAGTTCCTTCAGTTAAAAGCATGTACTAAATAGATTAAAATAAATTATGAACAGGCTGCAGTATAATATCGTTACTTTTCTTTGTCACAAATGATATTTGGATCTTGTTAGGCATTTTATTCTCAGAATTTTGTATTTTTGCAACTAAATAAAGTAGTTAATGTGTTTAGGCTTCGATTTTATGGCTTGCATTTCCACTGAAACCAGATAAACATTTTGTAAATGTAGAATTAATATTAAAAAATTCTGTATTTTCTTATTGGATTAAATTATCGTCAGCTTTTTATATGGGTGGTGGTTTAAAAATATCCCTCTCTTAATTTTATTTCAAAGTTGGGATAATTTTTGATTTCCCGTCAACAGCGGCTCTAGAAGCCCAAAGTTAGGGGCTTGCCCCACACTTGACTTTCAGCTATGGCCGTCGCCTGCAAGTGATATTATTGTCACATATTTACAGTACAGTTAGAACGTATCAAATTTTAGTGTTATACCGTACCGATTTTGCTGTTACGAAATCAATCCAGTGAAGAGAATTATCTAGAAATTTTAGTTTGGTGAATTTTCATTCACGTAAGAATAATTATTGCGAATAGAAATTATTGCAAATAGTTGTTGCAGTAGGCGTTAAAATAAAACAATGATGGTTCAAAATTCAAAAGATTTGTTTCCGGTATTGTATTTGCAGGTCAGCAGTTTTGTAGTGAAAATTATGTGTATGGTCAATATTGTGTTTTAGGGTAATATGTTTGGAGCCTTCCATTTATGCAAGGAATTTATGAACATTATGTTGGATTATGGATAACTGTTTCAAGGTACTGATAGTTTAATCAAGTTGTTTATGTAAAATTTATTTGGGATCCCGAAATTAAGTAATGGTTAGGAAAGATAATTTTTTATCTAAAATGGTTCTTTCTTTTTTATGTTTCAATATACAGACTTCAAATTTATTTATCGTTTTATATAGTTAGGCTCAACGAACTACTGATGTTTCTGTCATTTAAAATTTTTGATTAAAGATTAATGTGTTTGATTAATTTAACGTCAATTTTAAATGGGAGGTCACTTCCCAAACGGAGGACTTCTTGCATTTTTCTAAGATAAACATGTATCAGTTTGGTGGCGCCCTCTATTTTTTTTATTTGTTCCTGACTCTATTAATTAATCTGGAGCTTTTGAGGTTAACACCCACACCTGTATTCAAATCTGCAGAATTAGAGATCTCAACCGGTGCATAAAGTACAGTAAGTATGGTTCTTGTTTTCAGTGCAACGTTTGTTTTGGGGTTACAGTAATCTTGTAGGTATGTTACAATTGGCACCCATTTGTGGGCCTTTTGTGTTCCGTTTTTTTGAGCTTTTTCAGTCGTTATAAACTACATATCTTATGCAGTTTAATATATTATAATTTATTTTAATTATATTCCATAATATATTATAATTTGTTTTAATCATATTCTACATAATGCATAATGTTATTTTATTAAGTCACTTCTAGACTGTCAAGGTCCCCTTTAAACCGAGAAGAAGCTACTTGTAGCATCTTTTCAGGCCACGTTTGCTATGCATTTCTTCTCAGAACGTTTGGGAGTCAAACCAAGAACGAAATCAAATAAAGAAACTCATCCGCTCACATCCTGGAAGCACAAGCTGTAAATACAGCATCAAGCTGGAAAATAGACAGAGTTAATACAGCATCAAGCATACAACATAAGTGTAGTGTAGTTTGCATCATTGTAAAACCGCAAAAATCAAATTTGTCGACTTACAAGGGGAGGCTCAGACGTTCGGGTCACTGACACACTTTTAGTATATCATTAAGACAATAAAATGCGCAAGCAGTAATTTGCACAACTTAAGCATTTTCGAGAAAATTGAGCGAAAAGTTTGACGCGTCATTTATATCACCGTGCTTGGAATTGTTCGATGGTGTAGCGGTTAGCCTTTCAGTTTTGTAACTGCGTGATTGCAGGTTCGGGCCTCGTTACCGGTGTATTTTTTTTCTTTTCTACGTTTCCACATAATAAATTATTTTGTAACAAATTGCGTATATTTTTTTAAATTTTATTTAATAAATTCCTTTTTTTTATAAAAACTTATACAATATTAAAAATTAAAAAATGTTTATTTTCTCGGCTTCCTATGAACTTTATTTTATGAGTTTTATTTTGTTTTTGAATGGTACAGGCTTCACTCGCAAGTTAGCTTCTGTAGCAGTGATTAGTGATATTAGTGATCGCGAAAATCTGCGAAAAATAGGAATTTATTAAGTAAAAATTTTGGAAAATATACGCAATTTGTTATTTTTATAATAAAATAATCTGTTATGCGTATGAAATTGTAAAAGAAATTGCGGCTGGAACGAGGCTCAAACCTGCTATCACGCGGTTATGAAACTGAAGCGCCAACCTCTACACCAATCGAGTTCCCGTCCTAACAATTCCAAGCACCAGGATATAAATGACGCGTCAAACTTTTTGCTTGATTTTCTCGAAAATGCTTGAGTTTTACACATTACTGCTTGCGGATTTTTATTGTCTTAATGATATACTAAAAATGTGTCAAGTTTAAAAAAACACGGTAATCCGAATGTCTGAGCCTCTCTTTGTTAGGCAATTCTGTGTATTTACCAATAAATACTTTATCAAATTCTGGTCTCCAAATCTTTTAAATTACATATTTGGTGACGGGGATGGGATTATGTCGTAATTTGCGCTTCTAGAAACATTTGATGGAAAAATTCTGAGTCCAGATTGATTATTAAATCTAAATGTGTAATGTGTACTTCGCACTGATAATTAATTTTTTACACGACGATTATTAAAACAAATGAAAAAATTATATTTGTGTTTTCAGACTTTTGCTGGATCATAAACGCAATTTTATTATTATTTTGTTAATATAAATACTTCAAATACATTAATATCAATTCAACAAATAAAAGAATTTAATATTCAAAAACGAAATGTAATTCAAAAATAAAATTAAATTAAAATAAAACATAAATGAAAAAAATTATCTTGAGAATTTCTTATACAACGAGATTATTATTTGTGTATACACATTGTGCGTGCTTTGGGTAAGCCGGATTTCTGTTTTTAATTTTGTTTATTGAAAGAAAATAGTGAATAATGAAATGTAAAGATCTCATATTCGCACATTTCCAGCAAAGCAATTATTATGCATCAAAAATAAAATGGGACGACTGGTAGTGTAAATTTTACTAATTAATCATGTATCTATTTTCATTTTTTACATATTTTTGATTACCTAATTCTTGATTTTTAAGTTTCCCTATTAAGTCTTATTCAGATGTCAAGGTAACCGAGTTCTGCAACAGATTGTCATTCATAATCTGTTAAGCACCGGTTTTGATTTCTAAAAATTTAAATTTTTTTATTTAATATTAACTACTTAATTAAATTTTTAAAATTAGGAAATAATCGATTAATTTAATTAGCATGTTCACGTCCCCAATTATTATATCAATTTAATTGTTTTTTTTTCTTTTTTGCGGATATGCGCTTGTTATTGAAACTAGTCTAATAGACCAACCATCAATTTATCTTTAAACTCTTAAAACTAAATAAAAGTAACATTTTTTTAATCATCTTAGAGCACAATCTGCAAAGACCCGAATCGACAATTGTATCGTCGGCAGTATCTTACAGACAGTATCTGGTTTAATTCCTGTTATACAAATTACATAGCATTAATTTTTAACTGTTCTGCCATTTTATAGCAGAAATTAGTTCTTTAACACAGTGCAGCACCTAAAAAATAATACTTTTCGTTAGTTTAAATCTACCTGTAGAATAACGATAGCTGCTTTTCAATAAATAAAATGTTTAATATTACCATCATTTAAAGAAACAACTTCTAACAATAAATGTTTTACATCTTTGTAATAATATTATGGTATAAAGTAGTTACAATGTCAGTGTAGCTGGTGAAAGGTATACTGTTTTTCTTTATATCAGACAATTTTAACCCTTAACTACCCAGGTGCGGTCTCGGTGACCGCAGATATCTGTGCGACTTGTGGTTTTTCCTATTTCTAGGAAGAATTAAGATTTGTGTCGTTAGGCATTCCTAAATAGCATAATTTTCAGTTAGTAGCCCGCTGCACATCGATCTGTTTTCACGCGTTGCGTTATTATTGAAATTTAAATATTTCGTGGGGTCATGGGGACCGGAACCGGGTATTTAAGTTATGGCTAGCACTTCGACGCATTCACAGAAAGTTCGCTTTGGTGGTAAGGATTTCGAAAAATCATTGCTAGATATATATCTATTGTAACTTAGTTTATCCTGTTTTGTAAGAAAATTGTTTTGTTTTCTGTCTGTAATAAATTGTTTGATGTTAGAATCAACTAGGCTGTTTTTTCGTAATTTCCACAGTCAAATCTTTTTTTTTAATTATATTAATTTCTGATTATAAAAATTTAAAGAAAATCTTTTAATGCGAATTCACACTATTCAATAACTATAACAACAAATTTAAATGACTTATTTTGCATTTTTTTTAAATTTAAAGCGCTTTAAAGATCAGCGGTCACTGTGACCGCTCCCGGGCATTTGTGTTGCTCTTACAGCACCCGGGTAGTTAAGGGTTAAAAACATAGGTGTTTTAAACCAAATTTTAATGTTTTGATAGTATACATTGGTTTGTTAATAAATTTTACAAGTATTAACGCGTATGTTCTGCGGTTCCTGGGACACACGGTCCAAAACTGAGCAGCATTAATCTAGCAGCAATGTTGTTACCATCTGAAACTAGTAAATATAACTAATTCCACCTAGCGCTAAATTCAAACAAGCAACATCATTTCATGCTCACATTATATAAATAACAATTATAACATTAATAACACTAACATTTAAAAATACTAATAAATAGGAGAATATTTAGTGCAAACTTGCGTATTAGTATTACTTTTTAGTAATTTCGCCATTGTTCGATACCGATTAAGTGGAATATTTACATATATCAAAAAACTGCCAAACAAAACAAAAAAATTAGTTGCTTCATACATTTCTATTCATGTAGTCATGACATAGAAAACATTTTGTGTGCAACTCACGAGAAAAATGTTCTTTGTCTCATTGAATCTCATACCGAAAATAGAAGAAAGTTGCTATTATTTTCATACTTAATATTCAAATTAATCAAAACTGCATCTGCCCTCCTTATTAAATGCGTAACTCTAACTATACTTAGAAAGAGAAGAAAGGCAACTTACCGTAACCGAAACTATGCAACATCATTTCTAAAAAGAAATTTCCTCGGAAATCTTTTTTCAACAGGATGCTCCTTTGACATTTCCGTAAGGTGAAAGGTTAAGAGTTGATCAGTCAGTATTTGTATGCCGGTGCCGATGTATTTTCGTGTTCCACCTTTGTATCTGACTATTTCGTTTACCTTCGTTACCGTCTGTTTCCTAAATTTCTCATAGCACTTTATCGGTCTATTTGAACTCTCAGAGAAAAACATAATCTAATCGTTTAGATATCAAATTAGATTATTATTTTTTTAATAATAGGTACCCTTACATTCCTAAAGTTGACTTCGAGTTTATTAAAATGTTCCCCAATGGGTAGTTGATGACATCCTCTTAAGGTTGCGGAGCATTTTAGATGCAAGTTTAAAATTAAACGTTTGGGATTTGCTACTTTGCATTCTTTTTAGGCTATATCAAGGAATTGTTTAGAACCCTCAGGTTAATAATCTAAGTAACAAGGGTAGGGTGAAATTCATGACATAACTTGGGTGTAGATTTGGCTACTATCCCAATCACGCAGATAACATACATGCCTATTATCGGCTTAATAAAATCTCGCATGCTGAAGAGGAGAAAACATGGAGGGTTTATTACGAAAATCCCTTTACAAGATTTGATATTGTGCCAACACTTTGCTTATATAAATACTACATCGTTTATAATTCCGTTTAGATACAGTAAGTCAACATTATTTTAAAACCTGAAACTTTTGTAATATAGTGCATCGATAAAGTCGAGCTTAACATGTGAAAATCTGACAAGCTAACCCTGGCATATTTCTATCTGAGAATTATAGATTATTCGATTTTTTTAATATATTTGCGTACTAAAGAAAAGTAAAGACTAAGTTTGTAACTTTGAAAATTATGTAAAAGTTTGTCATTTCAAAAATTTTAGTTGGAATGTAGGTCTAGGCTGCCTTACACAACTTAAAGTAAATCTATCCTTGAAATTCATATAAAATTTATCGTCACTGAAATAAGGTCACAAAGTTTCTAAAAACGGTTTTATATACAATTTCTTTATTCAATTTTCCCAACGTCCAGTGCAGTGAAAATATTTTTCTAAGGCACACCTGCATACAGTACATACATTTTGCTGTCAGATTAAACTTTCGAGTGCGAGTTCGCTGTCATACATCAAATACAATATTTAAATAACCCAGTATTCTGAAAGCCCCTTTCGTCCGTAACATCTCTGAAGAATGGACTTATGAATACACCTAATAGTTAGCTATGGATGTAGATGCACGTGTAT
Organism: Agrypnus murinus; assembly: GCA_929113105.1. Taxonomy (NCBI): domain Eukaryota; kingdom Metazoa; phylum Arthropoda; class Insecta; order Coleoptera; family Elateridae; genus Agrypnus; species Agrypnus murinus. Next base: position 22,740,276 of record OV816026.1, read on the forward strand.
CTCATATAATATATTGCTAATGGCAATTGCAAAGTACTAGCATTTATTAACCGTCATGGCACATGGCAGTACATTATAATTTTAGCAGAATTCTCAGTTTGCTACTGCACTATTGAGCTGAACAGTTATGATTTATTACTGAAAGGGATGCGTGCCTCGTATTTTCTATTTCGTGTATTATATAATATTAATAAATGTTGGGGGAAAGTTTCGTTTTATGTAATACCTCGTTTAAGGACAGTGTTTTTTTATAATAAATATAATTGCTGCACCAATTGGTCAATTGCACCTGGGGAACCTTACCTGGGTTTAGAGGACCTTCTTATAACTTCTAATGAATTTCTCGCAAAGTAAGAGGTGCCAAGTACTGGTTTGCGCCTATGGAAACATATAGTTCTCTATTCTTCTTAAAGCAGATCGCTCGTGTTCTTTTATATATGTGTGATGTCTTGCGATGAGGTGTCAACATCCTCAACACGTCTGAACTAGTTTGCCGAAGTTCGAACTTTGACGTTCTTTGCTCGGACTTCTGTCGTACAACGTAAAAAATGCTGCCTCCACATAGTATTTGTAGCTAAGACAAGTGGGTTCGACTGAATGTTATGTTGAAGTCAAAGTTTACACGTGGCCATGATGATGTTTTATCGGTGGATCAAGAGCGTTTGAATGTCATCCCACTTCATAACCTAAAACAGTACTGTTTCGACTTTTTGGAGTTTAATCAGTTACGGTTAACCGTCTGTGAATCTCGTACGCACAGTTTAGGTTTTTATACTAGCCTTGAATTAACATCAATCTAGAGAATAGGATAATATGCCATCTACTAACTAATTAAATTAAATTTTAATCAACTATAAATAGTAATGTTCAAATATAAGACTAAATCTTATAATGTATTGTACAAATAGCTTAAATAATTAACAAATAATAAATGAATGGAAAAATTCTATTTAAATAGGTTTTAGAATTTTTCCATTCATTCATTATTTATTAATAATTATTGAACCTACTTTGTACATCACATGATAAGATTTATTGCTGCATTTAAACATTACTATTTCATGCTTTCTTTAACTCTCAAAATTATACCTGGATTGCATAACTCAGTCAATTCTACAACAAGATAAACAAAGGATTTATTTATTAAACACAGATCGTTAAAAATCAAGATGAAACATAAAAGAAAACAATAATTCACTCAACAAAAGTTTATCTTAATAATAGCTTGATTTGCTACGATTTAATAAAGAAAAATAAATAAAATTTAGAATAATTTCCCAAATCAAACTATTAAAATTATTATTAATAAGTTTTAGACCAAATAACGTAACTAAATGTAAATACAATCATTAATTATTTGATACCCCTCTACTGAATCCAGGTAAACCAATGAAGTGTCATAGGTTTACTCTCTACAACCTAGTGAGGTTGTAGAGAATAATCCAGAGAACGATAATCTGAAAACAAATCCTGGCGCTCGACCGTAGTTAACAAGAAAAACAACGCTAAAGTCGCAATTTTGAGGTTAAACTGTTATGATGTTAGGTTAGAAGTTAGTAAAAAGTTGGCTGTATTTACGTGAAAATGGTGTTCTTTGTGTGTCAAATGACAAGAAGGTTTTATAAGTTTTACCTGCTTTGTGACGTTTTTTCAACATAAACCTCTTAGCGCTCGAATAAAATACTTTTTGGTAAGTTGTACTAATGTTTAAGCATGTACGATAAGGACCTAGATATGGAACAATTACAACACAATTTTTTAAATTTTATTCAAATTTTATTACTAACTGGAGTTTTAATTGACTGTCTTTAATTTTTGTTTTTTATCTTTATTTTTGCTGATATCAGAAAAATAAATAAAATGCACTTATGTTTCTTTATTAAATTTGCTGCACAATAATCACAGGTTCTATTTACCCGTTGAAAACTAGACTGGTACAGTAGACATGCACTTCGCTTTTATTATATTGCAAAACTGCCAAATAAATATTTACTAAGAGGACGCTGAGCGATCTATTCCCAAAAATCAATCTTCTTTAGATTCTACACAATACATTCGTTAAATAACGTTGTTTATCCTTGTTGTATCCGGTAATATGTTAAGTGTTGCTCTTATTAAAATGATTAACTTTTATTATTTGTATACAAATATTAGGTTACAAAAACTAACTAACCTTAACTTTCCTCTATTCATGAAAATTTGCTCCAAATTGACTGGACTACAAACAATTACATATGAGTAAACTTACAAATTTCTTAAGCGATAATTCACATTGGAAAATGTCTTGTAGACTTTAAAATAACAAACTAAGAAAATCTCATACAGTTCAAGACTCTACACAATAATCGACAAAGCTCCAATAAAACATTGTATTGATTACAATTTACGAGTATAAATGAAATAATATCGAAATTATACTAACGATCACCTCGTTTATTAAAAAGATAGGTCTCTATTCTACTATTATAAATGATGAATATGTGGATTTACAACATGGAAGTATTTGCCGATACAATAAACATTCAAATAATAACCTGTGTTATTCTTTCTATTAATAAAAACTCTTAGTTATGAAGGGAACATCAGCAGTTTGTTGAGCCGAACTACATCAATGATGGTTAAATTTGAAATCTGTATATTGATTAAAAAAAATAGAAGGTTGAAAACATATTGTACAAAAACCATAACTAGTAGTCATTAAAAATTCCTACATATTACTTAATTTCGCGATCCCAAGCTTGATAAATTTTCCACAAATAACTTCTTTAAACTTTATAACGATCTTTTATTAACAAGGTCTTGTAGAAAACATAATGCGTCATTTGATTATTAGTTAAACCGTCACTTTAACATGAAAACGCTGTTATTTTTAAACTAATTCTTTAAACAAATATAGTGTACAAACGAGAGATCCTCAACACTAGCCTCTGTTACCTCGGAGAACTATACCAAAATGCAATTAGATTCTCTGTACGGTAAAACTGATAATCTTTAATTAGATTATACGCTACAAGAATATAACGAGAAAACGTTTTTCCCCAATATTGGTCTAACGAGACCAATATTACAGCAAAGCGTTAGATTGATTTAAAGGGGGTACGAAAAGCTACATGATTTTTACCCATTTAGAAGAGAGGTTTTTAAACGGTCCGCACAAACTTAACCTGACGACATTTTTGTCTTTTAAGGAAAATGCAGAATTTCTTACTAAGAAGGAGACGTTTATCAAATTGAAACGGAAACAACAAGTAGTAAAACTTGATAACTTAAGATAATTTATTATATTTTTGACTGCTAAAATTCTCTGAATAAAATGTTTTATTGTAAACAATGTAAACAATATCTTGTTCGCCACTAAAATGCAAAGGAGCTTTTAATTTGATACCAGATATTTGAACTGCAGTAGACTAATAAATCAAATAGGTTTTAACTTTATTACTAAGATAAGGGGCTGAAAATCTTTTTAACAGGAATTATTCTACGAAAACTTTGTAACAAAATTTATTTTAACAAAAACAAAATTTCTTACGTTATAGAACTTATCTATCTATGCCTCGGTTTAGCTTAAATACCATGAAATGAGAACTCTCTCACACTTTTATGATTAAAGCAGGTCATATTGGATCGATTGGAGCTTCAACAAATTCATAGAGATATGGATGTAGGGGTGCCAGGATAATTAATTTAATTTAATAAAAGAGTAGTGTTAATGCTGCACAATACGGAGCTCTAGATCTTAAAATAAATCAGTCTCAATTACGCAAGGACCGGATATTCTGGCACTCTGTTATTACACAAACAAAGCACATAATAAGAAATAATACAAATAATACCATTTATTTTTTTTATTTTACATAAAAGAAATCATTAGATAGTAAAAAAAAACTTGAAGATTTTCAGTAGTTATTTAAATAATATCTTAACATGGATTATAATAATATTATAACTAAATTAAAAAATACTTTAAAAATTCGTACTATGATCGTTATTAGGCTTGTAATTTATCAATTACACTTGAAAAATTAAATTCAGAATCTCATAAAAACTTATTCATTATCAAATCAAAAATTTTCTTTAAATTGCAACATTAAAAATTCTATCACATAATTATAACAATCTACTCGTAAATTTTGATAAAATGAACTAATTAACGCTTCCATATAAAATTAAGAAATAAAGAACCCACCTGGTTATTTATAAACACTTAATTTGGTTTACAAACGTTACTTCAAATGATTCGTTTAAGATGGTCACCAGGTTACTGGGAACCTTTTGGAGAAGATTTCCAGTTGTCACATCTTGGGATTCAAAGTACTGCTGCTTACAAGACCAATGTTAGGGCCTCACATCCAAATGCAGCTTTCGAATTTCCACATCAATACAATTAATGGATCTTCTTTAAAATTTAACAGCAACGAAGGGGAAAACTCGCAGTTTCTACTACAGAAGTCAAACAGCAAAGTAGGCTTTAAAATCTTTATCTATTTTAAATCTGTCAATTTTCTTACAACGCCAACTTGATTGCAAGGATCAATATTTTCACGAACTAAAGTCTATAATGGACTTTCCCTATAAATAATGATATTGTAAAGAAAAGTTTATTGATCACATCAATTAAACAAGAAGAAACTTTAATTAAAATAAAAATATTACCTTTTGAATAGGGATTGTTCCAAGATGGACGTTCCAAAGCGTAACTTCGTAGTGCGAAGAAAACTATAATTTCGTTATATTCCAACTTTCAAACAACGATTTAGTACTTTTAGTAAATCACAAAACCGTTTTATGCACTAATTAAACTATAATCGGCCCATTAAAGAGGAATTTCCAAAGAAAATTTGCAAAGATAAACCATATACTATAATTACGTGTTCATAAACAACAAGCGTGGGTCTCGTGAGCAACAAGCTGTCTTTTAATTGGTTGAATTCAGGCAGCAATTTGATCCTACCACGCCGTGAAGATGCGAAACCAGAGATTTATTATTGATTAGCAAAAGAAAAATACAATAAGAATTAAGTTATCGCAAAGAAAGTATCGATTATTTTGCAATCAATAATACTAAACCTGATGACGTTGCAAAATATCATTGAAAATTGAATATACAGGGTGTAGTCTAAAGCTCATATATATAGCTAATTTTGACAAGCTCTGCGAGTAGAACAACTAGGTCAGATGGTGCATCCGAAAATTCCTACTCTGCCCAAAGCCATGTCAAGAAAACTACTAAAAAATTGAACCCCCTGGTGGTTTTAAGAATTTTTTTCATGTATTCAGAATGTTTACCACCTTATGCTGTATATCTTCAGAATCTACGATAAATTATTGTGCTTCAGGTACACTTACAGTTACGTATTTTAACTGGGTCGCCTGGGAGAACTAGTCGAAAATGTATAGCACAAAACTACAACAAAATTCTCTTTCTTGTCTAATTCGATGAATATCGCTCCTAACTAGGCAGTGTTATATGTCATTCGAAGCGCCCCACCGAGAGCTACACCATAGTACGAGGGTGGTTCAAATATAAACCGGAATTTTTGAATAAACGCGCGAAGAAGTTAGTGTCGTTAAAGTGGCTGTACTGGATGTTAGATTGGTCTGTTACAAAGCGTAGAGAACAGCTGGGACCGCATAATTTCGCTTGTCAGTGTAGTTGTAGCCATGAGTGAGAAGGACGTACCAGTGTCTGTTGCGCAACGCATTATTATTCGTTTTTTGGTCAAAGATAATGTAAAAACCGCGGAAATTTATCGGAAATTGCTCGAGCAGTTCGGGAATGAGTGCCTCTCCAAGACTCAAGTGTATGATTGGTGTTCCGCTTTTCGAAATGGCCGAGAAGTGGTGGCAAACTTGCCACATGCGCGGCGCCCCAAAACAAGCGTTACCGATGAGAACGTCCGCGCTGTAGAAAAACTCATTTTGGGAGACCGACGCATTACTGTACGCGATATGGCTGCACAAGTGGGCATCAGCATAGGCAGTATTGAGCAAATAATTCATGAACGGCTCGGTTACCGCAAAATATCAGCCAGATGGGTGCCAAGACTTTTGAATTTTGACCAGAAATTCACACGCTGGGAAGTTTGCACGCGTCTCCTGCAGCGATATGCAGACGAAGGAGACAATTTATTGCAGCGCATATTCACCACAGACGAGACTTGGGTGCACTACTATACTCCGGAGAGTAAACGCGCGTCTATGGAGTGGAGGAAGCAAGAGGAAGGCGCCCCAGTTAAAGCGAAGGTTACACTGTCAGCGGGAAAGGTGTTGTGTACCGTGTTTTGGGACATGAGAGGAGTAATTGCGGTCGATTTTCTCACTGAACAACGAACTGTGAACGCGCAGTATTATAGTAACCTTCTAAAACACACGGTGAAACCTGCCTACAGATCGAAACGACGCGAGATTCCAATCCGAACTGCGATATTGCTGCAAGACAACACCAGACCGCATACAGCTCGGCTTACGATGGAAAAATTGCACGAATTGGGTTGGGAAACACTGGAACACCCTCCTTATAGTCCCGATTTGTCGCCATGCGACTATTATTTATTCGGTCCATTGAAAGAGGCACTTGGCGGACAGCGATTCAAAAGCAATGCGGAGGTAGAATCTTTCGTGCGCGAATGGTTACGTGACAAGCCGAAAGATTTTTACGAAAAAGGCATCCTAAAGCTTCCGGAGAGATGGCAAAAGTGTGTAGAGTGTGACGGAGACTATCTAGAAAAACTGTAAAACATTTCAGCTCTGTAACTTAATAATAAAATTTTTTACAGCAAAATTCCGGTTTATATTTGAACCACCCTCGTATATGTGGTTTTTAGTATTTGACATAATACTTAGGACTGGTGGTGAGAAGTGTGTTTTTTGGTAAATGACCGGTAGCTATCTTAATCCTAAGGATAAGCATAACATATTATACATTTTCAGAACCTACTAGCCTAGGAGGATATTCTATTATGCGCCATCTTAATTCAAGCACTCCCTGAAAAGTTAGGTTAAGTGATCTTCCTTTACAGTAGCAACTTTAGGTTAAAACTTGATTTAGGTTAAATTTGTTAGAATATTATAAAGTCACTAATAATGGATTGTGAGGACATTGGGTTTTACTACAGCACTATATTTAACGGTGTCTCCTAACTACACATTGTATTTGACTAACTGCCAATACGTATTTCCGTGACGATGTTACCTTTTTCTCGGCATAAAACCGTCTTTATGCTGGTTTTATGCCGAGAAAAATGTAACATCGTTACCGAAATACGTATTGGCCATTAGTCAAATATAATGTGTGGTTAGGAGACACCGTTATATACAATGTAGATTATAAAGTATTTGGTTATAGACTATAGAATTGTGACCTTAGGCTTAGGTACCGGTAGGTGTACCTAAGCCTTCCCCCCACCCACGTGAAGATGGTCGCTCGGAGGATAATCTAGTCCACCAGGTAGTTTCAAACTAATTCAAAAGAAAAGAAGTCTATTACATCTATTTATGTACTAGGTACAAATCATGATGAGACGAATAGCTGAACAGTTCATGCTCTTCGGAGATCAGTTTTTGCCGCTTTTCCCAATATCTTTGCAACATCCTTACAGATTTAATCCGAATTTTCAAGATTGACGCAATCCTCTGTCAAATTCGAATTCGTTCTGGTTGTTCTTGTTTTTAGCTTTCATTCGAGTAAATGCTGCTTTTATTTGAGTCGTAGTCATCAGGTATATTCGTCCCAAGAAAACACATATTCATTGTGCTCATTCTTCAATATCCTCGATTTTTTTTATTTCTTCAAAAAAAACTCTGACATTAAGATACAAAAGAAAGAGGCAGCGAAAGATCATCCGTTCCTACAATGAGTCGAGCAATCGGCAAACCTGATTTTGCGAGATCAGTTCATAAAAGGAATCGACGATCCTTCTAGAAAGGTTGATGCTGGAAAAGTGGTTTAGCTAATGCGCTTATTGAATGATGTGCACAATGAATATCTGCTCTAGTGGTCAACACCTGAATATGGAAGTTCATTTCTAATATTAGGATCTCTAAATGTAGTCGGAAAGTAACACAATAAGTTCCCGCCGTCCCCTGGTTTTACGCTTTCTACCTGGTCCAAAATTCTTAATCCATTTATCACTCACAGACCAAGCAATACGAAACACTAATTATGAATGAATCATGCGCAGTTTAAATTATTTAAACCACGTATTTAAGATTAAATCTTTAAATTAAACGAATTTCAATATTTAATTTTTAAAAACCACCAACTCGAATCGAACTTAATTTTTAAAGGCAATTGTTATATTTTGTTTTCGCGGCAAACTATCATTTTATATAAAATGGCGGCGTGAACGATCGTGTCTGACTGTCATAAACAGTAATACTGCATAAAAAATACTAAATACACTATCAATTACAATAAAATACCTTTTAGATGATTAAATATAAAGAATGCATTATAACAAAATCAATTACCAACTACAATTTGTTATCTTTTATATTCATGTGTAATACTTTAATAAAATTCAATATTTAAATTAAATCGGCTAATAAACTTAAGCACATCAAAGTCTGTTGAGCAAGAATTATTGATTCTTAGAAATTCTAATTCGAATAAATAAACCAAGAGGTCAATCTCTATACTATTTGATTTTTATTATTATAAACAATGAATATATTAAAGTGAAGATACAAAAATATATTGATAGAAAACAAACAAAATAAAAACCCACTTTTTAGTTACGTCTGTAATATTAAATATTAAATCCTTTTTTTATTTTTGTAATTAATGCATAGTTACAGTTTTAATAATAGCAAAACATTAATTGTCTTTATTATTAATTATAAATCGCTCACACTGATATTTATGTTCTATGTATAGATATGATTACAAATAACCAACAGTTGACTTTAAATTGACTTGTTCTAATAATTAGACAACATACAAAACCTTAGATATAAATTGGTACATCTCCCGTCAAAAATGTAGAAGACTACTAATAATTTTATAGAACTAGTTCAATTTTCAATAAAAATATGTTAGTCAGTAGTTTATAAAAATTAACTATTTTTATTATGTGTATAAGTAAGCAGTATTTGTAATTGAAATATGCTGAGGGTCATACGCACAAGCCATTAAATGCCAATTAAATAAAATTTTAAGATTTTTTTGGAGTTTTATTTATTCATTTAATTAATTTATTTTAGCCACGTAAAATGGTAACATGTTAAGCCTTTGAAGCGTTATAGGTGCTAAAATCAGTTGAAGAAAGTTTTCTTATATATTTAAGCTGGCAGAAATTAATATAAATAGTTCAAAGTTACGAATTGCAATTCCTTAGAATCTTACGTAACAAGGACAGGAAAACTGCGTAATGTTTCAGCTATAATAAAGCGGTATAAAAATTGAAATTTACCAATTTTCGTAACCCTAAAAATTCTGATATTTTATATTCTTACCATAAAGATTTAATTCAGTTATTATTATAATACTTAGATTAATGTAACTAAATAATTAGTTAAATTAGATAAACATCTTTAAATGAGTTTCGTTCCTTCATAATACGAAAAAAAAGTGTTGGAAAAATTCCAAATTAGTTTTTACATTTTTCTCTAAATGAAAAAGAGGAAAAAATTAATTAGATCCTGTTTCATCGCCAGCCTTGATATCATCTTAAAATTCAAATTCCTGGTAAGTTAAAATGATTGATGATGGGTTCTGAATAAATAGATGTCATTAATTAATGCGCCCGAATAAAACATAGTGGGGTGAAGTTATTCAAACTGTTTCACATATATACAAAAACAAAGTTTTTAGATTTTACGATCAATTTCTGAATGGGGAATTCGAGCAAACTAATACCTAATAAGACCTTTATTTTAGTTTGAAACAGGTTTGGAACAATCAGCGATTTCTGCTAAGTTTTGCGCAAATAGAGATTATAGCGTTTACTAACTTGAAAGTCTGGTATATGAAATGGAATATAACCAATGTTTACTAACAGCAATGATTGGTGTGTATGAAGTCAGCTTCACGTGAAATATTCTTTAACTGCTTTTTAATTGTTGTTATGTTTTAATCCATTTACAAGGAATTTGTCACAATGGTAGAATGAGGTATTAGTGACATCTAGTTAAATGTAGATAATAATTTTGTGGCTTTTTACTTTAAAATCTTTCAAGACTGCTAAGTTTTCAAGTGTCAATCTGAGCGATACAAGTAACACAAATACAAATAAAAGTACGTTTATTATGGGTATGAGCAAGTATCATTTATAATTGAAGTATATTTAAAATGAAAATCAAATGTATTTCAACTTTCCGTTTATGACATTAGTACCTCCATGGAGTTATAGTTCGTCTTCTCGGACAGCTACGCGGCTACACCGTCGCTTGTTAGGGAAACACTTGTAGCGGAATAATGAGCGCTACTCCTCTCCATCAAACTGCAACTATCACACCTGAATTTTAAGAAAGAAAAAATACCTATCCCATAACATGCGGTTTAACGAGGAAAGAGCTATTGAAGTTTCAAGAACATTTTATTTATGTCACTTCTAACCCTAATCCAAAATAAGCAGATTTTACCTGTAATATTTTTGGTGCAAGATAATGCGAGAAACCTGAAATAACTAAATGAAACCCAATCCTTTGTGCAATCATAATAATAATAATTGCTACACCCATGCTACAATCATGCTTCGTAAAATATGAAATATGGTTCTGGAAATATTATATTGTGAACATTTAATAACTAAATGGTTTGGCTCAAGATAAACACACTATTTGATTGGAAGGGGATTATAAATTGTTGTTTAATTTTGATACGAAAAATTTATTAGCATGCTTCAAGGAAATAATTTTTGTTTAAAATAATTCTATTGACTATTACAAAAAACGAATTACAATTTTAATTCGTTACCAAATGAAACTTAATGCATGTGTAAAAAATTTTTCTTGCACAAAGCAACAAATCTTATCTACCTAATGCAATTCTAATTTCCAAAAAGAAAATTATTTTATAATGCAAATTAGTTTAACAGCAAGGACGCTAGTTTTATTATATTCTGTGGCCGAAGGTTTTTTTAAAACCTTTATTTATTTAATATAATAAAACAAATTTATATATTTCGTTTGCAGTCGTAGAATATAATTTATTATTTATAATCAAGAGAAAACTTTATCTCCTTTTTACATTTATGATACAAATGTATTATAATATTACTTTGTCGGTAATTATTTGAACGAGTAAGACGAGTTTTAAGTAATTAAATTTGAATTAACACACTTAACAGAACAATTTTAGAATTCACACTTAAATGATATTAAACAAAAACAATTAATTAAGACTCGAATGAGTCTTTATGTTTCTTCTAGTAAGACAATTTTAAAGTCCACACCTAGATGATCTGAGACTGATTAACACTTATTAAAGATTAATTAAACTCACCAAAGATTGTTAACGGCAGAATACAGACTGTAGACTTAAGATTAAAACAGAGGTATTTATACAGTGATACAATCTTATCTGCCTACACAATTCTCATGGTCATGAGAGAGTTAATACTAAAGTATTAAGATAACGTAGATTTATCTTGAAAATGTAATTTGATATCGTGTGATTAGAAGGTACGTTACTCGCTAACAGGGTACTGTGCAATACCTGAATCAACGACACCCTATCTTTAATTTAGATTAGAAATTTTAAATATATATGTTGGTAGTACTATCACTCTTAAATAATATGTAGAACTTGATTGTTACTAGTCATGTATAATAGTCTTTCTCGTGATTGTTTTTCTTATGTCTTCCTTCTGTAATAATTCTGACAGTTTTTATTCTGTCCTTTTGTTTGTTTTAATATCAACTAATATATTGATAAAAATGTTATTGGACCATCCTTTGAAGTTACCCTGTATACTATAAAATTCAATTTTAATAATATTTTTATGGCACCATGTATGTTTGGCATTTCAACTACAAAATTATCGATTTTTCAATAATCCTATATGGACATAAGGTTTTCTACCGTTCTCGTTCCCTATCAAGCTATTAAATGTTAGACGCGTCTTGGGGCGCGAAAACAATTCTCTCTGCGACCCGAATCTCTTCTAAAACACTTGCTCTTGTTGAAGATTTCTTAAAAAGGCAAGACGTTAGATTTGATGCCTTTTAAATTTTTGTGATTGAATACGTGAAATTCCCTTTTTGATGGGCCACTTATTGTATAATTAGTGAACAAAATGGTTTTGTGAAATACTGAAAGTATTAAATCATTGTTTGGAAGTTTTGGAATACAACGAAATGATAGTTATTTTTGTATTACGAAGTAATGGTCCCATTTTTGAACCATTCCCTTTGAATCTGAAAGGTAAAATTTTTATTTAATTACAAGTTTTCTCTTATTTTATTGACATGATAAATAAGCTTTGTTCTACAAGATTAATAATTATTTATACAGAAATCAGTCCAGACTTGAATTCAAGTTGGTGTTTAAGTGTAGTGTCTATTTTGCTGATAAGTTAGCTTGGCGTTTGATCATCATAGTTGAAACTGCGAGTTTTCCTCTAGTTCATTTTATGTTAATGGAGAATATATGCTGAATTCAAATACAAGACATTATTAGTGGTCTTGTCTCCCGCAATGGTTTGAGTGCCTACTTGTGATAACTGGAAGTCTTCTCCAAAGGGTTCCTAACAACCTGATGATCATATCCAACTAGTCGACGGAAACAAAGTTTGTAAACACATAAATATTTGTTTAATTAATTGATGATTATTTAATAGAAACAATCAGTTGGGTTCTATATAGTATTTTCATGTAGAAATGTTACTTAGCTCGTATATCAGAATTTACATGTGAATTACTAGAATTATGTGCTAAAAAGTTCATAAAGTAACAATTTGAGGAAGATGCATGATACGATAAGAAATCAATTTTTATAAGATTCTGAACTTAATTTATCAATTAACTAATAACGATCAAGGTTGCAGTTAATAAATATTGATTAACTAGTAAAACTAGTTATAAATGGTTAAGTTCATTTATAAAAGCACTGAATGTTTGACTGTTCATTTTTGTGCATCATTAATTATAGTAATACTTTACTCAATTAACGACGGACTCTAGTTCACTATTTATCTAATGACAGGAAAAGGGTTTTTTATGTGTGGATAAATAAATGATATTATTGGAGTTATTTGTGTCTTTTTTTAAATTATCTCATATTGTTGTGTGATAGCGGAGTGAAGGAGTTCGGTCCTTGTACGATTGAGACTGATTAACGTTAAGATATAGAACTTCGTGATTGTGGGGCATTACTGCTAATATTTTTTGGTTTAAATCAATCGTGCTGGCACCCTACTCCATAGCTCTATAAATTTGCTGATATTCCAATTCACCCAGAACTTAAATGATTTGACAGGAGTTAATTTGCCAAGAGATGAGCCGTGTTTATTATTCAGGTTAAGCCGAGGCCTAATTAAGTATAACGTAGGTATTATGGTTTAATTAAAAGAGTAGTTTTGTATGCTACAGGTAAGCGCCTATGCGTGGGACTATTGTTTAGTAGAATTTTAATGGTACGCTTCTTATTACCTTCCTGATAATAGTTGCACATGTAGCAATCTCAGTATTAGTTCGTAGAACAAAATTTTGTATTCTGTCAAAATTTGTTTATAAAATTTAAAAATAAAATTTACAAAAACAAAGCAAAATAATAACTTTGATTAAAGAATTTTGCAGTTGTTTTATAGAATTTCTAAAAATACAGAAGGTTACAGGCATTTACAAAGTTTTACATTGTTTGAGACCTGCAATAACTTCAAAGTGCTTGAGGCTCTTACCTGTTTAATCACACTATCTACTTATACAATCGTTAATTATTCAATGGGTGTACGCTTAAACTAGGGAATAGAGAATTTTAGTGAATATATTAATACAATGTCACTCATTAATAATGTAAAGGTAGTAAATTAACTTTTAACGCGGTTTCAGGCTTTAAATGCTGTATAAACAAAAATTTGTTTGGAACGATGCGGTTTCATGCTTCTATGCTTTAGCGTAGATTCGCTATCTTTGCATTTCAGAAATGAAATATTTGAACCATTAATTTCAAACATCTCCTTGTTGGAGTAAAGCAGGTACTTGGTAGATTAAAAATGAGATAAACGAGGAAAATATTTATTTTCTTAAAAGTGTTATGAATTTACCCAGTTTCATGGAGTAGGAGAAATGACTAAATTTCCAAGAGCTTTTTATGAAAATTGACTAATCAGTAATGTAAAAGCATTCATTCAGTATGGAAATGAATAGGCAATTTTAAAATTCAAATTTCATCCGACCACTCAGTGAAATACAATTGAATGAAATAAATTGGTTTCAATAACTTAATATAAATGTGTTTCTTTTTTCTTATAAAGATAAATAAAAACTGGAGTGTTTTGGAGTATTAATAATATTAAAAGTTGCTTTTAAAAGTTTTCTGCAATCTAATTTGCGTTCGTAAGTGAAGGAACAATACATAATAATTCCATAAAAAAAGAAAAAAGTAGTCAAAATCAATTACCACAAAATATGGAATGCGGTGAAATTTTATTATCTCACAATAGAGACGCTTCGTGGCATGTTTTATTTTACTTTCTAACATAGCAGCTTAGAAAAAGGAATTCTTTGCGTAGCCCTGCATTTGGTTCTTTTTACGGTTAGGTAATTATCGGCTTATGTATATGTAAGATGATAATTACCTTATCCAGAATAAACTCCAAGCGGAGTAGTAGAAATTATGAAGTAGTTCTTATTATATGCATAAAAGAACCTTAGCAGAATCTTAACAATATCAGTTTTGTAAATAATTGTTTTGGAAATTTTCTATTGTAATTCTATTTTGTTTAATTCATTTTTTAAGGCTCTGGAAGTCATTTAGTTCATGCAGATGAGCAAGGTGTAGATGCTGCTCTTATTGAAAACCAAGACATAGTATATGACTATAATCAAAAACATATTTTTAGATACAATAACATTTGTGCTTGGAACATTACCAATAACCTTTGCAGGAGCTTTCTTTCAACACAAAGTCAATCGACATTTGCTTTTACAAATTCATCCTGCTTCTGTTTAGGAATGCACCGAAGATTTTCAAGGGAATATTTTATGCGCGTGAAATATGCAGAAAGAGAAATTCATCACTTTAAGTATGCAATAAGCATGCGAAGTGTACTATAAAAAAGTCAAGTCATCAATATAAAAAAAATAAAATGGTATTAATTTAATTTGTATTAAATAGATTTACTCAAGGCATTACTTAAATAAATAAATTATTTTCAGGAAGATATTGTTTTGGTTTATAGGTCTCACTCAATATTTATTTTGTAAATTTAATCCTGTTGCTAATTAGGCAACAAAACACAACTCCTATTTATTCACCTTCTTATGTAAAAATAACATCCAAAGTTATTCCATTTTTTAAATGAAAAATCAAAGGCAAATGCTTATTATTCTTCAGCGATTTAATTCTACAACAAAAGTATTAGTAATACGAAGCCTCTAGTATTTTATGTTTTGTTAATACAACACACAGCATTAGCATTAATAGAAAGCACAATTACTGACGATAGCACGTTTAAGCTTCAAACTTCGAGTTAGTTACTACTGACAAGAACTGCCATTTTTTACTACAAATTAAAATTGCAAAAACCAAAAGCAAGAGAGAACAAGCAGATCGAGGGGTCGTTCTCTGATGTATTTGATTCGTTCCTTTACTCTCCAAGAGCCATCTACCAACTGTTCTACTGAGGTGATCTATAAAAGTTAACGAACCTTTGACTATATCAGTTTAAGGATTGGTCTAATTCTGAATTTGGTAATGCTTATGACAATAAAGGGAACACTAAATTCATTGTATACGAATATATACAGAACATCTCGGCTATTTTAATATATTTTATGTTTGTAACTTTCAAGACTCGAGATGCAAGATTGTGACAGGTGACTTGCTAATAATGCAGTCTATTGTAATATTAGAGTAGTATGCATGGGATTGTTCTTCTCGAAACTGGGGGGGGGGAACTTCTCGCATTGCAGTTCTCGACTAAAGTGTCATGCCAAAATGCAATAATTTAAAAATTGGAAATGGTTTTAAAGCTTAAATATGTATTTAATGCAGAACGGTAATTAACGAGTTTATGTATCAACATAGTTCAGAATTTAAAATTAATTTCTCACGTTAAATATTTTAAGTTAACTTGTTATTTGTTCTTTAAGCTGCATTGTTAAGGTATGAAAGTTTATTAGGGAGGTTTAGAAAAAGACAATTAAGTGTTTGATGTTGCTTTAGATTAATTTTGATAACTAATGTATTGTAAGTTATTTTGTTAAATGATTATTATCAAATTTCTGAAAGACATTGACGTCTTTGCTCATGTTATGTAGTAAAGTTGTAATAAAATTTAGTTATTTTAGATAGCATTCACTAATTAAGCTTAATTGTGATTCTTTTTTTAAATAAGAAATCGAACATGTTTGCCGCCGTACATGTATGTTTATACTGTGTTTGCAACTATTTGAGACCAATGCACGTTATTGAAATAAACGAGAATTTAACATAATCAACCACTTGGGTGAAGATTTGGGTGGCGCCCTATATAATGTTATTCATTGATTACTTAGTTTAATCTGGAATTAGTAAGGCTTTGCGATTATCACCCATTAGACCTAAAAGTAATTTGAAGTCTCGTGTAATTTTTAATGTTACAAATTCACCAAACCGCTTGTTATGACTAAATTCTGTAGGAGTTAGGGCAATTAATTTTACATGAATTTAATAAAATGATTAGTTTTGAGAAAACTAAAAAGGCTATATCGAAACTCTTCTACTCTCGTACGAATAATCAATAGCTGAAAACCACTTAAGTTTCTACATTTTAATTTTTTTTATAACTTATTATAATAATAAAACAAATCACTATCAGTAAGCAAGTAATTAGATTTTCGACTGGAAAAATATTTGCAGTCTCCACATTTTATGGGGCGGATGATTTATCTAAAGGTATTTACATTTACCTAAACAAACACAGCAAAAAAGGTAACAGCTCCTACCTTTTCTCATTGTAGAAATCCTCAAAAGAGTACTAATCCTCATGAATTAAGTAATACAAAAATAAAGTGTTAAAAAAGAACGATCTGTCATTTAATAAATTTGCTTTTCATGTATATTTTTAAAGTACATTAGCAGTGACATTTGGTTTGAGATAACAAAGATCTTCTAAATACATAATGCAAAAAGAATTTTATAATAGAAGCAATTAACTTAACTGAAGTTTAATTTACAGCTACAAATACTGTTTTTTAAATTATAATAATTATGTCGTATTTAATTATAATATTATGTGAACATCATGTAACATCATAAATAACTCAATCGTAAATCACAGGCACTCGGAAAACTTTGCAAAAGTGAAAACAACTTAATCTTAATAAAAAATCTTAAGTCCGGTTCTGCAAATTTGCGTTCTTCTTAAAATATAAACTTGTGTAGCATTTGGTGCAAATAATCCTATAAAAATTATTTTAAAAAAGTTGTGTTTCAAACTTTCTTAGAATTATAAAAATACTTGGGTAATAAATTATTCCTTTCTGTATTTTATTTATGCACGTGTACATGGGTCTAAATGGCTTCTTTGTTAATACTTTAAAAAAAGTAATAATATGGTTTGTGACAAATCTAACTTATATATGCGTTTAGAAACAACTTGATGTGTTTGCTAGTTTTATTAAAATAACATCTGTGTGCACAATTCGTCCGCGAAGATACAAAATGAGTAGTATCTAGCTTTTCAAGGTCAAAGTCTAGTAGCAAAACTAAGAAAATTTTCTCTATTGACTCCACGTGGACTACACAGCCCTGATTTGTTCAGATCGGGTCAGGCGTTTTTTTGATTGGTGTACGCAGATCTGCACCCTTCAGAATCCTGAGTATATAATAAAATAACCTTCAGTTTTCAAAAAACGACACTTGACTTGAGTTTCTGGTCCGAGACACTTCAGTTTAAGTTTCAATACAGTATAGTTTATAAAAAACGACTGGGGTCGGATTCCCGTGCCTAATTATTTGAAAATTTGCAGTTAATACAAAAATACCGTTGTGTAATTAGTTTTCCGGATATTAATTAAGAATCTGTGGTTAATAAAAGTACCGTTATACAGTTAAATATTTTTTCGGATGTTTGTGTTTTTAAAGAACGGGAAATATAGTTTTTTCTATTAAAAGTGTAATAGCTTTAATACAGTTTACCGATAAAAATAGTTCTCGTACCGAAATACCGATAAAAATTAATTAACTACAGACTTTATCTTCAGTGATCGAAATCTCGGATCTATAATGAAATCCGAGTTATGTGGCTTATAAATTCAGTTCAGATTTAAATAATAAGTGGGTTGTTTTAAGAAAAACAACGAACATTTGCCGATGGTTCTTAAAATTAATTTAATAACAAAATCTTATGGAAGTTTTATGGTTGCATTCAGTTACTTTATTTTGGGTGAATTCGTGAATAATAGTTCACCTCATACAGACATTACGAGGGTTAATTCATTGCATCCTTGATTAATGTGAAAGCAAAAAATCTACGAACATTCCAGTTTCTCCATTCGTCCAGCAGTAATTATTTTGGTGTGAGCAAGAGTCATTTTTGTGCAATTTAGCGTTAATTTGGTTTGTGAATTATCGACAACTACAGGTACTGTGAATTATGTTTTTTTTTAATGTTAAATATTTATGTGAATTTCTTTGGATCTTTGTAAAATTTCTACAGTCCGTTTTTATTTATACGTAATTTGTATAGAATTTTTATTCATTTTAATAGTCAAGAGCTCTTATGTAGGGAATTATTATTTGAATTTTTGAGTTTAAAATCTGTAATCTTTTTATTTCATTTTTTTGTGTTTTCTAAAATAAATATGATTTTAAAGTTAATTAAAACCAGTAAGACAGAACCATTTAATTATGAAAGTTTTTATTCATATCTTCATTAAACTAAATTTTGACTTTGTTGAAATTAACTAATATTTTGCTCTAAATTTATATCGGTCTGATTTCATTTTCTGATTAGTGATTTCAGACAGATTTATTAGATTTATTTGATCTATTTGATGTATTTAATTATTGTTATTAAGCTTCATAATCAGATGGCGCCATTCTAGTGTATGTTATTGTGTTTTAAAACCTTTATCCATTCCTTTATAAATTAGACAAATGCAGAACCAATACCTACGACCTGAAATTTAAATTTGTAAAAAGAGCGAGATCTCAAGCCGGCAACTTTGAGCATTTTATATACAGTAAGTATCGTACTTTGTGTTCTAAATTAGTTTAATTAATGTGAATCTTTCGTTTGAAGGTTTAAGCTTTGTTTATTGTAGTACAGAAAAAGCGTATGTTTCAATTGTCGCCCAATTGCGGGGCTTTTTATTGTTTATTTTAGTCTGGTCAAAAAAACCAGGGTTTTTTTCAAGGGTGTTAATAAAATTTTTTATATGTTGATTAGCTTTCTAGTAATTTAGAAAAAACATTGTCATATTTGACAACCTTGCTTAACTATAATCGCATTCTACAGCTAGGTCTTTACCTTGTTTTAGAATTCAGATCGTTTATTAGTGTAAACAAACCGATAACGGTTTGTTTAACAATAATAAACACAGGAAGCAGGTTAGTCGGGTGACTAATTCTACGACAATTGTAATCAGCACTGATACTGATTCATAACAAACCAACTGTAAAAATAAAACAATAATCGACCTACATTTACACTGGAGACTGTGTACATTCGTTAAAGAATTATTTGTTATTTCCGGAATTTTCCAAAAAATTTTGACGTGTTTGTTTTTTTATTAAGCAATACTATCTTTTCTAAAAAAAGTTTTGATTAAGGCACCTAAACACCAGAAAACTAAAGATTTTATTAATGTAGCCAAAACAAGGCATCATCAAAATCCCTTTTAACTTAATTACCTAACTCACCTTATTAGATGAATGTTCTCTGTAAAAGATATTTTCTTATAAAATCATTAAAAATTTTTATTAGATAAACAAACTCGTACTTTATTGACAAATTATTTCAAGTTGAACAAACTACAAACTCAGCATTATCTCACTCTAAAATGGTATTATTTACACAGTTGTAATCAGGCATTGACTCAAATATTCTTCACTAAATTGTAAGGTTGTAAACAAAACGTGCTTTGTTCCAAGTTCAACAAAGTTCATCATTTTTGTCCAGCAGATTTTATTACAAACTTTACGGGTTGTTACGTTTCTTGATTGAATAAAATGAATTTTTAATTGTAAAAAGAATTCTAGTTTACGCGGAAACGACTGAACATCCGATAAAATGTTATTAAGGTTTGTTGTGCTAGATGAGATGCATCTGCCGACAAAACTCCATAATTAAGCAACTATTATTAAAGCGGCAAAATGATGTTAAAGTTTCCAACTTTATTATATTTTTCTGAAAAAGTAGTACGTTTTAGAACAAAGGTGTACGATACTTTTTTGTTCCTTTTGACGTTTTCTATCACCCTTTAAAATTAACGCATCGTCTCTGCTTCCACCCAGTATACATCATGAGACCTAAAGTTGCCTGTTCAGATCAATAATAAAAATTATAACCGTTATCGTATAAACTAAGCAACCAAAATGTTTTTTCACCTTAGTGAACAAGGAGCACACCTTGCAATTTCGATTTTCTGGCTTTGAGTGTAAAACAATAACCCTTTCTTCTTATTTTTTTTGTTAAACTACTTAATATGCAAGTAATTTTCTAACTAGAATACAAATTAGTTACAGGATATTGTATTCATTATGATTAAGCTTAGTAAAGCAGATGTAGTTTAAATTTATATTCTGCTTTGAACAGCTTGCGCCTAGAAGTTTGTCTTTGCGACACAGAATACATAAAATAATAAATATAGCAAAGAAAAGAACCCTAGCTACTTTACTATAAAATGTTCTTTTTAATGCTAAACTCATAGTGGTTTATAAAGAATGGAAAATCCCTCGTACATGTCAGTTCTGTTTCCCAAAGTGCGTCTTTAAACTTACATTTCCATACATCATAAATCCCTTATATTGCAATACCAGTGCTTTTTTCCACTAGAAATATTTGTACTGTAGAACATTTGAACAACATGTTGACCGAATGAGAGGGTATTATGTACAGTTGGGTAGTTTTATTCATGCATAGAATTTTCGATTAAACTCTGGCGCTGTATCAATACGTACTCAATAAAATACTGGCTTATAAACGAATTAAGCGTTTCCGTTTTTAAATATTTCACATAATAGCCCTGATTGGTAACTGTACTGTAAATAACCGTACGATATAAAATCATACTGACAGATTTTTCCATGGGGCTTTTTAAATTTGCATTTTTAGCATTTCTACGATGATACGAGAATAATCCAGTAGCTAGTGATGCGATAAAATTCCATAAACTAAATATTCCTTTTAAAATATTATCAAACTTAATTTCACATTACTGGTTGAAAAATCTAACAAAAATTTCACTTTATATTTTGGTCCGATTAGAGATTTTTCATGAAGAAAGAGCTGTTATAGCACATCAATTACGGAAAGCAGCTTGCATTGTAGCAAATCGAAGCGGAAAAACTTATTTGAAAAGCAACGGTTAAAGGTGGTATGACCGAAGAACCCTTTAAATCTCACAAGATTAAATCGTTATGATTTCTAAGAGACCTAATAGCTCTTTTGAAAGAAATATAAAACCTTCCAGTTCTTATAGAACATTTTTTTAAAAGAGTTCCACCACTTAAATTAACTGATTTTCTAAGGAGCAAAAGAAATTTTATTTGTGTGAGTATCATGCTGGCTTCGTTCTTTATTTTGATTGCTGTCAGAATAGAAATCTCGTCTTGGTTGTAAGGATTTTAAATCTGGGTATTGATTGAAAATCCCCAGAAAATTAAATCTCCTTTTCACAACTTCCATTTGTATACAAGCCCTACAAAAAAGGGTTTTTAAACAGAATTCTGCTTCGCCTATATTTCCAGGTTGTCGACACTTTTTAGTAACAATGTTATAGTGAAGTCTCTAGAGTATTTTATTCACTTTATAAAAAACAGATTGCTCTAGTCGAATAAAAAATTTTGTACAATATAATAAATGCACCACAAAATCGCACAATCCATTATATTAATCATTCCAGAATATACATTTTCTTAAAAATACACATTTAAAGTTAATATTGAACGCCACTGTGTTTTGAATTGTTTTAGAAATAACTAGAAATTTAATTTTGTTGTTAATTCAAACTACTTTAGAACCCACAAATTAATTTATTAAGTCGACGCTATTACAAAACACAATATGCGAGCTTGTGAGCAAATGTGTTGTGTTTAATTTAAATTTTATATTATCATTCAATTTTTTTTAATCCTATAACATTAAACATTAATTAAAAATAGCTTTCAGCTTCTAATTTAAGTTTTACGAAAGGAAATTTATTCACACTGTTTAAAATTCATTGTTTGAGATACTGTGCCTTATAAAATATTTTGTGTATGCTGTTAGTGTGTTTTGCTATTCGTTTCAAATATAATCTATTGTTTGCTCATTGTTTTACTGTGAAATTTGCTTTGTATTTCTTGTTTCCTTTCACATTCTTTTTCTTTTCACTTTGTTTATCAAGTTACTCTTCGTTGTGCAGCACCCTTCTGATACAACGGAAAGTAACATACTTTTCATCACAAATGTTATTTTTGGCTGGACAGGTGTGCAAGAAGTGATTTAAACAAAATAATCTTTAATAGTACCTTATTGTCTCAAATTAGAACAATTTAAAAACTTCATGAGCGTCACTGGTTTAAAAGCTTAAATTAATATTAAATAATTTCTTGGATATTATTTAATTGTTAATTAAGACTTCGTAGAACTCAGAACGTGAGGTAATATCACTATTATCCAATTCTGATTGTAAGAAAATGCAGTAATCAATTGTGTTTGTTTATTACACATAAGTAAATCAAAGAAATTTGCATGATCAACATGTTGGTATGAAAGCATGACACTAGTAAATAAAATACAAAAGCAATTTTAACACGACAAAAAATATTAGTGTGCTGTATCAATAGGTCCAACAATAAAAGGGAACATTTACAAACAAAAATGTAATTAGAAAATTCAATATTTGGGACTCACCTGCGCTAACACTGCGCAGGAGGGAAAATGATGCTCACAATTGTTCTCGAAATGTACAAAATGACTTAAATTTTAATTATAATTCAAACAGTCCCAACTGAAACTCAGATTACGAACACCAATCCCTTTTTTTGTTCCAAATAATATTTTCTAAATAATTCCAGTTTGCAAAATCCCATTTAAACGCGAAACCACGAATTGATAACAGTTAAACCCTCTCTGGGTAAAAGGGACTTGAATGTTTTGTATTACTACGACGAAAAAGATATTTAACAAAAATTACTCATAACGCTTGAATTATTCAAAAACCCGGTCAAAAGTTAACAAAAAGTCGTCTTGGTAACCATAACAACGGACATAAAAACGCAACTCGAAATCAAACTATAGGCATTTTAACTTACCGTTAAAGCAGCTTTAAAATCTACAATTATGATACACTACGAGTATACAGGATGTAAGGAGTAACTGCCATTATTAAAACAGGTGGTAGTATTGTAAAATTTTATCAAAAGGTATATCTGATCAATCACAATAAAAAATCTAAATACAATTTTTTTGTAAACATGATCGTTCAAGTAAAATTACAAATTTTATAAACGACATTGTGTTACACGATCGATTTGATAACTCCGTAATTAGGTGAAACTACATATTAACCCATTTAAGTGTCCGTTTAAGTGCAGGTTTGCACATTCATTGTCATAATTATGCAATTCATTATCTTCAGCGTTTCGACCTTTTCCAGTGGTGTTATTTAACCAAAGACGTAGATGATTGTTGGACTATGTTTGGATGTACACTAAAAAGTATATTCTTAATAGTTTATTAATTCAGTTAACAGTCAATAACTTATTGCACTCGCATATTATTGTAATAATGTACTCATTGTGAGAATAATTAATAGCAATTCTTAAATAATAATTCTAAAATAATAAGCAAGCCAATAATACACACTTTTCTGTTTCTTCCTCTTCCATTCATGATTTACTATGGTACCCTTTAAAAAATTTTAGGAGGACTGCAGACAACCATATGTGTCTTTTGTATAATAATACTATTGGAAAAGGTCAATACCCGAAATATGATAAATTTTTTTAAAATTTGAAACCTGCAACATAAGAACATTTTAGGTTAGGGAACCCCTACAAGTTTAAAGGTTTTGATGTTTTTATTTCCAATGTATTATAAGTACAAATTCTTTTAAAATAAACTCAAAAACTGCTTTAAACATTCTGGAATCTGTCACGTTTTTGTTGTTCTATTGGTTAGCGATGGTAAAACTGTCTGAGAAACTGTTAAAATTCATATTTTTAGACTCAAAATAATACAATATCTACCAGGATTACAATGTGTAAACAAACTTTTTCATTTATCAATGAACAACATAGTAAATACTTCCTTTCGCAAAGAATTGTGTTCTTTGCTTTGAAGTGTCTATCAGGTTGTGGTCAATCCACTAATTTTCAGTGAGTGCACTGTTGCTATTTATTTCCCAAGTTTTATTAAATAACGCGAAAAGTAATGTAGATAGAAAAAAAATTGTTGGTAGTTTTTTGTTGCTATCAATGCCCCCTGTCAACTGTTCTAATAATGACAGTTATACTCCTCACACCCCGTATAATGAAATGAAATCTCAACATACAAAAGTTTCTTAGCCAACATAGTTATTTAATTCTTTTTTGATTTGCCCAAAACTCATCCTTTTGTAGCATTGCTTATTATTATATATCTAAATTAATATCTACCTGCGCCTTTTCTGATACTCAGTTTTGGTTGTATCGTAACTTAATAACCAACCGTAAAAACGGTTGCTATTTCCAGGACTGTGCCATGATAAAATCTGGCTTTAATCCAATATATCACTGCACTTAATTACCAGGAAATCAGCAACTAACCTTAAGTTCCGTAATTCTAAACTCGGCAGTGTGCTATGTTTCTTAATTGCAATTTAGACAAAGAAAAATGTTAAAATAATAACGGATTAGAAATTACATGCTTCGTTAGATGTTATATTTTTATATCTTTTAATTGTGCACAACTCTGTTTTGCTCTTCTTGGCCGAGATATTTTTATTGATAACAATGTTCCAAGTATCAGGTGCGAAAGAAGCTGTTGGGTACCTACGGTGTGTAGTCCTCATAATTTTTGGCTATTTGCCATATTCATCAGATATAAATCTGTGCAACTACTATTCGTTTCGTAAATTGAAAACGAAACTTAAAGGACAATATTTTTACACGATTTCCAAAATTTAAAAAAGTGTGTTTGGGAGCATTTTCGCATTACGAAAGAAGTGTATCAGGAAAGCGCTCAGAAGCTCCACAATTATTGCAGTCAAAAATAGTTAACCAGATTGTGAATAATAATAACTTTGTAACGAGAAGAATCAATGTAAAACGTGTAATACGAACTAAGTTACGATACTTTTTTTCGAATTAACCAAAACAATTTCGAAAAGGAAACTAATTTGACATGACTAAAGATTTCAGATAGTCCGCATGTACTTACTTTCCTCATCTTTGCAATTATAAAGTTATTATAACTATAGACCTTTTGATTAACAGCACTGTATCTAAGAAGTGAACTAATTCTAAAGAATACAACAGCCTACTCGAGAATAGATATTTCCTTTCCAGAAATTACACTTCTTTTTTAATAAATGTGATTAAATTTATTTCCCGGAAATCTAGAGGTTTCCGCTTTCAATATAATCTTCAAGTTCTTGTTTATAGCAGACTTATTTGTCAAATGCCTATTCTTATTGGAGGAAAAGAATTGAGAATGGGGTGAACACTTACTTTTTATTGGGAAATTTCGCGTCTGTTTCTGAGTTATTTGTACAAAATAAAGTGGAAAAAACCCGATTGGTGTGTGTTGATAGGGTCGAACGCCAAGGTAGTTTATCAGCAAGAATTATCAATTTCAATTTGTATTCAGACAGCTGATTTCACTAAGCTTTAAAGATTAAGGGGGAAATATTGATGCTATTTTTCATTTCCATTCAATGTTTATGTTGGTTTTATTGATCGAATACAACGTATCCGAACTTTTGGTAAGTTAAACATGAAGATATAACTAAGTAATTTTTGACAAACTTGTTATTTTCAGAATTGTGAAATAAATCTTATATATAAATGATTAATTGCCAAAATAAACTAAAATGTTTCGATGTACTTACTAAAATACGACTATATGGTTGGTAGTACTAAGTTAAAAAAAATAAATATTAAATTTCAAAAAAGGCTTTCTTTTTAAATTTTAATTTACGATCTTAACGGAGCACTAATATATTTTAAATTCATTCTTTAATGTGAAAAGTTTTTATCTAAGACCTAGATTTAGAAAAAGTACGCTGCTGAAAAAAAGAGTGAAAAACTTATATTAAAAAAATACATATATATTAAGCGCAAAACCTGATGGGCTAGTTCTCTCAGCTCTGATGCAACTTTAGGGCGACAAAGTTACTTGAATTTTCCTCCTTACCATATCCGATTATAAGCCGATTATCAGCTCGTGGTCGTCTTCTTAACCAGCTCATGCTTATGTTAATCTCGATTTCCTCAAAAATTTATTTCCCGCTTCAGATATTTCTGGTGATAGTTGAGCGTCGATGTTGCTCTCATTGGTTGAAGAACACATGTTCTTCTTCTTAGAAGGCGATGCGTTGGTGCTTTTTTCATTTTTAGTTTCACACTTACGCTGAGAAAGAGGTGCGCATGCCCATGGACTGATGTTATCTTTTCCTTCTGAGAACAAATTTGACAATTAATATGTGGAATGAACGTTTGGACTTTCATTTCTCAACTTTTTATTTGCTTTTATTTATGTTTCTTGCTAGAATTTGCAATTTAAATTCGAGATTCTATCAGTTTGTCCCTCGGTCTCTTGGCAAATTTTTAGAAGAAAAGTACTGGTTGGTTTTATAGTTTGTAGGTGACCTAGTGGTGACATTGTCACCATGGAGGGAAGGTGGGACTCGTTTTTTAATTTTAGTTTGTTATTGTCGTATGTGAATATCCATATTTACCATAGCTCAACCGGAATTGAATTTTTTTTCGAAATGTAGGTTTTGAGTTTCCAGCGTCACGAGTCACATCAGGATGACTTGATTAACTTGGGGTAAAACACCCATCGTCCGACCGAACGCTACTTTAGGGTACAAGACCCGCTGCCGGAGACGCAAAGCGTCCAGAGGGACTTCGAGCCAACCACCTTTTTTGTGGTCTATTACTGACTAACTTTAGTAAAGAGGGATTCAAACTTACATAGTGACGGGCAATCTTTAGGGGGAACAATTCGAATAGACCAATAAAAGAACTACATTGCTTTCTTGAACCAATCAAAATTAGTATTTTTACACAAAGAAAAATTCGGAATCAGGGGCTTCGCAATGGCGAGATTTGCATACATGACCATAATAAAATCTTTCGAAACGAAAATGTGTTTATTTAAAATTTACTAACAGGCACGTACAAGGAAGCAATAAATTAAGGCAAGATAAGTTTTAATGATATATTTTCATAGAACTTTAACTTATATACATGGGAATATTTAAAAATGTTCGTTCGCACCAACTGAAATCGCTGGCCTTTTAAATCTAGAGGACAAATTTGTTCGAGAATATTCTTTTCCGCAAGAACAACAACCGTTGTTTATCGGAACATGAAATAATAAATTTTAACAGGTGCAAAAATGGTATTTTTGTAAAACGAAATCTGTAACTTCTTCTAGAAGCAAATTTTATTAGTCTGGAATAATTCTTTTGAAAGTGACCTTTGATATTTAGTAGGACTTATATTTATACAGAATACCAACGTAATTTTAAATCAAGAAAAAATATACAATAATATGCAGGACCGCACCAAGGGTTTTTATCTATTATACATACAAAATGATAATTAGTATGGTTAAAAAAACGTAACGTTACAAGTTTTGTATTGTACTGCGTCTTTTGGGAGACAGTTTTTTGTCCCTTTACAGTACCGTTGGCAATGCCATTTACCGTTCCGTGCCGTTTAGGCAATATCGTACCGTATCGTTTTGCAGTGCCGTTTGTACTGCGATTCATGGAGATAATTTGAGTCTCTTTACCGTATCTTTTGCAGTATCGTTTCATACTGTGCTCTTCGGAGGCATTTTGGCCTCTGTACCGTTTGGTGATTTTGGTCAGCGCGTTATCGTTTTTGCCTGTTGAGGCATAGGGTGCTTTGAATGTACCGTTTTGTATCGTTACAGTTTGCTGTGGCGCTTTTGAGTGAGTGCTTTTGAGTCAGAATTTGTCTGATGATTGAGAATTTGAAAAAGCTTGAGTGACCTTAATGTGCTTAGTTTCAGTGTGTGATAGAGAACCGTGTGGTAGTACAATTTGTCCGTTCACAAAGTCTTATTGAGATGTTAGTATTTGACCTTGTAAACTGAGAATTTTGAGAAGTTTTGAGTTTGCCTAAGGTGAGCGGCAAAGCTCGGTTTAAGTATATCAATGTTTGTAATTGTACCACTCTGTCCGTTAGGACAATCTCTCGTTTCGTCTGGTATATTGACTGTGAGTCACTATATGAGTTTGGATATCTGTTACCGTATTGAGTTCAGATATGTGTTATAGTATTGAGTCTTTAATGTCATGTTCTTTTCAGAACAAACCTTCGGGTTATGACTTCTTTTGTGTCCTTATTTCTGTGTCTGCCATAGCGCGGCAGGATGCGCTATAGAAATTCCTTGCACCGTAAGCGGGTTCCAGTATGAGTCTTGGTAAAGCTATGGTGGCCTTAACTAGTAGTTCTAGTGTCTTTTTACCATCTTGTGCTACCATTCTTATGGACCTTGTGGTCCTTTGGGTAATTCTTGACCATTTTAATCTGTATATCCTTCCGGGATACCCTATTTCCCTTAATTAAAATACTTTTAGTTTGTTCAAGGACAATTTTGTCCCTTTCAGAACAAACCCTTGGGTCATCTTTTGACCATTCTAATCTGTATATCCTTTTATGGATGCCCGAATTTCCCAAAAATGACAGTAAAGTTGTTTTATAATTTCCCGTGGTAAGTATGGTACACTAATTTGTCCCGCCGCCTTACTGAATCAGTGTGTGTGGGTGTGTGTATATATACACTATTTTTGATGTTCCTTTCAGAACAAGTTTTTCCGTTTTGGTTTGTTTGGATTATAATTTTCATCAAGCAGGATTCCGAATATTTTTTACTGTCGTGCTTCTGTCACGTTTGGATAATTCGTCACCATTTAGTGAGTGAATCGCTTGTATTTTTGACAAAATGATATGGAAAAATAATAGTGGGTCAATTTGTCCTTCTATGCCAATCCATCATTCTTACTCTTGAAGTACATGCATTGTGTTTTCATTCATTCATGTGTCTTGGTATAGTTTTATTCTGTGGAGACAGCCAGCGCTACCTAGGCTGGATGACCCAAACCCTATTGGACTACGCGATGTAAAAGAGAGAGGTGAGGATCCGAGCTTGAATTATTTTTCCGTATTTCAACAAAAGCAACAAGCAGTAAAAACAGCAGTGTTTTAAGAGTGCATTAGTTACTAAAGCTTACCCATTAGGGTAAGCAGTTGGCACCTAGTCATTATAAATCTTCGGTGTCATGTCGTAGTGACAGTTTACAGTTGTGTGACTTTCAGGGTCATGGGTTCATGTGAGTTTAGTCCTTGTGTTAGACAAGTTTTTGTCGATGTTTTGAGCATAGATTATGTTTTAGGTTTTTGATTGTTATTACAACCATAGTTTATAAGTTTATGGGTGTTGGGCATAATGATTAATGTGTTTTGGTTAGATACTAGTGTAGTACTTTTTTTATATGTTTTCAAACATGTTTATAAGTTAGGCTTCATAGCTTTTCTTTTTTATCGTTTTTTTCTTTTTCTCTGGCGATTGAGCGAGTATAACGTCACGTTTTTGTCAATTTTACTGGGAAATTCTTAGTTCAGTCAGTACAATGTACAAAAGAGTCGCCTTTGTACATTTTTAAACAATATTTCAGCAAAGTTTTCCTTGATGTGAACGATCATTTTAAAACGTTCACATGTACATAATCTTGGTTCCTTTGAAAAATATATTAATAAAATGTATTAGGTTTTTATTTATGGCTTCCTGTACATTGTTACTTGAACGAATTCTTGCCAGCCCAGACTTATAAAAACACACTGATAAACACGTGTAAATAAATATTGAGTTATTCCGACGACGCAGATTTTAATATGGGTAAAGTTCCGTAGATTAAAATAATTTGTTCTAGAAAGATGTGACGTAGCCACCCCCCTGAGTTCACTCAGAATTCGGATCTCTTTGTTGAGTAAAATCTTTTACTTACTTTTCCATTAGACTACCATCGAGGAGGTTGGTGCCTTGAGGCATCTCCGCGCGCTTTGCGCTACGGTGATATAAAGAGGATCGTTACAATGAATGTACGCCCTTATTAATAAATATTTAGTTCGGAATTAGTGAATTTGACAAAATATTCCGTACTATCGTTCATGCCTCAATTTAAATTAATATTATGTAGTACCCATTCCGTTGTTTGGAAATAGATCCATAATAAGAATAGTTTTGTAAAGCTTTGTTAGTTTAACGAAGAAAATAATACCGTCTTGTCGTATCTGAAAATTAAGTATAATTCCGTATTACCTATTAAGGATTTGTTAACTAATCTTCAAGTATATCGTTTTTTAGTACAGTTACTGTTAACATTTTTGAGAATTTGTTCCGTTCGGAAGTTAGTGCAAACTAAATAATTATGTTAAAGTTCGATGAATCTTTTTAAAACGATATAGTTTAGAATTCAAGAAAATAAGGAAATGTTCCCGCAACTTTAAAGTCAGCAGTTTGTGATTGTGTTTTGTTCATGTTATTATGTGTTATGGTCATTTTTTTGTTTGTGTGAAACGTTTTGAGCTTTCTGTTTGTGCAAAAAATTTATGAAAATGAAGGAGACTTGTATTGGGATTACGTTCTTGTTTATGTAAGTTTAGTTATGTTTAATTTAATAGTTAGCTTAGGATCCCGAAATATTTTTAGAAAATGATGAATTATTATTGTATTATTTTTAAAAAGAAAATTCCTCTAACATGTGTCATTTGTTATTACATTAATTAATTAACATATTTAATATATAGATTTCAAACTTAATTATCGTATGATATGGTTATAGGGTCAACGAATTGCTGATGTTTTTTGTCAAAAATAATTTTTTTTATTGTTTAATAAACGTATGATTAACTTAACGTCAAATTTAAATGGGAAGTTCCAAAACTGATAACTTTTCGACTTGTATTGAAAACCTAAGAACATCAGTTTTGGTGGCGCTCAACATGTTTTTTTGTTTGTTCCTGATTCCATGAATTAATTAGAAGCTTTCGGGGTTAACACCCACACCTGTATTTAAATTTGCATAATAAAGATCTCAACAGCCGGTGCATTTTTGAGTTGTACGGTATGTATTAAATCTTTTGTTTTTGTGATAAAATAACGTTGTTTCATGCCTGCGTAGCGTTAGATGATCAGTTTCTTATTTT
This sequence comes from Agrypnus murinus, assembly GCA_929113105.1. Taxonomy (NCBI): domain Eukaryota; kingdom Metazoa; phylum Arthropoda; class Insecta; order Coleoptera; family Elateridae; genus Agrypnus; species Agrypnus murinus. The sequence continues at coordinate 22,772,014 of OV816026.1, forward strand.
ACTGGGGTACAAAAGATTATTACGTAGCTCTGTTGCTTCTACTATCGTTTCTTTAATTTCAAGAAATGAATATATCAAGTTACTTTAGGCTTTATTATAGAATCTATTCATTTATTTACAGGGAGTCTGATTTGTCTATTTACGAAGTTTAGTTATTTTTACGCTAAAGTTTTAGTAATAAATTTGAATTTTAAAAATAATGAAATTTTTTATAAAAATATTTTATAGTGTCAAACAAGTTTTGAAGAAGATGATATCTGTAGATTTACAAGCATGTTTTTAAAACAAATACTAAAGCTTCTATCTTGGCCTGATAGTTATTCATCTCTGTCTATAATTCGGTCTCTTTAATAAACTGTGTAAGGGGTATTTCGATTCTTAAAGCAGCTGTGGCCTTACTCTAGTCAAGATATTTGCTAAGGATTGTATATAGTGGGATTACCAACAATGCTGTTTAGGTAATTCTTGGCTGTTTGATGCTGCGGAATATATTATATTTTATCATGTCAGTACTTAATCATGAATTATGTAACAAATAATTCTTCATATACTTGATTAACTTTTCTGATTAATTATTCGTAAAACGTAACTTAAGTTTTAGTTAATTACTTAGTCACAATTTAATAAAGATTCATTAAATATTCCTTTTATTTTTTCTGTGTTGTACGTTTCGTTATTCTTTGTTTTGAATTGATATACTAATAATAACTTTCTTTTTTTTCCAGGTAAGTTAAAGATATTTAAACATATGCTGTAGAAATGTATATTTGGTAAGTTAAGTTGATTTAAGAATCCTAACCGGGGTATTTGTAAAAAATTGAAAATTGTGTGTATATGTGACATCAGTCTCGCCATTTTTTGTAGGAGAACAGAGTCGCCTTTTTGTTAGTTTAGCGCACCGAATACTAAATATACGTCTTGAATGCCTAAAATCTGTATCCGATTCTATCTGAATCGGATCGGATACAGGGTATCCGACTATTTAAAAGTCGTTTTATTAACCAAATACAGAACAATAGAAAGTTGTCCGATTATCTGTAAAGTATCCGAGCGTGCATAGATTATCTAAAGCATATTCTATAATTTGGTTTGAGTTCGATTTACAAAATTGGAATGTGAATTTTTATTTGTATAATATAGCATTAGTGAATGTGTAATGATAAAGCAACATTTTCTATAATGTTTTTGATTTTTTCGCTACTTCCAATGAAGATCGATATACTAGACAATTTAAAGGTACGGATAAATAACACCAAGAAGTAATGAGAAGAAGTCTACTGACAATCGGCTTCAAGACTGTTGAGACACAGTATTCTAGTCTGCATAAACTTTCTCAAAACGCTTGAAAATATTTACTCTGGGGCTTTGAATGATGGTTATGTGTCGCAATTGTCGAATAACCAACTTAAAGAAGTAATATTTAATTAGTATTCATATATAGTTATTTTTAATAGTTCCAACTTATGTAGAAGAGTTGTCATTTCTGGTGGGAATCACCTCAGATAGCTCAGCGGTAGAGCTTCTGCCCGGCAAGCAGCCATTCCTGTGTTCGATTTCCATTTGGGATGATAATTTTTCTACTTTATTATAATATTATACCATTTTAATAAAAAAATTATTATATTTGCATAATAATCAATATCCGTCAGATTCTAATGTCGCTGATTACGAATCTGAGGTCAGATTTAAAAACAAATTCATGATCGCGGGTCCAGTATGGTGGACAGAAGATTTGTAAATCATAAGAGCCCTGTACATTAACTGTTTGTGTTCTCTAAGGTAGAAATATTTATGCGTTTATATGGTTGAGACTGTCTTCAAGATTGGATTGCGTCTTTTACTTTATTTTTTACAGTTTTAAAATTTTTTTTTCTTTAAATTGTTTTATTCTTAATTTTCTGTATGTTTTCATTATTTTGCTTTATTTTGTTATTCTAGTACGGAATAACTGGAAAGGAATCAACTGCATAGACTGATTTCAAATTTTTTATTCTGTACGAATACTGTGAATTTCGGTAACTCTTGGAGCAAGGAAAAATCTTTTTGTGAGCTTATTTAAGCACTTTGATACATTTCTTTGCTGTAATGGAAAAGATTCCATGGTTTTAAATCTAGCTTTTCCCAATTATAAAGATTTTTTGATGTTAATATTGCATCCGCTGATTTAGCTCGAAGACTAGTTTATGCGGCTTCCCTTTTCAAAGTAGCACCAATGCCATCGCATGCAGCTTTACCATGGGCAGTTACATAAAAGTGCCATTGCGCCTCAATGCATCAAATCCATCATTTGGATTTTCATACTGTTGCTTATCAATCACAGAAATGTTAGTCCTCACTCTCGGAGAAACTTTCTTAATTTCCGGTAAAACAGTTTGCAGCATAATATACCTTGCAGTAACACCGTGAGAAGCACATATGTAGATCAGTATTATACTGCAGTGCTTAATTTCTTCACCATATCAATAGTAGAATATTGCAGGATAAACAGTGCACTGATCATTGTAGAAAAAAACCTCCATAAGATAACTAGGGGCACCTTTATCTATTGAGGTTGAAGATGATGTGTAGTGACTTACTGATTTAGTAGCATGGGCTATAATGCGCCCCAATTTTCAGTTTTCACCCATGTTTCAATCTTTTCAAGATAAAATTGTAAGAGCTGCTAGACACTATTAGGATTGTGATGAGATGCTAGCGAACGCCGCTAGAGTTGTATTATTAGATGTCGAAAGATCCGCCGTACATTAAAGGTACAAGATTGGACCCAGTATACTACCCTGTGCTGTGCTCGACTTAATCGCGGTCAGTGACGTGCAAACTTCTTGATATTGCACTTGAAAGTATCTTGATGTGTAGAAAATCTTAAGTGTAGAAAGTATCTTAGAAGTTCAAAGTAAGTGTGGTAGATTTCGTTTTTATCTTATAAAAGAGACACCGGGCGGAGTTTTATTTGTTTATTTAAAGGATTTTATTTTTTGTATGCACCAATAGTCAAATGCTGCTGACGGAAGCCAAATTGATGGTTACGGACTAGACGTTTTTCTTCTAAGAATTGTTTTAATAGTCAGGAAACCTTTTCAAATAACTTAGAAAGGGTGGGTAAGACACAAATGGGGTCGATAAGACGATTAACCTGCCGATTCTTTGACAGTCTTCTGAATACGTCTAATTTGAGCCATCCTCCACTGTGATGGAAAATAGCATAATCTTAGTATTACAATAATAAGTAGTTTCCCTATTCTCAAGTCATATTCTATTAGAATGTTAAGATTCATATTAATTAAGACTTCCAACAGTATCTCTTTTTCTTGAATCTTTGAATTGGCAGTTTAAGCTGATTAGGTACGCTGAGGACCTGATAGATTGGTTCTTCGGTTTCAGGGGATAATTCTGTCGGGAAAAGCCTAAATACATTTATCAGGTGCTCAGCAAGTCTCCACTATTTCTGAATTAATTCGAGCCCAATCTCCGTCTTGCATTTTAATAAATGGAATACATTCATGCGAGACCTTTTCTCGCTCACAGTTCATTCTGTGGGTGACAAATTACTCATGTATTCTTGTATTTCGTTTGTTTTTGATACATTCTGTAACGTTCTTTTTAAAATAATAACAAAAATGCTGTTTAAATCGTCTATTAATAAAGAAAAGATTATTTACAATGCACTTAATTAAAACACTATAACTATAAACTATTTAACGAACTATTCTTTAAATGCTAGATATTTACAAATTTATTTGAGGACTATTTATATAAAAACTATTTATGTATTACAACAATTATTAACTAATTATTCAGAGTACATTTCACTATACCGATCAAACATTAACTGCCCCCGTCGCGACTCAATTTATATCTTTCATACAATGACTCATACATCTGTAATGTTCGATGACGTGTTGATGAGTCATACATGCAGCTGTTGACACGTCACGTCGATGAGTCATATTTGCAGGTGTTGATTGACGAGTCATACATGCAGGTGTTATTGATGAGTCATACAGTTGATGTCTCATACATCTAGAATGTTTGATGACGTCATATGTGGGTTTACTATTCGTTACAATTCAATAAATCTTTTATTTGGATGCTCGATTTAATTTGGCCTAATCGCTTGGGGGGGGGGGCACAGTGATTTACCCTATTTTTCAGTTTTCGATAAATCTGGGGCAGCGTGATGGAATTTCTGTAGATCCTTCCATGTCTCGACTAGCTTCCCAGTCTGTATATGGTATTGTTGTACTCAGAAGTTCTACAGTTTCGTCTACATCATGTTCAGTTTTTGAGAGTACATTAGCTGCTAACTTTTCTAACAGAATTTTAAGAAACGCTGTATAGCCTACAGAATCACAAAAGCTACTTTTATATATATAAATACCAAACCTACCAAATTATAGCTGTGCTGGAAGTATCAGCTTGACCTAAATAACACTACCTTAGTTTTTGCCGGCTAACCCCAATAAGTCGGAGAGGGGCGGGGTAATACAAGATATACAAGATAAAAAAAACAAGCGCCACTTCGTTTTAAAACAATTCTTATTACTAAAGCTTCAAACTTCTTACGATAAACGAAGAAATAGATCTTTTACCAACATATAGACAACTTTCACAATTTTGGTCGTACGGTGCATATGCACACTTACAGGTGACAAGCTGGAAAGCAAATATTAAAACCACACAATAAATAAATAGTAATAAATAAAACACAAACGTGTAGTGTAATGTAAACTTTCTAAGTAGGGCTTTATTGTTTAATGCAAATTGTAAACGGTAATTATACTGATTAAGGATTTTAATGTCTAGTAAAATTAACAGAATGGTGATTTATATCACAGCTAGTTGTAAATATTAAAAACTACCCTATGATAATTTCACTACTCGAGATCTCGTTTTAACTAGTATTTGAAACTAACATGCATGAATAAATAAATTATATAAACGTTTTATAAATATATAGACACATAGATAAAATGACACAATATATATACATAAAGTTTCAAACAAACATCCCACCATTCGATGACCCACGGATGATACGGTACGGTTTAAAAGCCTTGCTTAGGGTTTTTTGTTTCACCCTCCAATATAATCTTGTTACATACAACCCTGTACGTATGTATGCAGGTACGAACCCAAAGGGGAAGACCTTCAAATTAAATACAACCCAAAGTCAACGGGGCAGGAACAGGAAAAAAACGACGAGCAACGAAACCCAAAAGGAAAAAAAATAAAAAAAGACCTAAAAATAAAACACATACCCTGTGTGAACAGAATTTTACCTTTCGATAAACTGAAAGGTCTTTTATTACACGATTCCTTTAAGGTAACTGATAGGAAAAATGTTACCTAAAATAAAAAAAAATTTTAATGAGATTTTGCTCATGGTGGAAAATAAAAAAGGTTTACCTAAATGCTTAACACTAGAACCTAATCCGTCTAATTGACGATTGATCACATATAAACAATCAAATGATCATTTTGCAGGATGCGAGATTTTCTCCGCTAAAGCGAATTATATCCAACCAATTTTCTATTTCATCTCACCTTTAACATCTAATGCCAGTCCACCATTTTGTTATATCAACTGCACCATTGAGAATGCGCTTGACAGCGCCGGCGCGAACTTGCGATCAAGAGAGGAAAGGGAAAACCAGTGACAACCAAACTTACGGAGAAGCTTTGTTTTAAACAGTGACCGTCAAACAATCAATGGGTTGTGAATTTCAACGTTATAACTGTCTAGTTTATGGGTTTGTTAGTTGAGATGTTACTTTAACTTTGTTAATGACCTGCCTATTTATGGTAACCAAAAGTTCTTGCGAAATCGATTTTCAATGCGCGGGTTTGAATTTAGATCGTTTTTGTATATTGTTGATGAATAAAGACTGGACTGGTTGTCTACTTTTCGGGGTAGTTAATCTGAACACCCACAGGTAATGTTTTGAATTACAGTCTCCGCCTGCAAAAGATCGATGACCAAGAGACTTAAAGAGCATATCAAATTGTTCCCCCTTTATGATAGTAGGATCGAGGCCGAGCGGACAACACACAACTGAGAGTACTAGACTTTCTTGCTAATCTTCTATTGACAGAGTAGCTTGGAATCCATTTGCTCTATGTTTAGCCAATTCATGATTTTTAAGGTTAGTTTTAATTAATTTTTAATTTTAATATTATCCGTTTCATAGCTCTTCCTATGGCTTTTAGACTTTCTTTTCTTATTCTTTTGCAAGATTGGACAATTTTTCATTATTCTTCCTTGTCCGGTGCTATTGAGTAGTTTGAATTATACTGCTGTGAATGCATTGAATTGACATTTCTCAGCAATAAACTAAACAGTAATAGCTCTGTGGATAGCACAGTGTTTAAAGGAGATCACACTGAATGCAGTTTGTTCAAGATATTCTTGCTAGATGTTTAATTTTCTGTTGTTTTTGCTTCCGTCTAAGATGGTGCCCAATTCGATCGGACCACTCGCACCGTTTTATGACCGCTCCTGTAGTTGCCTATCTTTCTATGACAATTAACTATTCCATTTTTTTTGCTTTTCCCCAGTTCGTATTACCTCGGTGTTTATGTTAAAATTTTCTTCTTAAAAGGCTTTTTCCATTATGTTATTTTCTAATCTGGTCACTCCTAGATTGATCGTGATTTTAGTTAGACATTTTTATTGGCTGTTCCATATTTGGTTATGCTTAGGTTTCGGATTCTTTATTGGTAAATTCTGCTTGTTATCTTTTTTGAAAAGTCTTGTAAAAAATAATTGTCTCTCTTTACCAGTTTAGCTGTGAATTCTTATGGAACAAGTAGTAATGTGATTTCATTCACTTGTAAAGTTTAAAATGTAATTTCCTTCATTGAGGTTTTTAAGTGGGTATGAATTAGTGCAGTTTCGTTTTACGTAAGTGAATTCTTAGCACAGAGGAAATCCAATTTGATTGGAATTTAATCGATGAGTTTCTAGATACTCTAACTAAACTTATTCTATTAGGTTATTTCTATCACTTCTCTGTTTTGTAGGAAAATTATACCTACCACACAAGAGCTATTTTGTACCTCTCCGGATATCTATTTTTGAAGCCGATACCATCTACTTCGGTATGCTTTAGTTTATGGTGATTACCTTTCAATGCAGTAAAGAAATCTTTTTTAGATTTCTACCTTACGTTTCTTTGTCCCGTTTATTTCTTACGCTTCCTTGTTTCTCTTACTCAAGTTTTCGATCTTTAGGATTTTACTTACTAGTGCTCTAAAAAAACCATTGGAACCGCGTCTATGACATTAAGTTTTACTAACGAGTTTAAGATAGTAACATCAGAAGACGCCACACCTTTTACCTACAAACTACTAGTAATCCTCTTGATCTTTAACTAGATATCTTACCTTTTTAGGTTATGTATTAAATAAGTATGTTCAAACCTTTATTAATGTATTTGACTTGGAAATAATTGAACTCTACACTGTTGCAAGATTTACTGTAAAGCTACCTTTTCTGCTGAAATCGTATGTAAGACTATCGAAGGTTTTTCTGGATAATTTCTGTTTAGCTCTATAATTGCTGATTGATTAATGATACTGTTTAATGTTAGTTATTTAAGAACTATTTAATTATTGTTATAAAATACTGCTTTATTTGTTTTCAATTTAATTGATGGAATAATTAACATTGATATAGATTTATTAGTAAAGGGAGATATTTGTGTATTGTAATTTTAACTTAATTCTTTGATGTTTATGTATTAAATTGATTTAACTTTTGATTGCCTGATTTTTTGATATTTATCTTTTTTATTCTTTATTATTTAGTTATTGAATAAATCTCTTTCTTTTTCTTTTGTACCCTGTGTTCTTTATTTCTATTATTGCTGATGGTGAGTTAAACGGCGGCTAAGATTTTATAGCAGACGTTTGCCGGACCTAAAAGTTAGTAACGTTTCAGGTTAATGGGACTTCTTATTGACACCACGAGCTAGCCGGTCAGAGGGTAACCATTATACAGCATCTAATTAAATTTACTAGAAGAAAACAAAATTGGCTGTACACTTATTTTTACAGAACTTTCTATTTTTAAAACAAATACATATCTTTTTACCACCTGAGTTATAATGCTTATTTTCTTGTCTTGTTATACAAGTGGACCCCGTTATTTCGTACTACTTACACTATCTTGCACCTCGGTACTAGTTGAACAGTTTTGACAGTTACATACAATTATGCAGATTTACCTTTAACGTAAACTGAATACACGTGCCAGAAATTTCACAATAATTTCAATTTTCATGGTACCGGCTATATGTTTACCATTCAAGTTGACTGCAATTTATTAAGATGCACCTCGTAAAAAAAAGTTAAATGAGTTCCTCCTAAAATATGTGATGATAAAATCAGCTGAATGAAATTTTAAGCCCAGTGTAATTGCAGGTATTAACTTTTCGGTTGTAAACACATCCTATTAAACTGTTGAAGTATGGGATTATGTATGGGGTGCCTTAGTAACTGGCTAACTGCCATATATTAGGGTAGTTAATTTTCGTGTTTACTGACGCAAAGGGATAATTTTCAGTATACGTAAAGTGGATGATACAACATATTAAGTGTTCATTTCTAACCCAATTTGTTCTTATTACACGGGCAACTAATAAAGATTTGGTAGGAATTTCGGGCACCTCTTCTTACACACACACCCATTTTCTAATTGCGTTCGTTCTGCCTAAACTATAAAACAGGAAATTCAACCTCGAAAACTTATCATAGTGTAGTTAGAGATTAAGTTCTTCAGAAACGTGGACAAAAAGGAGGACTAAAACGGAGACTAAGAGACTGGGAGGAATTCTTTATATTTAGAAACAACATAATTAAAAATTAATAGCTACTTTACTTACAATTATTATATTTTAATCTACCATATGTCAGTCAATATTACCTCACTGCGAATTAAAGTGGAATAGAGATTTGTGTAACTTTATAGACAACACATAAACAATCTCTAAACATTTAGTTGCAACTAGTTACTAGGTTTTGTAATAGTTTGGTCAGTTTAATTACATCTATGATAAACACTATGTGGAGAAGATTTATGAAAGTGCTCCCTGTCAATGCTCAAAGTAGCATAATTACCGACCTCCATTATTCTTGTGCCTTCCGTATCTGGTTTACTATGTCAAAATATCTTAAATAATTTAGAAATATTGTATATCATAAATTATAGAATTTAAAGGAAATATAGTTTCATTAAGTGTAACATATTTTACTTCAGAGTTATGGAAGAACATGAAAAACGAATTATCAAAGGCAGATAAACAAACACGTTGCTAAGGATAAATACAGAAAACTAGATGCAGTACATACAAAAACTAATACCTAATACTTCTAATAAAGGAGAATTACTAAGCTCAGTTTGTTCATTTATTAAAGGTACCGTGCGATTATGTTTATTATTTCAAAAGCATCTGAAATGTCTAATTTGTGTTTGTTGTTGCAAAAATGCAAGAATTTGATGTTACATACCTACTTTGAGGTATCATTAGGTGGTTCTGTTTCAAAAGGTGTTTGGGTGTTTTTTATAATAGCGAACGTGTTGCCTTCAAGTTACCACTCAACTGGCTGACAAAATGATACGACTATATGTAGGGATTAATAAAATAAAATTTTGAAGGCAAACAAAACTGACATAAGATGAAATGCAATAAGATAAATAACCTACAACTTGCTTGCCTTGTAATAAAATAAAGCCCCGGTTAAATGTATTGCAGTAGTCAACCGCTTTACTTTTCCCAGAATTGATACTCTCGCAGGCGGGTCGCTTTAAAGGTTTTCTAAATTCTTATTAATTATAGACGACATAATAGAAAAACAACACAAATAAATCTCCAAGATAATGATAACAATTTTATATTTTTATTAACACAAAATAATGAAACAACAGAAAAATGTAATTGATACCAAAAGAAGTGTTTTTCTTTTGTGTGAACCGAGTGTTTTTTTGAAGTCCGAAATTTCTCTTATGTATGAACTTTATTAAATAATCTTAAATAAATCTTTTTAATTCTCTGGTTAAATTTAATTAATCCCAAAAGAGTTAATTTTTCTTTATTTGGAGATCTTTTTTAACAAAAACATTTAATTTCAAAATAAATATATTACACTATAACAAATTATTTTTAAGGATTATAATTTGTTTATAATTTTTGTTTATTTTGTTATAATAATTTAAAATCCATGAAAATATCCAAATTATTTTCTTTTAAAAATTGGCGCCACAAGATTACCAACTTTATTTTCCAAATTCTCAACCTCCAATATTTAACACTTGTTTGCAATTTCTCAACAGGACTTTAAATTTTTTAAGCTTATCAAGATGTGTGCTCCTTTCGAATGATGGAAAAAGAAGAGAGTATAGTGAAAAAATGGTCGTCCTTTTATATGATTTGACCAAAACAACATGAACTGCTATGAAAGATTTCAATTAAACAATTGTATCTTGACATATCATAAATACCATAACCAAAGTTTTGTTTATAAATTTTCACTAAAAACTAATTAACCATCTTGTAGAGAATTAAATTCTGAATATAATGATATACGACACGCGGATCAAGAAATAAAATTAACCTTAGAATTTAATGTCAATTTCTTAATACTAACTAATAGCTTAATTATCTAACACCTTTTTAACATCCCTATCTTCATTAACATCTATCTTCATGAAACTAAACATACATCATTAACGACACTATTTGAATGTTTTTAGATAAAAACTTTGATTTACAAGCCAATTTACAAAATTCACTTGAACGTTAGAAAAGCGCAGCTCATCAAGAAGTTTTTATATAATTACATCAATAAAATCCAGTGTGTTAATTCTGTAGATATTATGTTACCCTACCAATTCCTACAAACACAAACTAGCAACCAGCTTTAAAAATTATGAAATGCATCAAAACTGTAATATCAAGATATATTGTTAATGTGAAACAATGCTTTAACTAAAATTCTACACGGTAAGTTGCTAAATGTTTGCATACATCCCCAATACAATAGATTTTGTCTGTTCCAGATAAATTCTATTTTTCGAAATCAATCAAATTTATATAAATTGAAAAATTGTCATGTTATAAGCAATATCCTCTAAATACTTTGAAAAATTAGCTTTCCTTATATCCTTTATCTGTATAAAGAATTCTGGTTTGCATGTAAAGTTAATTAACTATTTTATGTTTCATAAAAGAAAATTTTATCCAAATTTCATTAATTTGAAAGTGCAGTTATGCAACCAATCAATCGGTTGGTTCTAAAATTGCCTATATCCGGTTATTATCATTACACAAGTGAATTATCTCTTATGCATGATCAAATATCACGACATTAAGAAATGTCATGAAATTTATTAACAATGTCATTCCATAATTTTATGCTACTATCAAAAATAAATTATAATTCTTGGACAACAATGCCAGATCTCGCGCTGGTGTTGTCAATAAAAGCTTGTAGAATTAGTTATACCACTCTCGCTCACCAGACTGAAATCCGAATGAACATGCCTGAGATATGTGGCAATAATCACTGGATAACCAACATCTAGCACTAAAACACATTAATAAATCGTTAAGGCAAGGACTTGGTGTTATTCATATCACAGCTCGAGCGCGCGGCATTTTAGAATTAGTTTGTGCCAATTTTAGTATTTCTTATTAACAGAAAAGGACTAACCATAATTCTTTTATCAATTTTTAGGATATGAGTACTGTTTAAATTAATAAACAGAAGAATAAAAAGAAGTAATAACTTTATTTGCTTGGGAAGATTTTACAAACATTTATTTAACAGCACGGGATTAATCCCTACATTCGATTTTTAAATGGAACATACGGTATGTACTAACTGTAAAGTGAAATTAAACGGAATTAGTCAAGTTTTGATGTTTGAGTTCTGTTAAAACACATTCCTACTGCTTAGTTAGTTAATTTAATTTTACTCAAGTTGCAAGTAAAATTCATTGGCGAAACTATTAATATTAATAGATAGATATTCATGTAACACTTCGCTTATTGGAGTGCACACAAATCTGCTCTTTTATTTCTGTACGTTTAATACTCTGCACTTATTACCAATAAAACTTATATATAAGGTTGTATTAGTTTTTTTATATAAATTTTTGTTAGTAAATTTAAAAATCTAGTTACAACGCCATCTGACAAAATATCTTATCAAGTTTTATCTATTCATATAAGGTAAGCTTTTTCTCGTATTGATTCATATCGCTAAAGCTTATATCACAAACGGAATTATTTCGAATTGAAAAATTTCATAATTCCTCAACTTGCATTCCGTTTAGTGCAAATGTTACCAAGGTTACATTCGTTTATACAACGGCGTCCCACACGACAAGACCACCTGCAGAAAGCATCTCATGCGAATCGCCATTTATATGATAATGTATGCATCTCATTAGATATAATATATTCATTTATGCATTAACGGCTTCCGTAATATTAATGAGGATACAGTATATAAACAGCTTGTTTTAAGTCAACATTCAGTCGTGATCGACTCCCATCCGACCATGATCCTAAAGCAAGCTGGTGAGTAACTTTATATATTAATTAATTGTAGGGGATCTAGAATCTGGTGTCCAGGGGAATTGATTACCTGATACCCTCCGCTTAGTGTTAGGGATCTAGAATATGGTGTCCAGGGGCACTGATCCCTAATGTGCTTAGTTGTAGTATTTTAGGAGCCTAGAAGCTAGTACCCAGGGGTTCCTGGTTTCCTAACACTTAGTTGTAGGACTTAGTGCTACAGTTTGTAGTGATAGTACAGGGTGGTTCCAATCACCCTCATGTTTATGTTAATTTTAGGAGGACCTAACCGTCCTCGTACTTAAGTTTGTAACCTATGGTATTGTGACTCGTTGTTCAGTATATAATTAATTTGTGGCCAGTGTTTACTTTCTATCTCTACCTCTGACTACGACCCTCAGTCACGAAAACCACACGTGACAATTATTCAAACACTACTCCAATCCCCGTGATTTGGTGAATGATGTATCATGACCGTTAAAGGACCTCCCATAACTAGTTTGTGAATTATGAAAATGTTTTTATTGTTAACTGTACCGAATTAGTTAAATTTTAATGCATTGTAGTGATTAACATTAAGGAAGTTGGTAGTCAATCTTTGTTTGTTTGATAAACTAAGTTAAACCATTCCGTTAACGGTTTTTACTCCAAATTTTTAGTTCCAAATTTTACTCCCAATTGCGTCTCTTGAGATTTTACATTGAAAAATGTAAGTGTAAAATCTAGTTGGATTGTTTTCAAGTTAAATTAACGCGGCCATTAGTTTGAAATTAGATGAAATATAAATGGCTCTTGAAACAAAGATTGAGAAACTATCGAAGTAGCTTGGCAACAATTAACAGTAATTTGTTTTAAATAGTTATTCAATATTTTATTATTGTTTGCCGAATAATGACATTGTAAGTGACAGTTTTTAGGTGATTTCATATACTTGGTTTGCAACAAATAAAAAATTAAGAGTTTATAAGAAAGAAAAATCAATTTAATTTCATAAAATTCGGGTTAATGTATTTGACTGCAATTTTAAGTATAAGTTTATTTTAACTAAAAGAACTTTATATAAGTTAGCTTAAAACATACACAAAGAAAAACAAAATAAATTTCATTAAAGCTTATTTTGATCTGCAATAGCTAAGACTAAATTTAAAATAAGTAATTTATGTTCTACCTTCTGTAACAGCACTTCTGAAGGCTTTCGTAACATTACTTTATTTGTTATTACAATTTACTTTTCGGAAACTATATTTTATTAAAGTTTGTTTATCCTATAGACAGTATTTGAATGATTTTTGTTTTATGTTTGTTTTATTTTATGATTTTTTATCTCTTGAAATAATTTATAAAAATTATCGTTTAATGATTTATTAACGTGCTGCTTATTTATGTTTTATTAAGTGAATGCTTACTGAAAGATTTGTCCGTTTTAATTTGAAACAATCACTTAAGATTGTGTTACCACGTTTTAAGAAAGCTAACGATATAATTAACGAATTGTTAAGATTAAATAAAGTGGTGCTCGTAAGACACGCACAGCTCATTCTGAAACTGACAACCTTTCAATTTTTCCATGCTCAAATATAATTTTTTAAGAATTTGCAGATACATTATGTCTATGTTGAAATACTAATATTTAAGTTCGTTTTCTTGTGTATGTAAAGTGACCTATGCAACTATTAACTTTTCTAATTTGATTGGTTAATTTTAAGTGTTTCAAATATGTATGATTTTTATTTATTGTCGCATGAGTAGTTCGGTCATTTTACCTGGATGTAAACTTAACTGGAAAGCAAATCAATGGCCTAATTAGTTAGACATGATTGTTGTATTTGTTTTATACATACTGAGATGATATAGGATCATCGATTGACAATCTAAAACGTTAATAAAAGATTAAAATTATTTTTAAAGTCTACGATAGGATCGTAACCACAGAAATAGACATTTTATGCATTAAATAAAAAGGATAGACATGCAAGGATACTAGTTTTATTCAATATAAAGGCTACATGCTAGATTGCAGATAGATTTATCAATTTTAAATAGAATTTATAAAAGGAAGAGTATCTTGCAGACTTAACCTCAATTTTCACAAAAAGTATTGAATTTATAAAAAGGATATAAATTAATCATGTTATTTGATAGTAATACAGGTTGTATGTAACCCAGGTTTTTCTTTTTTTCTAGAAGGTTTTACCTTCTTATTAGATATGAGTTTTGTCGTTGAGTAACGCAAAACAAGTTTTTTTCCCAAATAAAGCCGTCAGTTTCGGGTAGATATTTCACTGGATATAGACGAAACAAATCATTACGTTGATGTTTAAAAGGTTATATTTAACTTTCTAATTCCTACATTTGGAATATTTAAGTTCAAGCAAATGAAGGTATCAGCTGTGCTGATGTTTTTTGGTTTTGTCAGATTTTCAGAGTTCATTAATATTATGTACAATTGTTTGGATGCAGGCACCTGGAGTAGTGTACTCTGGATAAGATTAGTTCATGTTTGAATTCATTTATGTTGATGTTTAGTCAAATCTGGCAAAAGCATCGCTTGATGTTTGAAACGTAAGGTCATATTTTTAAGTTAAGTTTTTCTTTATTTTTTTATAATTTGTGTGAACTCCATGTGATTAAGTTACTTTGTCTGGCTGTGTAAATATTTCATGTACAGAAAGAGTTAGATAATATGCACTTTAAACGTCATTTAGTTTTAATGAGATCGGTGACAGCTGATCGTTTTTATTGATTTTCTTTGTTATTGTTCAATTTAGACAATAAGCTTTAATTTCATTAAAGCTTATTTTGATCTGCAATAGCTAAGACTAAATTTAAAATAAGTAATTTATGTTCTACCTTCTGTAACAGCACTTCTGAAGGCTTTCGTAACATTACTTTATTTGTTATTACAATTTACTTTTCGGAAACTATATTTTATTAAAGTTTGTTTATCCTATAGACAGTATTTGAATGATTTTTGTTTTATGTTTGTTTTATTTTATGATTTTTTATCTCTTGAAATAATTTATAAAAATTATCGTTTAATGATTTATTAACGTGCTGCTTATTTATGTTTTATTAAGTGAATGCTTACTGAAAGATTTGTCCGTTTTAATTTGAAACAATCACTTAAGATTGTGTTACCACGTTTTAAGAAAGCTAACGATATAATTAACGAATTGTTAAGATTAAATAAAGTGGTGCTCGTAAGACACGCACAGCTCATTCTGAAACTGACAACCTTTCAATTTTTCCATGCTCAAATATAATTTTTTAAGAATTTGCAGATACATTATGTCTATGTTGAAATACTAATATTTAAGTTCGTTTTCTTGTGTATGTAAAGTGACCTATGCAACTATTAACTTTTCTAATTTGATTGGTTAATTTTAAGTGTTTCAAATATGTATGATTTTTATTTATTGTCGCATGAGTAGTTCGGTCATTTTACCTGGATGTAAACTTAACTGGAAAGCAAATCAATGGCCTAATTAGTTAGACATGATTGTTGTATTTGTTTTATACATACTGAGATGATATAGGATCATCGATTGACAATCTAAAACGTTAATAAAAGATTAAAATTATTTTTAAAGGCTACGATAGGATCGTAACCACAGAAATAGACATTTTATGCATTAAATAAAAAGGATAGACATGCAAGGATACTAGTTTTATTCAATATAAAGGCTACATGCTAGATTGCAGATAGATTTATCAATTTTAAATAGAATTTATAAAAGGAAGAGTATCTTGCAGACTTAACCTCAATTTTCACAAAAAGTATTGAATTTATAAAAAGGATATAAATTAATCATGTTATTTGATAGTAATACAGGTTGTATGTAACCCAGGTTTTTCTTTTTTTCTAGAAGGTTTTACCTTCTTATTAGATATGAGTTTTGTCGTTGAGTAACGCAAAACAAGTTTTTTTCCCAAATAAAGCCGTCAGTTCCGGGTAGATATTTCACTGGATATAGACGAAACAAATCATTACGTTGATGTTTAAAAGGTTATATTTAACTTTCTAATTCCTACATTTGGAATATTTAAGTTCAAGTAAATGAAGGTATCAGCTGTGCTGATGTTTTTTGGTTTTGTCAGATTTTCAGAGTTCATTAATATTATGTACAATTGTTTGGATGCAGGCACCTGGAGTAGTGTACTCTGGATAAGATTAGTTAATGTTTGAATTCATTTATGTTGATGTTTAGTCAAATCTGGCAAAAGCATCGCTTGATGTTTGAAACGTAAGGTCATATTTTTAAGTTAAGTTTTTCTTTATTTTTTTATAATTTGTGTGAACTCCATGTGATTAAGTTACTTTGTCTGGCTGTGTAAATATTTCATGTACAGAAAGAGTTAGATAATATGCACTTTAAACGTCATTTAGTTTTAATGAGATCGGTGACAGCTGATCGTTTTTATTGATTTTCTTTGTTATTGTTCAATTTAGACCATAAATATCTGATGTTAATTTAATCGTCTCTTTGCCAGCTACCTTTTTGTCTTTTTAGAATTAAGATTAGTGTTAATTATTAACACATGTTTTTGTTTGTGACGTTATGACGTTCGCGTTAATCCATTGTTTTATTGTTTTGTGATTATTTTTGGCGTAAACATATAAAAGGACTTTGAAAATTTAAGTCAGTCGATCAAAGTTAGTGGGTAGGTCCACGTCGGCTCGAAATCGAAAATCCTAAAAATAAAAGTTAGGTTAGGCAGTTTTACCCATATGTTTTGTTCGTAAACTAACGTTTATATTATATGTGGTTTGAATATTCACCTGTTATATAAATCAAAGAAGATTTATTTTTACTTTTCAACACGATTATTTGGAATGGTGATTGATTTATTTTTATCAATCAAGAAAATAACTTTATTGTTTTCATTTTAACAATTGTCATCGATTTGGTTATTGACATGTATGGATTTGGGATCACAGCTGATTTGAATAGAATGCTGATAGTGGTTGCATGGACATTCGGTGTGTCAATTCTTTTATATACAAGGTTGGTCGTAATAAATATTGTTACCCATTGGGAACAAATTTATAAAACAATTTCTATTTCATTTTTGTCAAAGTTTAAAGTGTTCTTTGTGGACAAAGTTTGTTGTATTAACAACAATTTCAAAGTTTATTTATTTCAATTGTAAGCAATTCATTTGGATGAATTTAATTTATTTGATGCTAGTCTATTTAAATGAATACGGCTGTAACCCCCCTGTCAGGTTCACAACCACCAAATTTTTAATTAAACAAACTAGGAAGAATTTTCCATTTTACGAATTTTAAGGAACTTGTTTTTCCTTTTTGATAACATTTTTATTTAATTTTAATAAAAATAAAGATCTGTGGTTTTTTAATTTGTAAATGGGTTTATTTTTATTTTTTGTGTTTATTTTGATGTGGATGCAAGTATAAAATTATTTATACAGAGTTTAAGACTACTGGTTGTCCAGGTGCGGGATTCCACGTGCAGTGGTAGTAAGTTTCTCTTTCCAGATACAGGTATTAATAGGATCAATAATTTGTTTATCTCACGCTCAATCAAACAAACCTGAGTCAGTCTATTGGGTAAAAGAAAAGCTTTGGGTTATATTTTCATTGTTATTAATGATAGCCAAAATCAAATAAAACATGTATGCTAATTATTTATTAAAACTCATCTCAATACTTTTGATTTTATTTTTAAGGGTTAAAGTTGATTAATTTTTAGTATGTGTGTTTAGTGTATACGCGTGTAACTTATTTATGTTATTTTTTTATAAAAACACATTATCTTTTCCATGACTGTTCATAATTTAGTAAAATATTTCGTAGTTTATACAGGGTGTATTTATGGAAGGTAATAAACCTTGAAGGAGTGAAAGATGAGTGTATGTAATAACCATTAATCAATAAAAAAACGAGATGAGCTTTATCAAAATTTTAAAATGTAACGTGTTCAAATTCCCAATTTTAGAATAATGCAATTTCAAATGCATTAATGGTAGAAAACCTTAGTACGGCCCTGAACATTTCAATACATTTTAGTTGGGTTAAAATCGCAGAAGATATTTCGGATTAAAAGGGTGTTTTCTTTAATATCAAAGGTCTTCCTAAAATGTTTTCATACAAGATGAAATTGCTTCTAGAATAAAATACAGATAAAAATTGATATTATAAAATCTCAGAAATAGAATTCCCTTTTTAACAAAGGAATAAAATGTCAGAAAAGACATTTAGTTCAAATTTATAGTGCCTGTGCATGCTTATCTACAATTAGTATGAATAGATTTTTCTGAACGCTGACAAATAAAGAACGGCTGAGGCCACTTGCAAAATATCGAGTTACACCCCAAGAAACAGATTTTAATTGCGGTAAAGTCCCGTGACGCTTAATGAAAAGTTCTAGAAACTTTAGGTGTTCGTTCGTTATTGGCTTACGAAGTGTAAGCCTCGTGTTTGATTGGGTATTTTATTTCCCCCTTTAAAATTTAAGTTCAATATAGGGTAGCTTCCAAAATTTTAAAGAGTGAAGAGTCAGTTGGACAGCGGGTCTCGTGCCCTAAAGTTAGCGAGCGTTTGCCCCTAACATTTTGCGTTCGGTGCTATCGTTGAATTAACCTCCAGTGAAGAGGATTATTCCGAAATTTTAGTTTGGTGAATTTTCATTCACGTATTAATAGTATAGATACCGAATATTTGCTACTAGAGTTCATTGCTATATTCCGCGCATTTGAACGTTGTATTAGCTTAAAAGAATTTGTTTAATGCTAATCAACTATGAATTTTTTTAATAACACATTAATGGAAAGTTAACAATATGACTACGCTATTTGTTATACCAGATTTAAAACGAGCTTCTCAACATTCATGTAATCTAAATACCGTTCCAGTTAAAGTAATAATAATAAAGAATTTATTATTAATAGCAATTATTGCAAAGTTCGACGAATTCAGTTAAGATGAAATAGTTCAGAATTTAGAAATAAAAAGTGTTCCCGCAACGTTCCTGCTTCAGTTTGCAGTTTATGTGAAAGTTTCTATTATGGTCAATAACGTGTTTCAGCGTAATGTTTTGAGCCTTCTGTTTGTGCCAAGAATTTAGGAGAATGAAAGATTATGAAGAACTGTATTGAGATTATGTTCCTGTTTAAGTATGTTTAGGTATGACTAAATTAATAGTTAGTTTGGGATCCCGAATTTTTATAATATGATGAATTACTATTGTATTCAAGTTTATCTGACATGTTTCTTTTGCGTACTGTTTTTACAATATTTTCTACTTTATTCAATATACAGATTTTAAATTGAATTATCGTTTAATATAGTTAGGCTCAACCAACGGCTGATGTTTTTGTCAATTAAGATTTTTTTATTAAGAACTAATGTGTTTGATTAATTTAACGTCAATTTTAAATGAGAAGTCATTCCCAAACTGATGACTTCTCGCCTTCTAAGATAAGAAAATAAAAGCAAATAAATGAATATCACTCAGTTTGGTGGCGCCCACTATATTTTTATTTGTTTCTGACTCCATTAATTAATCAGCAGCTTTTTTGGGGTTAACACCCACACCTGTATTTAAAATTGCAAAATAAAATAAAATCTTTAGCCGATGCAATATAGTACAGTAAGTTTAGTTTTTATTGTAAAATAGGCGATTACAGTAAGCATTCAGTATTTTGAATGTTTTAGTGTGCTACAGTTGACGTCCATCGCGAGGGGTATGTTTGTTTTTGGTTCGGTTAGAGTAAGAAAACGAGTATGCTACAAACAATTTTGTTTGAAATCTGCATGAAATAATGAGAGTAAATTAAAATTTAGGTAATTTAAAGCTCTACGTAATTAAAGAAAAAAATAAAGTGATAACGCCGATACCGCTATTGCAATAATAACATCAATATTTTCCCATCTTCGCCTTCACGTTGTGTTTGCTTAAATTACTTGTTTATTTCGCCCCGAAAGTGAATCATCAACGAATGGTAAATTTAAAGCATAATTTCTTTAACTATTTATATTAGGTCTCGTTTTTTATTCAGTTGTTATATTATGTATTGATACTTCTTAAATCAAATTTAAAGGTGCGCTAATAAGAATTAATATTTATTATTACATTTTTCATAGCTCATTACTCAGTTCCGAATAAAAATATTTACTTTTGTAATAAATATTCACTGGTTAAATAATAAATATTTATCTGTGTATTTTTCCTGTCGGTTGAAAACCTAGGATTTGACTTAGCATCACTTACATGTTATCTTTTCAGATATTTCCATTTCTATGTTATATTTAGATAACCTAATGCAAGATACTGGGTTGATGCATCGCTTTTTATATTTTCATCTGATATATTTAGTTTGTATGTGAATTTCCCTTTTAGTAAAGCTGCTTTCATCTGAAAAAGCCAATGTTGCAAAGTGACTCAGACGTAAGAGAAGATCCATTTGTGACAGTATCTCGTGAATATTTATGTTTAGAAAAATTTACAAAAACTTTTAAATAAAAAAAAGCTTTTTTTAGTAAGGAAGTAAAATTAAATTATTGTTTCTTGGTACTTTATTTGAATGAATGTTACGAAGCAGAAAACATCTCAAAATGTTTCCCCCTACAAAGACGTAACATATAAGTAAAATCTTTTAACCCAATAGCGAACGTGACGCTTGTACATACGAATTTAAATGTATTCAAGGGAACTTTTTTCCATCTGCTACAAAAACGTGATCTTTTCACGGTTTAATGATTGCAAATAGACGAAATATATGATAATGAATAGTCCTTTTAAACCCTTTTAATTTACATTTGGAAGCAAAAATACAGCGAAATGTTTACTGCAAATTAATTTAACGCTTAGTTTAATCACAAAAATGGGCTGCATAATACATGTGCAGACACAAAAAGGTTAAAAATACACATAAAACCGTGTATACTGTATGAAGCTATTTTCCTACTTAAAGCAAAAATTTAAAATCTGAAGGCAAATAACCTAATGAATGTGCCTTGCAGCAGAAAACCGCTAAACCCGAAAACCTAATTATAAAGTGCGGAATTTGTAAGCACATCCCCCTGCTTTTATTATTATTACGCTCTTGATGAACACTAAATTTCATTATGAAAGCAACCCTGTCATTCGTGTATATTTTCCCAAGGAATCAACTAGGTAGATAATTTCGATTAAGGACGCCTATTTGAACTTGCCAAACGCGACATCTTATTTAATCCTGCGACAAACTGAAAGACACCTGCCATTAGATAAGAAAGGGATACAATTTATGCGAAAATATGCAAGCACGACCTAAAATAATCGTATCAACAGGACTGTAATGCTGAAAGCGTGTTCTCGGAATAATTATAATGCTGTAAGTAGGTGTTCACTCTTGTGCGACATTTCCATACCAAAATGTAATTTGCAGGAACGGAAATGGGCAAAACTTTAATCCGTTAGCGGGAACGTAACCCCTAAAAGTACATTTACTCTGAACAAATTAGGTCTCCCAGTTCACCTGTAACTCAGTGCCTAGTGCTTTGGGAATACTCACGGGCACCCAGCAAAAAAGGTTTTCTTTTCATTTTACTTTCACATTTAACTTTTAAGTGCGTTATACATCAAACAATGTCTTAATTTTAATTAGAAAAAAGGGAGTGGGAGTATAAGTTGCTAAAAAGCATTTTAACAAGTAATGTAAAGTAAAGCGATCTTTAAAAATATTTATTGCGAATTATTTATTGAGAATCTTTATGAAAAACACCTCCTGAGTGATATTAAAAAGAATTTGTAAGTAATGTATATACTAGAAGAAAAAGGTGTAGTACAAAATTTGAAAAGCATCCTATGTAATGAATGATGTATGGGGGAGTCCAATTTATGGATCATCTCCATCGACATTTATTCTAATCATTGTTTGCTTCTAATAACCATTCGTCTTGTCTGTTTCAATTTTTTTATGGGGAATTTATTCCATTGATTGCGAATTCTTCTGCTATGCTGTTTATATTTAATTTTTTAAACTAAAAGGCTGCTTTTCCTGCCTTCTGTTGTAGAGTTTTATAATCTGCTTGTTAATTTGCATACATCCATATTTGAATATGTAAAAATCGTCAAAGAACAAAAAGCTCGACTTTTTATGCTCGCTGCGTCATTTGCATAAATTTAACTTGCATACGAAATAGTCTGTTTTCTAGTTATTCTAACGTATTACGTAAAATATTCGTTAGTATACTTTAATACTGTTAATAATTATACAGACAGTTTGGTTCTGAGTATCTTTTAATTAAAAAGACCGTGAAATTGATTCATTTTAACATTATTCCTTGCAGTCAATTGGATTGACCTCGAATGAATTGTGTCACCTTCAGAAAGGATTTCATTGGATTTTAATAATGGCAAGTAAGTTTTTGTTTTTTCTTTAACTAAACCAAAATGTATCTAATTGGAATTGCATTTTTTTTCTTTCTTTCCTCTTTTTGTTAATTAAATAAGTCATGTAGTCTATACGTTATGCTTTTAATATTTTCACTAGGGATTTGTCACTTACACTACGGAACAAAAGTAGCACTTGTTTCTTCATCGGAGACCAGTCTAGGTGATTCTTATAGATTTTTGTGCGTAGAATTAGATGGCGTCAAAAAATTGCGTATCACGTCATGATTTTGAGATATTCGCACTTAAAAGTGCAAAAAAGGCCTATTTTGACCATTTTCAGAAGGTTATAACGCAAGATATTTAATATAGGATTAAATTTTGTCATATGCATTTGAAAGTACACCAACATTCAGCTATAATTTAAAATATTTACTTTTCTTGTACACAAATTTTTCGCAGAGATATTCGTATTTGAATGACAGCATATCGAGCATTTTATGTATTGACGCTTTAATCTTTCTTTTAGTGAATAAATCGTTCCGAAAATTTATATTCAAATATTTTTCAAGTTATGCAAAATTAATTTACAGATAGATTTTTCAAAATCAAGATGGCGGATCCAATATGGCGGACAAAATTATAAATTTAGGTGCAAATTTTTTGAAAATTAGTACGGGATAGTTATTCTGCTTGCGGATTTAATCAATTCTACAGCTTATAAGAATCACCTTGTCTGGTTTTCGATGCAAAATCGTGTTCCATAGTGTTATTATGTAAAGACGATTTGTTTTTTGGTATAGTAATGCCCTATGACTAGCAAATTACATACCAAAATGTTTTCTTTGCCTGCTATGAAAGAAAAGTAACCAAGTTCATAAGACCATGAGTATAAAGCATACGACGGACATAACTTTATTGAGGAAAAAAGTTTTCATTGTTAATGGAACCAAAGGACTATTAATTTTTTTATTTATTAATGTTAATTATTCTTACAATTTGATTTTTTAATATGGGTTAAATACGTCGGATGTTGATGAAGTTGGTTTCAATTGTGAAGAGCGAACGCTTTGATCTTTTATGATGCATTTTGTATATATTTCTTGCGGACATTTTCAGCTTAAATTATTAGCTTCTTATTGAGGAATATCGATTTTGTGAAACATCTATACTGAAATTTTCTGGAAGTAAATAAATTTTTGCGTACACCCATCTGCTTAAATTCCTTTAGTTATATGGTCTTAGATTTCTGCTAGAAACCGAGTAATAGCAAAAAGATGCAAACGAATAAAAATAATGGATATACAACAACGGCGGTGCTCTTTCTTTCAGTTTCGACAACAAAATTTTAATCTTTCTGTCAAGTCTTACTTAATGAAAATCCATAATCATGAAATGAAATAAAAATAATATAATTATTTGAAGTTTTACAAAAATTATTAATATGTGTGTATCTGACAACTGTTTCGATACAAAGTGTTATTATTAACGGTATATAAAAAGAAGGAAAAAAGAAAAAAATTATTCTTTTTTTACTTGAAATATTGTTAAACTTTTAGTAATCATTTTATTCTTATTTTATTTTATACTTCTGATACTGATATACAAAATTTGTTAGCTTTTAATAAATATTGATTAGAAAATCTAACACATTTTATCAAATTAGCTAAGGATTTACAGAATTTACTAAATTATCAAATTAATTATATGAAGCTCTGAATTCATAAGCCAATCTAGAGAACGTACAGTTTTAAATTTGTATTCTTTAATATAGACGGTGTTTGTTCTATCTGTGGTGTAGAACAAACCATTTTAATTACTTAATTTTAATTAGCTTGGGAATTCGTAGACCTTACCTGAGCATTGCATTTCTGCTAAATTATTAATAGTTATTTACCTGGCAAGCTTTGTAAATTAATCTTTACGGGTGAGCTGGAAAGTGTGCGGGGCGAGCGACGAAGGAGCGAGCCTCCATAATCCAGTGATTCTAGTAAAGGTTCATTGCAAAGCGTGCAGCGAACTAAGTTTTATTCCCATCTTCAACCACGTTTATTAATTTATTGCATATTTTGTATAAAAAGACATTTTCAATACCTCAATCAAATGTTCTTCTACATCCACCACTTTACAGAATTTGCAATGATTTTCGAATGAAACAAAACGAAATTGATATATTTAGTTTAAGGCCGGTAGCTATACGAAGGGTTCTATTACATTAAGACTTAAATTTTATCAGTGTAATGTAGCGTATGTATTCTTTCATTTTTCTCTTTCTCAGGGAGTCTTTTCGAGATGCACACAGCATTACAAAACTTTAACTTTAGTCTACTTTTTTGTGTTTCATTTCATTCTGTTCTTAATTTCGTCATTCATACTTTGTTATAACTTTGTAATATTTTTCCCGTCCTGTACTAGACTATTGGACGGTGTACAAATAAATAATAATACTGTGTAGTCGACGTCACAATTCCTTGCAGTCGCGTAGATAAAGTTGCAGGATGTGATTGAACTTTTATGCTTTACAGAACCAGAAAAATTATGTTGTCTTGAATACTAATAATACGTTACGTATTTATTCTACTTTTTAATTTACATATTTGAAATACATATTTCAATTGTAGAAGTGTAAGTACTAATATCAAGGTTACATATTTTATTTCAGTGGAAAGATTGGGAAAACAGCAAAATTTCCGAACTTAAAAGGGCTTTTTAACCCTTAAGTTCCTATAACTTATCATATAGTTTAGTAATAGGGACTACTTTTTAAAAAGCAAATAGTCTTAAAAAAAGAGGCGACAATTCTAGTGATTAGAATCCGTTAATTTATTAATTGAATCTTGTTTTGGAAATACAGGGTGTTAAAGTTCAATATTTTTTCTTCTAACAACCTAACCTAGAGTCATAAGAGGGTACGGAAACGTCTACCTGCAAAATCTCATCTCTCACACAAAATGCCCTGAGCTAAATCAGGGACAATACGCACGACCAAACTAACCTTTAAACAATTTACTATATATCAAGTTTATACAGTTAAAGAAAAATATTTAGTTAGAATCTAAAGGCGTATTGTTCCTGAGAAGCAACAAAAAATTTAATTTTGATTAAAAAAATTTAATTGACTAATTGAAAAGATCTCAATTTAGAATCTGTATTTAAATTAAGCTTTAAAGTGTGGAATATTTTGTATATATAGAATTCGACAGCAGATTTCAGATTTACTGTGCAGTGTCTTAAATTTAAACTATAAATTTATAAAATAAAATAGAATAGAAATATCGTTTACTGTCTCCAGACCTACTTTAAACTAATCTTTGTATTTATATTATTTTCATAGAATATAAATATTTAAAATTCTGTAAAAGTATGAATCTGGAATTTAACAAGTAAAATTGAAGATGTAGATACATTTTACCTAATTACATATTACACAACTCCAATTTTCAATACAAACAAAGCGGTATTTAAACGCTAACTTTTTGAAGATTCTGAGAGTCCACGTTTTTCGATACCCCGTTTGTCGTTTTTGGTCCGAATAGTTTACGAAAACCCACCCCATTTAAGTCGAAATTTCGGTCTTTCCCACACTCTAGAAAGACGCAGGTTGATCTTTCTCAAGATACCGATTAAACATTCGCTTGTAAAAATCAAAGCAGGAGAGAAATTGTAGATTTCTACAAAACACAATCGCCCCCCTCCATCTACCCAATGATGACAGAATAGAGCCCTTGCTGCACACTACCTGAGCACGACGTTTTCACTACTATGCAGTAGAGATGAGTAAACGTATTGCTACAGCATAAGGATAACTAGCAGGTTCACTCAGCTGTCAGCACTTTCATCTTTCTCAGCCAATTTCGAATATTGTATACAAGCACGATCAGCTTGCCAAAGTGTTGCGAATTGTTTTCGTTATTGTACTAACGAGCCGATTCGTACTCTGTAACTATTATATTATTGTGGCAAGTAAAGTTGTTTATCTTTTAACAAGCAATTTTTTATTAACAAGTAGGTAGGTTCATATTTAATAATACAATTCTCTATTGAATCTTATACAAGAATATTTTTAGAAAAACGTGTATCCTTACTTTCTAGGTGAATTTTTTATTTGCTTAAACAAATAACATTCTAGTTAACACTAAACTTGAAAAAAACCTACAAATGCAAGTTCAGTAATTTACGGTAATAACAATAGGTTGTAAATTGTAGCTAACTTCAAAGGCTCTGCAGTTAAAGATACAATATTATTTCAGATAATACAATGTAAACACATGTTTGTCTAAATTGAGAACCTTGAAGTGTGAAATTCTCTTTTTTTATTATTTTTTAACAATTCAATTTTAAGAAATTGGCATGTGCAAAAGTGAATTGCTGAATACAACATAATTTTTAGGAAAACATTTATTAAAAAATATATATGAAAAGAACATCACTTGCCGGTGATTATCCAAAGGAAATCTGAGAAAAAACTAAAGGAAGTATTTCCCAAAGTATTTAAACAACCTCCGGCAGCACAGCGCGTCACACTTGTCATTTATTAGGGGCCAGTAAACAACACAAAATTAACATTATACGGCTCTGTTGTAATCGATGTATTCACTGCGGATACTTTGCTGCAACTGCTTTGTAGGCTACCAGTAGGCTAAGAATAAACCAAAGTCACAATCGGCGGCTGAAAATATTAGCGAGGGTGCTCTTGTAGGTTATCCTTCTGCTGTAATATTTCTATTTGTGCAGATTTACCTGACTCACCTGCGTTAGTCTTATAGCCACGTACTTTGTTTGGGCAACGTATTGAGATACGCTCAATTAGTGCGTCTCTTACTTATGCCAGTGATACTAGTTCTCACTTGTGGAAGTTAGGTTGCAGTCTACCAGGTGCTAGCTCTCCAGACTAGTGCCGTAGCTATTTATGTGCTACTATCCGTCAATGCCCCGAGCCGTGTCTAACCTTAACGTGACTGGGTTTGGTCTTAGGTTTGCCTTAGGATTTCCTAAGAATTTTCCATCTCGCCATTCCCTAATAATAGCTCGGTGAGCCTTCAACAGGACCCCGGTCGACTCTACCTAAAAGTAGAGACAAGGCATACGATGGTATAAGTACCATCGTAGAGGTGGGGTTGTCTTGGTATGAGAGATTGAGTGACTTAAGATATGTATTCGCGTAAACTCCCTTTAAAGGTAATCCCCCGGGATAGCTTACTTGAGCTCAGCCGTATTAGATCTTCAAGAGACCAATCGACTGCAGAGCGACTCCACAATAGCTGATTCATAGTCATGACTACAACAGGCAAAGCACCTGGCAAAACGGTTTCTTCAAAGACAGTGATCAGGGTCACTGCCTGGGTAAACCTTGCTACTTACCATCGCGTCTTGGAGTTCAGCCTTATTCTGAGGCTATCATGCAAAGACTGCGAAGATAAGAAATACGTTTGATCATCTCTACGTGCCGCATAGTGACTAGAACGCCGAGCTCAAGGAATGTGGTGCTGCAGCTGAATTCTGGCATTACTGCATCCAGCCCCTAAAACAGAAGAGGAACAGAAGGCTTTATTAGTTCAAAATAATCAGGGAATGGCATCGACTAACGTTCTGGCTTTTGATTTCGTTGATTGGGGTCGTCAAGACTCCATACTTAAGACGGGGATAGGTCAACGTATCGATTCATTTCCATCCATCAAATTTGTTCGCTATCGGACGAAAATAACGAATCCCCTATAACGCTGTGACCTCACGAAGGGGTATTTGACGGTTTACGGTCGCGTTATTTAGTGGCGTATATGAGCGCACTTCATGAAACGTTTTTGACCGGTCGGAATCTGATGGAATATCATGGAGTTTTAGCTAGGGTCAATATAAAAACAACCTTTGTTCAGACACTTTGACATTAAAACGTTACCGGGGATCTGTACTTCCACTGCTAAAGTCGCCGAAATGGAGCAAGTAGGGTGCTATTACAAGCTCTCACAACGCAGAAGCGCGTGCTATTAATTTCTTTCAAACTATTTATCTAAGGCTACCTCTAGGGTGGCATCACAGATCAATAACGCAGAGTCTATATCAAAACCATCACTATATCTATTAGAGCTACCTAGTATCTAGTAGTAGGGTGTTTGCGTTACTCGGTGATTAGGACGTCGACTTACCTCCAGCACATCCTATAAGCCTATGCCTACATACCTACAACTGAGCAACTTCTCGAAAACCTCACTCTAGAGATAATCTCGAAAAACGGGTTTGCGCCTCTTAATATGTATATCCTGAACCCATACCAATTACTCAGTACACAGATTTCTCTAATCAATCTATGATGAGCTACTGGCGGCCCCGATAACAAATGCGGTCAGGGGACAGGACATTGTTCCTACCACGCGGTGGTTCTACATTATGGTTTCTTCCCTATCGCTATCAGTTTCATCTTCTACCATGGCTGTTGGGGTACAACGAAAGAACAGGTCCGCGTTCTGCACCTTAAGTAATGCCAAGAGTCTTCAACTACCTAGGCGTGATAAATGTAATAACATTAAGTGAGAAAAAGTGTGCTTAAAATAATTAATAGGGCTCTAAAATGCGCAGTGAAAGTTGCGTTTACTGGCGACACTGAAACCATCATGGATTTGTATTGTATGTGTAACCGTGGTACTCCATCCAATCCAATCCAATTTTTAGAAATAAAATTAAAATTGTGGTAATTTTCATTTCCAGAAACAATGGTGTTAGAAAATATACTAATATACTAAGTAGCATGTGAAAACAAAATTAAGTGCCTATCATCTGACCTGCTTAATACCTTTGTAACTGTTTTATCAAGCTTAACACGTAGCACAATAGTAAACAATTCGAAAAAAGTCGTCTGTCTTTTATCGTTCAGTCAGTATCATTTGCTATGTACTAATTGTACTAGATATAAAGTTGGCTGCGATAAAATTAAATTTAGTTTAAGATAAAACCCATTGCGATTATTGCTCTTACTTAGTGGTGAGCCGATAAAAATGTTTTTGGTACTATATTTTGTACGACTGAAACAATCATTAATAAATTAATATAGTGAAAATACTCCATGGTAAGAGCATTAAAGTCGTAAGCATCAAAAGCTTTCCTTTTTCTTGTATTAAACATAAAGTCTTCTACATCAAATGAAAATAATTGCATCTCAACTTTGGGAATTTATTTTAATGCGTTCTAATAGACATACCCAATAATTTTACAAACCATAACCACCACGTTCAGTCCCTTCATCAAAATACTTCCGGGATCTTCTCAAGACGTGCGTTTTTCGACACGTCGTACATCATCCATACTTTCCGAATGAAATAATGACTCCCTCTCATCGGGATAACATGAAATAGGGTCACACGCAATCTTAGAGTTTATCTCGTGAGCTGTCGTTGAATAACAGCTGATACGACTACAGAAAGGGTAGAAATGAAGTAGCTGTGTGCGAATGTTTCCGATAAAGGAAGCGTAAGGTCGAATCAAAAATATCCGAGAGCGGAATTTTGCTGGAAGAGTTTCATATTTCTGTATAAGCTTTTCGCTTTTATCTAAAATTACATGGTAGACAAGTTTCAGTTAGCTTAAGTACTTGAGGATGGAAGAGGTGGATCATAATTTCAAAAGTTATTGCTCAGGGGGCGAAACGGTTTTTGGTCGTAGTGGTGGCTGTTTGTGCAGTACACAGCTTGACTTGGTTTTTCAGCAATGTTTACCTGCTCTGCTGCCAACATAGTAAATTTCGATTAATCGTTTTGAAATTTACTTTTCTGAAAAGTTTTAATGGAAAAGCAATGTTTGTAGAACTGTTTGTCTCTTGCAGATGTTTAACTTTATTATGTTGATATTTACACTCTTTTGTCGTGTTTTATTTGAAATAACCTTAAACGCGAAAGTACAAATAAAACGAAATGAAATTTACTGACGGATATAGTAAATATTTAATAAATCTGTAGTAACCTGTAATATTTCCTGCAAGTTGGATACAAGTTTCTACAAAATGAAAAACAGTGGTAAAACAAGCGCGAGTACTAGGAAGTTTGTAATAAGTTATACCCTGAAACCACTACCGATTCTTGACCGCTATTTATCAGGCCCTATCTTTCTCCATCAGGCATCCTCATGAAAACTCTTTAGCGAACAGTTTTATTTTTATAACGTATATATCTTGGTCTTTTTCCAGCATTACAAGTATGTAAGTATAAATTACGACCGCACTTAACGAAGTACGTTTTTTCCGCAGACTTTTCATCACGTAGTTTTCATCAGGCCATAAATCGGGATATTGTTGATTACAGCGAATTGCAAGAGGAAATGTTTTGTAAAATGGACATACTCAAAGAAAATGATCATAGATTGCACAACAGCAATTACACTTTTTTGTTGTTATCCTTCCATATATTTCAGCTTTAATGAATTCATGCAGCGACAAATTAAGTTCACACTATTCTGAAAGTATACTAACTGAAAGATTTAATAATTTATATTTTCCATTCAGTCCGATAATAATAAACAGATCAGGCATCAAGAGATGCATATGGGGGAACACAACATAGGATCTTTGCAGTTGAAGATAAAGTAAGAATTATCTTTTCGATTCATCAAGAATCATATGTACAAGCGTATTTTTATACTTCCAATTTTTGATTCTTTATTAATGTACTTTTAAGACCTGTAGCCGTAGTAAGACGTTAGAGGAGGCTTCAACATTTTCAGAAGGGACGCTTAATTTAAGTAAAAAAATTCCAATGCAAATATTTCTCGATAATGCCAAATATTGCTTAAATAAATATATGGAAAACGTGTATTACTACTAGAAACCTATCTAGATGTTCCGCAAAGTAATCTACAGGGTGATCCAAAATGATTGAAGACGGTCTGAATTTATTTGCAAAAAATGTAACGGAGGCCAGGTGTGTGGGCCTGCTTTGTAACTTACCACAGTATGTAAATAAACAGTTTTCCATAAATATTGTTTTATTACCCGACAAGATAGCATCTACCTTCCTACCTATTGAGGGTAATTTGATGCATAGTGTCCGTTATAACGGACAGCCTCTTAGGCAAAATCTATATGCTTTTTTCGAAAAGTAGTACTAATAATAAATTCCATATACTCGAAATAAAGTATTCTATAAGAAAAAACAAAAAGGAATAACAAAAAAATACTCATGCACTAATGGGTTAAGAAAAATCAACCTCTTATTAGTCCAGAATTGTAAACTGTGGACTTGTCTTTGAACTATAAACTCTAGACTGGGCTAGGAATAATAAGTTTTGTGAACTTTTGTTTGGGTTCATTCTGTGTTCCAGTTTGATATTGCAGTCGAAAAATCATGTCCGTTCGAGAGGGCATTGCTCAAGTGATATCAGCTACTCAAAAAGTACACTACATAAAAAGTACGGAATATCTTCACCCGGGCCCATAGGGTTATGCTTTGTTTACTGTGAACAATGAAATATGAATATGAATTGTGGACTTGAACTATGGGCTATGGGGACTACAGACTGTGTAATGAACAAATATCAGTACAACCACTGCTCATTTCTACGTACACCTGAAAGGAGAACGTACATATTTTTAGTTTTTCAGAATTTTTAAATTTTTACTCGGGATTCGAATATTTAAAGAAAAAGTAGAATAGAAATACCTGAAGAACCAATGTTTTATTTTATAAAGAGCATGGCCAAAATGGCCGACAAAGGTTAGAAAGTTAGTATATTAAGCATGTTATAATATATGAATTCAATGTAGAATGTTATAATGAGAGTGGGTGGGTAAGTGGGGGTAGGTGGATAAGTCAACGGGGGTAAAGTCAAACAGGTCGGTAAATCCGAGGTCGTATGTTGAAGGAGAGGTAAGCCGGGGGAGGGTGAATAAGTCAGTCGACAGAAGAGTTAAGTAGGGGAGTGGGAACGGTAAATCAGGGGTGGTAAGTCGGGGGGTCTAAGTCGTTGTGTGGAGGTAAGCCTGAGTGGTAAGTCAGATCGAGAGGATGGTGTGGTTAAGTCGGGAGAGGGTCCTTCCAGTCTGCAGAACTTCTGCTTTTTGTGTTGCGTTCACTATTCCCATACTCTTATCAGTTACCAGACTTCAGGCTCTATGCAAACCATGCATGAATGGTTAGAAACAGGAAAAATACCTTGCAGGTTATAAAATATGCGTTGATTCTGGGTAACACTGTGATGGACAACGTCGTCAATGTTATATCTAAAGATTGTAAAGTTCTGTCTTACTCTCAACCAGGGTCACAAATATAACAAGATCTTTACATTTGGATCAAAAAAGTTATAGAAGTGGTTGAGAATGGATCATCCGTCGTCACTTTCCTTCTTTTCGACAGTTTCCGGATAAATATAGAAAACGCTCCGTGCGGTAGAGACTGAATATTAAAAGCATAAAAGTTTATTTGACTTTTGTCAAAATAAATTGCCTCTTTAGTTTCTGACTCCTTCTTGCAGTTCTCTTTTAGTAATAAACTCGTCAATTTCCTTTTATAACTTTTCCTTCTGTCTAGGTTCTCAGGTTTTAGAAACATCAGTTTAAAGGATTTTTGCTTTTATTAGAAATTTCTTCTACGTACTACACGTGCTGGTCCTTGTGCATCCAAATGATTTGTTGAATTTGGTATTAGAAATATTTTTGTAAAATTTATTTGAGACGTTGACAAAAGAATACACAATACATCGCACAACATTCTGAACATTTTCTTCGTGTTTAATTCTTCAGGTAAACAGATTATCCTACTATTTGTCATACTGTAAGGACTCTTCCTGCCCACAAACGATGGAATGTGATTGCACATAGCTGTAGGAAAGTGAGGCTGTAATTTTCTTATTCTCGTCTCTTTTATCCATTTAAGTTTGTTCCTCTTCATTTTTCCTATGCCTTTTAGAGCGAACAGGTGGCGCAGGAATTAAGCCACTAAGGACAAATTTTGTTTTCGATAGATAAAAGTGTGATAAAATTATTACATCGTGCTCGTTCAGGTAAATTTACAAAACATTTGTTTTACAATTACAGAGCTCTCCTGTCTTATGACTTTACCATCAACTTATTTTCATAACCTTTCTCATTCTACCGTAGATTTTGCTCTTTTCTGATGCACTTTTAACTGTTACTTGTTCCTTTGCTATAGCTTATCTTTTTCTTCGTTGTTGTACTTTAAAATTTCCTACACTCTCACCGTAATAAGGTGAGCTCAGAAGGTAAGTCGTTGTGAGTGGACATGGTGGGGTGTAGTGCAGGGAAGGTTGCTTAACAATTTTTCTCATAAAGTTAACTTGGCCTTCGTGTCGCGACAAGTTTTTCTTGTACCTCTATAGGGATTTGTGCATGAAAAACCCTAATGATTTTCCTAGTTGTTGCTGGAGATGTTTAACAGTTAGCCTTAGTTATCCTAAGCATTTTACTTGTCAGTTCGAAATTTCATTGGTTTCTTTTATGACGAATAAATCCAAAAATATTTGGGTGTTTTGCTTAGGATTCTCTTTGTAAGTTTTTTTAAATATTATTTATGGTTTTGTTAGTGCATGGTTTATTATTTGATCGAGATTTAGTCGTTATTTACAACCTTGGAAACGACCAATTGTTGATAAGTCTTTTGCCGCCCAGAATCTGTTATAACTTAATTCTAACTTGATCCACTCTACTTAGAACACCTAATACAAAAAAATCTTGCTTCGCTAACTATTTTAAAGTGACAACGAAGATTTCTGATCTCTTGATGAACCCTTACAACTAACTACAAGGCAAAATTTAACTAGAATACTTGCACTATATACTGTCAATATCCTGTATGTTTCTAAAGTTAGATTTTTCTTGCTGTTCCAATCCAAAGAAATCTACACACAAGCATCAGTCACAACAAGAAACAATAAATTATCTTAGGGTCTCAGTAGTGTAATCGGCTTTTTTAGTATTATATTTCCCTGATTAAACGAGCCCATCCAAGCATACGAATTTCCGCAGCGTTGTATGAACTTATGCAGTTCCCTGGTACTATAATATTTGCTTAGATCTCGATTTCTTCTTGTATGGACTAATTTTGCTATAAAAAATGAAGGAAATTTGTGTCAACATTCAACTTACGGGAATACTGTATAAAATTTAACAACAATAAAATTAGTTTTATAGCAAAACGACTTGATAATATGAAAACAAAAATGTATACTAATTAGTTGATATGATGCTGGTTTCCTTAAAGTCGTTATAATAGGTGCTTTGAGTTGCTCGGAGAGGCGAATATGACCCAACTTTAGTATTAGTTGCAATTTAAGCTACATTAATTAATTATCCTAGGCAAATAAATAAACGAAACCACAGAACACGATGGATGCTTTAATTGCAATAAAAAATAGTAGACTATAACACACCTAACTATATAGATTACTAGAAATTATCGGATAATAAACAAATTAATCCCATCACATATAGTCAGTATTATTTATTAATGCGATAAAAAATTGTCGATATGCACAATTATCGCTCAATTTAAAGGCAAGTGTAAAATTAGTAAGCAAAGTATAAATCCTAATTGAAATACTACAAACTTCCACTCTTAAGAGCTGATTCGCGGCAAAACAAGTTTCAGAAACGCGATAAAGGCCTTTACGTAATTCTAGAAGACATATATATAAGAAAGCTACATCAAAATATTAAACTATTGAGATGTCTTGAATTCATCTCATTGAGAATTTATTGGACGATATGATCGTAAACATAAAAATAATTATTTCATGCAATAAAATAAAATAAACGATAGACATGCTAGGATGTTAGGTCTATTTATTCTAAAGGCTACATGTTAAGTCACAGATAGATTTATCAATTTTTAAAATAGAAATCAAGCAGGATAAATGTCATGAACAAGTAACCTCAATTTTTATATATAAAAAGGCTAATTTATAAAAAGGATATCAATCATTTAGATTGTTTCATGATAATACATGTTTTAGGACAAGTCACATTTTAGGATGGTTTTTCCATTTGTCTGGAAGATTTAATTTTCCTGGTTAAATTTAAGGTCTACGATTGATAACGTAGGAAGATTTTATCTGTTTTCCATGAGACTGACTCAGTTTCGGGCTAATATTTAATTAAAAATATGTAAATCAGGTCAATTTTGTAATGACTAATCTAGCACAATAAACTTACAATTTCTTGTATACTAATAAAGAGCATTCATTTTAATGAAGGTTTCGGCTTTGCTGATATGCTTCGATTTTTCCAAATATTGATTCTTATATAACATTTTTCATCATTGTTTTAACTCAAACACTTGGAGGACTGCATGCTGGACAATATGACTATAATTTAACTTCATTTAAGTTGATTTTGATGATGGATTCTGTATAAGCATCATTGGGTCTATCAAACCGTTGAGAGGAATTTTTATGTATGTTTTTCTTCTATTGTAATGGTGTTCTTGTGTAAATTTTATATGTATCAGTTACATAGTGTAATTATGTATTTATTTTGTAAAGGATAAAGCTGGATTTAATGAGTTGTGTGTATAATTAAACTCTAATGAGATTTGTTCATTGTCAATCGTTTTTGTTAATTATCTCAGTTATGGTAAACTGTAGAATATAGGTGTCTTATATTGTTTTAATCGTTATTTTGCCAGCTACAATCCTATCTTTTTAGAATTAAGATGAGTGTTAATTATTATCAGCTGTGTTTGTAAAGTGACGTCATAAAATCATTCGAGGTGCGGTCGTTTCTAAAAATTGACGTAGTCGGCAATTGTTTTGTCAAATCATATATAAAGCCCAGCTAAAATTAACAAATTCAGTCGATAAAAAGCTCTTGGAGCTTCCACGCTCGACTCGAGACCAAAAATCTGTAAATTACGTGAGGTTAAAAGTGTTAACCATATGGTTGAATGTCAACAAGGGAAAATTTTAACAAAGTGTAACAAAGATTTACCTGGATATTTAAATTAAAGAAGATTTATTTGTTAATCAACAATTTTATGGAATTGTGAACGAGTTATTTATTAAAATAAATTGAAAAAGATTTATTTACATTATCGATTTAAATAATCGACATATTTACATTATAAAATCATCTGACATATTTGAATGCAGTAAAATTAACAGTCAAATTAAAAAGTGCAAAAGTTTCCAAAAATACCTCACACGTGCAATCCTTGGACATATAAAGTATAGCTGCATACAACATTAAAAGAAATTAATCGAAATCGAAACTGTAACAACTGTAGAAAGTCAAGATGTAAATATAAAGTCTCAGAGAAAAGACGCTAGGTAGTATTCTTAGTCTGTTTATAGCAGAGGCGTCCAATTATCTTTTACTATGGACTGAATACCGATCATACTCATACTGCTAATAGGCCAAAGATACAGTAGAAGTGTTAAAAGTTACTTAATATTTCTTTCAGGAAAACAGTACAACCGAACGTACCGTAGATGATTTAAAGTATCGTACAGCTTGTTACTATAATTGACACCCTAGAAAGTGTTCTCTATAAATAATACGGACTTAGAAAAAAGTGTTGATTAAGTTCAAGAGATAACATAGCAAATATCGACTTTGTAACACTACCATTTTGTAACTACGTGGAGTACTTTTATGTGCACGTTAATGTACAAAAGTACTGCTGCCATTATTAATTCCAGTTCAAATTCAAACATCTCCGACATCTCTATAACTTTGTTGAGTACTCACATCCCGCAACTGCATTTTACCTTGAAAGAAGAATTTAAATTCTGCACAACTCCCATACCTAGCATATTATGCAATATCGTCATGTCATACGGTCCAACGGGAATGGATTTCTAAAACCAGTTCATTCGGACCACCATAAAGTTGTAGAAAGTTCCGGTTCAAACATCATAAATACGTAGTATACTCCTGAAAACCAACTTCCTTCATTTAATACTACCCTTGTTGAAAAGCCGAGATTTATAAGGATTTCTATAGGTTTTTAATAATAACTGAAAATTAAAAATGAAAGAAAGTAAGATTATAAGAATTCTGAGAAATCATTTACTATAACTTCATTTTAGTTTGGGTATTCGTTAGCGAAACAGTTCTAGTTCATCAAAAGTTGAGCCATAAATTCTTAACAAGCATTTAGAACTTTCCTCTTTAAGCAATTTGCAGTTTCATAATAAAGAGAACCAGGTCAAAACGAACTAGAAAAGGGAAAATTTCAAATTTGAAAGTTTGAAAATGTAATTTGAAACTTTTTAAATGGTATCGTCTATTGCAGCCGTTCTAAGTTGTAATAAAATATATAATAATAACATTTAAGCTAAATCGAATTCCTTTTTATAATAATCTTGGAAGAATAAAAACTTTTTCATAGAATTTTTTCAGCCAACAATGAATAATTTTAAGCTGAAAGTAAAATAAATCATTCTGCTTCTGTTTGTTTTCTGAAGCGCTTTCTGTTTTAATAACCGCGAGACACGCTCAAGCTAATCTTGTTATAAACGAAATTAAAATAAACTTGTCAGATAAAAAATAACAAGGAGTTCAAACAAGCACTTTAAAATTAAATTAAAATGATGGCCACCTGTGGACTGTATTTGTTAATTCAATTAAAAGTAAGCGTAAACACAACTTCATCTAGTGATATGGAAGTTCTCCCTTAAACTGATTAGATTAAAACTGAAAAATGGAATAAACAAGTGCCTATTAGAAATTTTAAAATCAATTGAAGCACTGGAAGTATGTATAAGTCTGTCTAGGATTATATATCTTGCTGGTAATATAGAAACTCGAAGGTGTTGAAAATGAAACATGTGAAATCTATTTACATACATAAATGATTAATTAGGTTTTTGATAGATATAAACATTAAGTTCTGTAACAAATTTACAAAAGTTTAGCTGTACTGCTTCACGTTTATTAATATACCATATAAGGTAATAACGAAATATCCAGTTTTGGTCTACAATTAAATGTAAATTTAAATATAAAAATGTTTAACTTTAAATATCGTGTGGTAGCTGTACTTTAGTAAACCCTCAAAATTCCAAACAGTTGAAATTAATATCCATATCGTTTCTCACGCTCAAGATTTATTTTGTAGATAAAAATCCATAGAAGTATTGTAAAGTAATAAAGATTTTGAGCTTCTTTTTAGTTTAAAAGCACGTATAAAGACTATTCACGCTAATTTATTAATCTGTGACAACTTAAATATTCCCTTGTTCATTTGGGATTCTTTGTATTCGAGTTAAGAAAAAAATTGCAACGTTGTTTATAAAAGCATTGCGATAAAAAACTTGAGCTACCCCGGAAAACATAATTCTTTCTAGTCTAAACAATTCGAGTATTTTAAATATAATTTATGACTTGGATATATTTCATAAAATACCACTAAAAGACATCTTCAGCATTTTTAATATTGGGGCAAAATAACGTCATGATGTTTCGGATAGGATCATGTGAAATTACCCTTCCCTAAAATATAAAACACCAATAAAATAAGGTCAAACGTATTGACGTTTGAGCGAGCCAAGCTATTGAGCTTGGCTCGAGGACCTCCCGTTCGCCGGTTGCGGTAGTGCCGCGTCCTTTCGGATAGTTTGAAGTTTCTCTAGTAGAATCGAGATAAAGTAAGCTATCGCCCCTATTATCCACGATTTAAACCAATTTTATTATCGAAATAAATACATTTTAACTTAGTTTTTCTGAGAAAATATTAACAAATTAATTGTTGGAAGTTGTATTTTTTTATTCAAATCAATGAACTCGTTAACATTATTTACGACCTTATGCAATTATTAAATTCTTCTTACTTGTGGATTTCTGACTTAAATAATCGAACACAACAAGTAAATGGCGCCCATATTCTATGATTGACTAACATTTCCTAATTCCTCTTTGTAATTTAAGAAACCTGTACCTACCAAACCTGAGCTATAATTTGATTAATGCGAGATCTCGACCGGAGCAATAAGATTTAAAGTAAGTATCGTTAGGTAAATTTTGGGTGTTACAATTGGCAGCCCAATTGTAGGACTATTGTTTATAGTTTGTTTACCGAAAAGTAATAATGTTACAGGTAGCATTCCAATCGGTTCACTTCTTTTACATATCCTGCATCCAATTGAATAATCATAAATTTTAAAATAATTAAAGAACACGTAAAAAGGTAGTAAAACATAAATTTAGTAATAATAATGTACGATATCAAATAACAATAAATTTTTTAAAAGATTTTAAATTAGCGCACATACTTTGCCATCATTGGTCAAGGTAATTTATTCGTCGAACAAAAACTCTTAAATCATACGCAGTAACTAGTAAATTAATATCCATAAAACAAAATTAAATAAAAAGCAGCTAAATAGTATAAAAGCAAAAAGAAACAAAATAGGCTTATAAAAGCCATACATCAAAATCTTGTAGCAATATAGAAAATTGCTAAAAAATATTTGAAAACAGACTTCACAATTTTAACGGGCTAAAATTGCGTTCTTTAGAAATTTCTTTTATAATTAAAATTATTTTTTTAAGTCTTGATTACAGATGATCGATCAAACTAAGTAACTAATTGATAACTTGTTGGTTACGTAGACTGATGAGCTCAATATCATCATTATTTAGTTTAACCAATAATTAATAAATAATATAGTAATAGGTAATCATAGTAATGGAATAAAAACTAAGATAAAAATTTACAGAGTAATTAATACATTTCATAAGATGATAATTTTTTTAAACCATTACACCTCACGAACAAAATTAAGTATTTTAAAATAAAAATGTGGAAACAAAATCTTTCTGTGGTAAAATTAAAATATGATCATTAGAGGAAAATATGCATTACACTTTCAAAGAAAAAAAAATTTCGTAGTTATCACTCAACTTCGTAGTTATCACTCAACTTTTATCAAATGTATTTTTAGAACCAGAAAATGCTGATGCTAACGAAAATTAAAAGCTGTTTTACAGTTTTTCAATTTCATTTTCCAGGAAACATCAAATGGAAATAATAATTTACGTAAAATATTATTTTTAGAAGCACAAGTCAACAAATGTCAGTTAATGTTTATAAACATGTGTCAATCAAATAATAATATCTTTATCCAATACCTTTGAATTATTAAATTCTTTTTTACTTTATATGTGCCGTATTGACATATCGATTATAATAATATTTAAAAACTAAATATAAATGTATATAAATGAAGAATTCTTTCATAATATATAAATTTTAAAATAAAACTAAAACATAATATCTACAGATATTTTGCAGCAGTTTTTCTGCATATTCAGTGTGATGTAAAATAAGTAACAAATGTAAAAGTTTTCATTTTAATGCCTCCATTTTTACTAAAATTATTTACTCCACGATTTGCTCGCCCGTTAGTGTATAAGCAATGGTACATTAGGGAATATTCGTTCTTTATAATACTCGTATTAAAGTAGTTTAAAATAATTAAAACATAATTTTACATAATATAGTGTCATGATAAGATGTGAAATATTAAAGTAATTATCACAATATCTATAAAAGCTCACATATTCACAAAAAAATGTTTGTTGTAAATAGAACAAGACTTAAAATAGAAAGTGGGGGATTATTGATTAATAAACTAAAATAATTATTAAATGTAATAAGTAATTAACATATCTATAGCAATATTAACCCAATAATTAATTAGACTACGAAGAGCTGTTACCAGAAGGATTATATGAAATTGTTTTTATTTTAACAAATTGTTTGGGGCCTAAAGTGGCGGTTTTCTAAAATATTTTGATAATGGCAATTCTAGCGGCAAAACTTATTAATTACTAATTTTTTAATTAATTACTAATAAACCGAGAAACAATTTATCTGTTTAATTTTAAATTGGTACCAATTCAAAGAACAAAAGGGTACCAAAATTAATTTCTTAGCGTTGTACCTCAAAAACGAACAAATATCTGAAAATTAGGACACAAATTGAATACATTCGTAAAAGTTGATAAAAAATTGCGGAAATCTTCTATCCAATATGACTACCTTTTCTATCAGTCATGTTTAACATCGATTTCAGTTTTAAACCTAAACGTACAAATATTACTTTAGTAGTTATTACGATGAAGGTAAGACATGTAAATGTGCTAAATTATGTTAGGAAATTGAATTGAATTATAAGATTTTTAAATGCGTGTGACACGGAGAAGTTAAAAATAGATTTCAGGGAATAAAAAAAATATATTAACAAAAATTGATTGTCCAGAAATTCAAGAACGTGATAGAAAAGAACGAAAAAAAGCTTATTGGGCTACCACTATATACGTTGACCTTCCATAACTCCGAGGATATCAACAAAATATATAACAAAGTATTTAAATCACATGAAAGTTGAAATAGAAGCGGTAAGAAGCAACAAACTCGTGCAACAATGCAAAAAATGCCAAAGATATGGCCATACCCAGAAATACTGTAAGCGCACTCCTACCTGCGTAAAGTGTGCTGGCAACCATATGATAGCAGATTGCACTGAAAAAAGAGACGCCCCTGCAAAATGCAGTAACTGCTCTGAGGCACATCCCGCTAGCTACAGGGGAAGTATAGTACTGCCGTGCTTAGCAAGAAAGCAGTATCTGCACAAACTGCTATCTAGAAATATACTATGTGGAATTGTAATGAATGCTAATAAAAAATATGGTATATTTCTTAAGTTGCTGTAGTGGAGATACTGCTTTCTTGCTAAGCACGGCAGAGTAGCCAAAGACTTACAGAAGAGAAGGAATGATGCAACAGCAACAAAAACAAAGAAAGCAGTCTCTCAGCCAAAAACGTTTACTTCCAACAAAGTTAAGACTGGCACTACATACGCACAGATGACACAAAATAACACGATAGAAGTCAACCCTTCTACATCCAAGACTGAACCAACTATGATGCAGATGCTGCATAACATGATAAAGACACTTGATCAAGTCAATAACAGACTTGATAAACTAGAAGCCAAAAACGTTGGTACTGCCTCAAAGAATAAATAATTATATGGATCGACACGACCTACGGATTGCAACATGGAATGCCAATGTCATCCTGAACAAAAAAAATGAGTTAGAGGTTTTTCTTAACTCTCAGAATATAGACATTTGTCTCATATCAGAGACCCATATGACAACCCATTCTTATATTAAGATAAGAGGTTACAAAAGCTATCACACTATCCACCCTGACAATCAAGCACATGGAGGCAGTGCGATCATGATAAAGGAATCCATTAGCCACTACGAAGAATGCCACTTACAATGCATAGATATGCAACTTACCGTGGTGGGCATCAAGTCCACTAAACAAAAGCTGATGTTTGGAGCAGTATACTGTCCACCCAGACACAATCTTAAGAAAGATGACTACAAAAATCTCCTACAACATCCGGGTGAAAGATACATTGTGGGAGGAGATTTTAACGCCAAACATACTGACTGGGGAGCAAGACTAACTACGACTAAAGGCAGAGAATTAAGAAAAGCTGTCCAAGAAACAGGATGCAATTATCATTTCACAGGTAAGCCTACCTACTGGCCCACTGATATTAACAAAATCCCTGACTTGCTAGATTTCTTCATCTCAAGAAAAGTATCCCCCAATTTTACTAAGCTTGAAGAAAACTTTGACCTGGATTCTGATCACGCAGCAATCATCATGACGTTGAGTGAAACGATAATCAAAAAGAATGCCCGATCCACACTGGTTAACAAAACCACTGATTGGGAAAGTTTTAGACTTGACCTACAAAGAAGCATTAACCTAAATGTTAGTTTGAAAACAACTAAAGAATTTGAACTAGAAACTGAAAACTTTACCAAATTCATTCAGGCAGCGGCGCACAATAACACAAAAGAAATCAACTATACAACAAAAGGAGTACATTATCCAATAGAAATCAGAAAACTAGTCAAAGAGAAAAGAAGAGCTAGGAGAATATGGCAACAGTCGAGAGATCCTTCAGACAAAGCCATTCTAAATAACAAAACACAGCTGCTCAAAAGAGAAATACAGAGGATTAAAGAAGAAACAATTAATTACTACTTGGAAAATTTAACCGCAGCCAAAGAGACAAATTACTCTCTTTGGAAAGCAACTAAAAAGATCAAGAGACCTATAGCTTCGATTCCTCCAATCAGAAGAGATAATGGCCCATGGGCCCGAGAAAACAAGCAAAAGGCTGATCTGTTTGCGGAATATCTGGCTGGGATTTTTACCCCTAACCAAGACTATATGGACAATACTTTGGGCAATATAAGCAATCCAACATCAGAAAACGTTACTTTAGTTACCCCAAATGAAGTAGCGAAGGAAATACAAACAAACCTATACCCGAAAAAAGCACCTGGTTTTGATCTGATCACTGGGGAAATCTTAAAACAATTGCCTAGAAAAAGTATAGTCATG
Organism: Agrypnus murinus; assembly: GCA_929113105.1. NCBI lineage: Eukaryota > Metazoa > Arthropoda > Insecta > Coleoptera > Elateridae > Agrypnus > Agrypnus murinus. The sequence goes on from OV816026.1 coordinate 22,816,306, forward strand.
CTCACGTACCTCTTCAATGCAGCCTTTAGACTGAAATATGTTCCAGACAGCTGGAAAGTAGCAGAAGTAGTAATGCTGCCAAAACCAGGTAAGCCGCCTAATGAGGCCAAGTCATACAGGCCCATATCCTTGCTGCCAATTATCTCAAAATTATTTGAAAAACTACTACTCAAAAGGATGAAACCACTAATTGAAAATAATAAACTAATTCCGGATTTTCAATTTGGCTTCAGACAAAAACACTCAACTATAGATCAGGTGCATCGCATTACTGACGTAATAGAGCGCGCTCTTGAAGAAAAGCAAATCTGCTCAGCTGTTTTTCTAGATGTAGCTTAGGCCTTCGACAAAGTATGGCACGAAGGCCTGATATACAAACTAAACCAAATGCTACCAAAGCAATATGTAGAGATAATAACACCTTATATCTCAAACAGACTATTCAGAATTAAACAGGAAGATGATTATTCTGACCTGAAAGAAATAAAAGCGGGTGTGCCGCAGGGTAGTGTCCTCGGTTCTATCCTATTTCTGTTATACACGAGTGATACACCAAAACTGGATGGAATCACAGTAGCAACATTCGCAAACGACACTGCAATCCTTGCAGTAGAGAAGGAGCAAAATATATCCATTGAGAAATTACAAGCCGCTAGTAACACAATACTCGATTGGACTAAACAATGGAAAATTAAGCTAAATGAAGTCAAATCTACCCATGTTAGCTTCACAAACAAAAGGTTGGTAAATCCTCTGCCCTTAGAGATTAACCCTGCTCGGACGGTGTACTTATCTGTCGGCGTGGGGTATTTTTGTAGCCCATGATTTTAGTTACCCATTACATACAAAATATAGACTATTTCTTGTTATTATGAAATAATTGAATTTAATTTAATCAAATCTTTATTTTTCATAAGATCTGTAATGTCTACATACTAGTATCTACTCACTACATTTATCACACACAATAGATTTTACAGAATGTGAAAGGCATACAAATTTTTTACATTTTTTGCACTGACGTCTTGTTTTGCGATCATTTTTTCTGCTACATCTGTAGCATTGATGAGGAGTAGTTTCGTTAGATGTATCTGCTTGTGGATCTACTTCTAGAGAAGGTACAATCTGACACATATATCGTTTTACGTCTTTAGATAACCGTGTGTTGTTCTGATATCTTTCTACAACGTAGTCTTTTACTAATTCTTGACCAAGTTCTAACAAGAATTTTCTTCTAGCGTCATTTGCAGTGTCACAATTTTTCATTTCCCACAACCGAAAACTATTTATACCAGCAATATCTAAGAGATGTCCAAACAGTACCATCGGCCATCTATTACAAATTCTTCGACAAGAATATTGTTTTGTCATTTGGTCTGTAGTATATACAGCACCTTTAGTGCCATTATAGTGCAAAATAATATGTGGCTTGTAGTCTGTTTCGGGACCACTTACAGAATCATCATGATGTTCAGATGACAACAAGAGAACCGCCTTTCCCTTTTTTGGAATATATGATACAACAGTACATTCCTTCGTAAAAGCAAACATACTTGAATAGACTGGTTTGCTTCTGCTTGGAAGAAGTTCCTGTGGAATGTATGGCTTGTTTTTTCTTAGAGTGCCACATATTGTTATTTCCCGTGCCAAAAGTTTTTTCGCCAAGGGTAAACTTGTAAAAAAGTTGTCGCATGTCACACCATGACCTTTTCCAAGATGTTGCACTAGATCCATTACAACCCGTTCTCCTTGATTAGTTTCAGCCTTCTCTGCTCTTTTGCCAAAATAAACTTGCATGTTTATAGTGTAGGCATTACTGCTGTCCGCCAGTGCCCAAATTTTCAAGCCATACTTGTCAGGCTTGTTTCTCATATAAACACGAAAACTGCAGTGTCCTCGAAACGAAACTAATTGTTCGTCTACAGTTACATGTGCTTGAGGATTGTAAGATTTTTTACAATTATCACCAAATATTTCGAAAAGGATTCTTATGGGTGCTAACTTGTCATTCTGCTTTCTTTGCTCTCTTGTCATGAAATCATCAAAGCAAATGTAAGATGACAATAATTTAAAACGATCTCTAGACATGGACCCTACAATAATAGGTCGAACGAATAGGCTATTACTGGACCACAACATTTCGATAGGTTCTTTATTTGCCTGCAGAGCACCCATAATTATTACGAGTCCTATGTAAGCCTTTATTTCAGACGGTGTTGTCGGTATCCAAACACGTAATTTTTGGGGATGATTATTATTCCATTTTCTAGTAACCTGTAAAACATATGATATAAACGACTGATTTTGTAAGATGCCCAAAAACATACCTCGTCTGCTTTCTTGTTTGTCTCTAAAACTATAATGTTGATGATTTCATCTGATACGAACAACTCAAAAAATTGCTTCTTTGTGGTGCAGTTAGAGCTGTAATTTGTAAAACCGGGTCTGCTTTTCAAAATATTATGAGAGCTGGTTCGTGTAATTTTGCCTGGAAGTTTCGACCATTGAATTCCTGTGGATTATGTTCCACTTCGTCTGGTTCATCTTCAATAATCTCTGGTTCAGCGTCACTTTCTTCATCACTGTTGGCTTCATTACAAACAAAGTCAAGAAATTCACCGTCATCGTCATTTTCGAGATAAAATCTTAATTCGTCATCTGTTAGCCGATCTGGATTGCAAGGAAATAGAGACATAGTAGTAATAAATGATTAGCAATGCGACTAACAAGTTCACTCAACAAATAAATAAATAAGAGAGGTTATGTCAACTTGCGCATGTGCATGCACGACAGACGACGTGGGGTATAATTGTAGCCCAAGAAAATAAAACATTAATTGAAAGCAAAATATAGACACATTTAAACTATTCAATGAATGGATCGATGCTAAAGAAGCTGTTGAACAATTAGATGAAATGACATGTCTCAGAAAAATTTTCTCAAAAAGCTATTAAAGATTAATTATTTTTGGGCTACAAAAAAAACCCACGCAGTCCGAGCAGGGTTAATGATGCTATTGTACCCTATGAGAACAACGCCAAATACCTAGGCATGACTCAAGACACCAAACTCCGGTGGAAAGAGCATGTAAAAAAAGAAAAGAAAAGAACCCAAATACAAACAGCTTTATTGGCTTCTTGGAAGAAACTCCAAACTGTCAGTACATAACTTATTATTGAGATCTTAATCTCACTCTACAATCAGATCCTAAAACTGGTATGGTTATATGTCATCCAGCTCTGGGGCTGTACCAAAGATAGTAACATAAAAACCATACAAACATTCCAGAATAAGGTGTTACACAACATGGTAGTCGCTCCATGGTACATACGTAACTCTGATTTGCACCGAGACCTCAACATCCCAATGGTCAAGGAAGAGATCAAAAGGTTTGCTGGCAAACACGAAGCCAGGCTTCACCTACACGAAAACGCAGAAGCTCTTCAGCTATTGGACAACCAACATATTGTTCGAAGACTGAAGAGGACCAAACCATTCGAGCTTGTGTAGTGCAGTGAAAAGCAGAGCATAGTGCGATTTAATAGTGGTTAAAAAAACTAAAGGACATCGTCGGATGAACTCTAGTTTAGGTATTTAATTAGTTTACTTTTAAGAAGTATCAGAAAAAAATTAATGGTTGATCTTATAGACCAGTTTTAATAGACAGGCACCAAAAGTGTGTATGAGGAAAAAAATTACTAAAACTATTAAAAACATTAAATAAATATATTTTCAGTCTCAAATTTTATTAAATATGTTTTAGCGACAGTTGTGTGTTTTTATTTATAGACGATTTATCCAGAAACTATTTTACCGGATGATGATAACGAAGCTGAATTAATTTTGTTATACATAAAATGCAATAGACTATTTTACACCTTAGACACCCAGGGGAAATTTTGGTAAAGTCACGAGTGCCTAAGTCGCGATTTATTGGTATTAAATCATTAGATTTAAAGGAAAGTTGAGATGTCTGGAAGAATTCGAAAAGTAACTATTATAATAAATTAACTTTTGCGTATCGATACCCAATTAACTGTACAATGTACCTGAAAATCTTCAAGATCAGTCAATAGTAGGTTGTTGATAAATTTTAGCTTTTTATGTCCTTAAATTATTATTTAGTTATTAGTGTTGAGAGACCACATGGTTTAGTTTTTGTTTTTTAATTATAAATTATTTACGTAAGAGCTAGACAAATACGAAGATGATTTTTCTTTCGTATAGTTTAATACCTACATATATGTACAGATAAATTAACATACATATATGCCTAACCACATTTATCATACAATTTCTTTACCTTGTTATTTTATGAAAAGTGATTAATGTATTTTACTACACAGGTTTGTATTGGTTACCGCTAATTGTTTTCTGCAAATAGCTATGTTTAATAGCAACTTCAAATGTAATCATTTTGAACACAGTGGCGCTCAACAAGCAATCCAGCCTTGTTCTTATTCGTACCAAATCTGTGATACCTACTTTATTGGAATCTGATTAAGACTTGATACTTTATCCAACTGCCACGCTAGCCGTTGGATTTTAATTCAAACCAGCTACATTCTTGGTGTTAACTACATTTGGTTTAGTTGTTTCCATGCTACTGAACTTCTTTCGTTTGGGACAAAGACGCATTTTTTTCGAAATTCTGAACTAATTATTTCTTAATCTTTAGCTGAAAGAAATACATCAGTCGAGAAACACCTAAGAAATACAGAGTATTCTGATGTTACGATTATCTTACCTTGTGTCAACTATCATTAACGGTTCCCTGTTATACACTAATTTTCGCGGTGTTTTTAGTTTTTCAGTTTATCGTTTTAGAAAAATCTTCTAGATGACCCCGTTTTAATGTATTCGTGTTTACGTTTAAACAATAATTATGGTACCATTTGTATATAGTAAAGTAATAAGGTAGTTTAGCTTATTTTATCCCCTTCTCTGATCGTTTTAATTAATATTCCTATTGTTATTATTATACGTATAGGGTTAACACAGGCATTTCTAAACAAGCCCGAGGGATTTCTACAGTTAAGTGGATGAGTAACCGTACACACAAACGTAGTGTATACATTATACATTAATTACCTACTGCATCCACAACATTCTGCTTTTATTGCTTTGACGGCTAATGCATTGATACTCATCATAACAAAATGCTCTTATTTTACAAAGTCCAGTCAATAGATATGTGAAGAGTGTATTATTGTGTTAACAGCTATTTTATTGCACAAACCTATTCAGAATAGTGTGTAGAGTAATATATGTAGTTGCGTACTAATGTAACGTTACGTTTTTTAATTTCACTAAATATCGTTTTGTATGCATAATAGATAAAAAAACCTTTGGTGCGGTCCTGCATATTATTGTATATTTTTTCTTGATTTAAGATTACGTTGGTATACTGCATAAAAGAAGTCCTACTAAATATCAAAAGTCATTTTCAAAAGAAACATTCCCAGACTAAAAAAAATTGTTTCTAGAAAAATCTGCAAATTTCGTTTTAAAATGAAATAGAATGTTCCAGAACAAAGTTGTTTTTAATTCCGTGACTATAAGGGTAAAAATATAATATTAGCTTTAACAAAAATTTTATTATGGTTAAAATACATTGAACTTGAATTTATAACTTTAAAACATACTGGGCCAAAATCTCTTTTAGTAAACGAAACACTGACAAACAGAATATTCTAGAATAAATTTATCTAGACGGACACCTGTAAATAACATCAGGCTTTCTAGTAGGCATATCCTAAGGGGAATCCCCGAAAGTTTTGTTGAAATTATTCTGGAACAAAATGATGTAAATATACCTCATTGGCCAAAGAGAATCCCGCCATATTTTTATTGGTTCATTTAAAATTTTACCCTTCTACAGCCGAAATATTTTTAGTTTAGCAGAGTTTACAATAGAATCTCGTACAGTGAATAAGAGAATAGATGGGCTGAGTGGAGAGTAATTTCTGGCGTTGTCCTGAGGCTTTCTCTCTTCAGAGAAGTCCCCGGTGAAGTTTATGTTAATTTTTGTTTTTAACATTACAGTTTTCAATATAGAACAAAGTTAGCGTTTTAAGAGTATAATTAAATTGTACTATTACAGTTTTGTGTGCTTAGCTCCGTTATCGTATCGGAAGCTCACTTGCTTCAATTTATCATCGACAGTTTCCCGTGTTTTTACCAAATACACTAAATCCAGTGGAGGATTATTCCGCAATTACAGTTTCAGCTAAAGCTTTCCAGTTAGTTTAGTTGAGTTTTAGTGAAATATAGTCCGAAATAAACACTTAAAGTGTGCGAAGCTCTCCGAATTAATTCCGCATACGTACGTACAGGGTGTCAGCCATTGGCACTTCCTGAATACAGTAACGTGTTTTAGTTGTGAGAGATACAGAAATTTACGTGACTAATTTAGAATCGCCCTTACCGAAACCTAATAATTAGTTCCATACGATTTATCAATTTATAATCAAAATACAGTTAGTATTTTGTGGCCTCATTCTATGGTGGTTTAAAAAGAATATTTCAAATAAACAATTAACAATATGGTTGTTCCGGTTATTTAAAAAAGGGAACTTTATTAACTAATAGTTCTAAAGAAAGACAGTTATTGCGAACTTTAATTCCTTGGTTCCAATTCAGTACCGGTGTCAGTAATTGAGGTGTTGTCCCGATTTCTTCAGTTTCATCAAGCGGTTGAGTTTGGTGATTAGTGTATGTTTGTGATTGAAAATGCAATATTGTATCAATTGCTTTGTAAAGTGAAGTCGGATTGAATTATTCGATTAAGGTACTGTGACTTGATGGATTTTATTTTGTTAAAGCTAATGTAAGTTGAACTATTATTTATGTATTAAATATCTTTGATCACTATTTGTATGTGCATAATTCAGCCGTCGCTAAGAATTATTATGTTGGGTATCATTTTTTATATTTAAATCTATAACGATGTCTTAAATGAAAACTTTTCGTTTTTATTTCTTTGTTTATAAATAAAAAACTGAGTTTGCAAAAAAGGTTTGCAAAAGCTGTTTGATTTAAGCTGATTAAGCTGTTAAGTTTAAACTATGTTTAATGTAAGTTTTATCAATATTGTTTGATTATTTAAATTTTTATGGCAACTTAAAAACGTTTCGTAACTTTACTTTATCGAAGACATTTTGTGAAAGATAAAATGTATTTTAAATTACAGTTCTTTACAATTTTGCTTTGTGAATATTTCAAAATACGTAAAAGTCTCCTAAACATGCTTACTGCCGAATATCTTTATTCAAATGACATGACTTCTACCAAATACAGGACTCAGTAAGTTAATTGTACCCTTGTATACATCACATTAATGATCTGTTTTAACTATTTCCAGTGAAATAGCTACCCGAAAATTTAGCTTTGTGGAAGAAAAAGAAATACTATCTGCGTTAACTTAACGTCAACCTCAAATCTAGTGAGAAGATAAAACATTCAAGAAAAGTAAATAAACTATCCTAAACATGTAACCTGTGTTACATACAACATGTTTTACTATAAAACAACATACCTAATTGACTTATATCCTTTTTATAAACTTCAAATGTTTATATAAAAGTGAGGTTATATTTGCAGGAGGAGAATCGTGCTTCTAAATTCTGCTTTAACCTAATAAATCTATTTGCAACCTGGCCTGTAACCTTTTAAATAAATAAAACTAGTATCCTAGCACGTCTATCTTTTTTTTTATTGCATAAATACTTTATATATAACATAGCCCTGATTATTTTTGTGCTTCTGATCGTATCATAGCCTTTAAATATTCTTAATGTGTTTTAATTGTTATGTACATGTACGTAATAATAAATATAGAATAACACAACTGAATTTTTTTATGTTAATATTTCTAAACAAACTACGAAGAAGGTTAAAACAGAATAACTTAAATTCATAAATCTTTAAACAATTATTTCGATAGAAGACAGTTAATGGTATAATCACTGTTTCATTTAATTAGAAATTAGTGTAATTATAAGTATGTTTAAACAGAATGCTCTTTTACGTAATGCTACTTTTAAATGTCTAATAAAATATGAAACTATTTTAAGTTTCAAACTGATTTTCATCAATCAATCGGCGCAGATTAAATCTAAAAATCTGATAGCATAGAGAGCACAACAATGCATGTGTATCCAAACGGAACGGTAAATTTCAGCGGTATCCTCACTTAATTCGAATTGTTTTATACTTAATAAATATCTAAACTTCAAAGTTTAAGCATTCCCACAAAATTTAATGTGTACGAAACTGCACCATAACGCTGTCTCTAGCAGATTCTGATGGCATTCTTCCCAACCAATTAATCTCCCAAGATTTTAAATTTCACAACAGAAAAATAAACACCCTCTGGCATGGATTGGATTTGGACGAAGAAAGAAAGATTTATCACAATTTTCCCAATATTCTGCCCATATCACAGTTTACCAATGATAAATGAACAAGATTTTGCCTCTTGCATTTAATATTTTTATCTCAAATTCTGAATGAATTCTTGAAATAAAACATATTTGCTCTTAACAAAAATGTTATTTTCTCAGGCTATCACATTTTTATTAAAAGGGCATTTGAAATAATATAGATTCTTTGTTTGTCAAATGGGGTCATATGTAAATCTTAATCAGTTTATCTTTAAATTTAATTCATACGTATTATCTAGTGAAAATGAATTCGAAAAATTATAATATGTGGTCTATTTAATTAATTAATTAATTCTAAACAATTTACATTTTCCAACCACGTAACACCGTTAGAATAAGATATATTTCCTCAAAATTAGCCGTGAGCCGTAGTTGACGAGATGGACAATCCTAATTCACCGATACTTCAATATTGCATATCTAAAGCTTGTTTAAGCACTTTACACGAGTTATGCTAATTTTGCTCTTTGAAGTTGCATTAGGTAAAAGATGTAGAAATAGGATTCAATTTATATTAAGCACTAGCACAAAACTAACGTAGGCTACTAGAAGGTATAAAAGCTCGGCACTTATTAGTAAAGGTAATATGGAATCCATTACCACCTTTTTTATACACTTGACAGCAAAACCGACTTTTATTGGCCAAGTCTAAAATATGCATTAATAATTCAAATTAAGGTACAAGAGGGAAATGCTGATAAAATTTCTTTAAAGAAGTTGCATCTCTATATACTATAGAAGGTTGCCAACAGGAATTAATTTAATTACGAAGGTTCTTCATTAGCCGTCAATAAAAGTCTTGATAATGTGATTTGCCAGCTTGGACGCTTCTCAACCCTATTATTTGCAGTAGCGTATTTTAAAATGTTCCTTATGAATTACTGATGAACTTTAAAAGGTTAGGGGTGTATAATTAACAAGTTGAACTAAAAAAACACTGTTAAAACATAAAATCCAATCATCAAATTATTATACACTCATTATAAACATTCCCATAGAGTATCATTACATATCGTTTGATTTGTTGAATAATGTATATGCCTTCCTAAAGTAACTGATCCCCCTTGCCCTAACATTTAGAACACTTAAATCAGGAAAACAAAACTATAAGATATGAAATAAGCCTGAAAATGCTACTTCTTGAGCAAACAAAAAAATTGATTTATGCTATGGTGGCACCGTGGCGACGTCCAACGACGGAATAATTTTAAATGGCGCGATAGGTTGAATGATGGCTCATTTGAAAGCCCGTTTTATTCTGTTTATTTTAATAATTGAATCCTGCTCTTATTAATGATTTGTTTACGGAAGATTTTGAAAAATACACTTTTTTGAAGATTTTTTTAAGATATAGTTAGGGAAAATTATAATATTCAATATTTTCTGATTAAAATGTGTAAACCGTTTTGTAGTGTTTACCTACAGCGTTTTGTTCTGAATCTCGGCGTGTATCAATTGAACCGCATAAGTTGCAGCCACTCAGGTTGATAAAATGGCTCGTTTTGAGCAGCGGGCGTAATCTGGGCACCAAGCATAGGTAGCTACCTGGTCCGAAGTGAAAGTGCTTAATCCTTCATGTAATTTGGGCACTGGGCTGAATTTTTACCTGGTTGTATATGAATAGACTGAAAACTGAATTAACTTAAAAATACATTTTGAACTTCATTCATTTTTAATGTTTCCTAGAAGTTTATTTATTTAGACGAAATTGCAAATAAGAAAATCTCAATTAAAGTAAAACAGGACATGCTATTAAAAATGTGTTTACATAGTGTACATGTTTACATTTATTTAAATGATTTTATTTCTGCTACCTCCTATATAACTATAATGTTGATTCGTTGAGTATGTTTATATGTATTGTCATGTTATTTTGACCTACAAAACAAGGAATTCACCCATTCAATAGTTTTAAACAAGCTTAGATATAAAATTTAAAGTAACACATTAGATTGGTTTCCTAAACTCATTTTTTAAATTAGTATTTTGAAAAATTTATCTTTTATGAAGCTAGAAAATGGTTTGTTATAAATTATAAGTAACATGCACACTAGTACACTGTAGTCAGAAAAACGATATTTGTGAAATTGATGGTCCATAGAATTTAGGTAATTTCCTTATCTAACTAAAGATGTGAGAGACGATGATTTGATATGGCATTTAAATTAAGTTGAGGCCATAGTTAATGCAAGACTTAACCTAAAACAGACAAGGTGTGTTGTAATGGGGAGGTATACAAGTATTTACTACCTTATCTGAGCACTTTATAAGAAAGAAACATGTTTCGAGATTAGTTAACGAGATTACTGATTTCATTAAATTTCTTCTATTTCAAATTTTACAGTTCGTGTGTAAATAATTTTGATGGAGGATTGTGAAGTTGTTTCTATACCACATAATTCAAACTGTTTTAAATTTAGGGATTGCTTTTTACAAATAATATTAGTAAAACAACATACAAGTATGTGCGGTTAGGCATCGTACATTAAAACAATGTAATTGGCTTGAATCTTCGTTTTGTTGATATCTGACATTATGTAAATAATGTTTGTTAGCATATAAAGTTTAAATTTGCGAAGATAGGAAGGTGCGAAAAGGTATTTTTTAGTAAATAAGATAATCAATAGTAGTAAAGTGAAAACATGAATGTTATATGTCGTTAGATAATCTTGCTATTTACATCGTTAGAAAAGTGCACAACTGTTGAATTATATATAATTTTAAGGTTATGTTTTAAGTTAGAAAACATGCAAACAAAGGTGTCAGATTATTTGGTGTTTAAATATTTAACAAATTTCTGTGAATCCAAATGATTTTCTTGTAATAACAAGTGCATTAAATTTATTCAAGTGAGAATTTACTTAGAAATGGAATTTTTTTGTTTAATTTTCGTTACGATTGGAATTTGTAAATGTACCACGATTAGAAGTGGATTTGGAATTTAATTTATTAAAGGCATTAATAAGAAAATATTTAAAAAGAGGCGAATAACTTTTTTTCTTCACTTTACTGTTCACTCAAATGAAAGCGGAGAGCAGATACTTACAGATTTTATAACAATACAGTTGGAAAACTGGTGGCGCCAAATATTTAAATATTTAAATGTGAGTTATTTAACAATATATATAATAGATATTATTGTACGTAAGAATTATGTTGATGCCAGAAGTTTGCATGTTGTATGAATCTGTATTATTGCTACCGCCGTCTGTTTTTACATCTTTTAACTTTGTATTGTCACAGTATATACCATTCAATATAAAACATAAAATTTTCCAATTTGATATTCAATTCTATTCAAGGTTACCCTAGTGCCCAGATTACAAGTAGGATTAAAGAGTATTTCTCAGCTTGGTGCCCGAATTACATGGGAGGTAAGTTGGTACCCAGATGACATCTGCCCGTATTGAGTTGGGTGTCAAAAGATGGAAGAAGAATTTTTGGATTCGTAAATAGACAAAATTGCATAATTCTGGGTTCTCGTGTAGCTAGTGAACATTTCGAACATAAATAAGGAGATTCCCCCAAGGCGTATGTGTGGTGTGCGCTCGCAAACACTAAAGTGATAGGGTCATTTCTATTTTCAGAACCTTTAATAAACAGTGTTGCAGTTTTGGATATGCTGAAAATTCGCAATTTGTCAATTATCGTGACCTATTCCAGCTAAACGAATTTCGAAAGAATTCCACGACAAAATCTAGAGAATTATTTTTCAGGGGGGTTTGAAAGTTTGCAAAATTGAAACTGAAATATCAAAACTTTTCAGTAATAATTGGGCCTACACTGCTTGTTAAAGATTTTGAAAGCAGTTTGTGAATCACCAGAAAAACTAAAAAAAAATCAAAAATGAATCAGAGCGAAGAAATGATTCACAAAGTGCTTTCTGTCGATTCCAACAATTCGATGTTTCACAAGTGTACTTGCAGCGTTTTCGTCTCGATCCAAAAGATCAAGACAAATCAAAACAGTAAAATGATAGTAATTCTCCTCCGATTCAATTCTCCCAAAAAGGGCCAAACTGTTACCTCGGCTGACAAGGTAATGGTTACTGTTTTTGTGTATGCACATTAGTTCATCATTAATAGAAAAGATCGCTCAAAAACACCAACGCATGTCCAAAAAAAATTCTGTTTCAATAAGACAATGCACCTCCTCACCGGTTGACAATAATTGCAATGACAAAAAATCCTTCTCCTCCCCTACTGACCGATTGATATGCAGTTAAGCTGGGTTTTCCACCTGACTTGTTTCTTTTATTAATACTTGCATCCTGTTATTGAACGATTATTGTTGTATGTCATCAATATATGTCCGAAAAATTTCGTTTAACCACTGCAGACTTTTATCAGAAATGCGGACGTAGGGAGCACTGTTATCATTTAATAACATTAAGAACTTGATACATAAAATGATATTTATTTTTCATGTACAATAAAATCCAGGTTCACCTGCTTCTTTTAAAAATTTCTACACAGCAGTTAGTGTTGGTAACAATAATTGTATAAAATGGCGAAAACAATTTTTTCTCAAATTCTTCTGTCGTAGGCACCAAAATTGACCTTTTTATAAGTAACAAATCTCGATTAGATTAATACGCTAATTGGTCAGTTAATTGGGATATATTTCATTCATGGTTACATTTTTATTAACGCAACGTTTCGAAAGGTAGTTTTCCCTCCGTCTTCAGACGTATTTGCTATTATACTAGTTGTTAATTTTACATTAACTCCAGATTGCGTATGTATTTATAGTATTGTCTTTGGCTATTAACTCCATTAATAGCGAGGGTGAGAAAACTAAAACAGAGGATAAAAAAGAAGAGTATTAGCTTATGCTCTGTTGCTCTTGCTTGTGTCCGAACTAATTTAAGTTAAAAGAAAATTTAATTAATACATTATGCTTGTTAAAGAAAGAATATTAAAATAATTTAAAATGTTAATCCATGTTCATACTGTTTATGCAGTTTAGATCGCTCCGTTTAACCAGTTTTCCATCTCATTTTATATTATCTGCAGCTATTACCTACAACTTAGAATTACACTAAAAAAAATGTTAAAGGTTTATTGTTCGGTTAATTATATGGTATATTGACAGTGGATCAAAATATTTAAAAATTTATTTTGGTTTCTACAAGGAGAGTTGGTGATATAATAGAAACACCTTATACAGGAATATTTTGTTGTTATTTTTAAAGGCGATAAGTGAATTTTAAGGTGTTGTGTCTTGATAGGTAGGTAACAGGCAATAAGGATCTTACAGAGAAAGATTTAAACAAAACTATTAGGAAAATTTCTAGTAAATCTTCTACAATTTAATGATAGTGATATTGATTTTATAATAAAAAAATGATGAACCTACCAATATTGAAATATATGTTTTTCTCCAAGCCAATATATGTTTATCTGGAAGTACCATTTTATAATTTTTGTAATAAAAGTATAAACTTTGAGGTTAACTTTAAGTACTTAACATAATTATTTTATTAACATTTTTATAATAATCATTTGTGTAGGAAGAATATTAATTTTTCTTGTCATCATACAAGAAATGTATCTTGTTTGGAGGAGTGTGTCCTTGTTTTGTTTTCTTAAGCTGCGATAGAGTGATTGTTTAATGAAACCTGGTAATTAAAAAAATTCAGCATCTTACTTTTTATCACTGGAGATTTGCTCTTAGAAATAAAAATTAGTTTGAATTGTGAGGTAAGTTGCAGTTTCATTGATAATTGAATTTTATTATCTTAAATAAATCTATAAATCTATTATCGTATGCTTATACATACCTGCTTATAAAATGACGTTTTGTGTATTTGTTTTGACAAGTGAATAGTTCTCTTTTTATTCTTGATTTTATTGGGGAGGCGTCCAGATGTTTATATGGCGCAAATTATTTAGAAATTTGAATTATCTTTTAATTGAAGAAGTATTTTAAAAAGAATGGCAACTCGTCTTTTTAAATTACTTGTATATTTCCTTTAATCTGAATAGCCACATAGAATTTACATAAACAAAGAAAATGAACAAGTAATTTATTTATTTATTTAGCACAGTTGCATTATAATTTCTTATATACTTTATTTCTTCATGAATAGAAAAGGTTGGAGTTTCTTTAGGTACAAATTAAACTTTATATTTTGATTAGTAATATCAAAAAAATTATTGGAAATATCATTCACTTAGTAGTTTGAAGATTACGTGTAAAGCTGTTCAATAATTTATAAAAGTTTAATATTATTTGTTGCTTGTTCCTGTGGCACGAAATATAAATAAGTCCGTAACAAACAGGAAATCATAAGCGGGCATTATAGATAAGAAATAATTCATAACACCCGCTTCGAGCAAAAAGTATGTAATACAATCGACCTTACGTTCAAAATAAATAAACAACATCCATGGCAACGCCAAGGTTAGTATTCTTTTATACACCATGCGTCGTCACACTCCGGGCATTATCAGGATCATAACACCCTTCGTACTACATAAATAACTTATTATGATGTGCATTCTATGCCCTTATGTATGTAAGTACGATCAATAAATTGTGATTAATTAGTAGGAATGTTATCCTATTGTTGACAGTGCTATCTGAAATATTATGTTATTTAGTTAATTTATCTAGTTGACATTCTGTCAAATTAAATAACATATCCGGTTAGCAAGTTACGCAAAAAATTCCCAATTCTGTTGCCAACTGAAACAATATTTAATGATCACTTAACAGTATAGATGAAGGAAATATTCGCAAAGGCATTCTTATAGTGAAACCTTGTAAGAAGTTAGATCTTAGATAGTAAAAGTTAAAAACAAACTTTGTTATTATATTTACATAGTTATATACTTGTGTACAACGGACTAATTAGTATTTTTTTAATTTATGCTTAAGTTAAGCATCATTAAGTTCATTAGGTGGTACCACAGGGTGGTATAAATAGTTCAAACTGAGATGTGTTTTATTTAAAACTAACTTTTTACTAATAAAATGTTTACAAAACAAAATCAATTTTTTGTTAATCAAAATCAACCTTGTAGCGTCGACTAAGCGTTTCATAGTTTAACCCAAACAAAACCCAGGCTAAAACTATTTTCTGACAATATTTAGTACGGTTCTACTTAAGGAGGTAGGTAGCACGCTGTATGGGAATTTTATCAATTAATTTAATTGGTAAATTAATCAATTATTTGTTTAACTTTTTACATAAATATAAACACACTAGCGTGAAAACACAATTACATAAATTACATAACATTTGTCTTTACTTTAAGTGAAAGCAAAAAAGCATGTGGAATTAAATGTATTATTCTACAGGAAATCTCGAGCGCTACATAAATATGTTTTCTACAAAAAAAGAAAAAACGCATCAAAAATAGATTTTAGCAGAACTTAAAGTATCACTCAACAAGTGAAAACATCAAGCCGACAAAAAACACTGCTGGTGAATACAAACTATCTGATATGATGATGTCGCCTCCAAGTCGAGCAAAATAAACCAACCTCAGCTTTTAGTATTGTTCTGGTGAAATTCTATGTCTCCTAGGATTGTGAAAACATTCTACCCGAATAACTAAGCACGGTAATTTCATGAAGTTGTTTAATATGAGAATACCGCAAAAACGAGGACAAATAAGTTAGAGAACATTTCGAAGATTTCACGTGCGTTGTGAAAGACAATTATAATAAACATAAATAACTATTACCATTAATGGTGTAGGTAAAAAGTAGATGAAAATATAGTTTTTGAAAATTTTTCGTTTTTCTTCTTATTGTTCTTTATAATCTTATTCCTTAAGCGCATACCATTTAAAAAAGTAGTAAGTATTATATTTAAAATTTAAATCAGAAGGAAATTCTATTTTGCGCATTAGGATAAGTAAACTAGGTCTTTAGAAGTGCATCTAATAGAATATTTTTAATGATTAAACAGTATTATCCTGAGAATAATGTTAATTTTATAGCGTTGAGGATTAATTGTGGATTCAGATTTACCAGCTCTGTACATAAATATAATAAACATATTTGAGTCTTAAGCTTCGATTTGACTGTCAAGGATTCAACGATCGTGCGATTTTTTACTGGCAGTGTTATTTTTTGAAACTTTGATTTAAAAGAAACATTCACGTCTGAATGATCTAGTTATTCTACTTTTTTGAGTTTATTAATTTTAAGTCTTTGGAGTATGTATCTATTTGTTTTCGATTTGGCATACTAATTCTTAAACACTGACTACCACCAACCGGATTAGTTACTTATTTTTTCTAGTAGAAGATTTACTTGTAACAGAAAATAGAATATACTTACATTAATGAATGGTATATTTGTTTAAGTTCAGTCATCAAAGAGACTTCTATATGAAAATCCAAATATTTCCAAACGTGAAAAAGTTGCTATAGGTATATATGTACATAATTATAAATGAACCTGAAAGCTTGCACTAATGTTGACTCTTCTCGGCACTGTGTAAGATAGTTTACAATTTTTATTACATTAATATTGCGGACGGGTGCATATAAAACTATTTTTATTAACAAAACAGAGCAAACGATATTTTATATAATATTATTTTCAACTGCGTACATATACTAGTACTAAGCTTATATATTTGGAAATCTGCCTACCGTAATATAATGAAAAGATGAGTATTCAGGATGAGTAATCAGGATGGTAACGATGGTTACTATCCTGTTTTGAATAGTTTGACTGCTATGATCACTGCGGTTGCAATTCTAATCTAGATCCCACATAAGAATTACATAAAGTTATAAGAATTTCACTTTTCTTATGCTATAAAATCAATAGCTCTCTATCCAAGGGAGCAATATTTCCAAAGGGCAATTCTTACGGACATGTACATTATCATGTAATAAGTGTGCAGTAGCTTATGTAGGACAAACAGAATGAAGGGACAAACCGAAAGAAAGAATTGAAGCACATTAAAATGTTTATAATGATAAACCAACCTTTGGAAAATACTTAAAGAATGCTATTGATCATTTTGACGCAGATTAAAGGTTCAGTAATACTCCTAAAGGTATTTCATGGCCAATAATTAAAAGATATTGAAATTTATAAATTAAATCAAGACAAAAATACAATTTCCACAAATATCAATTTACGAAAAACATTGAAATCCATATAAATTAATTTAAATTTCTTGAATATTTAATTTGTAATCATGCACACTTAACGAATTTTAATTTAAAATTTACTTATTAAATAGTTTTAGAGACATTTTAGTTATATACAGGGTATAATTAATATAGTACAAGTAGTACAAACCTCAAAATTTTAAGTGCGCCTCTTGCACTTTGAAACACTCGTTATTTTTCCAAACTAAAAATATTACTTTAACTGTAAAACTCAAACATAAGAAAAATATACGTCACAGATGGACGTCTGAAACTCATAAAAACTTCCAAATATTATACTTACGTTACTGTAATGCCTAAAATTGCCACAGCTTGAGATCTTGTCTTTACAAATTTTAATTTCAGGTCGTAGGCATTGTTTCCAAGCTTCGAATTGTAAAAGAATAGATAAAGGTTTTAAGTCACAATAAAATACATATAATTGGGCGCCATCTGATTATGAAACTTTGATAATAATGGTAAATAGAATAATGACCTGGCACCATTCACCAGCAACTGGAGTCAGATCTAATAAATTTAATTCAACTTGGTAGTCATAATCGGATGTCAAAGTTAGATTGGATAAAATATAAATAAAGACTTTGATAATTATATGGGTCAGTATTATTCAGTCTAATTAAGTTTAAAAATTATGTTTATTCATAAACCAAAAAGTTAGAACGGATAACAACTAGTCAAAAAACCTTTAAATAAAGTCACATTACCCTGCATAAGAATTATTATCAAATGGAAACAAAATAACAAAAATAATCGGTACATAAGCAACATACAACTTACACAATGTTCACAAGATTCAAAGAGTTGATAATTCCTATACCTTGTTCAAATTGTTTAATTCACAAAACTAAATCAGAACAAACTTACACTATGTTGCCCTTTTGCCAACACAGGTATAAACAGTTATCACTAAACTATAGAAACTGGAAACTTCATAGAATTCTGCAATCACTAATAACCCAAAACTGCGAGAATTCAAATTCACAATACTGTAGTACAAAGAGATATTCATTAGTAAAATTCACTCTTTCAAGTAACCGATACAACCAGACAATTTAGATGAAATTTACTTATTTAAATTATCTTGTAGAAGGAAGAAACTGCCTTTATTAACAGTCACATCCGCTAAAACGTACGGTTTACGTTTCATTTAAGTTTAACATTATCCGATTTCAAATTATATCCGGACGAGATTTTATAAAAACTTAATTCAATGATAATTCAGCTAGGCGACGATATTGCAAAACTAAATTGCAACCACCAAAACACTAATTACAGTCTATTATTTTTATCGGGAAACTATACGGTATTAAACTTTAGATTTCGGTAAAAATTAATTTTCCGCAATTACTGTATTTACTATACGTTAACATTAACTAATACGCCGCAAAAATATTCTGAAAATGCCCTCGGCAATTAACTTTAAAAATACTAGTTCATGGCACGGGGAACGAAACCCCGGACTGATACGTAAAGGCGTTTCGCCCTGTGTGTCTTCTCTTCTTACTTTTTTAAACCCTGACTGTAAACTGACTGTAAAAACTTAAGATCTTTTGACGGTAGACGGAATTTTTAAGAGGGGTATACTTTCATATAGACCAATAAGGAAATGACGTGACTTTTTTAAGCCAACCAAAATTAGTATTTTTACACAAAGAAAATTCACAGCCCGGGGTTTTACAACAAGATTTGCAGACATGATATCTTTCGAAGCGCAGATGTGTTTATTTGAGATTTACCAATAAGCACGTACAAGGAAATCATAAATTAAGGCAGGAGAGGTTTTAATAATATTTCTTCATAGAATTTCAACTTGTTTAGATGGGAATATTTGCAAATTTTCTTTCAAATTGGCGAGAATAGCTGACAATTTAAGTATTAAAAGACTAGTCTATTCGAAAATATTATATTTCCCACGAACAATATGAAATGGTAGATACTAACACGTGGGGAAACAATACCTTTATTTGAAATAAGATCCGTAAATTCTTATAAAAACAATTCTGTTAGTCTGGAGTGCTTCTTTGAGGTTACCTTTAATATTTTATAGGGTTTATTTTATGCAGTATACTCACGGTGATATTACATAAAAAGAAAATGTATGAATACGCAGTACCGCATTTAGGGTATTTTGTTAAATATGCATACTAAATTGCATTATTTGAAAACGGACAGAAACGTAACGTTACAACTTACAATAAAAATACTAAGCAAGCAAAATTAATATTATTTAAACAATAGAACATAATTTCCTTATCAACATATGGTAGCTTCCTGCTAGTTTTCAAGAAAACTGCATTCCATTAAAACTACTAAACAATTAAAGTTACATTAAAGTTTAGTAGTATTTCTTTTTTTTCTTTTTCATTCTAAGATCAAATAATTTAAAATAATTTAAAATGAATTCGACCGTGTGTTCTGTGCTAATAATTTAAATTATTTGATCTTATAATGAAAAAGAATAATAAAAAATACTTATAAACTTTGATTAATATAATTAATATGTAGTTTAAGAATTATTATAATTTTCTCCCGAAGTATACTCTCTGAATTAATTTTTTAACTTTACGAAATAATATATTTTGAAAATGGCAAAACTATAGTCATGTAAATTATTTAAGTTTTGGTTTAATTATTAAAATCCTGCATAGAAGATTAAAGGATTTTATTAAATATATCTTTCCGATTATATATTTTTTATTTTTAATTAAAATAATATTTAAGTATAAAGTTTATAACTAAAGACTTAACAGTTACGAAATCAAAGTAAAAAATTATGAAAGAAAAACTAGGACAAAACAACTAGTACGGAAAGGACTGACACGACTAAGCAAGGTAGGAAAGTGTTTTTCCTTCTACTTATTTTGAGATCTGATGGAAAAGAAGTTTGGGCTGTGGAGTGATAATTAATTTAATTTAGCATTTTGGTCAAGTGAATTTATTTATTAGTTTTAATTTAATAATCAGTTAGTCTTATATTTATTTGTACCTCGCACTATAGAGTGCATTTCTTTAGTTTTATACGGCGCCCAACATACTTACGTAATCTCAAAGTTAGTTAACGATTTCCGTACCTTTATTTCAGTAATGCTTTATTAAACTTGTTTAAAAGATATTTTAAATCATTTAAGGAATATAGAAGAAGGGAAGTTGATATCTAAAGACAATTAAAATCATCATTAAGAAAAATCTTAAATTTTATAAAAATTGATATTTAAATTCCAAAGCTGATAGCATCTATTCACACTGTTAGCCTTTAATATGCCACACTGTGGCATATTAAAGCATATTATAGTTTATTTATTTCACTACCTTTTTCTTAGCGCGATTCATCGTAATATACATTAACTTAGAGCATATCATACTTTGCAGTTTCTTAATACGAAGCAACTATCAAGTGAATTAACTATACAGGGTGTTTTTTATATAAAAGGTTTTGGCTTAATGGGTAACATATCTATAAAGGAAGAAAGCAAAAATGCATGAAACTCTGCACTATCTCAAAAATAAATTTTCACTGAAAATTGTTGGGCACCCGAAAAATTAGACAAACTGAAGACGGCCCTGGTGTCTGGAGGAGCTATTATTTCTATGCTGATCATCTATTTAATTTATGTCAAACAAAAAAAAATTACTATTTAAACTGTTTATAGGTAGTAATAGATACATAAATTCGTCAAGTAGACTAAACAATGACAGCACCTAACTAATAGGGGTTTTTGTTATTATTACAACTACTGCATTTCCGTATTAGGTTGCAAATCGTTATTCTTATTAATGATAATTAATTCGAATTGTATTTAATCTCAGACATCGTTAGAAATAATAAGTAAATAGATAGCTTAATAAAATCAATTAACATTTATTGCTGTAAAACGGAATATTAAAAATATGACATGTCCTTATCCCGAAATTATTCATTTGCATAGCTGCAATTAAACTACTAAAAACGTACAAGATCGTTCAGTTTAAAAATAACAATGGTGTGATGATTGTATAATACGATCATTTCTATCCGATTTAGACAGCGTAATAATTAATGATGTGACGTAACAATTCATCCAGAAGATACTTAGTTAGATGAAAAAAACAGTCCAGGTTTCACTAAATGCATAAATCTTTATTTTCTTAACAATAAATAGTAAGTGACAAACCCAAATTGGTTGGCAATTCTTACCATATTTTGTATGCTTTTAAAACGGAAATTACAAACAGTTTTATATGAGTTTTTCAGAAGAATTCATCCAGAAGATACTTAGTTAGATGAAAAAAACAGTCCAGGTTTCACTAAATGCATAAATCTTTATTTTCTTAACAATAAATAGTAAGTGACAAACCCAAATTGGTTGGCAATTCTTACCATATTTTGTATGCTTTTAAAACGGAAATTACAAACAGTTTTATATGAGTTTTTCTGAAAGTCTACCGCATTGAAAAGAATTTTAGTTATATTTTAAATACTAAACAAAATACGGATTAAAAATTCGCAGAAGGGAAAGTGCCGTGATCTGTTCATCGAATTACCAGTTTTCAGAAATTATTGTCATCTGGATTTGTATAAAAGTTCCTTAAATGTGTTCTAACATTTCTAATCTACCTTTAAATCGTTGGAAATAAGACACCACTTGTGTAAGAATTAATTACACCCAATTGCGGTAAAAGACGAATTGGAAAACCAACATAACAATATGTAATTACTAATTACAATTACCGTTAAGGTGTAAAAACTAAATGCCATGTTTCTTTGCAACATCTGTTTTAATTATATATCAACACAAATCGGATCGTATTTCTAAAAAGTATTTACTACTTGGTGATAAATTCTGACCACATTATTTACGTTAAAGCATGCAGACAGCTATAAATTAGCTTTTTTATGTGAAATACAACAACAATTTTTAAGAGGCAGGTACGTCTAAAAGGGTATCACATTTTTTAATTAAATTTGTACAAATTAAGGTAGGTTAGTGTTACAGGGCCGATCTCGAAATTTAATAAAACTTTAAAATTCTTTTTCTTGAAAACTATTCGTTTGAAGAACAAACTTTATAAGGAAAATTTGTTCTACTACATTCCAACTATCTACCAGCCAAAACCCTTCAATTAAAATATACCCTGTAGATTGGTCGTAGCGTAAACTCGATTCCATGGTACTGAGAGCGATCAGTCATTCTTTAGGAGCATATCTTACAATAAGACAATAGAAAAATCGAAGGCCCACATCACCGTGAATAGTTTTTAATGAGAAACTGCCAACGAAACCTAGAGCATATTAAGAAAATAAGTAAAATTACTGACTTAATTACTAACTACTTCTTTATAAGTAATTAAGTAAGAATTACTTACAACACAATATAATATTATATTAATTTTATATTTAAAATTATGTGTACAATAGTAATTCATGAATTTTACAATTTCTAGGTTTTATTATAGTGCTACGCATACGGTTTATTGATGAATCGAAATATATACTTTATTCATTGCATTCATTGTGTGTTGAGATTTAATTTATTTGAGTTATGAAAGTTCATAATAAATAAATTATCCAATATTCTATTACCCATTTTCCTTTATTAATCTCGGTTTGTTAAGTAAATATTAAAATAGATTATTTTATAATAAACTATTTTCAATTCTGCATGTTTATGTTTATTTAATACAGTGTGTTATTGACAAAGAGTTACAGGAAAAACTTATATGGTGTGCAACACAAATCGCGTTTGTCAATAAAGCCAAACAAAGTTTTACAATTGTAAATTTGTGTGTAATGTTTCTTTTTTCTTTATACGTACACTAGTATTCCAAAAGAAACCAATATTTTAAGTTCCAATATAACCATGTAAGTTCTAACCAAAGTAGAATTTATAGTCAGCTTTATCGGAAAACGAAAGGAAATGCAAATATACCCAATATTATGCGAAACATATTGTACACTGCATTTGGACTTGCTTTCGCGCAAAAAAGTAGATCAATATGAATAACAATACATTTTTTCCTTCCATAAAATCTCTGACTTTTCATTTTTCAAATCTATTTGTATAAAATTTTATAAAGTAAGATACTTTCTACGTCAAAAATCACAGTTCTTACATTTTGAGGCGAATATCTTAAATTTAATTTTTTTTATCTTCACTTATTCTTAAGTATAGCTCAATTAAACATAATTGAGATTAAAACTTTAGTACAATTATCTAGAAACATTTTAATTAACGTTTGGGAAAACTGTTTGATAGTTTTAATTTAGATTAATTAATAGCTAATCTCACAGTATTTGTTTTAAATACGCATAAGTCAAACGACATATAAAGCATAATTTTGCATAAATATTTGGTAGTCTTAAATATTACAATGATTTTCCATCATACTATTAATGAAAATAATTGCCTCAGCCCAGTTTGAGGTGTTTTATTGATTTAGTACATGTACATCATAATTTGGTTAATGAAGTTATTTTAGGTTGATGAAAGAAAATATATTAGTTTAGTAAAATTATAAAACATTACATTTTTCATTGACAATGATATAAGAAATTTAGATTTAATATAACAATACAAAATGGCCTTGACTACGGTTACTGGCAAACCAATATATTTCTTAAAATGCAATTACATAGTTTAGAACAATCAGGATATTAAAATAATGGCCAAAGCAGGCTAATTATGAACTAAAATATTAAACAACAATCAAATATGAGAAATAATTGCAATCTAAAAGATTGTCTAGTTACTAAGATGTAGTTACGTAAATAAATGGGTACAATAAAATGGGATTTTTAAACAAAAAGGTTGTATAAAGTTTGATCTTTGTAAAAGTTATTTAAAATAAAGATAAATAAAGAAGTTTAATAGTTCCACAATTATAAAAAGGATTATATTTTATTTCAAATGAATATAATAATAGAATTTAAAAGAAGAAAATAAATAAAGGAAAATTAAGAGGTATCAGTAGTCCAGAGTGCATACAGGCGGAGTCACATCATAGAGAGCTGTTTGATCCGAAGACGTAACATAACGAAAGAAGGAGAAACATAAAGTTTAAATAAGTCTTGAACGTTATTCAAGAGCTAATATTAGAAAACTAAAAATATTTAGGTACAATTTACTTCAACATTTTATTTTCGGCAAAGCAACCTATCGTGCAGGAAGTTACAGATCTCCATAAGTAGTAGGCAGTCACCTTCCTCCACCTTCTTCCCACACAGCAGACTAAAAAAGGGAAACAAAGTGCATCGATATATACCAGGTTTGTGACAAATCAAAAAGTAACAACAATAGCAATGCTAGTGTTATTCTAACAACTACTATCAAAAGTAAGACCAGTTCTATAAGAGCAACATTGAACAAGGTTAACTCAACATAAATTGTTAAAGATACTGTGTAAAATTTTAAGTGATCATTTTTTTAACCTAAAATAATAAAAAGGTCAATATAAAATTTATATTTATATTTTTATATATAAGAAATATTTAATATTTCTTAATATTAAAATCAAAACTTACTTGAATTCAACAGTTTCACTGCTGCTATTCACTACTGTAACGTTAGATTAGTGACGATAGAAGTGTGAAACTTGACGGTTTAAGGTAAATAGAGATTCCCATTTATTCAAATATCATAAACGATAAAAGGACAAGTATAGCATTAGCTCAAATCTTTTTTTATATATCCGTGCATTATCAAAAGAACCCAATTGAGGATTCATTATTAAAATCTCATAAAAGAGTAAAATAATTAAAAGAGTATAAGATAGTTCATAAACAATAAGACGACCTGAGATATACGCAGTAATGTTTATGTAGGTTTGCAGACTAGTATTTTAAAAATAAAATTTCATTTGAACACATAAAAGTCTGCTACACTACAATATATTAAGTAAATTAAATAATGCGATTGTTCAAAACAATAATAAAATTGAAATATTATATCACCCTAAATAAATATAGCTATGTATAATAAAACGGTAATCCGAAAGGGTTAATACTGATTAATTAATTCTTTTCATTAATCAATAATATTAATTCTACATATCTATTCTATCGTATTTGAGAAAGTTATTTAATTTCCTTGATAAATTACTTTTGAAATTATAATAAGTCAAGCAGTTTTTGACCTGCATGGTTTAACGGTTTGAATTCTGTTGAGTTACATTGGGAGTACAATAGGAATCTAGCTTAGGTCCGCGTTATTTATGAGTTTTACTTTTTAGGAATTATTTTTAAGGTATTATTTAATATAAGCAGGATACTTATGCTATTATAGCTGCTGACATGAGTCTCGAACGAAATAAATACCCAAATAAAGCAAAGCTCTATAACTTAAATGGTATTTTAATTTTTTTTGACTAATTGTCCAAAAATATGTTCTAAAAAATAAACTTCTTCTTGTCTTTGATTTTTGTTTAACGTTCAGTCAATAAAGGTGAATATATACTTATTTTCACATATACTATGCTTCGCACGTTATGTTAAGTAAACACGCGGATTAATTCAACGCGAATAATGAAAACGTTAAGCCCGACTATTCTTATTTTACTAATTATCGTTTATCATACTCTCATGTAACTAAATTTCATATCTCCACTCCAGTTCATCCGGTAACTTCAGAATATTTCCCTTTCCAGTTAAATTGAATGCATTCCCATTTACCTCTATTTTACATAATTTTATTTCCAAAATGGGGCGAGTTGGCAACATTTTGTATTTACACACCGATTACGTACTGCTTTAGATATTTATGTGAAACTACGATAACCTTTTGCGATCTGCATGGTTTAAATTAATAATGAATAGTGATCGCATATAAGATATATTTATACTGAATTAATTAAATTTTAATCCGTTAACGAATACAGGAAGCTGTTAAAAGCTGTTCAGGGTATTCCGGGAAAATCAATCTCATTATGAAAAATCTTAAATCACTGAAGGAAGTAATCGAATTTACACTAGAGGCAAGTGCGATACTTCACATCTCCAGGGCAATGAATTTGCGCCTATAATCGTTTTAGTAGTTTTGAAGCGGAAATTAACAGCACACCCTAATACTTCCCGAACAATAATTTGTTCTTGGTTGTTTATTAATTTATCGAGGAAAGTAACTTCTTATCAAAGTTAGTTAAGAAATGAGAAAGCCCTAAAGGTGTTAAGAAACGGTTAGTAAATAACATCTACCTGATTTGACTTTTATCAGCTCGGTACCCTTGAGAGGTTATAATGAACTTTGCGCTTTTAATTGTTATTATAAATCTAAGCTTAAACTAGTACTATTTTTAGACATCATACAAAGAGAACACGTTTAATCTCGAAATTGGAATGAATAGTTTCTTTTAGAGTTGAAAGTACCTAATCTGAATTAGATTCAAAGGAGCACTGAATGTTATAGAGTTTGAAGTTTGAAGTAAATTAGAATGATGCTATAATGTTCGTTGCTTGGAACATCAAAAAACATTTATCAAAAACATTGGGTTGAAGTAATTACATTCGAAGTTGATGGTAAGAATTAATGGATTTTAGAAAATTTAATCGTTAGTTTAAGCCCCCTGAAACCAAGAACGTGAAAGACAGCAAACTTCTGAATGCAGTAAAGTAATAAGTAGGGTGAACGGACAAGCAGTCGTTGGAGATGTCGGACTTCACTAGTATCCGAGACTAGCCCGAAGACGTAGGGAGGGCAGTCGTTAGAGGTGTCGGGAAGCACTAGGATTCGAGACTAGCTTGTGGGCAGACCACACGGCGTTCACCCTTAGAGCTAGTCGTTGTCTACCCAATCCCAGGCTTGTCTGGACAACGGATGACGCGATCAGAAGGAAATGTTTGGTAGAGTTATGCCTAGGTGTTTCGTTGACGTTTCATCGAAGTGTTTCTCGACGATGACTTTAAAACGTTGCGGAGGGAGCTCCGCTAACAAGAGGGTTCGGTGTGGATTGAATTGGGTTGAATCTCACCTGACGTCAGGGTCTTTTATGGAGCTAAGTATCCCGCTGTCTGACCTAGACGTCATTTATGGTTACCATGGAGCCCGCTACTTGACCGAGGTCATTTATGGTCACCAACAGAACCCGCTGCTTGACCGAGGTCATTTATGGTCACCAAAGGAACCCGCTGTTTGACTGAATCTCAAGTGCGGAGAATCGAAGTGAGGTTTACCCTGCTTTTGGGCTAATGGGAAACTGCAGGCCGCCAGGTAAATGTGCTTAGGAGCTATCCCGACCACCCTATGATCCGGACTGCAGCCGGGTACAGTGATTGGGAGAAGCTCTGAAAACCATTACACTTAAGGAGAGTTGAAGCGAACACATAGCCTCTCACAATCAAGACAACTTCACAAAAACGGGTACACACCGGGAGTCTATAACGTGTAGACTTAAACGAAACTCTGTCGAGGGCCCACCAAGCCTAAAATTGGTAGATCGGGGTGGAAAAACCATTAAAAAATCAAGTCCCGCCATAATTCAGGTTGTATTCGATCGGACAGTGGTCCCACTTTGCAAGAGCGCATAGCTGGGGAATAGTCCTATTGCTGGACGAGGTACTTCGGTACCGGCGGGTGAGCAACGTGTTAAGTCAATTGCTCCGGTACTATGCCTGCAATAGCTAGTAGAGGGTGGATAGGCAACCTCGCTCCGACCAGTGAGCTGATCTGGTAGCAATTGCTGTGCTGCCGGTTATGCAACTTGCGCGCTGATTGGGCGTATCCCAATCACTTCCTTCTGGAAGGGGACGTGGGGGTATGTTCACACGGGTACCCCATGTAAAACAATCTTGACATTCATGTCTGACCTAGACGAATGGAGGAGATTCAAGTTAGGTTTATCTCGGTCAGGGAGTTCGCTCGCTACCCATGAGAAACTGCAAGCCACCAGGTAGCGTTTCGGAGATGACAGTATAGGGGTCCGGCATATGCTGTCAGTTCCAGCGTCGGATTTCCAGAAATCGTCTAGAGACCTAGGTACACTTAAATGACGTTAACGCGAAGATACATAGCCTCTCACGTTCAAGACAACTTCACCTTAACCGGTAGCAGTGGCCGCAATCCTGACTCGGTGAAGGAACTTCATGGTTTCGATGTACTGGCCTAGGTTGGGGGAATAGCCCTAATGCTGGACGATGCACTTGACCCCGTATGAAAGAAGACGGGAGAGTGCCGGCGTGTGAGCACGTGTTAAGTCAATCGCTCCGGTACTAACCTGGTTAGCTAGTAGAGTGTGGAGAGGCAACCTCGCTCCGACCAGTGAGTAACTGGGAGCAATTGCTATGCAATTACTTCCTCCCAAGGAAAGGAACGTGGGGGTATGTTAACACGGGAACCCCACGTAAAACATGCATTTTAATCAATGTAATAAAGTACAGGAAAAATTTTTGTGTTCGTTTTGTGAGATACATAACCGGAGAAGCGGTACCTATATATAACTACATATATGAAGTTCTTCACTTCCGTACCTAATTTGACATCTGTCAAAGTTACAATAAATTAATGCCTTTTACAATTTTGTGTAAACGAATACAAAAAGTATGTGCTGTCAATTTTAAGGCTTTTGACCTATTTTATTTTCATGGTACTTGTGTAAATTTGCTAAACTTTTAAAAAGCTAAGTTCTTCCTGGTTCCGAGTTCGTCTCTTTAAAGAAATTGTGCAGGGTTTAAGACGTAATTATGTGTGGGGGGGGGGGTGAAAACCCATTTAAATTTCCTGTTTTCATTTTAGTGAGTTTTATACAGTTTTCCTGTCTACGACTATTTTTGTTATTATTTTGGTGTTTTGGAAATTTTAGATAAAAAATTTTATTGTATCTGAAACCATTTTGCACGCCACACTACAAGAAATTCAAGTAAACTGTTGAAAGCCTTGAGCGGGTGGTTTCCGTTTAATTAAATCGTTAGTTAGAATATTTTCTGCGATTTAGAGGAGAGTAATATAAGTTTCTTTATATGGGTCTGTATATCTATTTCAGAACTTTCCTTCTTTTATGATTTTCTACTCGTATAATTTTTATCTTTTCTACTGAATAATATTTACCACTTCTGAGTCAACCTCTGTTGCGAGTTTAAATTAATTCTTCGCTTCTGCCGGCAACTGTTAAAAGCCGTTGCTTCACAACACATTTTGGTAGGCTATTATTATTCCGTTGGAGATAGTCGCCGTAAATCAGAGAAATCTAGGCGATACAAGAAGCCAATTCTGCGTCGATTTGATAAAAACAAGTTGGAATTATTTATATACTTAGTCACGGAAACGATAGTATCGACCCCTTATGGGACACACGTTCGCATTAGTTCTTCGTCCAATTGATTATTATTTTTAATCATGCATTATTTAATTATGTATCAAGTATGTATTTTATTATATATTTTAGCTTCATATTTACACTACAGAACTTTTCTATATTCTGCAAAATTGTTACGTTTTCTCTTGTTAGCAGTAGAAGAAAACTTTTGCACGTTTTTGCACTTTCAAGAAATAAGGTCTACGATTTATTAAATGGAAAATGTCACATTAAATAATCGCAAGCTGCTCCTTATATCCTAGTTTGAATTAATCACTTAAATAGAACTTGTCTGATAATCTAGAGATTTTGAAAGAAATTCCTATACTCAATTTAAAGAAAAATAACCATGACAACAAATCTACCCAACTTTATCAAATGATGGGAGTACTACAATATCTTTGCCGCAAATATCTTTGTATAATATGAGACTTCTAGCAGCAATGTGTTATTAACGTCTAATATCTGTTTCCTATCTGTAAGTATAATAGTATAGTATGTTCGAGGTAGCATAATAGATTCTGGTAGAAACTGTGATAGTAACACAAAACTGACTTATTAATTAGTGCCTTGCTAACACATGCAAAAGCTTGTTGAATTAGGAAAACCGGAAGGATACGCATAAATAGACTTGTTGAATACAGAATCCTTATATAGCCTTAAGACCAAACAGCATTCACATTTTGGTTTCTCTGAAATAATAACTTAAAGATAAATATTACTTTTAGTTGCAGATAACTTATACGCTTATGCACTTACGTTTGACTTACGCTTATATTGTGCTTTAAAAATGGCGAAAAGTTTTTTCACTATTCAATAAAAATTGTTTTATTTGTCAAAAAATTTCGTTCGTCTTTTAATATCTTCTACACATATTTTTCCTTGAAAATGGTTTAAATATAAAATCGAGATATTGGAAATATAAAGTGTTTTATTAAAAAGGATCAAAATAACCCAATAATCCCAATAATATATTAATAATAAGCACGGTCGTTAATAATAATTAAGAAGAAGATAACTTATGTAAGCTCCATTAGTACTTTAATTTTAATTATTACAGCTATAATAAATAAACGAATGTTAGATATGCATTCTGTTCCTTTTTTAATTGTTTGCAGTCAAATCGCCAATCCAACTTCTAAATAAGCCGATTTCAATTTAGTCAGGAGGACGACTTCAAAACAGTATGTTAGTGGTGGAACAAAGCCCCATGCAAAAAAACCTTAAATAAACGAGTATAAATCAGATTGCTACATAAACAAAGATTGACTAACAATTTTCTTGAAGTGAACAGTAGACAAATAACTAGAAAAATATCTTACTACAGATATAGGATGAGAAATAGATCGTAGCCATAAATTGTAATAAGGTTTCCTTTTAATTCGTCGTTTACTCAAGGACAAGTACAAACAAGAGAGATTCTGTTTTTTACAAAAATACCTTTCAGATAATATGACAACCGCTAACCAACACAAGGGGTTAAGTTTCAACTAAATCGTTACATTTAACCACGAAACAACCACAAAAACACTTTTTTACAATTCGCAAAATTGACGCCTGTAAAACAACACGCCACCCGACGAAAGTCAACCTGATTGGTAAATCATTTGAAAGGATTCGAATGGATTTTGGCGCATTTACATTGCATGAATTATTTCCCTTTTATCATAAGGAGATATTGGCACGATGTTACCTTATATAGCGACATAAAACCCAATACCATTTAGTACACTTTAAAGACTTTGGGGGGTCGTTGTAACTAGATTTAAAAATAAACTTGTAATTATATAAACTGCAATTATATTCTATAACTTAAATTCCTCTATAAATTAAAAAAATACACAATTATTCAAATATTTATTTATCAAAATACAAGATAGATTTGCTATATAATATATAATACAGCTTCATATAAAGGATTTACTTTAAAAATAATACCTACATAATGGCATACGAATATTTACGAGCGTGGATTTATATAATCTCGAAAAAAAAATAAAAAAGTTCATGAAAGTTGAGTTGTTTTATTATGTACTATGTGTTATGATTGTATTTTCACTTCTCCTGTAACTAGAATTGTTTTCTGCTGGGCAATACACTTATATTATTATTATAAATGATCGCCAATAATATTTTGTAGTCGTTTTACGTAGCGAATAGCAGTTGCATATTAAAAAACGGAAAGGTGCTTAACGCCGGTTGTTCTTATTAATTAATATCTTGCTGAAAATGGAACACTAATCGTTTGCGGCCAGTAAAACAAATAAATTCTCTTCGTTCTAGCATGTAATTGAAGTACATAGTACTAGGCAGTGAGAGGAAGACAAAATTCACCCAGATTTGAATACAGTTGTTTGGTTCCAGTACGATTTGAAGACAAATGTCAACAATCATTTACATATCTTCTGTCAAACAAGTACATTTAATGGGCGTAAAACAAAAATTGCTTTTAACTTCGTTAAAAAAAATGTCGCGTTCTAAATTGCAAACAGGAAATAGTATATTGTACAAGTAGTGTTACAATGACGATGTTTGTAATACGAGTATAAGTTTGCTTAACGAGCCGCGAGGCTGCGAGTTAAGCAATATACGAGTATTACAAAAAGGAATTGTAACACGTGTTTTACATACTACTTTGTCTATTTCGCCTTAATTTACAATTTACTTCAAAGAAATGGGAAAATGTACACGCGGGTATTTTCGATGTGGTAATGTTGGTAATAACTGATAACGCATACAATGACATCCACTGTCATTTTGAAAAAATCACGTAGGCAGGAAAAAATTCAAGTTTAAAAAAAAAGGTGACAGCTTAGTTTGTTTTGTTTTTGGGCGAGGAATCAGGATGGCGGAGCGTCCTTCGTACCTCATGGCACCGATTGCTATGATCATTTGGCCGACCCTACTAGAATTTAGCCGAATCTGGGGGAATTCCACCTCCAGTAGGGATCTTTATCGTGCCAAACATCGCATTGACACGGGACCTACAGTTTTACTTCCTATCCGAAAAGAAGGCATGTTTTAAATTTTTCTCCGCTATGAAAAATTACCAGCTCGGCCGGGGATCGAACCTGCGATCTTTGGATTATGAAGCAAACATGCAAACCACTAATCCACCGAGACTGGCTGACAGCTTAGTTGTTTCTTCTGATATAAGATAAAAAATGTTTATTGTAATAGAAACAGTAAAACCTTGATTGATTACATGATTGTCTTATCAAAATAATTATTTATAATAAAAATAAGTATGTTTCATTATTCTCGCTGTTATTTCTGAGCATCATAACATTCAAATTTTCAAAACGGCGCCAGTTAATGCATAGTTATTAGTACCTATCACAGACAGACTGACAGAGTAGGCTGGCAGCAAAAGTTACTTACTGCCAGCCTTACAAATAAAAAAATCACTACTTCCAGTTGCACAAAGTAGCACTTTGTGTAAATGTTTTTCGCAAAAACAGTGTCACAAAGTAACCTTTGTATACGCGAAATAGACAAAATCAGTTTGTCTCGAAAATACCCGCGTGTACATTTCCCCATTTCTTTAAAGTAAATTGTAAATTAAGGCGAAATAGACAAAGTAGTATGTAAAACACGTGTTACAATTCCTTTTTGTAATACTCGTATATTGCTTAACTCGCCGCCTCGCGGCTCGTTAAGCAAACTTATACTCGTATTACAAATATCGTCATTGTAACACTAGTTGTACAATATACTATTGTGCACAAATCAAGAAAATCCCAATTGGCCTCAATATGAAATTGCGAATCAGGTTAGGTTAGGCTAGTAAGTTAAGAAAGTGATTACTGCTTTTAAAATTTGGTAAGAAATGTTGCTGCTTTTGGTAAGAAATGTTGCCAACCAATTTTATTGGCTTACCTTGCTTATTAAAGCTTCTATGTATTTGTATTTTATTTTATTTTCTAACACTCAAAATTTTTCCCAAAAACTCAAAAAGCACCCTAATATGATGGTCGCTATTGGTAGCACTCTAATTCCTCAAACAGCTCACAATAAAAAATTCCTCAAAAATTCAGCAACAAATAAAGCATGAAAAATTTTATACTTACGCAAAATATAGCTCCGGGCAGAGGCATTTGAATTAATCGAATTATAATCAGAGGTTGATAAAGCCTCGATGCTTCATTAATTACTTGTACTGGACTGTATTTCCTTGAAAACTTGTTCATATTTATTGAACTTGCATAGATAACATATTTTATTGAGAAAATATAACATTTAATGTCGAATTTATTGACAACTCTCTCATTCAGAAAACTACAATTCTCATATATAAATAAATTTATATAAAAGACGGCCGTTTGAAAGTTAAGTTTGGCGTTAACAAAGGTAATCGGTGTTCATCAATAGCGCACTTAGACAGGACACAGAAATAGTTGAACAATATAAAAGGCGCCTCCCAAATTGTTTGTTGTTAATAATAAAAAGCAGCGACGAGAATCTACAATTCGGGAAAAGGCTTCCATCTGAGTTAGTTAAATTTTTTGTCTCTGTTATTATTTTAATTTTGTTAAAAGGACCACAAACAATTTGCCGTGTCAAGATATAACGAATGTTAATTTTTAACTTCGTTTATTAATTCAAGTTCATGAAAAGCAGTTAGCTTAAATGCACAATTTATGTACGTAAAAAAGTTACAACAGTTCATTAATTATGAAACATTAGAGCATTTTGAGGTATTACACATTAAGTTATTTAAGGATTTCATTCTAAATACACTTGTATTATCTTCTAATTCGAGAACCAATTTACTTATTAATTTCCTGAATAAATCTCAAAACTAATTATTTACAAAGTAAGTTACTGAAGGTATGTTTTACCAATAATCCATTTACTTTTTATTTTAACGTTGTTACTGCACTTTGCCACTTACACTTGTGTAAGGCTAATAACCTGGACAGCTGTTGTTGAACTCTGAACTCCTTACAAAAAAATTGAATCTTTGGTCGAAATTGTTTCTACTTTTGCTGATATATATTTTTTTTAATCTCTACTATAAAAAAGATCAGAACTGACAACAAAACAATTTGAATCCACATTTATTAGTCATTTATCTAAGAAAATTATGAAAAGTTAACTCGGCATTACTTAAACACAAGACAAATTTAATATTATTTATTACTTGGGAAAATCTCCATCTCCGATCCAGCTTCGGCCACTGATGATTCTATAATATTTGTTAAGGACGCCAGGAACTTAATAAAACGTAGAGCACTTGGAGAGAAAATCACTACTACTTTCACTGTAGCCAATTCGTCAAGACAACTAACACTAATTTACCTACAAGGATCAGCTTTGCTAATTTCTTAGAAGGCAACACTAAAGCTAAAGAATCAATGCTTAAGTACATAGTCTTTAATCAAATACCAAATAATAATAATCACAAAAGAAATAATTATTGACGACAGTAGTAGTAAAATGTTTAAATAACCAGCATTACCAGTTAATAGCTGATCAAGGTAATAAAAATAGCTAATAAATAATCCAAAATAGTCAGTAGCGTCATTAATTTACAAAATTATATACAATAATCAAATACTGATTATACAGCGAATTCGTGTCCCTACTTTGAATTATTGTTCAGAAATAACTTACCATTCCAAACAGAGAAAGAAATTACTTATTGCGTTGTCAACACAGAACGTAAAGACCTTGACGTAACATCAATATTTTCAATAACATTCGGATTTCAAGCAAAACCTTTTGCTATTAATAATCTAGCAATAAAATCAAATAATTATTGTCATTAATGATTAACAAAATACATTGTTAATAAAATTAATCAACTAAGCTGGTGAGTATACCAGGTGTCCAGACATAAAATGGACTATAATTAAGATATTCTCGGCAACAATTCATGAATAGTATAACCTCACTTAATTTATAAGCTTATTAAAAAACCTCGAAAATAACTAATTATACTCGTATGTATGTAAGTATGTATTTAATCCTTGAATCTGTAGTAAATAGGAGTTTGAGCTTAAACAGTAGTTGCAGCTTATACTAGATACTTTAAATTATATCTGGCGTGGCTTCAATTTCCATGTTTTTTTTCTAGAAAAATATCGCCGCTATCGTTTGCTTCACCACAGGTTTAATGATTCAGCACCATCAGTTTAAATGTCCCGTACTCAAGAAATATTTTCTATTAAGTACTAAAGTGAAAAGGACTCGTATACTAAGGTATAAAGGAAAAGGTCTAAAAATTCACATAACCAAAATAAGACAAAGGAAATTCAATGATATACAACATTTACCTAACGATGACATGCGGCCAAGGAGAGATGCACTAGATCCTGGAAATTCCAGACAACAAAAATTAATTAGACGAATTCACTCACCAAAAACTTCTATTGACTTTCATAATTTTTAAAGGTTCCACTAAGTGAGAAATTCCATATTTAAAAATGTTGGTATTACCGCCAAAAATCGAAATAAAAGTGTGTTTTTATCAAAAAGGGACTGGTAATGTGAAAAATTTGCAAAATAGATAACCAATTATACCAATAATCTCTAAAAATGGTCACTAGAAAGTCCTTCAAAAAAAGTTAGATCATGAATGCATAAAAGTACTTAGGCATATATTTCACTTTTCATTTGTTTTACTAGTAAAGCGCTCCACCTTGAAGTTGTCAGTTCTCTTACTACTGAATATTCTTTTACGACGTTGTATGAGTAGGCGTTGTAAATGCTCCCCTATATTTTCTGATAACGGCACTACATTTGTGGCACAATACAAACGTACATTTGTGGACGCTAATAATAAAATACATCAATTTCTTAAATTACACAATGATACCATTACTAAAGACTTGTTAAACGATAGGGGGGCACCAACTTAGCAGTTTAAAACCGATGTCAACTGTAAATTATTTATTATGATCGAACAAAATGACTACAACATAAAATCAGTTTTCAGCTCTATAAATACATACATATTTTAACAAAAGCTCAAATCTCAACTATGCTTACTTGTTAAAAAAAGAATCTACCCCCACAAATCCATAAGCAAAGATATTATATAAGTGATAAGAATAGCTTTTCTGCAATAAAATAAAAAACCGTCTTGTCAAAATATCATCTTATAAGGGAAAGTTCGAATAAAAGGCATCCGGTTTATAAAGAGAAGGATGTTGACTAATTACTCGGAGGTTAGAGGCCATCTACACTACGGAGAGGATGTGCGAACCAATAAATGTCAAAGAAAGGAAAGGCTGCGTTATAAGTGATAAGCGTAAAGAATTAATAAATTACTAGAGAAATGTAGCGCATCACACTAGACATAAATCGATATGAGGAAGCATTTAATTAGGTAAGTAAAGAATAGGAAAGAAAAGGAAAAACTAAGAATTTCTTACGAAGCCCCATATTACGAAATTAAGTAATACTTCCACAGAAATTATCTATAAGAAAATGGCTGAAAAGGGATTTCTTCTAATTTTCATCGTTAAAATGTAATATTAGTACTTCTAACGGGTTACAACTGAAAATCTGGCAACTTGTTTTGAATTGGAATTAATCGCAGATCTTGCTTTTCAATTTTCAAATAATAATTTAAATGTGTGTGCCGAGGTTAATTACTGCAAAACACAAATAACTCGACTCTCAAATTTGTTATATACGTACATAAGAAATAATGCCATTTTTGTCATTATTACTTCTTTGAGCCCAGACCACCCACTGTTCTTAATTAGACTACCTCTTGTGATAATATTTAGATTGAACTTCTTTACGATTCGTCTAACATAAAACGGTCAATAGCATATAACTATAACGGCTCTCTTTATCTGTATCCTGTAACGTGCTCAAATTCCCAGTTTTATAGAAATGCAATTTTATATGCATAAATGGTAAAAAACCTTAGTTCCTTCCTGCGTTGTTCATCATATTTCAGTTGAATTAATATTGTAGATGATATTTCAAATTGACTGTTGTTGTTCTTTTAATGCCAAGGATCACCCTAAAATGTTTTCGTAAAAGATAAAATCCTTCTAGAATAAAATTTACTAATAACATTGCGCCGATAATGATAAAAACCAGTATTTCTATCTGTTTGCTTACACTAAGGTTTAAGTACTTGCAAATAGATGGCGCCCATATGTATTTTTATTGTGTCTTTTACCACTTATTTTTCTTTACAATTCGTAAGCTATGAAAATCAGTACCTACTTCCTGAGTCGTAATTTGTCTTTAAGATGTCTCCAGCCGTGGCATTATAGAGTAACGTATCGTAAGTATTGTATTTATGAGCTTTACAGTAAGTACTCAAATTGTGAATTTTTGAAGGTTACAGTGACGGCCATCGCGCGGCGTATTTTATGTTTAGTATTTATAGTAAGAAAACGTAATTGTTACAATCCAAAGATTTACTAACAATCCAGAAATGATTAAATAAATAACATTGTCCTAACGTTACTTAAAATTATTATGAAATCTATTGATAATTTCCGGAAATTACTCGTATTATTTAGTAGCTATTATTAGCTAGCTATAAGTAATAGCTATTAGCTATAAGTAATAGCTATTAGCTGTTATTTAAACGTAACCTTCATTCTTATGAATAATAGCCATGATATGGAAGCAGAATACTATAGTTAGTACATGACTATTAAATATTAATGTTAAAAAATTTTAAAATACTTCTAGAAATGTGTAGTCGCCTGCGTAGCAGATTTTGTAATTTACATAATTTGCAATAATTTCGTCTCTGTTACAGATAGCGATTTGAATTTTTCACCAAAAACTCTGGACTTTCTACTAACTTTAGTTTCTATTATATAGGCGTCTATCTCTCGTAATAAAAAAGTTTTTCACAGGACGAAAATTTTAGTGCACAAATATGACATAATATAACAAAATGGTAATTTTTTCAGATTTCTGTTTTTGAAAACTGCATTTTAAATAGTACGTTGCAATCTACAACAACTGGGAGAATTTAACTTTCTAGCTCCATCCAGGACGAAGTTATAACGATGAAAACTGAAAAGTAGCACGTTTTTTATATCTTTTTAAGGGTCAAGGTCATTCCAAATCGACGGGCGCCCTCTGGATTTGGATTCAGCAGGAAAATGTAGATAATACAGTGTATCTATATAGTTTTCAAAACACGTGTGTCATCGAGTTCGAACAACCATATCGAATTTAGGCAAGTAGTGTTTTATCATTATTCACCGCTGGTAGCCAATCATGTATGCTCCCCGACTAACTATAATGAGTATATTATAACATAGTTGTGGACTAATATTAATTAATTATGAGTAATTAATGAGATAACGCCACTAGACGTTATTCTCAGTATGTGATATACCTACACTGTAAAATAATAATTATGAAATATAATATAAATACAAAGTTAAGTAATTTAAATAAATAATAATTAGCTTAGAATGTGTTTAAAATTCCGACTGCTAATAAAAACTTCATTACTTGAATTGATGAATCAATATTTAAATTTCAAATTATTTTATTAATCAGAATATGTAAAAAACCGAAATAATGTTAGCTAATCATTATTTCCGAATACTCTATACTCTACATTTACCAACTACCATACCAGTTTTGGTTAGTAAACTTCGACCGTAAAAGTTAATCATTAATCTAACAAATAATTATGTTTGAAACAACAAACTTTGAATTTGTGCAATAGTTTGTAGCTAATAGAACATAGCAAGTGACCCTATTATTACGTTGTCGTAACAGCTGTAACTTATGTAAAATTTTCAGCATGAATAACAAGTACGAAATGTAAATCCATTTAACAA
Source organism: Agrypnus murinus (assembly GCA_929113105.1). Lineage (NCBI taxonomy): Eukaryota > Metazoa > Arthropoda > Insecta > Coleoptera > Elateridae > Agrypnus > Agrypnus murinus. The sequence goes on from OV816026.1 coordinate 22,855,933, forward strand.
GTCTACGCTACAACATGCATTACATTTGCAAATTTAAAGGCTTATAATAAGCATGATTCGACAAACATTGAACGGAAACAATAAAAATCTTATTACAAAAATGCATGTAAAACCACTGCGTTTATGTCAATAAATCTTTTTGACAGTTTGAGTGAATTATTGTCAGTTGTACCCTTTAACAAGCATTTGCATAAACACAAATAGAACGAGACATGCCACGCCGAATCTATAAATAAAATTTGTCCGAACCATAACCCATATTACAATTTAAATTTCTTGGCAGGAAAATTGTACACGCGGTCTTTATGGCATATAGTAGACACATACATTCTGTACAGCAAAAATGTGTCATAGATCTTTTTTTGATGTAAATGACCAGAAATCGCGCCGGCGACGAATATTTTAAGACGCCATCACGATAGTTCTGTGTAGTTTCGTCCGCGTTCGATGACGGTAAGGAAAGTCTGTAAACAGGAAATCGCTTACTTTTTGGATTTTTTCCAGTACGAATTCTTTTGGGAATTAAACGGAATGGCTACTAAAAATTTATTGTTTCTTGTGTAATATAAATTAGAAAAGGAACGTCTTGCTATTTTTATTTCAACGCCATCATTCTTTTTCATTTATTTGAACCTGAAGGTTAAGTTTTATTGATAATAATAAGTAATGCAAATACAGAAAACTTATGAATATCATCTTTTGTTATTTATATCGTGGTTTTATGAATGTTGTTTCTATTTTTTTAAATTTATAGATACTTTTTCAGTATTGACCTAATAGTCATTAGGTCTCTACATGATTGTATTGCCTTGGAAGATTATTCTTAATGCATCTACAATTTACATTGAAGTTTGACAAAAAAAGTAAATTTTTGTTGCTATTGATTCCTAAAAAATCAAGGATCGGTTTAAGTATCGTTCAAGGTTCAATCCTATTACGTTTTTCATGCAGTAATTTATACTGTAGATTTCCTATCAATAGTATAATTAATTACTCAAGTAATAAAGCTGCAGAACAAAAATTAAAAATTGACCTACATCTATAAGATCACTGCTTGTTCTTTAAGAACCACCGACCAGTTAGTAAATTCTTTTGGGTATGTAGGATGATTCGGCACATCGCACATGTATCAGATTTTAACTAACAAAAATGTAACTGCAACTGTAATGTTGCAGACTTTTAATTATTAATAGGAAATTTTATTTTGTTTATTTAGCTGTGCCTACATATAATAATAATGTACAACGTCGTATCTCAGGTCGATGCTATGACTGTAAATAATATTATAACCTTATTATTAATTTTGCCCTCTTTCATGAAACAAACATTGAATATTGAATCTTCAACTGGGTTCCTTTATGAGAATTCACGGTTTTGATAAAATTAGATTTTATCGTATGGAATGCTTACCTTTCTTTGCTTTTATGATAGCTTGATTTATTAAAAACCTCTAATGACCTTGAAACGTCAATTTTGACGTTTGATTCATAACATAACCCCAAAATGTGTATAACACAATTGTGATTACTCGATCAAGTAAGTTTTGACTTCTTTTCTTGTATTTAAAAATTATAGTTAACTTTTGTTACTTTTAGGTTATGTGGCTTATCATTTGCAGTTTTACAAACAAATCTTCTAAATTAGTGAATTATGGTGAGCTTTATTGACCTTAACTAAACTGATCTTAATATGATCTCACTGTCTCTCTCCCTTTAGAAGAGCACTAGCTCTCACTGCTTCAATGCACTATCATGCTTACACTTTGTGGATTCGGGCACTCCCTCACGATTGAATGCTCAGTCGCAGCTAAAACGTTGAGGTAAATCTCACCTAATTAAATTATCTTTGTATGCTACTTCTTGAATAACGTTCAAGAATAATTTTTTTTCTATTTTCTTTCTTGTTTTCTCGAGTTTCGGTTTCCTCGAGTCTTTCAGGTCTCGTTGAATGGAACCCAACCTTTACTGATCTCTGGTCTAGTGTTAAGTTTCATTTTTATTCTGTTAAAATCCTTTTGTTGTATAAAAATACGCCTTTTTAAATTTGTTTAACTGTTAAACTTTTATTTTTCTTGCTGTTAAAACATTTTTACAGGAATTGTAATTTTTACATCCATTCTATTTTAATACCTTTTAATCTCCATTTATTTACTTAACTACCACTTAGTAATTAAACATTTTACCTACTGTTTATATTTCTATTCAAAATAGCTTGCCTTTGATCACTATTTTAATATCATGATTATTGTAAACTATGTAACTGCATTTCAAGACATATATTGGTTTTTTAATAACCGTAGCCAAGGAAGGCTACCTGTGTATTGTTATATTATTGTTAATGTGATAGGGTATTGTTTGATAATTTTACTAAACTTATTCATTTTATTTTTTGCAGATGTAAGTGCAAATGAAAATCCTATCAACCCAAAATAATCCCGTTAACCAAATCTTGTTATATACATGTTTTACGCAAATTTTTTTATAAATGCTCAATTAACAATTATTAATGCTGTATTACAAATATTGTAACAATTAATATCAAAAATTTAAATTCTGTTAAAATAGCACTGCTCACTTCAGCCACCTAGTCTTTCATGATAAATCTTGTTTATGTTTTCTCTTAATATACATATTTATTAACAAATAAGAGGTTTGGATTTTTAAACAATTTTTTAAATAATTAATTTTACCAGCTGCAGTAACGTACTTAATTAGGGAAATCAATTCTTAGAAAAGCAAATTTCAATGTCATCGTATTAATTATGACCTTGTGTTCTCTTCTCCGATGAATTGTGTTTCCAGGGTGTTTATTAGAAGGTAAATGAGTACAGTTACTTTTGTTCTATATTCGAATAGTTGTCGGGACATTTGATCGCCTATCAACAATTAATTGTGATATACATAAAAGTATTTATTTAACTAGTACAAATTACGCATATTTTTGAGACGAATAAGAAAGTTCTGGTGATCTTATGAACCCCAGGATTTTTTATGAATTAAAGATTGTATCTTTTTTAATTTTTCTCCGTTAATAAACATAGTATTGTTTTTTTTCATCCGCTTTTAACTAGCAAATCCCGAAAGAAGACAGTTTAGAACAAAACAACATACGTTAAGCTACTTTTAATTTGCTGCTGTTATCGAATCCTTGCTTCACCGAAGAATTAATAGTTTAGTGTTAATACAATTAAAGAATACAAACAAGACTTTCGTCCATTTCATTGGAAATCCAAAAATCTTTCAACAGACGGCGCTGCAAGGATACCCGTTTGCGGAAAACTTTTCGTGACGTCATTGCAAGCAGCAAATAACGTTTTAACAGAAACGTTAATTTTGTTTTTTCAGTCTTAATAAATTAATCTAATATTTAATTATTATCAAGGAAAAGATTATTATTAATTTCAAACTTTCTATTTATCTATATTGTTAGTATAAAAAAATATATTTTAGAGGTACTTATCCCTAAAAATATTGCCTAACTTAATAATTATAACCTAATTATTTTTTGTACTAATACAAAAAATTATTACTTTTTTTGTACAGTTGCTGTAGCAATTTTAATGCCATTTAAACAGTGTTTAAATGGCATTATTTTTATACAATACACATGATATTGTAGTGTCATACTCATGCGGTTCGAGAATAACATTTAAACTATTAAATAAATTTTAATTGTAATCTAAAGTAGACTAGACTAACAGTAGACTATAGATTTTAATTGTAATTGTTTATACATTATTTGTCCAATATTCATTTACATATGACAAGGTCAAATATAATTTAATAAAAACTGCCATCTATTTAATCAATGTCACATAATTACAGTTCACTTCAATTTCATTCGTTTTGTCTAATTCAATAATAGTGTGAACTATCATAGAAAATGCTGCAATCAACATGAGAAAATGTTATAATCAATAATTCATAGAATAATTAAATTTAAAATTTATTGCTTCTATAAAACTTTGGTTGCAGAGTACGAAACTTTTAAAATTTAAAATCAGATTTTTTTTATGTTTTATTGTATACTTATCATAATAGAAAAATATAATTCTAATAATACTTTTATCAAGCAAAATGTTAAGTAAGCTTTCATTTATCAGTCTATAAATAAATAGAAAATTAAAAACTGAAGTTTGTTTAGAAAAATATTATTTGAGAAAAATATTTGCTTTTCTTTAATACTCAAAACACCTCAAGAAATTTGGCAAAGAATATTCAATTTCATGTTTTGGTAGCGTTAGTAGTAAAACACCACAAATGACGTAACAATTGATAAACTTAATAAGGAATCATGTTCATGACTAAACAGCATAAAAAATTCACATTGTAGTCTCATAATTGACGCACGTAAAATATATAAATGATTTGAAGTGTTGCCGACTTTTTTTCGGTAAAGAGATGAACAAGGTCTACGATTGTAACAAACTTTTTTTATCGGTATAATAATTACTTCAAAATCAATCAAAATATTAAATAACTAATGCTTCTACATTAAATTATACTCAGAGTTATACTCGTGAGTATTAATCGCTACTTCTGATTAGAAGTATAGCACAGGAACAAATAATAAAATAGAGGACGCCACCCAAACGGTAAAGATGTTAACATTATTAAACGAAGTCGGGAAATCTACAGTCTGGGAAAGAATTTCCTTTAAATATATCAATACTTATTAAATTTTAAGTCTGAATATTGAATAAAAATAAAATAGAAAATGTATTACGCAGAAAATCACATGTTGTTAAAAATCCTACTTTTAATATTATGCCTACCTACATTTAATTAATTTTCTTCGCATATTTTTATCGGAAACAATTTTAAGAAAGGTTCATGCGAAAGAAGCACAATAAAATAGAATTTGAATAAAAATGCAAAAGTATAAAATTCAGTTAAAATACAAGTAAAAAGAAGACTCAGAGAAACACCTACAAAAATACCTTCTAAATCGACATTTAGAAGTAAGATGATGCATGATTTAAAATATTGTTAGGAAAAGTTGTACAAGTAAACAAAATGGAATTTTGAATGTAATACATGAAAAGAATTGGATGTAAAAACCACTGACTACATCTAATCAGTGATATCTGAAAGTTTCAAATATCTCACTGAACACATGATTCCTGGCATTTAGAAATAAATTGACAATAATTAGATAATATGATATAATCCCCCATAATTAAAACTTGATGTTGCTACAAGCGTGTCTATATTACGTACATAAGCAAAATTATCTATCCTGCAACTAGACACATTTGAGGCATTGTTTGGAGATTTTGAAGGAAGCAGTAGACAAGAAACAAGCACGTTAACGTGACGTAATGTGATGCAGTCTTTTAGGTCGAATTCTGCATTGAAGTCTCTGTAACCTTTTAACTGTAAAATCATCCTCGCTTTAGTACCAACATTTTAATTTAATACAAGTTCAATATACGAGCTTAAATCTGCTCCTGTTTGGTTAAGGATCACCCCGCAATCTTTACTTCGAAATTTTCTTTGGTTTGTAAAATGACTGTTTCTTGTTATTAGAACCTTCTGCATTTGCTCTATGCACTGTTTCTTGAAAAGTCTTTCGGAACTGTTAATTTTCGAATGCGAAGAGGCTGCTCCCAATAGAATTTTATGAAAAGTGGCAAGGAGTACAATGCAGGTACAATACAGTTTAATAAATTCCTTTTTTATTTGCATTCTATTTATTTCCTTTGTAGCTCACATTGTTACTTGGATTAATTGAAGTTTTACATTTATCTCTTCGAAAGTTCTAATCAAACTTTATACAACTTAAAGTAAGAATTTTAGCAAGCTGAAAACTTCTCAGACATTTCAAGAAGCCGTGGGCGAAATATCACTTTTCCTTAAACTTCATGTAGGAGAATTCTCTTTTAGGATTAACACAATATTTAATCTATGTTTATTTCATTTCAATATTTGAAAGTTCCTTCTAGATAAGATATTTATGGGTAAGATTCCTTTAAGCTGTACTTATTTTAAATATTCTAATTCAATTCCTTTAATATAACATTCTCGGCGTTTACCTTTGAGAATAAAACAGAAACCACCCAGGAGTTTCAACTTCCTGAAAATGGAAACCCTTTGTTGTATGGTAGTAGAATTTTCCGGATCTTTATTGCCATAAAATGTATTTATATATACTTCAAAGCTACAAATATAATTTAATTTTGTAATTGCTTGTACATGGTTAATTTTATATACAAAAGGAAATTCAATGGTTTGCCTGTTTATTCGGTATTTATCTAAATTAAAACTGAAAATTCCTAAAAGGTAAGATTACGAGATGAGTAATTAGTAATTAGTCTTGTATGGTGAATTAAATATAAATGCATGTATTCATAACAATTGTTTCAAAACAAAACTCGGTAAAAGTTTTCCAATTCCATTAATTGCCTAAAAATGTTCAAACTGTGTTTGGTTACATAATGGTGGAAATTCCAGTTATACAATAGCGACATAATCCTGCAATGAAAAATGTTTTAAAACAGTTACATAAACCATATAACAAATCCGTTAAAACTGTAGGCTAAATCCTACGTGAAATAGTATTCAAGTATACGAGGTGTATCTAAAAAGTTCGGTGAATGGTATCAAGGAACAAAGAAAACACACGATATAAGCAAATCATCTTTATTGACCTTCAAACTAATCTCCTTGCAACACAACACACTTTTGACACTTTCTTAAAGTTTCTGGAAACTGGCAGTAAAGTCATCTTTAGGAATCGATCGCAGGATCACTGTCACACGTTCTTGGATCCTCAAAACGCGCACTTTCCATGAACGTCTCGAGACGGGAAAACAGAAAGTAGTTAGTAGATGCCACATCAGGTGAGTACGGTGGATGTTCGAGAACAATTACGCTATGCTGAACTAAGGATTGCCGCAGTCGAATGGCACAATGTGCAGGGTCATTGTTGTGCAGCAACTTCCACTGTCCAGACCTGTGCAACTCATGCCGAACACTCCGGATGCGTGCGCGCAACCGTTTCAAAACTTCAGGAAAGAATTCACGATGGATGATCCCAATTAACATTGTCTTAACTTTAGACTTCTGAAGGCGACTCTTTTTGAACTGCGAAGAAATATTCGAACATCATTCTATTGATTGCCGCTTGGATTCCGAATCGTACTGATAGCACCACGTCTCATCAACTGTGATCATTGTTTGCAGAAAGGACGGATCCTGGTCTCTTTCGCTGTTCTCCGCAATTTGTAACACAACTTCATGATAACGCGTTACTCCACTGCGCTGTGACAGTGCGACTCACACTGACCACGTTAGACCGACAATATCTGGTAACCTTGGCTCCTAGCTGCATTTCCCACTGAATGGCGCTTTTAAATATAACTCAAAATATATGCATAACAATGCGCGCGCACGTTTGACCCGTTTGCGTTGAGATATCGGAGGATTCACGGAATTTTTTAGACACGCCTTGTATCATTGCCACGTTATGATTTTTATATGACTAGTAGGTAGTCAGGGAGATAAATAAATAGCAAAGTCCATCTATGTCCGAGGTGAATCTTCTCTCAGCTGCAATTACCACTAAGAAAGTACCTAAACACTTACCCCAAACTGTCTGAACATCTTCGAGACTCAGAATTGAGTCTGAAGATATGTTCGCAGGCAACTTCGTTATACACAGATCTTATAATGACTAATATTTGTCGTATATGCCTCTAACCTGCTTGATATTATAACATCTAATTCGATTTACGGGGTAATTGTTATTTAACGATATATACTATTTAATGATTTGTATGTAAATTACGTATTAAAGTATTTCCTCATTTGACAGAATACTTGTATTTATTATATAAAAGTTTTTAAGTTAAGTTTAACGTTTAAGTATTAACTACTTTAACAGATTTAAATATATTTCATGATGTTTGTTAGACAAGGTTTTGTTGGTTTTAGATTCTTCTTGAAAGCATATACTTTCCTTTTTTTCATTATTTGTTTTAATGCATTTTATTTTTCTTATAAATTAAAATGAACTTGGGTGCTGCGTACATCACAGGACTCTTTAGTCACATACTATAAGGGTATTTAAATTGAAATATACAAAGATAGAGAAGGAAGTTGTTGACCTAAAACTACCTCTAGGGCTGTATTCTCAAATTAAATTTTCCGTTTGCACCTTTAATAAATTATTTTTATATATGGGCATTATTATGTTTTTTATTTAATAATAAATATTAATATTTAGAAATTCTTTAAAAACATTCTTCTGGAATATTTGCAACACCAAGACTACTTTTGCAAACCACGTCCCTGATCGCATGGGATTTAAGCAGAGTGACTAATTTCCATTAGATTTTATAAAGAATTGTAAATTTTGTAAAGAAATGGAGCTAAAGTAAAATTGTGTCATTAACGCTACTGTTCACGGTTTAAAAAGAGATATACATAATAAAGACTTGCATAGAAAAGTTATCAACCTGACTGGGAATGGAACCCAAGTCTTCTGGCTCTACGCACCAATGCCAATGCTCTAACCAACTTAGTAATCAGAGCTAACACACGGGAAGACGACAATTTAGCCATACGAATTAATTTCATTTGTTCAACTTTTTCGAGATATATTTGCTTTATCAAGTTGATGGACCGGCATTTCGTTGACAACACATCAACCATTAAAGCTAATTTAGAATTTTAATGTTTCTATATTATTAATAATTTAATTATTAATAAATTCTATTTATTATAAAAATTATAAAAACTAACTACAACCTAAATATTATCAGGATGTATAATAATTATAAATCATACCTGCGGTTTTGGGTTTAATTGATAATAATCAAAGCATTCGTTTCGTTACTGATTGAAAATTGGGGCTTCGGTAACACAAAAAGTAATACAGAGATAAAAAATAGACATTTTTTCCAGTAAACTAATGTGTTACTGTTGAATCCAATACCTTAACTTTATAGAGCACAAAATAATTTGTAGATACAATTTAAATTTTATTTATAACAAGAGAAACGACGATAACCAATATTAGCATTGGTCAATATTAAGAATCTAACTCATACTTGGACAACAGCATTCTCAAAAACTAAAACTTTTGTTACTCACACAATAATCATCTGTAAGTACGCTAATAAGTTTTTGAACATTATTATTATTTTGCTAGTTGCACATATTTACTTTTACGATATTGTTTTTACATTTTTTTTTGTTATTGGTCTGTTATTTATGCCACTAAATCCTAAGCCACTCCACCCCTAAGCAAGAAGTAGAATAAATAGGAATAAATAGAATACAAGCGTGTTTTTACCTAAACATCTTATCAGAAGGAATTATACATCATATCTTGTTTTAATGAGTTTCTCTCACCTACTATTTAAAATTTAATCGGTGGAAATAATTTTAACGTTCTGATAAATAATCGACAAAAGGCAAAAAAATCACTTTTGGAAGATGTAATGTCTAAGTTAATGATTAAATATTAATAAACTTATTTAACTATTTATTGATTTTGTTAATCAAGTCATTAATCGTTCTTGATAACACATATACTATTACAACTTTAAATTATAGGAATAATAATTCAGTAAACAGATTGCATGCAACAAGGACCTTCAATCTCAATTTTAAGATTTCGCTGCAATAATTGTAAATTTCAAGGAGGTAAATACATCGTAAACTTTTGAAAGGATTACTGAAATTGTATTTTCGGTGAGTGAATTGTTTCCAAAGTTGTACGTATTTTATGAAAGTAGAGGCGTTTTTTACATTATTTATTAAGCCGACCAACACATGTTAACTTCCAACGCATTGTTGCTGATACGCTTTAAAACAACGATAAAATTACTAAACTGTCGAAAACAGAAATGTAAAAAGCACTATAACAATTATTGTCCGGTCACTAAAGTAATTGAAAAGGGTACAACATAAAAGTTTATGTTGCCAAACGTAAAGAACGCCACTTATGGGCTATCCTTAAAAACTAAAAAGGTCAAACGATTTTGTATAAAATGCGTTAAGTACGGAATCTAAAGTGATCGTATATATATATTTTATAGAACGTATAAAATGCGGTATGCTAACAGCAAGTTTTCTTTCTAATAATTTTAATGATTTTATGAAAAGTAGAGTATAAATAAGTAAAGGGGAACGATCAGCCAAGGTAATATTATAATGTCTCTCATCTAATTATATGCAAAGTCAATCATCGCACACATCTATAGCTAATACGTATGAATTCTTTATTTAGGAAAAACCTTGCTCCTCAAGTCGGTTTTGAACCCATGACCTTTGGAATATGACTCGTGCTCACAGTACTAGTAGTAATAATATGAAAAGGTCAGGATACTAATTTAAGTCAAAATGATATATAACATGAGCCATTGGAGAAGTCTTCTAAACACAAAATCCAGTGTTACTGAGTCAAAACTATTTTTCTTTTCCCGGAACTTGTGACCTATTTTTAAAAAGTCCCGAGAATTTCTGGGAATCTCGAATAGTAATTTTACTATTAGTTATCTAACACCAAAACCAAAATATTTGTGTTTAAAATCACTTAATTCTCTAATTACTTCCCTCAAAAGTTTCCATAATAACTATATTTAATGAAAAGCACAGCAGTACATAAATAAATTCTCTATTATATAATTCTTTCTTATTTTTTTCTCTTTTATTGCAAACCTTCCTTTTTAGCGTTATATTGCTTGTCGGCAGGTTTTAAGTCATTCATAGCTTTTACAAAACAGTTTTTCTGAACATGTAGATGAGTCGCCCAAACAAGTATTAATTTAAAAATTCATTTAGATTTTCAAAATATACACAGTTTTAAATGCATTCATTCTTGAACCACTTTAATATTTCTAAAAATATAATACCTGCTATTGCATCCACAACTTTTTATTATTTCTGGCTTATTGAGTCATAAATATCTCACTAAGTCAAATTAAACGAATTTTAAAATGTAGTAAAACACACTATAAACAATTATAAGAGCTCGCCATTGCCTTTACAAAAACTCAAAACTTTCTTGGAACCCTTTACCTCTTGAAAATGACTGCTCGTTTTACGTAAAAACATTCCGTTTAGGTCTTTAGGAAGACTACTTTAAAAAAATAGTGGTTTCTGAGAGAAATTCCAAATATATACCCTTTTTGAATATAATTGAATAGAAAGTACAAGTTTACTTGATGAATGACGTAGCCATGTATCGTATCTATCTGTAGTTCTTTAGTGAAGCTAGTCCCTTTCCGTTGATTGATTGTTTATAGACAGGTTGTAAATAACTTAGCATTTATTGGATCTATCTGTAGTTCCTTACTGAAACTAGTCCCTTTCTCTTCACTGATTGTTTATAGGCAGGTTGTAAATAATTTGTATGCATTCGAAATAGCTGTTTAGTGGTTTCTTTAAAAAACTCGTTAACACAATCACTTGTGTAAGGCGACACTCTTGTTCAAAACTATATTTTTTAACTAATAATTTGCTAATAAGAAATTGAAATTAATAACACCTTGATTTCTAAAGTAAAAATTGTGTCTCGGTTTATGACAACAACAAAAAATAACAATTCGCATGACTTGTGTCCCGGAAATTCTACAAGCGATGCAGCAGACGTTTTAAAAAAATCTAATAACTTCTAATTATTAGTTTAATAAAGTTACTGAAAAAGTTAGTTGAAAGAAAGTACATAACATTCTTTCATTAACTAAATCTTCCAAAAATACAAACAAAACAACCATGCTTTTGTATACATACGATGTTATTTTTGTGCATTTATAAACAATATTTTTTTTGTTAAAAAGTCTAGTCACTATGTTATGCAGTCGATGAAGAGTGAATGAATGCATTTTGTATATCTCTTTTAATAATTTGATTAATAAAAATTACAAGAACGAAATATATTCGCAAGAATAACGTAAAATTAATAATATTATAACATGCACGACTTGCTTTAGTTTATCAGATTAATTAAAATGGAATAGTATGAAAAACATAATTGACTTAAAACGCATCTAACTAAACGAAGTATGCTTTTTTAATTAAAATATACATATATGTCTATATGGGTACACCTTAGTTAAACCTATCATATATCATTTTTGCATTTTATAAATATAATTCATTATAAATAACTTGCATAATATAAATATAATTTTAGTGAAAATAATTAAAAAGATTAAACTAACAAGTTTAATGGAATAAAACTAATTAATTAGTAAAAAGTTTCACAAATTTATTTTAATTAACCTGACCTTTGTAAGCTGCCATTATTAAGGTAATATAAACATATACAAATACGTCGCAAAATACAAAAATTATTGTTTTTTAAATGTATTAATGTTTAAAATTACTCGCAAAAGCCCCTTTTCTAATTATTTAATTTATTAGGAATTTAATAACGCATACAAAATTTGTTTTCCTTTCCTTTTTAAATTGATTTTAAGTTGAATTCTGCAAAATCGAATATATTTTATGAGTATTGTCCTGCAGGAATGGACAAAGAAACGGAAGGATTAAGCAATGAATTTCTAAATTCTTAACTTAGAAAGTTCAGGTTCAACGACCGCCGGGGATTCTGTACAAGGAAAGGAAAGTTATTCCAGTATATCCAATACATTTTATTTAAAAATTTACATAAACGGTTTTGAAAATCGAGAAGTTATTATTCCTAAATTTATATTTACTTTACCTAAGATTTAGTGAGCACTTATAATCTCAAGTTTTATCGTATTTGGATTTATTGATTTTTTAGTGCAAGATATAGCTCTCACCTGTTTGAATTATTTATCTGATCTGCTTATTTTTAATTTAAATAGTACTAATTAACTGATGAGTAGTATATTTTAATGCCTTAATTATGCTGAGTTGAACTTTAATTTTTTATTTGAATCGTATTTTGTAGCTCTGAATAAACTTTCTTTTACCCTCTTTCATAAGCGGATTGTAATGACGGGATTTTTTCTTTCTTTGCCGGATACTGCTAATTGCCTATTAATTAACAGGTATTATAATTTCAATAATTAGTGTTTCTTTCAACAATTGCTGTTAATTAATTAGCTAAATTATTTATTCGAGGATAGTTGGATATTACTTTTAATTGGGCCAATATTTGTTTGTTTAGTTTAATTCCTACCTGCCAGCAAACATATACACTAACGATCATATGTTTAATTGTATATGATTTAAGTAAACCTCCCGAATCAAGATCCACTTGAGAGGCCCCTACAAAATAGGCACCCAAGCACAAGAGTCTTTCACTCATTATTACTAATCACAGAACTGCTGCTAACTTCTAAGTCTAAATTCGGCTATGTATAAACTAATAAAAGTATAATCATAGTTCTTTGATTCCTTTTTAATTATTTTTCTTATTTTGATTTTAATTTACTTCCTCTTAACTTAACTTTAGCTAACTTAACTAACACCATTAATATGATGACGTGGAAAAAGTTAACCTTTTTAAATTACTTTGGATATACAGAGCGCACGAGCGTAATAGCGCGTACGTCGTATCGCGACTGCTCCCATTGTTTCATATGCACCGCACGCTACTTCATAGTATAACAAAAATAAGAAAAAGCTGCTAAAAATAATTAAAATGGGCTAGAAACACCCTGTATAGAATTCGCCAAAATTACACTTGTCAGTGTCACCAGTACCAAATGCATGTATGTATGTGTATGAGATATTATTGGGTAAACTTACTGTTTATGTTTATTTATGTTTATGGCACCCATGCACCTCGGTGCATCGCAGTACATTTTTACTAGCAAATGTCGGGACAATTCTATGATCAATAATTAAATTAAATAAAAGTAAACTAAATGAAATGAAAATTCTTGAATAAATAACAAAGATGTCGTCATTATAATCATTATAATAAAGCAAAAATATTATTTTCTAGTAAATATATTTCGGGCTGGTTGTGATTTTTGGATGAAATCCCACCTCTTAAGATTATTTTTTTGCTACATGTGAATCACCAGTCGTCTTCGAGTCATAGTTATTTCCGTATAAAAAAGAATTTGAACTTCCAGGACGTAAATTATTGGAAATCAAAACCAGTGCTTAATAGTGTAACAATCTGTTGCATGCCACGATTGCCTTATCATTAAACAAAAACTTCTTAGGGAAAGTAATTTTAAATTTCAACAATCAGGTTATCAAAGAAATTTTATCCTATTAAAAACAGTAAAAGATAAACATGCATAATAATAAAATCGATACTACCAGTCGTCTCATTATATTTTTTACTCGTATCATGATTTGCTAGAAATGTGCGAGTATGATATGCTTGATGAATGTGCTACCTATCAGTTGTTTACTATTTTCTTTCAACAATCAAAATTTAAAACAGCTTATAGAAAACCGTTTTATCGGAAACACATGCATACACAAATAATAATCGCAAAATTAATAATAATTAATTTGATTTTATTTCTGAATTAATTCTTCTTTTAATATTAAATTTTCCCGTAAAGTTAATTTCCATTTGTAAAATTTGAAATAGTTAACACAATAATTATAAATCACGTTTATGACCCGGCAAAAGTTTAAAATTGAAAATAACTTTTTCATTTCTTAATTAAGCAATAATCGTTGTTTAGAAAATGAATCTAGTGGTGCCGTGTGTACTCTGCTATCATAAAGCATCATCTGTTACGAAATCATGTATCTGTCAACTGGGGGTGTAGAAATGTAGTAGGAGTAAATTTAGCACGCCTTCCTTTATTTTACATAAAGCCTTCCTAATATCTTTGACTCCGGTACACGCATTCAATGACAATTCAAGTGTTTGCGAACTGTATATATGTATTTATAATCTATTAATTTCAAAATTACCAATTTTATAATAAAGATTTAAAAATTTAGGAGCTTTAATAAATATTTGATTGTTGTAAAGAAAGGAAAATTTTACAGTAAATTAGCGGAAACATTTTTTTACGGGTAGAAAAGAATGGAAATGGGAGATGTAAAACGGAAATGAATTAATGTATCATGTTCAAAATATGTTTTAATTTAATGACAAACCATATCTATTTTTTACTATCACTTGAACTATTCACTTGTTAATTTTCCGATACGGACGATACGTTTTATTTTAATTTACATATAAAATAAGTATTTCCAAAAATACAATTTGAAGAATTAAAATTTGCAGATACGTTTTTTGAATATTAATTAATTAATGTGAATTGATTAATAAAATTAAGGAATAATATGATTAATATTAATTTAATTGGTATGTTTACGTGTTCTATATTATAAAAATTTAATTTCAGCCTTTCATTAAATTCCATGTTCAATTCACGAAGATATTGTGCAATTTTTTAGCTTCCTACTGTTTTTATTTAGTACTAGGAAAACCCCGTCAAAATTTGACGGTCAAAAGCCTCATTTATTGAAGAATCTCCTTATATATAACATTTGTTGTGTCATTATAATCCTTCGAGTTTCCAAGCGTGATTATTTAAATTTAATATTTATTAAACAAACGCAATCGAACAAAAACAATTGAAAATATTAAGCTTACTATTCGTTAACGAACTTTAAACGTGTTATTTAACAAACACACCCGACTTACCCACTGACTGTCATCCCTGACCCACCCTCCCTTCCTCCCTTAGTTACCAACGTCTTACTCCATTTTCCGGCTAACCCCCCTCCCAACTTATCTCTTTCACAGAATTACCTCCGCTCTTATCTCCATCTTTGACTTACCCTCTCCGACTAGCTCTCCCTCGGACGCCTCCCCCGACTTACCCACCGATTCTTACCATAAGATTCTATATTAATTCATATGCTCAATATATCAGCGTTCTAAACTTTGAGTGATTATTGAATATTAGTATTTATTAAATAAACGCAATCGAGCAAAAACAGTTGAAAATACTAAGCTTACCATTCTCAGACGAACTTTTGAAAGCGTTATTTAACAAACACCCCCCGAATTATCCCGTCCCACCAATCCGACTGACCCTTCCTTCCTACTTTAGTTTCGTTTGTCTTACTTCTTTTTGTGGCTTACCCCTCCTCCAAACTTATCTCTTCCACATAATTATCTTCCCTGCCCCGGCTTAAACTCCCTCCAACTTCTCTACCTCTCTGACTTACCCCCTCCACCTAACTCTCTCTTACGGGCCGACTTTGTCGGAATTTACCCATATCCCTTAAGAGATAAAACATTAGTTTTTAGACATTCTTGTTCTACTTTTTCATTTCATTTAAAAATTTCAGAAAACTCACAGACAGACTGAGATATCGAATTTTGTAAATATGCTCCACATACTAATCGTTAGTGGCATAGTAAGCATGTATAGGGAGAATGTTTAGTTTCAAAACGCGTAGCAAGCAATAAAAATATAAATAATTATAAATTCACAATACTAAAACTCCACTCTATAAAAAAGAAAGGTGTTAAAAATATAAAAATTAAATAAAAATAAAAAGTAATGTTGACTAATCTACAGAGATAAAACTTTTATATAAAAAAGAATAAAGTAAATCGGTCTTGTAGAACTCGTAGACGAAGTGGAATATAAATGAGCCGTGTTTTAAATATATAGATTAGTAAATAATAATTGACCTATACAATAAAGTTCAATATGATCTGTGTATCCACCATCGAAGTGGATAAAAACACGATAAGTTTGATCGCTAATAATGAAATCTTTATAATAATCGCTCCAGTCAACTACCACTTCTGCAACAATTTGCAAACGTATCTCACTATGATTTTTTGCCCAAAAAATAAATGAAACAGCTATAAATAAGCAATTGCCTTCAGGACAACACCTAATATTTGTATAACGTGTCTGCTTTCCATGGTTTTCAACTAGGCAAACTTTTATAATCGTGAATACACCCAAAAGTTACAACGATGGGGACTAACAGGGCACTGCAAGTAGATGGTCGTTCTCTTGCGTATCCAAATAAATGTTTTAGATTTATTTATTTAAAAATATAAAACTTAAAGAAATACAAATATTAAGTAGTAAGTAAGTGACTAATATACACACAATGAAAGCTTCAATATAAACATTAATCACGTAAATCGGCCCAATAGAACCTCAAACGAGCTGTAACAAAAATGAGCCTTGTGTTTTAAATATAGATGAAATACTATGAAGGGGTGTATCTATAGAAATTTAAAATAATCTTATTTTTAATCACCATACCACTGTTTAATTTACCTCAAGAGCATGATGGCTTTGTAAAATGTTAGTATCTTTAACTGGATACTTCAAAAAATTTACTTGAAACTTGAGTGAATCAAATAATTGATATTATGAAAGGAGTTAACATTTATCTCATATTCTGTATATTTGACAAGCTTGTCTATCCTATAGTGCTATATTGCTATAAACTATAAATCTAATATAATACATTAACTAAATATGGATATTCAAGTACGTGTCTTAACATTTTCAGGAACACACTATTATTATTTAAAAACATTTGATACATACGTTGAGCGTGAATAGACGAATTTAACGACAAATTCTATAAAACATAATTTGAAGATTACATTAGAATACTTTTGATGCATCTTTTAACCTTGGATCTATATTTAATAAATTACATTCCTTTTAATGATAGAAGATAAAACTTTATTTAATAATAGTTAATATCCTGAATATTCAATATATTTTTATTTACTGTTTCATCCGTTATTCCGGTGTATTATCCGTCATCCTTGTTCATATCCGTTATGATATCTGAAAGATAAATGAATCTCACTTTTAATCATTATGAATAGAAGTGTGTACTATTTTGTTGAAAATAATTAGAACTACTCTATCTAAGAATCTATAATTAGATAAGGAATTTGTGCTGTAGTAGACTTGGCCTATATTCCTGCTCTACATCATTTCTATGTCAAATGTTTTCAGGAGCTATAATGAAATAGAAGTATTTCAACATAGACTTGGTTTATTTTAAATTTTAATTACCACACAATATGGAAGATGTTTAGAAAATAAACCCTACATTATTTTCTTAGAAATAATTACTATAATATAATAATTGTGCTTTGAAATGTCTATGTTTATGAAAAAAGTGATAATTATAGAACTGATCAGGTGCAGAGTTATCTAAAATTAATCGCATGCATGCCAGTAAACTAATTCTGATTGTGTGTACCAGATTACACGTTTCCCGATTACTATTTTGACGTCTTTGACATTTCATTTCCGCAGGATACAAAAAAACTATATTTTCCGCTAAAAAAGGACCTAACGAAATCCCTCAATAATAAATTCAGACATCGAAGCCTCATATTTCATGGTTGAAAAAGAACTTATTAAACTGGACATTGGATTCTTACTATTTTGGTTCAGCGGAGTGTATAATTTTTTCCCGCTCACGTTTCATAAGGGATTTAGCTATAGTGTTTGAAGAATTCATCATTACTCTGGGTTTCGATTCCTGGTCAGACAATGCTCGGAATTTTGACACTTCGAGGCGTCTATACGCGTCTTTCATCTTCGTTTGATTTCGCATTTAAAAGTGGTTCGCTCTCTTTCCAACTATATATTATATTTTAGGAGCGCTATTTTCCTGTCCACTGATTTCGCGGAATTCTAAAGTACGCTTTTATTAGATTTCTCGATTGCATATTAAAAATAAATTTGCAAAACATTCGGACCGCTCGAAGTATATTTCCTAATAAATCTTCTCGAAAATTAAGGATGCATTTGATTAAAAATACAGTATAGGTATTCATTGTATTGTGTTATGTTCACCCGGATGCGGAAGTTTTCCGGATTGTATACAATTGTGCATTAAAGGTTCAAAGAATTGGATCTGGAGTCTGCATGGAATAATGCAGAAAAGAAGAATATTATACTGTAATTTATTTTAAGGACTCTAGAGGGGATGATCGCGTGCACTTGAAATGAGCAAATACTACGTCTGCATTGTTAAAATATAATCAGGTAAAATTGAATATTCTATTGTATGAATCTGAAAAATTACTTAATTATTGTTCTTTTATTATTAGTCTTAGATATATAAATTGAAATTAAATAAAAGAAATAAAAATGTAGTCTGTAACATTGAAAAACAGTAGTTTATAATTGATTGGTGTTTCAGGGACAATGAGAAAATTTGTTGTTATAAAAAATTCTTTATAATCGTCGAATGACTGTTTATTACCACAAAAACTCTACATTTGTTGTGGAAAAAGGTGAACTACATTAATTAATGACAAAAAATTAATTCAGCCAATAAATCTTGTATATACTGATTAAAAATGTTGGTTCTCTCTATAAAAAATTTTATTGAACATTATTAAAAACAAATAATTATTAATTTATTGCGGTGACCCTGATAAAAATATAAAATTACTTAAATAAAATATCCACCGTTCTGTATAAATTATATACGATAGATTATGATTAAAATACACCACACATATTCTTTATTTCTCTCAGCTAACTCAGGTTTGTTCGGTAAAACATAAATTATTTGAATTTCGAGACTCTTATATATTTTTATGCCTGGAAACAAGAAAAAACTTAACTGTAAGCACTTATGCTTCTGCAAGCTGGACACCTGTAACTGTAATCTGAATTTGAAAGAGAATAATGCTGTATGCTTGTATTAGCATCAATTAAACACATACGTAAATTAAAATACAAAAACTTTATTCAAGAACAAAATTATTTTCAGAAAAGCAAAGTCAAAGAAAAAGAAAATATAATTTACAATTGGAGATTGAGAATAAATCCTCAAGTTTGCTCAAACGTTAAGAAAAGTCGTATTATCTGACATAGGATTAAATACAGTTATTCGTTTGAACAAACCAACACAAATAATTATTTAAATGTAACTAAAATGTTATCCAAAATAAATAAATCTTTATTAAAGAAATTTGATTATTGTTTTCTTTATTTAAAAATTGAATGAATTCTTAAAAAGAATTTAATGAGTTAAAACAAATAGATTTATATACCCTAAGATGAACTTTACAAATTAAGTTATAATTCTTTTAATAAACAAGAAACGATTGTTTTCTTAACCAACCTGGTATGTTGATATAGTTTCCTTTTCAAAATAAATCCTATTGGCAATACTGCGATATAACCAAACAGCTGATTGTTGTTTATAAAGATATTCGATACGTAGATCGATGAACACAAATTAAATTCCCATGAATTTAATTATAAAAAAACGAAGAAACACTTTCACTTTTATTTATATTCGTAGCACAATACTAAATCTTCATTAAAATTCAGGTAAACACCTTTTCTTTTATTTTTTATAACTTTGTTTGCTTGTTTGCAAAAGTGACACTTGTCAATCATCTGGTTAATCAATCTTACCTCAAAATTTACAGATTTTTATCTGGAGCCAAGCGTGTTTTCTCTCAACGCATTTTATTGACTAAATTTGTTTTAAAATGCAGCAGCTTATATAGGAAATGTCAAAACAAATGAATTCCATGTCACTTTTTTCAAAAACAAACGACAATCAAAATGCGTGTGACGTCATTATCCATAAACATGTGATTTTAATCTTCACTAATCCCAGATCTGACATTATAAGATAATAGAGCTTAAAACACTGATTAAAAACATATAATACATGTATAGTCCCAAAATGAATAATAAAGAAGGTACAGACGAAAAACACTTGACAATAAAGATTCTCGTTACAGATAATTACATATGCAAAATTAACAAAACAAGAGTTCATCTTTTACAAATTGACTATAAGAATACATAATGTGAGTGATACAATTGTTTTATACATAAAAATATCTTTACAATTCAATACAAACATGTTTTTCTTATAGTACAAACATCGATGTACACCAAAAGATGCTTACACAAACCCCAGCTTGAAAATAACTTCTACGTTAATCAGTTTGTGCATAAGATGTCCAGTGTACAATGCACTAAAAGCTCACTTAAAAACAATGACAAGAAAAACCAGGATAAAAGCTACAAGAGTGCGTTTTCAAAAACCGAGAGGAATAAAATACCTCCTTAAATTGTAGTGACCAGAATTCTATTAAATGAATTCAAAATTTAATTATGTTACATCAATTATAACAAGATTAATCTACTTAATCTATTTACAGGAAAATAACCAAGTAAACTCGAGCTGGCCTCTAAGAATATCAAAGAATATGCTTAACGCTGAATTATCGTAACTGAAAATCTTAAATATGGAAATGATTTTCCCTGGCAAGAGGAAAACCGACCTAAATGTAACTTAGGTTGCCTATACATGATTGTGATCAAACAGTCTAGCTAAATCATATCCTTTTTATTTATAAATGTGATTTATTTATTTATGCATGAGATATTAGGAAAGTAAGGTTATATTTGCACGAAATCTTTAATCATAAGTTTTTATTTTAAACATTGATGAATCTAACTAAGCTCCTAACTATAGTCTTTATTAATTATGTGGCCCAGACATAACATGCCCCTCTATTAATTTTAAAAAACCGATATAAATATTCCTTTTAACGTTTCCGAACATCTTTCGATGAAATTTTCAAAAACGGTGATACGACATCACCTCATTATTATGACAATGAATAATGAGCAGAATTAATCTTCTTTTCTGTCTTACTATTCCTTATATTTATTTATTTATTTATTTATCCCAAACAGGCAAAAGCCTTTTTACATGGAATTCCATAGTAATATAAAATTTACACATTAACAATACTGAATGCATATACTAATAATTAAATTTAATTGCAATAATTGTATTTATTTATGAAGAGTTAGGTATAGTAGTTAAATATCAATCTACACTGTTCTACTACATTACATTTTACATTAGATTGTTCAGAATTTAAACTCTGTTATTACCAGAATGCAAGTGGACTAATGATTTTGTAAATATTGATATACGAGTTTTCTAAAATTGCTGAATGTTATTATAAAAATGTCGAAATTTAATAGGCACAGAACGTAATTTAGTAACTTAAACATCGTGATAAGCGCGGAATGAGGCGTTCTAGCAGCATACGGCACAGCAAATAGAGAAGGATTTCGGAAACGCCGCAGATGTACTCTGAGTTTGAACAGCGAAAGTATGTATTGACAATCTGTTAAATTGTTTATAATTTTAAATCCAAAAATTAATGATGCACATTGTCTGCGGATCGATAAAGTCATAATTTTGTAGAGGTCTCCTAGATGTTCAGATCTTACCGTATATCCGGGTATCAGGGTATATCCGATGCTGTTTAAAATAAATATATCTTAGTAGTCTATTTTGTATTTTTTAAGCATAATGTTTTTGGCAGTATGCGGGTTCCAAATAAGATAGCAATACTCAAGTTTAGAGCGCACTAGTGCACAATATAATGTTTTAATAGTTGTAATTTGTTTAAAATTGTAGGAATTTCTTATTGTGTAACCCAATGTCATTCTAGCACTGTTTGTAATTTTCTCAATATGATCATTGAAGGTTAATTTATTATCTAAAATAACACCTAAATCATTAATTGAATATACTCTTTTTAACTTTACATTATTCATAAAATAATCACTTTTGATCGGGTTAAGGCTATTAGTATACGTAATTGTTTGACATTTGCTTATATTAAAATACAATTTGTTAATTACACTCCACTCGAACATATTATTTATATCATTCTGTAATCCAACAGCATCATCAGGTGTATTTAATTTAGAATAAATTTTGATATCATCAGCAAAAAGCAGATAGTCTCCCTTTTTAATGACTTTAGTTATATCATTAATCTAAATAATATATTAATATCAGAATCTATTACACTTCTAACGTTCTTTTCTATTGCTTCTAATGTAATCGCGTGTATTTGCTTGTTTGCAAAACTAATTTTTAATCAGTAGTTGATTTTTTTATAGAAATTTGTATCATTATTTTCTTCATTATCTCACAAAATTCAATAATAATCAATATAATAAAAATTATTTATTGTGTGCACAAACGAATTTATTCATTATTGAATGCGTTCTCTAGTCACCTTGCACATAAACGCGTGCATAAACGATATCGATAGTCTTCATACGCTCAACAATTGGCGTTATCGCTATGAATTGCAACATGGACAGACAAGCACTTGTTTTACTTTGGTTCAGCTAATGACTAAGCGTTTTTTAGTTATCTCTTTTTATCTTATTTTATTTTAAGGTTTCATCGTCAAAAATTTTCCAAAAGACGATTGAATTTTCTTTGGAGGTGTAGAGCCCTTGTGAGCCCATTGCATCGATTCCTGCTTCGTGGGAGAATCCCGATAAAATACCCTCAGTCTCGTCATATGTGACAATTCGCGAGAAATAATCCTCGAGTCGTTCTTAAATGTTCTTGATAAATTTCTTTCCTCGCCAATCAGCTCTGGTGTAAAGAGTTTAGGGATCCATCGTGCACAAACGTGCACTGCGATCTTAATTGGTTGATTTAACAGCAACAAATCTTCAACCAGCCTGATGGTTTCCTCTGTTTTTGCATTAACCGTTCTTCCGAATCCATCAAAACTGTTTCGAGACCAGAATTATAATTAAAAATAATATGGCTCGTCATTATCGTATACCTGAACCATTCTCTCATGAGGGACTTTTGGCCCATTTCCCTCTTTAGTGAGAAACTTTATCACTGCAGAACAGTGACAGTAATTTGACAGGCAGGAGTAATTTTACAGTTTCGAATAGTGCGTTTAGCGATAAGTTTAACCAGATATAAAAGCTGTAACGACTGAAAACAAAGAACGATACTTACTATACTTTATGCATCGGCTGAGATCTCTAATTCTGCAGATTCGAATACAGGTGTGGGCGTTAACCCCAAAAGCTTCAGATTAATTAATCAGAGTCAGAAACAAATAAAAAAATATAGGGCGTCACCAAACTGAATGATGTTTTTATAAGGCGAGAAGTCCATAGTTTGGTAAATGACTTCCCCTTTAAAATTGACGTTAAATTACTCAAACATATATCAATCAATAATAATAAATTTTGGTTGGCATAAACATCAGCAATTTTGTTGAGCCGAACTATATCAAACGATAACTAAATTTGAAATCTGTATATTGAATAAAGGTAAAAAAAGTTGGAAATACAGTACACAAAAGAAACATGTTGGATAATTTTCTCATTCTTAAATACAATAGTAATTCATCATATTATATTATTTCGGGATGCCAAACCAACTAAACTAATTTAGACATACCTAAACATACTTAAACTGGAACATAATCCTAAAACAGTTCTCCTTATATTTCTTCATTTTCATAAATTCCTTGCACAAACAGAAGACTCAAAACATAATACACTAAAGCGCAATATTGACCATAACACAAAATTTCACATAAACTTCAAACTGAAGCAGGAACGCTGCGGGAACACTTGAAATTTTTTTAAACTATTTCACCTTAACGAAAATAAGTTGAACTTTGCAATAATCTCCATTACGAAATAAATTCTTTATTATTATCACAAAAGTTGGAACGGTACTTAGGCTAACTTAAATGTTGCTTGAAGAAGCTTGTTTTGTATTCTTGTACAACAAATAACGTACTACGAATATTACTTTACCATTAATAAAATGAGTCAATGTGTTACTATAAAATTCACTGTTGATTAGCACTAAACAGACTCTTTTAAGCCAATACAACGTTCAAATAAGAGGAAATTAACAATCCTCTAATAGCAAATATGCGGCATTGGAATACTGATCACTATTCTTATGTGAATGAAAATTTAGCAAACTAAAATTTTCATATAATCCTCTTCACTGGATTAATGCTCTAACAACAAAATCGGTACGGTATAACAATAAAAACTGCATCATTCTAAGCGGTACTGTAAATATGTGGCGGTAGTATCACTTGCACGCGACGGCCGTAGCCGAGAGCCAAGCGTTGGGGCAAGCCTCTAACTTTAGGCTCCGAGAGCAGCTGTGATACTGAGACTGGCTGTCTTGGGGATGCAAAACTATCTTCTCCCTAATATTTTTAAGAAAGGAAAAATAACACCCTACCAGAAACTAAAATGACACACAACGCACCAATCAAGAAAAATCAATCTGGAATTTATTTTATTGAGACGAAAGAATAAACTTTAATTTTAAACTGACAAAAATATGTTGTTTATTGTTTCCAGCCTTATTTTGTGGAACTCCATAATCATGAAATAAATAAAGATTATTAAAAGTTTCACAGTTTTATTAAACTATTAAGGCTGGAAACAATAAACAAGATTATTTCGTCTTCGTTAGAAGAACAAGCCAAGTTATACAAGAAACTTATGATCAAACACGGAATCGCAAGTCAGAATGTTTGGTTTAACCAAGAATGTCTGAAACGTCAGGTTATTCCTAACTACATAAACATCACTACCAGAACCAAGAATTCGATTACTGAAAAAGTGATTAGGAATGCTAAAAGAAGATGGCTCAAAGAAGAATCGAAGAAATGGTTTAGTATAAGAGACAATATGCACGTTTATATAAAGGTACTCTATACAGAACTTACTCATAAATTACACAATATCCAATTTGACATCTTAGATTTTGACATTAGAGAAACCGTCAGTCACATTAAATTCAAAAAATACACCACACAGAAAAATAAACTTCATCGACTTGTACAACAAAAACGTACACTACAAAATAACCATAATTGTCAGAACACTGCAAACTTTTATCCTCGTTTCATAAACTTGTCAAATATAACATTCAATGACAGAGAAACACGATTTCTTAACAAAGGTTTCAAATTTTGTCCTTTTCCAAAATTTACCAACAAAATTAAAGAAATTTTGGCCGTTGAATGCGAAACTATACTTAAGAAAGATCATAATAACTATGCAAAATTCCAAATTTCGAATTTGTTAAAAGAGATGTCTTTGAAACAGGACAAAATGTACAACACATCTAACATATCACTTCTTCAATCTATAAAACAGAAAATCACAGAGAACAATCTAATTTCTGTTAAAGCAGATAAGGGTAGCACTTTGGTAATTCTTTCTAAAGATATTTACATACAAAAAGTTAATGAATTTATTAATAAAGAAAATTTTGAAACGTTAAACAAAAACCCAACCACAAAATTCCAAAAAAAAATAAAACAAGGTTTAGAAAACTGCAATATCTGCTTTTCAGAATTAGAAAAGCAACAAATCATTAATAAAAACCCACAAATTCCTAAACTGTATGGATTAGTGAAGACCCACAAACAGAATATGCCAATAAGACCAGTTGTATCATACATCAATGCACCTAATCACATTTTATCCAAAAAACTGAACCAGATTATTAACACGATAGGTTACAAATCGAAATACTCTGTTAGAAATTCATTAGAATTAGTAGATAAGCTGCAAAACATACATCTTCCACCACATTCAAAACTTGTTAGTTTTGATATTTGCAACATGTTCTCCAGAATACCCCCACAAGAATGTATTCCTCTATTAGATAGTTTCTTGATCAATAGTAATATAGAATTAGTTAAAAGGTTAGAGTTAATTCAATTATTTGACCTTTGTATAAGTCAAAAAAATTATTTCACTTTTAATAACATAATTTATTTACAAAAGGATGGTTTACCTATGGGTAATTCTCTAAGTCCTCTATTAGCTAACATATTTATGGACAAGTTTGAAGATCGAATATTTGAATTAAACCTCTCTAAACACATTATCTTCTGGTTTCGTTATGTTGATGACATTTTAGCTTGTTTTGACAGTTCTTTTGAGGTTATCAATGAATTTTTAATTCTTATAAACAATATCCATCCTAATATAAAATTTACACTAGAAACAGAACAAAACAGGGCTATAAACTTTCTAGACTTAAATATCAAGATTAACGCAGACAATCTTTTTGAATTTTCCATATACAGAAAACCAACACAAACAGATATAACAATACCAAATGAATCTTGTCACCACAATACACATAAAATAGCAGCATACAGATCATTAGTACACAGAGCTTTAACTATTCCACTAACAAAATCAGATTTTAGCAAAGAGATATCAACCATTAAACAACTAGCACATGCAAATCATTATAATCCGAACATGATTGACACTTTAATTAAACAAAAAGATTATAGGTTAGCTATCAAAAGAATATATCCCATTGACAATCAAACAGAAGACACAAATTACATATCTATACCATATTTTGGCAAAATATCAGAAAAAATTGCACATATACTAAGAAAAACCAACAATTATAAAATAACATTTAAAACCAACACTAACACTTTTTCATTTTTATTTAATGCTAAAGACAGAACACATGATATCATGAAATCGGGCATTTACCGTTTAAATTGTTCTTTTTGTAGTTCGGTATATATTGGACAAACACTTCGAAATTTTGACATAAGATATAAAGAACACGTACGTCATTACAAAAATAAACATCCTGAAAAATCGAATTACGCCAAACACCTTTTAGAACAAAATCACACAATGACTCCTCAAAATAATATTAAATTCCTACATTTTTGTAATAACAAACGCAAATTAGACATTTTAGAAGCCTTTGAGATATACAAACACAAACTCAGGGTACCTTTAATGAATGAACAACTTGAGCTCAGTAATTCTCCGTTACTGGAAGTATTAGATGTTTAATTATGATTTTTATTATTAATTTTTATTATTATTATTATTTTATCTAGTTACCTATTTTGTATCTACCTTAGCGACGTGTTTGTTTATAATTATATTACCTTTGATAATGACAGCATAGCTGTCGAAACAATATTGTCAGGTATATTTTAATAAAACTGTGAAACTTTTAATAATCTTTATTTATTTCATGACAAAAATATATTCACATATACAGGGCCGCACTCAGATTAATTTTATAAATTCGCATTTAACTATATGAAATTGAATCTTAAGATTTTGAACCGTTACAAAGCACCGTTTCGTACTTATCAATTATTACCTTTAGTAAACGATCAATATTCAAATTGAACTCGCGAGGTTGCTAATCAACTTCTTTAGAGCTCAATTATTGCCCAAGCTCTTGACAATATTTCTCAGGTCGGTGTCATTTATACTGATTTTTCTAAAGCTTTTGATAAGCTCGATCACGGTATTTTACTGAAAAAGTTGCATAATTTTGGACTAATTGATAATTTCGTTCTTTTTTGAAATCATACTTATGTAACAGACGTTTAAAGGTTCAATACCGTGGTTTCAATTCATATGAGATCATTGCAACTTCTGGGGTCCCACAGGGATCTGTTTTGGGTCCATTATTCTTTATTATCTTTATAAATGACATCTGCCGGGGTATTGAATCACAAATGTTACTATACGCTGATGATTGTAAACTGTTTCGCAAAATAAACTGCCTTAACGACTGTAATTTACTTCAAAGGGATCTCTCTGAATTACATAGATGGTGTGATATGAATCTTTTGCCCCTTAATATAGAAAAATGTAGTGTGATGTCCTTTACCCGGAAAAAAAATTCTCTGGACTTTTCTTATGTCATCGACAGCATATGCTTAAGCAAAGTTACTGAATTTGAAGATCTTGGGATAACTTATGACTCCAAACTGACTTTCATTAGTCATATAAATAACATTATTTCTAAGAGTTACAAAATGCTTGGGTTTATTGTGCGAAACTCTAAATGGTTCACGGCAATAGGCACAATGAAAATGCTTTTCAATTCATTTGTGAGATCAAAGTTAGAGTATGCCTCTCTTGTATGGAGGCCTGGATATAAAGTTCATATAGGCAATCTAGAGAACGTACAGAGACGTTTTCTTAAATTTTTATGCTTCAGTACCGACGGTGTTTATCCGATCTGTGGTATAGAAGAGGACATTTTAACTAATAGATTTCAAGTGCAGAGCTTGGAAATTCGTAGACTGTACCTGGGCATTGTATTCCTACATAAATTATTAAATAATATTATTGACTTCCCTTGTCTATTGGTGCAGATAAATCTGTATGTTTCTAGACTGCCCGTACGTAACGTAAAGGTTTTTTATTTTTCAACACCTCAATCAAATGTTCTTCTATTTTCACCACTTTACAGAATTTGCAATGACTTTCGAATGATTCAAAATGAAATTGATATATTTAGTTCCAACGCGGTAGCTATATGAAGGGCTCTATTACATTGAGACCTAAATTTTATCAGTGTAGAGTTGTGTGTATAAGCCTTTTAGTCTACTTTTTATGTTTCATTTCCTTTTGTTCCTGTTTTTGTTAATTAATTAATACTTTGTTATAACGTGCTTTGTAATATTTCCCATACTGTAATAGGCTGCTAGCTGTTGGATGGTGTACAAATAAATAAATAAATAAATAAATAGCCAGTCTCGGTGGATTAGTGGTTTGCATGTTTGCTTCATAATCCAAAGATCGCAGGTTCGATCCCCGGCCGAGCTGGTAATGTTTCATAGCGGAGAAAAATCTAAAAAATGCCTTCTTTTCGGATAGGAAGTAAAACTGTAGGTCCCGTGTCAATGCGATGTTTGGCACGATAAAGATCCCTACTGGGGGTGGAATTCCCCCAGATTCGGCTAAATTCTAGTAGGGTCGGCCAAATGATCACAGCAATCGGTGCCATGAGGTACGAAGGATGCTCCGCCATCCCGATTCCTCACCCAAAAACAAACAAACAAACAAATAAATAAATAAAATTTGGTGTATTTTACGGTTTAGGTATCCAATATTATCATTTAAAAATTGGACACGCAAATCACAAAATAAATAAAATTAGTAAAAGAGCTCAAATCGTTGATTAGCAACTTTGCTAACTTAATTTGAATACTGGCCGTTTCCTGAAGATAGTAGTCAATAAGGCCGAAACGCTGACTCACAGCCCCATGTTCCTTATATGCATAGTTATAATAAAAGTTACGTTACTAAAATATTGTAAACTATTGTAATGGAAACAACTTTTGTATAAACTTTCTTTTTTGCAAAACTTATAGCTTCCGAGATAAGATATAGGCCCATAATAAACGGGCCACCTTCTAGAATATACTACATTGAGAAAACTAAGAAGTTGCAGACGCTATGAATGATTTCATAATATCAATAAATCCGATTTATTAATCAATCAGCGCTATTGTGTTTTTAAATTCAATAGACTGTCATAATTAAATAAGTAATTGAAGTATTAATATTGATAAACAGTTGTTCGCAAACTCAATTAACAATATACATCGCTTAATAATTGGAAAAAACTCCCAAAAAGTCTCCACGAATTTTTCTTCTAAAGAATGTTTTGTTGAGTGATTTATTGCATACTACACTTCTGGATAAACAAATACTCTATTCTGAATTCCATTAATGTCACTGATGCTGATGAAAATTAAATTATAATGATTTTGGAATATTACTCTAATACCTTTCATTAAATGGATTTCATTGTTTCTTAATCAAAATGATAAACTACTTAAATTTAATGAGACGATAATTAAGTTACTTATTTTGTTTCAGTGGTTGCTGCTACGAACTTGGTACGCATCTCCCTGTGTCACCTCAAGACAGGTATGGATATTTCATGTATAACACTTTAGATAACTAGGTCGATTTCTCATGCAATAAACATGCAGATACACTTAACTAATGGCTGCTGTTGTGACAGTTTGGAAACAGTGTATACATTTAACTAATGAATAGGAATTATAGAGGAATTATCTTAGAGGGTCTAGAAGTAGTAACTGTGTTACTCCTTAGGTACTGAGCATATTTAAATTTTGTGAAAATGTTCTTAAAAAATTTATTTAAATACTTTTATAGATATATTATTAAGTAAACTTTCTCTTAAACAAAAAGAAAAATCTCTGTAATCTTTTATGTAATATAGTAAACATATTTACTAAATGTATGGAGGAAGTTGACGGTCCTCTTACTTAATTACTTATGAAATCTAAATACCTATAAATTATTTCAAAACTACGTTTAGAATTATTACTTACTTACTCAACTAAATATATTAAACATATTTAGAGTCAGTCACTCAATGATGGTAGGAAATGGAAGAATTGTGTGTTGTGAAAATTGAAACATGTTTTTAGTTTTTCTTAAAAATAGAAGGGCTAGTCCGGATCGGCTCAAATTGGAGTTGTTTGCCAGGCAATAAGTTATATCACACAAATCACTAAATAAGAAAAGCTTATGTATATCTTTATCTTATACACCCAGGAATACTCATTACGTCATTTACAAATACCAATTAAGTACAATAAGAGTACAATTCTTATTATTCCTTTCGTTTTACCTAGAGAGTTTTCAGATTTGAAGGATTTGTATACATTTTTAATTATTGTACTCTTCTGTTTTTCTCTTTCGTATTTTTCAGAAAGAGTTCCGGCATTTTCTTTAGTTTAATTTTAAATCCTCTTTGTTATGGTCTTAGCGTCTTCTTCTCTGAACTTTTCCGACATCTATGGTTGTTTTGTTGTTCCCACAGTGACTGTTTAACTATAATACAGCTAAGGCAATCAAGAGTAAGTTCCATCTTTTATATTAAAGATCCTTTGTAGACTCATGAAGACTTCCAAAAAATTTATTTTCGGTTGATTGGTATATAAAGAACTTCTTACGAATAAGCACAAAACATTAATTTTTTGCTGTTCAGTAAGATTACTACTAAAATCTTTTTGCAGAACAGTGGTCAATATGCCGTAATTTCTATTAATACTGTCACATTAGCGGCTGATATCACTAGGGACATAACTAAGGGTGGAGGCTTGAGAAGTTAGAGATCTGTCGGTGTGTGGCAACTGCGGAGACGTTGCGCATGACAAGGTCGGACGTGTTGCAAGTAGGTCTCTTTCTAGCGAACAGGATGCAGGTGTTTAAAGCAGTTGCCGCTGTGTATACTTTTAGTAGCATGAATGCTTTAATAATTTTAATATGCACTTAATAATGAATTAAATTTAATGCTGATTTAATATATTTTTTAATACACTGAGTGTATATGTCCCTAGTGTGCAGTTCACGATAAAGAGCGTTTCTATTATTTATATGAAACCGAAGTTTTGTGTACAACTGTGATGATTTTATGAGAACTAATATAAATTTTTATTTTGTTTTTTCGATACTCCACCACCAACCACTATTTAAATTCATTTATCTTTTGGAAAATGCTGCGAAAAGTTTTACCTTCATAGAAACTAAATACGTCCGAGAGACAAAGAAACCATTGATGGTTATCTTTATTAGTAGGAAATACTTTCCCATAGGCTGAGAAGCTGTTTGTAACGGTATGTTTTTACTAGCCTTGAATTATTGAAATTTTGGTGCATAAGTTATTAAAATCTTAAATGCGGTCCTGTATATTTTCGTTCTTTTTGTAATTTAAAATTATATCGGCATGCGGTACAAATAAACCTCATGAAAATATTTTTAGGTCATCTTTTTAAAATCTTCCAGACTGGTGGAGTCGTCTTGTACAATAAAATAATAAAAAGAAAATTATAACTTCTATTGTAAATAAAAGGTAGGGCCAGTACATGTGTTTTCAGTGTCAAGTGATTCCGTTGCTAAAATTTAAAAAAGACTAGTCATCTTGATTAGTGTGAAATTATGTTTTCAAGCTTTCTCACATAAGTTTCAGTTTTTTTATTGTCCGAAAATATTATAAAAATCTATTTCGTTTTGACGAATGATCGCTTGTACGTGCTAAATGATATTTCTCAAATAAACACATCTGCACTTCAAAATATGTCCCGTCTGCAACTTTCGCTGCGAGAAGCACTACGTTCTGGATTTCTTTGTGTAAAAAACATTAGTTTTGATTCGCCTAAACGAAATCATGCGATTCCCTTATTGGTCCATGAAAAAGTGCACCCCTCTAGAAAACATTTCGTCTACAATAAAATAGTTCAGTTGATATTCAGTCTTCAGATAGTACAGTTGGCGTGAAGTCACGCTACAGTCAAGTTACCAAGTTGGCGTGCAGCCTTCAGTTAGTTTTCAATATTCAGTTGGTTTTCAGTTTTAATTAGAATTTACAGTTTATAGTTAGCAAAAGAATACAGATAAGGCCGGACTCGGATCCCGTGCTAATAATTAATAATAATGATGTTAATAAGTCGAAGGACGTAGTTTTAAAAGAGCAAGTCTCTTCGAGAGCTTCAATTTGGATAGCGGGTCTAGTACCCTAAAGTAGGGTCCGTTCGGACAATGGGTATTCACCTCGAGTTAGCGGGCTTGTTCCAGTATTCTAGTTCTCGCGTTATTATCGAATAAAGTTAATTAAGTTGTGTGACTACCGTTTTGCGTTTCCTAGCTAAATACAGGAAGCTTATACCGTTTTAGTTTTGTGTTAATAAAATTAACCAAATCCCGTTCCCGTTCGTTAAAATTTCTAGTGAAAATTTAATCTATTATTGAATTTTAAAGTTTGTTTCTCGGTTAACGCATTAAAGAATAATTCAGAAGATTATTAGTTAATACTTGAAGAAGAGAATTTAAAGTATTTGAAAGTATAGCCTTCTAATAACGAATTTCAGTTATTAATAAAATTTGAAACTAATAATTAAATTACTGGAATTACTGCACTTTAAGAATTTTATTATTGTGGTTCAGTGCCGAATTATTATAGAAATAATTTTAAGTTCATTCAAGAAATTTAAATTCATCATTGCAGCATTGTTACCAAAATTCAAAGTTCTAAAGTTTAGTTAATACGGTCTTTTATTGTGAGGTGCTTTGTAACATTTTGAAGAATTGTAAAATTCTACTTCCGCATCAAAGATATTAAGGATTTTTTGTTTGATAAGAGTAAGTTTATGTAACTGTGAAACTTATTTGTAATGTTTTTGTTTCATCGAATGTTTTTGTAATATTACGTATTGTGGTCCTTTGAATAAGAATTCTTATCAAGGTTTTTTATTTTATTATTAAAATTATTACCATCAAAGCTTCTTGATTGTCATCCATATTTTATAAATTAAACCTTACCGTATTGAAAATGGACCTAGCATTAATTGAAATTATTTGATAATTTAATTTGTGTTAACGTCAATCAAACTAATTTTAATTAGTTTATTTTTTTTAATCTTTAATCAACTCAATCTAGCCCTTTGTTATTTGGGGGCATGTTAGAATAATTTCAAATAACTGGCGCCCATTCTGTTTTGTGACTTTAAGAAAAACTTACTTTTCCTTATAATCTGTGTGTTATGGAAATTAATACCTACATCCTGAGCTATAATTTGTGAAAAGACGTGTTAAAGAAAGTCGGAGCATTCTATATACAGTAAGTACCATATTTTGTGTTCAGTAAGAAATTTACAAACCTTATAGCAAGTATTCAGAATAATTTAGAGTAAGAAATACGGGGCTCTTTTGTTTGTGTCCCGGTTAAAAAAAGTTTTATTTCATGTTACACTTTGAATATGTTTGTAGTATGTTTCAGGACTGCTCATTATCGTTATAAACTGATTGCTTGATAAATGCACTATTTCAAATTTATACGTACTATTAACAAACGTTTCAAAATTATTTTAATTAATGATTTTTCCAATTACATTGAACATCAGAGGTCATTAAAATTTTGTTGGTAAGAAATATAGTGTATGTTATATACCCTAATATGGGTCACTTAAATCTGGAATTAGATTTTGTCTAGTAACGTTAGTTAAAAACAAAAATTATGATGATGAAGAGAATTTTATACAAAATAAATTAACAATATTCACAAAAACTTACAGAGATTTGATTTTTTTCTTTTACTTCGTCGTTGGAGGTCTCCGTAATCAATGTCCAACAATTGCCAACAATAGTTTGCTAATATAGATGTAGATTTTTAAAGCTGCTTCCATAGTTTATATTTTTGTAAACGACAAATTTGGGGTAAAGGGACACAAAAGACTTGGAAATAGTCTGCAGATATCAGTGGCGTATTTATATTAGTGGCGTGGCATGAGCCCCCGAAATGTTTTTTAATAGTCCAGGTTATTTATGTCAAAATCTAATTATTTTGATTCGGAATTCTTATAGAATGCCCCCCTACCCAATTAGTCTTCAAATAAATGAAAATAGAATAAATAAAAGAGAAACAAATAAAAATTTGAAGAGTTAAACACCGCCAACGGTGGTTTAAAATGTACACAAGTATCAGAAATTAAATATTTCAAAAGCGGAGGGTGCTACAACAAAACTAATTGCACTTCTAAAGACAGCATTTGAAAATACAATTTATACACCCCTTTTCAAATAAATATTTTTTCACTATTGTATAGTGTTATAGGCAAAAGTGATACTGTCCATACAATTGTTGTCTATATAATCAAAAGAAGTTTTGGTTAGTCTACGAATTGTAACGTTGCGTTACAGAGTAAACATTTTACTTCTTTATACTGATGAAGCTGGACGTTTCAACATTTAATAATCTGCAGGCGTCCAGGATCTTATTAGCTCAAGGTATTCATGGTCAGGGGAAGTGAGCATGATCTTGCTACTGCCTCAATTTTTATTACCTTATTTAAATACTTTTACTTTAAACATGAAAGAATGGATTCTTCAAGGTAAACTAAAATATACATATTATTAGATTCTGCCTGCGAAATCTGTAATACTAGCTTGAAAAACTCTATACTTATTTTAATTTAGAATGTAAAACAAAAAGGCTTCTGCTACCAATGAAATGCTCCGTTAAGAAATGTACTTAGCTGACGCTGCCACCATTTGTACGTTGACTGAAATCTGTACCAGCAGCTTGATGAACTATACACTTATTTTAATTAAAAATATGGTATCTTTGAATAAAAATAATAACAAATAAATTACGGGTTTGAAATGTTTCTGAAATAATATTAACAGATATCAAATTATCTGCATATATTGGTCTTTTAAAAGAACTAAATATAATAGAAATTAACAATGTACTTCACTTACTCATTATTACTACTTGCATATTATTGTTTAAGACAGATTTTATCATAGAACAGTAATTGTTTGGGAGACTCCTCTAGTTCTCGATATATTGGAAATTAAACTGAACTGAATAGACAACAAGCCTTACGTTTATCACATTTGCATTTGCTTTAATTGAATCTGCGGTTGCATCTGCAATGGACAATTCAAATCGAAACTGGTACATTCATCACAGTTAGTTGCCAAGGGTTGTACTTAGGTCTGCAACGAAATCGTTTAAAAATATTCATGAAAATCCAAAGCTTTTGATGGAAATATTAAGGTCTAAAAATAAATTAATAATTATTTTGTAAATTATTCAAATATAAATGTTACAAAATACATTTGTATTTTTGTTTTGATGGTATGGCATATTGAGTCACGTTCTTTTAATCCAGTTCACATTATAGATTCGAATCTTAAAACTGTTTTTCAACGTCGGCAAAACTGATGAGATAAAGCTGAGCGTCTCTTTGGCAATAACCCTTTTTAATACTATTGTGAAAGTGGAGTAACCTGAGTTTTAATGTTTTTCTTTTATTGTGTCTAGACTGGATTCTGTGAATTTCTAACTTGCAGTTCGTATTTCGTTTAATCTTCTAAAGGGCTTCATGCTTTTGTTAAATACTTTAGTGTCGCACAATATGGGTAACAATTAGAAATCTAAAATCCGTCA
This sequence comes from Agrypnus murinus, assembly GCA_929113105.1. Lineage (NCBI taxonomy): Eukaryota > Metazoa > Arthropoda > Insecta > Coleoptera > Elateridae > Agrypnus > Agrypnus murinus. The sequence continues at coordinate 22,892,466 of OV816026.1, forward strand.
TGAAAATTTAGAAATAAATTTTCTCCTTCTAACAAACTAAAAGCTGCAAATGCAAAAAGCACACCACACCTGCATTAGAAGTAGATGTTTCTTATAGATGGAAACCCTTTTGGAAGGTCTACATTAAATATACCTTCTTTTTATTTCTGTTAGAAAACACATAACTAAAATATACGAAAGAAGAGTAGTGTAAATATTAATTTAAAAGATAAGTTAAGAAAAGATGAGGAAAAGGAAATCTGGAATTTGCTAGCTGGTCTTGAGTCACGTGCACGGGCAAAAAACCTACACTTTTGGATGTGAAGCACTTCTGCATGATTTACTGAAATCGAATATTCTATCCGGTTGGTCATATACTTGTTTAAATCAATCTTTTGTTTTTTCTTTAATACGGTATTATCCAGAAAAGCGTTATTTGTTTAGTTAAAAAATCCAACCAAAAATGTTAAACTGGCGGTAAATCCAGATAATGTCTAGGTCACCATTATAGAAGTTTCTTCGCATCATGTGTAGCTTAAACGAGGACAATCACAGGCACATAGGAGGATATAAATTACAAAATTACAAACTCATATTGTAATTTTACCACAATAGCCTACAATGGTTTCTAGCAACTGTACATACAGGGTAGCAGCAGATACGACGTATTAATTTTAAGGGCTGATAGAAATGCCTGATACAACTTTATTCTAGAACGTACTACTTTTTCAGAAAAAAAAGTTGGAAACGTTAACATTATTTTGCCGCGTCAATAATAGTACTTTAATTATGGGGCTTTGTCGGCAGATGCATCTCATCTATCACAACAACAAACCTTAATAACATTTTATCGTATCGTATGTCGTTTCTGCGCAAAATTGAATTCTTTTTACAATTAAAAATTCATTTTACTCAATTAAGAAACGTGACAACCCTGTAAAGTTTCTAATAAAATTTGCTCCACATTCGCACAAAATGCTGATGTAGGAAGTTTGTTGAATAAAGCACGTTTTGTTTACAACCTTACAATTTAATGAAGAATATTTGGGTCAATGTCTGATCACAGCTGTGTAACTAATACCCTTTTACAGTGAGATAATGCTGAATTTGTAGTTGGTTGTACTGAAATAATATTAAAGTATGTTGAACTGTGTTTATCTAATAACAGTTTTTAATGATTTTATAAGTGAATATCTTTTAAAGAGAAAATTTATCTAATTTAAATTAGATAATTAGGTTAAGCGATTTTGATGACGTCATCTCATGATCTTATCTTCAATTTGATGAAAAAAGGGTATATTCCTTTGAGGATCACTTAACTCATATTTGCAAATTTTCACCATCAATATGCTAAAACACTAAATTGAAAAGGTTTTATAGGAAGCAATTTATTTAATGTCCTCATTTCTCGTACATAATAATCACATTGAAAGTTTCTTTCTCATATTATTAAACTCTAACAAAACATAAATGTACAGCTCTGTCATCTTCGAACATTAATATGTAGTAATAACTATATCGCATCAAATTTCCAATAACTGCACAATGTATGATTTATAATAGATGACTTACTTTACGTGCCATTAGCGCTTGTATGCTTTGTATTCCTTATTGCCTAGCTAGAGATTATCTATTAGTTCAGCAATAAAGGACGTCCATGAACAGATAAGCAATGTACCATATAAGCTGCATACATGTAATGGAGCAATAAAATATCTCATATTACAACTTATTGCTTTATGAAGTATTAACGCTCCTTTTTTAATCACCTATTATGGGACGATGTTGATTTAATGTTCTACATTTAAACAAATAACTTTATATTACGACAAATGGTGGACCTCTCGCTACTACAATGTTCCCGTTTAACTATTAAAATAATTTGAGCACACTCGATATCGTCGTATTCTAATAGCTTTACAGAATATCACGAGTATTTAATATATATATATATATATTCTGTAGTTAAACTATTACACTTTATAATTGATTCTATAATTTTAGTCAATTATAGTCACACCTTTTAAAATTAAAGAAAGTAATTGTTATTAAGAATCAAAAGATAAATCAACGTAAAAGATGTTGAAAAATAAATAAAAGTTTGTGGAAGTTAAAATTTCTTATTTCCTATGATAGTATTTAATAATTCTAAAAAAGGAAGATCTTAAATAAATAAAAATAAAAATATAAAATGAATAAACTGAACTAACAAACAACTATTAAAGTAATAAATGACATAATTAACAGAGCTCTTCATTACAGCTATCGTAGAATCAGTGGGAATATGCAGGCTAATCAGTTTAAATGCATGCGGGTTTATGAGACAAAACATAAAGGTGGATAGAACACAAATGTAAACCAAGAACTTCTATCTCAAAAAATTTTCTTATAAAAAATCCTGGGGCCCTCAATAATTCATCGAACTTATGCCGGCCCTGGTAGTCTGGTTGCTTAATAATAGGATATATGTTTGTAAAACTGCACCAAATAATAAACACAAAAATATAACAAACACATTTTAAAAAAACTGTAATAGGAGTGCTTATTGAAGGACATCACATGATATATGGATGATTGGGTCTATTCTACTTATATTTTTGAAGAGATTCATTACTAGAGACGAGCAAATTACTAAAGCACAAACCACATTAATTATGGACCATAAGTTCTATTCACTACTACTTATTAATAATATGAACTTCGAATTGAAACCGCTTTAAAATGTGACGTCCCGATTAGATTTGCTATATAAACTAAATGTAATTTAATATTTTATACTAACGCAACCGTTAAATTTATTTGATAATGTAAATCAAGAATATGAAGGTGCCTTAAATGAGTAGTATTGACTCCCGGTGGCGGCAAATATGGTTAAGGTTTTCTGTAGGTTTTCCTTAGTTGTAACACATGTGAGATTTGTGCTATAACATCTGTAAATCGGCTATAGCCACACGATGGGCCTACATAATAATAATTGCCACCTGGTAGTACCATTACTATTATAATCATTATAGTAAATGATCAATTTTTAAACCTCAAGTTACAGAGGTATTGCAGTATTTTGCTAGAGCTAGTAAATTCTAGCTCTTAAACAGAATCGTTTCTGGAGTAGTTGGGGCACTGATGCAAGTTAAAATTTTCCTCCTCGAATCAGTAAGAAGCAAGAAAGAAATGTATTTAACAAAAATAGTACATAATAATTTTCTTTATCTAATTTATCGTCTTTAAATATTGAATAAATTATTAACAACAATGACTGATGCACGCATGATTTAAATAATTAATTAAAAACTTCAAAAGTATTTTAATATAAACGAAAGAATGTAAGGTAATAATTTAGTAACCTAAATCTCTGAACCTACAACTTAACTGTTATGTCACCCTTACTTGTCAGAAACAAACATCACAAAGTGTACAAAAATAGAACAGTGGTCGTGTTATGCAATACGAATTGTTGAATGTAGAAAGGCCTCTCAAAGCCGGTCGATCAAATATCGCGATCAAAGATGCGGATCTGGAATTTTAATATATGTTCAGTAGTGCGTATTCATGATTGTGATTTGGTAATTAGGCCTATTATTTGGTTGTTATTATTGCTTAGCGATCGGCAATGTAGCTATTATTAAGTAGTGGGTAATGTGTGTAATGTGTATAATATTGTTGATATCTAAATAATTTTTATTAGCAACAAAGTTACGGTTGTAATGTGAGTTTGATGAGTTTAATGGAGCTTAAATAAATTAACTGCACAGCTAGATGTCTGCTTGGAGACTGAAAGTCAGGTGTTACTTGTCAGTCGATCTTGACCTGACTGGCAATAAAGTCGCAGCAGTGGTCCCGACCAATATCAGTGGTTCTTCTCTAGTTTTCTGTATGTTAATCTCAACTTTATCTAATTGCTAAAAACATTCCTAATAATACATTTTCCAATAATACATAAATTCTAATCTATTCTTTCTAATCTAAAACTTGTAACACAAACTTTGAGGTATTTTCTACTCCCTACTGTAATAAAATATATATATAGTAATAAATAATAAGAAGTTATGGTCAAATCTACATATAAACGCGAAAATATGTTATCTACGTGCTTGACAAAGAGCAGTCTCGTACAGTGCACGTGCGGAAAAGTACAATAAAGCATCACCGACGGCTGATACAGTTTCTATTTTTCTACAGTTTCTAAAGATACAGGACTGTTTTTATGTTGCACTTTTGTAGACCATGCACCGCTTACAATTTGCGGAAAGAAAAGAAATTTCCAGAGGCTTACTCGCCTTCACAGCTTAAAAGAATTTACTGAAAAGTAGGGACAGCCTATGGTACCTTTGGTTTGAGTAATACATCAAACTGTTATGTACGGCATTGAGAAAAATAGGGTATTTTGCCAATAACATAAAAATCTATTCGGGGCCTTGGTTTCTGGAGCCGCTTGCACCACCGCGTTGGCACGGTCCTGCTGTTAAACATCCAGATAAAGCAGCTATTTAGTTATGGCATAAATTTGGTTTATTTGCATTATTTATTTCGGGTTTTAGGCCTCCTTCAGTGTCATACCGTTCGTTGGCATGGTGCTGTGATTACTGATCAAACGGTATTTATAGTTAAGCAGCATTGACCCTGGTCAGAAGTTGGAAGGGTGATATGTTGCTGTCGGTCCTGGGTACCAGTGTTATTATATTGGTGGCCATGAAGTCATGTCAGAGACACCTAGGTAGTACTTGTAATTGTTCGTTTTAAACGGGGTGCATCTGCAAAGATTTGACCGGGTTACTAATTTGAATTACCTTTTTGTATGTGTATTCTGGCGGGTACAGCAGGTGAATTCTTTACAAGCTACTTTAGTAGTCATCTATCCAACCTTTTAGAATCTAAAAGCCACGGTACAACTTTGGCGCGTTATTGCCAAAGCACTACTGTGAACGTTTAAAGCTTACAAAACGATGAAAATAAGCGATATTTTGATCTATAATTTATTGTTAAACTCATAAAGCAACTATTAATTATTTTGAAGTTTACTTAAAATGCTAATGTTTATTTTCAATAATTTAATTACTTCAAATTTGATATTTATTTTCAATCGTTTAGTTTTAATAGAATAATAGAATAAATTGGGATACATATCATGAAGACGTGTGCTTAAAAACCGAAATTCTGACAATATCGTACTAAATCCAATATGATTAACAGTATTCTAAAAATATCGTTACTAGTAGAGATCTATTTTGAAACCCAAAAAGCTGCAAAATACCACTCAATTGCAACTGTAGGTTATAAATTTTCTTTTGTGGAAAAGTCTTTTTAAAAACTAATTCATCAAGCTACATTTATAACTTCTACGGTGTAACATTTCGATATTTAGGGTATTAGTATTTTCTGTTTGTTTTCCAGTAAATTCTATAAATTGAGTACTATGTAAAGCTATGATTTTTTTTGTAATGATGGAGGGATTTTGCTTTGATTTTATTCATCTATTATGTAGTTCTTTTATGTGTAAAGATAGGTTTTCATCCACGAAGACTTTATATCCTAGTATAATTAAAGGAAAAAAACTAGATTTTATGGAGATAATTTTCCTGTCCTCAAAGGAGGCCCAGCCAGTTGAACCAATTTTAGTGTACGATATACTAGGATATTGCCTTGGGCAATGGATCCTGCAGAACATCAATCTACTACAACTTTTCTTGGATAGGCGAGCTTAGAACTTTGTGCTACTAACTTAAGGCAGACCCCTCCTTTTAATAGTTAGATATTAATGAAAAATCTCATGCTTTATAGGCCACACCCACCCCTCCTATTTATACCTTTTATATCTAAAATTCCTCCAAAGTAATTAAAAGGAACTATCCATTCGATACTCATCAAACTCCGGCTTTTTGGATTTTAGTCGTGAGGCTGTATACTAACCGACTATTTTGAGACATTTGGTTGACAACAGAATTTCTAACATTCAAATCTCAATCTTCGTAGCTGTAAGCCCACCCTTAACGCTTTATTTACTTATTTATAATGAAAATTACTCTTACAATACTGAATGTTTTCTTATATAAAATTGAGCCAATCTATAGCTGGCAAAGCTCATCTAACATTTAAGGACTTTTTATCAATATGAAAACTGTTAATTATTTGAATATTATATTTCTTATTAACACCCATTACATTTAGAAAGTTTTTCAAAAGATCATAAAAATACTAAGTACCTCGTCTGGTGGAATCTATTTTTAGACTAGCTTTAAAAATACGCATTAACCAGAGCACTCAGGTCTCAATTAGTACAAAGAAGAACCTCTTTCTTAACTGTTATTACTTTAGTAGCAGTTCAAAATAGGAATGAACAAAATACCTAGATCGTAAATTACTTCAGTTAGCTGTAAATAGCCGTCGTAATAAGTTCCAACATTACATTTTTACTGTACTATCTAGTTGTTTCTTTTACTGTCAATATTCCTTAAATGCCGTAAAATTTCTCTTTTTGTTGGACACCGCTTCAAGACTAAAAGCTCTAAAGATTACGAAAGCTCTCAAAACGTTTATCTGACGAGAAAGCCTCCCGACTTTTACTTCTCACAAAAGCTTCAGACTACGGCATCAAGGCGCGTTTTTAAAGCTTTATATACTCTTTTTATTTAGTTTTTCATCTTAAATAAGATTCGATATAAAGAGCAGAAATGAATCGAGTGAGAATAAATTAAAGTTTTAATTACTAATCAGACGCTTTTTCACTGTCATCTGCGTAATTACTACCTTCAAATTGACGAAGCGCTACTTTAGCAGAAGCTTTTCGGTCATCGATCAAATTTAGAGTAGGAGAAAATAATGCAGAATTCAGTTGAGAAGTGATTAAAGGGCTTCATATTTCAGTATTAAAACCATTTTTTCATGATCCATCGTGAATTTCATAGTAATTAAATATGTATATTGTTTTTTATTAAACATGAAATTAACCAAAAATGCTTACTAAAATACAATAGTTGAGAAGTTGGCTGACAAAATTGATACAATTCCCAATGTGTCTGTTTTTTAATAAGAATTATTCACCATTCTATTCAGAATGTATTAAAATAATGAGTACCATGAAATAACTTCATTAGTAACACAAAGACTGAAATAGAATAAGTAATATAAAACAAATAGTACATGAATATGTCACTTTAAATATTCAAATCAATATTTAAATATTTAATATTCATTTATTTAATTACGAATAAGCGTAAAACTTCCATCTCAGTGCGCTTTTGTTCATACAATAAAATTTATTTCTATACCGATTTACCCGTTTACACTGAACAAGCTGTTTTTGGTTCCTTCTTCTCTGATTAGAGCGAAGAGCTGCATCCTTTTAAACGTTGAATAAACTTGTGTTGGGTTTAGCATTAGGATATATAAAACTACATGGATTAGAAAAGCAATTTTAAAATTTAAATAAAATGTTTATGGCTTACGCAGCATATTTGGTAAAAGGAATTTATTCAATTACTTGTTGCTACTACTGTTTGAACAAAAAGAAAAGTAAGTGATAGTTTTTAAGTTGTTTAAACCTACTAAACCAAGAACATTTGGAAGATTATTTTGCAATAATTAATGCGTTAAGATTTACAAATAGGAGAATTAAAAAATCCATAAATCTCAAGGTTAATGTGTCTCAATTGTAACAGATTTCCCTTGTTAGTTTGTTTACAATTTATTAGTTATGATATAATAGAGAATTACATACTAGAATAGTTTCAGCTGTTGGTATTGGCAAAATATTTTTTGGAGAAAAGGATCAAAAGAAGTCGATGGCTGGTTAGTGTTGAACTCCACGTCGTGTGACTGCATTTAATAAAATGTCTCTTTTAAATCATTTCACACTTCAAGATTTTTACCAAAATAATTTTTACTAAATGGTTCTTATGTGACTTATTTTGTTTTAAAATAAGCCACAAGCCCAGATAGTTCCCTTCAGAAGCTCAACCGACACCGATCATGGGCCCAGCCCTGGTAAGTGACTATAGTGTACTTAGAAGAGCTTCCCCTTTGTCACGGATGACATGTCAAGTTACTCTCTCTTTACTTTACTTAAGTTACTGAGCTCCCCTATTATTACTGTATTAGTCAACTATAGCTAATTACATATATTGTTAAACGGGACATAGCTTTTTAGTCAGCTAAGTGACAATAATATAGCATAGGCGCAGTATTTCGTCGCTTCTTTTGGAGCTTTACAAGGTCTCGTTGTCACTGCAGAGTGCTCGATGGTGTACCCGACGGGGAAAAACGAATGGAATTTAGTTTTTGTTTGATGATCCTTTATATATTCCCGATAATTTTCTTTGAGCAATAAACATTACTTTAGTAACGAGAACGGTAGATTATTACCCGTAAGATTATTACCCTTAAGTCCCTTACACACTTTGAATTCTTAAATATGCGGTAGTAATTGCAACTTAGTCCATCATCGTATAATTTATATCTCTTCGCTTTATATCGTTTTATTTTCAAATCGTTTTATATCTGGTGAGGCTACTTACACGCCTCACCAATGCCCGTTTGTAACTTCTTGGGATATAATCAGCTAAATTGCAAGTAGGGAAGGAATGGGGTTTCTGAAACCTCCTCCCTCCACTTTCTGCTTTCTGTCAAGGTCATGCTTCAAGCTTAGATTTTCTGGACCTCCTCCCTTCACTTTCTGCCGAGGTCATGCTTCAAGGTTAGATTCACTTCTGCTGAGGTTAAGGTAATAAATAAAAATGAAAGAATGTGCATAAACATTTATTATAAATACATTAAGTAGCATATGTATTTTAATTTAATATATCATCCAAATCAATATCACTATAGTAACCATCTCGAAATACACGCTTGTAGCAGATTCACCATCCTTCTTGGCACAGCTATTACATATTAGATTATGATAACGAACATCAAACGTTTCATTACGTACATAATTGGCATAATCTACTTTACACACATGACATAATACTTTCTTAATACGCTTTCTATACATTATATGTCGATGTTTACATACAGCAATAGGTGTATCTTTATTACCAATAACCTTAGTTAGTATTTCACCATCAACACCCTTTTTCTTGCGACAGTCATTTAACCATTCACACGCAGATTCGGCTAGTGGACCATGAATACCCTCTTGATCAATATTGATATATGGGCGACTCCCATGTGTACCATTCCCAAGTCTGCCGTAGAAACTCTTGGATAATACCTTTGGCATCACAACTTTTAGTACTTAATTAAAAGAAGGTATGTTTACTTAAGTCGATGAAAGACTGACTACACTAGGTTCGAGACGTCTTGTATACTTACTACGTACTTTTTTTTTACTGGTAGCATCATACTAGGAATTGTGGTCAAGGCTTTTTGCAATCATTATATTAAGGTGACCTCTCTTTACCACTTTTCGCTGAGGTCAAGGCTTCTCTGGTTTTAAGGTTAAGGTTTGTATTATAAATAAAAATTAAAGAATAAACATTTATTAGAAATAAAGTTGCATAAACATTTAGTTACATGTTTTACAACGTGCACAATTGATTTTTAAAAGTGGTGGTCCATCTAGAACATAACCCTGCTTAGGAAAGTGAACAGTGCAGTATTGATATTGTTGCAGTTCCTGTTGTAGATATTTTGGCAGTTGACGGAAATGTCGTGCTATAGCATGTGCACAATATCGTTTCAGAAAATCAATAGGTAATTGTGTAATGTCATCAAGAGATAAAAGTAGATTATTCATCGTAATTTGTGCGTTGATAGATCAACACCGTACAACTGCACGTTAAAGACTATATAAAGCATTCACTTTATTCGTTTTAATGTATGCGAGCAGCGCACAGAGGGTCAAATAGCGAATCTGACTGGAAAGAATTATACACAGCCAAGATTAAGTGTTAGCTCCCAGTTCATCTCGTTTATTTGAAATAAAGACGATAAACGCTCGTAGACGTCAACAGAAAACATTTTGAACATCTTTTGTACTAAAAAGTGTTTTATTGTTATAAAATAAATGAATATTACAATTTAACCACATACATATCATATTTAAGACAGTAATTACTTAAAACAGCACTAAAATGTCCACAAACGGAAGATTGTATATTAAACTATAATTTCATAGTTACATTATCCCATTAAAAACAAAACTTATACATGCTTATAATTTTTTAAATCTCTACTGAAATATGTAAGTATAAAATTTTTCACAATAATTCCTGCTTCTTTATAAATCATCTTCTGTATTCTTATCAGGTATTATTATCAATTTGAATGAATTGAAGATGAATAATAACTGCAACATACAACCCCTTTGCAAGAGCACATTGAAATTATTTTTTAAATGGTTTTGGCAATATTGGTTATGGTAGAACACTAAAATACAAATAAACCACTATTTGATTAGCCTTGAAAATATTATTTTTCTTGTTAGATTTTGTTTCTAACACTTTATGCAGCGGTGGTATTTGCGAAAAGATATCTTTTCCAGAGGTTGTTCAAGTTAAGTTCTGTTCAGCTTATATAAATACTCATTAACTGATTAATAAATTAGATTACTGATTAATAAAACAAGTTTTGAATTTCATTACATTTTTTACTTACATTACTTATTTATAATTATATTACTAATTTTTATTTATTTCTATGGAGCTATTCTCTTCTCTAATGGTGATGGTAGGTCCATTGCCAAACCTACGTATTTTAATTTGTCCCACAGGGGGCACAACCACCATTATATACGGGACCTGGTCCCTATTAGAAACTAACACGAGCTGTGTTGTGGACCTCCTTTCGATCCACAGCTCTCCCATTAGAAGTTCTAAAATTTCTGTAGAAGAAGAAAATACATTACTCACTATGTACAAAATAATACAATTGATCTTACCATATCCGCAATCCATATTCTCCACAATTTCTTCCACAATCGAAATCTAAAAAATTTTCTCGTCGAATTCTCAGCTTGAACTATGTATTCTCAATCAAATGAATTCTATTTTATAGTGTACGTGGTGTGTGAGTTGAAGCAGTGTCGTTCACATAATCCTTGACCGCTAAACAATACCAGCCTAGTTCTTTGACCGATGTGGTCATAGTTAACTATTTTTTCAAATATTTCTAAATTTATTTTGAGTGACTAAATGCACGCCAAACTATTATAAACAATAAAAATTTATTCTCTTATAAATTCTCGATATTAGCTACTTAGTTTTGCTTAAAACATGAATAAATGCAATTAACTAACCAAGTGGAACCACGAACGGGCATAAGAAATTAAACTTGCAAATCGCAGGCAATTAGCTTTAAACAACCCTAGGGGTAGTGCGTGGGAAACCATACAATTAACCCATGCGGGACCAAGACACGAACATAAGGAAATTGAATTTGCAAATTGTAGGAAATTAGCAATTAACTTTAAACAACCCGAGGGGGAAGTAAAGTGAACTTGTGTGTCACGTTTTACATATAAGGGTTTTTAACCAGTCATTTGAAAAAAAATATAATAAACCGTGAGAGTTTAAACTTCTGAGTGGAGTTGCTTGTATAGGTGTTTGAATAGTCGCAAATTCCTGCATTCATCGTGGGAATATCAGCTTTGGTTCAGCTTATTTATATGACCACCTCAGCTCTTTATTCGATCATTTGCTAATCCTACGTACGTTACATTATTCATCCTTACATTACACATCCTAAAATGTCGAGTGAAATGTCTAAAACAGTGTGCTCGTTAAGACCAAATATTTCGTTGAGACGTTCCGCTGTAGATGATACAGCTGGTCCTTCTAAAATTAATACTTTCGAAAGGTCCCGTGTGAATATTTTTATTAGAACGACTTCAGAGGGTTGAAGAAGTTTTGGACGCTCCAGGTCCTTCTGTTACAGAGCAGAACGATGAAAGTGATGTGAGTCATCAATTAGATCTGCCTCCTCTTGAGGAATTCGCTGATGGTTTCGATAACGTCCTCATGGAGGTTGCAAATCGGGTTGAGCAGGCTTGCAAATGTGTGAATGAAAGAGAGAAAGAAATAGTTGTGTTAAAAGCTGCGAGAGTACGGATGGTTGCGGAGTTAGCTAGGCTCGATGAGTTGTTAATGGATAAACAATTAAAATTATTATGCGAGAAAGAAATCCTTAGGCTACTCATCGAGCCTGGTTCACGAACATGAGGGTGATCCTTTCTTGATTTCCTTTACCCTATCTCGAGTTCCTCTTATAAATGTAACATGGTCTTTGCATTAGTCTTAGTTTCAAATTGCTAGTTGTCTGTGTACATCTAGTTGATAAAATGATTCAATGTGATCGCTGTTCACGAAGCTTCAGCAGGGTTGATAATTTAAACAGCCACCGTAGAGAGGCTTGTCATGATCAAATTTCGCCACCGCACAAACGGCAGAGGAGGAATGGCATATTCTTTTCTATTTATGTAATAAAATTTTTAAATTTTTGGGTTTGTTTATAGATCCCATGGTGTTCTGTGACATATGCGATCTGCACGTCCAACGATCGTGCTACCTTGGACATTTACGTAGCAGCAGACATCGTGATAGCATGCCAGGTCAGCGATCACGATCAAGATGTATCCGTTATAAGATCCTTCTTCAAATCTCGAATCGTGAGTTATCGGGTTTCACCCCAACAACATTCGGTGGATGTAAAAGAATTTCTTAGCGAATTGCGACCGAAAGTATTACCTTTGATAAGTAGAGAGGTTGATAAACACAAGGCGATTAAAGTAAATATGGAGTATTTCGGTTACTATAGTTTGGAAAGTAAAGGATTGGATGATGTTAAATCATTTCAACCTCGAAATGCTATTCTATGTGGAGTTCAATGCTAATGCTGTCACCATCATCGACCAAAAAGCGGCGGAATTCGAAGAAAAAGATAGTGGTGAGTGTATTTATTAATAGCAGGGATGGTGGATTTCATCAAAATGTTAGAAATTCCTGCTCTAATACGTTTTCCATTCTGTTTAGGTTGGACTTTAGTCTTAGCTATGGGTTGATGACATTGTTAATGATAGGGAGACCTCGGAAAAGGTATTTGTACGTTTACGATTTTTGGATAGTTTTAGATTTATGGGTGACTCTCTTGAAAAATTGGCTAAAAATTTATCGGATGATCAGTGTAAGGAAATTAGAAAGCAGTTTGGTCTGAATGAAGAATTTAGATGCATGCGCAGGAAAGGTATTTTTCCGTATTCTGATATAGATGACTTTTCCAAATTGAATTAGCCACGATTACCGCCCCGCAACAAATTCGTTGATAAGTTACGAGGAACGACCGTGTCTGAAGACGAGTACAATCGCGCTTGTGAAGTGTGGAATTTATTTCAATGCAAAACTTTAGGAGATTATTCTGACGTTTATTTAACTGCGGATGTATTACTATTAGCTGACATTTTTGAAAACTTTAGATCCGTTTGCCTTCACCATTATGGTCTTGACCCATGCCAATATTATACTTCCCCAAGTTTGGCGTGGAACGCTATGCTTAGACGTGCTCAAGTTGAATTAGAACTTTTAACAGATATTGACATGTTACATTTCTTCAGGAAAGGAATTCGAGGGGGAGTTAGTATGTGTTGTGGTAGAAAAAGTTTTGCAAACAATCGATTTATTCCAAATTATGATCCGAAGAAACCTACATCTTTCATAATGTACTTGGATGCTACAAATTTATACGGTTGGGCTATTTGTCAATATCTGCCTCGAAGTAATTTTACTTGGTTATCGAATGATGAAATCGAACAGTTTGATGTGTTTAACGTTCCCGACGAATCTCCTCAAGGCTTCGTTCTGGAAGTGGATGTTGAATACCCGGTGCATTTACACTCGTTGCATAATGATCTTCCCTTTATGCCTGAGGCATTAATTCCGTCGATTCCAAAAGCAAACAAAAAAAATTGATTCCAAATTTGTACGATAAGGAAAGATATGTGATTCATTATCGAAACTTAAAACAATGTCTCGATCATGGATTGATTTTGAAAAAAACCATAGAGTTTTAAAATTTGATCAATCACCTTGGTTAAAACCATATATTGATTTAAACACCTCTTTACGTAATAAGGCAACCAATTCATTCGAGAAGGCTTTCTTTAAATTGATGGTTAACAGTGTATTTGGAAAGACTATGGAAAACGTTGAATTTGGATTGATATCAAACTTTTGAAAAAACCGGGAAAAAAAACGGGTGCGGAAACATACATCGCTAGACCTAATTGTAAAAGTGTGACCATTTTTTCGGAAAATCTGGTAGCGATTGATATGGAAAGATTATCGATCTGTTATGATAAGCCGGTCTATGTTGGTTTTAGTATTTTGGATATGTCGAAAACGGTTGTTTATAAATTTTTCTATGAATTCTTGAAACCAAAGTATAGAGATAATGTTTCTTTATTGTATACCGATACGGATTCGTTAGTGATTGAAATTCGTACTGATAATTTTTATAATGATATTAAAGCACATATTGAACTATTTGATACATCAAATTTAGCTAATGATAACCCACATGGAATTTCCGTCAACGAATCCGTTTTAGGTGCAATGAAAGATGAATATAAAGGTATTCCCATCAAAAGCTATTTCGGAGCCAGTGCTAAAGCCTATTGTGTCAACGTCGCGGATGAGTTACATAAAAAAGCGAAAGGTGTAAGAAAAAACGTAATAAAAACAGTTTTGAAAGAAAGCGACTATGAAGCGGTTGCTACTAATCAAGTAAAAACAATATTTTGCAAAATGTACGTTTCTAAGTCGGATATGCATAACGTGTATACAGAAATGCGAAATAAAGTAGCTTTATCTGCTCACGACGATAAGCGGTTTCTTATACCGGGAACAACTAAATCATTAGCTTGGGGTCATCACGAGATTTTAGCAAAAAATGATGATTTAGATTTATTAATGGAAATCATTGAAAATGATATTCAAAAATCAAATTTAGAAAAACTAATTAATTTGATGGAAGGAATAGTCGATGATTTGTAATTATAGTATATAAATTTATAAATATGTACGTAAAACGTTAAATTATCTTTTTAGTTCTATATGTAAGTTTTTGAATTTGTGAATGTATATAAATGTGTAGTTTATTATGTATAGTTTGTTTCTGTGTAATAAATGTGTTTACCTTTTGCTATGTGTATTGTTCTTTCCTTATGGAGAAATTAACATTTATATGTATAATATACAATAAAAGTATTATTTTTGGTATTTGTATTGTTCTTTCCTTATGGAATAACTAAATTGAAATAATAATAAGTCATAAAATGTTAAAAAAGGAATCATTATTTGGTTATGAATTACATTTCGAGTAATAAGTAATAATATGCCTAGAAGCTAATTGCTATTTAGTTTTATGCTATAACGTTACAAAATGCTCTAAATAATATCATGTTTAGGAATCCAAGAATTATGTGTTTTATCGAATCCTAACTATTTGACTAATACTCGATTTGCCTTTTTTTGTAAAATTTTCTCCACTAAATAAGTGTCTTTAAACCTTTTTTTGCAGTTTTTGCAATTCTTCATTGTAGAATCCTCCACGAATTTCCTCACCTTTGACATTTTCCAAAATATAAGTTGTAGGATTTGTTAGTCGAACGTTTTTAATCTTAAAAATTTCCGTACTCCAGCTTGGAGTGTAGGCTTTTGCGAAAGCTTCCCGATGCTTACTGATTCGCACGTGATCACCAATTTTAAATTTAGGACGTTGCGGGTCAACAGTCTTTGGAAACTTGAAGGCTGTCTGTCAAATTTTTTTGGAGTTTTTCTCTCTGACGTCAATAGGTTTGAATCCAGTGGTTCGATGTACTGTTGAGTTGTACTTTGCAATTACCTGAGGCAACAACTGCAGCCACTTATAGGATCCTTGCATGGAAAATTCCTTCCACATCTTGTTTTTGAGAGTTCGGTTTACGCGTTCCACCGGACTTGCTTTCATACTGGAAAACGTACTGTAATGATTTATGTTCAGACTTTGCATTAACTTGCGAAAGTGTGTGTTGTAAAATTCCTTTCCCATATCTGTTTGTAAATTTCGTGGAGGATCCCCCGCAGACCGTAATAGCTTCTTCATTCCTTGCGTTACCTCTTCTACGGTTTTGCGTTTAATAGGACATGCCCATACCTTTTTGCTAAACATATTTAACAATACCAAAATATATCGAAATCCTTTATTGGTCTTGGCATACGGTATCATTTCCACGAGATCCGCCATATATAAATCATATAATCCCTTTACTATTATTCAACTTCTTCGAAATCGTTTGCGAGCTGGTTTATGCAGCTCCTCAATTATTTGACGTTTTATGCTCATTGGGAAAATGCTGGAACACTAATAACGGTTTCAAAAATAAATATGTCCTTTGATCCAGGCTTCTTCGCCTTAAACTTATCCCCTTTCTTCAATGACACTCCTATGAGTGATTCGGCATCGTATAACGTATCGTTTAAAAAGATTTGCGCATCTGTGGGATAGTATTTGATTTGTTTAATGCTACCTTTTGTTAGAGGAACGACATACTCGAAGTTGGTGGAGTTCAAAAGTGCATAACCGTTTTCATGATTGTATATTCCCATCATATACAACATTGTCTCGTAGTGCAAATTAGACACGTCTTCTAAAAGGAATACTTTTGCACGAGCGTCGAGTTTAACTCGGACAGGAGTTTTGTGAAGATGTTTACCGAACTTATCCAGAGTCATCGTTTTGAGGTAATGATGATATATGATGATATGGATGACTAATAAGAGCTTCGAAGTAAAATGGGTCGATTGCAGACAGATCTACCGACTTACTTTTCACCTTGATCTTATCGCCTTTCCTCAATCGTCTCCCAATTAAGTTGGCAGCAGCACCAACTAAAATACCGTTTACATACATAATGCATGGTGGTGAGCTGCAAACTTCTTGTACAGTCCCTTCTGTAAACGGTATTGTGTATTCCCGTTTACTGTTGCTACCTTTCAAATTGTAATATTTCGTTATGTTGGCAATAGTAAGTTCGCTCGACCCAGGCCGGAGTCCACATATAAATCATTGTTGTGTACCTTACATTTTGTATATCTTCTAAAAGATACACTTTGGAACGAGTTTCGAGTTCCACTCGAACAGGGGTTTTGTGAAGATGTTTACCGAATTTATCCAATGATATGATTCTACTAGTGACAACGATACAATAACAAGGTGTTAAACATGTTGGATGCTTTATGCTATTATTTTAGCTGCTCGCAACTCATCAATAATGTAAATGATTTCATTAGTGTGACCGGTATGATCGGCCGATTTCGAGCTTAGAGGAAGTCTCAACCTTCCTATCAATTTATTTGGATCTTTCCATGGTACGAATTCTATCTTTTTATTATCGTAACTTAGCACGCGCGTTGGTCCAGCACAACCGTTTTTACGCTAATGCCCCCGTTTTGGATCGCGTCACCGGTGTTGAAGTAGAAGAACTTCTTACCTTTTCACCAGGTGCAGTTAAAAGGGGTTTGATAATTGTGGAATATTTGGTTCCGGTTCCTAACAAAGGTGCATCATGTAGATAATTTCTACGGACTGCGTTGGTTCGTAAAAGAAGACCTTTGTAGCTTTTTAAATCCGCTTGCAAATATCCGAGAGGTTTCTTTTTAAATACTAATTCGTATAAACCGCGCGTACCTTCATACGTAAATGTTTTACTATTAGGTTTCGTAATGAGAATATTTTCGTCATCAAAACCGAATTCGGAGTCGCTAATAAAATATTCCTGTTTCTCCGTAAGGAATCGTACTCCGTATAGATGATCGAACTCGTTTTTCGTATCCGTAAACATTTTCTCCATGTATCGTTTTGCGCGTCCACTAAAGGTAGCATCTATATAAGCCTGGAATTCTCTACTAGTTCCAGCGACAGCGAGTTCGGCTTGGAGTTGTTCTAACGTAGGTGTCCCGGAAGCTTCCCCGTCTACTGGTTCGATGCCGGATCGTTCTGTGCTTACAGCATGCAATCTGGGAGCACTATGTGGTGTTCGCATTACCTGAGGTATACGTTGAGATCGTGATACTGGAGTTGAGGGTGGAAAAAATGAGGAAACCTCTTCCTTTATGGGTTCCTCTTTTGGAGTTAACACCCGTTATAAATTCTCGCAAAGGTTGTGTGATGGGCTTATAGCGACGTTGAAGTTCTACATCGGAGCGTGCGATTTCGGATTTAAGACTTTGATATTTCTGTTTGACATTGTGTCGTGCCTTAACCAGGTCTTCAACCATACGCTTATCCATGGTTACTAATGCTGTTAGTTAATGCCTCCGATATTTATGGTGAAGTAGGCATCGAACCCTTTACGATAGCGTCCCTCGTTAAGTTGAGACTCTTTGTCAACAGCTACAAAACCATATTTCTCATTCCAACACTGCATGCAGAACTGCTTGAACTTCTCGAACGTCATATCCCCGCTGACCTGATCATTAAAGATATGTTTTAGTATAGATAAGATATTAATTAGTGTTATCTTGCTTAAAAATAATGATGAAGTTTGCGTTATCCCGTATGAGTTGTTTTGGAATTGCGGAATATGTCTGACATAAATAAAAACAATTGATATTTTTATGTCTTCCAAAACAGAAATAGTGCTCTGACTATCGCAGACCACATCGTCGAAGATAATTACAGAGTTTGTTCTAGCATCTGTGGGTGGTAGTATAGTTTCGCAGGAGTCGTATTCGAAATATCCCACGGGTAACGATTTAAACAGATCACGCAAATATATATATATTTGGGTTGATACAACGATTTACTGTACACATATACGTTTGCAAAGCGTAAACCGTTGGGATGTTCCAATAAACTAACCATTAGGTTGGTTTTACCGCAGCCGGAACTACCTACGATTAGTCCTCGCTTGCATACTGCTCCCAATAATACACTGTGCTTAAAGACTGCCGGTGTTGCTGAACAAGTATCACGATTTATAACTGGTAATCGATCTCTCTCTCTCACTAACTTTAGCTGTTCCATGACGAACAACGTTGTGATAGATCCTATGTGAGCTTAGCATATATATTATAAACCTACAAGCGAACTTCCAGTCACTCTTCTCCGGTCTTAGGGGTAAGTGCTATGAAACATACTGCTCGACAATCTACAACTCCTTCGTCAACTCGTAAAGGTAAAGGTGTTATCAACACTCTCATCAATAAGTTACCGGTGGAATTGCATTTACCTGGATATAACTACTGCGGACCTGGCACTCGATTGCGAGAACGACTTTCTCGTGGAGATCACGGTATAAATCCATTAGACGACGCATGTAAACAACATGACATAGCCTACTCCCAGTCCAATAAAGTGAGTGAACGTCATAAAGCGGACCAAATCCTAAGACACAGAGCGTGAAAGAAGTTTCGTTCTAAAGACGCTACGTTTGGAGAAAGAGCCGCAGCCCCTACTGTGGCTGGTATTATGAAGGGAAAAATGAAGTTGGGTATGGGGATTAAAAAAAAGAAACGGTCTTCAGGACGGAAACGTATTGTCAATCCTCGATCACGAATTATAACCATTCCCCAAAAAGTTGGTACACTGCCTCTCATTCCCTTATTTGCTGCTTTGGGAGCTCTGGGCTCACTGGGCAGTGGGGCAGCGGCAGTTGCAAAAGCCGTTAACGAAGCCAAGGCGGCTAAGGAGACCCTAGAAGAAACACGCCGACACAATAAGGCTATGGAAGCCGCTTCTATAGGGAAAGGTTTATATTTGAAACCATACAAAAGGTTGGGACTATATTTACGTTCAAGAAACTACCGTTGAAACTACCACGCCGTGCGTTGACCAATATCGATCTTTCCAAGTACATTCATAAATTAAATACTGGTCATTAAGTCATTAAGTATTGGTCAGATGAAACCTCCACTAGAACTTGTTCATTACTTAAGAGTGACGATGGTGGAAACGTTATTCAATACAATTATGATTCTTTTCAAAAGCTCAACTTATTCAATTGTGGACACTTGGTGCTACACTTTTTATATGATAACGGTCGATAAAAGTTTACAGTTTGCATTGGACTTCCGACATGTAAGAGTTCCGTATTAAGCTCTGATTTTAATCCACCAATATATTAGATACGACCAAAGAATGGGTTATGGGATTGACCAATTTCGAAACGTTTAACAGCATTCCGAACATTACTGAGGAAAATAATGTGTTGGACTAAAATTGGATAGAAAGCTATACATATACCCACCGGATCTTATGAAATAGCCGATATAGCAGCTTACATTAATTCTCAATTAAATTCTATAACTGTGTCCATAGATCCAAATCACAATACTTTAAAAACAATGATACGAGCTGACGAAGTCATAGACTTTTCGGTTAAACACTCTATTGGACCCTTATTAGGATTTAAGCCGTTGAAGTTGAAAAAAAATGAACGTCACGAATCCGATGTTCCTATTAACATTATTAAAGTCAACTCGTTACTTATAACGTGTAATATTACCACTGGTAATTACGTAAATGGAATTCCGAATCATGTCATACATCAATTTCTCCCGAGTGTTCCTGCTGGATTCAAAATAATTGAAGCGCCTGACCATGTACCCTACTTAGAAGATTGGTTTCAACTTAATGTAATAGAACCAACTTGTCACGAGGTTGAAAAGTGTCTTGAAGATTTAGCTTCTTTGGACGTAGAATTTTCTCACATCTGCATTGTTCGCTTTTTGATAAAGTAAATTATACATTATCTATCTAAAATGTTATTATGTATACAATATAATAAAAATTACATAATATAAGAGTTTTTTATTAATATTCCTTTAAATAAACAACATATGCTAGAAAAGTTTTGTGTTATTGCACTTATATCCTCGCCTCACCATTACAAACGACATCTTTATGCATGAGTTATGAGAGCCAGAGTTTGAGGTTATGTATAGGCTGAGGGTGTGGCCAATGGAACAATTGCTTTCCCCACTCTTTTCAAATTCTGGTGGGGTGTTTGAGTTTGATTTCAGTCAAGATTCTGTATTACTCAGTTACACATCGAAATGGGTTGGTCGCATTCTTGGACACTTGAAACGACTGTTGATGATGTCACCATCATCAACAGTCGTTTCAAGTGTCTACTGTTGTGTGTTTTATAACGAGAAAACACGATTTCACAATCGTGTTTTCTCGTTATAAAACACACAACACTGGTTTGTTAATTGAAAGAAGAAGACTTCCGGATACTATAGTTATATTGAGTGAAGCCGATGAAGGTTATTCTACGTGTTCTGGTTTAGAAATTCTATATTTAAAAGAAGATGGTGAAGTCATGAATACTCAAGGAGTCATATGTATCGAACGTGCTTTGGAACATCGCCACGCTATTAACCTTTTGCCTGATAATGCGACCTCATCTTCTTCAAAGGCATCTGAATTTCAGATTGGGATGAATTGAGTGATGAACCTGAACGGAACATTTGGTGTAATATACCTTACAAACCAAATTGGGCAACGTTCACTGCAACAAAATGGTTAACGGAAAAAGAATTTAACGATGAAAGAGAACTCAGATTTCGTGAAAAACGTTTTCCGTCGGGAGTCACGCCTTTACCTGACGAGAGATATGGATTCAAATAATTGTTATGTATTTAATTGTTTACGAGATATTGTTGTAAGCAAATGAATTCAAATAATTGTTAATATTAAATTAAAATACATATGCTACTTAATGTATTTATAATAAATGTTTATGCACATTCTTTCATTTTTATTTATTACCTTAACCTCAGCAGAACTGAATCTAACCTTGAAGCATGACCTCGGCAGAAAGTGGAGGGAGGAGGTCCAGAAAATCTAACCTTGAAGAATGACCTTGACAGAAAGCAGAAAGTGGAGGGAGGAGGTTTCAGAAACCCCATTCCTTCCCTACTATTGCACATTCGCATTAAATCAACCGCAATTGTTCCCTTATTTTCGGTTGTGTTCTTTGATAAAAACACTTCATTTAAAAACACTAAGAAAAACTACCTCATTTGTCAAATACGAGAAAAACTGTTACGCTTAATTTTTAGGGCACTAGTGCATTACTAAATGATGATAAATAAATAAGCGGGATGAGAGTGATGAATAAATCTTCTAATAATTTCTTATATTCTATAGTTCAGTACTATAAATAGTAGCATAAAAGCAATAAAACTTAACAAACGTTGATTTTAAATATGTTTACCGCCCCCCACCTAACTTTGTACAATCAAGGAATATGATCCAAGAACAATCGAAAGCGACGGTTTGAGTAGTATGGCAATTCTTCGGTCTTTCGTGTTATCGTGCGAAAACATAGACCGAGAGGCCGACATGAATTTGTTTTGTTCAAATTGTGTCTTTAAAATTCTTAAGTCGTTTTGATAAAAAAATTAACAAAAGTAATACGTTCACGGAATAACAAGAAAAGCAAGATGAAAAAGCAAACAAAAAATCAAGAAATCTCGACTGCCGTCTCGAGATCTGGATTTCGAGATGAGAAATGTGGCAGAAGATGATGTTGTGGAGTGGATGCGTCCAATCAATAGGTCGAGTAAACGTGCCCGCTGGTGGAGTTGATCAGTTGAGGCAAGACGGTTGCACCTAATGAGTTCTCGAGGTTGTGACTCTGGTGGCGTGTAAGATGATAGTTGAGGATCAGATTGAGGTTGATTTTCTTTGTCTAGACGCAAATCGGTGACGACGGTAGCTAAAAGGTACCAACCTCCAATCGGCAATAATTGGCCATGAAATATTTAAAAATATATCTTAAACTATCCATTGTTTTAGTACAACCATCTGTGTTTAGATGAACAACTTGTACCATTTAGGGGCAAGGCACCATTCCAAGTATATATGAACAGCAAACCTGATATGTGATGAAAATATGGGCTCTTCTGAACTGCGCTACTTCTTATAGTGGGTACCTTTTTTGAATTGCAAAACAGGCAACATCTTATAGTATAGGCAAAAGAAAAAAATATATAGTTTACGCATTGTTCAGCAAGGGGTCCAGTTGGACCTCAGTCAGTCTTTTTAGTAACATTTTGAGGTACATTCCATTAAGGCTAAACGCATAACCACATCACAATTTTGCATTTCACCCTTTCTCTTCAGCAACCCCAACTTTAAAATGTCGAATGACATGTAAGACCTTATTTTGAAAAGTTTGAAAAAAAAATTAAACTGGCTTATGGGTTGCTAAGATAAAAGGAAATGAGCTATCAAATGTTTTTAACGCATCCTTTTATGCACAGCCATCTCTATTTTACTTTCAATTGTTTAAACTATTCATGAAATATTTTTACTTTAGATTAATGCTTAATTACTTTCACATTTCTTAAGCTTCTTAAGAGAACAATTTATTTTCTGTTAGAATCTGAACATTAAATTCTCTTGACTGTTTCTTCTGTCGTATCGAAAAATTGATGATCTCGACAACTTCTTTATTGAAATTCCAGACTTCCTGGTGGTCAACAGAGCAATAATATACTAGATAAACAGCCATACAATTTTATTTCGCCATAAAGACAACCTTCCTTGCCTCACCTATTCCCTTAAAATAACACATAAATATTGTAAAAACAAGAGGAAAGAAAATTTTAAAAATGCTTCTCGTATCAACACAATCTGTTTTAAAAAAATATTTCCAAATTGAATAAATGTAACCTAAAGTGATAAATTAATGTACAAAGCAACAAAAGATTTATCTAATAATCAGAAATATTACAAAAATAATACTGTAGTAATGCCTATTTACGGATTATGAGGATAAAAACCTTAATTTCACCCTCATATCCGGAAAGTTGGATGCGGTTTTAAAAGCAAAGCTGGATTTTTGGGAGGCCAAGTAAAAAGCAGATTTGTCTTTGACACGGTTTCCACTAGAATAAAAAAATAACAAAAAAAATCCACCGGAACGATAAAAGCCTCCGGAACGAAATACTAATTTACTTCTAAGTAGCGTGGGAGGTTAACACATGGCGCCATTAAAGGTGTTGAAATTTGACTAATTTATTAAAGCTAAATCAGAATGAATTTCAAAAGATTTAAACGTTACGTAAATAAATCCGCGTTTTAGAGTGCCGTTTTAAAAAGTGGCGTTGTTTATCGACGATTATTATTCACTGCGCTTATTTTGCGTTAAAAGTACTTTTAGAGGTGTAAATTCTTTGAGAGATTATGTATTCAGGTGTATTTTGATTTCTTGCCTTTAGGGGAAGTTACATCTTAAAATTAAGTTCAAAGCAAATTAAATGGATTTAATAATATTAAATTGTTTAATAGCATATTTAAGTCTGAGAATTTTTTAGTGAACTTACACAAAGATATAGCAGTAGGTACTGAATTTATTTTCTATTACCTACTTTATCATTTTCTCTTAATTAATTTACACAAATTATAATTAATTTATTACTTACTGTGAGAGTGAGCTTTTGATAATTTTTGTACATGTTTCTTTCACTTCTCCATATACGAGGGTGGTCCCAGAAGTACCCGACCCAACAAAGAAAACACAAAAATTTTGGAAAAAGATTTATTTATTTTTCAACGTAATCTCCTTTCAGCTCTATACACTTTTCCCAGCGGTGTTCAAAAAGTTCGATACCCTTTTTATAATAAGAACTGTCTTGCTCCTCAAAATAGCCATTAACTGCTGACATCACTTCTTCATCGTTGAAAAATCTTTGACCACTGAGCCATTTTTTCAAGTTTGGGAACAGAAAATAATCCGAGGGGGCTAAATCTGGCGAATATGGTGCATGAGGTAGCAATTCAAACTTTAATTGATTAATTTTGGCCATTTCAATAACGGATTTGTGAGCTGGCGCGTTGTCGTGATGAAACAACACTTTCTTTTTAGCCAAATGCGGCCGTTTTTGGTTGATTTCTTCGCTCAAACGTTGCAATAGGTTTGCATAATACTGGCCGTTGATAGTTTTTCCTTTTTCGAGATAGTCAATAAAAATTATTCCACGCGCATCCCAAAAAACCGACTCCATAACCTTGCCTGCAGATCAAACGGTCTTCGCCTTCTTTGGAGCCGGTTCTCCCTTTTGAGCCCATTGTTTCGATTGTTCTTTTGTCTCGGGTGTGAAATGATGGACCCATGTTTCATCCATTGTTACGAAACGGCGCAAAAATTCTGCTTTGTTGCTGTGAAACTTCGCTAAACACTCAATTGAAACATTTTCACGACACTGTTTTTGCTCGAGTGTGAGCAAACGCGGCACCCATCTTGCACACAGCTTTGTCATGTCCAAATTTTCAGATAATATGCAATGTACCGGACTTTTCGAAATGCCCGTAATGTCTGCTAGCTCGCGCACTTTCAGTCGACGATTATCAAGTACCGCTTTGTGGATTTTCTTCACCATTTCTGGAGTCGTCACCTCATTTGGTCGACCACTGCGATGCTCGTCTTGGCAGCTCGTACGACCTCGTTTAAACTCAGCTACCCAAAATTTAATTGTTGTAAACGAAGGAGCAGACTCACCCAGAGTAGAATCCAGTTCAGCTTTTATATTGGTTGGGCTGAGGCCTTTCAAATAAAAGTATTGTATCACATAACGATGACCAATTTTCTCCATTTTCACTAATTCACTGACAACGTTCACTATTGATGGCTGCCAAACAAATACTGAACAACGTGGCGCTTTCAAACTTGAAACATATGCTTTATAGACTGCGTACTTTCCAATACAGTGATATTTTCAAACAACTACCGCCACCTCTTGGTCAGGTCGGGTACTTCTGGAACCACCCTCGTATTCTTTATTGGTACCAAGGTAAATAAATAATTAGAAAGTAAGAAAGACATTCTCGTATCATAATATTTTTAAAACTGGAACGTTAATTAACGCCCACTAAGCGGCCTATAAAATTATTTCTGTCCCGCCAGAATTTTACTCACACTACCTTGCAGGCAGCAAAGGGACGAAAACAACTGAGGCTATCTATAATACCATCCACCACCATTGAAACAAAATTAATCTTTAATGATAACGTACGAGGGTATATTTTAAAGTAAGTTTCCTATTTTTTATTTTAAAAGGTCAGAACAAAACAATATTTATCAACGTGTACATACATATACATTGTTTTTCCATATAATCCTCATCCCGATCAGAAGATATTTGACAGCGTGGAACGAGTTTCTTTATACCCTGTTCATACACTTCTACGTTCAACCATCATTCTTGAATTGCTAATCACATAAAAACGTTTTCGATTGAGGAAATAAGTGATAATAATGTTTTTGATAGCGTCACTAATCCCTGCCTGCTTGTCTTCTAATGAATGCTTATCACTCCGAGGGTAGTCATGAACGTCTTCGCATACTGAAGCGAACTCCTTTCTTCGCCGACATTTTTTCCTTTGGCCATGAAAAAGTAAATCAACTGCCTGAAGTTCGCAGGTGGGCACTGTAGCTAATGGTACCTTCATGCCAGATCAAGCTTTATTACCAAAGGCTCGAGTGCCTCGTTTAAATTTCTCAGAAATTCGATCGGAATTTCCTTCACTTTCAGAACTCTCACCAACTTTCCGTAACAAATAGAGGACAAATCACCGGAGAGCAATTTCAATCTCCACGATTTCATATACCTTATACCTATAAGGTGTCGGTGGAATCTCCACGCCGAAAGACGGTATAGGACAATGCCACTGCTGCCATACGATAAATATAGATGGCCACACAGCCACGAGTCGCTATCAATGTTATATTGAAGCATTCAAATATGGCCCCCCCTATTGACGAGTCTTGGTAAAGACGAAACAATATTGTCTAAGGGTGATTGTATTTAAAATACTGCAACCCTAGTAACACATTTTTAGACCCTTACACCCAATAATTTTACATCTTATTTATTATACATTTAAAATGTTCAAGGCCAAGACCATAGATAGTTAATTATGATATGGATGTCCGTAATATTTAAGTACGCTGTTTTCATAGCAAAATAAAACGGTTTTTATGTCAGGCTTTTCCTCGCTAGAATGCACTTTTTAACTTAAAGTTTGCACCCCACAATGACGCCTGCTATAACGCCGTTATGAAGACCACTTCAGTGTAATTGGTGCCTTCTATCGGTTCTTTATATTATATATTGATGCTTGATTATTGTCATTAACAGTAATATTAAAGTTACGAGACAGTTCCTATCAATCTAGTATATCAGTTAGAATAAGTACAAAATAATACCTTTTATTAAATAAAAGACGCTAACGGTTGTATAAAACAGCCTATTATCATAAGAAGTAAGGTTAGACTAACTAAGCGATACTAATTAATTCAAAATAAATTAACTGAAGAGTTGATAATAAATTATTATGTAGTTGTACAATACGTAGTAGTAAATACGTACATATATAAGCAGTAGCTAACACCACTGAACTGAAGACAATTTAAATGTTCAGATTTAGTTGATTACCATTGTGTCTGCAAAAGATAACAAAAATTAGACGAGTGACAAATACTTGGATAGCATTTCTAACATGTAATATTTAGTTATCAGAATATATAATCTGTAACTCAAGGTTTATAGCAAGAAGTTTTTAATCAATCTATCAGTAGAAATTACTTATGATATACATAACTCGAGTTACCTATATTGATTTTGAAAAGTATTTTATTTATAAAATAGAATTTGCCAATCTTGACAAATGTTATATCTACACTCGGCAAGATGTTGGTTCTGCTCTTCGAAGTGCTTGCTATGACTTATTTTGTTTTACAACTTTAGCGTCAGTTAAGTTTCGTTTTTTTCCTATTAGGATTCGTGGGGTTTTTATTACATGGCTTCCTCTTATTTAGTTTTACTTTAGAGATCTCACATAACCGATGGTTCTAGAGATGTCTCATGAAGTGCAAGTTACAACTCGCACTTCGCGCCTTAAGGCCGGGTGTAGTGAAGGTCTTAGCTAAAAATTGCTTGTTTTATCTGTAGACAGACAGCCTTGCCTTGAGAGAATTTGAAGCAATACAGTAAGCTTATAATATTTAAATGCTGCAGACGGGAAGATACATACGTACAACATGCTTTAACATAATTATTATAATAAAATAAATGTATTTTATATTTTATATACTAAAGTATTGATTACATAACCCGCACAGACGTTTAAATTGACTAGTATAAGTTATTCGATTAAAATATTTTTTAGTTCCCTAGCTAATCGAGTACCTTATACTGTAGCCTACTTGTTTGTTGTTAAATTACTTCTAACTGATTTTTAATTACTGTAGACCACTTATATATAATTCCATGCATATTGGAGTGCATATACCTATTCTAATGCTATATTCTTACTCTAAACTTATTTATTTTTAAAATATCTCAGGTATGACCAAAATTAATACTGGCACTTCCCCTGTCTCGTCCTTTTTGTCGTCTGGACATGTACTTGCAAAATGTAATTAGTTTTATTTTACCCAAGTTTCTTTTTTAATTTGATTAATATTTTAACCGGAAAGGCTTTTTCCGGAATTTGAAATGCTTTCAGGTAAGTAGATTACTTAAACGTTACTTTGAAGTATGTAGTTTTGAAATTATCGTTCAATTTTGACTTCTCAGCTGCAACTGTTATCTCGCTCGCTGGCAGCTTTTTTAGACTCTTACTTGCAAACAACGCAACGTCTAGAATATAATGGGGCTTGATCGAAACATCATTTGGAGAACTGTGCATTTGACTTAGTTATTTATGTGTTATTTAACCTCACAATCTGTGAGAAAATATTTGTGTTTATATTAATTGCGTTAAGACCTGATATGTCTGCTTTTCTCAGTTAGGAAATACAAATTATTTAGTTGCTTAAATGAATATATGAATTTAATATTATAAAGCTTTTCTGCTCTTTGTAGTTACTACCTTAATCATTTTATAAATTTTTAAGTCGAAGGTTATTTTTCATTATTTGATTTTATAATATTTTAAATTTTTACTAGTATGTATTTACTGAAATACATCAAAATGCAGAATAAAAAGGGAGTTAGAGATGTTCAGTGAGGATTTGCAATTTTCTTGGCATGTGCTTCTTATTGTGAGAAGCTTTTCACCTTCTAATGTATAGACGTAAATGCATTTCTTTGAAGGGCTCTTACTTCCAGTAGAGATGCAGTAGCACTTAATTTTTCTTTTTGGTAAAGTTGAACATTCTCGCCATTTCTGGTTGCATTGTAAAAGTTTCTAAACTTTTATTATTAAAAATAAGTTACCGTACGTATCTATTAATTGTATTTTATTTGGTATACCTATACATATACTATCTATAAAATATCACAAATAAATTATACTTTCTACAAAGTTTACTAAAGAGATCCTCCATTTTGATGCATTTCAAAAAAATCTTTTCTTTTCAGCTCACGAATTAAGCCGACATGAGTTTTTCTCGTGTCCAACCTGTACAAGAAATTTTAATGGTGATGTCCTAGTAGCAAAAACTTGACTTGCAACAAAAACCTTCGATTTATATGTTAGCAGTGTCGCAGATTTCTCAGATAACATAGTCAACAGAGGCTGCACAAATGACCAACGGGGAAAGGGTAGTGAGGAGACCTTTTGAATAAAACGGAAATAAGAGTATTTAAACCCTTTTTTATTATTAGTTGCTACAAAGCTGAGCAAAATTTCAAAAAACGCCCTCTTTTGATTGCTTGTTTTATGCAAATTAACAGTCTTATATCCTGTTCGTTTATAAATTCAGCTTTTAAAATTTAGTATTGACTAATTGTAAAATTTAGTATTGACTAGTATTAGTGTTAAACCTGAACCTTAACTTTTCTTAATTACCTTTAAATGCCTTAAAAGTTTTACCGAAAATGTTTTTTTGTAGACAGCTGATTTTGTGGCACACGTTTACAAAAGATTGCCTTCTAGAGATGCCGATATTATTTGTTGTTCTATTTTTGATGGAATTGAATAAAAATTCTTGTTTTTCTCACATTATTTACTAGAACGTTGGCTAAATGTTTAATCATCCTCTTTAAGTCATTTATAATAAGAAGTTTGTGATGTAATTTTGTAACATCCAGTTTATTTTCATTTAGTATCCGTGAAATTGTTGCGTTGGTTTCAAAAGGCCTCTTATGTGCATTGTCTTGATAGTAACTTTTAACCTAAACAAGTGCTTGTGAAAATTTGTTAAATTCTAAATGTTAATTTATAACAGTTTACATAACTAAAATAGGACCGGTTATTGTTATAAATTAGTTGTTTTACTGAGTGTGTCAACCTATTTTGGATATTTTAAGTTTTATGAAATTTATATTTAAACTTTCATTTCATTTTTTATCACCAATATATAAATTTACCACCAATACAATCACCAATAAAGTGAGTCGTTGAAAATTTCGCCTAATTTTGTATTATTTGTTCCTAGTGTAGCAGGCATGAACACTATCGTTAGTCTGAAATAGATACAAATTTTCTTTAATATGTTTACCAATGGAACTCTACTAAACATCGAACTTTTCGCACTTCGGGTTTCCACTTTTTTGCTGTTTGCTCTTTGAGGAAAATTTTTAAAGCGAATTGGTCCCGGTTCAGTTCTCGCGTAGTATATTTTTTTATTAGGAACCAGTATCTCTCAATTGAGCAAAGTTCTGGTGTGGTGGGCGGGTTCTTTCTTTGGGACGTAATGGATATTATGGTTTTCTAACCACTTTGTAGTGCTTTTGGCATAATGCACCGTAGGTTTCGCGGAAACAAAATTATTTTAGTATCATTTTATACAAATGGTAGTAATTGTTCTTTCCTTTAGTGATAGCAACGTTTAGCAAATATTTATTGACAAATTTCGCGATTGATGGTGTCTTCTGCAAACAGTGGTTTACTGCGAAGACCACACTTAGAGGTAACCTGCCAAACGAGTACTTTCGGTCTAAATTTTTTTATTGCAATTTCTCTTAGATTAACTAGCACATTCTCCTTATTAACTACTCTATAGAATTGTGGACTTGGAGAGTAGCAAAATCAAACGTAAAATAGATTCATCATCCAATATTAAGAATTTTTTAGGTTCTAATGACCCGAGTTCCCACCTACTAGACGATCACGACCCAAGTTACTCTACTCGGGTAAATTTCAAATATTTAACAAAATGGAAGTCGGCACAGCACTACCAACTTACAAATGACAAATCTTATAATGGTAAATATAACAAAAAGAACAAACTGGATCCTTCGTTGTGATTACTTTTTATAACCTGTGACCATAGTTGATAACGATTGGCCTATTCATACGGACGGAAGAAGAGAGATAAACACACAAATAAAAGAACAGTTAAATCTCATTGTAATATTTTATTTATATATCATTTAATGTATATCATTTAATATAAATTAACACGTAAGACACATAAAACAGTAGTCGTATTTAAAGCACGAATAACCTGTCCAGTTAACAATAACTATAATTATACTACAAACGTTAATAAAACCTAATTTTCTAGTAATATTTCTACTTCAAAAGGACAAATTTACAAATTATTATGAATTATCAAAACGAGTCTTTTTAAAATTTAGATAGCATTTATATTTTGACTTATCTATAGTTTCTAACAAGACAGATTAGGGTTTTAGATTAATTAAATAATATAAAATTCACATCACACAACTAGAATCAACATAAATAGAACAAATAGAAATGAACTTACATAAAGGAAATTACTGTAAAAGCAAAGATCAAAATGGCTACCTTCTTCTTGTTTACATTTTTATCATCCTCTTTTTTAAAACAAAAAAGAAACGTCCCTATCTACAAAAAAATCAAATTTTTACAACTTTAAAAAACTAATAAACATCCCTATACACAAAATCAAATTACCAACTTTAAAGAAACTGTAATAAACATCGCTAAACATTTTATATGTAACGAAATCATGTATCTATTTTGTCTGTACCTGTATGAAATAACACAACTAGGTAAACTGATTATTATGCATTTTTTTATTGCGATTAAATGACTTGCTGCAGCTACTTTGATAATTTTGGTTGACCGTAGGTCTGACCACTACAGCGTAAACGTGCAAAATTTCTCGACGTACCTTTCCACGTTTCGAACTCGTACTGTAGGGTGAGCAGGCTCAGACACCACAGCGCCGTTTTTAATTGAAGCATATGCATTACTAATCACACCTATATTTTAACATATAGATTGTTTCTAAGTTATTTTAAATATGCATTCATGCGTACAAAAACTTTACAAAGTTTCTGGGATAAGCCTTACTTTAAATTGAAGCCAGGTCTTAGTCATTTAAGTCGTTATGCTACGCAATATTTTATTCATCTACATTTATTTTAGGGTAGTGTTACAAGAGTAATTAAATAAAATCATCAAATAAGCCAAATTCATTCTGAGAACTGTACAAGGTTAAATTTACTATCTGCTAAGCCATGCTCACAAGTCAGAGAATCACAAACGACCGCTGTATTGGGGCACAGAAATTGTAGACTTTAGGCGCAATGGAAGACAGGGGTGAATAAAAAATGAAAATCGCATTTTATGTATTTTACATATTCCTAAATTGGAGCTTTTAGGTTTACGGTTATGTAGAAATACATTCAGTTTGCGGTAGTCTGATCCGCCTGAGTTTGCAAGCACTTACGGTTTACAAGTCTAAGATCAACTTTAATATCAATTCTTTATTGTCTCTTTAGGCACGAATGACTGCGGCTGTCACTGCAGAAACGGACAGTAAATGAATATCAATTTTTCTCAGCAATTTAAGACATTGGACACAGACAATGGTAATGACAATGTCGCATTTTTATCTTACTTATTGTTTTTAGTTTACATTTAACAACTGTGTAAGCTTTAATTCAGATAGTTAAATTCTCGACTTTTCTAAACTTTATTGATGCTTGGAGAGTATCGCAGGCAAAGAGTCATAACTTGCTGCTCAATTTGGATTTAGATTAGTATATAGTTGCACAACTGTTATGTTAAAAATGGCTATGTATATATGTTTTACGTGGGGCACCTGTATTAACTTTATCCCCACGTTCCTACCAAGAGGAAGTGATTGAGATACGCCTATCCACCTGACCAGGTTAGTGCCGATTACGTTAGCTAGTTGAAGATGACTGACGATATTTTAAGAGCTATTGACCAAGAAAAGCTAACTTTATAAAATCCTAAAATACTTAGGATTAAGTCAATCGGCTACTTCACTTGTTGCCCAGTGTGCACAGGCACGTTGAATTAACGTTAAGAAATAACCGTGGACCATACGTTATAGTGACGTCGAGGTGTCGCGAAAATGAACTTTTCCTACATCATATAGTTGATTCAATGTCAGATTATGACGGTCTTTTAACGTTTATCATATGACCAAATCAGCTCGTCATTTTTGCTCGTTATAATCACAACCAAAACACGTCAATATTCAACACTGTTGTAGCTTACTTTACGTGTTTTTACGTCATAAGGACGTCATAGTTTTACTAAAACTGTAACGTCTTGTACACGTTATAATGACGGTGTATTACTGCCGTTTTAGGTAATGGTAAGGTAGGTAAGGTTATAATAACGTTTTATTTTAGTTCAGTTGTTGACGACATAAGGACGTCAGTTTTGAACCGAAACATTCGCGTATTTTATAGGTCATATGACGCTTCATCAATATCGTTTTTAAGTCATTTTTTGACGACATATGGACGTCTATTTTTTATAGAAAACTTCGACGCACCTTTAACTCTAACATGGCATTTTACTTACGTTTTTAACGTCATTTTACTGAATCTTAATTTCAATTTTCACTGTTTATGTACCGTGAGATCATTTAAATTTAAAATTAAAGTAGGCGGGAATTTTTTTATACGTTTGGCGATCCTGCCAATTGACTCGCTGTGTAAATTAGAGGTTATGCAATTTTATGTTCTAGATTAAACATTTTGGAGCGTCACTTTGACAATTCAAATCAAACTGTGAAGTGAACAGTTAGTGTTGCCATTTGTATTTCAAATCAAAAAATATTTACAAAACCAGAATAAGCTAAATTATTAAATTAAAAAACGCGCAAAAATGCTCGAGAAGATTTGGATAATTCTATATGACGGCTTTTGCAATATTAACAAAAGAAGATTTAATTTGCTTTTAAAGTGTTTTGATGGGTTTGCGTGTAATATTTTATCATTAAATGTAGCAATTAATTTAATATACAATTGCAGTAACCACTTTGCGTCGAAATTACTTTTGCCCGTTTTCTTAAACCCATAGTCGCATGTTGCTTCATTATAGCACTCGATTGCGCAATTTATGATTAGATTTTGTTAATGGGGTATTTTATATTCAAAACAATATCTCTAATTTAACATTACCTTCCATTAAATAACCACTAAGATTTTAAATTTAAAAGTATTTTTGCTTATAATAATTTTACATTAAAAATGTTTTCGTTTTAAGCTTTGCTCTCTGTATTAACTTGCAAAAATTAACACTAAAATTAATTTAATGATAAATTTTTGAGTTACTATGTCGTAGAAACGTAATAATAACGTTTTTGTAAAAACATCATATGGACGTAAAACATTATCCGTTAAAAAAAAAGACATTAAATTAACGACATATAAGCGTCATATAAACACGTTTAGGAAACGTTGGAGCCAATACGTCTAATGAACGTCATAATCATGTAAGTAGTAGAAAAAACCACCAAAAACTAACGTTTATCTTCGGTTGCGAAAATGACGTTAATATTTCAACTAAGATTCTACGTCAAATTTTCAACGGATAACGTCTTTTGAACCACATTCACGTCGATTCGACGTAAATTAAACGTATGTGTGCCTTCCGGTTGCTAGTTTAACACAACACAATCTTGAATGTATCGCGTCGAATGCTTTACCGGTAAAACAAGGCGTGCCGTGCCGCAAGGTTCAATTGTTGGTCTCCTTCATATTCAATTTATACTTCTGTTTTTATGAAAGAAATTAAATTCTCGAATATTCGTATGTATGGTGATTATACTCAATTATATCATTCTATTCTGGTTTCTGATTGGAGACAAGTTTCTGTTTGGATTGCATTCACAATTTTCGCGATGCCTTATGCGTTACATTTATTTATAATAATTAATGCTCAATGGACCTTTATAAGTGCATCCTGTATATCTTCCAAATCCTATTAGTTCCCACTTATTTTGTTTTACGACTGTGTACAATAAGAAATTGAAGAGTTGCCAGAGTGAAAGAAGAGTTGCAATAACTTTCCCGGTACCGCGACTTGCTTTTTTCGAGAACCAGTGCACCTGATTCCGATTTCGTATCCTTGCATCGATATAAGGTAAGTCGAGCTATTTTACATACGTGATTAATTAAATACTTACAGTGGCGGATTTAGGCACAAGCGTTTGAAGCGGCCGCTTCAGGCCCCACAAGTCAGAGGGCCCCGCAGAGGCCTCCTGCCAAGGACTGCACAGGACACGCGACAAATAAAAATTATTGGCATGGGAATTCAATTTCTCGAAAAAAATGAAACAAGAAACAGATCATATCATGTACAGGCTTGTAAAAAAGTGTACGGTGGACGCATTAGAGTTTCGTACGAAAATGCAAGCACTCAGAGCGATAGGTAAAATATTGTAACGGAGTATACTGTTTCACAGCAGACCTGTTAGGATTGTATCATCTCTGTCGGTCTGAATGCTGGTCTTCTCGCACAATCAGCACGTTCATCCGACTACTATAATGACTAGTTTCTTGAATTAATGGCTTCTGATAGACATTCGATGAACTGTGGCGGATTTGCGCACAAGCCACAAACCACAAGCCCGCAGAGGACCCTTGCCCAGGAACTCACTTTGTCGAGAATAGTGAAACATGTGAGAACAGTTAATATCGTGTACAGGCGGATAAAAAGGACCGACTTACATTCGGCGTAGGGGATTGTTCCATGCTTTCGAATGGGTGAAATTCCTTAATGTCATTCGTCAATTTTCAGCATTTTCCAATGTTGAAACAATTTTAAAAAATTTTAACATTACCGATATGTAATGCAACTGGAGAGCGATCTATCTTCGTTCTTAAACGTGTAAAAAATTATTTAAGAAATAATCTTGGACAAAGTCATTTCAAAAATTTATTAGTAATGTTTATTGAAAATGACGTTATGCAAAATTTATGTTTTGACATTGAGGGTAGAGATTATAGAGATGGCATCCTAAGACAGCTGTTTCGAGATTTTGGCTCTCCTCAGTTAGGGGCAGCTAGTCTGTGAATTCTATACACAACACCCGAGCGTATATACTATCTCGGAAATAACATTAACACCATCAAATAGTTGTGGTGCCTCCTGTAGGTATCAAGCCACACTAAGCAGCATAATATGATTATCCAATACAGGAATATACAAAATAAAATTCGGTCGAGCGTCCGACCGTATAATTAATATAAATAAAATATACAATGAACACAAACGTGTTTTTATAAAGTGAGTTTTTAATAAATTTAAAAGTTAAAAATTTTTAATGGACGACTATTTATTATACTCACAATTTCATAGTGATATGTGTATAAATCACAGACGGTACCTTAAGACAGCTTTTTCGAGCTTTTGGCTCTCCTCAGTTAGGAGCAGCTCGTCTGTGATTTATACACATACCACTATAAAATTGAGTATAATAGTCGTTCATCAACAAAACTCACTTTATTAAAACACGTTTGTGTTAATTTTATATTTTATTTATGTTAATTTATTTTGTTTAATTAATGTTTTACTTTAAGTTATATTTTGAATGCAAATCCATATAGAAAAAATTATCGCCCTGCTGGAAATCGAACCTAAGGCCAATTTCTGAGCGACATCTCTACCTCTGAGCTACTGTGTCGACTACCAGCATATAAAGTTATTGTTACCATATAAAGTTATTACAAATTAACGTAAAATTGATTTAACGATATATCCTTCTCATGGCTTTACTCCATACATTTAGAATAATCGGTCTATTACATGGAAATCTAAAAATGTTTTGGGAATTTATTATTTCAAATTAGATTCAAATGAAGCATTAGGTATTCAATTTATTTGTAAAATTGAGGTTATGATTTACTTACATTAACAAAAAAGCAGCGGCGGAACAACATGACGTCCAAAATACATTAAAAAACTGAAGACACCAGCAAAACTACCATTATTAATTTAAATAATTGTTCAAATTTCAGTATTAATTTTAAATAATAAACGATTATTATATTGAGTTATACGCATTTCTTAATTTTTACAACTAACACCTGTTTACCATTACCGTTGTGGGCATTGTCTGCTTTTGACAATCCAACATCTCATCTCAAATCATTTTCTATGTTAAATATTTTTCCTAGTTTTTGGTGTTTTATTACGTTTTTGTGGTCGTAGATAAAGTATATAGTAGTGTGTAACACGTACAAAAACGCCAATTTCACACTCGTGTGACTGCGGCATGAGACGAAGTCGGATTATTTAAAAAATCTTGAGGAGGCAATTTCCTCCATCCCCCCCCCCAACGTGAGTACGCACCTGATATTAATAATTATATGTATTTAATTTTTGATAAAGAAATAAAAGGTATAAAAATTGTAGTAATTGATTTATACTATGGGGCCCCAAAAATTCTAACGCTTCAGGCCCCTTAAGTGTTAAATCCGCCACTGAATACTTATTATTGGTACAACACAAGGTTTAAATATCTCATATATCTGAGCAGCGGAACAGTGCTAGCGTCCCTATCACTCACAGTTCATTAAGATAACAAATCATTGATAATGTTAAAATTCCTTTTGTTCTCAAGGTTAAAACCCTTGGCTTAACTGTAGATAATACATTTCGTTGTAGAGATCAAGTTTCTAAATATATTTGCCAATCGTATGTCAATCTCAAAAATTATGTCCTCATCGATCCTATTTGAGCAATCAGGTAAAAAAGAACTTACGTGAAAGTTTCTGTTTTGTCTCAGTTCAATTATTGCTCTCGTCTGTATATCATTCTGCTATAGATGTTATTAGTTCTCAAAGAATTAAAAAAAAATACAAAACGCATGCCGGAGATTTATTTATGGTATTAGAAAACAAGAACAAATTAGTCGTAAGTTTATTAATGCTAAATGGTTAACAATGAAGAATCGTAGAATATTGCAATATCTGTGTCTTTTTCATCAGATCTTAATAAATAAGAAACGACCTTACTTATATGATAAAATTACTTTCAGAACAGACGTTCATAATATTACCACTGGATTCAGAGGACTCATCTCTCCTCCAGCTCATAATCTGTCAATTTTTGAACGATCCTTTTCGTTTCAAATATACACAGTGTATAACAACCTGTCTCTGAGCTATAAATCATGTACACTCCTGTCGTTCCTAATCAGTAATTTTTGGTTGCTATATATTTGAGGTAACACTGTTTTATGTAGAAAAAGCTATTGATTGTTTGATGTCAGTGTCTCTACAGAAATAACTAATTAGCTTGTTCTACAGATTTTTTTTAGTGATCTTACTAAATAATTCACGGTTTAAGTGATAGAGCAGGAGTAGGGTTTACCTACAATTGAACATTGCCGTGTGATGAATATATTACCTTTTATCTTTTTTTGTCAATGTAATTATTAAGTAAGAAACTTCTTACATTAACGATTATTTATGCATATTAAGTATTAACAACTGCTGTCTCTTTTTTAATCTTAATAAGCTACTACTGGTACTAAATTGTTAATACTTCAATAAGTTCTTATAAGTAATTTTTCTTATTGAAACTCTTTCTCAGGAATAATTTTAATTATTATCATTTAATTTTTGAAATGAGTAAACGTTGTGTAACTTGCTCTTTTTACTCAAAAAAAAATTAATTTAAAGCGATACTTATAATCAAACAACACCGTAAATGCATAATAATTACGTTATAATACTTAACTAAAGTTCTTAATGCTCCGGCCGAGGCATCTTATTAAGTCAAATTATACTCAGGTGTCGTGGGTGTTAATCACAAAAGCTGCTGATTAAATAATAGATTCAGGTAACTAGCTAGACTGTTGCTTGAATGTATTATTGACGATACCTTATACAATATAGCGCATTATATGATTATTATTATTATTAAATCGCGTCGATTTAATACAAATTCACTATTTACTAAGTTTAAACTGATTCTTGAAGACAATATATTGTGTAAATGAGAGAACTTTAACATTATTCAAGCTTCATTCTCAATAAATGGTAATTAATTCTCCACATAACAGAACGGTTAATCTGTAATTAGATTGTACTGAATGAGAATAAAACGGTAAAACAAATCTGCACCACTAGGTGTCGAATTTATTCTTAATTTTCTTCACAGAATTAATTCTATATTAACATATTCTGTAATACGGAACACACAAGAGATTTGTACCAATTTTTTATATTAATTATATGATAATAAGAGTAAATATTCATCCCATTCCAAAGGCTGACATGCTGGCTTCAAGAAGCCGTTCCGAACTATCTTAAAGGGTGCGAAAGCTACAATTCTCAAATTTTAGAGAGAGATTTTTAAACGGTCTAGTGAGATACAAGCTGGCGACATTACACCCAACAAAAAAAATTACCGAAATTCGAATCATATCAACTATTTTAGAAAAACTTATCAGCTCTACAGAAGTACCAAGCTATAAAATCTGACCAATTTATATAATTATCCTCTTCCTTATTAGTCTTAGTAATATAATGAGAACATTGTCAAGATGTGATTCTTGTTTAAAATATAAACTGAATTGAATTAATAAATGAACTGTGGGGTCTATTTGAAACCTTATCTTAGACAAGTTGCCTGTCTTACCAAGTGTCAGCCGAAAATGTTTGTAATGCCTGCACCTGAACTGGAGGTGTGAGATAATTTATAAATAGAGCGTTATCTGTGATGCATAAAATTTTAATAAAAATAAAGTGATAAACACGAATGTGGTACTATAAAGGATATGCATGGAAATTTCTTTCATGACAAATTTAATGTAGAATTAATTATTCTGACATGGGTTACTAGAAATTTATTTTTCATATTTTAAAAGAGATTGTGAAACCGTATCATTATTAACTAATAGTAATATAATAACTGCATTTAGAATTATATAATTTTATATATTTATAATTATACACGGAAATATGCGGCAAATATGCACGACTGCATGTTATTACGAAGCAAAAGGTATGAGTGCACTCAGTGCTCAAGTGCTTATTGCTGTTTAATATGCAAGTCACGCTGTAACAACCACGAATGCACACTTTTTGCTGCTTAACTTGCATGAGTGAAGATTTACTAGTAGAAAGAATTATTAGTAAAGATTTATTAGTTATAATCTTTAATGCACGAATTATATTTTATAAGAAAATTTTATAAATCAAAACATTAAGTATCGTTCGATTCATAAATAGCACATAAATGCAATTATCGATAATTTTCTGATAACAAGAACTTATTGGATATTTGGATCCTGTCGATCTTCGAATTCGAAATCAGATGATTTCTAAAATATGATTGGTCGTTTATGATCGCCGTTGGTAATTTTGACAGATGTATGAAATTTTCGCTCTAAAATAAATTGATTGATTTTACATCAGTTCAATTTTATTCACTCGTGTTTTGTTGCCACTTGAAAATAACTCTGGAGCCAGTCATTGGTTAAAACCAACGACTTTGGTGAAGAATAAATTATCCGATAGAGAATCAATCTCATGTGTATTTGTATTTTACTTATGAATCGATAAATTATTCGATTTTAATTGATTTTTGTTAATTAAAAGAAAACAGCGTATTTATAAGTGGTATATAACTTTTTGAAATTCTGCTTATTAAGTAGCTTCAACGTTACCTAAGGGTAACATTTGTAGCATCTGAGACTAGAAAAGGTGCACTTTGGGACGAATTCATAACCGAACTAAATGATTTGTTAGTGTTTCGTGCGGAACTGTAATATCTTCTGGTTTCGTGCGTCAACCAGATGGACAATCAAGTTCGGTACTAATGACTTCTGGTTTCGTACGCTCATCCAAGATTTACCTGCTGACCTTGGATACTTTTTAAAATAATATTTCTACATACAAATTGTTGATTTTCTTTTCAGTATTTTATTCATGTATGTTTTCACACCAAATACAAAAATATAAAGTATTATAAAAATTATTAGTTTAGACCAGATACGAATAAATAATTATTCTCATAATTTTTTAAATACTCATGTGATTTTTTTAAACCAGTTCGATTGCTTCATCAATTATATTGATTTTCTAATTTCAAGCTATTTATTTTAATTACTTTTAGATCCTAATTAATAAAAGGGAAATAATAATGGATAAGTAATAAGTACATATAAATAAGAAATTGTATGATATTAAGAATAAAAATGTATCAGCTTTAACAGATGTCAATTTACAAAGCATCCACATCGACACTTAAGGAAAGCAAGGTACATAACAAAGTAGGTATGTAGTATTATCCATCAATATTCTAAATTGAGTAAAGTTTCCGTTTGCTTTTTAGCACTACTAATGTTAAACAAATGATGCTTAAGTATACCCAAGAGACAGGAATTTGCTTACTTTTTAGCTGACTCTGTGAAATGTAGAATATTATAGTTGATATTATACTTGATATTCAGATAAGACCAGGTAAACATGTGCAGGTAATAACGCACGAAATAAGAAGTCATTAACGCCATTATTTTAATTCCGCACGAAACCAGAAAGTTTCAGGTAGATTTTCGTCGGCGCACGAAATCCGACGTACGAAACAAAAATATACCAATTAAATACTGTTTTTTTTTAGTTATTCAAAATATGACCAGTTGCTTAGGAGCCTGTGATGGTCTGGTTTAACACCGATAATGAGCCTGTTAATTCCGATTCAGAAAAGTACAGTGCCTGGTTATCGGTGTTAGGTTAATTATAACCAAGATAAACCAATTATAAGACCTATGACTATGAACAATAATGTACTGAGTTTTAAAAAAATAATTTCAAATGAAATTAAGCTGGTCTTTATTTGATGCAGACACAACTATCCCTATCAAGGGCCTCTTTTTTTAGCGCCCCTTCCTGTTTTGTTGGCAGTTGTTTGTAAGATATGATCTACGAAACAAATTCTTGTAAATCTATTGGTAACCCCGATTAAGTAACTTTCTTGAATCTCACTGCATTCTATCCTACGTGTTGCTTCAACAGAATTAAAAATGTATTGTAATCGAAAATTTTGACGGCCGTAACGTCAATGCTCCAGTGAACGAGTCAGTACACAGTGTCTCTGGAGCGTTTAGTGTGAGCAGTAGAGTATTTTTGAAAGATGATTAAAAATTACCGTTAAAATTTAGTTATTTGTTGATACAAATAAAATTAAATAGTGTTTTATTGAATGAACTCTAGAAATGTCAGTAGGATTAGTCACCTAGGTGCCGAGATGAGTAAAATTTATGAAAAGTCCAGGTAAAAATTGTTCTGAAGTCGGGACAAGTATTGGCGAGAGACTATTGGGTGATAAAATGATTTTGTGGACAAACTTTTTGTATTCAACCAATAAATTTCGAACATCTTGAGGCGTAAGACGTTGACGAAAGTAATAAACAAAAATTGATTAGGTTTATTTTATTGGCAATACTGACTTAGGTCTTGCACATTTAAAAGATTCCAAGAGAAGGCCTAACAGTTGTTTGATTGTGCTATTATGTCAGTATCTGATTTTGATTATGTTAATCCAAGTGCTAATTAAAAAAAGATACCGGTTAGAGGATGTGTGCTGATTATAGGAAGCTAAATTCACTTACAATAAATTCGACACAAATTAATGCATCATTGGTTTGGTTTTCGCCAAGAGCATTCTACCATGCAACATATCCATGGCATATCAGACATCATCAATGAATCCACAAAATAAGTAAATTCTGCACTACGTTGTTTTAAGATCTAAGCTAGATCTTTGACAAGAAACTTTATATAAAATTAAACAACTACTTCTTTCTTAGCACTTCACGATACTCAAATCACATTTAAGAGATCGTTTATCCGCTTAATGCTGGAGTCCACAAGGTAGTATTCTCGGTCCGCTTTTATATGTTTTTTAATATTTAGCATATTTACAAACAAGATAAGATAAGGCAGTCATTTTTGCAAGCTATGAATATCCAGATCTAGCCGCATCGCATATTCAAAATCTTCTGCAACACTTTGGGTTTGGGAAATGGCATATTAAAATCAATGAAAGTAAATTCGATAATGTAAATTTTAAATTTCTAGTCTTACGCCTCTACTGCGACTCGTAAGGCGGATGGTTAAATCAGAATACAAATCGCAAAAATT
This sequence comes from Agrypnus murinus, assembly GCA_929113105.1. Taxonomy (NCBI): domain Eukaryota; kingdom Metazoa; phylum Arthropoda; class Insecta; order Coleoptera; family Elateridae; genus Agrypnus; species Agrypnus murinus. The sequence goes on from OV816026.1 coordinate 22,935,722, forward strand.
GCAAACGATTGTATAGGGTATGAATTATAGTATCAACAACTATTAGTTTTCTATTCTGTTGATTGTATAAAATCTCTCTAAAAGTACTCAGCTACCAAAGTAGCACAACCGTATTGTTAGGCCAAAATTAGGACAATACCGAAGATATATTGGACCAAACGAATTACTCTATATTGGACCAATATAAAATGTGGACATTCTGCAATATTGATCCAATAACATACGCCAATATTTGCCCAACAACATACCCCAATATTTGCCCAACAATATATGCCAATGTTAGCCCAATAACTTATACCAATATTGTAGTCGAAAATAAATATGTATTAGTTAAAGTACTTGCGTAATTGACCTTACATTATACAGGTGTTCTGTTTATTTACTATTCTGTTATTGTATTTTCTGAAAAATATTTAATTTTAAGAGAAATCGTTCATTATAAATTTTAGAACTTAACACATAACGTCATTAATACAGTTTAATATCAAAATTACAGGAGTTCTCTTCTTAATGTTCACAACTTAATAATTAACAACAACTACAAGAGAAAACAAGATTTGTCGTTTAGAAACAACACTTTCATTAAACCACCATGAAACTACTTAGCGAATCGCCAACCACCAACAGGGAGAGTCAGAACTACAAAACAAATGCAACCGTATCACATGATGCGCAGATGCCAGATTATTATTTTCACCACATCCAACTGCCCCATCAAATTATTCGAATTATTATTATGTTAATTCGGACATTGTCAGTCAAAACTACTTTTGAAATAAGTTGTCTACGTCATAATTATGAGCAGTGAAACTGTCGAAGTAATTATTTTTATGTCTCTAGATCAATATTGGATTCTTCGCATGAACGACGATTTACATATAAACCTTATGTTGATATACTATATTGAAGCAATATTGCACACACCAACATTGTAAAAACACATCTAGGGTCAACGTCGATAAACCCAAACATCAGCTGAAACTAGTTAATCAATGTTGAAATAATTTTGGTTTACAACATTTCCAAAACAACATTGCGTCAATATTGGCAGGATATTGTAATAACAATATAAATAACTGAATCAATATGAGACCAATATGAAAACAATGTTTAGCCAATATCATGTGCTGCTTGATATGAATCGATTCCGCCATAATCCGGTAAATTTCCGTTCAAACAAACATTGCTCACTCCAGTAAGGCGGAGGAGATGAATTGAACAAGCGATGAAAGATTACAGCTAACTACAAAGTAGACGATTTAGTGCTAATGCCGTGTGGGCTGCACACCACTTACCTAGAGGTTATAGTACCTTCAACCAACTTGATAAAAAATTTATTTTGAAGATTTCCTAATATAATCTTTAATCTAATCAATAATAAAGATTATATGTTAATCTTAATTTGGCGTCCCTTGATAGTGGCACCTTTGTTTTGGTAAAAAGTGAACATCCGCTTGCTGGAACTATTAATATGTATAGCTATAGTTATAATAAGACACTGCTTTCTTTTTTGTCATTTTATAGAAAAAAATGTTTAGTAACTTGGTTTTAAACAAAGCTTTTAAAAGAAAATAAAGAACTGTCTTAGAGACGTAGTCTTGAATAAATGTATTTAAAATTAATCAAATACTATAAAAGCATTCATTTCAAAAGCAAAAAATTCGTTAAGATTTTCTTTTGTCCTAATTTGTCCCCTTTAAGGGACTGAATTTAATCGCTTTTAAAACGATTATACAATCGTAACTGATTTTATCTAAAATAAACTTTAACAAACAGATTTAATACCTGAATTAATTACTTTCTAACGATGAATTAGACGAAATTGCTTTTATAAATATTTAGGATCATAAAAGAAAAATTAAACAGTAGCAGTTTTTATGACCAGACCCAAGGCACAGATGCCATTAAAAAACAAAATAAAAGTAAAGTAAGAAACAAAGAGAACAAAATTGCAAAGATTTTTTTGCTGTAAAATAAAACTCTTCATTTTATCTGAAAATAATGACTCTGATTTGCATGAATGCTCTTTTAAACATACTTGGTCATTATTACTGAACGTTCCTCTACAAATGGCTTTCTGAATAGGCTTAGAAAATTTGAGATTTTTATAAAATCTTACGAGTTTAAAATTTATACAGCAAAAGGTATATAGCTAATTTCTTATTTTAAGCACTTTTAAGCATGAATATTGAGGCCAGCTTTTTCTTCTTGGTATTGATTGAGTCAATTACCTTTGTCTTAGTTAGAATTTTGTAGCCATGCTCTAACTAACTGTAAAATTACTCAACTAAAGACGACTAATTGAAAACAATATGATTTGTCAATATTGGTAAAAAATGTATTAGTGTTTATAGTGGAGCAACCTTACGTTTTTATCTCGGAACCGGTCCAAACTACTTCGATTTGAATAATTTTTAAATTATTTATTTATTTATTTATTTTTATAAAATACTAAAACTTTTACAAATTAGAAATTGACGCTCAGAACGGGAAATGTAGTGAAACTCGAATAACCGTTGTAGTTCGAAATGTGAAGAATGCAATGGTTTTTACCACGACTTTCTACGACCAACTGCTCTTGAGATATCAAGATTTTCGTTTACATAGAACTGTAAGAAACGTCGTGCACCACGAAACAAATATAGCTGCCGTATTTAAACCAAAAGGAATAAAAATAAACTAATAGTGGCTTCGAACTACCAATACATAGATGTAATAACACACCAAAAATTATCCTGTTCTGAGATGGTCTAGCAACCACTTCGTTATGGTTTTAGGTTATTCGAGTTTCACCACATTTCCTGTTCAGAGCGTCAATTTCTAATGTGTAAAGGTTTTAGTATTTTATATTTACAAGTCTTTAAAAAAAATTATTCAAATCGAAGTAGTTTGAACCGGTTCCGCGATAACGCTCTTTTTTTGCTTAACGTTACTCCACTCTTAATTACAGAGATTAGCGAGTTATAAACAGATTACATCTAACGCAAGTTTGAACTGTTGTAAGAGTGTAAATAACCATTAAATAATGTTTGATAAATCAAGACTTACAACTACAGTATTGTAGTGATGTAGTCATTAGATGAACAACTGACATGCATTCTGCAAAACCTGACCTTAAAAAGCTTAAAATTGCTACATGAACGACAAAGACGCAAAAGAATGAGCAATAATACGTTATTCACCGTTTGAATAATTGCCATTTAATGGATCAGATGCATCAATTTGAAAAAAAACAACACAATTCAATTGGCCCATAAATAAGGGAGATAGCCAATATCAATATAAAGCGAATATCAGATGGCGAAGTCTATAATTCTTTTTGTTCACTTAATTTTTCAGTTTTCATATACGCGTATTATCCTATTACAATGAAATTTCCAGCATTGCTTTATGGCAGATATAGTGGTGATAGAACGATTTTAATCAGAAATGAGAATTTAATTGTATTAATTGTACCTCTAATAACAGATCCAAAATTAAGCAGATATAGATTAATGGATTAACTAAATCAAGATTGAATATATACCGAAAATGTATGAAAAACCGTCTCCAACAAAGAAAGTTGTTTCCCAAGTCGCTCACAAATATCGAAAACATAAAAGAAAATTGTTACTATAAAGTGAGGAGATTTTTATCTCCCCATTTCGACTTTGTCTGTCTTTCAAGTTTTTATTTATTTTGCAAAAAATAAAACTGATTAAGTGATTAACATAGTAAAAAGGTTTACAAATTTATTATAATCTACCTGACAATTGTTTCGACAGTTAAGCTGTCATTATGAAAGGTAATATAAATATTATAAACCGCGTCACTAAGGTAAATACAAACAAATAGATAACTGGATAAAAAGATAAAAATAATAAACAATTAAATATCTAACACTTCCAGTAACGGAGAATTACTGAGCTCAATCCGTTCATTCATTAAAGGTTGTCCTGAGCTTGTGTTACATATATTTCAAAAGTTTCGAAAATGTTTAATTTGTGCTTGTTCTTATAAAAAGTATAGAAATTTAATATTATTTTGGGGAGTCATTGTGTGATTCTGTTCTAAAAGCTGTTTGGCATAATTAGGTTTTTCTGGACGGCTATTGCTGTAACAACGCACGATTTAAGATCTTACGTCAACATTGTTTTCTCAATATATATCGAAATACAAAAAAAAACAATTCAAACGGTAAATGCCTGATTTCATGCTATCGTGTGTTCTGTCTTTAACATTAAATAAAGATGAAAAAGTGGTAGTGTTGGCTTTAAAGGCTATTTTTTCAATTGTGGGTTTTTCCTACTATACAGTCTGCTTGATTTAATGCGCCCCGCTTTACAGTCAGAAATGGTATAAACCAATATTATTAAATGGCATAAAATTATCTATGTGCTAGTTCAGAAGATTTTGTATTTACCAAATCGGCGTGGGCGTGATGACGTCATCGAACTTTTTTAAATTACATGATAGGTATTTTTTTACTGAAATCTATAGAGTATTTTTTTATTTCACTCCTACACTACGGGGGAACCAACATCTAAGGTCATCTGTCCCCCATCTAACATGCAACACGAATATACACATCCATAGTTGAGGTGGCGGAATTTTCCAATTAGAAAAATCCAGCCGCCCCAAGTGGGATTCGGACCCACGACCCTTGGAACACGAGTGATGCACTGACACCACTCGTCCACCGCCGGCCCATGGATAGAGTATTGTGTTCTCTTTTCAACCATAATAAATATTCATACTCTTACATAAGAAAATTTTCAAGAAAAAACGTGAAAAATGATTTGCGACTAGTAGGCTTTGATTTCTGGTTCTCCAATTAATAAAACAGAATTATCTAGCAAGCTTAGGTAAATAACGAAACTTTAAGTATTCCAGTGACGTATTTATAAATTTTTCATTGGGAGGGAGAGTACTCTATAAAAATTCCAAATCAAAATACTTAGATTTTGACATAAATGACCTGGACTATTAAAGAAAAATCGGGAGTGGCTCCATCCCGTTAGCCCCCCCCCCCCAAATATGCCACTGAGTTATTCTAATGGTCTTTAATCTTCAATTAGGGAAAATGTAGAACAAATGATACAAAAATATGTAGAAGAAACTGAAAAACTTATTTTAGGATTCTGCGAATAGATAGAGATCCGCAATAGGAAATTATAGATATGTATTGATGCATTGCATTAGTGAAATGATCACGTGACATACTTTTTACTACTAGATTTCTTTTCTAATATTCTTTCTGTATCATAAGGGATACCAAACCATCGTTACCAGAAACATTAAAGACCTGTTACGTGCTGACTTCGTAGCACCCTGTATAGCTATGCTTTTGTGTTAAGTTGTATAGCGTTTAGGGATTTTCGCATTTTCTCTGATTGTAGTTGCCATTTTGTTGTGGAACTAATTTCCGGTTGATAGCAGAACTCACTACGATTTCGTGCGCTTGATAAGCTAGTTCTTTATTGAGAATATTTTCGTGGACTTCGCCGTTTAATTAATCTATTTCCTTGTGTTGTGTATTGGGAATTACCTTATTGCAGATTTGTGATTAATTTGTGGCGATAGTTTTTCCAATTTAGTTTGGAAGCCGTTATGGGATATTTTCCACTGTTCTTTTGAGGTTATGAAAGCTCACGTGCCAGTTTTGATGTATAATCGTCGTTAGCACCATTTGGAGGTGATATAATTATCTCTTAAGGTCACATCATACTTTTTCATTTTGGGTTTATCTTTACTCATTTTATAACTTCCTGGTTGTTTTACAACAAGTACATACACTACGTTGTATATTTGGGTTGTTACAAGACCATTACGCAGATTTGGTTGGTGTTGCCTCGTTCGATGACTATACGTTCGACCTGGTTGGTGACGTTCCTCTCAGTTCGAAGACGCCCTATCGTGAGTCAATGATAATATAGCAACTGGTTACAACAACAATAACGTTTGACAACCCTTTATTGTATATATAAACATTTCTGTATATTTGTATATTATAAATTTATGTGTTACATGGTTTCTCCCCAGTGTGCGTGTAGCACTTATATCTAGGTATCTGTTTCATATATATATATAATTTTGTCACGTATTATTTACTGTATTATATTGTTAGGAATATTTGCGAGTGAATACGTATGATTTTGCTCCGTAATGAATTGGTTAAAGAATTAAATTCGGAGGTTACGATTGCGCAACCTACATCACAGGTATTCGCGTTAATTTACCGCGCCTGTTACATGTTTGTGACTTTAGGTCAAGTCAACTCTAGAGTAAGTAATCGCGCTCGCATTAATCCTTTTCCCTTTCAATTTGTGTATAGAAATCAATAACCAATATTCAATTTTTGCCAAGGTTATTTCACATTGATCAATTTGATACGATTAATATCAATATTGATTAATATGATAAAATAAGATTTAAGCTTTGACCACGAGAGTTACTGTCTGTGAAAATGCTGCTATTTATTTTTGAAGTGTATTATTTAATACACATGAATAAAGGATACCAAGGATAGCAAAGGATACCAAACCATATTTGCGCGTGGGTGCCACACCGGCCGAAATATTTTATGTGAAAATTTCAGTATTTTGATTTGAAATTTTTATGGAGTACTCTCTCCCCTCGATGAAAAATTTATAAATACGTCACTGAAACACTTAAAGTTTCGTTATTTATCTAAGCTTGCTAGATAATTCTGTTTTATTAATTGAAGAACCAGAAATCAAAGCCTACTAGTCGTAAATTATTTGTCACGTTTTTCTTAAAAATTACCTTATGTAAGAGTATGAATATTTATTAAGGTTGGAAAGAGAACACAATACTCTATCGATTTTAGTAGAAAAATACCTATCATGTAATTTAAAAACAAGTTCGATGACGTCATCACGCTCACGCCGATTTGGTAAATACAAAATCTTCTGAACCAGAACATAGATAATTTTATGCCATTTAATAATATTGGTTTATACCATTTCTGACTGAGAATAAAGTTCCTATAAATCAAACAGACTGTATATGCAACCTTTTCTGATATTATACCAAAATATGGCACAGATATGTAATTTGTGGTTTTTGTTTCTGTTTCGGGACGTTAGTCGTCTTCAATACTGCTTCTGCGTGCAATAATCTGTTGCCTACGCGAAATTGTGCTTCCATCTACAGTCACCACACACTTCACGCAGTGATTTATGAACTCCTGTCTGCGTACAAACACGTAGAGTTTCAATTAAATAAACGATCGTTGATACGAACGCGTAATTTGGCTCGAGTAATCATTCTCAGTAATCTTAAACAAATTTACATATACGTATGTGTCATTTAACTTCATTCAGTCTATACTGACTTGAAAAGTAGACGTAAATCATTTTCATTCATTTTAGTAAAAATCATATACCGTGCAAACGCAGTTAATTTGTTGGGTAAGTACCGCCTACTGGATGTGCACTAGATTTGCCATTACTATTCTCGCATAAACTTTTTTTTTCTCGTATAAACAAAACAGTTGAAACAAACATATCGTAGAACCAATCTTTTTCATACCTGATCCTACCTAAAACTTATAAAAAAATTAAACATGATAAGTATTGCTTTAAAAGCAGTATTATCCCAGATACTTGAGATAAATTGATTTTCAGTAAAAAAAAAATTTAACAGAAAACTGAATCTAATTTAAAGAGTTCATTCTAAAAACAATGGTTTCACAAGCACAGAAATGCATTTGTTCTTCTCTCAAAACAGGAAAAGGAAGAGTAAAGCGTTAAAATCTGATAACTATTATCAAAAATCGATATACATAGACCAGCCTCAAAATACGATGCACTAAAGACTAGTACCTAAATTATGCTATTTAAGTGACTCTCTTATTTTGACTTACTGCGCAAATATAAGGCAATTGATTACAATTCATTGATTGGTATACCATGGTAATGACCTACACGCAGTATACCTGTATGTACATATGTAATTAAATGAATGATTTCTATATCTCTATTAAGTTTTAGTTATGTGCAACTTTTCAGATTGATGGTTTAGTCTTTGAAAGTCTACAAAGCTAGGCCCAAATATTAGATAGTTTCAGTACCATTATAGATCTGTAGTATGAATATGATTAAAAAAAGGGCAATGCAAAGAGAGAATAAAGGTAAAAATAACATGGTAACCCATCAAGTCTTGTTCCTGCTCCATAAGTATTCTTAGTGTACATTTTGGTTGATGATGATATTAAAATACTTTAGCAAAATTGTAGATAAAAAAATTGACTTATACTTAATTGCTCAGAAGGTATAGATCTTTTTTTAAATAAGGGACAAATTCTTTCTTCCCTTTAGCGATGGTCATAGATAATGTAGAAGTTTTCTAGATTAGGTTGAATAATATGTATAGCGATAGCACAAATACGCTACATAAATCTTGAAGACAGTCTTTTATTCTGCAATATACTTATGGTAGCAATACAATAATGGACAGCTGCTAATATTGAATGTGAATTCTTAGCGATGGTAATATATACTACTAGAAAGAACTTTATATGTTCTCCATTGGAAATCGTTTGTGTTAGATCAACACGAAATTTCTTATGGCATTGTGTTTTTTATCTATCAGTCGGTTTCTGACAAGTGTGAGTTTTCAAAAATTACAAATGAAAACAATCTATAGGCAACTATAAACTTTCTATAACTAGGTTTCATTAAATATGCGTTTCAAATTACTGAATAAATACTATGAAAGAGTCTACAATCCGCAAAAATGCGTGTTCAATCGTAAATGTTTTGACTTGGCTTTTTACAATTTTGTTCGTGTCAGTAGTAGAAAGATCTATCAACAAATTAGTAATTATATTAATCTTTCTCTATGGTGACTCTTTGTATAACACAGTATGGTGCAGTACTCAAGTTGTAGTCAGCATTTTACATTTAATCTCATCAGAAACTTAATAATTAAAAGCCGTAAATCGCCCTAAAAATGTCTTTTATGTGAATCTGTGTGATATATTTCCATTGAGACATACAAACGTATGCAAATCATCAAAAAATAGATTGCTTAACATCGTATATTATTATTTTTGACAGGATTAGTTACGAAGGTCGGTGTTTAAATCTGTATAAAGTAAATAATTGTTTATTGTTGTAAAATACAGATTACTCTTCCTTCCTAATAAATGAAAAGAGAATTAACCGAATCAATCTTCTATCCCTCATGTAACTAAAACCACTAACCTTTATCTTTGGAGTAGCGTTGAGCTACATGTAAATTACCAGGCATGCCGCATTAGTGTAACACTTCAGCAGTAGCACTTCAAGAAGTGCTTATGTGAAGTTTCTAAGTCTAGAAATTCCACATAAAATTATTACATACTGATTTATCTATGAGTGACCTATTTACTACATTGTTTAAGAGGAGTTAGTAAACTTAGAATTACTACTCATTTTCTATTTGGGTGCAATTCAATTTACGTTTGTAATTTAATTTTGCAGGTAGTCATACGAATTCTGAGCTGACAACGATGTATCCTGAATATCCACAAAGTGATATGGATAATATGCAACCAGTGTCAGATCCTTCTCATCCTTGTTATAAATTTGAACATCCTGATTTTGAGGCGAAGGAGTTCGCTAGTCCGGGGTATCCGGAAATGTATCCCAATCATACCAGATGTGTCTTAGTTTTAGAAGGTAAGTGTAAGATATTAAGCACTACATATTTTATAGGTACTACGTTTGTTCATTTTTATCGTTAATTGAGAATATCCAACAGTTAATTGTTTTACAAATTCTTATTGAGGTGTCTAGCACTATAATTAAAAGTGCATTTAGATTCCTATAGAAATTTTTGTACCGATTTCCACAGTTTCAGCTACTTTTTAAGTCCAAGGTAAAGAATCCATTTTAGCATTTGCGACAAGACGTCTTGCTAGAGATTCATTTATTTAACGCTAATTAAGGTATTTCGTTTGAAACTTTACAATTAAATTAATTTACTAAAGTGTAACTGTTATTACACTATTTAAAGATGTTAAAAATGATGAAAAATAATTTGGGAATATATCTACCAAGTTTTTAACCTTTTCTTTACCACATATCTTGACAGATCTTTATTATCGCAGACATCGAATACTCAAGGTGGCTTTCTAGCCACCAGTTTGAGACTTTTCTAATTACGTTATTGCTATTAGAGGTAGATCAATAATATTTTAGTTTCGCATTACTAAATGATATATCTTTAACGCTAAAATATACAGGGTGTCCTATTTAAATTACAAAAGTTAGTAAAGCTTCCGAAAAATCTAACATATTGGCAACACGGTCGACATCAGTTTTGAATTCAGCATATTATTTTTTTTATTTATAGAAAACTATGTTATATCAACATACAACATGTTATACGCGTCTGATATAAACTACATTGAAATATATGTATTGGTGGGCATTAATGACTGTGGACGTATGTGTAGGACTGCTGGTAGTACAAACATTATCTAAATGAAGTGTTCCAAAACTCCATACTTTTCCATATTATAATAAATCAATCCATCCAATTATAATAAAGTTCTAAAAATAATAATTAGTGAGCAATGCAATTAAAAAAAATGTATATACGAGGTTGGGATTTGAACCTACACTTTCTGATTACAAATTTTATGCATTAACCGCTAGACCAATCGGCGTACAGTCATTAGGTGTACAGGCGTATTATGTGATGCGATGTGAAGGGAGTTTGGATCTTTATAGACAAATTATTATCCCAACATTCATATAAATCAATCGGGAAGTTGTTTGAGCCTAATGGCAAAGTCAGCGAAAATCATCCGGGCACGTGGGTAGAGATATTTGTTCTGCAACCCTCCCTCCCCCATGAGAATATCACAGGCCTCCCGAGAACATTGCGAACCACGTCTTAAGAACCGCTGGTCTATGTTAAAAGCATGATAATTATTATTTCAGAAAATATTTACTTTATATTAAAACAGGTTGCGTTATCATTAAAATAATAAACGCAACAATAAGCAGTTTTGCTCTACGTTTTTTTAACCTGAGTAAATTTATGGAATTCATAAACATGACAATTGAAAATACATATTTTATTTTGAGAACGCGCTTAACAACTAATAGAATAATAATTTTATCAAAATCTGCATTAAATGATATAAAATAATTTCTTTTTTACAACCAATCAGTACTTCATAAAAGCCTACTGCAAAAAAGTTAATAAGTAGCATCCTACGCTTTTATGCAGAACTAATTGATTGAGAAATAAAAATTATTTAAATATAGCGCATATTAAAAGAAAATATTTATAAGACAGCCTCAAATACAGCACGAAGGTTCATTGCCATCGGGTGTGATCATGTCTTGTAAGTTCCAGCTTTTAGTTTAATTAGAAGTGGGCGAATTTCGAGTTTTAATATTTAAGGACACGCGAACAAATTATTCATTAATAATATTAATCAATCCTTAATTAATCATAAACACAAGATAGTGCTGTCTTCTTTAATTAATAATGAATTTCTATCTATCTTCACTACAGTAAGAAATTAGCCCCGTCAACAGTTGCAGTACTGGGTAAAGATTTTATAGTTAATTTTTTTTCACTTTATTCTTATAACAAAAATAATGCTTTACTACTGAAATTTATTTTCTCTCTATATTATTAATTAACTCTATATAGACTGAATATTCAATCTAATAGTATTCTACTTTAAAAGTATAAAAAAATCCACTCTAATCTTAATTTTTAAGAGAAGAAAAGCCGTTAAAAAGTGATCTAAATTGGCAAAAAAAAATTTGTTAGTGCTCATGTTACTCCAGTTAGGGTAAATAATAGGAATTGACAACAATTTACACTTGACAGTGAATTTGATAAGAGGTGTGTGTGTGTGAGAGCTCGCGCGCGCAATAACGACACTAACAGAAAATGGCAGCAATCCCTGCTGTTGTATTCGACTAGTTATAACTGTTGAAACTTTGCAAATTCAGTTCAAGTTACTAAAATTGGTCGGGATTTTGAAATTTTACAAATCTTTAAATAACTTAATGTAGCTGTACAATTTAAAACGTAACGAACAACTAAGCAAAATTTAGAGATCAAAATTATTTTTATTAGACCAAAAGGTATCTGTACATTTTAATTAATACTATCTACATTAAGTTTAGAATTGTAAAATTTTGAAATTTCCACTAATTTTAGTAACTTTTCAAATTGCAAAGATTTAACAGTTATAACTAAAACACCTGTTGCAAATTTGTTCACGACTTTTTACTGCGTGTGAATGTGAAACTTCGCAGATTGTTTTACTAATTAATATAAGCTAACATAAAACAATTTTACAATTTAAACATTTTATTAATACATGTATTATTTTATTAATTAGTGCTACTTATGATAAGACGGAAGCACATGAAACTTATAAGACATGATCAACAGTAAACTACCGTGAGTCCCAGGTGTCTATGATGGTTTTGTTGTGCTAATATAGCATGTAATTTTGTTTTTGGAAAAACGTCAATTAATTGTTCAAACCTATTCCAACTAAATAATTAGAGCAGTCAACAATATGTTTTTTGTTAACCAATTCGTAAAAACTAATTTTGTGATTTCAACTTAACGTGCCTATCGTCTGAATGTGCGCATTGTTCCCTCGCGGAATACAATCAATTCATGGGTTAGATTGTTAGAAAATGGCATACACATGGTATGTTTTTGATGGTTACAGGTTACAGTAGAACAGAATGGAACGAGAGTAAGCATGGAGCTTCTACGGGATAAATTTTCGAGTAGACTCATCAGCCGCAATGGAGAATTGATTTAACCGGCTAGGTCACCAGATCTAACAGTGCCCGATTTTTTATGGAAATTTTTAAAGAGCACGGTATATGTAAATAGTCTTCTAACAATTAGAGGCTTAAAATTAGAAATTCAAGAGGAAATACGCGTAATTCCAGAGGAAATGCTTTCCAAGCAGCATACTTAGTCATCGCTAGGTATCAGCAACTACCAGTGGAACTATTAAATTTTTGCCAATAGACACAAGCACGTAATTGCTACGGTTTCGTTACGTGCCTGGAAGCAAAATGGGGAATAATTTTTGGGTAGAAAATACATAGCGGCGTAGTAATTGCTACTTTCGTAGAACTTTTTTTCTCCTCTGTTTTCGCTTTGACACATCGTGTGGCGTGGTTACTCTCTCTTACTATTGCAACTTAACAAATGTTCTATCATTTTCTATACTAATGCTGCGATCGTGTCATAAAAAGGATTATTATTTTATTAACGTACTTAATAATACAGAGCGATTCATTGTTTGATTATTTTGTCATTCCAGTAAACCAAAATTATAGACCTTTGCAACTTTTCTGTTGAATGTGATGATGATAGGTCGAAAAATAACAACGCGCCACCGCCTTCTTTAAATATATCTTTTTAATAAAAAATGTCTAATAAAATATGACAAAAATACATGGTTGATACACATCATAGAAACAACTTTTATATTATTCCTGTTATGTTCTTTTAAGTGTTTAAATAAAAGATACTCAAGTATTGTCATTAATTAACTTAATTAATATTGAGTGAGCAAGGAGCATTACATACACAATGCTCCCACAAGTTTTAAAAACTTTAAAGTTGCTTCGGGCAAGTTACTGCTACAATAAAAATACCACTTTGAAGTTGAAACGACTTTAAAGTAATTGCCGTTCCAATATATTTAAAAGTTACTTAGAAATAATGGAACTACATAGTTCCAATAAATAGTATAAACAACTATACAATTACTATAACATTCCAAATTGAAGTAATTAAACCTATAAAGTCATACATTTAGTTGTAGTTACGTAACAACTACTCAATCAAAGTTCCGATATCAGTTACTGCTACTTAGATGCTTCTTGGGTTGTTAGTGTTTACTGATTTCACACACTGCCTAGAAGAATGCATTGCAAAATATATTAAAATGTTTCCTAACGTTCAATCAGTATGTTATTAATTTAATATTCTTATTAGTCATAGACACTTGGAATTCTTTCAATAATTCCTATTCAGTGTTTTATTTACATACAATAAACAAAGATATTGAAAAATTAGGTAAGTAAAAGCAATAAGCAACTACATCATAATTGTAGTAATTTTGAACTTTGGCGTAGTACACGGAGAGGTAGAAGCAAATCTCCTACTAGAAATTTTATGAGAGTTGGCATAGGTTACGGGCAGTAGTTCATTCTATCAACAATACAACAATACTATGACCAAGAAAAACAATTTCGTAATCAAAGTCCCGGGGTGTCTTTTAACAAAAATAGAAGTGTGATAACTATAATGAACCTGGGCTCGTATATTTTCAATATGTTCTTATGTTTTAATTATATATACGTAAATATTTATTTTTTATGCATGTTTGCATTGCAATAAATAAATCACTTATTTTATTATTGACCTTGACCTTGGAAATCTACACTATTTTCTCTCTAAGATTTCAATCTAAATAGAAAACAAATTGTACAAAACTTTTATAATAATACACTCTGAATAGGCAATATTTTTCCCATCTAGTAATGGTAATTTTCATGTAATTTCCAAATCTTACTCCGAAACGATTAGAAATTTGACTGTTTTAGTCTAAAAAAGGCCATACATGATTAAACATATAATTGTTTTAGAATGTGATAAATGTACACTAACATTGTATTGAAATTAACTCTACGTCTACACAAAGGTACAGATTAGATATTTTACTCTAAATGTATTGAACCCACACATACTTTTTAGAGTGGTTTAGTGTACGAGTTTGACACTAAATTTTTTAATGTGTTCAGATGATACAGAATATCATCCATTCATTAATTTTCGTATCCATTTATTCATTCGTCTATTTATTCGTCAGTAATCAGAAATGCGCATTTCTGTTAAATAACACTAAATTTATACTAGTCTCAGCATTGATTGGTTTTGGTACAATATTAAATGACAATTTCCTTTGTTTCATTCAACTAATCAAACTAACGAATTAAGAAAGTTCAACTGAAAATTAATCCATTCAGAAGTTTAACAATATTTAAGGTATTTTTAACAAAACTACAAATATCTCAAACTACAAAATGGACATTAGGATTGGATTTGGACTACAAAAATTAGGAAGCGTTTATATTGTCTTGTGTATAAAAATCAAAAATTATAATACAAAATATTTGCATTATTAAAAATTCAAAGTGGGGAAATTTTACAAAATAAGTCAAAATGTGACAATATTAAACCCACAAATATAAATGAGATGTGTATAATTCACAGGAGACACTCTAGGACAGCTGTCGCAACATTCATTTCTCGGTATTAATGTTATTTCCGGCTATGTATATAAGCCTGGAATGATGTGTGTATAATTCACAGGAGACTATCTCTAGCTGATGAGATCTAAAAAGATCGAAACAGCTGTCCTAGAGTGTCTCCTGTGAATTATACACATCTCATTTATATTTGTGGGTTTAATATTGTCACACTTTGACTTATTTTGTAAAATTTCCCCACTTTGAATTTTTAATAATGCCAATATTTTGTATTATAATTTTTGATTTTTAAACTCGAATGGAGGACAAACCATTCATATTTATTGTTGTTTATATTTATTCATATTTATATAAGCCTGGATGATGTGTGTATAATTCACAAGAGACTTTCTCTAGCTGATGAGATCTAAAAAGATCGAAACAGCTGTCCTAGAGTGTCTCCTGTGAATTATACACATCTCATTTATATTTGTGGGTTTAATTTGTCACACTTTGACTTATTTTGTCTTGTATATGTTTCGCAAGCTTAGTTGTTTACATTTTGTTACTTCCTTATATCTTACAATTTCGATGTTCACCGTTAAATGACGCTATAATGTTTTGAAGTACGTAAGGCCAAACAATTTAATTAGCATTTAAAATTACACAGTTTACCCTTTTTTATGTAGCTTTGGCTGAAACGATTTCATCAAAACTAAGCAATAACTATATTAACAATAAAAAGAGTATGCACATAAGATATTTAATATGATTACCAGGTCTGCCTCAGTATCATAATCACTGAGTTCAGGATTTGAACTAACTCCAAATGTGCTACAGGCCGATTTATACAGGGTTGCGATTATGTATGGAACCGGGTTCGTTCTGCTAAAACGGTTTGAGCTAGAATCCTGAAACTTTAAAGAGACTTAGGACTCAATAAAAACTACTTATTAAAATTTAAAAAAAATTTTTGATCCATAAGTTTTCAAAATGCAAAGCCAACTTGATTTTTTTTAAATGGGAACATGGGTTAAATGGGACATTTAATCAAACAAATCATCAAACCTATTATACCATTCAATTCGGAAAAAAATAACCTTTTAAACGATGTCCCATTTAACCCATGTTCCCATTTAAAAAAAATCAAGTTGGCTTTGCATTTTGAAAACTTATGGATCTTTAATTTTAATAAGTAGTTTTTATTGAGTCCTAAGTCTCTTTAAAGTTTCAGGATTCTAGCTCAAACCGTTTTAGCAGAACGAACCCGGTTCCATACATAATCGCAACCCTGTATATGGATACTATATTTATAGTACGTGCTGAGTTTGCAATTCTACGCGACGAGGCCATTCTTGGTATGATTGTGAGATTAAAGAATTTTTTACGAATATGGATAATGACATCGGTTCTACTTCGCTGTTAGAACATGTTATACCTGCCAATTATACAGCGCCATTATCAATTTTAATATCGATCATGAACAGAGCAAGATGTTATATGAAGCGATGCTTTTTGTTTTTGTTTGGAAATCGCCTACCGTTGTGATAAATGAGGCCAACGCTTGCCACTTCTGTGTGGATTACTGTAAGCTTTGTTTTGTTAGTTGATCTGACGCTTTTTCCATTCCTTACATTAGCAGTACTCTTGATAGTCTACTAAGCTTCGTGATAGTCAATATCTGATAATAGCGAATATAATAACTGCGTAGAATTAGCAAATTAGCGTGATAGACAAAATGGCGAATAACTAGTGTACTTAACCAGGAATTTGGCAGTGACTTTATTGATCGGTGTGATGAAGTTATTTCATACCTACGTGAGAACTGCTAAGCATAAAACGACGGGATACCTCTATATATCATTAAATTGGTAGAGACGTGATGCTTTACGATAGGCGACTACTAGTCACAGCTTAATATTGGCATACAGCTTCGACAAACTGAAGATTTTGTAGTTCATGTTAAACTTTGTAACTCAACTCTAATATAAAGAAGGAAGTCAAGTTATGAAAAAGCTAGAACTTGATATGATTTTTGTAAGAGACCTATTGAAATTGTACCTTCTCCATATCTATATGATGTAACAATTTTACACTTTTCAGCATGACGGCATTTGTATCTTTAGTCTAACAATTTATATTGTTTCCTGCATTGTGTCGCTCCAGTTGCCTGTCTGTTTCATCCGTTTCAGCACCATACTTAATGACAGGATATACGCATTGATTAAAAACTTTTTTTAATATGTCTTTTAAAGGAAGCCAAGCAAAAAGCAATTTTTCTTTGCAGCTCGCAGGTTTGGTTGTCGCTTCGAGTCTTTATGGCATACTCTAGGTGTATATGTATTTATCTGCTTTGTATTAGCGATGTAAGCAGATCTTAGACAACCACTAGGAGCTTTCTGTCTTATATCTCATTTTACTGAAATTTTAAGATATCAGAACAATATCGTCAACAAACCGCAGACGGTTTAATTTATCTTCATTTACATTCATTCGTTTTTGTTCCATTACTTCCAACATCAAAATGATCCTGTTTTCATACTGCCTCTTATCGACATACCCCTTCCTTAGCTTATTTTCCGGGAATTAGTACACAATTTAATACTCGTGTTTTGATAATTCTCTTAGGCTTCTGAGTTAGACCTGCGTATCTGTACTCAACTCGACATTTCTTGAGTCACTTTCCTAATGTTTAGTGTAATTTTACAGTGTCCTGAAGATTTGTTGCGTAGCCAGAACGGAACCTAGCTCGCTGCTCTTTAGGTTGCTAGAAATCTAATTTGTTTCCTTGTCGGAATTACTATAGAATTACTATAAGGATGATTATAGTATCGTTATTAGTATATAATTTCCAAAGTTATATGTATCTTTTTTATGAATAATAACGATGACTACATTACTCCACTTAAGGCTGGTCGATGGTACTGGTCTGTAGGCGTAAATTAAACAGTTGATTGGCCAAATTTATTAGCTCATGAACTTATCCATGAACATTAATGCTTGCCATTTTATTTAGGGCATGCAGAATTTGGAGAGTTGGAGGGTATTCAAGTATCTTTCTATTGATGGAACAGTTTGCCGAACTCGATTCTACTCTATCGATTCGGTAGGAAACTGACTTACACATTAAATGAGATAAAATATGGGTGATGTGTCACAGATCAGATTCCTTAGTTAACGAGCGGAAAACAATGCTTAGATCAACGTTGTGTCGTGCCTTGCGAAGCAGGGCACTGACCGTTATAGGCTTTCGAAGCATTTTCAACCATGAAGCTATATTTTAATATTCGCCGAGTCGTCTACCCATTCTTGACAGCACAAGTTGGTGTTGATAGCGTTTTCATTGAATATAACAGGAAGAGGTAAATGCCGAACCGAACAGAAGATGATGACGAGGCAAGCGGTCCATCAGCTCGTGTCGACCTTACTAACTGCAGCTGATATTGATACTGATTGCAGTAGATGTTGATGTAATGTTTATCAAAGCATTACGTGTTAGGATTTAATTTAAAACCATTTATGGGACATTTATTTTCTGTATGAAAATTTAGCATCTTTAGTGATTAATTAATAGTAAACGATAATAGGTAATGCTTAAATATGTTCAGTTATGAATTCTTTGTAGGAACCGAAAATGTATTACCGAAATACGAAAGAATGTGTAGCCATAAATTAGTCACCCCTCTGACCTTACATCTGCGTCTTAATGGTTTTTGTCACACCCTCCGAAGCTAGAGAAAACACATATTCAAAAGTTTACAAGAATTAGGGTTGTTAGGGTATCAGTCGGTGATATAATTCGAGAACGGACAGTTTCATTATGGTGGTGTGAACGGGCGGTCGGCTTCGAAAGTAAAAGGCCTTAGCGGTATCGGCTGTTGAGACTAAAAACGCAGATATGCGTAATGCTAATATTTACTGTGCTTGTAAAATGAAAATGGCACTTATATGTGCTGGCACCTGTTAACTGGTTGTTGTTAGGCAGCATGAGATGTTGCTTGAATTGTGATTGTTGTCAATGTGTTATATTGGCTTTATGTTGTTTGCAATTGATGGAATTGCTGTTATTGCTGTTTTGATGTGTTGATTGAGCTCTGTAAAATTAACCGCACGGTATACTGCTTGCTTGGAGACGGAGAGACGCACGTGTCTCAAAGTCACATCAATGGCGCTGGCTGATCACCGGGCAGTCCTGGGGTGCATATTCCCCTCTAGTTTCCAGTATGTCAATCCCGACGAGGGGTGGTCTCGGGGAAGGTGAATACAAGACGGTACCCCGGTGTGTACCTGGTCCTGTTATGGTTAGGCTAAACGCGCCCGATGCCGCAAGCATCTGTTTTAGGTCATCATGATCGTGGTAGTGCACTGAAGATCTTTACTCCCGAAGGGTCCATCATCCAGAATCAACGTGAGACGGCACGGGGGATCCCCAATCCCCCCGTAAGTACTGCTAATTTACATTTAAACGGTAAGCGACTAATGTGTTGTAATTATCTTTTCATGTGTGCCTTAATCCGACTCTGTGGTATTTTACGTTTTGGTCTCAATGCGGCATGTATCCGAATTGAGGCATAACTGACCGTTCCCGCCCACTCAGGAGCAAGCAGTCACACCACCCGAAAGGACCCGTCAAATGTAACATTCAGAACTGGGGATTAACTTTGATTTCTGAGAATTAAAATTCTTTAAAATAAATGTACCAAAAGAATCTTTAACAAATTTAAATCATTATTGAATTACGCCTTTCACACTTTGCTTTTGTCAAAAGATATTTAAAACTTAAACTACGCCCTAGTCTAGCTAATTACCATTTAAGATAATTTAAATAAAAAAAACATTTACTGCACTTTAATTTTCAATTAACCATTACTTCAACCTCTTGGTAAGCTTATTTTGAAAAACATTAGTGGACTTACTATGAAACTTTATTAACAATCATTTCAATAAAGATAAAGAATTATTCATTCGGCAGTTACTCAACGCCTCAAGATGCAAAAGGGACATAATTCAGTTGTCTTAATTAATTTCAGGGATATTCGTTTGTAACAGAAAAAGACAATGAAATACCCTTTAATTCTGTAAATAATTAGATTCCATCAACAGGTACTTGAGCGTTTACAATGAAAAAACTTTTGTACGTCTAAAAGTATTAAAAAGCAATGAAAAATGCTATAAATTAGACCCTGCCGAGGTATTGTTGTTACATTAGGCTTTATTATAAAACGTGGAGACTTAATCCAACTTATAGCAAAGATAAAATACGGCTTGAATACATAAAAAGGAGGTTTATTCCTTTATTTTACGAATATTGCTTTGATATGGTCAAATCAGTAATATTTTGACTTTGTAAGCACAACAATCGAGAATAAATTATGAAAAATTATTATTCATAAATCTACATTAACCTTTTTTGTTACTTTTTATTTCTGTGTGGTAGAAAAATGCTTATTAAAAAGCTTTTTTATGTTTTTCTGTTTTGGTATTCGATAAAGCACACCCCTAAGCCTTTTGTGGGTGGATTTTTATTCGTTAACGGAAAGCAACAAAAAAATCCCATTATCTCTTTAAATAAGATTTAATAGCTATTATTATACAGTTTGAACTTCTTTTTAACATCTTGATTTTTGTGTCTTGTGAACAAAAAACAAAAATCCCAATTAATGAGCTTTTTCTAATCCACCTCTCAAAATCGAGAAAAATCGTAAAGGGATTTTGTACACATCGGCCTAACTGGACGTGATATTTTCATTCCAACAAATCCTAGCGTTTATCCTTTCATTTGTTCAGTCTCATATGTGGATTTAACGAAATATTTCCGGTTAGAAGTACTTAATCAGTAATGTATTTTCGTTAGTCCTCTATATCTATTTACGCTTTTTTATTTTATCCGTCAATAAATTCTCAAAGAGCTTTATTTTGTAAGACTAGTAGAAGAAACAATTAAATATCTCTTCTATGTACAATCACAACTCGGTAATGGAACAGATCGTGTAACCTAATTTAATGAAGGAGTAATGGAGTTCTCTATGCTTTATCCCTTACTAACAGCACTTCCTTAAATTATCTCTCTTCCTTGTCGTCTAGTGATGAAAAGTCCTTTGAATTCACACACTGTAATTGGGTTACGGTTGGAACAAAGCGGAGACCTCTTAATTATATTTCATTACAGAAGTTGAGGCTACTAGAAGATGAGCGAATTTTATAAATATTCTTTTTTGTTGAATCATTGCAAAGTAGAAAATATTTATTATTTATATTAAGTGTAAAGTTTAATTTAGTAATCATCAAAATTTTTATATTAACCAACCAACTTAATGTCATCGATTGAGGTGCCAAAATTCTAACAACCCAAACTAATTATACTTGGACATACAATTTGGAATACTTACGCTAGGCTTAAAATTTATTACTACGGCTTAACTAGTCTTTGGTCGAAATAATTCCTTAATAAGATTCTTGTTGGGCATGGGAAAATTAAAAGGTTGGCCAATTCGAATGGAACGGTGATTGTAGTTAGGTGCCAGCTTGTTTTTGGTATCACGTTTAAATTTGTAAGTTTCTCTATTTTTTAAATGTCCTCCATATGCGAACGTATTTTTTAATAACTGAACTCAATTCAAACAAGCAAGTTTCGAAATTAATCAAAGTTCTTTATTATGCCTAAGCAGTAATTTTCATAAAGGACCCCGCACGTTTCTTATGGAAAATGCCTTTCGCTCAAAGTGACTGAAAATACTATCACTTTGTAGGTATTTTAGCACAGAACAAAAGTGTCCATGGGCGCTACTCATGAAATGCGATATTTTTTTAGAAAAATTCAAAAAACGTTTTGCAAATCGAAAAATTGTATTTTGCTGTATGAACGTATTTTGTGTGTATATTTATGTCAATTCATGTAAAACTGTAGTTTCTATAAACTATGTTACATGTTTCTTCATGATTTATTATTAAGAAGGCGTTAAAAAGCAATCAAACCATTTTCGATTGCAAATAACATCTCTTTTTTGGTTTGATATATTAATCCGATTGTTTCAAGAGAGAAGTATTTCAATATTGTAATGAAAGGTTGTGGCTGCTATATCTTCAAATAGTAGTGACAATAATTGATCTCGCAGCTGGAGTGAAAGCACCACAACTGTGTTTGCAACATTGACATTATCATATTTAAAATTCCCAATATATTGCAAAAATTGGGAATATATTGGAAATATTAGGAATATATGTTTCCAATATGACCAATATATTCCTACTTTTACTAGGGATCACCCAGATTATTCTGTGCGCTAATAATACTATGCAAAACGGTGAGTGATGGATAGTTAACAGTTTTTTGGTGTCTAGCGTAACCTAAATACCAAATCACTGCTATAGTGTGCGAACATGCACGGTTGAACTCGCTCATTAAAATGTTGGCGTCGTTATTAGCTGCATTTGAGAAAGAAGGTCCCTGTATATCTAATATGTAACCGTCTGAAGCTACATAAACTGATGGCCTCAGCAAATGTCTTCCTTTATGGACGCTGTATGACTGACGCAATACTTTGAAGCAAGAACTCTTTTCAATATTAAGATAAGTGCAATCATTGTAAACAATAGCCTTTGGAATTCTTGGTTCATTATTGTATAAATGATTTGAAAAATCATTCACGTGTTGTTGTATATAGTCTTCCCGTGTGATCGATTGGAATCCTATATTTTCGTTAACGAATCGCACAGCAAGTGATCGTTTCGCCAAAGAAACTGCGAGGCTTGTAGCTTGTCTTGAAGAGTATTTGAACACGATACTTAAGAATTCGTCACTAAGTCCATGCCTCAGTTTGCACAGTAGACATAATAAATCCTTCTTTGACACATAACGCAAACAATCTCCAACTGGAACTGGATCGCAATATCCGTAAAGGTCGTTGAACTGCTCCTTAGTAATGAGAGAAACAATTGCGAATTGAGTGTCCGTGAAGTTCTCTTCAGTGTCAAACATGTTACCAGTGTCATTCAATTTTTCTCGAAGTCCTTGAAAAAATCTTGCGATCTCTTTGCCTGGCAACACAACTGGTCTGTTGACATACCTTAGGCCATCCACCAGGTTTGGTAAAATCAAGCCCGAATCACTCAAATGCTCATTGCAAGATACAGTTCTCCTAGGGACGTATATGTTGCGCTTTACAAAAATATCGATCCGACATGCAAGCGTAAGGTCGTGGATATCACCTTCTGCATTGCACATCAAGCAACTGTGTTTGTTAGTTTGCGATAGTACATTTAATCTCAGACAATCAGGATTGTTTTGCATTATGTCTATTTCGCGCGTTATTAAAATGTTGCAATTATTGCACACGCGAGTTTCGGGAGTTATATTTTCCTCAGGTCGGCCGTTTGCAGCACGTCTAGCTAGTGCTATTTCTTGTTTGGCGGCGTTTTCTTCTACTGATAGTCGGACTATGGCACGAGGTATCAATGCGTTATCACAAATGAAGCATGGTATCCGGCGATTTCTTTGGGCCATGATTTTTTAAGACGTACAACTAATCACTAAAAAACTAAATATTTTGTAAAATAAAGAACCCTTAACTGATTGAATAAATATTCACCTGTTGTGAAAAAAGATTAAGCCTATTGCAATGGTTTTGTTAACGTTATTCAAATGAACGTTTATTTACATTCCAAAAGATTATTTACAGAAGCAAAAAATAA
Source organism: Agrypnus murinus (assembly GCA_929113105.1). Lineage (NCBI taxonomy): Eukaryota > Metazoa > Arthropoda > Insecta > Coleoptera > Elateridae > Agrypnus > Agrypnus murinus. The sequence continues at coordinate 22,959,661 of OV816026.1, forward strand.
CAAACAATAACAAAATAACAACAACTCCTTCCTAAAGTATTAAGTCTTAGAAACTTTTTATGTTATTTACGTTTATAATAAAAAAATGAAAATTAAACATGATTTAATATGTATCTTTAATTATTATATCATACAAAAAACATATGTCAAAGTAGTATCTTTGAAATACGTCAATAGAGTTTATGTTTGAATCAAATATAAATGTTTTAGTTACTTTTTAACGCCTTCTTACTTATAAATCATGAAGAAACGTGTAACATAGTTTATAAAAACTACAGTTTTACATGAATTGACATAAATATACACACAAAATACGTTCATACAGCAAGCTACAATTTTTCGATTTGCAAAACGTTTTTTGGATTTTTCTAAAAAAATATTGCATTTCATGAGTAGCGGCCATGGAGCCTTTTGTTCTGTGCTAAAAGACCTACAAAGTGATAATATTTTCAGTCACTTTGAGCGAAAGGCATTTTCCATAAGAAACGTGCGGGGTCCTTTATTACATAGCCAAAATATCTTTTAATAATAATTTAATAATCGTAAAATTATATTTTGAATTTAAATACAGAAATAGAATCTATAGTCGAAATGAATTCCTAACCACTCAGATGTTATACTAAAAAAAATAAACTGGTTTCCAAAGGTTTTAACTATTACAAAATGCTGTTCCAAATGTTCTGATTTTTCTTTGTTAATTTATATTGAAGTAAATTTGTTACAGACCAGTTGTATATGGAATTTAGGTCAGATTGCAGTTTGTTGCAATGAATCATTTTTATATTGATCCTTTGTAAAAATTTTGATATCGTCAGCAAACATCAGAACTCAGAATGTCCTCTTAATTCCTAAAAGGTCCTAAATTCGGTCTCTGGGGGACACTAGAAGTGGGGATATATTCAATAGACCAGAAGCCATGACATTCAACGTACTGTTCTATTTGCTAGATAAGACAGCTTCAACTGTAGAAATACATTTGAGAAACCCACCTTATGTATTTTCTTTAGCAAGAGCATGTGATTCAACTTGTCAACTTGGTACCAGTTTTCAAGGTTGATCTTCCTCGATAAAATGTGTGCTTACTATATTTTTAATTTGAAAATAAATGTTGTCAAATAGATTTACTTTCAAAAATTAAAAAAATATTTAATATAATATATTAAAAATGCCTTGTTGCAGAACGGTACTAAATTTTAGAGCAAGAGGTTTTACTCTGCACAACCTTTAATTATAATATATTGCGATGAATTCGCATAAAAAGAAAAATTTGTTATTTTTGCCCCACGTTGACAGCGACTTAAATATATGCGATAAATTCGCATAAAAAGAAAAATTTGAACTTTTTCCCTTACGTTGGCTAGCAAAATATAAATATATGCGGTGAAAGATTGGCTAATTAGAAATAAAAAATTGTTTTTATTCAATTTAATCATAACCTTTAAAATTGCGAATAATTGCTGTTAGATCGTAGATGTATTTTATAATTAATTTGATTTTTAGAATGACCGTGAACTATGGAAATACTATACAACGTCCGTCTTTTATAAATTCTTATAGGATTTAAAAATACCTTTTAATAGATTTAAATAATGCAATAGTTGTATAAAAATGTTATACGAGTTCTTAACTAACTCAAGATTATGTAACATAAGTTGGGCGCCAATTAAATAATTTAATATCTGAAAAAAATTATTACAAAACACTCATCTCAGGGCGAATGTGGATGCTCGTGATTACAGGTTGAAATTGAAATAACTTAACTGATAACTGATTGTTTACATTTGTACTATATTATTTTTCACGACTTTACTCTGTCGCTTTATTAACTGGACTGAACTTTACATACGTTCACGTTCGTCGTACATCAGGAAGTGCCTATTTACATTTGTACTATATTATTTTTTATATCGACTGAACTCTGTCGCCGTATTTTAAAGACTGCTTAAAAACAATAATGTTCCTTTCGCTTACATACTAACTATTCACATCATCACATTACACAATCTGACGTCACCTTACCATCTAATACAATGACTGTACACTCATATAAAATACATATAAGCAGATTAACATTGTTTGTCACAGTGACACATATCTATTACAGATTATTACACAACACTTTACGTAAAAATAATGATCTATTTACACAAACAAAAACCTTAAGAGAATCTCATTTCCCGTTGAATATTACTCATTTGAAATTTATCATAAATGAAGTACATAATAACAATAACTTGCGCACAACTGGATGTTACATATTCTTAAGAACTTCGTGAGTAAACTGTTTGATAATGAATAAAGAAACATGTATGATTTAACTTTATTAAAAAGTATACACATTGATTGTATAATCAATGACACACAAGTAAATAACTTAAAAATATTTTTAACTGGAAAAGTTGCTAAAATATTTCTAAAGTGTTAGTTTTTAACAAAGATTTTATAATTTTACAAAATTTTCAAAAATTTCCAAAATTTTGCAACTAAAATCCACAGCAATATATATACGGAAACTTCGTCCGGACCTACAGACTTGAAGTATTTAGCAAAATCTTCCGAAATTTGTTCAGCTGTTGTAAGTTTCTTTCCATCAAAATAAATTTTATTTTGTAAATACTTCCAGAGATGTTGATCGTCTGCTATTACAGTTGTTTCTATGTTTGTGATATATAATTCTGATAGCATGTTTTATCATTCATTTAACTTCGCTTCGCATACATTTATATGACGATGTTGCTGGTAAAATAATACCAAAACCATCTCATCTAATGCAAGTTAAAGCATCTTGCGGAAGTGACGTTTATAGGCAAAAATCAGCCTGATTGGTAGTTAATAGTGAAACCGCTCATTCGTAAAAGAGATTATCGTCATTGTATTACATAGAAAGGTGACATAGGGGGTGTTGTAAATAAATTACAAATTTATTGATTTATTGTAAACAATTTATTAAGCGCCAAAAATTAGAAACCGGATTTGTATGCATTCAAAGAGCGAACCGTTTTATGCAATGCAATACAAGGAGTCATACTTTGTGATCAAAAATTCATTTATTTTGTAGAAGAATGTTACAGGTATTTGTTGGTTACAAGATTTAATCAACAATCTACAAAAGTATGAGTTATGTCATATATTTTTCAACATTTTTAAATTTGATTTTACTATTTTAAATTTTTTTAGATAGTTTTTATTAGAATATTTCTAATTTATTTCTTAGTTAGTTAATGGTAACTCAAATACTTTCAGTTTGTTATAATATTTAGTTTAGTTTGTTAGACGTATTGACTTTTGACTGATACTAAAGTAAGAGAAACTTGTGTGTCGTTTATTGAATGTATTCCGTAAGCAATTAATCCTCTATTTGGGTTTATGATTTCCGTTTTCTTGACCTACCCACTCAGCTTACAGTATACAGTTTTTTTTTCTGTAAGAAGATAGTCACAGTAAAAAGCTTTATTGGAGGTAAATTTTTATTATAAATATTTAAGCATTATATTATGCATTATATTTTAAAAGTCTTCAGATCATATTAATGAGAAACCTAGTCTGTTAACACGACAATAAGCTAATCTAAAATAAAAAAGGTTATTCCCTGAAAACGGTAAATTACTTTTATCGTTTACGTTGTGCGCTTTATTGTGAAACCACATTTTATTAAAATTCTACTCTCGATTTTCTTCTTTGTTTGTAGAGGACAGTCAACAGAATACGCGCGCTCTGCTCTCATGAATCAATCCATACTAATCCTGTAGGGTAATAATCAGAATGAGAGACAAATTTGTCTTCAAGCATTCTATTTGTAGAATTTTCAACCCTCCAGTTATGAAAACACAAGCAAATCTAGAATAAATGTTTGAGATACGGGTAGGAGTTTATTTGTCGGTTTATTCTGAAGATGAAAACTTGCAAAGCATACATATATTTGTTTTTAAAAATATGCTGAACTGCTGACTGCAGTATTTATTTAAATGAAAATAATCGGTAAATATGTACTGTGCACTCAATTGGCATTCGATTATTGAGTTAAATAGTTGCTATCTTTCGAAAGGTTGTTCCAGTTTTTGTTCTTACTCAAACATCATTAAACTAATAGTGAGGCTTCCAAGGTTTAGCGTTTGTAACCTTAATAGTATGAAATTTCCAATTCGTTATTTATGTATTTAAAACACAACGCTTATATTGTTCCAGTCCGTTTGAGAGTTCTACCCGGCCGATTCACGTGATTCTTTTTTTTATATTGAAGCTGGGATAGATTAGTCAACACTACTTAATTTCTGTATTTCTTTAAGTTTTATATTTTTAAATAAATCTAAAACATTTATTTGGATACGCACGCGAACGACAATCCACTAGCAGCGGCCTCTCAATTTCCAGCGCTGTTAACTTTTAGAACTATTCACGATTATAAAAGTTTGCTGTAACTGACCACTTCCGTTTAACGTTTGATTTGTTATTAGTTTCCGTAGACAAACCCGCGTTAGTTAGAATTCATGGAAAGCAAACAAATTGCTCAAATATTAGGTGATGGCAATTGCTTATTTATAACTGTTTCGTATTGTTTGGACAAAACAAATCATCGTGAGATACGTTTCCCAATTGTTACAAAAGTTGTAAATGATTGGGGCGATTATTACAAAAATTTCAGCATTGGCGATCAAACTTTCGTGTTCCAATTAACACTGCTTTAGATTACGGAAATGTTATGTCCTGCGGTAGTGAATACACCGGCCATATTGAACTTTATTTTATAGGTCAATTATTATTTACTAACTTTTTTATCTTAAACTTTTAACTTAGTAGATTAGTCAACACTACTTACTTTTCATTTTTATTTAATTTTTATATTTTTTAAACCGTTTTTTTTAGTCTGTGGAGTTTTAGTTTTGTGATTAATTATTTATATTTTTAAGCATTATCTGTAATCGATGCATATCAATATGACCAAGGCCAACTGCTTTACAGTTCTCACACCACAGTTCTCCTTCGATTTTCATAGTATTTGCTGCGGAATATTTTCACGAAATTCGATATATCTGTTTAGTTACGGTTGGGTTCATTTAATAAATATTAATATTAATCACTTTTGGACACCCGAAGAATTGTTAACAATCACACAACGAATGTTGTTAATACGTATATATATATATAAGGAAATCCTCTAATAAATAAGCCTTTTGAACGTCTACTTTCTCGCAGTCCTTTTATATTGCCGTTACTAAGAGAAGTTAATAGTCGCGTCAAATTAGCATTTCACTTCCAACTTTTTGCGAAGAAGTCCGATTGAGATGCGGTTTTCTGCAAAATGTTCAGGGAGTTGCCTATAACAAAAGGTACATCTAACCTCTGTACGCTCGCAACTTTTTAACAATTAATAACTGTCACCCGGCGAAGGTCAGGAAACTGGTGGTTTTTCCGCAATACAATGGGGGCTATTCAGGATATTGAAACACCGGATGTAATGGAAGGTTACTGTAATAATACACTGACATATTATTGATGTTTTATTTATATAATTCAATAATTTATTGGAAAAATACCATAGACATGGTAACAAATGCTCGAGAGCTATATTCACTGATGAATGCGCGGTAATATCGTTCACAAACACGTAATTGATCAATTGCGAAAAAATCCATGTAACCGGCACAAACATTCATAGGAGACTGAACTAGATGACTCGATAATGTAGTATTTTGGTTGAAAATTCGAGAAAAATCGCGACAGTCGGTGCGAAGACAGGACATAACATTTAGACTCTTTGATATTTGCCGACCGGCGAGAGAGAGAAGTGCAATGCTCCGAGATCCACCAACAACAAACAAACACGATTCCAAACTGCTTGGACAGTTTCGAACTATTTTCTATGAACTTATTTCAGTAAAAAAGGGTCTTCAGGTTGGGAAGGATTATTAATGTGTTGATTAGTTAAGTTGGAACAATTAAACAATAAACACTGATATTTGCCATCCTCTTGTACCAATGATTCGTCTTGGAAATCTAGAAATCCCTAAAAAATCCCGGTTCTCCAGATATTTTGGGGTGAGAGCTATTACTTTGTTAATTAGCGAAGTTGCAACAATTAGACAATAAACAATGATATTTACAAGACACTTGTGCCGATGGTTCGCCTTGGAAAGCTAGAAATCCTGGCAAAAATTCCGGGTCTCTAGACATTTTGCGGCTCGAGTTTTTAATTTGTTAATTAGCAAAGATACAACAATTTAGCAATAAATAATAAAGTGACCCTTCTTCTGACTTCAGGGCTAAAGGAAGCCCCCAAGAAAACATTTTCAAGTCATGTTCATTGAATCGTGTGCGAGATTTGCCGGAAATTTAAGAAAAAAGGGTTATTTGTTAAATAAACAATTAAAAAGTTGCGAGCGTACAGAGGTTAGATGTACCTTTTGTTATAGGCAACTCCCTGAACATTTTGCAGAAAACCGCATCTCAATCGGACTTTTTCGCAAAAAGTTAGGAATTTTCTCTTTTTTCATGCTAATTTGACGCGACTATAACCGGATTGATAGCTTTTGATTTTTTTGCGATTTAAATTACATAGAGACATTCACATTTACGGATGTCCCGAACTCTTGAACCTGTGAACTTTTGTTCATTCTATAGTTTTTTCAAATAAAAGCGAAAGCAAATTCATATAGAGGGTATCATTTTGTCGATCCAGCAGAATTTAATTAATTATCTGAGAGAATCAACTAATTTATTAATAATGTTAACTAAGCACACCTCCACGCAATAATAAAAAAACTAGATGCCGAAATGTTTCGAATTACGTTTAAAAACCTTTAAAGTTTCACTTTTAAGAATAGTTTTCTTTAATGAAATAAATAATAGATTAGTAAAAGTTTCACAAGTTTATTATACTCTACCTGACAATTGTTTCGACATCGCACCTGTCGAAACAATTTGTTAGGTAGATTGTGGAACTTTTACTAATCTGTTACTTATTTTATGATTATGACATTCACTATATGAGGCTAGAAACAATAAACAGGTAACAATATTGCAGTTATAGAGTAAATCAAAATAATGGGTTTCTGTAAAAATAATGATATTAATTAAAATACTTGCAGAAGCTTATGTTGGCTTGGTATATCTGAATAGAATTTATAACAGCTCAACATTGTGTATTAACATAAGATCGGCGCACAAGTTACCGACGTGCCAAACATATACCTAAATTTTTTTTGCAATGAAAATTTAGTTGATCCTAGACTGAGTTCACTTGTAGAAAAAATTGTTCAAAATCTTCTCCATAAAGCGTTCCAGTGTTATCACAGTATAGTTATAACCATTGGATTGCACTCTAGGAAAATTGAAAACCGGCATGTGTGACCTTGTTGATTCTCGGGCTGTTAAACAACGGGCCGGCTGGCTACGGAACCACAGTTAAGCTATGGCATACGATCCTCGTTATTAGCAGCATGCAACGCGATGACGATAGGCAAGTCTTGGGCGAATTAATCGGTTTGTCACTGTTGTGTGTGATATTATGCGTCTTATCAACTTCAAAGTGCCGACAATCGAGTGGGTATGCTGTATATTTTATTAGTGTGGTGTTATCACGAAATAATCAATATTTGTATGAATTGTAATAGTTTATTATCGGTTAAAACAAACGGTTTTGTTCTTATCATGAACCAGATGGGAAATACTCCAGTCTGCACTCTACACTACACTAAGACGACCACTTTTAAACAGTGGCTGACGACCTTGTTAATCCATGGATTTTTTCTATTTGTTTTTAGGTATTTTAGAAAAATTCACATTAAAGTATACCCAGCTGTTGCACTATCAACTTTTTTATAGGATTTAATTAATTGAATTATGATTTTTTTTTAAATTAAAGCAATGTAAAGTAAAGTGAATTTTCCCTTTCATTTCTTCTCTTATTGCTAAGTAGAAACTATAGGCATGTAGTTCTCATATCATTCTTACATTTTTTTGCCAGTAGAACTATAACCAGGAGATATGATTACTGCATTTAATTCCGAAACTTGATTATAGAAATTTAATGCTGTGAATAGTAAATACGGGTGCTATAGGCTTTGTTTACCCGTTTAAAACCGTTTATTTACCGACACAACATTAATGGAACATAATCATAGATGATTATGAGCTACACCTATTAAGCATCCGGTAACTATAGGACGACTCAGAGCAAACTTCCATATTCTATCAGCTTCTCTCATAACTATACTAAAAATAATTATAATTTTATGTTTGCATGGGGACTTCTTAGTCATGCGAAAATGATTTGAGATTAGCGTTACACCAGCAATTACACGAGCACTTATAATATTGATGTAAGTGATATTGCAGCGATTATCCAGATGGATACCTTCCAGCGCGTACTAATGATTCTTCACAACACAACACAAAAATAAGTGACAACAGTAATATTATTTTGACTAATACTTAATCTGACTATTTATTCTTGTTCTTTTTTAAAAGCTGTTATTTAAATATATTACTTAACATCATTAGCTTATTAAAGTTAGTTTTGTGCCTTTTCGTTAAGAAGATAAGATAGTCTTGTATTAATTAACATTACTGTGCTTTACTCAAAGCTCATCAGAGAAGGGTTTTGCATATTGATGGTTTTAATATTATTAGACAATGTAGCTCAGGTTTTTGTTACTCGCTTACTAAAAAATGCCGTTTCGTGTTTGGTTCTGCCAGAATCTGTAACTATGGTTTTTTATGTTAAAATTGTAAGTCCAAGAAAAATATTGATAATTCATCTTACATAGATTTAGCGTAAGACAGCATCTTTAATAAAGATTTTTAATAATTACTAGGTCCGGCCAAGGATAATTAAAGGGTTTGCGAATTAACAATAGACTGTGATTTTTATGAGCGCCACCTAGATTAGTTGAAATTTTAATAATTTTTTTCAAGATCATCAATTAGTTAATCTATTAATAATTAAAGTAATTCTAAATCGTTAAACAAAAACTTCTAATGCAAACACACATTTTAAAAACAACTTAAACAAGCATGGTTAGTGCTTAAATAACAATTTAAATAATCTCGATACTTGCTTCAATAACTGACTGCTAATTAGATTTTTTATTTTTTTTTCTTTCTATTGTAGCTTCGAGTTGATCAACAATACAGTAATAGTACCTGATACTAAAATGGAGATCCAAAGAGAACGGAGCCACTAAAATGATTACTAAGTAGCAATTCTAGAATAGTAGATTTTTTTCTAATTATTATTTAGAGTTTCGCTCAAATCTTTAAGATGTCAAATTGACGCTTTATTTGGATTTGGTTAAAATCGGGCCTAATTGACAAGAATTTTATTGAATCGTTTTTCACAATTATAAAAGCCATCTGTTTAAAAACAGTTGAACATTTAATATGGTTTTATAAAAATGTGAGGTTATAATAATTTATTTAAATTCTCTTTATCAAATTGTGTTTTTTAAACTCCAAGAATAACTAACACAAAGAAACAAGAAGCTGCCCAGAGATCTCTTGCGAAAAGGGCACATTTCAATTCTTGCAGTTTTCCACCAACAAACGGCCTCTCGTTTGATAGGTTTTGTTTACGTCATTTTTCCATATTTCTCGAGGATTATGTCAATCTAGTAAACCACGGTCTATCGAAGGAATTTTATAAAAAGATAAGATATTATAAGATATACATCGATATTCAAATTATTTACAAACCGTATTAATTTTTATATTTTTATTTACTTACAGCTCTTCGCTACGTAAACTGTTTTACAGCTACATCAGATGCATTGTTCAGTTAGATTTTATATATAACCAATCGAAATTTTTAATACGTTTGATGTATCTTAAACTATAATTACAAAATATAATTACTTATAAAATATAATGCGTACTTCGCCCGGATATTTTCAGCGTGGTCTGTACTTGGACCTTCAAACGCCTCGCGGGTCGCCGTGAATACACGAATATACAATCGGCTTGCGCCGTAACTTTTTTCTGAAAAGAACCGAACTGTACTTATTTACACATTGAATTCGCTGCACTTGATTCATTGATTTAATTAGTAAAAAAGAATAACAACGGGGCCTTTATTAACTGAACGATTCATTTCAAATCTAGATGGATTAAAGATACGCGATTGTTGATGATCAACTTAATCAAAGATTTGAACCGAACACAAATATACAACGAAAATAGAATTACACTTGTGCGTTAATTAAATTTATAATACATTACCTAATTTAAAATGGTGTAATTGTGTGATTTAGTTGGTGATCGTCAATAATTCCATATTTTTAATTTATCTTAATGACGTTACTGATAAAATATGTTAAGCTGAAAAACGCTATTTTTGTCAATTAAGCAAGCTATAAGAGGAAGAGTTTAGTATAATTTAAGAAAGGGGAATTTTAATGAGCATACCGAAATTCGATGGGAATCCTAAGAAAAACAACCAGGCAAAATAAATCATTACAAATATTAAAAAGGAACCTATTTCCCTAACGAGGTGTGAACCCTATCCCTAAGCACGTTTTCGGGTACTTTACCACAGCACATTATTTCACGTCTAAGGCATTTCAAGCAATTCAGATTTTAGTGTTTATAGTCGATAATACTAGTCACTACTTTGCATGATTTTTAATTTTCTCTATATCTTTGTACGTATTTGTAGTTTTTAGTTGTAATGCTTTTATATCCAACAACTTGTGAATATTTTATTTGCAAAAATTAAAGAAATGAAACACTTATTATTGGGTAGTAAATATTATAAAAACATCTCTTGTGTTTTTCTTTGTGTGAGAAAAAATGTGCACAAAACCATTTCACATTTTCAAGAATGAAAATGACTATTTTCATGAAGTCCGAGTACAGAGGATTTGAACTCTTTTCTTGTAGATTTTCCGCCGCTGATACCAGTAAACGTTATACGTGATTCTCTAACGTTATTATGATAAGACGTCTTCCATTGGAAGTAATAATAACACGATTCTTATTTAAGCACACGTCTTTTCGTATGTGACTGAAAATTCAGAAATATTTTTATAAATATTTGCCTTATACTTGCATGAGTCAAACTTTATCTTTTAATTAAAAAATTGTTGCAGACTTTTACTTTTTCTTTTTCAGTTAATACAAACTAAAAGGGAAAAATTAGGTTCGAAAATTGAATTCTAAAAACAACATTAAAGTTTCAAACGCGCACACGTTAAAAGTGTCGACAAAAATAGACAATCTTTGATTAAACTAGAACACCTTTACAACTCGTTGGTTAAAACGAAAGTTAGATGTGCGCTACTTTCCGAGAGGGTTAGTTTATTATGCTTGAATGTAGTACTACAACCCTCACAACTTGTGGGACACTCCCTACACCATTACTATATTACTTTTGTTATTTTAGACTGGTATAGACTTTTGTACTTATTATTTATTTTCAAAAAGAGATATTGTGTAGGCTACTCTGACCGCATTGTTTATTTAAATGTTGTTTCTTGTTATGAATAACACAACACTTTTGTACACTATGAAGAATTATTATAGTTTTTATAGAAAGAAAAAGTTGTATGTCAAGAAGAACCAATTGAGTTCTTTCTCCTCGTAATAGACGCCAAAGAAAATTGTTTTTTACACATATAACGTATAGTACGTGTTTTTGTTGTATGTTTTTCGATACTTCCTTCTAATTAATGAAGTGGGTGGTCGCACGAGTCTAACTCTTAGTCAGGAGGTCCGAGTTCGATCCCCGGAACTACATATACACTTCGCCGTGATTTCAGTTGGGCACGTTAAGCAGTCGGTCTCGACAATCACATAAACATCTTTCTGTGTTTGTCGTTAAAAATAACCGCCCTATGCCACGCACAAGTATATATTTACTTCAGTGGTTTAGCAATGTTAATTACAATTAACATTTATACAATACAATTTATACAATTATTTATAAATCTGCCGTGTCCAGACTTGTAACAAAGTTACAAGATACAGAATGTGCATTTAGTGCGCAATTGTTCGATATTTCCTAACCTATTATACACCGTGTTCGTTGTAACATTTGCTGTAGGGAATTAGTATGGAAAATCTGAAATATGCCAAATAGTTCGTTCTTGAATAAAAGTCGGTGAAATTAATAGTTGCAATCGTTAGAAAAGATATTCTAACGTACTGTCCAAAAATATTACCCTTAATAACAATTCCAATTCTTCAGAAATTATAAATTCATGAATTATTTGCAAAACATTAATTTAAAAGCCCAAAACTGAAAAGTCGACGCGACTTGTCTCCGTGGTTCAATGGTTAACGTTCGGCTTGCTAAACCGCACGGGCTCGTGGACTACAACATCGAACCCCGTTACAAGCAAGATTTCTTTAAATTTCATTTGTCATTAATCTTTAATTTAATAACAATTTAAATAATTTGTTATTCTTTTATTTGAGAAACTTACGTAGAAATAATAAATTAGAAATAAAAAATAATGACACCCAATTAATAAAACGTGAGTTCAAGAATTCTCAATACGTATTTATTTCAAATTAAAATAAATAAAATGTAAAATAAGTACTTGTCAATACTAAAACTTTAAACGTATTTAAATCTTCTGGATTTTGAGTGTTAATAAACTAATATTGTAAAAATTGGTTTTTGTAGTATGCAGTATAAAAAAAACGCATCATCAGTTTTCATTTCTAATTTATTATTTCTTGTACGTTTTTCGAATAAAAGAATAATAACAAATCATTTAAATTGTTATTAAATTCAAGATTAATGACAAATAAATTAAAAAAAATTTTGCTTATAACGGGATTCGAACTTGCATTCCACGAGGCCGTGCGGTTTAGCAAGTTAACCATTGAACCACGGAGGCAAGTCGCGTCGACTTTTCAGGTTTCTACTTTTAAATTAATGTTTTGCAAATAATTCATGATTTATAATTTTTGAAGAATTGGGATTGTTATTAAAAGTAATATTTTTGGACAGTACGTTAGAATAACTTATCTATCGATTGCAACTATTAATTTCACAGACTTTTATTCGAGAACGAACTATTTGGTATATTTCAGATTTCCCATACTAACTCCCTATAGCAAATGTTACGAACACGGTGTATATCGAAAAAAAACTTTTTATACAAAAGCTTCTTGGATGGTTTTTTGTGTTGTACGATCTAAATATTTATTTCTCGGTATCTACGAAAGCTACACAGTAGGTAACGGTAAATTCATGCGATATATGGAGTATTACTTGGTATTTATTAACACCGCTATGCTCTGGTGTGTAAATCCGTTAAAAGTTTATTTTCTTTATGTCGCGGTTGGGTCATGCAAAATTGATCCGAAATTTTGTTTAACGTGGTCCACCTGCGTTAAGTTTAATGACCACGGCTCTCTTAGGAATCAAGGAATTGCATGCGGACTTTCACTGCTCGGATGAGTTCAACCTCAAGTCCGATTGGGATTTGGAAACTAGGTCTGCCTAGGATATTTCAGATTCTCGTCACCTCGTCCTACCATAATTAGGCTTGGTGAGCCTTCGACAAAGCCCGTCAGACTCTACCTAACAGTAGACACCCGACCTATACCAATTAGAAGGTGGGGTTGTCTCAGGTGTGAGAGAGGTGTCTAAGTTGTGTTAGGTTTATTTTTGGAGTTACTGTAACAGCTTAGAATTATCTGGTAGTTTACAAACCCCACGACCATTGCCTCCCGAGTTGGTAATTACTTCGCGGGAGCATTTTACACAGTACTTAAGTAATTCCGCAGATTCTTAACACAAATTGATAACTATTGAACTAAATATTCCTTTTTGCCAGCCTAGAAAGTATATTAAACTTTTATATTCCTCATTTGTTGAACACTCTGAGAAATTTTCCAGGTCAATCATGTGCTTACACATTATTACAACCTGTCTATAAACAATCAATGAAGGGAAACTGATTAGTTTCAGTAAGAAACAATCGTTACATACGATATCTGTTATATATACGATATTCATTAAGTAAACTTGTACTTTCTATTAAATTATATTCAAAAAGATTTAAACTTCCACAAAACATTTCATGTTTTTCAACTGTTTCTTAAAAAGTAGGTACAAATAGTGGATTTTAGAAGATCTTTCACAAAGTAACACAATGCAGCTTTAATTTGGGTAGAAGGTTTAGAGATCAGATCAAGAAATAATGCTAAATGTCTGCAAATGATAATTAACTGTATAAATCAAAACAGAACTTTTACACTTTCATTACAACCAAACATTAGACCTTTTTATCAAGATTGGAATAAAATAAATGAAACCAATAAGAATTTCTATAATTGCGTTTATGTTTACAAATGCTTTAAAAAGATGAAATCCAGCAAATTTCAAATAACAAATTTAATAAATTTAATATAATAGTATAAGTTTAATATTTTTGAGAAAAAAAATTCATAATCAATATTTTATTAAAGAAATAAGGTACCAAAAGCTAAATAATTAGTTTCTAGTTCAAACTGACTGATGGTCTAGAATATTTAATTTATGAAATTAAATTGACTGAATTCAGTATTCTTCGCTTGAGAACTACGCTTCTTCTTTACTTCTTTTTTAATTTGGTAGCTTTCAAGCTTATTGCAAGCTGTGAGCTGCTGAATAGAAATATTTAATTGTAAATAATAAAACATACAGAAAATCACTTCATGGAAAAAGTCATTAAGACAGTTTGTTCAGAATCACAAAAAACTAACTAAATTTAACTTTCAATGTCAATGCGTTTTGAAGTGATTGATGCATTGAATTTGTATGTTAATTTCATTATATTCTATAAAATAATACATCTACAAAAAACAAATAAAACTCCAAAGTAGCACAGTAAATAATCGGGCACTCTGCCTGTGTGGCACAAAGTCAAGTTATTCTGAGAAAAGGCAGATATGTAAGAAATTATCTGATATCACCAATGCTCACTTTAGAAAACATTACTCGTTAGTGTGCAAGTAGTATCTTTGTTTCAAGCCTGTCTACAGTAGATTCTCCCATTTTAGGAATTTAAACTTTACCTACTTATTACTTTACTTTATACTACTTACTTAAACTTTATTTATTAATTTAACTTCAAGAAATCCGATTACAACATTTCAACTCACACTTCGTGTTTTAAAACGTTCACAACAGTTAATTAGCATCTGAAATCTATTCGCATCATGAATTTTTACATTTTAACTGCATTTAGGATCCCATTCTAAATACCTTTTCATTAGATTCCTTAATCAAAACCAATATATATCATTTGTTATCGAAAAATGAAATCTCAGATGGTATAATTACGAGTAACTTACATAATATATGTATGACAGTAATCCTTTTATACTAATATTCTAGTATTTCTTCAATTCAAAATAGCACTTACAGGTAAAGTCTTATATATAAGGCTTACAATAAACAAAAGTCTAATCACAAACAGCATTCTCTAAGCTAAAGTGCTGACACTTACAGCTCGCTGAACTCTAAACTTGTTGTTTAAGAAGAGGGAGGTTTCGAAGGCAGCAATGACTTTCGTTTGTAAATACTACGGGGGACTCAACTGAGGAGACGAATCGGCAATGGGCATTCCAAACATTTGCGTACCCAATGGCCTGTATTTTAAAAAATTTTCGTTAGAGGGCGCTTCGGTCCTTGACAACGCTCAGACCACGCTGGCCATTGTTGACAGTTCGCTGGAGTGCCATATGGGTCGCAATGTTTCATAAAAATTAGCCAGATTTGCGATAAAATTTGCGATAAATCGCATAATCTGTCAACACTGTCAGCGTTGTCCAGAATCGTAGCGCCATCTAGAAGTAACGTTCAAACTTGAATTAACGTTCAAGGTCGGGGACGCTTTATTTGACTCGTTTCGTCTCCTCAGTTGAGTCCCCCGTAGTAAATACGTTAACTGTTTAAAAATTTAGTTGCACTATATTGGACGCTGATCGATCCTTTTATCAAAACAAACGCAAATTTACCGTTATTAATGACTCATATTACGGAAATTATAGAAGTTAACTCATTATTGATAATTCCAGAATTTACAAAATTTCGTTTTGTTTATTAAGAAGTATAGTTCTTATAGAAAAACTAGATTTACTAGGTGGTAGCCCAATCAAAACAATTTTCAAGACGAGTTTCTTTTCTTTAATTTAACTAATATAATTAAAGAGGTAAGCAAACTTTCACAAAAGAAGATTTAAATAATAAGCCCGACTAAACTATAACTTAAGTCTTTCTCCAGTTAACAGGATTCTTCTCAAATACAAATTTAACTGGAACAGACTGATTTGAACTTCGAATACGTCACTTGACCGTTTTCTCGTAGATACTGTTTATATTTTACTTCCCCGAAAATGGAAAAGTTGTACATACTCTACTAAACTTTAAAAGAAACTGTTGGTTCCAACCAACCACACGATATTCTTTACGTCAATAACTACCATTGATCAATTTAGGCGAATCCAACCCCATCGGAGAACTATAAAAATATCTGGCAAAACATGAATTATATTTTTAAAAGCGATTTGTTGCGTTGTGAGAATATTTAACATTAAGGAAGTTCATACATTGCTATATATTTTAGACAAAACTAAATTTCGTAGAATGCTAATTCACTTTTATTTTGTGCCTTTTTTTATGATATAAGAAATAGAGAACGTTTTGCGTACGTGACTAAAAGAAAAAATATAATCTTTTAGAAGGATAAATAGTTTTCCAAAAAATAAATTTAATTTAGCTGTTAGAGGGGGGAAAATATTGTCAATTTTTACTTATAATATACTTTTATTTACTTTTTACTTATTAATAATTTCAGTACATTTTCGTGTTCAAGCACGTTCAAGCAAGTTGTAACAACTAAACTATCATTTAAATACAAACCAACTTTTAATCTTTTAATTTTATAAACGCCTAATGTAGAATTAAAACAACATAACAGCCGCACGATGGGCCTCTATAATAATAAATGCCCCTCCCTCCCACACAAGCTTCTAGTTTCTGGGACCTGGTTTCCAGGTTATGGGCAGTAGTAGTTATTATTATTACACATTATAACTTACTTGAACTCTTATCTAACTGAATATGCCAAAATGGTTCTATTAAATCAAATGCTGAAAATACCCTTTTAATGCTTAAGAAATTCTGATGTATTAGACTTAGATTCTAATGTAGCTAAATGATGGTTCTTCTCTATATATTAAAATTAAATTTAGTTCCTTTGGATCTAAGTATACTCTTAACTTATTAGTTAAATTCCCGACCGTATAATTGCCATATATAAGATGCAGGCATGTGTGTAATGTGGGAGACCGACTATAATCATAAGAATGACTACAATAAAACATTTCATGTTTAATTCGTATCAGCCTATGTAATGGGCATCAATATGGCTGCTCGGCTATTCAACAATCCAGTTAATTTGTCATATCGTCAATGTTTTAAGGTGGCTTCTGCAATCAAATGTATTTTTCAAAATTTGTGTTTTGCGCTGAAGTGTGACTTTTTTACTGTTTGTAATTTCGAAATCACGTAACTCCAAAGGCTAATTAATATGAGAGTGATGGGAAAGGAATTAATATTGAACTGGAAAAAAATCTTTACGCTAAAGTACAAGTAGTTTACAGTATCATAGCTACATAATTTTAAAGTTTCTAAATTTTAGAGTTACAGCTATAAAATGTTGAAAACTTGCGTGGTCTACGTCGGAAAGTTTCAAACATTGGAAAGATTAATGTACATACACCAAAGCCTTCATTTTTAGATATTAAAAAGTGTCAGAGATATAGAATATTGAACGATTTCAATGCTTCCACATTCAGCCTAAAAGTGTTGTGAATGCTTCTGAATTAAATCTTATTTAGGTGTGCCAGTTGAGTATATTTTTTGTGTGCTATAAATGAAATTATAATATTATATAAAAATACATTTTAATTCAAAATCCACTAAGCATGCACAACATCAATCAATTTAAATGTGCGGTTAACTGAAGCTACAAAAACTGTTTCAGCAACATATTTCAAATAAATGCGAAAAAGATCAATTTTGTCTTTATACATTTATATTGTGTAAGATCACGTCATGTTAGCAACAGAGTTCACCGATGTATGGTTATTGCATTGTGTTATTATCCTAGATGAAAGAGAATCAGAAAAGTTTGCTGATGCATTTCAGGCAATAAAACAATAAGGTAGCACATTTAGGTATTAAAGCATAATGCACAATACGGTCTGCTACTAAAAAGTTGGAGAAATTCATTATTAATATATTTTTATAGCTTCGTGATAACATTTGTAATTTCACGAGTTTCTTGAAAGGTTTTCTTTAAGTGGTAGTTTTGAGATCGAACATTCGATGTGTCCAGATATGTGTAGGTATTATTTGCGTGAGAAGTTCGGAGCATATTTTCACGCCAAGAAAGTATAATAGAAAAGACTTCTACACGTTTCTGTAGCAACCAAGAAAGATTGCCACCCAGCGCTTACTTATAATCTTAGTTTTAATAGTTAGTTTTAATTAGTAAAACCTTCATTTTACCTTTAATCTTGATTTTTTACTGTTATGAATAAAAATAGAAATAAAATAATTAATTACAAATTTAACAAAATTGATTGAGATTTATATACCTGACAATTATTTCGACATATATGATAAGCAAACGGAAAAGTATGTATATAATACCAAAAATAGGTAACTTGTATCGGTTCAAAACCTCAAGATTCAATTTCATACCGTTAAATGCGAAGTTAAAGAAATAATCTTAGTACGGCCCTGTATATTAGGAAAATATTTCGTCGCGTCTAGATATTAAATGTTTTCTCTTTACATTTTTAAATAAGCAAATGAAATTCTCACGGTTAGACATCATTTTGGGTGCAGCTTTTAGTTGAAAAAACAGTCTACAGTTTCGTACCTTACTAGTAAACATATCCAAAGAGAGACACTCAAAATGCGTCATATTATATATCATATAATACTATCATATAAGTACTTTCCAACGGGATATGACTCATCGGCAGACATTGACTATGAAAAGGTCAAAGGCCAAAGTATAGTAAAATTTGATCAAACGTAAGCAAATAACGAAAAAAATTAATAGGAAGCTAAAAATTGGCATAGATGTTGGCGAATACATTCTGTTTAACAAATCGATTAGTCCCGAGTCGAAAAGGTGTGATCAGTCCGCCATCTTGGAAAATATGGCGGTTTAAATGAAAAATAACAGAAAAAATTAATAGGAAACTGAGAATTGGTATAGATGTTGACGAATAGTTACTGTTTAAGAAATAAACGAGTCCCAAGTTGAATAAGGTGTGCTCGAGCCGCCATCTTGAAAAATATGGCGGTTTAAATAAAAAATAACGAAAGAAAAATAATAGGAAGCTGAGAATTGGCATATATGTTGTCTAATAATTACTATTTAAGAAATTGATAAGTCCCGAGTTGAATAAGGTGTGCTCGAGCCGCCATCTTGGAATAAATGGCGGTTTAAATGAACAATAATGGAAAAGATTAATAGAAAACTGAAGATTGGAATAGATGTTGGCGAATACATACAGTTTAAGAAATTGATGAGTCTCGAGTTGAATAAGGCTTGCTTGAGACGCCATCTTAGAAAATATGGCGGTTTAAATGAAAAATTACAGACAAATTAATAGGAAGTTGAAAATTGGCAAAGATGTTGCCGAATACTGTTTACTGTTTAAGAAATTGGTGAGTCCCGAGGTGAATAAGGTGTACTTGAGCCGCCATCTTGGAAAAGATGATACTTTAAGTAAAGAATTTTAAATATCTCGATTTTGGCATGTTTTAGGTACAAAACGTAAAAGAGCTTTTACAATACTTGTAAAACCTCACAAAATAGAAACTTGTAAAACAAGACATCCTAGCAAAAATAGTATTTCTATGACACATCTAGCTTGCCGTGAATATGGCAACTGTAATACTGTTATACCCCCACATATTTTATGCCTTGCTGTTTGCATGCAAAATTTCATACGACTCACATAAAAACTAAAACGCTGACCATCGCACCTTTATATCTAGTAAGCATAGGAGAATTCTAATGTTGCTTTGTAAATTAGGACTTGTTTTTATAGTCCTATACTATATAGACCTATACTATATAGACCTATACTATATAAAAAGCTTCATACTTTTTTTACGAAGCCTAAACAGTTTCTCAATAGTTAACAGAAAAAGAAAAACGTTCATGTATTAGCTGTTAGTTTAAATCCCATGGGAAATACAGCCTGTTCTTTAACTCTTTTTTTTAACTTAACTTTCTAACTCGGGACTCATCGATTTCTTAAACAGGATGTATTCGGCAACATCTATATCAATTTTCAGCTTCCTATTAATTGTTCAGTTATTTTTCATTTCAACCGCTATATTTTCCAAGATGGCACACTGTGGGGCCAAAGATAGGGAAGAGCACGCAAACCCTATAATCAAGTAAAATAAATAATTTTTACCAATGTTTGTTGTTCATACGCACTTTTTCAGTTGTAGGAATTAATCACAATATTTGAGCATTATTCATTAAGTGCAATTAATAGTTTATGGCGTTATGTTTCAGATTAGTTAGGGGAAGTTTATCTATTTTCTTTATTATACCTGCAGCTTATCAGAAAAAGTAATAGGATTTATGTTATTCCACTTGCCAGCAAAGGTATTCTATAATATCTCTATTGTAATCTTTTTAGAACTACATTTCAGGTTTCAACAAGTTCCATACAACAAAATTTAATTTTAAATCTCAGCCTGGAAATGTCTAGAAATTGTTAGTTAAAAGTAGTGACAACTTTAAGCATCAAAATCTTTATCAATAATAAAGATTTTTAAATTTTGCGACCGGTTTACATTATATAATCAAACGCCAATATCTTTTTTATTCTTTACTAAAGTTGGATTATTACGTCAATAAGCGGATTTTGTAAGGCTCGCCCCCACAATGTGGCGTCTCGAGCACGCTTTATTCAACTCGGTACTTATGATTTTTTAAACAGTATGTATTCGCCAACATCTATGCCAATTATCAGCATTCTATTAATTTTTTCCATCATTTTTCATTTAAACCGGCATTTTTTCCAAGATGGCAGCTCGAGCACACCTTATTCAACTCGGTACTCATCAGTTCTTAAACAGTAACTATTCGGCAACATCTATACCAATTCTCAGCTTCCTATTCATTTTTTCCGTTATTTTTAATTTAAACCACCATATTTTCCAAGATGACGGACTAATCATACCTTCTTCAATTCGGGACTCATCGATCTCTTAAACAGTATGTATTCGTCAACATCCATCCCAATTTTCAGCTTCCTATTAATTTTTTTCGTTATTTGCTTACTTTTGATCGAATTTTACTATACTTTTGGCCTTTGACCTTTTCATAGTCAATTTCTGCCGATGAGACATATACCGTCGAAAAGTACTTAATATTACCTTTCAAATGATATATAATATGACGCATTTTGAGTGTCTCTCATTGGATATGTTTACTAGTTAGTAATAAAAATCTAAAAAATATTTAGTTTATCAAGTTCCTTCAGTTAAAAGCACATACTAAATAAATACAAGATAAATTCTGGACAGGCTGCAGTTTAATATTGTTATTTTCCTTTGTCACAAATGATATTTGGATCTTGTTAGGCATTTTATTCCCAGAATTTTGTATTTTTGCACTTAAATAAAGTAGTTAATGTGTCTAAGCTTCAAATTTATTGCGTGCCATTTCGGGCAACCTTTGATAAAGCAGGTCTTAAATGTAGAATTAATATTAAAAATTCTGTATGTTCTTATTGAATTAAATTATCGTCAGCTTTTATATGAGTGGTGGTTTCAAAATATCCCTCTCTTCATTTTATTTCAAAGTTGGGATAGTTTTTGAATTCCCGAGTCAATGAGACAGCGGCTCTTGAAGCCGTAAGTTAGGGGGTGCTCTAACGTTTGCGTCGGCTACGTCCATCGCATGCAAGTGATATTACTGTAACCTATTTACAGTACAGTTTACAATGAAGCAACTTTTAGTGTTATACCGTACCGATCTTGTTAGGAAATTAATCTAGTTAAGAGGATTATCTAGAAATTTTAGTTTGGTGAATTTTTATTCACGTAAGAATAATTCCGTTGCCACATATTTGCTATAAAAAACCAGTGTTAATTCCTGCTTATTTGAACGTTGTATTTGCTTAAAAGAGTTTTGCTTAAACCTAATGAACAGTGGACTTTTAAATTAACACATTGATGCATTGATTAATAACAGTAAATTAATAATCGTAGCACGTTTCCGGTTGTGCAAGAATTTTAGAACAAGTATTCTCAAGCAACATTCAACATTACTCTAAGTACCGTTCCAGTTAATTGTAATAATTATAAAGAATATGTTCCGTACTGGAACTTATTGCAAATAGTTATGTTGAAGTTCGCAGTTAAAACAAAAACCAGATAGTTCAGACGATTTGTTTCCCGTATTTTTTTTAGGTCAGCAGTTTTGTAGTGAAAATTATGGGTATGGTCAATATTGTGTTTTAGTGTAATGTGTTTGAAGCCGTCCATTTGCGCAATGAATTAATGAGAATTATGTTGGATTAAGCATAAATGTTTCAAGGTATTGATAGTTTAATTAAGGTGTTTATGTAAAATCAATTTGGGATCCCAAAATTAAGTAATAGTTAAAGAAAGATAATTTTTTATCTAAAATAGTTTTTGTGTAATGTTTTCAACCTTTTTTATGTTTCAATATACAGACATCAAATTTATTCATCGTTTGATATAGTTAGGCTTAACAATTTGCTGATGTCTTTGTCAATTAAGATTTTCTTTATTAATGGCTAATGTGTTTGATTAATTTAACGTCAATTTTAAGGGGGAAATTATTCCCAAACTGATGACTTCTCGCTTTTTACAAAAAACTATATGAATATCAGTCAGTTTGGTGGCGCCCACTATTACTTGATTTGTTCCTGACTTTATTAATTAATTTAGAACTTTTGGGGTTAACACCCATACCTGTATTTGAATCTGCACAGTTAGAGATCTCAGCCGGTACATAAAGTACGTACATAAAGTAAATGACGTCCATCGTGCGGCGTTTGTTTTGTATTTAGTTGAATTCGAGGTAACATTTATTATCCTTAAAAACTAAATATAATACACACATAAAACTAAAGATCAAACACTTCTAATAATGAAGAATTAATGAGCTCAGCTTGTTTATTCATCCAAGGCTGCTGTTTGTATATTCCAAACGCTTTTAAAATGTCCAATTTGTATTTGTTGTTGCAAAATTGTAAGAATTTGATGTTATTTTGTTCTTCGAAGTGTTTGTTCAATATAAACCAAGTTACAAAAGAACAGATTAGGCGTGTCATGTCTTTATCACTGAACAAAAATAAAAAAGTTTTGGTGTTAGTTTTACAGATTAATTTGTAATTCTTGTTTTTCTTTGTAACATAATTGTTTGCAATATTTTCTTATATCTTGCCGAAGAAGTACTGTATTGATAGATAATTTTCGTCTTTTGTTTGAATTTGCTTCAATCATTAATATAGACCCATGATTATGTTCATAATCTTTTCTTATCTCAATCTTTGATTTTAACGGCAAAATTGCAGCAAATGCATTTTAATTTTTCCATTAGTCCTCAAATATAATGTACAAAAAATTGATCATCTATATATTTAAATACAACACTCATTTTTGTTCCATTTCAATTGAGAGTTCCTCTGGGCCTAAATCACATTTTCATGGCTGTAGGCGTTCAAGAAGAATTTTACATCATCATCAAATTACTTCTATTTTTTAAGGAAAACCAAACACACTAAATACATACGAAACAACGCGAATAACAGAACTGGCACCGAAAGGTCCTGTCGCCGATACGGCATTCAAAGACTTTTATGGACTAAAGACTAAAGACCTTTTTATACATTAAAAACCACTTCACGCACTTAATATACAAATAACTATTAATTAGCAAAATTGTATGTTAACGTTATTTTTCGAATACATAGGTAAACTTCCAGGAAACATTCTTTTGTTTTAATTTATATACTATTGAAAATGTCGCATAGCAACCTTTCTTCACCAGAACTACATTAACCACAGTTGAAACTCGAATAAGTATACGCTGTTTCACCACAAAACAGAATTTGGTAGTTTTTTGAACAAATCAATGCAGTTCATCATTGTTAATTACATCTCTTAATTTGGTGGTTATTATAGTGATAATCTTATGTTTATTGAGAAATTATTTTTAAATATTTCCACCATTTAAGGTTTCCTCGATCTAGCAAGTCGGCGGAACAATTTGAGAATTATAAAACCGGACACTTCCAGTACCGGAGAATTACTGAGCTCAAGTTGTTCATTCATTAATTTAATTATTAAATGAATTAATTAATTAACTTTAATGAATGAACAACTTGAGCCCAGTAATTCTCCGTTACTGGAAGTGTTAGATATTTAATTCTGATTATTATTATTTTTATCTAGTTACCTATTTTTGTATCTACCTCAGCGACGTATTTGTTTATATTTACATTACCTCTGATAATGACAGCTTAGCTGTCGAAACAATATTGTCAGGTTATATTTTAATAAATACTGTGAAACTGTTTACTAATCATTATTTATTTCATAATATATTCACGGATCAAAAATGTTACTTAGGTTATTCAATGTTACGAGGGCAAATACTTCTATATTATTTTTAAATCATGTCAGAAACAATCTAAAAATCAGTTTAATATTGAATTTGTTAAAACAACTAGGAAGCAAATCAGAAACAATGAGGTTCATTTAACAAGTCGCAAGACAATAATTTAATTATGTCTATGAAAAACTAACTGTTGCTTTAAGCGATTTGCTATTTCTTGGTTTCGCTATTTCATGCAAACAATGGATACCTAGACACCCTGTATACTTTAAGAACAATAAATTATCCTGTTTATAAGGTTAGAGCAGCTATTGAAAGTTTCAATAGTACCTAACCATCTGATTATAGTGTAAATTGAAAATGTACTCTTTTTACAATTTTTCTAATGTATCATTGTCTAATAGTATATTATGAGACAAGTGGTTGAAATAAAATTTCAACGTTGGGGTGGTTTTTGTGGTGGACGTTGAAATTTTATCAGCCGCGCGTTGCATATACTATTTTTTCTCCGAATTTTAAGTAAATTAATGCACTTTAGAAAAAATTATGACATTTAAGTGACAAAACATGACATTCAAGTGACATTTCTCTTGTCAGCAATTGAATGTCGAACAGTTTGAGATTAGAAATCCCGGTAGTCCGAAAATGTCAACCTCTAGTGGTTGAAATGCGATTTCAACCATCGTTGTCAATTGCAAAATGAGTGATTTCAATGTCATGCGTAGAAAATGGTATATTATGGTACAAGTGGTTGAAATAAAATTTCAACGTTGGGAGTGGTTTTTTCGAAGTAACTCGAGACGTTGAGATTTTATCAGCCACGCGTTGCATATACTATTTTTTCTCCGAATTTTTAGTAAATTAATGCACTTTAGAAAAAATTATGACATTTAAGTGACAAAACATGATATTAAAATGACATTTCTCTTGTCAGCAATTGAATGTCGAACAGTTTGAAATTCGAAATCCCGGTAGTCCGAAAATGTCAACCTCTAGTGGTTGAAATGCGATTTCTTATCAATTGCAAAATGAGTGATTTCAATGTCATGAGTAGAATAAAGTGTTTCTATATTTGTTTGTAGTAGGTACGGAAAAGTAGATATTGTATAATTTGTTTCACATTTTGACATTTTACGCGCAATTTGCCTGTGTAAGATATATTGCTTTTATGCCAGTATGCAAAATATTTAAGTGCACAAAATAATTCAATACATAAAGTTTATTTCTTCTTATTTCAAGCTGTTATTCATAGCAATAAAAGATAAGTTTTATAGTGGACCTAAAATATTTATTCGAAGTAAAATCTCTGTTTTAAAGTATTTCGCAATTTCTAGAATTGCTTAAAATTATTGAAATACCAAGGCTTGTACCAATTGACTTTTGTACCGTCTTTTACAGTGTAATGAATGAGAAATAAAAGGTCTGAAAATAATCGTCTTTCGCAAGCACGAACATACTGAGAACATATTTAGCTTTTTTTCTTTTCTTGATCTACTGAAATGTAACAAATTTTCAATTGGGAATAGCTGCAGATACTAAAAAGAAATAAAATTAGAAAAAAGCTGCTCTAGTAACAGGAATGTGACGTCTAAAGCGTAAAAGCAGATAATCGGATTTTACCTTGAAAAGGGAATTGGGAATTCACTAGTAGCCTTGTTTCTTTGGTTGATAATAGAGAATATTACTTGAGTAATAAAAAGTGTCGTATTGAAAATAATGAAAATGTTTCTTAAACATATAATATGCGTATTGTTGTTGAGTATGTTATAATTTTTAAAGTTGTATGTTTTGTTCTTTTGGTATCTAAAACTTTTGCACTTTTAACTGTTGTAACTTACTCTTAAATTTTATTTTAAACATTGTTTACATGTAGTGGTGGCTCACTAAAGGTGACGTTGCACCTTATCTTGGAAACTGTAAGAGTTGAATATCCAAAGTGGGTTGATAAAAATCAAATTTTTATTTTATAATATATTTGTATATACAGGGTGAGTCGTTTCGCTACGGCTTATACATGTATATATGATTAGGTGATTTTTTTAATCTGCGCCACAATCACGATAACCCCTAAAATATCTACAGTGAACCCAAATAAAATAAAATAATATGAAATACACCTCATTATTTTTCCTTTTCCCAATTGGCTAACTCAGGTTTAATTCGATAAAGCATGAAATAGTTGAAATAATAAAATCGTATTGATTCTTATGCCTGGAAGAAAAGATCTTACTATGACGACACTTGGACTTCCGCAACTGGACAACAGAAACCTAAACTCTAAATATGAAAAGAAAAAAAATGGATGCTTGTATGAACATCAGATAAACACATAGATAAATTAAAAACACAGTCTTTATTTTATTAATGAAAATAAATGAAAATCAAATTCAAAGAAAAATAAAGGAAAATTATTTAAAAACAGAACAATAAAGTAAAATAGGAAATTCTTTCCTGGGCTTGCTCAAGTGTGTTAATTAGTCGTTAATAACCTGACATAGGGCTATAACAGTTCTCCACTTGAACAAACTAACATCAATCAATAATCAAATAAAAATATTTACAAATGTTCAAATAAATTTAATTCATGATAAATAAATTTTAATAAAGAAATTCAAAACCTTTTATTTTGACCAACCTTGTATATAAAGTAAATGAGATTCATTCCAATATTATTTAAAATTGGTACTACTGCATTCAATTCTGTCAGATGATTTTATAACGTAAATACATCGATTATTCAGTACGACAATGGAAATAAATCTTAAATTTATTTTAAAATAACTCGTTCACACTTCCATATAATTGTTGAATAAATAATAAATATTCTTTATTTTAAAATGTTCAGGTAAATATTCTTCAAACTTAGTTGAGTTTTCTTTTGTTGACATAAGCCATATTGTCAACACCTTTAACCTCATTTAATTTACAGATTTTTTATCCGGAGTCGAGCGTCAGTTCTCTCAAAGCATTTTATCGACTGAATTTGTTAATTTTAGCTGGAGTTTATATATGATTTGGCAAAACAAATGATAATTCTGTCAATTTTTCCAAACAACCGCCTCGCGAGTGTTTTATATGACGTCACTATTCAAGCACAGCTGATAATAGTTACCACATATGTTAATGCTACAAAGATAGGATTGTAGCTGGCAAAATAACGATTAAAACAATATAAGACACTCATATTCCAAAGTCTACCATAACTAAGATAATTGACAAAAACGATTGATGATGAACAAATCTCATTATAACCTAATTATACACAAAACTTAATAAATCCAGCTTCATCATTTACAGAATGAATACATAATTACACTTATGTAATTACGATCAGATAAACCCAACGATGCTTTATACAAAATCCATTTTCAAATCAACTTAAATGAAGTCAAATTATAGTCAAATTGTCCAGCATCTCATCTCATCAGTCCTCGAAGTGTTTGCAAAGTTGTATAAGAATCAATACTTGTAAAACACGAAGCATACCAACAAAGCCGAAACCTTCAATACAATAAATGCTCTGTATCATTATATAAGAGTTTGTAAATTTATTGTGCTAGATTAGTCTTTACAAGATTGACCTAATTTACATATTTTTAGTTAAATATCAGCCCGAAACTGAGTCAGTCTCATGGAAAACAGAAAAATTCTTCCTACGTTAATGATAGTATACCTAGAATTTAATCAGGGAAATTAAATCTTCCAGACAAATGAAAAAACTATCCTAATATGTGACTTGGGTTGCATATAACATGTATTATCAAAAAATGATCTAAATGATTGATATCCTTTTTTAAAAAATCAGACTTTTTACATATAAAAATTGAGGTTATGTTTTATAATTATAATACGTCGATTATTTAAATCGATAATGTAAATAAATCTTCTTGAATTTATTTTAATAAATAACTCGTTCACAATTCCATAAAATTGTTGATTAACAAATAAATCTTTAATTTAAATATCCAGGTAAATCTTTGTTACAATTTGTTAAAATTTTCCCTTGTTGACATTCAACCATATGGTTAACACTTTTAACCTCACTTAATTTACAGATTTTTGGTCTCGAGTCGAGCGTGGAAGCTCCAAGAGCTTTTTATCGACTGAATTTGTTAATTTTAGCTGGGCTTTATATATAATTTAACAAAACAATTGCCGACTACGTCAATTTTTAGAAACAACCGCACCTCGAATGATTTTATGACGTCACTTTACAAACACAGCTGATAATAATTAACACTAATCTTAATTCTAAAAAGATAGGATTGTAGCTGGCAAAATAACGATTAAAACAATATAAGACATCTATATTCTACAGTTTGCCATAACTGAGATAATTAACAAAAACGATTGACAATGAACAAATCTCATTAGAGTTTAATTATACACACAACTCATTAAATCTAGCTTTATCCTTTACAAAATGAATACATAATTACACTATGTAACTGATACATATAAAATTTACACAAGAACACCATTACAATAGAAGAAAAACATACATAAAAATTCCTCTCAACGGTTTGATAGACCCAATGATGCTTATACAGAATCCATCATCAAAATCAACTTAAATGAAGTTAAATTATAGTCAAATTGTCCAGCATGCAGTCCTCCAAGTGTTTGAGTTAAAACAATGATTGAAAATGTATAAGAATCAATATTTGGAAAAATCGAAGCATATCAGCAAAGCCGAAACCTTCATTAAAATGAATGTTCTTTATTAGTATACAAGAAATTGTAAGTTTATTGCGCTATATTAGTCATTACAGAATTGACCTGATTTACATATTTTTAATTAAATATTAGCCCGAAACTGAGTCAGTCTCATGGAAAACAGAAAAAATCTTCCTACGTTATCAATCGTAGACCTTAAATTTAACCAGGAAAACTAAATCTTCCAGACAAATGGAAAAACCATCCTAAAATGTGACTTGGGTTGCATAAAACATGTATTATCATGAAACAATCTAAATAATTGATATCCTTTTTATAAATTAGCCTTTTTATATATAAAAATTGAGGTTACTTGTTCATGACATTTATCCTGCTTGATTTCTATTTTAAAAATTGATAAATCTATCTGTGACCTAACATGTAGCCATTAGAGTAAATAGACCTAACCTTCTAGCATGTCTATCCTTTATTTTATTTTTTGCATGAAATAATTATTTTTATGTTTACGATCATATCGTCTATTAAATTTTAAATGAGATTAATTCTAGACATCTCAATGTATTTTAAAATTCCGCACGGTTTTTTTGAAGAAATTCAATTCGTTGATATTTTCAAAGCAACCCCAACTCCAGACCAAAGATTTAAATTTTCGAACGTAAAGAGCTTTTCGAGCCGGCTCCAGAAAATGGTACAGTTTATAGTATTTCAGCTATTTTGTACTTTAATCTGACTTAATTGCCATGGCAAACGTATCAAACGCACAGCATCGAGAACATTTATTGCTTTAAGCTGTTGGTTGTTGTTCATTTGCTGTATCATTTGCAGTACAATTTGTTTACGGTAAAATTGCTTAAAATTGTGAATGACACCTTGGTGTAAGTACACGGACAGGATCAAAGAAACAAACCTGATTCCAGAATCTTCTTTAACAACAAGTCAATTAAACACTTTATCTAAAAAGGTTCACCTACTTATTTCGGGATTTTCTAAAAATTTGTTTAACATTTGGTTTTAAACCGGATGGGTAATGAAACGTAGCCACAATGAATAATCCCTTAATCCTTTCTTTGAAACCTGTTTACTATGACCGGCTACTTACTGACAAATTTATTGTTTATTTAAGCACCTTAAATACATAATCACAAGAAAACTACCTATTTGCTAAGAATTCACATTTTTGGTTTAAAGGGTAATATAACGAACCGGCAAAAGTTTAAAAAGATATGTAGTAAATATCCGTAGCCAGTCTACAGATTTCTTTCAGTTCAGTTCAGTTGTTAACAATTTGTTTTAACGTATAGACTTAGTGGTGAATCAGTGCAAACATTAATATTTTTCTTGTTTACTGAGATTTTGATTTTTATGTTCAATAGGGCAGACTGTGACAGTCACGACAGTTTTCGCGACTGCTATATGAATTTGGAAAATAACTGATTCCAAAACGAGCCGGCTCGACTCGACTCGATTTCGAGCCGAGTTTCAAGTCGGGTTGAAACAGATTATTTCGAGTCGAGTTTCGAGTCGAGCTTGAATATTTTTTTGAGTCGAGTCGAGGTTTCTAGGAAAGCTCGGCTCGAGTCCATCACTGGGTACGGGCCATAAACTTGTTGAATTTCTGGCCTATTCTGTGATCACTTTTGTGAAATACTATTAGGGAGTTCCCTTGAGAACGTTCCTAATTTGCGAACGCAAAAAAGAAGCGGTATGAGAGAGTTCACACAGTAGGTCTAGATCCATTACTTCACTCTGGTAACCAGAAACCGCCACTTAGAGTACCATACAGGTTTTGTGGGGATATCTTCATTTATTTGTATATTATATATATATCGTAGTATATTAATTTTCTGCATTTTAAATGAAGGAAGACTGCAATATTTTAATTTTGGAGTAGGTGCAAGGGTAGTACTTCACTCTAAAAACAAGAAATAGCAGTATCGTGGGCCACGAAAAATAAATTCGTCAATGTCAATGTTGTGGGGTGTTCTATAAGAAAGCAGAAATGGCCAAACTATTATGGGCCTGGGCTCGTAGTCCGTCCTATTGTTAATATAATATTGTTGCTCTATGTTCTCCACTTACTATTATATATTACAGTTTCTCAGTACATCTTGAAAATTTTACATTTTTTTTTAAGTAAGCAACATTATCCAAGTTATTACGAAATGGAAGTTGACAAAACATGCCATAGTAGACTAGGGTAGTGACTTAACATTTCCTTATGCGTGGATCTCAACAGAGAAGACATCATGTGTAGCCAAAGTGTAGGTTTTTGCAGATTGTAGATACTCAGTTGTTGGAGAATTTTGGCAGATTTGTATTTTACTGTAATAAAAGTACTTCCAGTAATTTTGGTCTCCAAATCATTTATATATGATTCGCGGTAAGGGAGTCTGTCTATCTTATGAGTCTCAGAAATACATTTTCTGTATGAATTAAATATACAAAATATTCTTCAACCACTTTTTACGTTAATAAAGCATGTCATGGTGTAAACTGCTTTTTATTTATAGCAGTATGTTACTGAATTATTTGACTCAATCACTCTAACACTAACAATTCTAAACTATAGGTTTGTTTGTACATTATTATGGAAAAGGGGAGATTATGAATTTCCCTGGCCCACTCTAGTTCCCGACCGTCCTGTTAATGTGACATCTGTTCTATAACGATCAATATTTTTGTATCAGAATCTTTACTAGAAAGCGAAATTAAATACTTTTGATCTATCAATGGGAGATATTTTTAGCGTTTAACTAACGAAATATAAATAAAGTGAGCGAAACTCAAAACCAAGTGCATGTTCGGTCTCTAATCGTTTTCTCGATGTCAATTTTTTAATGGTTGCACCTCGGATTCTGTCACCTGATATCTATGTTTGAAGGTCTGTGCTGCATCTCTAATGCCTTTTGCGGAGTACTATATTCACCTCACGTCAAGCAATATGTTATTGTCAGAGCTCATACTTATTAGTATTTCCTATGTTATGCATATTATTAAAATGCAAATTGCTAAAAATTGCGTCGAGGCTGCCACCGCCGTAATAAAACTTGTCAATATCACCCTTTGTGGATTTATAAAAACTGCTGCTTTACAAAATTCATATAAATGAAAATAGGATAATTAAGACAGTTTGTGTTTATGTAGAAATGTGACAAAAGAAATTAAATCGCTTGAGGGTATATTAAATAGTTAAACCTAATTTTTCAGTAAAGTTGGCATTCCGTCAGGTTTTTAATTTTATAATCTTTGGTTTTATTTAAAGCTTAAAGTTTGAAAATGAACTAATTACTAAAATAATTGAATTCATTTGCTTGACTTCGTAATTCAATTAAAGTTTAGTTTAAATTCTTGAGGTACCATTTACTAAGTAAACATAAACGATGTACGGAACAGTATTGCAGTCACTCATTGTATTATGCACGCAAGGGTAGTAGATAAGTTTGTTTGGTTAGGTAAGTGCTAACATTGCCAACACAAACTGAATGTTCTTTGATGTGCTGGTAACTTCTCGCTGTAGAAATACTTCGTTGATAATAACGGTGCGGTGATTCTTATTATTCTTATTAGAGTAAAACGGTTGCAAAAATTGCAACCCTCTTCAATAATTATTCACATTATTAACCTTTCTATAGTTATAACTGTAAAGCATTTACTAAAAGAGCGAAAATGTAACAACATAAAACTTTCAAATGCACAAAGTACTTGGAAATAATACCCTGAAGGATCATATGAAGATCTTGTGGATATACCGTATATTCAGCACACATGTTAGAGCTTTATGTGTACTGAAAATGCAAACATTGTATGTATGTACGCAAATTAGAATATTTCGCAGTCAAAGTAATACCCCGGGATATAGCCTAGTGTGAATGTACATTTTCGTATGCAAAATATCAAAGAATTTAAAAATTAGAACTTTACAAACTGTTTTACTAACAAAATTAGTTTAGGCAAAAAATTACACTTCGTTAGACCGAAATTATAAAATTTTTCGAGTTAGAATAAAAAGTTTTCGAACAGAGCCGAATTAGTTGCGAAACAAAGTCAAACCTTGCTTACCTTCGCATATTTTTAGGGAAGGCGAGAATTATTTCAAAATATCTAAAATTATTATGAAATAAAAATAAAATAATTAATATCAGTTTCACATGATTTATTGAATTTCTTGTCTGTGAAATTGTTTCAATATGCAATGTCATTATCAAAGGTAAAATTTAAAAGCTACTTCACAACCACGTTGTTAAGTTTATACAGTCCAGATTACAGCTGTCATGCAAGATTGATTAATTTACTACATAACTGTCAGCGGTATCAATGCGGTTAACGTGTTACTTTAGTGATTAAACATATCTGCAGAAAATTTGTATGTTCAGATAGAAGGTTCGCACTGTACACAAGAAATACGTAACTAAATACAATATATACATACATAAAACTAAATGAATAACACTTGCAATAATGGAGAATTACTAAGCTCAATTTGTTTATTCATCATAGGTACCGTGCATTTGTCGTTTTGATGTGTCATTGTATTAGTCTGTTCCAAAAGGTGTTTGACATAATTTTATTTTTCTGAATGTATTTTTTAACAGTATACGTATTCTTTGTATCGTATGTCGCATTTCAAACTGCTTGTCCAATATAATTCGAGTTACAATAGAAGAATTCAAAAGGTTACATGTCGAAACAATTGTCATATATAAAAAACTTATTTTATTTCAAGATCATAGAGTTTCGAAAAATAAGGCTTAAGACAGTAAATCCTTTAAAATTGCTGTTTTTTTAATTTACAGCCAATATCGTTTATAACTCTCAAAGGTATTGGACGAGGTATTTGTTTATTGTAATACATACATTTTTGAGTCACTTTTTTCATAAAGGAAGATAGTGTTCGGTTGTACACGTAACGTCTCAGATTTAGATGGAACTCCATGAAGTGCCGTACGATTGAGTTGTCGAATAGTGCAAAATTTCAAAAAATAAAATAAAAATAAAGTATAATTTATTTGAATAATAGACACAGACATAGATGCAATAGTAACAAAAATGCAATCAATACACAACTTACTACTTGCTTAACTTTATTGAAATAAATGCTCGGGTAAATATATTGTAGTTGTGAAAACCCTTCCCTTCCACAGAGACTCTCTCAGGCGGGTCGCTTTAATGGTTGATCATATCCTTATAATTATTATGGGCAAACAATAATAAGAACACATACACAAAGTAATTGTCAAAATAGTAACAACACAACTTTATTTTTAATTAACATATACCAAAGAACAACAATCAAATAAAATGAAAATTAACCAGTTGAGAATGCGCAGAGCTAGTATTGCCATGACGAACAAAAACAACTGTATACTTAATAAACTAATTTATTTTTGAAAACTAATGTTCACGTAACACATTAGTTGTCATAAAAACTAAAATTCTAAGTCCTAAAATTTTTCGTTTAAAAAAGAAGAAAAAAAAAGTTGCTACAAATGTTTATTTTTTCGTAAATTTTTGAAAAATACAAAATTTTTCATTTTTCAAAAATTTCTCGAAATTTTCGGTGGTCATTTTGGCCACTTTCCCGAAGAGATACAAAAAAATGTTTCAACCAAAAGTTTCTTAGAATTCAATGTACTATAAGATTCCAAAAAGAAAAATTCAAAAAAGTCAACAGGGAAAAAGGCGACAGACCGACAAGCAGACTTCACGAATTCAGAGACGAACTTTTTTCGTTCGTCGAAAATAGATTTTCTTGTATGTAAACTTAATTATTAATTTATTTTTATAACTAGTATTTAAATGTAACAAAAAAGTCGGATTACTAAATTCTATCTTTTTAATTCTATCATTAATTTTTTATTAATCCCAAAACAGCTCGGTTTTCTTTATTTGGAGATTAATAATTTAACTTGCTTTTAAACAAATATTTAATTTTCTTTAATTATAAAAAAACAGATTTAACGATTATAATTTGTTTATATATTTTTTACTGACTTTTGGTATCATGATATTTCTTAATTACTAAAAATAAAACTAACTACTATGGAAAACACACGTTTTTATTTCTTGAGATTGCAATCCTTCTCTTTTTTTTAAATATGCGCCACGAGAATACCAACTTTAATCTTTATTAACCCCCGTTGTGTCTGCTTGGCTTCTTTTATTAATCTCGATAAAAAATTCAAGAAATAGATGTCAACAAGCTTTTTTTAAATATTTTCAATATAAAAGGTTTTACTAATTGAAACACCAAATCCTTTTAATTCTTTTAAAACCATGGTAAGTAAAATTAGATTTATATATATTTAAATCCATTTAAGATTAATGAAATTCTATAAATTTTTCTTGTCAACAGATAATAAAATTTCCATCGAAAAATAAATCAATCACGTGATTATCTTGAAACACTTGCTAATTAATCACTTAACCAACTTTCTTAAATTCGAACACTTTGACGTTTTACAAAAATATTATTAACCTCAAAATCTTGACAGTGATTTGCTTACATTTTAACTTATAACGTAACCTTAAATTATTTTATGCTTTCTAAAAGGTTCTGCACCTCTTGAAAGATGAAATTGAAAGAGAATGAAGAATTTAAACTTTGACAAATCATTTTAACATAATCAGATTATCGTTTATAAATTTTAATAGACCTTAAAACTAATTGGATATCTTATAGATAAAAATTCCCAATCTAATGTTATATTACACTCTTATGAACAAACAACATTAACTTTATAAATGAATGTCGATGAACACAATCTCCTTAAAAACTAAATAATGCTCTTATTAATTAAAAAAAACCTTTTTTACATCTTCCTATCTTCACAAATTTAAACATTACATCCTTTAAAGCATTATTTGAATAATTTCAGGCATCAACACCATGGAAATTCAAGCCAATTAACAATATTCATTGAACGTTTCAAAACAGCAACAAAATTATATGTTGTTTATCTGATATCATTAATAAAAGCAGCCTCTACATTTAAGATAGTAACAGTTATGTGGAAATGAAACAGCTTTACAAATCTCCATTTAAATAATTTAACCGAGAGCTGTGAAGTTTTGAGATACAAAAAACCTATACAACTGAGGAATCTCGTTAAAATCAAAACACATTTTTGTAGCTATTAATTGATAAGGTAAGATAGTAAATACTTGTATAACTCCCTATTACAATACACCTTGTCTCAAAATCAGTTTCCCAGATAGTCTTTATCTGACTATGGTGTACAAGTATGCATGTTAATCATAAATAACCATATTTTACTTCATAAAAGCAAAATTATTCAAAATTATTATTTTGAGAATTGCGGTTATGCAACCAATATAACGTGCTGCTCTGAAACTTTATAAATATGCCATTTAAAATTATAGTATGGGTGAATTCTTTTTTAGCATGTCAAATATTATGACAATATGTATCTTCGGAACCAATGATGTAAAAGATATGAATCAATTTTTATAGCCGGTGGCTTCCGAAGAATTTTTGATATCTTGTGGAACTTGACCAATAAAGCATTCCGAAGTTGTGAGGTTGTCTGAGAAACTGTTAGTTTGTATTTAACCCGCTACGTGAATGACTTACGTCATCTGGATAGTTACAATTTGTTCTTCTACAGTTAATTTGGTCTTTCCTGGCTTATTCTAGTAATGGTTTCAAGCTGCGGTTTTCCAGGTTATATTAGTATAACACGGCTTGTTTAAGTGTACTGTGCTTGACTGGATGATAATGCTATTTTCACTGATTATGTAGCTGAGGACAGGAATAATGCCAGGATAAGAGAGTAAATTTGTGAGATTATGTAATACAGTTACGAGGTGTGGTGTTAATAAAGGGAAGAAACACTGTAACAAAGAAAATAAAAGGAAAATTAAAATGAATAGAAAAAAAAACAAAAATTACGAAAATCAGAAATGGTAAGATATGAAGAACGTCAAAAACAGTAATCCTAAATAACGAAACCCAAAACAATTGCAAACAGAGAATGTAACAAAAACACAACAAAGTATCAAGACGCAAAGAAAACAAAAACACAGCAAACTGAGAAATAAAAACCCACATTAAACAAAATCTATGCTAGATAGATTTGTTATGTCGTTGGCAAGGACAAGGTTGAAGAGCGAATAGCATGAAGGCTGGGAAGAACATTAGATTTGTGAAACAAATTCCGCTGGCCTTGGAAACAAAGAAGAACAGGCCTGAGCTACTAAGTGTATCATTATACTCCAGTGTTATCAGAATCAATAAAAAAGCGTCACTACGATATATAACTATTCCTTATTGTTTATTGAAATTATCGCTACGGCCCGATTAGGCCACAGGCACAACTGCAGTTACTAAGAAAACCTGTACATAGTGGTTCTTAGGATTTCAAAGTGATGCGACTATGAACTGTAACACTACTAATTGGCCAATTCGTTAAGTGGATGGAGCCAATAGTTTCCAACCAAATCAGGAGCAAAATCAACGTAAACAGTTTGAGTCCAGAAAAACAGTGAAACAGTTCAAACGGAGGTTCTACAGCGTATGATTGTATGATCTTTAACATGTTATCTGTGGCTATTCAATTTGATACTACTTAAACTCACCACTGGTCACCGGGGTATTGAGTCAACAAACTCTTTGTGCGCACTTTGTTCCTGAGAAAAGTGTTAGTTTCCGCAGTTGAAGTTTGAGCTGTACGTGAGTAGATGAAATTATATCGAATTTTTATATAGTGAGAAATGCAGAAGTTTGTTGTTGGTTGAGCGTCGATCAGTCTTCGATGACCAGGGCCGCATCAGTAAATAATATTTAGCAAAATCTATTTTACTTGTTCATATATACTTTTTCCCGACGAATGCTGCGCAGAGGAAAGCAATATTTTCTTGGATTATAGTTTCGTAAATGGGAACAATAAAAGAAAATAATATAAAAATATTATTTTAAAACATAAATTAAGAAACAAAACGGTATAAGTAGAAGCATCTAACATTTTATTTACTGGTTTCTACCTAATAATAAAGTGTACCACCTCGACGAGTGTTGTGCATAGGCGAAATGCAATATTAATATTGCGCGACATGTGCCTCCGGGAGTATGTGTACCCAAACACCACACCATTGTAAAAGGGATTGTAACCATACACAAAAATATACTGAACATTAATTCAAATTACGTAACGGTACAATTATTTCTAGTTTTATTAAATAATACAAGCGATAATTTATTTCTAAGTTTTTAGACACTTTGGGTCCAACTACACTGAAGCCATTACCTTTATGAAAAGTTGTTAAAACTGTTACTAAATTTATTTTCTTTTAATAGGTGGTCTTACGATCATCAGGTCGCTGTTTTGAATTA
This sequence comes from Agrypnus murinus, assembly GCA_929113105.1. Taxonomy (NCBI): domain Eukaryota; kingdom Metazoa; phylum Arthropoda; class Insecta; order Coleoptera; family Elateridae; genus Agrypnus; species Agrypnus murinus. The sequence goes on from OV816026.1 coordinate 22,998,316, forward strand.
AACTTTCGGATTTGATTTTTATTATTATTATAACTTATTTTATTTTGATAAGTTTTATTTTTAACATTTATGCAGCATTGAGTCCCCACCTTGATGCAATTAGAATGAGATACATAGCTAATAATTATTAACTACATTTAATATTTAGAGCATCATCAAGAAGTAGAAATTTAGGTTAGCAATATTTCGTAATTTGTAGTATGAATGTGATAAGCTCCTTACTTTATGTAAATGTCTATGATTAGAAGAATCATAAACAACGTTTCTTTCAACTATAGAATCAACATATCAAAGTAAATGCTTATTAGATTTGATAATAATAAAAACAGCCTTGGTAGTGTAATGTCTAGAGTGCTGGACTTTCACCCAAGCGGCCCGCGGTCGATTCCCGGTGCCGGCAGATCTGGTTAAGGTTTTCTGCAGTTTTCCTTAGCTGTGACACAAATGTGGGATTTGCGCTGTTCCATCTGTAAGTCGGCTGCAGCCGCACTTAGGGCCTACGTAATAATAACAATCGCCCCCTCCCTCCCGCACAAGCTTATAGCTTCTGGGGCCTGGTTTCCAGGCTATTATTATTACCCTTACTTGACATATTAAACTAGACAGAAAGTAATATTTCGCCTTAGTATCTCAGTTAGTTAATTTATGTGTTAAAACAAGAAGCTTGTAGTGTATAAGTTATTATCATTGCTCAGTAGGCAATTTATTTAGCGGTTAACCATTGTCCTACCTTCCTCATTTATTCTGGTAGGAAAAGCGGACAGAATTTCAAGTACCCAAGTTTAATCAAGCAAATTATCTAAGAAGCGTTTTCATGCACTGCTTGAACAAAGAACAGTCATCTACTCTAGGAAAGTGTTTGTCCGTTAACTTTAACTTCGTATTGTTATTTAGTAAACTATCCAGTTTTATTGAAAGTTTGGAATCAAACAACAAAGTGGAAATGAGAAATGTTTTAGTAAAGTCATACAGTTACAAAACACAAATCATAAAGCAGAGGGTTGTATTTAATTTATAATAAAGGCCCTGCAGCAATATTGTTTCGCTAATAATCTTTTTTGTTTTCTTGTTTTTGTTCAGGATTATTGCAGGGTGTAAGGTAATTCGTTTTGCACAGTTTAACCTAGCTACATCGTAAAAAAACAAAATAAATTCCCTCTAGGCATTCTAACTTACAAATTTTCAGTGTTTACAAAACAAAGGGGCATTTTAAATATAAAGTAAAAAATTATGCAGAGGTAGGGTAAGTCAAACTTCCATCAGTTATCAGATTGTTTGACACATTCACTAACTTTTTGCCTAAAATTATGGAGTCTTTAGATAATTAATCAATCCAGATAATTTCTATCTTATGTGAAATAGGTAGTTGCTAACATTAAGAACCATTTATAAAAATTTATCAGCTTGTAACTGAAAATTTTGCAGAAGGGATATTTGAAGCAAACATGTAAGAGTGCGTCAGCAGCTCTCGAAGACTAAAATAATTTTTTAGAACATAAACAGTCAACAAACATAAATAATAGGCATTTTACATATTATAATGAAACAGTTTCATCACTCAAACTGAAATCCATATACAAATAGCAAAATCCGATGGGCTAACTGAGCTAACGGTCAGTTACTTTTAAAGGTTAAGTGCATTGTAGATATAAAAAGTAGCCAATTTAATTTAATTTCCTAATTAAATTAGTGTTACGTTTGTTAAGCGCTCGCATACGCAGCAAAGATATTTTACAAGACATAGAAAACGCAGCGAATTCTGACATCTTTATACACAGTAGATTGAAACCTCTAAAGGTGTTTCACAAATTCTTTATTGGTAAATTTATATGGCAAATTAACAACCTGGTTAATCCCAAATTAATAACAACATGTAAATGCCTTAAGGCAGCCGGGCCCCCCCAGGGACCCCTGCCCAGGGCGCTACGGCCCCTTTGGGCAGGAATTGAGATACGCTCAATTAGCATGTCGCTTACTTATGTGAGTGCTGCCAGTTCTCACTGGTGGGAGTTACAATACCTCATCTACTAGTTCTCTAGGCTAGTGTCAAAACTATTAACGTTCTCACCCGTTAGGGTCTATCTGCCAAAAGAGTCCTGTCATCCCTAGTCCAGCATGCTAGTAATTTCAAATGATTTCAATGCTACCGAAGCTAACGCTAGTATATCATCGGTGCGAAAACGATTCAACTTTATGTCGAAACAAGATTACTACGGTCGACTAACCGAGAACAGCGTAATTTGGTACTGTAGGTCCCAACTCGGGGTCCATTCAGATCTTCCTCACTGGCTCAGCTAGCTGTAGAAATACTTATTTATGCAATGAAAGCGCTCATGGAGACACTCGGCAGCATCATTCTATTCGAAATGCGTATGCCGCACGTGCTTTCTTTTAACGGAAAAACGGCGGTAATTTTCGATAGAAATGACGGCTCGCTCTGCGTTCTGATTTACTAAATTCAAAAAGACCAGTGTACTGTCGATCGAGTTGTTACACAGTTACAGAAACCTCTTAGAAACCAGAAAAATATTACAGAAAACGGCGCTATTGCCATTCTAAAGTATATCAAGATTGTTGAGCAGCTACCGGACGACAATCAGCCGTCAACCAGCAGCGAGGATGCAATAACTAAAATTTGCTTGTGGTTCAATTTCAACAATCCGGGAATTGAGTGCATTGAGCAAGTGCAACTGCTCGAGCACGAACATTCTGTGCATCTGTTGATCATTTGTACATCGCCGACTCTAACATATAAAGCTTAAATGCACACACCAGACTGAAAGATCCACTGAATCTACGGAAACCTACAGAGTAGAACCACTTGTCGGCATATAGACGACACCGTGAACAATCTGTAACCGGCAGATTTTCTGATTGTCTTTTTTATGTATGACGCCGTATTATAATATTAAATTGTTACGTCTTGTATTTGACATCTCTCAACATAATCCGAACTTTTAATTTTTTAATACCGACATTTAGTTTAAGGGATTTAACTACATCGCTTTTACACAACACAAATATTGATTTTTTGGAACTTCCTTATATGGTCATAGCGATGGTACGCTGCTTTGATTCGATAAAAGATCATTGATTTCCAAGCTGCAAATTGCGTGGTAAAACATAGTTGCAACTAGCCTATTAAAAAATAGCGTGAGTTACCACGTGACTCCCACGCCACTCGTAATTAGACTGAGATTAGTTGGAAGTGTTCTATTCTCGTTCGAACTTTCGTTGATTTATCACATCATATGTGGTTAGTGGTCTAAATTGTGATTTTTGGTGAAATCTCTCTTTGGATGGAAAAATTAATGTGCATTTAAATGCGTAATGTGAATTTCTAAATTTTTAAATATTAGTTCGTTGTTTTTTACTTGAAATTGAAGGCATTCCACCATCTTAATAACCCATAATATGCAATATTAACATAATTTCACATTAAATTTTATGTTCTTTGTCTACCATCATCAATCTATATTTATTCATCATCAAACCTTTAGAGTGCACTGCAGTGCACTTACAGTCATTCTACTCGTCCTCATCCAAATTCTCATCTTCATTCGTCCTCCCTCTATTTCCCATTTGTCCTCTTTCATCGACTCACTCGTTCTCATTCGTCTTAATAGATAGCTTTTAGACAGCTTCTGGGCAGCTTTAGACAGTGTACAGCTTAGGCAACTTTCAGCTTTTTTGCGTTATCGACCGGATGTCACATCCTGTTTGAACTCTTATCAGCTGATGACTTAGTCGGCCGGATTTCACATCCATTTGAATTCTTATTAACTGATGACGTCATCGATCGGATGTCCAATTCTATTTGAACTCTTATCAGCTGATAAGGTCATCAACCTAGGGCCAGACCAGAAGTGATATAGTTTTTCGAGCCCCATGTCCCCAAGATCCCATAAGAAATTGGTGCAGAACTTTCGTTGTTTAACTATTTCCAAAATAAGGCACTGCTCAAGTTTATAGAGGAAAATTTCAATCTAGATTGTATGTATAGATTGTATCATTTACTGTATCATGTGTTGTATCATTTTTATACCTTAAATTTGTTACTTCTCATACTATCGACCAGTGTTAAACAGGTTAGGTATATTAAACGTTGTCTACAATAAAATGCTGAACTGCATTTATTCAACTGCTACTATGCAAGACGAGAGCAAAAGACGTATTCACATCAAAATTTGCGGTCGTATTGACAACACACCCTATCTCCATTTTTTTAAGAAATTATACGTTAAAATTAACAGTCGATCTAATATGTTTCAGAGTACTGTTGCTGTAGCTATTGATTAGTACCCATTTTATTTAAGTAGAATTCCAGTTACTTTGTCATTACATTATCATGATACTAGTAACTGCTTTAATTTCTACTCTAAACAAAATCATACATGAAGTAGTTATAATACAGTCAAACATGATATACATTTATACAAGTTGCAGCAAATAAGTGTTTTTGCCACTAATAGCAGCTATTACGTAGCCGAATTACCGAATTGCACAAATATGAATTGTGAAGACAATATTCATTTTGCACGTGTTTTGTAAACTATTTTTTTTGAAGAATAGAATAATTTTTTCTGAAGTTACCATTTTCATAAAAAAGTGAAAAAAGTACATACGAAAAAATTGATATTGAAAATGACAATTAAAAAATTGACATATTGTCACAAACGGATTTATTTAGACTTTAAATAATTCATAATTTCTCAACTTGCATTCTGTTTAGTGCAAAAGTTATCAAGGTTATGGAGCGGCTACCCGCGCGACTAGACCACCTGCAAGAAGCATCGCATGCGAACCGCCAGTTATATGATAATGGAAGCATCTCATTAGAAGTAATTTATTCATTTATACAGTATGCATTTATATTTGCATCTCATTATGCATTTATATATTCATCTCATTATACGTAATATATTCATTTATACAATAAGGCTTCCCCAATATTCATGAGGATACAGTATATAAACAGCTTGCTTCAAGCCTAATATTCAGTCGTGAAGATGACTCCAACGAATCAACATCTTGAGCAAGCTGGTAATTGACTTATTATTTATTGAGGGGAACTAGAATCTGGTGTCCAGGGGCACAGATTGCCTGTATCCGCAACGCTTAGTATTCGGGGCATAGATTCTGATGCCTAGGGGCATTGATTACCTGACTCCCTAATGTGCTTAGTTGTAGTTAGTTTAGGAATCTAGAACCTGATGCACAGGGACATTGATTACCTGATCTCTTAACGCTTAGTTGTAGGACTTAGTGCTAGCATAGGGTGGTTCCGATCACCCTCATGTTCAATGTTAGTTTTAGGAGGACTTATACGTCTTCACACTTACATTTGTAATCTAATGTATTGTAACTTGTTGTTTAGTATATGATTGATTGTGATCTGTGTTTACTTCCTATTTCTACCTCTGACTACGACCCTCGGTCACGAAAACCCCATGTAACAATATTGTTAACAAAAAATATTATTTCTCTATTTGCGTGTCCAAAAGAGATATCATGATCTCTGATTTGATTTTGTAACGGTATACTTTTATCAGTTCTGAATAAAGGTAGTTTTGTCTACATATTTACTGAAAAATCTTAATTCCGGTCCTGCAAATTTGCGTTCTTCTTGCGATATAAACTCGTGTTAGTATTTGGTACAAATAAACCTATAAAAATTATTTTAAAAGGTTGTGTTTCAAATCTTCTTAGAATTATAAAAACATTCGGGCAATAAATTATGTCCTTCTGTGTTTTATTTACGCACATGTACGTTAAAATGGCTTCTTTGTTAAAACCTTGAAAATTATTCAATATGGTTCGTGATAAATCTAACTTTATTTAGTTCTCATAGATATTGTAGTTTGGTGTTCCGTGAAAATACTATAAACAATCTCGTTTATCTAATAAATTATATTTGCTACGTGTTAAAAATCTCTTTCGGTTATTTACATCTGCGCCTAAAAACATGATATGTCTGCATGACTTGCTTTAAAATAACATCAGTTTACATTTTCTTTTCCGTGAAAACAAAACTGCGTAATTTCTAGTCTTTTAGGGTCAAAATCTAGTATTGGAATTAAGAAAACTTCCCCTATTGACTACACGTGGACTGTATAGCCCTGATTTGTTTATGCCAAAAAACGCGACCCTGTGATTGGTTGAAGTCAACTTGCATTTAAATAAAAAGCATTTCGACACAGTAAAAAAGAAACCCAGCGTCTTAAAAAACAGAGGGTTCACTTGACTTCAGTTGCTGATTCGAGACAGTGCAGTTTAACAATTCAGTCAATGGTCTGAATATAGTACAGTTTATAGATAATGGCCGGTGTCGGATGCCCGTGCCTAATTAATTGAAAATTTGCAGTTAACAAAAATATTGTTGTGTAATTAGTTTTCCGGATATTAATTAAGAATTTGCAGTTAATAAAAGTACAGTTAAATAGTCTGTGTTTTTAAAGAATGGGAAATCTAGTTTTCCTATTTAAAAGTGTAATAGGTTTAATACAGTTTACCGACTGAAATAAATATCGTAACGTATATCGTTTAAATAGTCCTCGTACCGAAATACCGATAAAAAAATCAATAACTACAGACTTTATCTTTAGTGATCGGAACCTCAGATCAATAATGAAATGCGAGTTATGTGCTTTATAAATTCAACTCGGACTTAAATAATAAGTGGGTTGTTTTAAGGAAAATAACAAACATTTGCGATGATTCTTAAAATTAATTTAATAATCAAATCTTATAGAAGTTTTATGGTTGCATTCAGTTACTTTATTTTAAGGTGACTTCGTGAATAATAGTTCACCTCATACAGGCATTACGATAGTTAATTCATTGCATCTTTGAATAATGTGAAGGCAGAAGTCTACGGACATTCCAGTTTATCTCCATTCGTCCAGCATTGATGGTTTTGTGTGTGTGCAGGAGTCATTTTTGTGCAATTTAGCGTGAATTTGGTTTGCGAATTACCGATAACTACAGGTACTTTGAATTATGATTTTTTTTAATCTTAATGATTTATGTGATTTTTTCGGGATCTTTGTAATATTTCTACAGTTTGTTTTTTATTTATACGTAATTTAGTATACAACTTTTATTCATTAACAAATTTTAATAGTCAAGAGCTCTTAGGTAGGGAATTATTACTTGAATTTTTGAGTTTAAAATTTGTAATTTTCTGATATCTTATTTTCTTTGTGTTTTCTAAAATAAATATTATTTTAAAGTTAATTAAAACCAGTAAGACCAGATAATTATGAAAGTTTTTATTCATATCATTATTAAACTAAATTTTGACTTTGTTGAAATTAACTAATATTTTGCACTAAATTTATATCGGTCTGATTTCATTTTCTGATTAGTGATTTCAGACAGATTTATTTGATCTATTTGATCTATTTAGTTATTGTTATTAAGCTTCATAATCAGATGCCGCCCTTCTAGTGTATGCTTTTGTGTTTTGAAACCTTTATCCATTCCTTTAATAATTAGACAACTGCAGAACCAATACCTACGACCTGAAATTTAAATTTGTAAAAAGAGCGAGATCTCAACCCGGCAACTTTGAGCATTTTATATACAGTAAGTATCGTATTTTGTGTTCTAAACTAGTTTAAGTAATGTGAACTTTTCGTTTGAAGGTTTAAGTTTTGTTTATTTAGTTTGGTTAGAAAACTTATGTTTCAATTGTCGCCCAATCGTGGGGCTTTTTATTGTTGTTCTCTCGTAAAGAAAAAACGTATGTTTCAATTTGAATACCGGAAACAGTAATATTTTATCTTTTAAAGTTGATATGACTATTGCACAGCTGTTCCCAAAATGTCAAACTTGTTTACGCTATTAATTTGAAAAAAATATGGAATTTTACTTTTCAGTGTTGTCAACTGTCAAACTACTTAACAAAGTTACGCTAACAGATTTTATTACCAAGTTATTTTTTAAAACGATTAAAAACCCAAGTACAAAAAATAGCATAAAGTATTTGTTTCATAAGATGTTTTAGCACATTTGTCCTTTACTTGGACGCGTGCGCTAAAAATGTGTCTTATGAAATAAATACTATAATAGATATTTAAGATACAAGTGTAAAAAGTAATTCTTTAATACGCGAACGGTTTAAAAGACGTGAGTGCATTGCAGCGACTTTTTACCCGTGTATCTTACAACATTTTATCTACAATCATAACGCTTTACTCGAGTATTCATTTTATTTGACTTTTTTTTAATTTCTTACTTATGTATATCAGCGTGCTTTGATTTTTACGTGCTAAGTTGTTTAGCAACCATCAGTTTATAAAATATTCATAAATCATTTATGACACACTGTTGTTGACATTAGCGTGCAATAAAATAAAATAAAATTTATATCACTAGTTCAACAAACGTTAACCTTTTACACGAAAATCAGTGTAAAAAGTCGTCTCTTTTTGTATGATCGTAAATAATATACTATTTCAATAGTGAACACTGTTCAGAAGTGACAGTTATTTAAGAATTCTGAAAGGAAAATCACATCATCTATTTAAACAGAAGTTTTAAGTCTGTTTTATCATAATCTGAAGTTAAAGAACCCTTTAGTCTGCCAACTTCCGTTTTTCTCGAAAAAACAATAATAGGAACAGTAGTGGGCAATACAAGTTTTAAAAAGTTGTTAAAACAAAATAATAAACGACAAACTCTCTAAAAAGGAAAAATAGCAACAGATTTAATTTTCTGCTGTTCAATATAATCTATAGGTAGTACCTCTTGTATGTTACTTTTCGAAGTTTTCTATAAGCAGCAAGTTTGAGACTCTACATACTGAAGTGTGATAGAGATATTACTTTTAAGATACGCTCTTGTCATTGCTCTATTTCTATTAAGTATATAAAATGGTACAATTTTCCCGATGCTATTTATAAAATCAAGGCACGCTATCTCATTGGATTTAAGGATCTCGCATTTCACCGCACTATATACTATAATAAACAAAAGAAAAATGTGTATATATTCACGAACTGCCTGTCAGGGAAGCCTTTGATATATTGAATCAAGAGTGCAGTGTACTGCGAATGCATTCTGTATTCAGAATGGATTTGTTCAATGGTGCTAGGAATTCAAACTTACTAATGTAATCGTGTTACTGTAAGCGACATGTGCTTTGTACGTCTGGAAAGTTAACGATGTTATTTGATTTAGAATGAAAACACTTGATAAACAAAATTATTAATTGTTCAATGCCCCAATCAGGCTTTTATGTCCGCACATAGGCATATTTTATCAGATATTTTCTCTGTAAAAGACCCTTTCTATTTCTTTCTTTTCAAATGTGTTTTTCCTTGTGAAGTAAGTCAGTCAGTCGGTTATTTTCAGGAAAACTAAATTTCTGTTCGACAGATTTTCACATTAATTCAACTCAACTGTTTTGTCACGGTCTATAGAAACTGTTATCGGGGTCCGGAACTAACAGCCTGGTCTACACATAGAGAATGACAAACGTCATCCTGAAAACACACGGGGACAGTTGCGGTTATTTTAGCGAGGGTGCGTTTATCTTTGAGCGTATTGATGCGATAAGGCATCATGGATAAACTACTACTAGTTCACCTAATGCACCGTATAAACTGAAGAAATATCTAACCAAGTTGATTCGTTGATTGTTACAATAAAGAGGACATTCAGGATAGTTTCCAGGTTATTTCGTTTTATTGCTTGTACACTTTTCTAACAAGTTAAGCTTTTCTCCTTATCTTAAGATCTTCCTTTTCTTGTTAGACTCAAGTTAATTGTTAATTTGATTGTTGTTTATTACCACCACAGTTTGTGATTTTTTTAGAATGTATGGCTGCTACTTAAATCGTTTAATATGCCCTAGGATGATAAGATGCAATCATTTTTATATTAATACTTAAAAATACGTTGGTTTTAGATATTATGGAAGGGTTTTGACGATATTGAATTACAGCTGAGATAGAAGAGCAGATATTTCACAAATTTAAAAGTTGCACCTTATTAAGAATATACTGCAGGGAATAAGGACCAGTAACTGACTGTCTGAGAGTAGGTAGAGAGAAGCCCTTAACATTACTGCAAACGTTTGCTGCTTAAGACTGCAAGTTTCTGCATGCGAATATATGTACATTTCAATTATTAGTTATTTTGGTAGATATTGAGGTGATCTTTTATAAAAATATATAATTATGCGTTGGTTGCTATTAACATATGCAGTGTTATTTAATATGCAATGAAATTTAATAAATAAAATAAATATAACCCCCAATATTTTTCTTTTTCCCAATGGGCTGACTCAGGTTTAATTCGATAGAGCATGAGATAAATGAAATAACAAAATCTTATTGATTCTTATACCTGGAAAAAACTTACTACCAAGACACTTGTACTTTCGCAACTGGACAACAACAAACTAAATTCTATATGTGAAAAGAAAAAGAAATGGATGCTTGCATACACATCAAATAAACACAGAGATAAATTGAAAACACAGTCTTTATTTTTATTAATGAAAATTAAAAAAAATCTAATTCAAAAAAAGAAAGTCATAAGAAATTATTTTAAACAGAACAGTAAAAAGTAGAAAATCTTCCTTGAGCTTGCTCAAATGTGTAAATTATTCGTTATCAACCTGACATAGGGTTATAACTGCTCTCCATTTGAGCAAACTGACATTAATTAAAGTTATCAATTCTAAAAAATTTACAATTGTTAAAATAAATTTATCTTATGACAATTAAATTCTTATAAACAAATTTAAATTGTTTATTTGGTAGAACTTTGTTATTGAAAAACTTTTAAAATGAGAAAAAAATAAATTCTGAATTTATTCAGATTGTCTTTATGATTTTGTTATATGAAAAATTTAACCAAATCCTTTTATTTTGACCAACCTTGTATATAAAGTACGTCGAGATCCACTTCAATCATTTTCACAATTGGTAATACTGCATTTATTCACACAGCTGTTTTTTTGTAATGAAAGCAAGTCGATTATCCAAATCAATAATGGAAATAAAAATCTTCTTAATTTAATTTAATAAATAAATCGTTCACAATTCCATACAATTGTCGAAGAACGAAAATAAATCTTCTTTAATTTAAATATCCAGGTAACTATTTATTACACTTTTGACTTTTCGTTTGTTGACAAACATATGGTTATCAGTTAACCTCACTTTATTTTACAGATTTTTGATCTTGAGTCGAGCGTGGATTCAACCAAAGCGTTTTATCGACTGAATTTGTTAATTTTTCCTGGCCTTTTTATATATTTTAGCGAAACAATTGACGACGATGTCAAATTTTAGAAAGACAAAATCTACACGCTACATTTATGACGTCACTTCACAAAAACAGATGTTTATAATTATAACTAATCTTAAATCTAAAAAGAGAGAAATGTAGCTGGCAAAATAACGATTAAAACAACATAAAACACTTATAGTCTAAAATTTATCATAATTGAGAAAATTAACAAAAACGATTGACGATGAAAAATTTCATTAAAGCTTAATTACATGGATACACATGATCTGCAGCTCAATCCTTTACAAATAATGAATACATAACTACACTAGGTAACTGATACATATAAAATTTACATAACAACATATTTACAATTGAAGAAAATTTCAAAAGTAAAATCTGTTATTACGATTTTAGACATTCAACGATGCTTATACAAGATCCTTACAAATAACAACATAAATTAATTAAATTATAGTCAAACTTGTGCAGCATACAGTCCTCCAAGTGCTTGTGTTCAAACAACGGTGTAAAATGCTATATTAAAATCAATATTTGGAAAAACCGAAGCATATCAGCAAAGCCGAAACCTTCGTTAGGATTAATACTCTTTATTCGTATTCAGGAGATTGTAAGTTTAATGTGCTAATGTAGTCATTACAATATTGACCTAATTTACATATTTTAGTGAAATATTATCCCGAAACTGAATCAGTCGCATGTGAAACAGAAAGATTTGCCCTACGTTACCCATCGTTAAACTCAGATCTAATCAAGAAAATAAAATCTTCCAGAAAAATGGAAAAACCATCCTAACATGTGACTTGGATTGCATAAAACATGTATTATCATGAAAACAATCTAAATGATTGATATACCTTTTTATAATTGAAACTTTTTATGTAAAAATTGAGGTTACGTCTGCATGAAACTTATCCTTCTATAATTTCTATTTAAAAAATCGATAAATCTATCTGTAACCTAACATATAGCTTTTAGATTAAATAAACCTAATATCATAGCATGTCTATCCTTTATTTTATTTTATTGCATGAAATAATTATATTTGTGTTTACGATGAAATCGTCAAGTAAATTTTCAATCAGATGATTCCATATCATCTCAATATGTTCCATACCTTCGCACGCCTGCGAGCTACGCTAACAACCTAAACCAATATACCTGGTTAAAGCGTCTCGAAAGCTGAACATTAGTGAATTTCATGGACGTATAGCATTAGACAGAACTGCATGATGTATTATGCAGTTTTGTCTTATGCCAGTCTTATCCAGTCTAATATCAATGTTTCTAAGCTAGTCTAGCATAAAATCAGAAGAGAATAAAGAAGTAAAGCTGTATCAATTTAATTAAAGTGTCGCTCCAGTAAAGATTGGGACGTGCACTTGCAAGAAATACGAGTATTAATGGCTATATAATCAAATCAGTTGGTTATCCCATGACTAAGAGTCAAAGTCAAAAGAAACATTTTAACTACATAATTTATTTAGTACCTACGTTAGACAAACTGAATTTGATCACCACGTCTGAGCTAGTAAAGTTTGCCAAGTGATAAGTTCTTTTCTAAATTCTAATAAAACTCTGTTTGGGCATGGGCAAATTGAAAGGTTGGCGGATTTAAAATGAGCTATGGTTCCCTTATGAGCGGCACCTCCTCTGTAGATAATTTAAACAATTTACACTTTCGCCGTATTCAAATCACCAACTAACTTAACTTGTCTATTTTAAGACTAAACTATATAAAATTTTACAATATTATCAACCACGACTTTACTCTGTCGCTTTATATTCAGACTGCTCTTTACTCTTTCGTCTTTAACAGTAAGTGTCTTTACATATTTACTATTGTATTAAACACGACTTTACTCTGTCGCTTTATTTTACTGACTTTTAATACAACTTTACTGCGTCGCTTTATTTTCCTGACTGTCTTAAAATTATGATTTTCTAAGCTTATATACTATTGACTATTTACATAATTATATTACACAATTTGACGTCACCTTACGAACTAATACAAACTGTACACTCATATAATACATAATAGCAGATTAATATTCTTTATAAAAGTGACACATCTATTACAGATTAATTACACAATATTTTTACGCAATAATAATTATCTATTTATATAAACAAAACCTTAAAAGAATAACATAACCCGTCGATATACACATTTGAAATTATACATAATTGAATTACATCATAACAAACTTGCGAACAACTGGATGTTACGTATACTTAAGTAATCGGTGAGTAAGCTATTTGATAATAAATAAAGAAACATGTATTATTTAACCTTATTAAAAAGTATACACATTGATTGTATAATCAATGACACACCATAAAAATAACTTAAATTTATTTTTAAATGGAAAAGTTGATAAAAATATTTCAAAAGTGTTAGTATTTAACAAAAATTTTAGATTTTCACAAAATTTTCAAAATTTTCCAAAATTTTGAAACTACCATCCACAGCAATATATATATATATATATATATATATATATATATATATATATATATATATATATATATATATATATATATATATATATATATATATTGATGCCTGTTAAGCTGTCACCTCCGTCATACAGAGGAGACGGCCTGACTTCCGGGTATTCCCGTGGATATATTGCTAAAAATTTGTTATATTTGTGATGAGGGGAACCTCTAGAATCCGAATCTCAAGAAAGGGGAAATTATTTCCCTTGTTTTATTTTGTCATATATAGAGTATACAGAAGATACGAACCGACCTCCAAAATTTATATATAAGAAGATACTTATAGTTCGCTGTTACCTCCAGCAGCGCTGCCAAGTGTTCGGAGGTCAGAAGATACCACCGTTATGTGCAGTTATATATACAGAGCGTTGACTCCACATTCCATAGATGCATATTTCATAAAAAGGTTCTCTTGTGGGTCTCCAGATGTTGAAATCGGGTGGTTTAAATTGCTTGCCGAGGGCATTTTAGTGGCCAGATAACAAAAGAAAACAAGCGAGCATTCTCGATTTACTTATTTTTTATTTTTTGAGTTATAGGAAATTGTCGTTTTTGTATTTCTTATGAATTGTTATTAAAGATATTAAAAAGCCGTTTCGACACTATTAAACCGTCTTTATGAGTAGCACTGACTAGTTGAATAAGGCTTTTCTAATTATAATCATTGATTTCTGGTTTACTTCATAAAGTTGTATTTTTTAAATGAAAACTTTAGTAATTTGATTAGAAATACTTAGATCGGTGATATATTAGAAAGAAATTTCTTTCTATAATGAATTGAAAATATAACAAAACCAGAAAAAGGGAATTCTTGTTATTGTCAATAAGAACGCAACCAGTACCAATATTGCGTATAATTAGTATAGCACATTTTTGAAATTTAGATATATTATAGTCTCGCTGGCAAATGAAGGATTTTAATGAGCGCGTGCACATCAGCTGTGAGAACATTACGATAAGCTAAGAATGTAAGCACAGTATCGTGTTACTAGAGACGTTTTAAAAAGGTCAGTAGCGTACGTTCGGATAGTACTTTTTAACATTATGTAAATTTATCATCGTTGAAGTATCTATTTATTATACAGTTTTTAGTACATATAATTAATGTTTGTATTTTAGAGAATAAATTTCCTGATAGTTGGAAGTCAGCTCTGATAACACCGATAGGGAAAACAGAACATCCTGTGGATTATAAGGATTATAGACCAATCAGCATTCTTCCAACACTCTCAAAAATATTTGAAAAGATTATTAACATGCAAATTCGGGAATATTTAGAAAATAATAACTTATTACCAACATATCAATCAGGTTTTCGGTCTGGTTACAGCTGTTCAACTGCTTTATCTCACATTACTGATGATGTCTTTAAAGCGTACGACGAAGAGAAATCTACCTTTTTAGTGTTATTAGATTATAGTAAAGCTTTTGATACAATAAATCATGATTTACTTCTCAAAATATTACATTATTTAGGTCTGAGTGAAAATGCGATTGGTCTGTTTCGAAACTATTTGTGTAATAGAACACAAAGAGTCAAAATGCCTAATGAGGTATCCTCGCCTGTCGATGTTATCAGAGGGGTGCCACAGGGATCCATATTGGGACCTCTGTTATTCACCTTGTACAAGCACGGTCTTTGTGGTTGTGTGGGGACCTGTAATGTTCACATGTATGCTGATGATACTAAAATTTACTTGTCCTTTAAGCCAAGTGATATCAAAAAAGCAACTGAAATTTTAAATAATGGTCTCAAAGCCGTCTCTGAATTTTCATTACAACATGCATTAATGTTAAATCCAACGAAATCGTGTGCACTATTATTAGGAAAATCAAGTGACACACTTGAAGTGCCACCTATTAAAATTGGGGAAATTGAAGTACCTATAGTAGAAAATGCTAAGAATCTGGGAGTAATTTTTGACAAAACATTTCGGTTTGGAAAGCAAGTCTCTAAATATATACAAAAAGCTTATTATAACTTAAAACTTATTTTTCCTCATAAAGATTATTTAAGTAAAGAATCGAAAATTTTACTATGCGAGTCCATGGTTTTATCACAATTTAATTATTGTGTTCCTGTGTATAGCCCATGTCTGGATTATGAGACAACTCAACGTATTCAACGTGTTCAAAATTCTTGTTTGCGTCTTATTTATGGAATTCCAAAATACGAGCATATTTCACATAAACTAATGGATACCGGTTGGCTTAATATGAAAAAACGATTTTACTTACAAACAGCTGCATTCTACCATAAGATAATATCTGACAAGCAGCCTCCCTATTTATACAATAAAATTAGGTACAGGACAGATGTGCACAATATAAATCTGCGCCATAGAGGTCTGTTGACCATCCCCAGACATAATACTACTTTTTATCAACGTTCGTTTACTTATACTATCGCAAACATTTATAATGAGATACCCTTTTCCATTAAAACGCTTACTATTAAACAATTTAAAAAAGCTTTGTTCAAAAAGTTACTATTAACCAATTGATATACCAGCTCGTAAATAGTCTATGTAATTCATTCTTTGTAAGATATTTTTATATATGTATACTGATATATATATATACTATAGTTTTTCTATTTATCTTATTTTGTGTTCTGTATGGATTGTATTATCTGTGTAATCTTGTTATTTTTTTTGTTCTTGTACTCCAAGGGGATGATGGAAGAGCAGCTTATGCTGAATCATCTCCTTGTGATTCTGTAAAATTACTATTCAGAATAAATATTATATTATTATTATCATTATTATTATTATTATTCAACCTTAATAACGATTTATAATTAAAAATCTCATTATGTTTTAAATGGCATAGGGTAATGAATACATTTAAAGAAAAGTAATTGCAAAAATTTTAACTATAAATCGTTAAAAGTAAAAAATAGGGAATCAATCAATAATCATAACTACACAAAATCATAACTGGTGTTAATTTACATTTTTAAGTGCATAAAACTGATACTAAATGATGGCAATCCTTTTTATATATTAGGAATCGTACTGTATAATAATTTACTAATTTCAATAAAACAATTAATGTATAAACAATTTGTTACTGTTTTAAAGGAATTACTTAACTATTATAGTAGTTCTTAAGAATTTTTGTTTATAACAATATTTCTGCTTTCATATGTTTAATTTAATCTATATTTTTTGCCGTTTACTTGCATACATGTTACATGGAAAACAAAAATATGCCTAACTGTGAGTCAAATAGTATTTTATAGGTGGAATGAAATAATTAAACTTGGACGTTAATAATAATTGTTCTTCTAGTATAAATTAATTTCATTTTCCCTATTTTGTACGTGTATTTGATTATAATCGAATACAACATTAAGCATCAATGTTAGCCTTCGTAAAGGACATTTTGTGACGCTACTGAATTATTCCAGTTCATCGGTTATTTCTGTTATCAGATACATTTCTCGAGTCGACCACGTGATCATGAGGTGGACACTGCGTGATTTGAGATGCTTTTTACAATTCTGCCCTCGTGATATCGGTAATTTTAAATCCTTCATTTAAATGTTAGGGTATAGACATAAATCAGTTATGTAACGTAGTATTTGTATAAATATGATATTCTATAAAGTTTCTTTTAATCTCGGGAATAACGGTTAAATTGAATATGCTTTTATCCAGATTCCATTTCGATTGAAATAAAGGCAGATACTCTTTTAATTTTTACTAAACTCGATAAGAGTTTAATATAAACAAATTAAATATTGTGTTTTTTACAACAAATGCTTGTTGTTTCCGAAGTCACGCACGTATCATGTAGGACCATTGAATTTCCCGTGATTTGATTAACAAAAAGAGTTACCGACTTTATTAAGTTTAAAACAAATCGAAACACAACAAATTAATCAACATTTTTATAGAATTTTTGCTTAAGACATTTTTTCCAGCATTTGTTGATCTAACGAAATACAGAATACGTATGTTACACTGTTATACATGTACCTACCTCTTGTAAATTTATGTTTTAACTTATGTTTTAAATAAAGCACTTACTAACGACAAAACATGTACGTTTTATGGAACGTGTACTTTAAGTCCACATTAAAGACAGGTTTAACTTAATGTAGTCTTTTTTGATAACATTGTATAAACCATAGATAAATAGTTGGTATATTGCGTTATCAGAATTAAAAGTGGCAGTTTATTTGACGCTTAATTATGTTAGCAATCGCGGCTCTCCATTTAAAACAAAATACCACTATAAGCTTTTGTTTGAAACAATGTTTATCAACCTTGGCACAACCTTAATATCCGAAAATGGCCCACTGCTAGACTAAAGTAGGGATGATAATTTGATACCAAGCTTGGTCTCAGACATGGAAAGATCAGAGTTACCCAATATTGGTTGTTATTGGCTAAAACCAATACGTTATGCAATGTTTTGGACAATAAATGACACCGATATCGCAATAAAACTAAAGTTAGTCTTGGACCGATCTTGAATGTTAATGTAGTACCAAGGCTGGTAATTGAGAAACAAAGCAACTATTACACAATCCTTTTCCTTTAATGAATGCTAGTGCAAACAAGCAACGAAGTCTACCATTACTGTTTCGCCGTAACTGAATGCAGAGTCAATTTTTGTGTTGGATATAAAATGTTCATTAACAAAATAAATACGAAGAAATCGAAAATTTGTATAAATGATTAATGTCTTAGACTCTCAACACATATTGAGACCGTACAAACCTAACACTTTCATAGTGTACGTCTTCTTGTGCAAAAATATATGTACAGTCGGTAAGTCAATATAGTTTACACTTTAGTCTTGCCAGTGTAAGTTTAAGTTCATAAAAATTCAGTAGGTTAGCAACCACTAATCTATCTTTACAATAAACCACATTTACAGAAATTTAGCAAAATATAATATGAATATTGACCCAACCTTAGCCGAAGGGTAAGAAACCAAGATTTTGAATTTTGAAGATTGCTAAAACTGGAGTTAGTTTAGCGAACCTAAGATTCAAAGTTGGCTAAGGTTTTGGGTGATAAGTATGTAACCGGCACTTGATATGTAGAGATTGACTAAAGGTAAGTACTCACAGCAGCGGATCCGCAGGCGGATGTCATACGATTGGTCGGTTTGACTCAAATCGACTCAATCCGACCAATCGTATGACATCCGCCTGCGGATCCGCTGCTGTGAGTACTTAGCTTTAGACTAGCTAAAGCAAATTAGCGAAATAGTATCTGATATTTGACTTAAGTATATTCTATGGGTAACTGGCATTGACCTAACGGGTGAAAATTGGCTGAAGCTTGGGCAAGTTGTAAGGAATCCTGATTCGGTTTCTGAACATTGGCTCCGACTTGTACAACGTTTAGTGAACCGAAAATTAGTATCAGGTTGTTGATTAACCCTCGAGTGACAATTAAACAACCGAGACTCAGAATCTGAAAATTGCTTGAAACGTGGGTGAAAATCGGTGCGTCCAACACACCGCTGGAAATATAGCGCTGCAGCAGTTTTCACAGCCGTCTTAGATTTAACAATCACCCAAGCAATAATATTGTTTGAAGTACATCATCATTTTATACATATAAAACGCTTAAAAATAAATACATATTAAACATGAGTTAGAGAACCAAGATTCGATATCTGAAAATTCGCCTACACTTGGATCAATGTCGAGAAAACGACATTTGACTGTCCAGTATTCAGCCACGCTGGGGTTTATTCAAAGACCTTTGTTTTAATTTTTTTTCTTCTAATAAAAAATTGTTGGTATTGCTAGACTAAACTTCTAATCATAGGGAGGAGGCACTTTTACCCTAGTGGAAAAAAATAGTATGTTTTATTTGGATTTAAAGTGACTTTGTTTGTTGCTATTTACGAGCGATAAATAACTCCGCCTAAATAATAAATAAATAATAATCTTATCATGTGAACAACTCCGCTATAGGGTAAATACAAGTATTTTACTTAATTGGGCTCGATTCCTATAAGGAATCTAGAATGACTTTAGGAGAGTTCACGCATCCTAGCTGCGATGTGCAAACGGGTTTTCCAAATCAACTATGTGGATTGTTTGACAATTACTTTAATTGTCATCATAATGCATCAATCCTAAATCCAAATATAAAATGCAGGGAAACAAGATTGGGCGATGAAGATTTTTCACCTATCTCTGCAAATGAGACTTGTTTCCAACTCTTCTTATTTCATTATGTCGAGCTGTTAACAAGTGTCCAGTCCTCATACTAAGGTCTTCCTTGATCAGTGGCGATATAGATCTGGAGCTCATGTCAATTTCCTTCGCCAACAAACGAATAGGATAGGATGTTAGTATAGGATTTTTTTTACGAATAGAATGTTATAAAAAGAAACATTTTTGATTTATAGTTATTTATGTTATAAATCCGGCAATGAAGCTTTACAGAACGAGTTTGATCTCTGAAGGAAGACAGAAGTCGCGTCTGAAATCTTGAAACGATAACTAAGGAGAATCATTTACAGCACCTATAACGTTTTTTTTCATGTGTTGCAATTTTTTCTCTTTGAACGAAAGTTCATTCATCCCCTGCTTTATAATAACCTAGTCATTCTATATAGTAGAGTAAATTTTTGCAAAAAACATGCCTAAGTTCTTATTTTTTACTATCTAAAGATAGAGACTTGAAATCTTCTGTAATGCCTTCAGTACTGGACCAGTATAAAATGCACTATGTTTAAAATGGGGGCACGCCCCCCCCCCCTAGTGGTTGAGACCCCCATTTTGTACCCTTAATTTAATAACGCAACCAAATTGAGCGAAATTTATGTTGGCAGGGTTCTTGGAGTCACTGATTATGAATCCAATGAGAAAATTGAAAAATTCAAAATGGCGGTCCTAAAATAACGGCCTTTGAGATTCAGAATGCGATTTACGCCGTTTCTATTGATTTTAGAGAAAAATTCAAAGAGTCAGAAAGTGCTTAGAATGTGATTTTGTAAAGGAATACACTATTTCGATTACCTTATTATGTAACCCCTTTGCTCTGCCCTAGTAGTAAAGTCAATTTTTGCATAAGTTCCTATTTTTTACTATCTAAAGATAGAGACTTGAGATCTTTTCTAATGCCTTCAGTACTGAACCAATATAAAATGTAATATGTTTAAAATGGCGGTTTTACCCCTCGGGGGGTTGAAACCCTCATTTTACACTCCCAATTTAATAATTCGGGAAGTTTTCCATTAACTTGAGTGAAATTCATGTTGGTGGGGTTTTGGTGTTCCTGATTATGAGTTCAATGAGAAAATTAAGAAATACAAAATGGCGAACTCAAAATGGCGGTATTTGAGATTGAAAATGCGATTTACGCCCGTTTCTATTGATTTTAGAGAAAAATCCAAAGAGTCAAAAAGTGTTTAGAATGTAATCTTGCATAGGAATACACTATTTTGGTTACCTTATTATGTAACCCCCTTCAATCAACCCTAGTGGGCTTCTCAGTAGGAGAGAATGAAGGGGTTACATAATAAGGTAGCCGGAATAATGTATTCCTATGCAGAATCACATTCTAAACACTTTATGGCTTTTCTCATTTTTCTCTAAAATCAATAGTACCGGCGTAAATCGCATTTTCAACCTAAAATACCGCCATTTTGTGTCCGCCATTTTTAATTTTGTGATTTTCTTATTTGATTCATAATCAGCGACCTCACAGCTCCCTCCAACATAGTTTTTGCTCAACTTGGTTGAAAACTTCCCGAGTTGTTAAATTGGGAGTTTAAAATGGGGATTTCAACCCCCCGAGGGAGCGTGTCTCTATCTTAAACATATTACATTTGATATTGGTCTAGTACTGAAGGCATTACAAAAGATTTCAAGTCTCTATCTTTAGATAGTAAAAAATAAGAACTTAATGCAGAAATTGACTCTACTACTAGGGCAGAGCGAAGGGGTTACATAATAAGGTAACCAAAATAGCGTAGTCCTTTGCAAAATCATTATAAACACTTTTTGATTCTTTGAATTTCTCTCTAGAATCAATAGAAATGGCGTAAATCGCATTCTCAATATCAAAGGCCGTTATTTTAGAGCCGCCATTTTGGGTCTGCTATTTGAATTTTTTAATTTTCTCATTGGATTCATAATCAGCGATCCCAAGAACACTCCCAACACAACTTTGCTCAATTTGGTTGCGTTATTAAATCAGGGGTACAAAATGGGGGTCTCAACCACCAGGGGGGCGTGCCCCCATATTAAACATATTACATTTTATATTGGTCCAGTACTAAAGGCATTAGAAAAGATTTTAAGTCTCTATCTTTAGATAGTAAAAAATAAGAACTTAATGCAAAAATTGGCTATACTATCTAATAATAAAAATACGACACTTTATGTTAAACTGAGGTTTGTTTAAGCCTTTCAGTACCGTAAAGCTTCATGTCAAGATTATGACGTAAGGTTTTATTTTCCGCTACAATATGGAATTTAATAGAAAATATCTTTTAGTCGTAATTATGTAAAAATATAAACAGTTAATATTTTTTATTACATTTCGTATTTCAAACAATTCTTTATATACCACAATTAGTTATATAAAGTATATCTTGATCTCCGTTGTCAATGATACCGGTGTTCAAGACGTTCTTGATCTCCGTTGTTGTTGGCAACGTAAATAATTTGATGTTGCATTATAGCCACATGCATGCATGCATGCTGCTTTTTATCTCCTTAATTACGCGTATGATGACACAGACAAGGCAACTTGCTTCTTTATACAATAAATTCGGATGGATTTTAAAAGGGAGAAATTAGGATTGAAATACGAAATAAAATAAAACAACTTATGCAATACGGAGATCAAGCTTCTTTAAATCCTCGAAGATGTTATAACGCCTCGGCTGGCGCCTCGGCGTTATACATCTTCTTGGATTTAAAATATCGCTTGATCTCCTAATTACATAATATTATTACAAAATGAGTATTTCAGACTTATTCTTTCCTTCATCAAATGTAAACATAGTTAGAATGTCAATGAAAACTTTATTAACCGGGTAATTTGGTGAAATTTGCAAACTACATACCAAATGTTACATTATTTTGCTTAGTAAAATTATTTTTCTTTGAAAATTTATTAATTGTAATACAAAAAATATTGAAGATTTTAAAGATTTTAAATCTTTCTTTGTGGATGCGAGAATGAATATATCATATGTCATATGACAATTCCTAAAATAATAATCAAATAATAATAATCCAGTAAATTCGAAATGATCATTTTGTAAAAAGATGAATTTTTTATTTATACATAATTACGACTAAAATGTATTTCCTATTTAATTTTTTTCATATCTCAAAGAAAGTCGTTTTCAATTCAAAACTTTTTAAATGAAATAGAAATTATTATTTTATTGTTCTTAAGTATCATTAACTATTTAAAAATGACGTACAATTCAAGAGATCCCTTAAATTTTCTGAGTAGTTTACAAATATTTATTTAAATGCTGCTACTATACCCAAAAAGTGTCTGTAAAAATTCAGGTAGCGTGAAATGGCCGAAACTACGCCAGGGGTACTGGTTTAGATGGAATTCTATATACCTGAGTGGTTTAGGTCTTGTACACAACGTTGCCAATGTGTGGAGCCTGCAACGTACCGTACATGATACAAAAAACAACATATACAGGCGGAGGTGACATCGTATTGGCAATTATACAACTAACAGCGACGACAACGCCAGCGATCTACAGCTGAACTAAAAATTAAATTTGTGAGTATAAGTATGACGTTATCACCTCCAGACAAAAATTTGAATTTAGGCTTCTAACACCATCTATATGCTTATACAGTCGAAAACAGGGCAAAACGTTGTGACCTCCGAAAACGGAGGTCACAACGTTATATATGAAGTGACAACGTATGCTGGGTATCTACTTTGGAGGTGACAAGGTACCCCTTTATCAATATATATATATATATATATATATATATATATATATATATATATATATATATATATATATATATATATATTGAATTCCTGAATTGGTGAATTTGCTTAGTCAAGGTTCCAAGAACCTTGACCATCATCCAGGCTTATATACATAGCCGGAAATAACATTAATACCGAGAAGTTGTTAAAATAAAGTAGCAGTGTCTCCTGAAGAAGCTCTGTTAAAGTTTTCACTTATAAATTGGAGTAAATTGGATTAAAAAGTGTTTTATATATCTTAAATTTTGACAGTTTGTAATCTATCAAAATTTTTAAATTGAATTACTTTTTATGAATTATATGTGTGTGGGGACATCCTTGTGTTCTTTAACAAGTTATATGGTCTTATACTATTGGTTTCATATCGATCTACTATAAATTAAATCGATATTTAAAAAAAAATTGTGCAATTGGTGAATAGTTTTGAACTGGAAAAACAGTAAGTTTTTATTAAGTGGATTTTATATCACAGTAATATATTGAAAGACTATTAAGCATTCAAATAGATAGATTTCTTCCTATAGTTTATGATATGTTATATGCGTTAGATTGAATTGGTGTTTAACTGAAGATTTTATAGTGTTAAAGTTTATAATTGACATTTGTCACTATCACTGAAAAAATTCTAAAAAACTGGTATTATTCCGTTTCCTGTGGATTATTATACCTAATCTTATGATTAGTTATTGAGTTAGATGTATTTTACAACTCTTGGAATTAGAATGTAACTTTTAAGACATTTTATAACAGTTACACTTTACAAGTTACAGTAGTGGTGAAAAACCTTACAAATCGTAAAAGAATTTACAAAATAATTTAAAACCGAAATTTCAAACTGTCAAACATGGAAAATGTCAATGAAAATTTAGAAGCAGCTCAGGAATTTAAAAGGCATAACATTATTGGTGATGGAAACTGCTTATTTCGTGCAACTAGTTTGTTCCTATATAAAACTCAAGAGAAACATAAAGAAATCCGAAGTAAAGCAGTTGATTTTATAGAGAACAATTGGTCAGAACTTTCCGTTTACACTTCGGCCTTTGAAGGTTCATTTAAACACACTAGGGAAAAATATTGTATGCAAATGAGAAGCGATGGGTTTTTTGGAACTACGTTGGAAATATATGCTTTATCTGAAATTTATAAGATATGTTTTAAAATTTACCTTAAACCAAATGGTAAATCGCTGTCGCATACTATAAAACCGTCAAATACTCCCTTAATAATTAATAATATTCACAATATGCATTATCAAACAATATTTATACTGTTATTAGGCAATCCATTGAGTGGCCATTTTGAATTGCTTACTCCATTAACACCAAAAGCTTATCCTACACCTACAAACCAAATAAATTCTATACAACCATACAAACAATTTATAAAAGCTGATGCTAAGGTAGATAAAACGATTGATAAATGTAAAGCACTTACTGATAGCCTTGAAACGTCAAGTAAAATATCTAATGCTAAACTAAATAACCAAGAATTCAAACAAAGTAGCAAAATCTACAATACTAAACAAAACAATCAAGAATCATTAAAGAACTGCCCAGTTATCGATAGAAATGTTCAAATTGTTAACCAAAGAGGTGATATTAATGATACAAATCAATCTGTAGGAAAAAGTCAGCATTGGTCAAATGGTGTTAATACTTTATCAATACTTACTAACACTAAACGAAATTTCAAGTTTAATAATAGTACTAGATATAACTTACGAAGCAGTAAAAGACAGAGCAAGAATGAAGAAATAGAAATACAAGGGGTAAATAAAGATAATTTAAGAAATGATCCCTATGATCAATCGAGTACAAGGATCAATTTGGAATTGCAAAGTTCTAATATTGACAGTAATCAAGTAAAATGTCATATCTGTCCTGAAATCAAATATTTCAAAAGCATTAATGGTTTGAAGATACACAACTCAAGATGTCACCAAAATGCAGATTCTCCTATACTGGATCTTGCTCATTTACAAGGTTTTAAAGAAAAAATTGGTTATCTAAAATCTAATGTTTGCATCCTGAGAAGAATTCCGCGTGGAGCCAGAATATCGGTAGCCAAGAAACTTACTAAAGTAATAAGTGATTGTGTCTCTCTCAACAACTTTTCTGCCTGGGAAGATCTTTTTTTCTTCGCTTTTAGAGTACTACATATCCCATCAAAAAATGTAAAAGCAAATGAATCTTTGACTTCCAAAGTGAAGAAAAATGCTGAATGCAATAAGGATTCCTTAAATCACTGTAAAATTGATTTTTCTAAATTGTCTCGGTTTAAATTGGCCGAAAACAAAGTAGCTGATGGCGATATTAAGGGCGCTGTACGAATGCTTTCGTCTGATGACACTTTTGCAAGCGATAATTCCGACACTTTTAATTTACTAAAATCGAAACATCCAAATCCTTCCAGAACAAATCAGTTTCCTAATCTTGAAGGAAATGTCGAGTATTTTATTGTCTCTAAGGATCAGGTTTTTAAAGCCATCCTTTCTTTTCCTAGTGGTTCTGCCGCCGGAATGGACGGACTCAGACCTCAACATCTCAAAGACTTGTTAAGTAAATGTACAGGTGACTCTGGACAACATTTATTACATGCTATCACCAACCTTTGCAATCTTATGCTTGCAGGTAAAGTCAATTCTGAAATAAGACCTTATATTTATGGTGCTTCTCTTTGTGCGCTTTCAAAAAAAGATGGAGGTATCCGCCCTATTGCCATTGGTTCCACATTTAGACGTCTAGCTTCCAAATTATGTAGTTATCATGTGAAAGATAGTCTATCTAGTTTGTTTCAACCTATACAATTAGGTTTTGGTATAAAAGGTGGTTGTGAGGCAGCAGTTCATTCAATTAGAAAATATATTAAAAATCAAACTGATGCTGAAGTAATTCTTAAAATTGATGTAAAAAATGCATTTAACTCTGTCGAAAGAGACTCTCTTCTTTCCATGGTCAAAGAAATTCCAGAAGTTTTTCCATACCTCTGGCAGTGTTACGCTTTTCAATCTAATTTATTCTTTAATAATAACGTCATTGAATCATTAGTTGGTTGTCAACAAGGTGATCCTCTTGGTCCAGCCATTTTTAGCCTTTCCATTCATCGAATTATTAAAGATTTAACTTCAAAATTAAATATCTGGTACTTAGATGACGGTACTTTAGGAGGAAAGGCATCAGATGTCTTAGTTGACTTAGAAAAAATCATTTTCGAGTTTAAAAAAATTGGGTTAACTATTAATTTCAGTAAATGTGAACTTTATTTTTTTGATAACGTCTCTGAAATTGATAGGTCTATTTTATTTGAAAGATTTCAATCCTTAACTCCAGGTTTACAAATTTGTAATAATAAAAATTTCTTTTTACTGGGTTGTCCCATTCTTGAAGAAGCAATTCCTTTTTCTTTTTCAAAAAAAATGGAAAAATTTTCTTTGCTGTCCACAAACCTTTGTAGAATCAGTCCTCATATCAGTTTATTTTTACTTCGCCACTGTTTTTGGATGCCTAAATTTATCTATCTTCTTAGGTGCTGCCCACTTTGGAAATTTAAAAATTTGTGTTTAGAATTAGATAATAATATTCGTTCCACCCTGGAAAAAACTTTGAATATAAAATTTTCAAACAGATCTTGGGATCAAGCAAAGTTACCTATCCGTTTTGGTGGATTAGGTATTAGATCTATTTCCGATATTTCAACACCAGCTTTTCTTTCTTCGCTTTTTGCTAATTCTGATCTTATTAATTCAATTCTTCCTTCACATTTGTCCAAATTTGAATCAGTATACTTTAGTGAGGCGATTGAAGAATGGAATTCTAAATCAAATGCGTCTTTACTTCCCAGTTCTAGTTCCTCTCAAAAGCATTGGGATCTGCCAATTATTGAGAACATACATAAAAATTTATTGGCTTCCTCTGATGTTACTCAGAAAGCCATCTTATTGGCAGTGTCGGAATCCGAATCAGGAGCTTGGCTTGAAGCGTTACCTTCTTCTAAATTAGGTACCCTGTTGGAAAAAACCACATTACAAATTGCTGTTTCCCTCAGATTAGGTATCAGCATTTGTCAGCCTCATATTTGTAATTGCGGTTCTTTTGTTGACACTTTGAGTCATCATGGATTGTCGTGTATTAAAAGCGCAGGAAGAATCTCAAGACACAGCTCCCTTAATGACATTTTAAAACGATCTTTCTCTTCTGCCAACATCCCTTGCTTACTTGAACCCAATGGTGTTCTGAGGGATGATGGCAAACGTCCGGATGGTCTAACAATCATCCCTTGGAAAAGAGGAAAATCACTTGTCTGGGATGTCACTTGTACAGATACACTTGCACCTTCTCATTTATCTGCGTCGTCCATTTCCGCTAGATCTGCTGCTAATGTTGCAGAAAATCTTAAGAAAAGTAAATATAAATCTTTGTTGGACAATTATTTTTTCATTGCGTTCGCAGTAGAAACGTTAGGTCCTTGGAGCAATGATGCACTTTCTTTATTAGATGTTTTAGGTAAACTTTTAATTTCCAACACAGGTATTCCTCAGGCGAAAACATACCTTAAACAGCGCATTAGTATCGCCATTCAGAGAGGTAATGCTGCCAGTGTTCTTGGCACTGTGCCTTTAAGTTCTTCTCTTAACGAGTTATTTTATTTGTTTTAATTTCACATTCATATGTTTTTAATTACTTGTACGTTTATATTTTCAAATAATAAATACGATGATTTATATATATATATATACATAGTTGAAATCGTCATTTAATTTCCTATTGAATGGTAAAGTAGCTCTTAATAGTACTAGTAAAATAAAGTAGTAGTAATAAAATAAAGTATAGAGATAGCAAAATATAATTTCCAATGGTAACTATATATTACATGTCTAATTTTCTTCTGGTAAGAGTATTTTAGCAGTCAAGCATAAAGCTTTGTATGCAACCCGTACATAATCGGATTTTATAGACTCGTCCTTTTTATTATAGATTAGAATTAGATTGGGCTTGTCTATAACGTCCTACATTATATACTTGTTACATAAATAGCTATTATATAGTCTAAAGTATTTATTATATAACTCATGTGAGTCGAAATTACATAAATTTAAGGAAACCAAAGAAAATACCAATGCTTATCAATAAAACCGTTCCTATACAACGACACCAGTCTAAAACCAAAGTAAAAGAACCGAGGTGAAGATTCCCGTCACTGGGGAACCGAAATTGGGGAAAACTTTTCGGCTTTGGGATTGATCTCATGGATCCATATGACGTGAGCTGTTGACGTCGATAATGAAATTAGAAAAAAACTAACAGGTTGAATCAACATATTTGAAATTCAATGTTTAATTGTTAAGTAACTCTTAAGAAGCCACACACGAATAAAATGTAATATATTGAATTTCGGAATTCAATTTTTGTTTTTAGTTTTAACTATTGAATCTTTGAAGTTTTTACAAATAAGAACATTTTCACTTGAATAGCTGCTAGTTATTTATACTATTATAAGTTGAAAATGTAAATATATTTTCAATTCATGCTGAAAACGCTCGTTTTATATGTGTTGTATACTATTTTTTGTAATTTTCAAAAGAGGATGAAGAAGCGTATCTTTTTAACTCTGTTAAAAAGAGTTTGAAATATGTTTTTTTTCACTATTTAAAAGGAGTGAAAAAGAACGTTTTGATATTAAAAATAACAAGTAAAAAATTAATATTTTAATCTAAAACTAAAAGAAAATATTTGTGAGATGTAGACGATGTTTTAATTATTCAATTTTTTTCTGTCAAAGAAGTAATAAAACCTTTAAAATATTTTTATAAAATAAATTAGTAATAACTGTTTAAAGTTTACAATCAATTTAGCTTTGGAATAAATTACTGTGACCCGGTTATTTTCTGTTAAAGATAGCATAGATCTTTCTAAAAAATAAAGAAGAGAAAGAACAAATTCTTGTACTTATTTGAATAGTTAGTTTAATTAAAAATACGTATTTTTGTAATTTAAACAGTTTAACTGTTGTGTACTATAAGAATTGTGAAAGTAATTTTGCCTCGAGGTATTCTATATTATTAACCAGAGCGTAATAAAGTCAATTGTCTCAATTTTAATGTGGTTGGTAATGAATCAACGTCTCGAAAGCCGTGATCGTCTAGTGGTTAGGCCACAAAGTAGGGTGGCCGTAGTAACCCAGGTTCGACTCCTGGTCACGTCAATGTGTCAAAAGCATTGTCACGGACGAGACTTTTTTTATTGTATATTAAGTATATTAATTAAAAGCTAAGTAAGTAAATTATAATTAACAATTAATAAATTATAAATAATGGTTTGTTAATATCAGCAGACTAAATCAATTATTATCAAATGAACTATTTATACTCATAAGATTGGCGTTTAACAATTTATATTATTTAGTATACAATTATATATGTGTTATTTTGAATATGTTATTTACGTAAAATAATTTTTTTTCCATAATGTGTCGCATTTTTTGTTTACATTAATATCAGTGCGATAAACGCTATGTTAGTCTCCTCCATCAAATAAATTGATGAAAAGACGTCGAGTTTCATTTTTTTTAAATTAAATTAACGAATTAGGTTAGCGTATTATAGAAAAGTAATGGCTACTAAACAGGTAAGATATTGAAACAAACAATACCTGTATTCTGTTATCACTACAGTTATTTAATTTAAAGCTATACCAAAAACACTAATAAAATATATATCGATAGATCTCAAGGAAGAT
Organism: Agrypnus murinus; assembly: GCA_929113105.1. NCBI lineage: Eukaryota > Metazoa > Arthropoda > Insecta > Coleoptera > Elateridae > Agrypnus > Agrypnus murinus. The sequence continues at coordinate 23,028,782 of OV816026.1, forward strand.
AAATAAGAAAATATTGTCAAATATTTACTGAATTATGAAATTATGCATTACCTGTTTGTATTAGAAATCTTGAATTGTATAAACATTTATATTAAATTCAATCTGGACAACAACATTGCATTTAATTATTTTGTCCCAAAACAAAGTGATCAAAAAATTATGTCATGTGAAATATATCTTAAATAATTATTCGTGTCACTCGATCACTTTGAATAAAGATTATTAGATAATAAGAGGAAAGCCTTTTTACTTTACCTGTTGCTTTTAGTTGTCTTTGCTTTTCTACAATAAACCACCCTTAAGACGTTCAAATCATTTAATTAATTTATATTAACTATCACACAAGAATCAAACAATGCGATCAAGCTGGTGAGTAGTCTGACATGTTAAGGGGGTAAGCGGTTTTTTCTACGTATACACAAGTTTACTTCTAAAATAAATTCAAGGGATGGTTATTATAGAAATCAAAGTTTTTTCGTATTATTATTATTTATATCATCGCGCTACATCGAGATTTGTTAGTTATTGTCAATAATAATATTACCAAAATAATTTAAAAGCCGATGCTCGGCATTACAGATTTTCAAAATCTGAATTAGCAGATTTCTCAGACCACATACTTTGTAGCACCATTGTAAATATACTTACTAAGCACTGTGCAAAATCTGAGGATAATCCTACACGCCATTTTTTTGTTAGAAGTATAATCGCAAAAATTAATTAGCAATTAACATAACATTGAGCGGTGCGCTCTCTCCATGTCAATTCATTTCCTCTTTTTGTCAACGTGCAAAAATTTCAGATTTCAAAACATGTTAACATGCCTAAATGAATTAATATTAATTGTTAATTAATTAACATTAATCAATTTAAGTGAATATAATGTAGTCAATAATTGTAAGAAATAATCAAAAATTAATTAATAATAAAAGAGAAACAAACAAAAGGGTACGATAAATGATATTCATTAAAGAAGCAAACAACGCCAACAGAGAACATGACACCGTGGATGAATAGCTGGCTTTTAGACTAGAAAACCACGGTTCAAATCCCATCCAGTTTGTATAATTTTTTTTAATAAAATATTTATTATATTTCATAAATAAACCTTTAATCTAATAATTTTAATATGTATAAAACTAATAATAATAAAATTATAAGAATAATTTACAATTAAATACTAATATATGGTAATGCATAATTATTTAGCTTTATTTTTAATTAACATAAATATTATACACATATAATGTAGTTTCAACAATCACTATAAAGTTAAGGGATAATTTTATGGTTAAAACTCACGGTTTATTATTTTAGTGGTTTTAAGTTTTAGCCACAAACCATTCCATCGCTATATTTTAAAAGCGATGCCAATTGCTGATATCTGTACAACCATTTCCAGCTGCTTTCGCCTATTTACATCAACATAAAATGTCAAACATAAGATTCTTGATCGATATTTGCAATGATCGAAATCCATACAAAATATTATTACATAATTGAATTCCAATTCCATGTATTATTTGTTAACAATTGGTAAGTCCAAACTTCCAACAATCTTTATTAATTAATAATTTTTTCCCTTCTTTGAGAACTTAACTTTCGATGCTATTATTAGTTTTTATTCAATTCTAAACAATTAACCAACATTTTGTTTATATTGGTTTGATCACTTTTTATTTTTGACATTTAAATTATAACTTTAAATTCTTCTCAAGTGACGTAAACTAAATTTTAATTATTTTTCTTTTCGACAGAACCTTACAACAGACTAATTTGAAGTGCTCCAGAGGTACAGGCCCTTTTGATGGTTTAGAGTTTAATTGTGAAAAAGAAATGGCTTCCTTTATCTAGTGCTATTTATTTAATATGTAAACGTCGATTATTTTCAAATGCATATATACTCGTACATCAAGAGAAATACAATATAGAGAAATGCACATATTACAATTTAATTTATTAGCGCTGTATATCTTTTAATAAAACAATTGGATTTTTAACATTAAATAGAAGAAAATGACTTGTAAATTGCCTGTAACCCTAATTTGTTTTACAAATTCTTATTTAAAGAAAAACGATTTATACCACCTTGCAGATTACAAAATTGCGAATCTATTGATGTATAACATTTGACATAAATAACAGAATATTTATATAAATTTTGTTGTCAATGAAACAGCATTGCATTTAACTAAAATAATATCAATTTATAATAAAACAATTCTATAAAAATATGCCTTACATCATACGATCTTAACCAATGGTTATATGATATTTAGTATCAATTATGTGGTTAAAATGCTAATCTACTCAATTCCAATAAAACATCTTATCAAAAAGCTTTAAACTATCAAACTTGAATGTTACACAAAGGTACAACACAAACAAAACACCTCATGAGTAGTTATATTCTTGCATACATCTTAAATACAACCTGCTCTGTCTGTTTCAACTAAATTTTACTTAAAATATGCCTGCTAAATATTCTAATACGGATTTTATCTTCCTAACACGATTGAACGTGATAGCAGTATGTATAACTAAATTGTATAAATTAATTCGTTTTGATGTCAAGCATGATATCGAGATCAGCTATACGCTATATACCGTTTTGTTAATATGTATAACAAAACCTGTCAATTAGAAATATCCTAACTTCAGTGTTATACAACTTTTTAAAGCTTTAAAGGTACTTTTCGGTTATTTTTAATAAATTACGGTAAAATAATACACGAAATAAATAAAGATTAGTAAAAGTTTCACAGTTTTATTAAAATAGAACCTGACAATATTGTTTCGACAGCTATGCTGTCATTATCAAAAGTAATATAATTATAAACAAACACGTCGCTAAGGTAGATACAAAAATAGGTAACTAGATAAAATAATAATAAGTTACTAGTTACCTATTTTTATATCTACCTTAGCGACGTTTTTGTTTATAATTATATTACCTTTGATAATGACAGCATAGCTGTCGAAACAATATTGTCAGGTTGTATTTTAATAAAACTGTGAAACTTTTACTAATCTTTATTTATTTCATGATTATGGAGTTCCACAAAGTAAGGCTGGAAACAATAAACAAAAATAATACACGTTTATTTACATTAATTTTTTTCATATTTTTTATTGTTCTCTAATGAACGCAAAAGAGGGTAGTAGATTTTGATGATGTTCAGATAATCAGTGCAATCATCTATACTAAACTAGGAAAATTTGAAATAGCTGACAAAGAATCATTACCAGAATATACTGGGCTCCTACTACGTACACAGTTTATCTACTAGGGCTAATCTGTTCAATTTTAAGTTCCATAGATTAACCGTACAATATGTTAATAGTTTGCATCCTAGATTTTGTTTTAATAGCTGAGTAAATGCTCTATAGTGGACTCCAAAGGGTATTAAATTTTCTTGCTAATAATTTTGTAATTTTCTTAACTAAAGACTTTCACGATACAAATAATATTAGCTCTTCGAATCTCATTGTAACATTATACTTTATAATCCTTTATTTTTGAATATTAATGATAGTAGAAGTAAAGAAAGTTACAGGAAACTATGTCCAGGAAATTATTGTATCATCAGAAAATACATTTGAAGGAAGGTCACGAATTATGCATTGAATTTTTATAACTACATCATTTCGAATGATTAATAAGTTTTCCATTAATTTCTACTCCTTAATGCATACTAAAGAAAAACAAGTTTCAGATGATTAATTTTAATGCTTCGTATGGTTTGGTTTGAAGGGTTAGTAAATTCCATCAAGATTTACTACTTTACTTAATATATCTTCGAAGTAAAACTAAACGCTGAGTCTCACTATACGGCAGGCTACCAACAGTCACCGGACCGACAAAACATTGTACTGTACATTTTATTAAACAATTTATTTTTGTATAAAATAGTAGATTTGTAAAGTATCTGATTTTAGGTTTTTGAGTTTTCGCAAATTATGTTACAAAAAGTCAGGTTGTTTAGGAGTTTGGACATAAAGGTGTCTTTAATAATTAATATTTCAATAACTTCTCGGCAGAATTAAATGTAACATTATACGCAAGTAGCTAATAGTGTGAAATATTTGTAATTTGATATCTGTATATTTCTCAAGTTATTCTATGAAATAGAGAGTCATGTATTTTGGTGTTCTGGTGACTTAATCAAAATCTTTTTTTTCAAAAGGTAGTATTTTTTAATAAAACAACAAATACGACAAGAAATCTTGAAAATATTCACGAATTAATTAATAAATAATTCTTTAAATATTAATTTTTTAATCAATTCGTACATATTTTCAAAATTTGTAAACGTATTTCTTGTTTCATTAAAAATTGCTATCTTTTGTAAAAAAGATTTTGGCACCGGAATACCAGAATGCATTACCTTCTATTTGATAGAATAACTTGATAAATAATACGTATATCAAGCTACATGCATACAACACTATTAGCTATTTGCATATAAAATTACATTTATTTCTGTCGAGTAGTTATTGAAATATTAATTATTAAAAACACGCTTTACGTCAAAAACCAACAAACCAGACTTTTTGTAGCATTATTCGCGAAAATTTAAAAACCTAAAATCAGATAATTTTACAAATTTACTATTTTATACAAAAAATAAATTGTATATCTAACTGTTTTTATTAGAATTAATTTAAGAGATTAGTTTTTTTGCTATGCGCATTCAAACTCAGGGGTCAGAACTTTTGCATTCGATAGTAGTTGTCTTGACGTAGGCTTTAGTTACATCGCTGTATTATCGCTATATACAACTTTCAACTGTTTTCATCAGCATAAAGGCTTTTTTTGGATTATTATCTTTAAAGTTTCTTTAAATGACCTTTTTATATTTTTCAATAACTTCTTACCAATGGATAAGATATACTGATAGATAGATTGATAGATAGTGTTATTTACAACGAGAGCTTCGATGATTGTAAGAGAAAAAGGTAACGCCAAGTAGGTAAACTTTAATCGTAAACCAGTGGCGTAGCAAAGACTTCCTGAGAGTAGGCGGCAAACAGAAGGAAAAATGAAATAACGTAACGATTATTCTCTATAATCAAACCGATCAGTTCTATAAAAGTCCTGCAGCTAGGCATAAAAGTTGCAATACTTGCTTTAGGCTTACAATTTATTACCACAGCTAAGCTTGTCAGAGTATCACCAAGACAATTTTTCATTTAAACTCTTTTCAAGAAAGGAAAAACTGAAAGGTTGGCTGATTTGAATGATACTATGGTTGCCGTTGTGCCCCAGCTTGTTTGGTTTTAAATCTAAATAAGTTTAATTACTGATGCGTTTCCTCAACATGGAAACGCAATTTTTCAATAAGCAAAGACAATCACAATATTATTTATGTTCTACACATTACGAGTAGATATAGTCGACATGAAGGAACTAAACAACACAGTAACATTCATAAGTTTATTTCACAAACTATCCTGCAATAATTCAATAATAAACACCCCAAGTACTTGAATTTTTCATTAATTTCAGGAAAATTTCCTGGGCAAAGTATACTCCGGTGGTTTGTCATTGCCTTGCGAAAGAGAAACGAATTTTAAAAATCCGGTGATTTATATGTGTATTTGACAGGTTTCGAATCCGAATTCCTTAGAAAAGGGACAAAGGAACAAAATAAAAATACAATATCATAGTGAAATAGGAAACTACGTAAATGAAGAAATGCATGATGAATACTGATGTTTTTTTTAATAAAAACCACGGATCACTTTCTATTTTACTATTACTTTGTACTTCTGTACTTTTTTGTTTCTTTTAGGGCTAAGATATTTATGTATCTCATATATGTTCATTTCTGCGACTATTTCTTCAGGACTCCTTCTGGACATGTCCCTCTGACATTGCATGATCCTAAGCCTAGATAGCTTAACTTTCCCTGTTTTTGTTTGTTGCGTACTCCTTCTTAACAATTACTTCAATTTATTCATGTTTCTAATACATTTATTCAAAATGTACGTTTAAAAACTAATAAGAAGTCAAAACATAGATTTTTGTCCAATTATTGACAGTTTATTTACAAATGGAAAATGCATACAGAAAAATAATCCTAATAAGGAACAATCAAAACACAAATGAAGGCAGTACTGAGCCAGAGAAATGGACAAGAAGTAAAAACTTCAAAATAAATGAAGAGAAACAAAAAATGTCTGAGTATGAGGTGAGGTAACGGACTGGAAATCACAGATCTGACATTAAAAAGTCGAATTGACAACAGAACTTAAAAGTTGAAAAATGCGACATGCTTAGAGGTAATTAATATAAACAACAAAACATCAAAACCGTCAAGATTATGAACGATTAAAAAAATATTGGAGACCATGATCTCTGATAAAGGTAATGGCATGACTCCGAAACATTAGTGTCAAGGTGTCAACTAAATGCTATGCAAAACTTTAATAAGCACTAGTACTGAAGGCAGCGAATTACTGATTTAGAGCAAGAAGACAGAAAAAAAATACAAACAAGAAAGTCTGTGTCCACCCATCACATCGGTAATTATACCACAGAGTAATACGCTGACTAGGGCATATTATAAGATCTGCAAAGAGCAGAGTGACAATGAAGTGTTAGAATTCTTGGAAGGAAAGCCATATAGAAAAGTGGAAGACTGTGAAGGTGACCATGACCTAAAAAAATATCGCGTTAGTAACTGGAAAGGGAGAGCATGAAACAAGAAATAGTGGAAAACTATTGCCAATCAAACTATCAGGCCCGTATGACCTGTAGTGCTTTATCGTATCAAGAGATTTTTCATTGCCATAATTAATTGTGATGTGTGGAATTTAGGAATGGCTTAATGTTATTTCTATAATATGGTTGGCTATATTAAATACTAATAAATACTTTTTGTAGTTTTGTTTTTTTTTGTAATATAACCAATAGATTATATCTTATTTATTTGTTTTGGGCGGGATTGCGAAGCATATTACGTACCTCATGGCACCGATTCTTATGATCATTTGGCCGACCCTACTAGAACTTAGACGAATCTGGGGAAATTCCATCCCCACAAGGGATTTTCCATCAGCCGGGGATCGAACTTGCGACCGTTGGATCATGAAGCAAGCATGCAAACCACTAATCCAACGAGGCTGGTTAAATTATATCTATTACATGGGCCCACAAAATTAAAAAAAGTCTTGAGTTGAAAGGTCAGGTAGCATACCGTATGCTTCTTGGTGTACTGAAAACGAATCCGGGGAATTCGGGAATTCTAAATTGAGAATTTCGACATAACCTCAAAAAACATCTCAAAAACACCCTACAAAATTTATAAAAATACATCTAAAAGAAATCCTTGGGTGATGAGTCAATTCATCCCGCATTCGTTTTCAGCACACCAAGAACCATACGGTATGGTACCTCACCTTTCAACTACAATACTTTTTTGTTTTTTGTGGGTTTGTGACAGGTCCGCAAAAGAAAAAAGTGGTTAATAGGTGAGGTACTATACCGGATGTTTTTTTGTGCGCTGAAACCGATTCCGGGGTCAGAATTGACCTATCATCCAAGGATTTCGACATAACCTCAAAAAACACCTCAAGAAATTTATAAAAGTACATTTTTAAAAAAATCCTTGGGTGACAGGTCAATTCTGACCCCCGGATTCGTTTTCAGCACACCAAAAAGCATACGGTGGGTTTGTGACAGGTCCGCAAAAGAAAAAAGTGGTTAATAGGTGAGGTACTATACCGGATGTTTTTTTGTGCGCTAAAACCGATTCCGGGGTCAGAATTGACCTATCATCCAAGGATTTCGACATAACCTCAAAAAACACCTCAAGAAATTTATAAAAGTACATTTTTAAAAAAATCCTTGGGTGACAGGTCAATTCTGACCCCCGGATTCGTTTTCAGCACACCAAAAAGCATAAGGTATGGTACCTCACCTTTCAACTACAAGACTTATTTTGTGGGCTTGTGTTATCATTATTATTGTCATGAGCGATATGCAGAAATACATAACTGCCAAAATTAAGACAAGTTGTTCAAAGATCTTACATAATTAAAGTACTGTGATGATCACAGGTGCCGTGGATAATATTGAGTATCCAAGGCAACAAATGTTAACAAGAGTGAGAAATTAATTCATAAAACAAGCAGTCAAAACATTTTTTTCTCTCGTCTTTAACAGTAAAAGAATAAAGCTTATATGCCATTACTCCACGTAATAGAGCAGTTATTACACGTGGTGACCCCGACGTGATTTGAACATGAAACCTTCTGATCTGGAGTCAGTTCCGCCCCATGACTATACACATGTTTTTGTAAGGAATGATTCCAAAACCATGGGATTCAAACCCACCTACTTAGGCTCGTTCGACATTCTTTCACGAACAGACAAATACATGGTCTCAAAGAACTATGGAAAGCCTGGAATAGTATCTTTAGACCGTTTAAAACCTGCTTATTTCTTGTAATGCATTTTTATTACGGAATATTTTCAACTCTTTTCATTTTATGATTTTATGATCTGAATTTTATGATCTGTTAGACATTTTTGTGTACATGTATTTACCATTTACCTTTTGTGTTGCATATATCATCATGATCCAACAACCTACAAGTCCTACAGAAGCATCACACGTTCCTCTTAGGTTAGGTTTTGTAGTTTTTATTTATTCATATTCCATTTATTTATTTCACATCCGCTGCCTTAATTTTAGTCGTTTTCAAATATCTCATTCAATTCTCACCTTATTCTCATTAGCTCATTTCTATAGGTTAAGTTCTTATAATTGTAACGAAATTATAATTTGGAACTAGAACTTATAAATTCTTATAATTTGCTTTACAAACACAACTGCGCCTTATGTGTACAATTATCAGTTTTTACCAATTTAATGGAGACTTTTTTTGCTGAAAAACATAGGTGAGGTACATGTGATGATCACCGGTGCCGTGGATAAGATTGAGTATCCAAGGTAAACAAGAGTGAAAAATTAATTCATAAAACAAGCAGTCAAAACATTAATTCTCTCGTCTTTAACAGTAAAAGAATAAAGCTTATATTCCATAATCCGTCTTTTACTAGACGTATTACAGAAGTTATTACAGTAGTAAATAAAATACATAAAAGTCATAAAAGTATTGCTGAATGTACTATACACGTACAGGTGTAACCATTATAACTCTAAAACTGCGAGTACTTATGGCGAGTAGCTATCATGAGTTAAAACATATTTTTCATTTTCAACATGTGGCCTCTTAAACGTAGTTTCCGATAAAATCGCATTTTAGATTTTAAAATACGACCATGTTGTAATCGATGACGTAATTTCACTTAGTAAATAATACGTTCATGCGAGAACGGAAATCTCATTTTCAAACAACATCGGCACGTTTAATAATTTACAAATTACATAAAGTTGATAAGCAGTGAATTTACAATACTGGGTAATAACTTCTCACTTTTTATTTCTTGCTCTACTTCATAGTATTATCACAGTATATATAACAATCAGTAGGTTTACTTGTGTACGGCACCTTTGATGTTGTTAATCCACCTTCGAATATCACGCCCATAAACGAAGTAGTGCACCGAAGTCTATCGGTCGACATCGCCTGCAGATAATATCCAGTAACTTATTCAATAAAATACGAAATAGAATTGTTTGAATCAACAAAATTAATTGACGCCTTTGAACAATTAGTTTGTTATTAACTGAACTTACATTAACGTACATAATTGAATATTCATTTACAAAACGAAAGCATTATTGTTAATTATGTTTCAATATAATTATCTTTTTACTACTTTTGGATGATTTAAAATTTCTGTTAACGTCTTTTAAAGTGTAATACACTCGCAATCGAGCGTGTAAATGATATACTTACTATATTATTATTATATTTAAAATTATTGCACGAATGTAGAAATGTTAATGATTTGAAGATGGATAAAACGCGTTTGACCACATTTTCATTTACACAAATATCTTGGAAGTGTTGTTGAAAAAGTATTTTTTAGAGATAAAATAAATTATTTTTATTATTATATAAAACTCAGGTTTACATGTATGTACCGATGAACATTTTTTATCAAATAACCGCATATATATCGAATAAAGTTTTTTCTAATTTATCAGAAGTTTGGTAATTTTTGTCAATTAAAACAATCCGCACTGCACAATTGGAGTTATACGGGGCTGGCTAATTTGATGTGCTCGATCGCGTGTATGAAGTATAACTGCTCTCTATGTACTGTCGGCACATGCCAGCATGGTGTGTGGTGGATGGTAACTATTTGCGAGAGTCGCGTTACTGTATGTTATTTATACTGTGGTATTATTTTAAAATAAATGTATATTACAAAAACGAATAAGTAAAAACCAATAACTTAAAACATAATATTAGATTTAGCATTTTGAAATTGTTGAACTGCATTTCCAAAACAGCTATGATGAATCAGTTTTAATGTGTTCTCGTGAGTTATTTATTTTGAATGTTGTGAAATACATAACCAGAAGTTGACCGTGTCTCGTTATTATTTAGGCACATTACTTTTTTTTCTTTAAGCACTATCAGTTTTAAATTAAATCTTTTAAAACAAATCAGCTCCTGTTATTATTTCATGCAAACTTCATGTAATATGTAAGACGTTTGTAATATTGATTAATACAATTCAATTTTCACTCTTTAAGAGCTACTGATAATAACATACCCTTTAATATTACATTAATACATTACTAATGTGATTATGTAAATTTGTATCTGCTCCATTAAATGATAAATAATTGTACAATTTAATTTGAGTACTACAATAATTTAAATAAATACAAACTGGTATACAAATTTCCTAATCAATAAATTTAATTTATTTTTTTTATAGATTTGACCAATTGTCGTACTGATTACTGATCTAGAACAAGAACAACACGACAAACTTTGACAACCAATTTTACAGAATAGTATCGTATTTTTGAGACAAATTGGAATTGAACTTTCCTTTTTTTATATCGTATCAGTATATATACTGAATTATAGGGTATTACTAATATTTTAATAATTTAATTAATTTAATAAAAGAGGAGATCCATTCAAAAAGAGATTTTTCAATTTATTTCAACAAATTAACTATATCATGAACAGACATCTACGGTTGCCGTTGGTAACAGTTTAATCTCTCGTATCTACAAACAAAAGTCGTTGAATATATATCTAGAAATGTAACAAAATAAATTAATGGAAAGAGAAAATTCAAATTGAAAACTTCAGTACTTTAATTCATAAAATTCAAATATTAATAGTGAGTGATTATTAATAATTAACAATCTTTACCTAACGCTAGTTATTCTAGTTTCCATTCAAAGTTTTTACACCTCAGCTTTTTGAGTGGTTTTAATACTTTGTTTTGTTTTTTTATTGTAATGCTGGCGCGAAAGTTTATAAGCCAGACGTACACATTATACAAAGCTTATTTCCCACCACTTTTTCGAAAGTTTTTTATTTTTTCTATACTCGAGCACAAAACGGAAATTGCCGCATGTGGAAAGCTCTTAAAATGTAATGCAAAGCCAACGTTCGCCGCGAATGAGCACTTGACTGCTTCATTCGGCGCAAAGTGCTTTATACCTTGTTTAGTTCGTTGTCTTAGTTTCATCACTTATATTTCTTGCGAAAAAGATTTTCCAAGAAAAAACACATGATATAAATCATATATGTAATGTATAGTCAGATCCATAAACTAACGATACACTTTTCTCTTGTTTCAGCACCCGTGGGCCACGTAATAGTATTAGATTTTCGGGATTATTTCGACATTGAATACAGTCCAGATTGTACAAATGATTTTCTTGAAGTGAGAGACGGCTCTCACGGTTACAACGATATTCTAGAGAAACCTTTTTGTGGTACACAGTTTCCACCTGAACTAACTTCTACTGATAGATATCTTTGGATTCAATTTAAATCAGATGAAAATATAGAAGCCAAAGGCTTCAGGGCTGTGTTTTCTTATCAACTCAGAGATGAAAGTGGTAAGTTGTAATATATCTCGTTTTTTTAGCTTTTTAATCCTGTACACAAGTTCGCTCTATATAAACAAACTGTTTTTAAGTTTTTAACTCACGTATTCAATTTATATACGACTTAACTTATAGATACACGACTAAAACAAGGTTGGAAATTGAGAAATTCTGGAAAAATTTCCGATGGCGTCGCTACTGGTATAAAACATTAATTCATTTAGTTCAGTTTCAGACTTTTAAGATTATATAATCGCGTCGAAAAGTACAATGATTTGTAATAATCATAATCATTTTGTATAAATATTTAAATTGTTCTTTTTGTAGTTCGGTATATATTGGACAAACACTTCGAAATTTTGACATAAGATATAAAGAACACGTACGTCATTACAAAAATAAACATCCTGAAAAATCGAATTACGCCAAACACCTTTTAGAACAAAATCACACAATGACTCCTCAAAATAATATTAAATTCCTACATTTTTGTAATAACAAACGCAAATTAGACATTTTAGAAGCCTTTGAAATATACAAACACAAACTCAGGGTACCTTTAATGAATGAACAACTTGAGCTCAGTAATTCTCCGTTACTGGAAGTATTAGATGTTTAATTATGATTTTTATTATTAATTTTTATTATTATTATTATTATTTTATCTAGTTACCTATTTTGTATCTACCTTAGCGACGTGTTTGTTTATAATTATATTACCTTTGATAATGACAGCATAGCTGTCGAAACAATATTGTCAGGTATATTTTAATAAAACTGTGAAACTTTTAATAATCTTTATTTATTTCATAAAAATATTACAGAATTCATATTAAAACGTCGGTATCGCCTCAATTTTAGAATAAATTACAAGGCCGATTGCTATAATTTTTACATATTTAGTTAGAATTTATGAAAAAAAAAATACCAGAGATATTATTATGTTTTGCATTACATAATTGATTTACAGATACTTAAAGTTATCTTTGTAAGCTAGTTATGGTAATGCATACGTTTAAATATAAACCAATTTAAAAATTTTAATGTGCATTCGCAGATTAATAACCATTGCTGTGAATTAAATTTAAAAACAATACTAAAATACAGTAAAAACATGCTACAGCGCCATCCCTTTCAGAGTAACTAAACTATTGTCAACCAAAACTGCTTAAAAATGATAATAATGGTAACCGAAACTGTAACATGATTATTGTTGTTATAAATAAACTTTTATCAATTAAATTTGTTCATCTGTGAATTACTCGAGTACTTTCAAATTATTATAAAAAGATATTTTAGTTTTAAGAAAGAAAAAATATTTATACTTATTGTTACAGTTTTTATCTTCATTTACTTATTTTCGAACAAACTTTAATAATTCTTTTGTTACAATTTAGTTCATACTTTGATCTACAAGATTCTAATGTTGGATACACAATCTACCTATGATATATTCTTTCTTAAAATAATGTAAATTCAGAAGATCTGCATAGCGTATTTTTATACAGTCACTTCCCCCCTTAAAATGATTAAATCTATTGCTGTTGCAATTATGCAAGACACACATTTCATTTATTCATATATTAATATTAAATAAAAATCGCCATTCTATTTGTTGCAGTGACATCTCCGGAACTTCTGCAGTGTAGAATAGATCGTGGCGGATTAGAACAAGGAATAATTACTAATAGCGATATACCAGCCGATGTAGTAGAATACACTAGAAAATACAAAATGCCGGTAGATTGTCTTTGGTCTATTACCGTACAACCCCATAAAATGGTAAGTAGCCTAGGTAATTTAATTAACTGTAATTTACTGTAAACGAGCTATATTAAATATTTAAGAATAAAACATGCCCACGTTCCCTAGTGCTTTTATGTACATTAACACCGGAAATGCTTCTCTGTAATTTAGTAAATTCAGACTGTAATCAGTCAACAGCATTTTGTTCTTTAATATTATATTAAAATGTTATACTAACAATACTTACTTTTTCTCATTTCAGATTCAAATTAATTTTTTCCATTTTTCTTTGGCAAGACCAAACGACTGCGTAAATAATTTCATCGATGTGTTCACAAATCGTACTGATTTACCTTCAAGATCACATAATCTCTGCGGTTCAGCTGGAGATTCGTTTAGTTTAAAAGGTCATGTTGTGTTTGTTAGGTTTTTTGCGAAACCAAACGCAAACGAATCTGCGTTCAAAGCTTTATTTACTGCATACAGGGACGTCGATAAACAGACGTTTGGTAAGTAATTTGTTTTTTATAATTTCAAATTCTGTATTTAAATTTGCAGTGACATATATAACATTGATTTAACTACACATAACATTTTATCATTTAAGTCCTATCTAGGAGATATTAACAACTCAATTCAAATATTTTCTCGTTCTTTATTAGATAAATTAATTTGAACAGGTTGTTTAACTTTTCTAATATAAATTATTTTGTTTTATAAAAGAAAATAGACGTAACTACCTTCCATGTTGACTTTAAGCATTTATTGAATGCAGAAACTTTAATGCTAGGTTCAAGCTTCCCCAAACCCAGAACGAGGAATTATACAAACACCAAACAATCAGACTTTTAGAGCTTTTAGATTTCTTGCACATAAAATAAAATAATTTATTGGCAGAAATGTTGCAATAACTAGTATAAATTGACACCCATAGGTGTTAATAGGTCTTAAACTATTGAGTAAATTTGATAATAAACAAAATAACTGGACAAATCAGTTATGTAATTGGTATAAAATAACATTCTTATTTGATTGGCAGAAGAATATGAGTTTTTGAATTGATAGAGGTTGGTTTGACTAATTCGGAATTAATTTTTCAAATTTTAGCTGTAACTCCATTCTTTGCAAATATTATATTTATTGATTGTGTCTGTCTCTCATATTGATTTTTTTAAACTTCGTTCCTACTCTTCAGCATCTTCTCTGAAGTAGTCTTTTCTTTGAAGAAGTCTATCCATATTACTCTTTTCTTATCTTTATTTGTTGGAAATTACTGTCTATTAAGCAGCTAATTCTCATCTATGTATATAACTAAATTTTCACTACATTCCTAAAATTATCATCATATACTAAAATGTTGTTCTCTTTATATTAGATTAAAAGTGCCTGGAATATTTTAGTTATTTACTTATGTTAGTCTCTATTTTACAAAACGAATAAATAAAAGCTTCTTTTGTTAATTATTAGCTAAGACTCTTACTTATTCTACCTTAATGTTATAACGATTTTCAGATACATTACATTATAATTTAGTTTTATAGTAATTGCCACTAAGACATGATTTTTGATGAAGTCAAGTAAAATTTAAAATATTAGATAGTTATTAATTACTAAATACTGTAATTACAAATTTAGGGGTGAGATGACGAAAAACCATTTCGAAAAGTGAGTTATTAGTTATTATTCTTGTGTGATGCAAGGTGGTCAGTGCGGGGGTGACCGACCCGGGTTAGGGGTGCATTAGTTTAGATTGGAAGACGTTCTTGTGCGGTAGCGTTCACAAGACTACTAAGACGATTAAAGACGAAAGACGTTTATTTTAGATTTATTATTCCTGTAATCTCATCTTTTATCTTGTATTATTAAATCATAACATCTACTTAACATCTTTTATTATACGATACCACATTTTTTGGGGACTCAGAGCCGGGATATGTCAATTTATTGACATAAATGCGAGGTAAATATAGTGATTATCGTGAAAGTGAGTATGACGAGCACGACGAGAAGAATAAAATAATAACATTTTAAAGAAAATTGATCTGTGGAAATAAGAATTTTGTCAAGTTGCATTATAATAATTAACTGTTAAAACGTGAAAAGTGAATTCGTTTACAAGGTGATATTGAAAAATAGTTAAAAGTTACGTTTTAAACATTTTGAAAGACAGGAATTCTTTTAAAAATAAAGAAGTGACAAGTGAGGTGATTTAAGTGTTTGTTAAGTTGTGGGCGTATTTTTCAACTGCCCGACTTTTGTGGAATTTTGAGTTGTGCAGAAACACGTGTGTTGGTAGAAAGGACCACCGCCGCGCCGTTCATAGCAACGCAAAAACTTTAGAACGCTAGTTAACATTTGTTCATTAGCCAAGCGAAGTGCGACCTCATTATAAATGTATGCGAGCTAAACGCCTCAAGCGGAGCGCCCACGATTGCAGGCGCGGTATCAAACTCACGGCCACGTGTGTGCATAACAAGCATCTGCAGTACGCAGAACTCTATAAGGAAGTCACGTAGGCCACAGCAGCTGCAGTACTTATCAAACCCACCGCCACGTGTGTGCATAGCAAGCACCTACAGTACGCAGAACTCGATAAGGAAGTCACGTAGGCCACAGCAGGCGCATTACGCAGAACTCTATAAGGAAGTCACGTAGTTTACAGCAGCTGCAGTACTTAGAACTCTATAAGGAAGTCACGTAGGCACACGGCCACGATTTCACGTCCATCGAAGGAGCATATAAAGACCAGCACTTTATGGGACAGTTCAGTCTGAGTTACGACGAAGCTTGAAAGATAGAAACTGTCTATCAGGGTAGATGTTTACCTTCTTTTGAGCAATACTCACCCAGAAAGCCGTAGAAACTGGTAGCCATGGTTACTGTTTACCTCGGTCTTTCTGAACATCATTATTAGCAGTTTTAAGTTGAAATTGTATAATAGTATTTAAGTGGTTATGCAAGTGCATATTGTGTAAATTCACAACGAATAAATATCTTATTGTACTTAAACAATAAACTGTGTTCATTTTGTAACTTGGGCTCCGTCTTTTGCGTTTTTAAAATAAAGTACCATTTTTAAAAACGCCTTTCTTCATCAAGAAACGTTAATTCGCTCATAAGGTAATAAATTTCTTTTTTTAAATATCGCATGTGACCGAAAAGGCAAAAATTCAAGGGAAATACTATAGTGAAATACGATACCCTAGAACTGTATTTAGTTACAAATAAAGGACTGCATATGTTGTACTATATAATCTCTACGGTCAGGGACGTACTAAGGTAAAATCTGTTTATTTTATTAGTTTGAAACCGTGAATGACACAGACTATTTAATGTTTGTGAACTTTTATTGCGAATTTAAAATAAGAAAAAACTAGATTAACAACGAAGTGAATCATTTAAAGGACTAAAAAGACTAATGAACTATAAAATGTTAGCGTTAAAAAACATTGATCATATTTGTGCCAGTTTGAACACTTCTAAGACGGACCGAATTAAAATGTTTCATAAACTCATATTTGAAAGTGAAGGTGACCGCGGAAATCGAAAACGACTTAGAGAATTTGACGGGTTTTTTGAAAGTGACTCTGATGAACATAAGAATAAATTGACGTTTATCACTAATAATTTTACGGAAAGTGATTTCATTTTAGTTTGTAACGTTTTGAGTATTGGCTATAACGGTGTTAAAGAACAATTAATCAAGCGCATATGTCACTACTTGATAAATGTGCATTTATTACAAGGCGGTGCAAGCCAGACGGAAGGCGATGATGATGAAAATAACGAAATGACTTTCTCATACAGTAATAGGAATAAAGATGACGACGTACACGACGGAAGCGGAAAACGCAGCTATAAAGTGGAAGACGAAAGAAATGTAAATCGAGTTGATTTACGAAGACGTGAAGACGCTAAAGATGAACGAGCAGAAGCCACATATGAAGATGTAAGAAGAGAAAGCCGAGATGAAAGATTTCAAGAGGAAATAACAGAAAGATGGCAAAACATTAGAATTAATTCACTGAGACGTGAAAACCAGGTTCGTGTTTCTCAACCTGCACGATCGGCAATGACTATGGGTTTTCAAGACGTTGAAGATACAATTCCCAAGTTTAATGGTACTGGTGATTATCCTGTCGAAAAATGGATAGAAGACGTAGAAGATCTTGCAGAATTACTCCAATGGAACGACTTGCATACATTCGTTTATGCAAAAAGATGTTGACCGGTTTAGCTAAACTATTCGTTCAAGGCGAGAGAGGTATAAAGAAATGGACAAGTTCAAAAACAGCGCTACTTTCCGAATTTACAAAATTAATAAACAGCGCTCAGTTGCATAAAATGCTAGTAGATCGCAAGATTAAAAAGGACGAAACAATTCAAGAATATATCTTAGTCATGAAAGAGCTAGCTGCTAGGGGCAAGATCGAAGAGTCCGCTTTAATGCAGTACATCGTCGATGGAATAAGTGATAATTTGAACAACAAAATGGTGCTATATACGGCCAAGAATTTATTTGATTTAAAAGAAAAACTTCGTGTGTATACTGAAGTGAAGCAAAAAGAAAACATTCGAGCAAGTAAACCAAAATACGAATTAAATACGAGGTTCGTGAAAGTACGAGATGACGCTAAGCCAACTCAAGTTAAAGAAAATCTACGATGTTATAATTGTGGTACGACGAGACATTTATCTGCAAACTGTTTATCCAAACGCAGAGGGTTTAAGTGTTTTAAATGTAATCAGTTCGGTCATCGTTCGTTTGAGTGTCACGCGAGTGCAATAAACAATGAAAGAAATATGAATAGTAATTCAGCAGACGTCACGGAAATACAATCAGTCAATTTCATTAATGGAATATCTTATGGTAAAATAGTTAGCATACAAGATTACAATTTCGAAGATTTAATTGACACAGAGAGCCATGTGAACCTCATTAAAGAAGAACTATATAATGTAACGGGTACATTTTCCACCGGCATTTAGTATATAGAATTTGGTAGTAATTCTTGTTAAAAATCCTAAGTTCGGTCCTGTGGACGTCGCTTAATTTAAACTAGCCTGTCATCAAATAAACATTTTAAATAAAAAGTATTTATAGGAAGGGAATGTTTAATATTTGCTATAATGAAATAATGTAACGTCATATTGATGTCGTTTTTTGTATCTTGCAACCAGGCATTTTAAAAAATAATATCAATTTCTTCAAAAAGAAACCTTGAAAAGAAACTATGAGAAGCGCTTCGTCATCTCATTTATTAAAATATTTCGATAAACATTTTGAGTGTATACGATTCTAAATACACTTTCCTTTGTCTGCTATTTGCGTTTGAATTTTAAGTCAATGCGGCGTAGAAATTCGTCTACAGCCAGCGTTTTAGCTCACACGTGTGTTTTGGCGGGTAGAATTCTGGTGTTGCTTTTTACACGTAAGGTCGTGAATCCTATAGTAGGCCAAATAAAAGCGCCCTTGCCGCCTAAAACCAGATGCCGGTCGCGCGTAGCTAAGGGTTGAGAGGTAATATAAGGCGAGATGATGTCGAGACGAAGGCTGTCTTCCAAAATCACACGCCGAGAGCGTACGTTCGATCTTGTGTCAAAAAATGCCATTTTGTTGTAGTAAAATGGAGTTTGAAAGAAAACTCTAAATTTCAGTTTTTCATATTGTTTGAACAATTACCGGCTTTCGGATGGCCGGTGCATTTAATTAAAATCAACATGTAATAGTTATTGTTTAAATAAGTGATCGGAAATTAACCAATAAGTCGTGGTTAACAAAAGTTACAGTTATTCCGTTAAATATTTTTGCGGACGTTTGTGCTTCAGAAAAGTGGGAAATTCAGTTTCCCTTATTACTGTGTAACATATATTACGACAGTCTACCGTACCGTAATCTCGTCTAAATAATTATTTTACAGAAATAAGTTAATAATTACAGACGCTTTCTCTGTAATCGAAATTTCGGTTAAATAATAATTCGTGCTGTGTGCCTTCTAAATTCAGTTCAGAATTAATGTTTATGTGTATTGTTTTATTGAAAACAATGAAATTATGAAATGGTTATCAAAACTAATAGCCAAATCTTTTATGGAACTCTTTGGTTGCATTTTGTTACTGCCGTTTGGGGTGAATTTGCAAATTATAATTCGCCATATCCAGTTTCTACGAGGGTTATCTCGTACATCTTTAATGTATGAATGAAAAAGCCCAATATTCCAGTTTCCAGTTGCTGTGACGTTGTCGTCAAATTTTATGCAGTTTATCGTTGATTTTGGTTTGTGACTTACCAAAAATAAAAGGTATTGTGACTATTGTTTTTAGTGTTATTCATTTAGATAAATTTCTTACTTGAATTTGCAGTCATTTTTGTTATTGTTTCTCAATTATTAGAAGTTCATTATAAATTTTTGCTCATTAAATTCTATTATCAATAGAACTCTTGTCAGTTATTAGAAAAGCTTTAAACTTTAATGTAATTACAAATCATGTATTTTGATACTGTTGAACTGATGTAATTTGTCTAATCTCCTTTAGAGATTTGTTTATAAATTTTGTCCAGGAAAAGCTCAGTTAATACAAAGGTTAATATTTAAATTAAAGTGTTTTGAATAATTTTTATGGGAGATCTAATCGATTCTTTTGAAATATTTTGCGATCATGATCTGTCAATGTAAATTTCTAATATTGGTAGTACGTGTTTTGAATAATTTTGTGTTCAATCCAATGAGTTTTCCTGTTTGTTTTCTTTATTAAATGAAACGTTCTTGGTGAATTTGTGTATTGATTAACTTTTGGACATAATTATAATCCAATAAATTTAGATTGGATTAGTAATAAATATACAAGGTGTGTTTTATTTGTTTACCTTTGTATGTGTATTTTACCCATTCTTTTGTTAATAAATGTTATTAATTCAAACTGATGGATCTACAAAACGGAACCATATTGGTTATGAATGCTTAAGTTCATTTCTTCAAAATTTTAAGTAAACAAAATTTTGTTTTAACTAAATATTCTATTCATTTTCTGGTTAATGAATTTAATAAATTTTAATGCTTATTCAATCAACATCTTTGAATGGTTAATAAATCATTAACTAAGCTCAGAACCAGATGGC
The DNA here is from genome assembly GCA_929113105.1 of Agrypnus murinus. Lineage (NCBI taxonomy): Eukaryota > Metazoa > Arthropoda > Insecta > Coleoptera > Elateridae > Agrypnus > Agrypnus murinus. The sequence goes on from OV816026.1 coordinate 23,049,650, forward strand.
GCCCTTTTATGTTTTTATTTGTGTTAAACCCTTATCTATTCCTTTTCACAATTTATACAGCTGTGGAACCAATACCTACGACTTGATTAATTAATTTGTAAAGAGAGAGTTTAAATCTCAAGCTGTGGCAGATATTTTTTGAGTTTTAGTTACAGTAAGTATGATGTATTTTTATAGCTTTTATAGTTATATTTTTGTGGTTTTATCTCGGCTGAAAAACTCGCGTTTCAATAAGAAGCTCAAGCTGTTCGAACTGAGAGGCCCCAAGATCATTCTGAGAGGTTTCGGAGAACGTGTTGTTGAAACAATAGGCTGTTTTGAACCTAAGTTGAAAATAGACGATCAAGAATTTATTTCAAAAGTTCATGTAGTTCCTAATAATTCTATGAAAATGAATTGTATCATAGGAAAAGATTTATTGCAACATGCCCAAGACCAAATAGATGGAAATAACATCATTATTAAAAGAATATAATCTTGTTCTGAAGTGATAGACCTAATGAATATAAATATAGAGAATGTAGAATTAGACATTGGCAGCACCGCCACAGAAGAGCAAAAACAAGAAGTCATAACCTTGGTCGAATCATATCGTCCTCAGAAGACTAAGACGACTGATATTCAAATGAAGCTTATACTAACGAATGAAGAACCGATTTATTGTACTCCACGGCGACTACCTTTCGCTGAAAGAGAAATAGTTGATCACCAAGTACAAGAAGGGCTTCGAGACGGAATAGTGGAACCATGTGCCTCTGACTATTCTAGTCAAGTGGTGGTAGTTAAGAAGAAAGACGACACTCCTCGTATTTGTATAGATTACAGAAAAATCAACAAGCATATAGTAAAAGATCGTTATCCATTACCGCTAATAGAAGACCAATTAGATCGCCTACAGTATGCTAGAGTCTTCAGTACAATTGACCTAAGAAACGGGTTCTTTCACGTTGAAGTAGAAAAAAGTAGTAGACGATTTACTTCATTTGTTATACATAATGGCCAGTACCTGTTCAGAAGAGTTCCATTTGGTTTATGCAATTCTCCATCTGTGTTCCAACGTTTTATAAATTGCATATTTAGAAACTTAGTTCAAGACGGCATGGTATTACCATATATGGATGATTTAATTATACCAGCAGCAGACAAAAATGAAGCTATAAGAAGACTCAAAATTGTTTTCCAAACTGCTCAAGCATATGGCCTAGAAATAAATTTTAATAAGTGTCATTTTCTACGACGGCGAATTGAATTTCTGGGTCACTTAATTGAAGAAGTTAAAATATATCCATCGCCTACCAAAACGACTGCTGGATCTTGTTTCTCAGAGCCAAAAACGCTGAAGCAAATACAAAGTTTCCTATGACTAACTGGATATTTTAGAAAATTTATACCTGATTATGCTGCTCTCGCTCGACCGCTTAGCGATATGTTGAAGAAAAATTCTGTGTTTCGTTTTGGGGAGAACCAAAAATAGGCGTTTCAGAGATTGAAAGAAGTGTTATCTGAAAAGCCTGTTCTTAACATTTTTAAGTGCGGCTCTGAGACGGAACTTCATGCTGATGCATCTATAGAAGGCTACGGAGCCGTTCTGCTTCAAAAATCAGACGAAGACAATAAACTACACCCGATATATTACATGAGCAAGAAAACTACTGAAGCAGAACGAAAATACAGTAGTTATGAACTTGAAGTCTTAGCCATCGTAGAAGCTTTACAAAAATGTCGTGTGTATCTGTTGGGTAACAGGTTCAAAATCGTTACTGATTGTGCAGCATTTAACCAGACTATGCGGAAAAACGATCTAGGAGCGCGGATAGCTAGATGGGCGTTATACTTAGAAGATTTTGAATACGAGATTGAACATAGATCCGGGTCAGCCATGAGACATGTAGATGCATTAAGCAGAAACCCAGTAATGATGATTCAACTAGACAGTATAAAGTTAAGAATCTACAAGGCTCAAGAAGATGACGAATACATCCATACGATTAAAGAAGTTTTGCAGACGAAGCCGGAATATCAAGATTATTTCCTGAAAGATAATGTTCTAAATAAATTTGAAAAAGGAAGAGACCTGCTAGTAGTCCCGGAACTTATGCAGCTACAGATTATACAGACAATTCACGAAAAGGGTCACTTCGGTGTTACAAAAACAGAAGATGTCGTGAAACAAGAGTACTTTATTCCAAAATTGCGAATCAAGACTGAAAAATGTATTTTAAACTATTGTAAACCGAAATTAGAAAACACCAGAAATAAATTTGACAATACAGCGTGTCGCTTACACAGGTGTACTAACCTGTTTTTCTGTTGAAATGAATGTGTATTTTCTCATTAAATTAACAAATTACGTTTTGGTTTAAAAACCTATTTGTATTTATTCTATAAATAAATGTATTACTAAATATATGAAAATTAAATTTTATTATTTTCGATAAAGCAAATAATCTTTCTTCATAAAACTTAATTTTGAAAGTTATTATTTGCACAGTTGGTTGTACTCTTACGTCACTACTTTTATATTTATGACGTGAACGTAAAGTTAAACTAAGGTAAAAAAGCAATAAAAACATCACACTTATTGTCGAAAATCAATAATTACAGAGAAAATCAATCAAAACGATTAACGGTCACGAAACTCATTAAACTAAATCACATTGGAGATACATAGATTTTCCAGCTATGTCTGTACATGAAATATTTACATAGTTACATACACAAGGTAACTCAATCAAATGGAGTTTACACAAATTATATTTATATCCTAGAAAAAAACTTAACTTATAGATCTGACTACACCGTTCTTGCGATCAAAAGATGCTTCTGCAAGTTTTAACAAAATAAAAACATAAACTGAATAAAACTTTAACTATTCTCGTCCAGAATACAGTACTCCACGTGACTTGCTCCCAACAAGAATGTAAAACATCAAATTAATACTAAGATTTCCAAAATCAATAAACATCAATACTGCCGAATATCTTCATTCAAATGATTTTGACTTTAAACAAATACATGAATCAATAAGTTAATTGTAACATAATGAACTTCCAGGTAATGATCTATTCAACTATTTCCAGTGAACTATCTACCCGAAACTGACTTAGTTTTGTAGAACGAAGTAAAATCTGTTCTGTATTAGCTAACGTCAAAACTCAAGTCTAACATGAAGATAAACATTCAAGAAAAGTGGATATACTATCCTAAACTTCTAACCTGTGTTACATAACCTATGTCCTTTTTAAAACTATAAAACCTTTTTATAAGAATTAAGGTTATGTCTGCATGAGAATCTTCCTCCTATAAATTATATCTTAACTTGATAAATGAAGCTGAAATCCTAGCATATCTATCATTCTTTTATTTGCATGAATACTTTATATAAGCATAATTTGATTACTTTTGTGCTTCCGATAACTATCGTAACCTTTAAATATTTTCAACAAGTTCTCTAATATGTCAAAGTTTCAAATCAATGATAAGATACCATCTCAATATATATTTACACTGTCATATACTTTCGTAGTGTTACTAGGTAGGTCGTTAAAGAAAGTTTTCTTTAAAATGCTGTTCTATCACTGTACTATTCTGTTTCATGTTTTAGAAACTGCAGATTAACCAATAGACTAACAGTCTTTACTTTACTTAATTATATTTTCTCAAATATTTTTTTTATTTAATGAATGATTTATATAATAAACATACTTATTGTATTTAAGACGTCTAGTTATTTTTATATAATAATTTTTTTTTGTTGATATTTCTGTTATTCTTCTACATTTTGTAGAGAGGGTCGATATGAGTATTTTAAATTAACGATATTAAAACATTCACTCATCAAAGCATAATAAGTAACTTCAACGAAGCATCGCCGCACCACCTAAGCTGGTTCGCAAATAAACTTCGGACGAATACGCAGTAGCATAAGTAGGACCATTTAATTGATATTTTAATGTAACGCTAGATTTTTCAATTTTTAATTTCTTTGGCCTTGCTCTGAGGCCCCCAAATCGTTTGTTGAAGCTGCATAAAAAGGTTGCTGATCTCTATTGTATATCTTATATATACTTTCTACATTTTTGTCAAGAGACAGCTTTCAATTAATTTGTTTGGAAATTACTATACAATTTCAAAAAGAGATAATTAATATGATAGCAATTGTATAAAGTTCACCTACAATGTAGATTAATTATTTGTATATCCTTTCTTGCTGCTTCTGTTCACTGTTTGTATAATATTAAATTCTAGATGTGCCTCTCTGTTTGCGTACTGATTGACGTGATGACTCTTCGGTTCTCTCGCGTTTAATCCATCAAAAACTACAAGTTATTTATTCTGTATTATGATCCTCGTTAATATCATCATCTTTATTTAATCAACAACAGGTTTAGGCATTCTTTATGGGGAAAACTTCGTTATTTTTAATTGATTGCGATGTACAGCTTACTCTTATTTAATTCTGCTCTAACTTGCTAAACGTTGTTATATTTCAGTCCATTTACGGTAATTATTATAAAAATTATTAAACTACCCCTCTGGCGGCATTCAACAGTATCAAAGAGACTCCATTATCACGCACGTGTTAAAAAATGTTTAATAAAAATGTATCAAGCTCCTTTGCTCGGTTTCTCATATAATGCCAAGATGATGATAATTTCAATTGTAAAAATATCAATAATAATAACAGACACCTCTCATTACTAATACTATACATGTACTTTATTTGATACTTAATAACTTACTTAAGAGCCAACAAACAAAAACGACAATCAGTTGACCAACTACATGTTTTAATTTATGCTTTCTAAAAGGTAATTTAATTCAATACCAGTACCATTGGGTTGGTATGAATTTATATCGCACAGATGCCATGCAATTGAGCTTGTTTTACATTAGCTATAGTTAAATTTGTAACAGCACTTAAAATAAGCACTTAAAATAACTTTATCAAAATAATACTAACTCATTCGTTTTTTTTGCATCATTAGAAAATACAATTATGATACTAACTGATAATGTGCTGGATGTGATACTAAAACACTAATCATGTTGCAGAACACTTCACACATTTATTTAAGTATTAAGTTTGCTAGCAAGGCTCGTTAACTTTTAACTGGTCGTTACTGTACATTCTAAAGTTAAGAATTATTAATTAATATGCGTTTTTTACTTAACTGTTTATTTTACTAATAAAAACAGTCATAAAATTTATATTCTACCTAAATTTATCCTCGAAGCATCTGGAACCCAGTTTTTATTAAGGTTTCTTTATTATGTAGGTAATTTTATACCTTCGACTGCTGATTGAAGATGTTGACCCTTTATTTCTTTTTATAAAAACTGCTATGTACTTTTAATAAGCAACTTTTTTTATTACAGAATGTTTGGAGGACGAGTTCGATTGCGATGACGCTACCTGCATCGCAGCAGAACTTGCGTGCAACGGTGAAGTAAATTGTCGTTCACAATGGGACGAAGAAAATTGCGATGTAAGTGTCACAAGTTTATATTAATTTTTGGTTTCTTAATATTTATTGATCTGGTTATTGTTAATTAACACGAACCATTCCACGCCGAAAATATTCGGCTGATGACATTCCCCAATACAAAACAAACATGTCTGAACTAGTAGTGGAGTAGTAAAAAGTTATTACTATTATTATTGAAGTAAATATTAGGTTAACAACATCAAGTTGCGTTCGTTATGGGGAAAAATGAACAATTCAACTAAATGTCACAAACTAAATAAATTCCATTACAACACTAAAAATAAAGTAGCATACCGATTAGATGAAGCAGTAGTTGGTCACGGTTACACAAATCAACGTGGTTGAACCTACAGGATTCGTGAAAAACCAAGTAAAAAAATTTCACCCTATTTGAGCACAAAAAATACTCAAGCAGAAGAACGACTCGAAGGCCAATTTAGTAGTCGTTTGTTTGTTTGATTGCTTATGGAAGATGAATCGGTTTGCGGCGGAACATTTCTGTACATCTGATTACTACGATCATTTGGTCGATTTTACTAGAATCTTACCGAATCTGTAGGCATTCCAAGCCCAGTAGGGAGGTATATGGTGTCAAACATCCGAGCCTACACGGAGCCTACAGCTTTACTTTCTTATCCGAGAAAATAAACATGTTTTTAATTTTTCTTCGCTCTGAAAAATTATCAGCTCGACTGGAAAGTGCATTCATTTAAAATCAAGTTAAGTAAAAGGCACTTTTTATACATTAGGACTGAATTGAATACTTTGCATAGTATTACTGAATCTAAATCCAACAATTGCATTTAAATTTAAAATTCGAACTCAAAGCAGAAACTCTGTACTTATTGTTTATTCGAACGTCGCGTAGTGTCGAATGCACTTATTAATAGCATTAGTAAAATAAATCTGTTTTACTTCTGTAAAAGATGGTCTGACTATGCATTGAATTTGACTAAAAAGACGACGACGATTTCAATTTTTGTAAATAAATGTAAATCCAAAATAATGAAATACGTGTTTCTGCATTTAATCTAATGTAACTTATTTTAAAAAATAACATATTAACATGTATTTACCTGAAATAAAAGATAACCCGCGACAGATACGGTAGCTGCGTGATAGAGTAGCCGCTTTACAAGCGGTTGCCCTGTGTTCGCTTCCCACTAACTGCGTCATTTCTTCTTGTGATCTTTTTAAATTATTTTTTAGTAAACATACATTCCTGTTTACAGTTGGACTTTTCTTATACTTTTAGATATTTCAATAAAAATTATTACGTTTATAAAACTCTGCTGAGATTTTAAAAGAAGATAGACAGTTAAACAAGCGAGAGGATGCCCTGAAGATGCGTTCATTCATTCAATATCAACTTTTTTCGTCGACTTTTAAAGATATATTGCAGTACCCTTGGTTTGCTACAAAATTAGTAAGTGAACGAAGGGTTTTCACAAACGTGAATCAAATTTCTTTTTCCGACGATATTAGACGAACAAGACATAATTGCATAATTTAAGTATTCGTTTGTAAAATTTGCCATTTGTAGAGAGTTTTTATGTTTTAGTTGTTTTTATAATAAGTATCATCCAAAATTCTGTGTACCGATAGAAGATAGCGATATATAAATTATAATATAATTAAATTATAATGTCGTCAATTATTTATATATTTAATATAAATAAATCATTTTATTAAATTTATTGTAACTCTAACTATCTACCGACTGTCTTATAAAAAATGCAAGATGCTAGTTAACATTATAAACTGTATGCAGTCATATATGCCTGTACTAAGAAAACTTATTTTAATATTATTCTACAGTATCCTAACGGTTGCATCTATTAAAATAATAATGCATGGTAATGTAGGCACCATAAAAACTTTATCGTAATATTATTCTAACATGTGCTATGTAGGCGAATGTTACGACAAAAGAATAGAATATAAACACTGCACCTTGGTAGGATAAGTGAGTTCGAGTTGCGCCGAGTTCGAAGGCTTAGAAACCGGCATCCAGGGATGTTGTTTACCTAGCCTTCCGCACTACACTCAGAAGCCTTAGCAACTGACATCCAGGGATGGTTTGTTAATAATAAAGTTTTCAATTGTTTTGTATTTCAGGGCACACTTCAATTTTGTTTATAAAGCAAAATTCATTACCAAACGCATTCTACAAAATCAAATTACAATACATCATTTAATTAAGAAAAAACTTTTCTATTATAATGAGTAAAAAAGATATGTAATGCTATTCGAAAAAAGAAGTTGACTGCCATTTGTGAGAAATGTCAAGCCGAAAAAATGATTAAAATCTTTAGAGCCCTCTGTTATTTGGTTTTTGAGTTATTGAAATCGGTTTGTTAATAACAGAGTTACAGCGTCCATCATTTTCTATAAGACAGCCTGTGTAAGTAGGTTCTTATTCCAGTCTTCTGCATAACAATTTGTAGTTGCGATTTATAATCGTAATAATTTTTATTGAATTATTTAAAAATATAAGAAAATCCCAACTGTAATCTGGAATGCATTTTTACTAAAAAAAACTAAAAAAGTAATGCAGTTGGGGAAGCGAACGCAGGGTATCCGCTTATAAAGCGGCTACTCTACCACACAGCTACCGTATCTGTTGTGAGTCAGTCACCTTTCTATTCCAAGTAAATACGTTGCTTCTTGTTTGTGTTAATCTGTTATTTTTTTCGTCGCATTAGATTAGGTACAGAAACACATATTTCCTTATTTTGGATTTATTTTTATTTAAAAAAAGTTGAAATTGGCGTTACGTCATCTACAAGGTACCCTTTTAGGGAATTTTTCTTCAGTGTCAATTCTTGCGCAAATTTAGTTCAAATCACTTTTGATCATATCTACAGGTTTTATTCAGTTTGCTCACGTTTCAACTCTATCTACTTTATTACTTCTTTTCTATTTTCTTAGCATTGTAACGTTCTTTTAAATAAAACTAATGATACCGTTTTAACAGTTTAATAACAAACAAATATTGATAATAACTAATGTCTAAACTAACTAATTAGAAACAGGAATTATGTATTAAATATTAACAACGAACTTAAAAACTATTTTATTTAAAGTCTGTTTATTTAATTAACTGCTTACTTTTTATTTATTTACTACTGAAGGTAAGTTCTCTTTTATATTGCGCGCACGTTTAATTAACTGCCTCCTCTCCTACGCGGCTGGCGTATATACACTACAGGGTGTAACTAATATAACTAGCAACCTCGAACTGCAATGATTTAGAAAATATTTTTCCTTATCAACATGTGGTCGCTTCCTGCTAGTTTTCGAGAAAATTGCATTTTAAATTTTAAGTACGCCCATTGCACTCACATTACATTAAAATACGAAACAAGCATGGCCGTACAATGGGCGTACTTAAAATTTAAAATACGATTTTCTCGAAAACTAGCAGTAGGTGACCACATGTTGATAAGGAAAATATGTTGCAAATCATAACTCAAATGTTCCGGTCTTCGCTAGAAGGCTGCTTTCGCCGTCAGTCTAGAATGAACGAGAAGCTTCAAAATACATCGTGTTTTATATATGCCTCGCGGATATCGCCCTTATTATTAGTTTTCAAAAGCTTTAATATGATTTGGTATTTTGACTTGAAAATCTCGAGTTTAAACTATCCTTGTATAAATCTGTAAAAGTGAGAAACATTGAAAATACAGAAGTCGAATACTACGTAGTATAAAACGATCAAACACTTAAGCCTTTTGAACTTCAAAAGTATCTCGGAAGTTGTTCAGTCAATATTTACATGAAATCCACTGTTTTTATTTTTTTAAACATACAAACAGCAGAAACGGTTATAAGAGACCTACTACACTTTTTGATATTATTTTACCCTATAAACTCTTAAGGGGCGAAGTGACTGTATAAAAATATGCTATGCAGAGCCTCTAAATTTCATTATTTTAAGAAATAATATATCATAGATTGTGTATCCAACATTAAAATCTTGTAGATAAAAGTATGCACTAAATTTTCATAAATGAATTATTAAAATTTGTTCGAAAATAACCAAATAAACATAAAAACTGTAACAATAAGTATAAATATTTTTTCTTTCTTATAACTAAAATATCTTTTTATAATATTTTGAGATACATAAAAGCCGACGGCGTAAAGAGCAACCAGTTAACCAGAAACGTTTAGTGTGAAATAACTAGTACTAAATAGATGTCTGAGAATTTAATATAGATGTTATAGTAAAATTCGCAAATATAATTTAAAGCTTTTAACAAAAATTCTTATTTGCTTGGTTTTTTTTGTTTATTTCAGTTCAGTTTTAGATTTAGTAGACAAAACTATTTAGGGAAAAAAACATTAGTTTACTGGCTGAAGCCCGAAGACCGGCTGTATAGAACGCCTCCGCCATACACTGGACCGTTTAATACAAGCTAGACGTAAATAATTCTAATATGACTTTAAACGATTGTAGTCATTATATTTTGTATAGATATTGCTCAGTATAAGTAATTAAAATATAATTAACTATTTTAGAAAAAATAAGAAGTGTATATAATAGGCTGATCTATGCAGACAAAAAAACAAAATTGCTTTCTTAAGATTTAGTTTATTACACTAGTTAGATTATAAATATTAACAAAAAGACTTAAATAATGTTGTAAAGAAATAGTATATTACAGTTCGAGGGTTGTAAGTAGCAAATTACACTTGGAAATTCGTAATTTCATGCGTACATAATTTCCCTTACAACTAGAGCGATATCTTTTCTTCGACCACGCATTAAATTAATTGCCAAATTGTGACATCTTTTAAATAACAGTTTAGATTTTTTGTACTTGTCAAATATTTTGACAAAGTAACTGGTAATGCAGCCAACACAAATGTTATAAATGTGATAAACAAAAATGTTCCCACTAACTGTAGCATAATATGCATATTACGTAACAGTTTTCCTTTTCATTACATAATAGTGTTGACAATGACACCTTGCTTGTCAAGTAAATTGTTGTACTTGACAACTTACTTACATGGAAGCAGAAAAAAGTAATATTAATGATTTGTAATCAAAAATTATAATACAAAATATTTGCATTATTAAAAATTCAAAGTGGGGAAATTTTACAAAATAAGTCAAAGTGTGACAACATTAAACTCAAATTATGACAATATTAAAATGTCTCCTGTGAATTATACACATCTCATTTATATTTGTGGGTTTAATATTGTCACACTTTGACTTATTAATGATTTGTAGTAATGAGACCAATAAAACCAGCAGTGCCACGGTTCTTGCGCACCTGGAAAACCTGAACAACCTGGAATTGTCAGTGAAAATTCTTTATCTGAAAAAGTCAGGGAATTTACACGTTTTAAAAGCGCAAGAGTGCGGCCATTAGTCATTAATAATTGAATATATAATATAGGTACATAAACAGATTTAAATTTCTACTGAACCCAACTTGCTTTGTTTTTTTCGAAATTTTTGCAGAAAACCAAAGAAAAACTTGTGCTCTTTTTCTCGGAAGCGGTCACATTTGGTACTACTTTCAGTACGAACGCAATAAATACGTTCCTGTAATATACTTTTTTTGCTACAGTGGGGTTTTTACGGAAGCCATCTGACTTCCCATTCTGGTTATTTTTTAATGTGTTTTTGATTTAATCCTTCTCAAGTAGCACAAAATATTGTACAAACGCTGTGCCACCAACATTGTACCAATGGATGTGCAATAAATGCTTTTCAACACTGGCGGTGAAACCTATATAAAATGTTTATGCAGTGAAGTTAACCCCACATTGCCCCAACATTGACAGAAGAATATTTTGCCACTGTAGTAGCGAGGTTATGCTTTGCAACACTATAGATGAGCAATACTTGAATACAATGAGCAATACAAGCAATGTGGGATTTGCGCTGTTCCATCTGTAAGTCGGCTGCAGCCGCAATTAGGGCCTACGTAATAATAATAATCGCCCCCTCCCTCCCGCACAAGCTTATAGCTTCTGAGGCCTTGGTTTAGGTTATGGGTTGTAGCAATTATTATTATTAATATAAACCTAATTTAGCTAATAAAAGTTGCCCTAGGTTCTGCCGACATATTAATAGAACAATATTTTGCGAATATAGATATAGAAGCGCTGTCGCTTACCCAAAAGTACATACCATACGGGACATTTTTTTTATTAATTAACTTAGGAAATATTTAAGTAATAAGAGAAAAAGCTTGACAAAGTATTTAAAAATATATTGGAATTTACCTATAATGTATATTCTTATTATATTCCTTTTCAGGAGCTTTTTCTTATTATAGCTAATAGTAATGTTGGCATTAATATTTTCTACACAGTCTTTAGAATACGTTGTCGACGTGAGGACATAGTACTTAACGTTTGCATAATAAAACGATACGAATAAAACAGTTGTTAAGATTTATTTAGTAGTTATCCTACCTTCAAGTTATGGCTACTAGTCTAATGTATAACAAGTTTGCATCTTTCAAATATTTTTGGAGGGATTTTGAAAACTATAATAAGTAAGGTAAGTACATATATGCAGCGCCAAATACGTGGTGACGATGCGATGGTTCTAGTTCCTCTGGCGTTGAATATATTTCTATATATATTTCACAGCTAAAAGTTAAACATTAAACATACTTTTGAATTAGCCTCTCTTAGGTACACATGATACAAAGTATTTTTTTAATTTTTTTTTAACTTTGACATACAAATCTCGTGCATTCTAAGGTTATTATCAGTAATTATCAGAAATAGTGTTATCAACTGCTGTAATTTTATAGAAGATTTCTAATAATAGCCTAACATACATATAGGTGTACAACACCGTCATTGATCGCTAACACCTATCTGTAGAACGTTTTTCGTATTAGCTAAAGGTTGGCAGCTAATGTAAGGCAAACATCATTAAAGCAACATTTCGCCAGCGTACTAAGCTAGCGTAGCACCAACATCCTTAAACAAACAGAGAGCCAACAGTCATAAACCAACATAGTGTGCTCATCTTTAAACTAATGTTGGTCCAATGCATAGGTTGCATGTTGGCTAAATGTTTGGCAGCCAATGCATGAACAACGTAGTTAAGCGTTAACACTTTGAATGTTATGTCTACGTAATTTATGCCAACGTTGGACTAATATAAGTGTGCTACTTGGGTTCGTACAAAGTCACCACTAGCTCCTGGTACGTTTATTTTATAGGAAAAGTTTGCAAATAAATTATCATATCCTTCACATTTTGAAGTAGAGTACCAAACTTCAAAATACTTCATGCGGGAAATGCAAAAACTACTCCAGTAAAATTAAAAAAAAATGTCATGCAAATCCGTGCGAAATCAACCGGTTACAGTATTGAAAAGTAGACACTCCAAGCTATTATTTAAGCTAATATGATCGTGACATATCGCGGCACACATACTTCCATTCTCCAAAATATTTCATCAACATGCATTTTATAAACACTGAGATATAGCTTGATTTTTTTTAAACAATATTACACAAGATACAAATTTTTCATTAAACCAATAAAATAATACATACCTTCATCTATATAGGACATTTTTCTCGAACACTTAAGACGACTGTAAATTTCTAAAACACATAATCTTTGAGAGCGCGTCAACTGCAAGTGCATAACGTCGTCTGTTGCACTTTTCTTTGGGGTGTAATTATTCAATTTCAATTCGGGATAGGAGATTAATAAATGCATTTTTGAGGTCAGTGGTTATCTGTGATCGATTTAAAATAGGGCTGATAGTGAAATTAGACTTTGACTTTTTTACGTCTAGCCTGTATTAAATGGTCCAGTGTGCGCCACATGGACGATCTGTTATTACTCTGGTACTTCTTCTCTTCATGCGCTCCTTTATGTGCCTAATAATAATAATTGTGCTGTATATTTCCGAACATTCCATCAGGTCTATTTCACAGCAGAAAACTTTTCCTGAATCGAGTTTCGAACTGATGTCGGCTCGAAGCAGCTTTGCTTAATAATTTTGCATTATGACCTATTAAAGAGTCTATTTCACTGCTTGACTATTCGATGATCTTTAATAACGATCCTGCTATCCACTAAATGATATTTCAGTTCTTTTTTCTATAAAAGTTTTTGTGTATAGTTACAATTATTTACAGCTACTAAAACTTTAGAAAAGGAGCTCTTTAGAAAAAGAGACTGAAACACCGAATAGAGCTATAATTTTTCAGTTTAAACAATTTCCTACTCTTTGTTTCTACTAAATCTGTCTTGAACCCTTTAATGCACGTTTATCCGCAGTCTTTTCTTTATAAATATTAAACCAAAGCAGCTTAGCAACCAACATGTCTGTTGTATGTAATGTATAAAAAGCTGCTATGAAATAAAGCAATTTTTTAAAAAACAGAAAAAAATATTCTCAATCTAATATTAAACAACTGAAAAATTTATTAGTTACGTATGAGTTAGGGGAGAAGAGCCTACAGTAATGGAAAGTGGAATATTAAAGGATTACAGATATATACCTTCTGCTCTTCTCCGAAATTTTTCCGTTCGTGTTTTGATTTCTTTCTCTATAATTTATATCAAGAAAGCAAAGGGAGAGAAGCAAGAAAAACAACGATTTATTTTTCACATAAATTTTTGCATAAATATATCAAGCGCTGGTTAATCATGTAATAAGGTTTAGGTATCCAGTTCATGTTTTAATAAAGTTGTTTTTCAAAATACGGAAGGAAGGAATGTACTCAAATAAGTAGAATTTCATTAAATATGCTTTTCTCTGGAAGAGCTTTTTAATTAATAAATATACCTAGCTGCTATTATAAAAATAAAATGTAAAAGAGCAGCTTTAAGCTCTTGTTCATTTAAAAATACAGTTAGTGGATATACATACATACAGATCGACCAACGAAAGCCGAAAGTAATAATATTTATTAGCTGGTTCAAAACAATTTACAAGTTATGTACAGAAAAAACAACAATTTCAAAATATTTTAACAATATTTTAGAAAAATATTTCTTTTGCCTGTCAACTTATATATTCCCAATTTCCACGAGATGTTGGTCGATCTGTATAAATAAATTAATAAACAAAATGTAATTTTTTTTCTTAGACTTTTAGAGTGGTTAAGAAATAATTTGTAATATAATAAGCCTAGTATAATCAGTTTTACCATTTTTTTTTCTTCACGTTTCATCATTTAACTGTTTACTTTACCGAAATCTTAAATTCTAATCTTAGAGGTAGTTTTATTTGATTGAATAAATAATACTTTAAAGGTTTTCATTAAGCGAGCTTAATAATAAAAAGGAAAAGAATTACCTTACCGTTTTGCAGGGCATCATTTTATGCGAGACGCTTGTTTGCTTTTCTCCTTAGAACTCTATTTCCGCCAGCCTCATTACAGCAAACCTTTGTTGAACTTCGCTGAATGTATCTTCGAAGGTTTCGAATAACCTTTACTTATTTACAAAATTCTGAAATATTTGATATTTTTGTTTACCACAACGTAAAGAAATTGTTAAGGATAGCAGTCTTCGAAGGTTTACGTCTCAACTGAGCATCGATAGGTATGTTCTTAAAGATGTTTAAAATCGATGACTAAAAGTGATTCAAAGGAGTTTTAAGTAGATAATTTTGTTGCATCAAGATCAACTTTTCCACGTGCTTGTAATTGAAGAAATTATTAATGTTCGCTGCCTTTTATTTTGCTTGTTTTTGCTATTAAGTTATAAAGCACTTTTAATATATGATAAGTTTTGCGTAAAAGTTGCCTAGGCTTCTACATGGATATTGAAAAGGTCATGAACTGTCGTAAAGGATGGTAAAGAACATATGAAACTGAAAAAATAATAAAAAAAGTTTTTCTATATATTTGATCAGAACTACTTAAGTAATCAACAGTTAAATCGGACATTGCTCTTTCAATCATAATTGCGAATTATATCATGCAATATTGTTTTATTAAATGCGTTCAAATTGGCAACAATATCATTGTGACCGCATTATTTGTTAATTAGGGCCGAGATTTCCATTTCCTAATAACCTTATTTGACCTTATTTGTCATAGATACGGTTGTAGAAACAATTGTAACTATAACAATTATTTACTAAGTAAATTTATAAGAAAATGGATATACCGGGCCTAGATAATTAATCTTTTTTTAATTAATCAGGAACGGTTACTGTCATATAATCTTAATACATTGTTAGTTAAAATCTTTGGATAATAAAGTTCATAAAAATGAATTTTTGTGCAATCGTACACGAAGTAGACGCAATACAGGACGCGAAATTACCAAGAGTAGCACCGGCGAAGTAACTCAGTGCCAGTATCATCTCCATTCATTTTTACGATTTTTTAGAAAACTAATTGTGATATTTATGTCCCCAGGTAGCACATAATGTAGTACCAATATATTTTTTAAATCGGCGTTATATTGTTTCTACATTGATCATTAATATTGGCCCAATATTCACATGTAAACGCTGTTTAATGTAGGGCCTATATTGGTAACATCATCGTAACACATATGAGCTGAATATTGGGCCTATATTGTCAGCAATATCGTAACATGTATTTGTTGGATGTTGGTGCTATATTAGTAACAATATTGTAACACACATTAGCTGAATATCGGTCATATCTTGGCCTCAATATCGTAACATATTGAGATGTTATATTTAAAAATAAAAAACTGTACTATTGTACTAAATTATTGTACTAGAAATGCCTCGCTTCTGAAAATAAACACTTTTACAAATGAACAACCACAGATCTTTATTTTATTAAGATAAATAAATAAAATCTTACCAAACCAAAACAAATTCCCTCGGAAAAATTTATCAAGAAAAATCTTCCTTTAGTTTGTTTAAATGAACTTTGGGT
Organism: Agrypnus murinus; assembly: GCA_929113105.1. Classification (NCBI taxonomy): domain Eukaryota; kingdom Metazoa; phylum Arthropoda; class Insecta; order Coleoptera; family Elateridae; genus Agrypnus; species Agrypnus murinus. The sequence goes on from OV816026.1 coordinate 23,066,010, forward strand.
GGTAGTCAACCTGACATGGGGGTTGCAGCCGCATTAATTTAAACCGACTACCATCAAATTAATTAAATTCAACAAACAAACAAAAACAAATATTTACAAATGAATAACCAAATTAAAATTTATTAAAACAACAAACTTTATTTACAAGGAATTTCTTAAATTTTACAAGAACGAAAATAAAATTGTTTAAATAAATTATTCCCATGGAATTTGCTATTTTTTACGGTTGCACAAAACATGTTGTGTATGCCTTGTCGGTGAAATCTTTTCTATGAAAAAAGAGCTATTTTGGAGTTTATTAAGATAATCCATCATATAAACAAACCACACTGGTAACCCCGACGATGATCTTTTGATAATCCAAAAAGTAAATATGACAGAAAACCGAGGAACCTTGACACAAGAGATTTCAGGAGTAGCTTAGGGTAATTTATAACTGCTAACATAACCAATGAAGTAAAAAAAATAACATTATGTTTTAGCTGAATTAGTGATTTCATATCGAAACGACTTTCAGTCACCCCATACGTAGACCTTAAGAACCGCCTTAATACTGAATTTGAAGATTCTGAGGGTGGAAAAGCGAAAAAGCTGTTATCAGAAATTTAACTTGGTGACAAACGGTCCTTTATACTATCAGGTGAGATGCGATCTCTTGCTGGCAAGCAGGTAACCGATCAATTCTTAGAAACAATATTTTTACAAACACTTCCCCAAATGCACGATCGATATTAACTGCTAGTCAAGATGATCTAGATTAATTAATTGCAATGGCTGATGAAATTTTAAAAATAACTGCACGTTCAAATCAGTTTATTGCAGCTACTAAGATAAACAGTCCAGTTGCTCCTGTTTTACCGGGTGATAGTCTTAGAAGACTAAAGAAACAATGGCAGAACTTACCAACTCATCAATGAATTAACAACTGACCTAAAGCCCAAAAACCGATCCAGAACAAGAACTCCACAACGCCCTACTGTATATTGTTATAATCACAAATTTAAAAGTGCAAGGAAATGCATTAAGCTCTGCAGTTTTAGCACCAACAGTAAATAACAATCGGAAAACTAAAAAATTTCCATCTTTTGGCACCTGTGGAGACGGGAAGGGTTTTCATTCAAACCGCCTATTTTTTACTGATACCTGTAGTGATCTACAGCTATTAATCGATTTTGGAGCAGACATCTTTCTGTTGCCTTCTACTCGTTGTCAACGCAAGCCAAATCATTGAACATAAATTATATGCTGCAAATGGTAAGAAATTACTACAACTGGATATTGGGTTACAAAGAGACTTCCGTTAGCTATTCAGAATAGCTAATGTTCAGCATCCCATCATCGGCGCATACTTTCTCACGAATTTTTGGTTACTAGTAGACTTAAAAACCAACGGTTAGTTGACAGCGCCACTCATTTGAGCACAAAAGGTATATTAACTGCATCCTATTAATGCACAATAACATACATAACAATTCGCCTTATTTCACCAGTAAATATCAAAATGTGCTACGTCTGCTACGTTAAAACGTAAATTTTTGTGTGCCTCGTCATGACGTATGCCACAATATGATCACTACTAGTCAACCAGTAACAGCAAAACATAGACGATTTTATCAAAAAAAGAGATGATTAACCTAGGTATATGCAGAACATCTAATAGTTGCTGGGCAAGCCCTCTGCATCTTATTCAAAAGAAAGACGATTCTTGGCGTCCATGTGATGACTACAGAGCTTTTAACGCCATCATTAGACCGGAAAGATGCCCCATTCCTCTTCTGCAAGACCTTAATGGTCAATTAAAAGATAAAGTTATTTATTCAAAAGTTGATTTAGCGAGAGATTTTCATCATATACCCCTGGCTCCTGAAGATGTACCAAAGGCAGCCGTAACAACGCCATTTGGTTTTTTCGAATTTACTAAATTACCATTTGATATACGTAATGTTGCACAGTCTTTCCAGCGTTACATTCGCAATATTTTAAATAATCTAGATTTTCTCTATGCCTATTTAAATCCTTCTTTATAGCATCATCATCAACTGAAGAACACATCCTCCATTTAGAGAAGTTTCTTCAACGCGTGGATGAGCATGAAGGGGCTGAAACCCGATTCCAGTCGGTCAAAATTATTTTATAGGCTTAACTGAAAGCAAATGACTGGAATAGTATAAAAATAATAAAATAATCAAAAAAAATCTTTTTACCCACTAGAACTGGATCAGTTTGATACTTTTACAGTTTTCTCAAGAAAAACTTATTTACATAATTATATTATTAAAAAATAAGGTAAAGACGTAAAATAAATATCATTTACACTAATTCTTCTTTATTTTAAGAAATCCTACACAACCTAAAATGCTTCTTTAATATTTAAATGAAATAACCTGCAAAAATTGTATTGCTAATCGTTTTATAACTGTCCCTTTTCATTTCGGTTGTATTTCGGTTTATGTCATTATGCATGTTTATTTTTAAATATGTTATTCTTTATACTATAGCAAAAAAATATTAAAAATACGAACGCAAGCTCTTGCAAACTTTGTAAGTTATAAACCACAAAATAAAAAAGTTATTATCCGGAAAGTAAAAATCACCATTTTCTATATTAGAAGGGTATAAACTTACCTCTTTATAAGAATTTTTAGCACTTCAATTCTGTTTTTATAACTTATTGAAATCAGTGAAAACAACACTTCCAAAAAAAACTCTCGCGTTAACGAACAAACTACAAACACATCTACATCAGATTGGCACCTTCGGAAGAGTTAACACTGAACTGCACTTTACCGGAATTGTCAGATTTTTTATGGTTATTATTTGCTGTAACGGTAAACGGCAGGTAGTTACGAGTTACTAAGCTTTCTACTAAAATATTATTTCTTAGAGTACTTTTGATTTTAACAGTGGTTTTTGGAGTTTTGATCAGCTAGAATCAGGTTTCAGCCCTGTATGTGTGGCGTTAAAATTAATATTTTTAAATGTATCTTCTATGTTTCAGAAATTTCTTTTTTTGGATACCATATCTTTTCCAAAGGCTTTCCGCCAAAGAAAGAGAGTACAAGTCATACTTGACTTTCCTCGTCCCTCTAGGTTTAATGATCTTCAAAGATTTTTGGGACTGGTACATCTTTTACCGTCGTTCACTGCATCAAGCTGCCAAAACATAAACTCCGTTATTTAATATGACTAAAGATGTTAGAAAAAATGACAAATGTCAAATACAGTGGACTGAAGATTCCATAACAGCATTCAATATAGTTATTTATGTGTTAACCTTTTAGTGACTAATATGTGAAAAAATTAATTTTTCATCTTTAAATTTTTAGAGATTACATGTTAAATGGCATTAATTAACTTAACACCTTTGAAAATACCATATTTGTTTTAGTTTTTGTAAAAAACCATGTTCCCTTTTTGGGAACGTTGGACACTATTAGTATGGAAAATTGCATATTGGTCATTATATATAAAACAACGGAATATGGGGTGTTAACTTTTTATTGATATTTGCAATCATGTTTTAGAGAAAATTGGCGCTCCATGTCTACTGATGTAGACCAGAAATCGTTTTCTTTCGGAAGACTGTGATAGCCATTGATTAATAGTAGACCTAAGAATTGGGATAGTTCTTCAGCTGTTACTGTAAAACTATGCTGGTTTTTGTCCCTTTTTGCATAAAGGTTTGTTTGCTCCGTCAAGTATGACATTATTTCTTTACTCCAGAATAAAGAAAATATTTCATACTCCGTTTTTTCCACATGTTCTATTCCTACTTTTTTAGGTTCAGCAGCAGCAGTCGCGATTGTTACATTTTCACACTTCTTCCATTGCAATCTTCTTTTTGCGGGGGTTCTATATCCTCTTCATCTTTCTCGCTAGACTCGGTTTCGTGTAATTCTACTTGTTCTGACACTTCCCGGGGAGGATTCACTGCTTCTAATATTTCATCATCAATTTCCTCTTCACCACTGTCCACTTGCTTAGCACCTGATTCTGGAGGTAGTAATACGATATCGTGGATACCGTTAGATGTAGATGCTTCTACGACATCTAAAGCATCACTCAAAAAACGGTACGAAGTAATGGATGAACTGCTAGTAAAAAAACTGTACTAAATAAAATAAGTAAAAGTAGAGTTGCAAAAATCATACCCATAAAATTCTTTTGTATTCATTGTGAAGTAAACGCACTATAAAAATCACCAATAAAACTAATAATCACCACAAAAACACTAACTGCACTCTACAAGACTAAATCACAATGAGATGAGAATGAATGAGACGAGAAAAACCCTGTAATTCTAGCAGACTGTACATATAATAGTATTCTGGGAAATAGTGGAAAAGTCACCCCTGACAGTCCAACGTTCCCAAAATAGGACAGCCCTAAGTTCTAAGAAAATATTAGAAAGTGCGGAAAGTCCGAATGCTGGAAATCACTCTACATGATAATACATACTATAAGGAATGTAAACCCCATAGAAAATAACAGCATAAACAATAGAGCAGCAATAAAACTGTCAATCTACCAACAATCAACAAAAATGTTAAAAACAATTAAATTGATAAGCTTGTAACTTAATTAAATGATTACTAACACTGATGAAAAAAATTTACATACAAATTAGTAGCTTATAGAATGTCATTTACTATGCGGAGAAGCTAAATATAAACTATAAATTAAAACAAATAATAATGAAATAATGTTCCCATTTTGGGAACGTTGGTCACTAAAAGGTTAAGGGTATAATGAAGCTTTTATGGCCAGAAGCGTTATTTCTAGCCCGAGGCGTCAGCCGAGGGCTAGGAAAAGGCTGTAGGGCCTTAAAAGCAAGTTATGCCCGCTATACATACACTATTTTATGCACAGATTAAGTTTTTAATGTCAAATCTATTATTGTGTAAAAATATAATTAAATGAGTACGTAGGCACATCAAGCAGCTGTGCGTATACTTATGTGATTATAAGAAGTTCGTTACTATAGTTACTATTCCAAAATATTTAATTTCAGTTTATTTTCCTTGGTGATAAGTTTACAAATTATATTAAGAACCAATCAAGTTCTACAAAAAAACTTCTGACATTTAATTGACTTTTCGTTATTGCCCTTCTGACAATAAAGAGGCCCTTGGGCCATAAAAAGACGTTTATGTTTAGATGAGTCTTGCAATAATAGTCTAATTATAATGCATCTGTGCATAAAATACTTTATTTCATTTCGTATTTCAAACAATTCTTTATATACCACAATTAGTAATATAAAGTATATCTTGATCTCCGTTGTCAATGATACCGGAGTTCAAGACATTGTTGATCTCCGTTGTTGTTGACAACGTAAATAATTTGATGTTGCATTATAGCCACATGCATGCATGCATGATGCTTTTTATCTCCTTAGTTACGCGTATGATGACAGAGACAAGGCAACTTGCTTCTTTATACAATAAATTCGGATGGATTTTAAAAGGGAGAAATTAGGATTGAAATACGAAATAAAATAAAACAACTTATGCAATACGGAGATCAAGCTTCTTTAAATCCTCGAAGATGTTATAACGCCTCGGCTGGCGCCTCGGCGTTATACATCATCTTGGATTTAAAGTATCGCTTGATCTCCTAATTACATAATATATATTATTAGCCCACCATGCTACTTTTGGACTTGTTGACAGATGTTTCCGGTTTTGCTATTGGAGCTTTACTAGAACAAATTAAAAATAACAAATTAGAATCATTAGGTTTCTTTTCAAAGGAACTGACATCTACACAAAGAAGTTCTTGCAATGCATCTTCAAGTAAAATATTTTCGATATATGCTCGAAGGTCGAGTCTTCACAATTTACACGAATCACAAACCGTTGACATATGCTTTTCTACAACGATCCTATAAAATCTCATCACGTTAACTACGACACTTAAATTTTATTTCTCAGTTTAACACTGACATAAAATATTGACACTGATATAGAAACGCATGGAAAAACTAGTTTTTATAGTAGGAATTATTTGTTACTTGTTGAAAACTATAATAATTCATCGACTTATAATGGAGTATTGACCAAAAAATTGCTCAGAATCCGCAATTTCCTATCGAATAGTTTTACTGGTTAATTACTGGCGATAAATAACGTTAACCGACCCTACAAACAGAAGTCGTAACACAAAAATCATATGTTTTTCGATGACTAATGATTTTAGAAAAAAAATTACGTATAATTTATGAAATAAATTTTAACAAAATACTAATGCCGAAGACAGATTTGAGTCAGAATAAAAGGGCTTCCAAGAGTTTATTCTACAAAATAATTAAATGTTAATTTAGCCTGTGTAATAAAGATGACAATTCAACGTTTAATTAACGTTAGTGAATTTGATGTTAATTATTTTATTTATGTAGTTCGATTTTATTAATAAAACTACAATATTAAACGTTAATGAATAGCTTGAAATATATTTAAATAAATTTTATATACATACTACAAAGGATATATCAATTTAAATAACATACATACAAGCATAAAATAAAAAAAGATGGCTCAAAATAGCAGCCCTCAAAAGATAATTTCTGTTCATGAAAAATGGCACCTGAATCTGTTGTTATTGAATTTCTAGTCTAAAATAACAAGTTTCACGCAACATATATAACATACAAGAATAGTATATTAAGTGTTAGTTTCATAAGACACGTTTTTAGCGCACGCGTCCGAGTCCTAAAGACGACAAGTCAATAATAGACAATAACACTAAGGTAATATAAAAGAAATAAATAGCTAAATAAATATACACAACACCATCCAAACACTTATAGTATAGACGAATTACTAAGTTCAATTTATTCGTTCATTAAAGATACCTTGTGTTTGTATATCTCTAGTATAACGCTTTTCAAATGCCTAATTGCTTTTGCTTGTTCAGCTTTTCTGCAAGGTTTTTTACATGTGTATCTTACACGTTTTATCTACCATCATAACGTTTTACTGGAGTTTTCATTTTACTTAATATTTTTAAAATTTGTAACTTACGTCATGCATATCAGCGTGGTTTGATTTTTACGTGTTGTTACGCAACCAATTCGTAAAATATTCATGAATCATTTATCATACATCTCGTATTGGTATTAACGTGCAATAAAAAATTTATAACACCAGCTCACTAAACGTTAACTTTTTACACGTAAATCAGTGGAAAAAGTAGTCACTTTTTGCATGATCGTAAATAAATTTAATTTTGAGAGGTTACAAGATACCAATAGAAAAGAAAAAAGAAAAGTGTAAACAAAGTTAAATATAATTTTCTATAGTTAAAATAAAAAATTATAAAGATATTATTTATTATATGAATCCCAAATAGAAATCTATTAAGAAATCTTGGAATTGATAAATTTAAAATAAGAAGCAAAAAGACAGATTCATGTTTACGTCAATAAGAGGAAATACACAAATTTAATAATTGAATTTTTAATTTTGGTAAAGTTCAATCTATTTTAAAATATATTTTATTTTTTCAAAATCAAAGCAAAATTTGAGATTGGCATACTTATATTTTTGCCATTGTGTTTAATTGCGTTAAATAAACATAAAGAATTTTGTTATTATTTTATGAAAATTTATTTGTGTGTTGATATTTTAATTTTTTGTATGCCAAAATAAAAACTTAGACATCTTCAAAGCGACCCGATCTGAGAGAGTCTCTATTTTGTGGGGTACTAAAGTTTATCATATCAATAAAAAAATTAATTTAATTAATTAAAATTAAATACAAGATCGGGTGTTCTAGTATATATTTGTACGTCGTCAAAACAATAACTAGTTGATCTAAATAGAAGACGTTTACAGCAAGTTTATAATAGCTTATAAAGTTCATATATAAGTATATATGACTTTAACAGCCTTGGTAGTGTAATATCTGGCGTGCCGGACTTTCACCCAAGCGGCCCGGGTTCGACTCCCGGCGCTGGCAGATCTGGTTAAGGTTTTCTGCAGTTTCCCTTAGCTGTAACACAAATGTGGGATTTGCGCTGTTCCATCTATAAGTCGGCTGCAGCCGCACATTGGGCCTACTTAATAATAATAATCGCCCCCTCCCTCCCGCACAGCTTATAGCTTCTGGGGCCTTGGTTAAGGTTATGGGTTGTAGTAATTATTATTATTATTATTATTATATGAGCTTTAACATTCTTAACATTCATCTTAATGATCTTAACATTCTTCTAAATGAATCTGTAAATTAAATTTAAATTAATATGATGATTAATGATTTAATGATTAAATGTATGTGTTGCATTGCTTGAATTTACCTTTTTAAATAATTAATGTAACATTCCTATAATCTTCATGCAATGTATGCTTAAGGGCTCTTTCAAATGCTCGCCAAGGCTGCCCAACCTTTTTAACAGTCGGGCAAAATTGACGATTCAAAAATCACAGGCCACTGACCACTGACGGTTCTTATTTTTGTTACTTTTGATAACAATAAGCCTTAAATTAAGATATTGTAAAACAAAAGAAAAACGACGTTCTGAAATTGTCGTTTAATTAAAATAATAAAGTAAATAGCTTTTTCTGCCAAATAAAGAAACAAAATTAACAAAAATCAAAATCTAAATAATTGGTACAATTAATGTGATTTCTGAAATTGTTTCTGTTTTAATCATTTTCCTATGTTAGGCGCAGTTCGGCGTCAGATCAGATGTTGACAGTAACAACAAATTAGAAATATGTTGCTCAGTTAGAAATGTGCAGTATTTATTTTTTATATAATTAAGATTTGAAAAAATCGTTTCACAAACATATGTTGATCCGAAACTACTTAAAAATTGAAAGGCCAGGTCAGTTATTGCAGTAAAGACTTCTTTTGTCACCAATTTCCAGAAATCTACAAATTCGTCTGAAAAAGTTTGTGACTTTGAAGATATTTTTTCTGCAAAAAGGTTTTTTACTGCAGAATGATTTTGCAGTTCAGTGAGTTCCAACTGAATATTGGCAGGATAACTGATTATTTCAGTCAAACTAACAATACTTTCAAAGTCCTGGAATCTGCTCTCAAACTACTGTAATAAGCATCTAATTTTCGATTCGTACTTGAGCTTCTCTATCAAATCGAGTGTGGGAAAAAGGTCAATTATTTCGTTGGCTAAATTAATTAAAAGCCGATTTAATTTAGCTTTAAATCCGCTTATCTAAGTAAACATAGTCGGAAGTGAACAATCTTTGCCTTGTAATTTGAGATTTAAAATATTAAGGTAATTAATGATGTCAACTAGAAATGCAAAATCACTCAACCAGGATTCATTTTTCAGTAAATCGGCTTCCAAAAGTAACGCCTTTTTTTTCTCTAAAACTTGGCGGGAAATTTGAAACTTGCTTACGCGGGCCATTTATAATTCGTTCGCAGGCCACATCATGGTCCGCGGGCCTGGGGTTGGGCAACATTGGTGTATACTATACACGAGTTTACCTATAATATAAATTTAAGGGATAGTTAGTATAGAAATCAAAGTTTTTTCGAATTATTGTTATTTATAGAATCGCACTATATCGAGTTTTGTTAGTTATTGTAAATAATATCAAAATAATTAAAAATCCGATGCTCGGCATAACAGATCTTCGAAAATCTAAATTAGTAGATTTTTCAGACAACTTCCTCTGTAGCGGTATTTTACCGTATTTTTAAATATACGCACTGTACAAAATCTGAGGATAATCCTACACGCCATTTTTTTTTGTTAGAAGTATAATTGCAAAAATTAATTAATCTTTGAACGGTGGCACCCTCGCCATGGCAACTCATTTCCCCTCTTTGTTAACGCGTAAAGTTTCAGATTTCAAAGCATGTTTTCATGCATAAGTGAATTAATATTTAATTTTAATAATTAATTGTTGAGTAATTAATATTAACCAATTAATAAGTGAATGTACAGTAATTAGTAATTGTAAAAATCATCAAAAAGTAATAATAAATAAATTAATAAAAAAGAAACGAATAAATAAGGATGATAATGACATTTATTAAACAAGCGTACAACGTCAACGGAGCATGGTTCCGTGGATGAATGGCTGAATCTCACCTAGATGACCACGGTTCAAATCCCCATCGGTTCAAATTTTATTCAAAGCAAAGAAAGTAAGTTTTGTCCTGACTAATGAAACGTCTATAAAACTCACAAAAGAAACAAGGCCCCGCGATTGGGCACCAGTGAAGTTTACTTTAATCTGGCCCACGTTGGACCGTCAGTGCAACAACACCAAACCCTGTCTCACGTTGGACAGGCAGTGAAACAAAGGTTTTTCTACACGAAAACACAACTATAAAATTATCATACTTACATTATCATATATGTTCAAAATCATTGCCACAGCTTGAGATTTAAACTCTCTCTTACAAATTTGAAATGTTCAGGTCGCAGGTATTGGTTCTGCAGTTCTTATTTTGTGAAAAGGAGTAGATAAGGGTTTAGAAAACAAATAGAAACACTAAAAGGGCGCCATCTGATTATGAAGCTTAATATTGATGTTTAATTAAGCCTGATTTGATATTAAATTCATTAATCAGAAAATGAATTAAATATAATAGGTTTTTGGATACAAATTTAGAAATGTTTAGAAAATTTTTAAAGTAAAATTTGAACAAAACTTTCATAATTATATGGTTCCGTTTAGATCATTAGTGTAAACTAAACACATATTTATTAAATAATAAAAGCAGAAAATAGTTCAAACACAGGTATAATAACAATAGTCAAACACATAAACAGTATGAATGTATTAAACTTAAGACTAAGCATTTAGTAAATAATAGTCAACTACGTTATAATTGATAGACTTAAGGCAGTTTCAAAGATAATTTGAATATTAGTCTAGAATAACTATTATTAGAATTTTAATAAGTATTAATTATCCCAAAAGTTCAACAAGATCAAAAAAATATCTAGATTTATTAGCCAAGAAATATTTCAACATAATAGTAGACTCAAGAATTTATTTAAACCAGATATCTTTTGAAAAGTTTGACGAACAAATATCCATCACTTTAGACTAAAATAAATCTAATTAAATATTTCGAAGATTTATAAATTTAATTTTCACTACTAATAATGAACTAAAATTAAATACTACTGAGAGCTCTCTTCTAGTAAAGAACAACAAAATTCACTTATTTAAAATAGTCCAACCTCAATATAATAAAGATAAACAATTCTTAAAGTACAATACCTTAAACCTTGGTTTATTTGCTGTACAAAGCAAATCATACTGGTCAATCAGAAATTGGAAAATGCCTCTCTTGTAAAGAACCGTAGTTATTTCTCGATGATTTGATGGTATTAAATTGCAGTTTGATGGTAGCAGGTCCAAAGAAATACTTTATAACAATAGTCAATCATCCATACAATTTTCAGCACCAATGTTCGTTAAACACAGTTTAAACAATCTTGTTTAGTTAATGTTTATTGTTAAAATTTATTCTCGAGGAGTAATTGTAATCTCCGTTATTTAAAACTCGACGGATTAAACCAAATAACTGTCTGTCATTATCGGCAGATAAAATGACAATCCACAATTTTAAACTATCGCCCAAATTAAGTAATTTTTAATAACAAGTTCACTTTCTTCTGTTAACGCAGGCAAACAGCGTAATTGTTTTTAATGGTTTATTACACATAAACCAACTATAAATGTTTATTGACGAGACGATATTAATCAATCTTCTCAAACGAAAATTCTCAAAAATCAGTTAACTTCAAAAGTTCACTTGTACCGCAAATCACAACTAAACTGTACGGGAACTGTACTAAAAGATTGCATGAATTTTGTATAATTAACACTGAATTATAACACAATATACCCGACCCCAAAGTCGTCTAACTAATCTCAAAGATGGACCTCAAGTTTCTTAATATCGACCCTCATAGCGCGATCTGACCGAGGTGGTCTAGCTTGAAGCGCAAACGGGAAGCAAGTCTTCACGCTAACCTGTCGAGGCGCAAAGGAAGCCAGCCTCTGTGACCCTGATCACCCGCAAAAACATGCGTCTTATTTGGCCGTAAGGAAGTTTTTTAACTAACCGTCTGCAGAGATTTCGACCTAAAGGAATGAAAAGTAGTACTGAAAGAATATGCGCGCAAACTGGTACAAAATAACACCCATCTGGTGTCTAGCCGAAATCGCTACGCGACAACCTGACTTAAAATTTAAAACGCATATGACAAAGAAAAATTTGTTTTTGAGTCCTGCATTCTCGGAATATTAACAGGAATGTTTTTATGAAAATTGATGATCAAGTACTTCCCATAATTTTCTGTATCAAGATCTCTCACGATGTAATTGATATTTCACCAGAATATAAGTAAACAAAATACTAAAAAAACATCATTTTTATGACGCTACGTTCTTTAATTATATCAAATATAAAACAATCGTTTCTTAAGATGTTTTCATAGGAAATATTTGCATGACGAAATTCTATTTCGAATAAAGCGCAGTCTTACAGGACCGGACTTTAGATTTTTAATAATTATAAATGCAAAACCTTACGTACTGAATGCCGGTGGAAAATGTACCGTTACACTAAACAGAATATTTTTTACAAAGATACAGTGTATTTCATCAAAACTGTTCAACCTTTCATACAACCGTTAGGCAGTATTAAATAATTGTATTTGCTTAATCCAAGACTTAGTTTTTTTATTGAACTGTTTCTGAATTGCTTGATTCAAGAAATCATACTCTTGCTATGTAAAATATTTATTTGTATTTACAAGTTCTTAATTTACATTTACTATTTAAAATAATCAAATAGTTACTTAAAACAATAACTTGTCTTTAAACAAATACATAAGATTAAATTAATGATTCTTTTTTTTGCGTGTAAAACCTCAAAATTAAGCTTCATACAGAAATCTGGTTTGTTGAGAATTTTTGAGAAGCTTCGTTATTTTTCGACCTAATTTTCCTGGCTTAGTACGATATTTAATGAAATTGGGCATCGGGTAGCTGGATTTCCCTTCCTAATAGAAAGAATATTTTTCTGAAGTATCTGCTATGAGCAAAACAAGTTAATGTAAATTCACGCCAGTACTAATAAAATTTAAATTATTCTTGTTAAGGGAAGTTGTTTTCAATTAGATTAAATTAAATTTTGAAGTTTCATAAAAACAATTTTCCATAATTAGTTAAAAGTGGGTGTAAATTAATATTTGAATATTGAAAATTTTCCTAAAATAAGCTCATTGACGTTGATTTATGTATCTACCCTTTAACCATAGCTTCCAATTGTTTAAATAATGTGAGTGTTAAAAAGTAAGTTGAGAATTTTATATTTATGCGCGAATTCGCTATGCGTAGAATGTGGGTGTGATGAATAAAATTGAAAGAGCTAAAATAACGTTATTTTAATCTAACTTAATCAAATCAAATTCTAATTTAATAGTTATAAAAGCATATTGGCTCAATCATCCAACACTAGAGTTTTTAATATCACAAAAAATTTTAATATCAGCAAGATCTTTATCTTTCAAACCGTTCAAATTAAGTATTGATTGCGAAGCGCTTTGTATACCTCATGCGAGAAGTATTTAACATAAGAATATTTATTGTTTAGATGGAAAATGTAATGATTTAGTTACTTACTAATCTGCAATCTCTTTTATTGCAGATGTAAAGATGATAAATTTTCCCTAACCAGTTCGGATTCTTGTCATTCTCTAAACTTGAGTCCAGCAGAATCCCCATTTCTTTAAAATCTTAGCAGTTTGTCCCTGTCCTTTCTTCATTCCGATATCCATCGTATATACAATATTCACTTGTTTTTCTTCTGTCATACAAGCAATATTGCCAAATCATAGGAACTGTTGAGTTTTGAGACTATTATTGAGAGATATTAATATAATTCTTGGTGTCGTGTTGGATGTAGTATTAGTTTGAATTAATTTTCTTCAGAACCATCTTGACTATGGTATTTGTCGGTATTACTTAGGATTACAATTTCGTAAAGCATTTTCGTCTTCTCTTTAGGATCTGATACTCTTGGGTGTTCTATAGTTTGCTTTTTATAATTTCTAGAATATTTGTCTATGATACACTTCAAACTCGATATAACATCTTGCTGTTATCTTTTTTCATATAGTCTCCTTCGATTTTTCGTCTATTACATTTATACATTTTTTAATATATCATTCTTCTAATTTTTATACACAATTACCTCCACTAGTGATGGAAATTTTCATAATTTATATATATATATATATATATATATATATATATATATATATATATATAAATTTTCTTATTCTTTAACCTTATATATAGATATAAAATATATTTGATTCTTGGGTATAGGTTATTTTAAATTAATTAACACAGTTTTATATGGTTATGTCGACGTTTCGCTCACACATTGGGAGCATTTTCAAGATTCTTTTATTGTTTATTGCCTTGAAACAGTATGTTTGAAATTACATTTTGGTTTTTCCATTATTGTTTTTTATTACAGTGGTTGGTATGCTGATTACACAGATTTAGATTATTACTTTCTTTTTTGTTTATAATGTATAGAACTAGGAATATGTGTGTAGTTTGAACAAATTCTTTTTGGGAACTGACGCGATTCCCAAAAGTCCCCGTCAGTTCCCAAAAAGAATTTGTTCAAACTACACACATATTCCTAGTTCTATACATTATAAACAAAAAAGAAAGTAATAATCTAAATCTGTGTAATCAGCATACCAACCACTGTAATAAAAAACAATAATGGAAAAACCAAAATGTAATTTCAAACATACTGTTTCAAGGCAATAAACAATAAAAGAATCTTGAAAATGCTCCCAATGTGTGAGCGAAACGTGACATAACCATATAAAACTGTGTTAATTAATTTAAAATAACCTATACCCAAGAATCAAATATATTTTATATATATATATATATATATATATATATATATATATATATATATATATTGATAAAGGGTACCTTGTCACCTCCAAAGTAGATACCCAGCATACGTTGTCACCTCATATATAACGTTGTGACCTCCGTTTTCGGAGGTCACAACGTTTTGCCCTGTTTTCGACTGTATAAGCATATAGATGGTGTTAGAAGCCTAAATTCAAATTTTTGTCTGGAGGTGATAACGTCATACTTATACTCACAAAATTAATTTTTAGTTCAGCTGTAGATCGCTGGCGTTGCCGTCGCTGTTAGTTGTATAATTGCCAATACGATGTCACCTCCGCCTGTATATGTTGTTTTTTGTATCATGTACGGTACGTTGCAGGCTCCACACATTGGCAACGTTGTGTAGAAGACCTAAACCACTCAGGTACATAGAATTCCATCGAAACCAGTACCCCTGGCGTAGTTTCGGCCATTTCACGCTACCTGAATTTTTACAGACACTTTTTGGGTATAGTAGCAGCATTTAAATAAATATTTGTAAACTACTCAGAAAATTTAAGGGATCTCTTGAATTGTACGTCATTTTTAAATAGTTAATGATACTTAAGAACAATAAAATAATAATTTCTATTTCATTTAAAAAGTTTTGAATTGAAAACGACTTTCTTTGAGATATGAAAAAAATTAAATAGGAAATTACGTTTTAGCCGTAATTATGTATAAATAAAAAATTCATCTTTTTACAAAATGATCATTTCGGATTTACTGGATTATTATTATTTGATTATTATTTTAGGAATTGTCATATGACATATGATATATTCATTCTCGCATCCACAAAGAAAGATTTAAAAGATTTAGTATTACAATTAATAAAGTTTCAAAAAAAAATAATTTTACTAAGCAAAATAATGTAACATTTGGCATGTAGTTTGCAAATTTCACCAAATTACCCGGTTAATAAAGTTTTAAGCGTTATAACATCTTCGAGGATTTAAAGAAGCTTGATCTCCGTATTGCATAAGTTGTTTTATTTTATTTCGTATTTCAATCCTAATTTCTCCCTTTTAAAATCCATCCGAATTTATTGTATAAAGAAGCAAGTTGCCTTGTCTGTGTCATCATACTCGTAACTAAGGAGATAAAAAGCAGCATGCATGCATGCATGTGGCTATAATGCAACATCAAATTATTTACGTTGCCAACAACAACGGAGATCAAGAACGTCTTGAACTCCGGTATCATTGACAACGGAGATCAAGATATACTTTATATTACTAATTGTGGTATATAAAGAATTGTTTGAAATACGAAATGAAATAAAAAATATTAACTGTTTATATTTTTACATAATTACGACTAAAACATATTTTCTATTAAATTCCATATTGTAGCGGAAAATAAAACCTTACGTCATAATCTTGACATGAAGCTTTACGTACTGAAAGGCTTAAACAAACGTCAGTTTAACATAAAGTGTCGTATTTTTATTATTAGTATAGTCAATTTTTGCATTAAGTTCTTATTTTTTACTATCTAAAGATAGAGACTTGAAATCTTTTCTAATGCCTTTAGTACTGGACCAATATAAAATGTAATATGTTTAATATGGGGGCACGCCCCCCTGGTGGTTGAGACCCCCATTTTGTACCCCTGATGTAATAACGCAACCAAATTGAGCAAACTTGTGTTGGGAGTGTTATTGGGGTCGCTGATTATGAATCCAATGAGAAAATTAAAAAATTCAAATAGCAGACCCAAAATGGCGGCTCTAAAATAACGGCCTTCGATATTGAGAATGCGATGTACGCCATTTCTATTGATTCTAGAGAGAAATTCAAAGAATCAAAAAGTGTTTAGAATGTGATTCTGCATAGGAATACATAATTCCGGTTACCTTATTATGTAACCCCTTCACTCTCCCCTACTGAGAAGCCCACTAGGGTTGATTGAAGGGGGTTACATAATAAGGTAACTAAAATAGTCCCTATGCAAGATTACATTCTAAACACTTTTTGACTCTTTGGATTTTTCTCTAAAATCAATAGAAACGGGCGTAAATCGCATTTTCAATCTCAAATACCGCCATTTTGAGTTCGCCATTTTGTATTTCTTAATTTTCTCATTGGACTCATAATCAGGAACACCAAAACCCCCCCAACATGAATTTCACTCAAGTTAATGGAAAACTTCCCGAGTTATTAAATTGGGAGTGTAAAATGGGGGTTTCAACCCCCCGAGGGGTAAAACCGCCATTTTAAACATATTACATTTTATATTGGTTCAGTACTGAAGGCATTAGAAAAGATCTCAAGTCTCTATCTTTAGATAGTAAAAAATAGGAACTTGTAGCAAAAATTGCATTTACTACTAGGGCAGAGCAAAGGGGTTACATAATAAGGTAATCGAAATAGTGTATTCCTTTGCAAAATCACATGAATTTTTCTCTAAAATCAATCGAAACGGCGTAAATCGCATTCTGAATCTCAAAGGCCGTTATTTTAGGACCGCCATTTTAAATTTTTCAATTTTCTCATTGGATTCATAATCAGTGGCTCCAAGAACCCTCCCAACATAAATTTCGCTCAATTTGGTTGCGTTATTAAATTAAGGGTACAAAATGGGGGTCTCAACCACTAGGGGGGCGTGCCCCCATTTTAAACATAGTACATTTTATACTGGTCCAGTACTGAAGGCATTACAGAAGATTTCAAGTCTCTATCTTTAGATAGTAAAAAATAAGAACTTAGGCATGTTTTTTGCAAAAATTTACTCTACTATATAGAATGACTAGATTATTATAAAGCAGGGGATTGAGAAAAAATTGCAACACATGAAAAAAAACGTTATAGGTCCTGTAAATGATTCTCCTTAGTTATCGTTTCAAGATTTCAGACGCGACTTCTGTCTTCCTTCAGAGATCAAACTCGTTCTGTAAAGTTTCATTGCCGGATTTATAACATAAATAACTATAAATCAAAAATGTTTCTTTTTATAACATTCTATTCGTAAAAAAAATCCTATACTAACACACTATCCTATTCGTTTGTTGGCGAAGGAAATGGACATGAGCTCCAGATCTATGTCGCCACTGATTAAGGAAGACCTTAGTATGAGGACTGGACACTTGTTAACAGCTCGACATAATGAAATAAGAAGAGTTGGAAACAAGTCTCATTTGCAGAGATAGGTGAAAAATCTTCATCGCCCAATCTTGTTTCCCTGCATTTTATATTTGGATTTAGGATTGATGCATTATGATAACAATTAAAGTAATTGTCAAACAATCCACATAGTTGATTTGGAAAACCCGTTTGCACATCGCAGCTAGGATCCGTGAACTCTCCTAAAGTCATTCTAGATTCCTTATAGGAATCGAGCCCAATTAAGTAAAATACTTGTATTTACCCTATAGCGGAGTTGTTCACATGATAAGATTATTATTTATTTATTATTTAGGCGGAGTTATTTATCGCTCGTAAATAGCAACAAACAAAGTCACTTTAAATCCAAATGAAACATACTATTTTTTTCCACTAGGGTAAAAGTGCCTCCTCTCTATGATTAGAAGTTTAATCTAGCAATACCAACAATTTTTTATTAGAAGAAAAAAAATTAAAACAAAGGACTTTGAATAAACCCCAGCGTGGCTGAATACTGGACAGTCAAATGTCGTTTTCTCGACATTGATCCAAGTGTAGGCGAATTTTCAGATATCGAATCTTGGTTCTCTAACTCATGTTTAATATGTATTTATTTTTAAGCGTTTTATATGTATAAAATGATGATGTACTTCAAACAATATTATTGCTTGAGTGATTGTTAAATCTAAGACGGCTGTGAAAACTGCTGCAGCGCTATATTTCCAGCGGTGTGTTGGACGCACCGATTTTCACCCACGTTTCAAGCAATTTTCAGATTCTGAGTCTCGGTTGTTTAATTGTCACTCGAGGGTTAATCAACAACCTGATACTAATTTTCGGTTCACTAAACGTTGTACAAGTCGGAGCCAATGTTCAGAAACCGAATCAGGGTTTCTTACAACTTGCCCAAGCTTCAGCCAATTTTCACCCGTTAGATCAATGCCAGTTACCCATAGAATATACTTAAGTCAAATATCAGATACTATTTCGCTAATTTGCTTTAGCTAGTCTAAAGCTAAGTACTCACAGCAGCGGATCCGCAGGCGGATGTCATACGATTGGTCGGATTGAGTCGATTTGACTCAAACCGACCAATCGTATGACATCCGCCTGCGGATCCGCTGCTGTGAGTACTTAGCTTTAGTCAATCTCTACATATCAAGTGCCGGTTACATACTTATCACCCAAAACCTTAGCCAACTTTGAATCTTAGGTTCGCTAAACTAACTTCAGTTTTAGCAATCTTCAAAATTCAAAATCTTGGTTTCTTACCCTTCGGCTAAGGTTGGGTCAATATTCATATTATATTTTGCTAAATTTCTGTAAATGTGGTTTATTGTAAAGATGGATTAGTGGTTGCTAACCTACTGAATTTTTATTAACTTAAACTTACACTGGCAAGACTAAAGTGTAAACTATATTGACTTACCGACTGTACATATATATTTGCACAAGAAGACGTACACTATGAAAGTGTTAGGTTTGTACGGTCTCAATATGTGTTGAGAGTCTAAGACATTAATCATTTATACGAATTTTCGATTTCTTCGTATTTATTTTGTTAATGAACATTTTATATCCAACACAAAAATTGACTTTGCATTCAGTTACGGCGAAACAGTAATGGTAGACTTCGTTGCTTGTTTGCAGTAGCATTCATTAAAGGAAAAGGATTGTGTAATAGTTGCTTTGTTTCTCAATTACCAGCCTTGGTACTACATTAACATTCAAGATCGGTCCAAGACTAACTTTAGTTTTATTGCGATATCGGTGTCATTTATTGTCAAAAACATTGCATAACGTATTGGTTTTAGCCAATAACAACCAATATTGGGTAACTCTGATCTTTCCATGTCTGAGACCAAGCTTGGTATCAAATTATCATCCCTACTTTAGTCTAGCAGTGGGCCATTTTCGGATATTAAGGTTGTGCCAAGGTTGATAAACATTGTTTCAAACAAAAGCTTATAGTGGTATTTTGTTTTAAATAGAGAGCCGCGATTGCTAACATAATTAAGCGTCAAATAAACTGCCACTTTTAATTCTGATAACGCAATATACCTACTATTTATCTATGGTTTATACAATGTTATCAAAAAAGACTACATTAAGTTAAACCTGTCTTTAATGTGGACTTAAAGTACACGTTCCATAAAACGTTCATGTTTTGTCGTTAGTAAGTGCTTTATTTAAAACATAAATTAAAACATAAATTTACAAGAGGTAGGTACATGTATAACAGTGTAACATACGTATTCTGTATTTCGTTAGATCAACAAATGCTGGAAAAAATGTCTTAAGCAAAAATTCTATAAAAATGTTGATTAATTTGTTGTGTTTCGATTTGTTTTAATGTTAATACAGTTGGTAACTCTTTTTGTTAATCAAATCACGGGAAATTCAATGGTCCTACAGGATACGTGCGTGACTTCGGAAACAACAAGCATTTGTTGTAAAAAACACAATATTTAATTTGTTTATATTAAACTCTTATCGAGTTTAGTAAAAATTAAAAGAGTATCTGCCTTTATTTCAATCGAAATGGAATCTGGATAAAAGCATATTCAATTTAACCGTTATTCCCGAGATTAAAAGAAACTTTATAGAATATCATATTTATACAAATCTACGTTACATAACTGATTTATGTCTAATACATCTAAATTTCAAAAATGTGCTATACTAATTATACGCAATATTGGTACTGGTTGCGTTCTTATTGACTTTTATTGACAATAACAAAAGAATTCCCTTTTTCTGGTTTTGTTATATTTTCAATTCATTATAGAAAGAAATTTATTTCTAATATATCACCGATCTAAGTATTTCTAATCAAATTACTAAAGTTTTCATTTAAAAAATACAACTTTATGAAGTAAACCAGAAATCAATGATTATAATTAGAAAAGCCTTATTCAACTAGTCAGTGCTACTCATAAAGACGCTTTAATAGTGTCGAAACTGCTTTTTAATATCTTTAATAACAATTCATAAGAAATACCAAAACGACAATTTCCTATAACTCAAAAAATAAAAAATAAGTAAATCGAGAATGCTCGCTTGTTTTCTTTTGTTATCTGGCCACTAAAATGCCCTCGGCGAGCAATTTAAACCACCCGATTTCAACATCTGGAGACCCACAAGAGAACCTTTTTATGAAATGTGCATCTATGGAATGTGGAGTCAACGCTCTGTATATATAACTGCACATAACGGTGGTATCTTCTGACCTCCGAACACTTGGCAGCGCTGCTGGAGGTAACAGCGAACTATAAGTATCTTCTTATATATAAATTTTGGAGGTCGGTTCGTATCTTCTGTATACTCTATATATGACAAAATAAAACAAGGGAAATAATTTCCCCTTTCTTGAGATTCGGATTCTAGAAGTTCCCCTCATCACAAATATAACAAATTTTTAGCAATATATCCACGGGAATACCCGGAAGTCAGGCCGTCTCCTCTGTATGACGGAGGTGACAGCTTAACAGGCATCAATATATATATATATATATATATATATATATATATATATATATATATATATATATATATATATATATATATATATATATATATATATATATATATCCTTTAATTATCTCTATTTTACACTCTAAGGTTTATTAAAGTGCAGTTTGTATAAAGGTTCTTTTTCAAACACAAAATACTGAACCGGTCCGTACTCATTTCAAATGGTGCAGCTAAAATGCTCAAACTTTCACTAAAAAACATACTTGCTGTAGTTATGCCGCGGCAGAGATCTTTTATTAAACAATTATAACTCGGATTCCTGTAGGTACTGTTTCTTAAGCTCATAAATTGCAAAAAGGAATCAAGCAATAAGAATAATAAATAAAAATATGGGCGCCATTCTCTCGTGTTGGTTTTAGTTTTGTCTTTGTTTACAATGTACCGACAAGGAAGAAAAGGTTTCTTGTCTGATTTGATTGGTTTAATAACATAATCATAAATCGCGTTATTTTGGCACTTAAACTGATTAAAAGCTAAAACTCCAACAATTGACTGGTCCAATATCATCACAATAAAGTTTAAGTTAAACATTAATTATTTACTGAATAAATATCGTGTTCAGTTACACATATAAAATATTAGTTGATATGAAAACAGGTGATAACTTTACTGGTTTACATTAAATTAACTTGCATAAGTTATAACAGAAAACTGCTAGTCCTGATTGCATTTAATTGCACCTTAAGCACTGTACCTTTATATCACTAATAACAATCCAAACACTTCTTTTAAACGCAGAACTTTGAAGACTGTAACACTGCAACGTTCTTAACATTAATTTTAAACCGAAGTTTGCTGTAATTATATCGCTTCTTATTCTTAAACACGCATTTTAACATAATGCTATTGATTAATAGCTTTAACTAATTCTTTAAACAGCTATTAAGATCAAACGAAATAGCCAAAATACTAGGCAAAATTGTTAATCTATATTTTGATTATACTAAACTTGAAGCACAAATTCACACCTACTGGTGCCAAACGACATTCACTATATTGGAATTATAAACTAATATTTTTTACCAGATTAGCGTTTTACTAGCAAACACTATTAATAACATGAGAAAGAAAATATTTGATAATCTACTATTAGATTAGAAACACTAAAACTATTTACCGCGATTAACGCAAGGGGCCAGCAAGTACTGGGCAAAACACCCCTGCTTAAGGCTTCAATAGCCGCTGTCTGTAGCCGCAGAACGAGAACGAACTTTTATGACATTTAATATTTGATATGACAGGGCTTTTTAGCGTTTAAACGGTCCAAAGAAACCAAACCTGGCGACATTTTTAACTAATGAGAAAAATAACCGAAATTCGAATCATATTAAATATTCTAGAAAGGCTTATCAGCTCTACAGAAAGTGCAAAGCTATAAAATCCGTCGCCCAGACAAAATATTTAGTTAATGTATCATGTGTCATAATGTATCAAATGTAATGTATCATGAAATGTATCACCATTTCAATTGCTGTAGACCCATAAACTAAATAGCTTTTAGTTTTATTACAAAGATAAGGAGCTGAAGATATTTTTAACTTTAATGGAATAATTCTACCAAACCTTATATCCAAATATGATTTTTATCTGTGGGAATCTCAATTGAAATACAGCTGCTATTTAAAATGAGACGAGAAAACGAGACGAAATATTTGCTATTATACAGGACCATACTAAGGTAATTTTTATATTTTAAATCTTCAGATTTTCTGCACGTTACAAGTTCTAGTCTAAAAAAGCCCAATGCTTCAAAGCTCTTAACTAACTAAGCTAACTCGATGGGTTTTAGTCTGACTTGAAACATCTGTGAATAGAACCATGGTTTTGTGTTTGATGGTGCAGTAGATGCTTTAAAATTAACATTCTAATATTACTTTGTTCAGATCTGTTTCAATGAATATTTCCTAAATAATAAATGTGACTTTATGAAACATCCGACTACAGGGCCCTAATTCTATCATTGTCTCGCTTCTTTGTTTATCACGTTAAATATTTAATTCCCACTCTGATATAATTTGTAGCTAAAAAATAGAGAAATGTAAGGAACATGCACTTTTCAAACTTACCACATTTGTTATGTTTAATCACTCCTTTCCCTCTTCTTTGTGGTTGACTGATGGATTTTGTTAAGAAATTACCGTTGGCTTTTATTGGAAACGTCTCCTTACAAACAGATACTTTTACAGATAACGAACAAGAAGAAGTATATTGCAAAACTCTTGAGTTATGGATACACTCTAATAAGACTAAGACCTATTTCGGAAACTGATAAATCTAGAATAATGAACTAATTTGGAATGTACTTAATTATTAATTCAGTTGATGTATTTAGTGTAATTAAATAATACAATAATATTAACTTTACTTCTTTCTGCTTACCGGCCAGAACATCTGAAAGCCCTGGGTTTAATTCCCAGTCGGGGTGTTTCATCTTTTTATAAATTTATAACATCTAAACATTAAAGTACTTAATACTGTAACATAAAATTGAATAGCTAAACACAGTCAGGATAGCACTTATTTATATTATACGAATAAAAACAATTCGTGTGGATACAATTTGTAATCTTTAAATTCTTGCGACAGTTCTGACTTCCCATTTGATTGTTTATCAAACTTAGTCATTAATAACAAAATATTCCAATAAAATACTTCCTTTACTCGCAGATTTTAAATTGAATAAAGAGAAGATTTTTAAGATTTTTTTTGTGTTCTTGAAATTTACTTGGTTTTTGCTTTTACTTTTGATATTTTACGTTTCTTCTTTTATTCGCCAATTTTTTCTTTGTAAGTATACAAATCAATCTAACAACAAAATAATAATTTAAAAAAATTAATGACTAAGCAACAATAACAAATAAACGTAGAAATGACAAAAATAAAGCTTCTTCACAATAACTGCATCAATCAACCATCGGCTGCCATCGTGACGACATAACCGAACACCACACGTCAGACATCGTCAGAGGGTCGTAAGTTTAAGTTGGCTCTTGATTAAGTCAAACGAATGAATTTTTTAAAGAAAATTTTAGTAGAATACTATAATTACTTTTACATATATAACTATAAGCATATTAACGTTCTCTGTTTTAAAAAATAATTTATAACTACGTTTTACTTTATAAGATCTAGTGATGTATGCGTTTTACTGTTTTTGATCATTATTTTCTGTGCGCTAGACTGCTTAGATTAACAGATTGCCCTTGTAGACATTTTTATTACAACAATAAATGATTGTTCCTAAAATAATTACTTATTCAAATTTACATATTGGTATAAGAGATAAAACGAAAACGCAGTGGCGCTCAACAAATGTTTTAGTTGAGTTTTTATATGAGCAACTTTATAATTTCCACCCTCTAACCGTATTTGAATAAGATTATTTGCTTTTTTTGATATAATCTTTTGGTTAGAACTTATAGGCTTATAAAACGATAACGGAATTATCTTGTGTATCAGGAATATTATACAATGCTTTATTCAACGACTTACAATTTATGTTATCTAAACATTGCTATCTTTTAATTTTATTTTATTGCTAACTTCTTTATGGAAATATTATTTACGGGTCAAGTAAAATAAAATATTAATAAAAATATTTCATGCGAATTGAGCTTTTATGTAACATAATTATTATTATATCTATTTTGTTAATAAGATTTATCGGAATAATATAAACAGCTTGACAGAAGTTGGAACAATTAAATTTTTTTAAATATTAGTTGTCTGTCTACGGTGTAAGTAAATTAAACTGCAATATATCGAGTGACACGGGAGGTAGGCAAAGCTTATATCTTCTTTGTTTATAATTGTGTTTTAATGAAATTAAGTATATGAAAATGGATATTTTACACTTAAATCAAGATATTTTTGACATACAGATTCAAGACTTTGGTTTCGCCGGAAATAACTCCAAATTTTGATTTTTGTTTGATCATGTTTGCTGTTGAGTGGAGCACACATGTTTTTACATATTTGGATTTTGCGGATCAAAATTAGTATAATCACATTGCCAAATTTGTTTTAACCTGTTTTTATTTTAACAGTTTTATACCCTCAATTTTTTTAAATAGGAACAATGTGAGCCACCTATACCATTAAATAGAAATTGAATTACGAATTCAATGATATACATTAAAGCAATTAAACTATTACCGATCAAATTGTATTTTAAAGCTTTCTCTTTAAATTTAAGTTTGGTAACGTGGTTACACTAATTTTGAAACTTAAAATCCAAATATTCAAAATATACAGAGTGTTCCGTTCAAAAATCTAAATTCGTCGACCATCTTGGATCTGTGTGTCGAAAAATTGGAATTTACGAATATTATATTAATTCCAAATTTCATTAAAATTGATTTAACAAAGAAGATGTAAGCTTGACCCTACCCCCACAGTTTCACCCAGTATAGTCATCTTTTACATTTTCTTAGTGAGAAATTAATATGGTGACATTGTTAGTAACTTCCATAAAATAAATTTATATATTATGGAGTATTTTTAATAAGCAATGGGGTCCACTGGATTTGTAGCAGGCCCCGGACCCACTTAATAGAGGTTCGCCTTAACATTTTCTTATATAACATTATATTTCATCATAATGTAACCTACCAAAGATCGTGATTTTCCAGAACAACCTACTTGAATAATATAGGTCAGCATCCAACTGGAAATGTAGTTATTAACTTCGCTTATGATATTTAAGTACACAGTTCAAATAACACTTTTGTTGGAAAGTTTACTCTTTTCAAACTGATTTTACATTCTTGAACTAAATTAATTTCGATGCGCTTAAAACTCAATTATTAAACTAAGAGTAAGTTTCAAGAGATAATGAAAGAATGAATTAAACGATCCTTGATATACCTATTCAAACAGTTTTCTTGTCTAAGTTTCTACATTTCCGTTACATCTTAACTTTTCTTGGATTTCTGTCAACATATGAAACATATAGTTCTAAAAAGTTTATTTACATATGGCAGACAGACTATTTACACAACCCTAAACTAAGAAATACTAAGAGACCTACTACTTACAAACACAACATATCCTAAATAACAAAATATGTTTATTGTTAAAAGTGAGATTTTAGAATACTACTAGAGAATACTAACATACTTAAATTAATAAACAATTAATTTAAATTAATCTTTTTAATGAAAGGAAATAGTTATTTGTTTATTAAGAGCCGCAAAGCGATAGATTTCCCATCGAGAGAGAAAGTTGAGGGCGACTATCTTTCAAGAGCGGCAAAAACAGTGTGCTAGAAATACACATGGTTCTAAAACAGCATTACTGAGCTAATAATATTAAGTATTAAAGCAGTACATTAAAAGCAGTTAATAGTAAGATCAACCTATGACGCCTTGGCCAAACAACAAAAATTACTGTTGTTATTAAAGTTAAAGAGAATTTGTCTAATAAATTTAAATAAGAGTTTTTTTTTATAGATTGTGGATCCTAGCCCATTGCCAAAACTTAAAAACGAAAGTAGAAAAGAAAAATAACAACCGATAACTATTAAATCACGAATTAACGAATACATTAGTCATACCTCTTATCGCACGCAGAAATAGATGCCGACACTTACTCACTAAGTAGAGAACAGTAATAAAAAAAAACAGAGTTTATCATCACTACACCAGGAAGATTTCAAATGAGTTACAGAGAAAAATGTAAGAGAAAAAGTAGCTAGATTAGCTTTTTGTGCATTGCAGGATGGGAAGTTGTAAACAACAATTTTCTACAGATAAACAATCTACAATCTAGTTATGCTGTATATTTCCATGTGCTTTGATCTAATGCAATTTGAATTATTGTACCTTTACTTGTATGTTCAGCAATTTGATAAAGTATTTGAATTCTTTTTTTGAAACATACAAGATTGATTGCAAGACTTTTGTGAATCTTGATATATTGATTTGATTAGGTATATTCACATATTGATTACTTTTTACTAAATATTAATATCCACATATACTTTAAATCCTCAGGGATAGCAGTCGCGTCTACTGTAAATATGGAAGCAAGAGGACTTAATTTAAGCATAGTCATAATATTATTATTTTTACTGTTGAATACGTAACCACAACATTGCTCTTTGGAACCGTCGGTACAAATCATATTACGAGGGTGGTTCAAATATAAACCGGAATTTTGCTGTAAAAATTTTTATTATTAAGTTACAGAGCTGAAATGTTTTACAGTTTTTCTAGATAGTCTCCGTCACACTCTACACACTTTTACCATCTCTCCGGAAGCTTTAGGATGCCTTTTTCGTAAAAATCTTTCGGCTTGTCACGTAACCATTCGCGCACGAAAGATTCTACCTCCGCATTGCTTTTGAATCGCTGTCCGCCAAGTGCCTCTTTCAATGGACCGAATAAATAATAGTCGCATGGCGACAAATCGGGACTATAAGGAGGGTGTTCCAGTGTTTCCCAACCCAATTCGTGCAATGTTTCCATCGTAAGCCGAGCTGTATGCGGTCTGGCGTTGTCTTGCAGCAATATCGCAGTTCGGATTGGAATCTCGCGTCGTTTCGATCTGTAGGCAGGTTTCACCGTGTGTTTTAGAAGGTTACTATAATACTGCGCGTTCACAGTTCGTTGTTCAGTGAGAAAATCGACCGCAATTACTCCTCTCATGTCCCAAAACACGGTACACAACACCTTTCCCGCTGACAGTGTAACCTTCGCTTTAACTGGCGCGCCTTCCTCTTGCTTCCTTCACTCCATAGACGCGCGTTTACTCTCCGGAGTATAGTAGTGCACCCAAGTCTCGTCTGTGGTGAATATGCGCTGCAATAAATTGTCTCCTTCGTCTGCATATCGCTGCAGGAGACGCGTGCAAACTTCCCAGCGTGTGAATTTCTGGTCAAAATTCGAAAGTCTTGGCACCCATCTGGCTGATATTTTGCGGTAACCGAGCCGTTCATGAATTATTTGCTCAATACTGCCTATGCTGATGCCCACTTGTGCAGCCATATCGCGTACAGTAATGCGTCGGTCTCCCAAAATGAGTTTTTCTAGCGGACGTGGACGTTCTCATCGGTAACGCTTGTTTTGGGGAGCCGCGCATGTGGCAAGTTTGCCACCACTTCTCGGCCATTTCGAAAAGCGGAACACCAATCATACACTTGAGTCTTGGAGAGGCACTCATTCCCGAACTGCTCGAGCAATTTCCGATAAATTTCCGCGGTTTTTACATTATCTTTGACCAAAAAACGAATAATAATGCGTTGCGCAACAGACACTGGTACGTCCTTCTCACTCATGGCTACAACTACACTGACAAGCGAAATTACGCGGTCCCAGCTGTTCTCTACGCTTTGTAACAGACCAATCTAACATCCAGTACAGCCACTTTAACGACACTAACTTCTTCGCGCGTTTATTCAAAAATTCCGGTTTATATTTGAACCACCCTCGTAGAATCCAAATGTTTTCTGATAACGACAGAAAAAGGCATTTGTTATGTTGAGGTTGGCCATTTGTTAAGAAAGTGTATCTAAAGGAAATCATGAAAATAGTGAACTATCAGCGGTGGCGGGGGGGGGGCGTTTTCTTACTTCAAACTGTACACGTTGGGTGAAAGATACGTAGATCTCGAAAATCATCGTGAAGTCTGGTGTTTTCGTCTGAAGTAGGTATTTCATTGATAACAGTTTACGTAGAATAAATAAAAAGACTCTTAGTTTATACTTGCAATGATGTGAATGGGGTGGACTGCACTGCACTAACGCATAATCATAAATATTTTTTCGATTCTACGTGAATTCTTTTTGCGAATCTTCATATGCATCTTTTTATTTTCTTATAGTATTCATGTTATAGAGCTATTTTTAACTCAAAGAATGGTATATATAAGAGTAAAGTTAACCTTGATCTGCAGAAATATATTAAGAGGATTATAATTTACCAAGCTACTTATTTTGGACTCGACCATTTTTCTTTTCAATTCGCTCAATTTGTCTACTTACTTACAAAGCTCAAAGCACTGGATTCACTTATTCAAATTACTTTCAGGTGTCGTGATAGTTAATCACAAAGGCTCACAAACTTCAATTAAACACAGGAATAAATGGACAACATTATAGAGGACGCCTCCCAAATTGTTTGTTATTATTGTTTAAAAAATTTGCGACCACACTACAATTTGGGAAAAGAAATCCATCTTATATGTAATTTTAAACGATTGACTGCAAAGAATTTGTGGTGCCAATCTATAACAGGTGATTTGTCATTAATAATTGCTCGATTATTTAATCAAGTTCGTAGATCGTCAAATAATTGAAAATAAAGTTGCATGACCTACGAGCAATAATATATGGCAAACATGCCCGTTTTTGTTTAAACATACGAATTCGAAAATGATTTAAACGCAACCTTAATTAGGATACCTTAATAAGTTTTTACTAATTTACTAGAGAACATGAGCAAAGCCGTGAACGTCAGTCAAAGACTTGACATTAACCATTAGGTAAAATAATTTAAAATATATTAGTTATCCAAATTAATCATTGGTAACACTTGTACACTCAATTTCCTCTTTTGAACATTACTAAAACACTTTCACAACTTTAAAACTGCAACTTGAAGATCAAAGAAAAGTTAATTTAAACTTTCAACTACGTTGAAACACGAACTACGATTTTAAGGATCCTTCAAATCAAAAAGGACAATGTTTTACTACCATACTAATTTTTAAATGGCTTGCCCACATTAGCATTAAACTAATCAAAATAATTAAAGTACAAATTACAAAGTACATAAATACTTGATTTTCTTTAAAGGTTTCGTTCATAAATATTACGATACGGTAAGAATTTATAATTGTCAAAGCACAAAAACTGGAATCTCATTAAGATTTCCCTCTCTAAAATTAAACTCCACGGACAACATGCATCCGCTTTAGCGGAGAGACCAAGCGACCTAACCGCGCTAATTAGGGCGAACGCCCTTAACGGAATGATTCTCTATCCCGTGTCGAACGAACTAAAAGTACCACCTCCGAATTTTAAGAAGAAAAAGCAACTCTATAACATGCGATTTAACGAAGAAAGAAAATTATCGAAGTTTCAAAAACATTTTGTATATGTCGCTTTTAACTAATCCAAAATACCCAAGACTCGCCAGCACTAATTTTTTCGAGAAACGCAAATAGGTATAGAATACTGCGGAAAAGGCTGAATTTGACCAAATGATACTTAATTCTTAGTGGAATACTAATTCTTTTTTTCTTAAATTTAATACTTTATCTGAAATATTTCCATTCCCATAAATAAAACATGTTTGTTATCAATTATAAAATGCTCGTTTTTCTCAAACTATTAAATTGGTATCACATGGATAAATAACGACGAAATGTATTCAATTTGATCCATGTGAATGATAAATACGCCCCAAAACAGTTTATCTTTTTAATTTATTTTAACAAGCAAACAATAAATTTGAAAAATTGCATAAGGAAATTGGATTAATTTCACTGCAAAGCATCAGAAATAAATTGGAGACAGTGCAACATAGGACCGCACTTGGTTTTATTTTAATTCAAAATTATTGCAATAAATTGGATTTTAGCCATTGGAAAAATGAATTTGAAATATTTTATACAATATGAGGATTATTTTACATTAAGCAAAGCGACTTAAATAATTGCCCAAAAATGAATCCATTACATATTACATATTAGCATTGTTATGTAAGTCGACTGCATACAGGTAGTGTATACACGAAAATAAGAGGATTCAGAACATATTCCTAAGAGTAGCTGATTGATACGCACCTGGGGTCAATCAGAATATTAGTGGGTTATTTAATATAAAGTTGATGATCTCTGTTGAGATGTAAGGATTGGTACGCCAAGACTTTATAAGTTTCTTTCTAGTAAGTCTACGTTAACGTAATTATAAGCATTCCCAAGATTTAAAAATATCATTAGTACCCAAGCGTGTCTTTCTAGAGATGAATGCTGGATATCTGTTCCTACAAAGTCGGTTAGGGGATCGATAGTGCACATGGAAAGAATGTTATTTTCACTAGCCAACAACACAACCTGTTATAAATCATTTTTTCAAATGTCTTAGTGAGGCAACAGATAAGAGAAATACATAGATTGTTATGACTCGACCTAATCTGGATTTTTACTGGGCTTTGAAATGGGAGTACATAATTAGTATAAGTTTATCGATTTGCGCATTTGAACTCAAGCTATCATTGAAGGCAAAAAGCGGAATTTTCTTTCCAATTATTCTTTTATCTCAAGTAAGAAAAAAAAACAAAAAATAATAATGTGGATAATCATCCCATCATCATAACTAGGAGGGCTATTAAAAATTTTAATATATAGCCTTATCTATGTAATTATGTAGCCAAGAACGATGTAAGAATAAAATAGTGTAATAATTTTCCATCATAATATTAACAAAAATATAATTGTCTCAGCTGTTGAAGTTAAAGTCATGAATGCTTATTGATACCCAAACGTTAAGTGTTGACTGTTTGCGTTTATCATTAATAATTGTTAATTAAACATCTAGAAAGAATTTACCAGACACGATTCAAGTTTGAGTTGATTTTATTGAATTGGTACATGTACATAACAAGATTTGATTAAAAGAATTATTTTGATAAGATTTTCACTTGCAGTTACATCTGAATGAAAGAAAATGTATTAGTTTAGTAAAACTATAAAACATCACATATCTCATTGACATTAATATAACAATACAAAAACAGCCTTGACTACGTTTATTAAAAAACTAATATCTGTCTTGAAATGCAGTTACATGGTTGACAGTAAACATGATATTAAGATACTGACCAAAGATAAGCTATTTTGAATTGAAAGATAAACAACAGCAGAATATGAAAAAAAAATGCAATCTAAAATAATGGGGAGATGCTAAGACGGTAGTCAAGTAAATAAAGAGAAAACATTTATTAAAAGAAAATGGTTGCAAAATTTATATTTTTCCTGTAAAGAAATGTTTAAAAGGCGAGAACAATAGAATTTTAATAGTTTATCAAGTGTAAAAAGGCGTATATTTATATCAATTATAAGAAGAAAAATTTAAAAGAAGAAATATAAAACTTAACAGTAGACAAGACAGCAGAAAGGTGAAGTTCCATTCAACTAAACCTGCTAGACCTGAAGAAACCGAGACCCGAGAAGAGAAAGAAGAATAAGGGAAACTTATTCTTGAACGTTGTTGAAGAAGTATCGTAACAAGATAATTTAATTAGATGCGATTTATCTCAACGTTTTACCTTCGGTTGAGCATTCAATTCGGAGGGGAGTTGCAGAGCCCAGAAGCAGTAGGTAGATTGTTGCGTAGTGATTTCCTAGACAGCAAACTGAAAAAGGGGAAACATAAGTGAATCAAAATACAAGGTTTGTGACGAATACAAAAAAGTGTTAACAAAGGCATAGATAATGCTCTTCTAAAGGAAGAGGAAAAGTGGAGTCATCTTGAGATCAGGTTAGTTAAGGTTAAAAGAACTCAGTATAATTCCTTAGTAGGTTTGTTTGTAAAACTGCAAGTGATAAGCCACATAACCTAAAAATAATAAAAGTTAATTAAAATTTTCAAATATTAAAAATGAAATCAAAACTTAATTGATAGAGACATCACAATTGTGCTATTCACATTTAGGGGTTATGTTAGAAACCAAACGTCAAAATTGACATTTTGATTCGTAACTGTTGACAAGGCATGGGTTCACCACTGGCAGAGGTTTTCCTCCACTTAGCAAACTTCGTGTTTTGCCATCTGCTGGTAAAGTCATGACCACAATTTTTTGGGATGCGAATGGTATTTTGTTGACTGATGTTGTGGAACGTGGGCATACATACATAAATTTTATTTTAAAATTGCGTGAGTGGATCAAGGAAAAAAGATGAGGAAAATTGAGCAAAAGAATTTTGTTTTATCAGATCAACGCTCCTGTTCACAAGAGCCAGTTCTTTTTTCTTTCAATTAATTTCTTACTTTAGAAAACCTCATTTGATTATACTAAAGTCAAAGACCAAATGTTTGGTAGGCCTTGATTTATTGTGAAAACCGGCTGATTAATTCTAGAATATTCTTTAAGGTTTTTTACACTGAACTTTTGAGCTTTTCTTTTCTTCCCATTGTAAACAACAGACCGGTAAATCAAGGTAAATTAAGATCAAATATTAACCCGGAGTGGTTACGAAGAGATTGTATTTACGCCAGAATGAAGGCAAATAGTACATTCTGGTTCCTACAACTGCTAGTAATGCTTCGTTCTCCTACTGTAAAATTTGCAAATCTTTTATTCTTTTATTTTTTATTTTTGTCGCAACCGCGGCGTTTAATAGTGTATTTACATTATTGCACGATTTAAATTAATGCACATTTTCTGCAAAAAAGTATTCGTAAGTATTTACCATTAAATTCTCCAGTTGTTTTAAAAGTAAGATAAAGCTTCCTTTTTGGTAATCTCTGTTAACTAATTGATTGTTGATGAATTGTTGTAAAACTATTATTAAAAAAAGATAATATTTGTAACAGATGATTTCTGATAAAATCTATTGACTTTAATTTATAGATTTATATATTTATATTTTTAACATTGTTTCTGTGTTTATATACATAAAACTTAAATTTTCTGTTGCTTGTGTATACTATTGTGTTTTATTTTTATTTTGCTTATGCAATGTTGAACGGCGGTTGTGTGTTTTGCGGCAGACGTCTGCGGATTCTAAATTATTTATCAGATTATTGTTTTGTTTTATAAATTTAAATACAGAGCTGAACTCCGCAAGCTAACCGGTATGAAACATCCCGTTATAATTTTTTTCTTTATCTATTAAAATAACCACGCCTACATATTTATCACTACGATAATTTTGAATCATCTCGTGAGTGAAGTCTCCAAAAGGAGTGCGATGTTTATGTTAAAATCCTCCAATAGCTTATCCAGGTTACGTCTTTTGGACAACCTGAGTGAATACTTTGTTGTAAAATATTTACTATTTCTTATATTACCACCCATATCCGGGGGAAGTTACGCATACATTTCCCCGACCTCGATCTCATAATAAATATTCTTGAGAGGATTTAAATTGTTAGTTTCATACAGGTAAACATTTTTTTTATTTTGGAGCTAATCGCTTCATTCTAAATTTTAACTTAGACGTTTTAACTCGTCTAATTGCAGAAATTATTATGTATTTCAATTACAGAAGTTATCTCCAAAGTGACTTCTTTGGCGATAAAAAATGATTATCATGACCTATAAAAGGATTCGACGCATGACAATGCCACCCTTTTAATATGCGCCTAATACCGTTTGGTGAATGCTTTCACATTCGGTGGTATCCGTGATACTACGAATGCCTACGTCTTATTGTTAGTTGGAGGTATAATGGTATAAAGTGAAAGTATAATCACAGCAGTATAATGTTCGCAGTAATAGAAGTGGTGTTATTACATTTTATACTGATAGTATTATAATGATGTGGGATGTTGAATTATGTATCAACATTTTGAGTATTGGGACATTTAATGACATTGAAACATTGCAAATTTTACAATGAAAACACCCTAGGTTGACCGAAGAGAAAGATCCTGGTTATTATTTTAAAACTTAAGAATCATCTTCATCCAAAGCTACGAAAACCTACTGGAGCGGCGGAAGCTAAAAATATATCTACATATGCCTGTCTTGTTATGTCGGCTCCTATAAAAGATATTTAAAGCAACTTTAACAGTTTTTTAGTTTATCAATAAGAGATTATTAGGAATGTATGGTGATACATTTGAAATGATAATTAATTTTGCAGGAGGCACTAATCGCAGAATTAAGAACTAATATATAAATATTATAATTAAAAACTAAGTGTACAGGTTTTTTCCGTATATTCTGAACCAATTCTGCAGCCTTTATTTTAAGAGATAAAAAAGAACTTTCAATTATGAATGATGCAGAATTCTTTCTAATCCGACAGAATGTGTTATCAGATGAACACAAAAATGACCGCAAAATTAGAATAAAATAAAAACTTACATTTTTGTTAACGGAACACCCTTCATATTTTATTTTAGTTTATCTCTCTTCCCCTATTTCAAAGATATATACATGTCATATGTTTATTGTAACTGTTTTGATTAATTTTAATAAATAAGTTTTAAGTAAATAGTTATTACTACCGGCAGTACGACAGGATGGTTATAGTGGATTATATCGCTTAACAGAGTTAAGTTTGCCCCGGTAAGTACTCGGATGGGTAAACCAAGAGCGCAGTGTACTTTCCTACATGGCTTCGCTGCCTCATCTCACACTCATATATCCACTCTGCGGCTCCGTGCGCCCGGTACCTCGACACCGAAAGGTATAAGAGGTTAAAGATTATGTATGTATGTATATATTAAAAACCTAGTTGGCCATGTAAAAGAAAAGAATTATATCAAATTATAATATTGCAATATATTAGAGCAAAACATATTTTTTGATAGCCGTTTCAAACGCTTACTCGGCTACCACTGTTTTTGATGCCATCCCAAGCATCATTTTTAGTCATGTACTACCGTACCACCAACTACCACTGGAACTATTAAGTTCTTGCCAATAGTCGCAAGCACGTAACTGCTACGGTTTCATTGCGTGCCTGGAACCAAAATGGCGAACAATCTTTGGGTAGCAGATACGTGGTGGCGTAGTAATTGCTACTTTCGTGGAACGTCTTTTCTCTCCTCTTTTCTTTTTGACGCATCGTGTCGCGTGCTTACTCTTACTCTTGCAACTTAACAAATATTCTATCATTTTCTATACTAATGCTGCGATCGTGTCACAAAATGTATAACTATTTTATTTCTAATACGTACTTAATAATACAAAGAGAGATGAATTGTTTGATTAGTTCGTCATTCCAGTTAACCAAAATTATAAACCGTTGCAACTTGAATGTGATGATGATAAAATAACAAATAACAACGCGCCTTCTTTAAATATATTTTTCAATAAAATATGACAAAAATACTTATAAGTTGATACACATGATAGATACCATTTTTATATTATTCCTGTTATGTTCTTTTATTTATTTAAATAAAAGATACTCAATTATTGTCATTAATTAACTTTATTAATATTGAGTGTAATTACTTTAAAGTGATTCTCCTGGGTAGAAAAAAACGTAAGTTTTACTTTTAATACTACTGTAAGGTTCCGTTACTTTAAAGGGTTAAATAATGGTTCCAGGCAAGTGTCAGTAACAATTACTAAGATATTTCCAATTGAAGTAATTACACCTATAAAGTCATAAATTTAGTTGTGGTTACGTAACTACTCAATCAAAGTTTCGATCTCAGTTACTGCTACTTAGATGATACTTGGGATGCTTGATATGCAAAGTTTAAAATTTTAAAGTGATATATATTTGTCAAACGACTAAAGTAAACAAACATAATATAATATGTACAGTGTGTCCCCAGATGCGGTTCGCAAAAAGAAAAACTTTTTTATTATCTTTTTATGCTAAAAAGGCATTCTTTATAAAAAAATTCTCTTGATTGAAAACTACTAAAAAGTACAACAAAATTTCAATATTACACAAACTCTCTTCGATAGATATGCACCATATTTATATTGTTGTCGTTTGTTTTAAGCAAGCTATAAAATACTTTGCGCGCGTCTGCCCCCGACCAGTAAAATATTATTTCCACCTGCTATTAAAAGTTTTCATTTTCACATAGCTTTTAATGTTGAGAACAGTTGTTTTCCGCAGTTGTGTGGCAAAGTGTGCTGTAAACTATTTTGCTACACGCTTTTCAGTGCTGCAGCACACCTTTTTCAAACAAGAAAAAACTGTATTTAGAATATTTATTTATATATTAAGGAAAATTCCCAACAATACTTAGACAACATCATTTTAGCAGGTACATATTTAATAATTTTTATTTCGTGTTTTAAAGCTTGCGCTGAATAAGTAGAAAAGACACTGTGTATGACACGTGTTGAAGGTTTTTGGTGCACAGTTATATTGGTGCAATATACACTTTCAACACTTGTTGTGCGAATAACTATTGTTCTGACTCCTCAGAAATGGCTCACCTTGCACGTTCAAAGGGAAACCCAAAGTTTACTCAAATATGCAAGATGCAAGTTGCAATAAGAAATTGGAAAATAACGGTTTTAGTTACGGTATTATTATTTTGGTATTTTGGTTTTAATTCCTGTACTTGCTATGAAAAAATAAGGGTTTAGAGACCGGTTCTAAAACGATGTAAGAATCGATTCTTGCGGTTTTTAGGTTTCGGTTCCGATTATGTCAAAAGTCCCTAGTTGAGGCTTACGTTTATTGGGATGTACACACAACGTCATCGACATGCAATAAATTAAAATTTGTATTGATACAGTTATTGTCCATTTAAGGGTAAGCATGTCACCCAGCAGCGTCCAAGCACTCATTTATATAGATGATTACACAAACACACACACACACACATGTGCACTAATAAAAATACAGTAACGAAAAATTGGTATTATTGCGTGAAGATCATATGACGCCAGTACTTTATAAACCTTACGTGATCGAAACGTTTATTTAAAAATATTTAAAAAAAAATCGGAATGCTTAGACTTCAAATGTTAAATTCTCAGGAATTTTTCGAATAAAACTCTGATTGCGGTGCGATAAAACATATCGGTTCTAGTGGTTTTTCAGGTTTCGATTCCGATTTTACCCAAGTTGTTTCTGACTAAAACTAAAACATAAAATGCAATATTCCTAATAATTACAAAATGAATTAAAACCAGAATGATAATTTCTCTACAACAAAAACTAAAAACAGTGTCTCTTTTATTTACAGAAAACCTTAACTGCACCCTTCTCCGAGCTTCGTATCGTCATCATCATGGTTGTTTTTTGCCTTATATTGGCTGGAATGTGTTTAACCTTCATCATTAGCTGCATTAAGAAACTTATAAGGGACCATCACATTATTCAGGTAATACTTTTTCTTACTAGATTAAAAAGGCCCTTCTTTTTGCTAATCTACGTACATCCAAAATAAATCTATCTTCGAAAAATAATCATCCATGCTTAATTTTAAATTTAAGGAAGATTAACTAAGCCTATTAAATAAAAGAGAACAGCTTGATATTTCGTTTAGCTGAAACTTTGCAAAATCTAGCCTCGGAAGGCACCTTTTAAACGAAGTGTTTTTGTTTTCTCTTCCACCGTTTTTCTTTACGAGAGTAAATGAATACCCCGTTATTAGTTCCCTATGTGGGCGATTAAAACTTAATGCAGGTGAAATTTAAACCGCCATTAATCAGGATTAAAATAAATGCAATTCATAAATTCCTCCAGGACTAATTTATACCCAGGTATCAGCTTTTGCCCAGCTAAATAAAGTAACGCAATTAATTTTTATTACTGTTTACTTAACGCATGACGTTGCAAGCCACTGTGCTTTTTAAAACATAAAATACTGGCTTTTGACCCGTATTTGATAAATTACATTACGCCTCCATATCCATTCATTCGCAGGATTCTGTTAACCCGACCTGTCACAAGTAGGAATAAAAATTACCTTGGTTTAAGAGCTTTAATAAAATAATGCATGGCTTTTGTTTTGCTTTACGTCATACACTGACACGATAATTTTTTGATACAATAATTCGGCCTTTGAAAAATTAAAAATATAAATATAAAAAATAGGATACATGGACAATTGGATAATTGAATAGGCACGCTACTACTCTTCTATAGTTTTTGCAAAGCTCTTAGCAAGAATGCTTCTAACTTGGCAACCAGGAACTAAAGTAGAGATAAACTACATCAAGAGGATGCTGTACTTACCATTATCTACAAAACTGTTTGTACAAAAGTTTTTACAATGTTGTTCGAACCATTATGAAACAGAAGAGAGATTAGTGCTTTATGAAACACTTATACGTGTATAAATATATTTTGTGTATTTTATAACATACTGTATGCTATTTACAAAAATAACTATTCTGATAATTAAATCATAAATGGGTAAGTAACAATAACGATAAACGTATCTCAATCGACATCATAATGTCGAATTGAAACAAATTTCTATTCTAAATCAACTAAGGATCAAAGATTACTTGGTCGTACAAAAATTGGGAGGTTGCTAAAGAGGATTTTTCAAAATTTTCGAAAACAGCTATCTCATGAATGAATCTTTAGAAAGAGCTGAAATTTTCAGACAACTAGAAAACAACTGGAAGAAAAACCTAAAAAACAGGAGATGTATAAGGATGATGCAAGAAATTAAAAAAAAAGTTAGAGCGTTTATCTTCGTGCTTTTTAGTATTTAAAGTCGTACGATGATCTTTCCATTGGATAGGCGTGAAGCATCTGTATAATAAAATAGGCACCTGAGGGAGTTTTGAAAATGGTTGAATAAAGTTCATCTACTTCTGTCGTAGCTAGGAATACATCTTCAACCAGAAGTGGCTCTCCAGAAAAGATCTTAGCTGAAAGAGCTGGTTGGTCTTTCCTATGCCTTTTTGAAAATTGTTGCTAGACGCTGGGCCGCATTGGCGGGAGGCACATGAATATTAGAAGACCTGGATGGTTGCGCTATAGATCTGTTTTTACTTCGATAGTTGTTTATCAGCCACTCAGTTCATTCCCTTTCTAACTCTTCAAGCTCTAGCTCATTAGCTCTTGAACGTGAATGTATAGAAATGGCTTGGGTGATTATTTTGTCGATTATTTTATGGAACAGCTTCACTAAAAATGAGTTAATGGTGATTGGACGCCAGTTAGCAACGCCCGTTTTGCCTCTTTCTTTAGGACTTAGGATGGTCCTGCTATGATTTAGACAGCTTCGAAGGTGACCAATGATAAGGAGTGGGTTTAATAGTAAAACTAGACTATGGGGATTGATTTTTCGAATGTCTCGAATTGTTAGCTTGTCTGGAGCAGCAGCAAAAAGCTTTGAGGTTGTAATAGCCCAAATTATTTTGTCCAGAATTATGATTGAATAGAGGGCGATGGATTTCTGTATCTGTCTTTTACGTCTTAAATTGGAGGATATTCTTACTTAAATTGAAGAGGTTTATTATCTAGAATGCATGATGTTAGTTGTTTCTTATTTCTCCCATATAGTTTTTGGACTGTTTTATAAAGATAAATTCTATCTTTGCGTGGATTTTGACTAGAATTGGGCTTCTTTTGTTTTCGTTTTGGTTCTTATATTGTTGGAAGTTGTAATATGGTTGGAAATGGTTGTGACCTTCCATAACCAGTGTTTAACTGCTGTGATAAATTAGGTATTATCAACAGGTGTTATATCTACTAAGGCTTCAAAAATTAGGAGATTTAATTGCCAGTATCCTTATTCATTTCGGAAATGCGTAAGCGCTGTTAGGATTGGATCTATGAGCCGTCTGGACTGAGGGACAAATATGGTGTTGGTATTTCTTCGTTGGTAGCCTGTTTATCAGGTGAAGAATATGAATCAGAGATTTCATCAATAGGTTGATCTGTGAAGACGGAAGGGAGGGAGCTAGAGGAGTCGCTTCTAGCAGTTTGTGCCATCAATTTGGTTCTCGGTCTCCTACGTTAGGCCTCCTAGGAGTAAGTATCCGTTCTCCCCCTTGGTGGCTGGTTCTTACTTTTGTTGACTGATTATCGGCTGCTGCTGTTCTTCTGGCTATGCTTGCGAGAAAATATTTATAATCTGGTTTGACGTGTCTGGATTTTATTGCCTCGACCGTACAAGTTGGGAATTGTTGAACCAGGTATAGATTGATTGTACGTCTTGTGTAAAGATGTTTTGTAACTGCCATTTGCTTAACTTTGTTTTTTGACCATTTATTCTTCTCACCGACTGCGATGAGGTTGTCGGTCTGCTGCTGTAACTCAGCATTATAATCAACCGGGTATGCCTTTTTAAAGTATTTACGCATGTGTTGGAAAAGTTGTATTGCATATACTTATTAATAAAAAACACACACTAGGTTTGGCTGCGGAAGAACTAAGTACTAGCTTTTGTGTGAAACGAGTGACTACCGCCACACCTCTCTTACAGCGTTACAACCGTGATAGCTCCGCGAGGACCTGATGGAGGCCAGTCCCCTCGGCAAAGGAACTCAAGACGTTATAGGTTGCCGCCCTAGTTTGCATACCCACTAAAGCAGGAATGTGGACGTCCCGCTCCTCCAACGTGGAGCTTAAGACCGACTTGCCTAGCGTTCGTAGATGTCTGGGATATTCTGGATTACAGGTGTGGCTGAACCCTAAGCCAATAGGGCACACCCAGCCCCCGGATTCGAATTCGGTTTTGGGAGTATTCGATTCTGTTACTAGTTCCTTTTCAACGACACGTCAGTATTTCGGCTATTTTAAAATGTGCCGTCCATCCGAAGAGAGGCAAGACACTTTTAGAGTATGTGCCTAAACTCCCCCCCCCACACCCCGCAGGACCAGAAACAGAAGAATCTCTGCCGGGGATCGCGTTTTTAATGCTGACGCATCGTCAAGCATGAAGAATCCGCGATCCACTGTCCCGTACTCACCCAAGAGGGCACGACAGAAGTACCCAGAATTCTGT
Organism: Agrypnus murinus; assembly: GCA_929113105.1. Taxonomy (NCBI): domain Eukaryota; kingdom Metazoa; phylum Arthropoda; class Insecta; order Coleoptera; family Elateridae; genus Agrypnus; species Agrypnus murinus. The sequence continues at coordinate 23,108,144 of OV816026.1, forward strand.
GCCGCTTGATGCCCTCTCCTATGCACCAGTTATAGGCCTGCCGGCCCTTGACAGTGCTTCGTTTAGTTCTACTTAAATGGGGTGCTGTGCAAAAAATAAATTTTAAAATAAAAAAAATCTAAGAACAATACTGAAAACCGCACATTTTTAAGGTAACTAATAACCGAGATACAGCCCCTAGAAGTTTGTCAGAGTTCGTTCGTGACGTCACACCGATACGGAGCCGTGAAAACTCAACACATGGATTTTAGATGCAGTGCGATCTTCGCGTTATCGTGTTGATCCTATTTCTTTAACAATTACGTTTAGGTTTTAATCAAAATATACATAGACCCAATTAAGGCCAATAAAAGAAGACAAAAAAAGAGAAGATCAAAATCAGTCGAATATTACAAGATTAATAAACAATCTAAATTGATGAAATGCAATCATTGTATGCTTATGTCAACTATAAGGGGATGCATTTGCTGCAAGGAAAATGCTCTTGAAAATGGAGAAAAGTGGAGAAAACATATGCATTATTCTTCACAAGTAGTTTTACACTTTGATAGTTTAGTAAGAAAGACAGTAGAAGAAAGACAACGATACTACAATAATTGTTGCGGCATTTAGTTTGTCGAAATTTTGTCTGTTGGAACCAAATCTTGACAAACGGTTTTCCAAAAAATATGGCTGCCTTATTTAAACCAAAAGTAACAAAAATAAATTAGTTTTGAACTACCGATAATAGGTGTGATAATGTCATGTGGGGTTTGCGTGACTGGGGAACGTAGTCAGAGGTAGAAAGGAATCAAACACAAGTTGTAAAAACAACTATATACTAAGACAATAAACAGAGTACAAAAGGTTTACATGTTGACAATAAACAGAGTACAAAAGGTTTACATGTTGACAATAAACAGAGTACAAAAGGTTTACATGTTGACAATATGGTGAGGACGTATATGTCCTCCTAAACTACTACAATACAGGGAAGGTGGGAACCAACCCGGTCACAGCACTAGATCTACAGACTAAGCATGTAGGAGATAACCTCCTGGTAACTAAGCCGGGGAAGCCTGGACACAACTCCCCATAATTCTGCATAGAGTGGGCGATTAAGCGCCGCCCACTCAATTTAAGCACTAAGCATTTATATAATTAAAAGAGTACTCACCAGCTTGCTTGTAGATGTAGTGTCGGAGTCATGGAAACTGACTGGTTTGAATAGCTCAAGCAAGCTGGTTATATACTGCCGAACGAGGAAGTAAATCGTATCGTAGTTGGAATCCGTAGGCAGAAGTTCTCGGTAAGTTTGTGGGTTGATTGCATGCGCGCTGCCGGTGCCTGGTACGAAGCTGCAGCTGGGCGGAAGTGTTGGTGAATTCACTGGAAGGAATGCACACCTACAGGCACATCGTGTGGGATGCCTCGCCTCGACGGAGGAAGTAGGCGTAGATATTGCATGCCAACGGATGCAATGGTGGGCGAAGCAAGCGCGCTTCTAAGAAGACCTTGCACATGCCGGTCGCGAGACGGCAGCTGCTGAACTAGCGTAGGCAACTGAATGTGGCCTTGCATGCTTTATGTTACACAAACGGAAGAGATGTTGAGTATTGAATAAAATATTTAAGTATAAATATTTCCGTTTGTGACAATAACACAAAAAAAATTGTCTTTTTCTGAGATGATCGAGTAACCAGTAACGGACCACTTGAAGAATTTTTAGGTTTTTCGAATTTCATCGCATTTCCCGATCTGAGCATCAATTTATAATTTAAGAAGGTTTTAGTATTTTATATTTACAAAATTTAAAAAAAAGAGTCATGAAAATCCGAGTAGTTTTAATCGGTTCCGAGATAACGATCTTTTTTGCCTAACGCTCCTCCACTGTAGTTAGTAAGTAAAAATGTGGGTTAGATTTTAGGTAATACTACCAAATCGTTCCAAGAATTTTATCCTCCTTTTTAAATTTCCACGAATTCATTTTAATAGTAGTTACTAAGTAAAAATATAGGTTAAATTCTTTCATAGAATACTACTAGAAAATAGTTCTAAGAATTAGTTCACCCTTTTTAAATATCCGCGAACTCATTTTTATAGTAGTTAGTAAATAAAAATGTAGGTTAAACTATTTCTTAGAATACTACTACAAATTAGTTCCAATAATTATGTCCCCGGTTTTAAATTCCACGAATTCATTTTAACAGTATTGAGTAATTCCGTACGAAATCATATAAAGTTTTTTTTTGTTTCTCCACTATTTTAGATTTTGTTCAAACTTTGTGAGAATCTTTAGGGTTCCAAAGAAGAAAATTCATTGGCATTTAATTTTCGCATGCGTCCAGTTCCCGCCTGCCCTAATTAAAGCATTTAAAAATCGTCATTTTTATGCTTTAATAGTTTTAGCTGTAAAAATCTTTCTATTAAAGATGTCTACACGTTCAATATGGCATTTCAAAGCTAAAAGATAGTAGTTTTTTGCAAAAATATACATAATATACTATTATGTATCAAGAATTTTTGTTAATCTTCCTGTTTACAATCGTTTGGGTTTGTTAAATCATCCTTGAAAATAATTAACACCAGTCAACCATGGATTCCTTGCATCAAACATATTAATGGTTCTAGACCAGTGATTCCTAAACTTTAAATCTCGAGGGTCCCTAGAAATTAAAAAAATCAGCGGACCCACCTAAAACTATAAATTTAATAGCTTCTCTCAAATTGTGAAAATGCTCTAAAAATAATTTTTAAATATGACTGTAGTTTAATTAATTGGTTTGGCATTAATTTGATAAAGACTTTACAATAACTTCCAATATGAAAAACAGAATTTAACAAAAATTATTATTAGTTATAACGTAATTTTTGTGTTGTTCGCAAATCCTCCTACAACTTGTTACGGAATCCAACGTTTGTCCGCAGACCGCATTTTGGACACCACTGGTCTGAGTATCACGCTAAATCCATAACCTAGGCTATATATATAAGCGTGTTCGTAAATTCTCTTGTCAGTTGGGAAATATTTTTATTGCTGGTTTTTCGAAAAAAAGGTTGCTGTTTAAAAACAGTTCTGCTTCACTTAAAGCCTCAAATGCTGCCATTAAAAGTAACCTAGCGTTACATAAGGTTGCATAAAACATGCAATAAAGATTAATACAGTAAAATAAAAACCACCACCAATTCAATTGACTACACTATTTTATTTGATTTTGCCCCACCCAAACGTTTATTAGCAAAAAACAGCATCACACACTTGATTACACTTTATTATGCGCGATGTAATTTCAATGGACTAACGTGGACTGCCGTAATCAACCGAAATGGTTTTTACACAAGGAGATATTACAGCTTATGAGTCTCAAGGTTAGAAATATAATTATATTTTCACATTACACCGTTTAAAAACGTTTTATAAAAAGAAACGAAAGTTTTTAGAGATTTTCAAGACTTAATATCTGTTTTACATATTTTAATTGTAAAGTTAAACATTTATGAGCTGTGTAATATTTATATAATCTATAATATATCCTAAATTGGAAATTTTTCAAAAATGTAGGTTAAGTATATCTAAAAATATGAAGATTTCAAAGTAAATTGTTTGCTCAAAACGAAACAATTAGTGATTATTTCTAATCTATGTGTCTAAATGTGTGTTAAAATGATTATTATCATTGCTTTTATCGTCAAAGAGCTTAGCAAGTGGTTAAATATGTATTTATAATGTAGGTTTCGAAATTTATTGAGCCTTAGAATTAATTTTCTGACAGGAAGAACGAAGGCAGCGTAGATCGCTACAAATATTTAATTTCCCTAGCAGAAACAGTACTCCCCCTAGTTTATGCAATATTGTCATTTTGAATGATAAGCTTTTAATAGTCCCTATAGTTGTTAGACTAATTGTTTCAATTCTGATAAAATATATTTAATTTTGATTTTCCTATTTCCTTTTTAACTAAATACAACTTTATTTGTTTTATTACAGGAACATATCCGTCAGAGTAGGGAGCAACAACTAAACGAACTGGGCAAACAAGAAGAACTAGAAAAGAAACATTGCAAAGTTGGTAGATCCCATTCAAACAGCACGCAATCATCAGATTCACAAAGATTTGCAGCGGCGAATGCAATAATTGCGGACACGTCGTGTTATGTGCCCGGTGGTGATATTTTACCGATTTTAATTCGCAGCGAACACGGTTTGAGCCCTAATGGCGACATTTATGGACAAAATGGAGGCGGCACCCAGTTAGAAATGTGCGACACGGCTTGTCAGACAAGAGAGAGTTTATTTTTTGCTCACGAATATAATTCAGAACACAGTTCGCCTGTTCACAGTATCACTTCACATTCGAAGCCAAGTCCGCCAGCCCCGTTCAGTACTTTTGGCTACAAGAAAGAAAACAAATATCGTGCGGAAGCAAGAATAGAAATGGAACGAGTGGACCCTAAACCTCATTCAGACGATAAAAGACGTCCGTATAGCGTGCAAACTACGAAATCTGCCCCCGATGTTATAGTAACACACTGACATTTGCCTTGCGCCGAGTGGGAACCGTACAGAAGGAGGCACCCTCGGCAAATTATGAGGACCTCGTCAAAAATGGAGGAAGTTATAAACAATATAATTAGAAATGCGGAAACACAAACACATGATACGGATTTCCATACGTGATATATAGTTTATTTTGCATTTTTATTAAATATCCCCTGTTTGAAATTCTATCGAAAGACAATCCCCTCTTCGAAATTCTCACCCCTCGTATTATCGTTTGATAAAATAACTGTTATTAGTTCTTTTTGGCTAGATAGTATATAGAATTTGTACCAAAAGGCCTGTGATTCTGAATGGATAAACAAACAGGCGAGTTTAGCTAAATTTATCAATCTTGCAAACTAATTTTGAACCTAAATTTTCAAAATAGGATATACTGCCGTTTTTTATGGGAAAGACTATGTATATATGTATTAAAATAAATAAAAATAGTTGTAACTGGGCGTTTTATTGCAATGACTTTGCAACTTCAATATACCTTCTCTAAAGGAAATTTCATTTCATTTCAGTTTGCCATTATTAAAAACGCTCATAGGCAGCTTCCTGGAAATTTCAATTACAACAGCTTAATATTGCACTGGTTTGTTCTTTTTTTGCAACGATTTTGAACATGATCTGATGTCAAAGAAACCTACTATCTTTCATTTTGATTATATTCAGATAGAGCATTGATAAACCATATGTGAGGCCCATCTTGTTATATGGATCATTAAATAATAAGCAAATGTGCAAAATGCAGAAGTGATAATAATAGTTGCATGTATTACATTCCATTCAAGTTCATCGCCCAACCTTCATGTATGTAGCTCTAATCAAATTTGATGCGTAATCCCCTAGATGTGTTTATTGCACTAAACATACCCGACCTCAATTGGCATTTTGCTTCAAAGTACTCGAGACGGATTACGAAAACCTATTGCAGCCAAGCTGAATTACTTGAAATTACGCAAAGTGTATGATTATCTCAGCGGTTTTTCCTTCAACAGAATGTTTTAACGGAATAGCTATTATAAAGGTGAGTATGTTTTTATGCAACTGTTTAGGAATGAATTGAATATTTTTCTAACTCGAATGAATTTCAAAGGTAAGGAAACCTACTTGTAAAATATTTAGGTAAATAGGGACCGACATTTATCGTTACTTACAGGTCTCCTATCATCTGATACTAAATACTATATTTTGCTTAAAAAGTTGTAACCTGGAGTTTCGTAACTGGAAATCGTAGTCAGAGGTAGAGATAGAAAATAAACGCAGGTCACAAATTAATTATATATTCGATAACAAGTCACAATACAATACGTTACAAACATAAGTATGAGGACGAATAGGTCCTCCTAAGATTAACATTGAACATGAGGGTGATCGGAACCACCCTGTACTAGCACTATGTTCTACAACTAAGCGTTAGGAAACCAGGTAAGCGGTACCCCTGGGTACTAACTTCTAGGCCCCTAAAATACTACAACTAAGCACATTAGGGATCAGGTAATCAGTGCCACCTGGACTCTGGAATCCTAGAATCTGGACACCAGATTCTAGATGCCTAATACTAAACGGAGGAGGATCAGGTAATCAGTGCCCCCTGGACACCAGATTCTAGATCCTCTACACTTAATTAATAAAAAGGTTTCTTACCAGGTCTGCTTCAAGTTGTTAATTCGTTGGAGTAGATTCGTTTTGATGCTGCTACACGTCACCAGACCACATTCGAAACGGGAAAGGGTCAAAACGCCACTTTTGTACGATTATTTTTATTTTTTTTGTATGTTTATTATTAATTTAAGGAAATAGATTGAAAGGGATTCCCAGATCATAACAAACACTGCCGATCTTCAGAAAGCCAATCTATTATTTGTAAGTAAATGTTTATTAGCTTTGTATTTAGTTATAACTGTGCTTCACTGTTGTGAGTCCTTTACGTGAGTGTTCGTATTAGTGAATAAAATGCTAAATTCATATGCATGAATTTACTGATAGTACAATCATAAAAGGTACAACGGAACTACGTAAAGTACACAGATTTACACGAAATAATTTAGATCTTCAGAAATAATCAATCATCTCAAGTGACCGATGAAAAAATTAAAAGTAAGCAATCTTGTACATTATCTACGAATGTAATAGTGTTTTGTAATAAAATTCTTGTTTATTAAACACTCTTATTTATTACTTATTTATGAAACTGTTTAAAAGAGAGTAATGGCGTTAAAGAACAACACATTAATAACTCACTTCTTTTAAATACCAGTGTCTGACATAATTTTATTGCGGTACTACGAGACCCGTCTCATTGAAGTTCGCACACTACAATTTCTATTAAATGGCGCTCCGCAATTTTCACCGTGGATGTTTTTAATTTTTCGAAGTGGCTATTCCTTGTTGCTAGAGTAAAGTACTGATCTCCTATATTATAAGTTATATTGTTTTATTGTTATATTTCGTTGTGTATTTATATTTTGTATTTTAAAACAAAGTACATCCCAAAATCTTTATCCCAAAATTTCCTTTGGTCTTCAGGGTGATTGTTATTTATTGTTAAAATAAGGTATTGCTTCTGCACTTACTTTATATCATATTTTATAAAAGTTCCTTAAATAACAAACATAGAGTGTGCGAACTTGACTAAGACAGGGCTCGTATTGTAAACAAAACACGAAGTTAACAATGTCGGCCATTACCTATTAAAACAGCTATCGAGTGTAGCAAAAATTAATTGTTAAACGGTTTTGTTGTCCCACGACTGAATTCCAAAATACAACAAGATTCGCGATCTCAAACTTAAATTTAATTACAACAGCTAAGTTAGTCAAATACAGCAAGAAAATCTTCATTAAAACTATATTTTGGGCGTGGGAAGATTGAAAGTTTCGCTCATCCAGAATGATATTTTGTTTCCTTATGATTGCTACCACGTTTTGTAGGTAGTTTTTTAATTTAGCCTCAGTGCTACAAAATGTGTAACGGTGAGTTTCATACATTTATTTCACATAAGAAAATCATAAAAAAATAAAAAAGATTTCTTTAAATAACTTTCGATGGAGAAAACGAAGACTCATAGTACAAAATACGCTAAATGAATAAACAATGTTATGAATGTTGTCAGATGTACTATTACAAATATTAAACTTAATTTATTCTAAATTACTACTAGACTTCATAAAATTCAATCAAATTTGTTTTGCCCTATTCGGTGTATAAAACAACTGCTCTAAATTAGTTTTCCAATTCAATCTAAATAACATTACGGAGATTAAATAAAGTTAATTAAAGAAACATTTTAGTTTGATTTAAACAAAATTACATTTTAAATTTAATCTGAACACAAATAAGAAAAACTTAAGAATTTTTGAAACTAAATTAATTCTTCAGTCTTATATAAACTTTAATTGTTCCAAACAATGTACCTTAAATTTCTTAGATAGATAAACTATGAAACAAATTAAAAACTGCCTTTTACAGTTTGTTTTTGCTATACCTATATATAATTATAAAATCTTGAGGGGTTTACTGAAAAAAGATTTCTATTTATAGCTTATTTTATTTCCTAACTATTAGTTAGCTTCCTGCATTTGGGTATTTGCCGTTGTTTATAATGTATATTGTATATAGTAGTTCCGGGATAAAACCAGACTAATTTGTCTCGAAGGCGATCTAGTCAAATATCCCTCAAGGGTGAAATTCGGAGAGAGGATGTAGGTAAAATACCTTTGCAGATCATTAAATATTTTAATTTATAATTCGCACAAGGACAGGTACCAACAAAGATAATTTTCTAATCGCTAAATAATTGCCAATAATCGTCAAGATGATACGTATATTATATTCAGAAGATTATTGAACTGCACAATGGATTCAAATGCAACTAAATCTATACATTAAATGGTAAATCATTAAACAACACGCGTTTTTTCAAATAATAATTGAAATCTAAAAATTATTTCAACTTGAGTAAGAAAACATTTTTAACATTTACGTGCGTTAAATAGCTCATAGTACCCCACAGTATTAACACACATACATGCCGTGATCGCTTTCTACAGGGACAGGTACTCGTAATACAAACTTTTATGCCGAGCTGTCTTAGTTTTCCTAGTTCAGAAGTTCTGTTATCTTTTCAAACTTGATAAGGAATATAAATTAGGCAATATCTTAAGTTTTGATAGTGTCTTGGATCAGTTACAATGAATTAATTAGCAGAAGTAAGCAGAATTTAGCTTAATAGGCTTTTTACTAGTATGTACAAAAATTTCCGAAGTCTACCAAACTAAATACCTAAAAAAATACCTATAAGTAATTTTGTATTTAACTTCGGATCTCTACATATATTGGTATATTTAGATATTGCTGTCGATTGTAGTCTTAAAATTTTGGAAAAATTATAAAATTCAATTTTCTTTATTTATAACTGTTACTTTTGAGATAATTGATCAACTTCTCAACTGACCTCAAAATTAATGTAAAATATTTAATTGTGTGTCAATGTACAGAATACTTCAGTACGTTTTATAAAGGTTAAATAAAGTATTTTCTTTTGATAGCTATTAAACAGTTATTTTAAGAGTACGTAAATGAAGTTGTTTGAAAATTAATTTTACATTGAATTCTATTGTGATAAATTCTGATTAATTAGTACGATTGGCAATGTAAGAAACTCAAAAGGAAATGGGGTTTTATTAAAACTTTGAAAAATAATGAATAACCGTCGTTAATAATATTCTACAGTTAGGAAAAGTAAACTCTTCTATAAAACAAAAATCATAAGGAATCAGCAAGAGTGTAATCAGTATAATACACTGGAAAAGTTGTTTTGTATGGTGAATCTGATGGATTTCCAGTATGGCTTTGGGATATATTTTTTTTATTTCACACCTACACTACGGGGGAACCAACTGCTAAGGTCATCTGTCCCCCATCTAACATGCAACACGAATACACACACCCATAGTTGAGGTGACGGAATTTTCCAAATTAGAAAAATCCCGTAGCCCAAGTGGGATTCGAACCCACGACCCTTGGAACACGAGTGATGCACTGACACCACTCGTCCACCGCCGGCACGACTTTGGGATATTATTAAAATACAAAGATATTGAAAATGGATAAAATTCGTATTTAAAGATGAGAAGTGCATAGTTAAATACAGTGACAGTAGCATGAAAGAAAAATGAGGATAATCAATAAAAAGGGAAAGAACTGGCTCTGCTAACGAAAGGTAGGAAAGCGTTTTTCCTTACATATTATTTTGGAATCTGGTGGAGAAGGACATTGGAGAGAAAATTCTTTAATTGAGTAGTGTGATCATTTCAATTTATTTTTGTTTTGATCAACGAACAAAAAGTTCGTCTCTGAATTCGTGAAGTCTGTCTGTCGGTCTGTCGGTCTGTCGCCTTTTTGCCTGTTGACTTTTTCTTTTTGGAATCTTATAGTACATCAAATTCTAAGAAACTTTTGGTTGAAACATGTTTTTGTATCTCTTCGGGAAAGTGGTCAAAATGACCACCGAAAATTTCAAAAAATGTCTGAAAAATGAAAAATTATGTATTTTTCAAAAATTTACGCAAAAAATAAACATTTTTAGCAACTTTTTTTTTCTTGAAATAAATAAAGATTATTAAAAGTTTCACAGTTTTATTAAAATATACCTGACAATATTGTTTCGACAGCTATGCTGTCATTATCAAAGGTAATATAATTATAAACAAACACGTCGCTAACGTAGATACAAAATAGGTAACTAGATAAAATAATAATAATAATAATAAAAATCATAATTAAACATCTAATACTTCCAGTAACGGAGAATTACTGAGCTCAAGTTGTTCATTCATTAAAGGTACCCTGAGTTTGTGTTTGTATATCTCAAAGGCTTCTAAAATGTCTAATTTGCGTTTGTTATTACAAAAATGTAGGAATTTAATATTATTTTGAGGAGTCATTGTGTGATTTTGTTCTAAAAGGTGTTTGGCGTAATTCGATTTTTCAGGATGTTTATTTTTGTAATGACGTACGTGTTCTTTATATCTTATGTCAAAATTTCGAAGTGTTTGACCAATATATACCGAACTACAAAAAGAACAATTTAAACGGTAAATGCCCGATTTCATGATATCATGTGTTCTGTCTTTAGCATTAAATAAAAATGAAAAAGTGTTAGTGTTGGTTTTAAATGTTATTTTATAATTGTTGGTTTTTCTTAGTATATGTGCAATTTTTTCTGATATTTTGCCAACATATGGTATAGATATGTAATTTGTGTCTTCTGTTTGATTGTCAATGGGATATATTCTTTTGATAGCTAACCTATAATCTTTTTGTTTAATTAAAGTGTCAATCATGTTTGGATTATAATGATTTGCATGTGCTAGTTGTTTAATGGTTGATATCTCTTTGCTAAAATCTGATTTTGTTAGTGGAATAGTTAAAGCTCTGTGTACTAATGATCTGTATGCTGCTATTTTATGTGTATTGTGGTGACAAGATTCATTTGGTATTGTTATGTCTGTTTGTGTTGGTTTTCTGTATATGGAAAATTCAAAAAGATTGTCTGCGTTAATCTTGATATTTAAGTCTAGAAAGTTTATAGCCCTGTTTTGTTCTGTTTCTAGTGTAAATTTTATATTAGGATGGATATTGTTTATAAGAATTAAAAATTCATTGATAACCTCAAAAGAACTGTCAAAACAAGCTACAATCGAATTACGCCAAACACCTTTTAGAACAAAATCACACAATGACTCCTCAAAATAATATTAAATTCCTACATTTTTGTAATAACAAACGCAAATTAGACATTTTAGAAGCCTTTGAGATATACAAACACAAACTCAGGGTACCTTTAATGAATGAACAACTTGAGCTCAGTAATTCTCCGTTACTGGAAGTATTAGATGTTTAATTATGATTTTTATTATTATTATTATTATTTTATCTAGTTACCTATTTTGTATCTACGTTAGCGACGTGTTTGTTTATAATTATATTACCTTTGATAATGACAGCATAGCTGTCGAAACAATATTGTCAGGTATATTTTAATAAAACTGTGAAACTTTTAATAATCTTTATTTATTTCATGATTATGGAGTTCCACAAAATAAGGCTGGAAACAATAAACAAGGTTTTTTTTTATTCTTTTTTTAAACGAAAAATGTTAACGACTTAGAATTTTAGTTTTTATGACAACTAATGTGTTACGTGAACATTAGTTTTCAAAAATAAATTAGTTTATTGAGTATACAGTTGTTTTTGTTCGTCATGGCAATGCTAGCTCTGCGCATTCTCAACTGGTTTATATTGAATTAGTTTTAAATTTTATCTTATCCATTTACAGCCACGAGAATTCACATCGCGCTTATATAAGATTTCTTGACTATTATTCATTTTAAGTTTTTTAGAAGTTATATTTGGCACCCAACTTAATTGCGTAATCTGGAAGTTAAGTAAGTATTTACCTAATTTATTATTTTGAATTACGCGTTATTAACCGTTATAAGAGTAGTCTTAAATTATTATGTAAGAAATATAGAAAATAGTTCACTGATAATGAAAAAAATTTGTTTATTTAAAACTAGTTTATTTAATGTCTACGATCTATTTGCACGTTTAAAGTATATTTTAAAAATAATTAAAATAATTTTATTATTTTAATTACCCAATTTCACTGCATTTATTTATGTTACAAACAACGTGGTGCTAAGTATTATTTTTAATTAATATGTTGATCGAAAATATGATCTAGATCTTGATTAATCTATTGGCGGAAACCGTAGAACAGTATTTTACCTTTGCTTCGAAACCGAAAATGAAGCGGTTTAGGTGATTCACTGCTCATTAAACGCAAAAATAAAATTATTAGATAGGAATTTAATCCTGCATCAAAATCACTAAGAAATATACAGCGTATTCCGTTTAGAAATCGAAAGAAATGATGAAAAGTTGTTTCTTATGTCAGAAAATAAAATTAAACGTTTTATAAGTGTCTATCAACCAGGATGATCAAAGCGGTTTATGTTCGGTATATTTATGGTTCATAGCTAGACCTTTAAGACTGGTAGATTTACAGGACGGACCGGACAGATGAAAGATGACGTTGACAAGTTAAATACAACACAGGAAGATATAAGTTTTGAAAGTAATTTTTTTTGTTGAATAAAGAGTGATTCACGGGCAACCGATTCGCAACTCAATTTAACGGATTCACAATTTGAGCGCAATTGTCAATTTTTTTATTTATAACCTCATAGTCCTATTTTTAACCAGAGCAAACCAATTAGTCTAAGAGCTAGCGAACACGACCGCTTCACAACTCCGTAATGGATGAAATCCCTTTTATTATCTGTATTCATTGTATATGAGTAGGAAACCCTTGTCTGGCAGGGCAACCCCTCTGATTTATGGAGGAAGAGATCAAATAGTGTGGTTAAAAAATGTCACATTTGAAACACATATGTAATGGTTTTTCTAATTTTTATATGAATCAAAATACTGAAAAAATACGATAGCAAACTTGCCAGACGAATATTCCTCTGATTAATTAGTAGCAGATCAGTACTAATTAATTAATTAATTACATATTAAAAGATTTCAAGTATAAGAGCATTGTGCACACATAGGCAACCAGCTATACATAAAATAGCGTAAGTTTATTAATTTTTCAGGGATGAAATCAGTGGAATCTTGATCTGTCATTTTGCAATCACATTATACAAGGATCAACTATACTTATTAAAAAAGACAGACATTACACTTGTACTTAAAATCTTTAAATAATTAATTAATGAGTGTTGATCTGGCACTAATCAGAGGAATGTTTGTCTGGCAAGTTTGCTTTCGTTCTTTTTTAGTATTTTAATTCATATAAAAATTTAAAAACCATTATATATGTGTTTCAAATGTGACATTTCTTAACTACACTATTTGATCTCTTCCTCCATAAATCAGATGGGTTGCCCTGCCAGACAAGGGTTTTCCTACTCATGTACTATGAATACAGAAGATAAATGGGATTTTATCCATTACGGAGCTGTGAAGCGGTCGTGTTCGCTAGCTCTCCGACTAAATGTCGGAAAGCGGTTATTCTGATAAAATATTCTAACCGCTTTTTCAGGAACCTCAGTCAGCAAATCACGGTTAATTTTGTAGATCCGTTTTTCAAAGTTTACAGAAGTATCAACTGGTATTTCGGTCGCTTACGTACCATACCTTTAAATTTCGCTTTCAATTATTAGCTTTAAAGAAATTGGCGCACTTTTAGTTGAAACAGAACATAACTGTTAAATACAGGGTTTATGTGTGAATTTCATTCAGTATAGTTTTTCATTATGTGAGTAATAAATACTAACGAGAAATGATCTGGCACGCAGCGTTGTCTTTCGCAAATGTTTGATATACAGATTGACATAATGCAATGCAGATGACCATCAAGACATTCTGAATTAAATTAAATTTAATGCCATTATGGTTGGTTGGTTGGTTTGGTATTTTCTTGTTTTTTTACTTGTTCCAACAGTTATATAATGTTTTTTTTTACTTTGAATTCATTGTAACTATAATGTCATCCCTACGTAATCTTATGATGAAGTACAGTATGAATCGGCAGAAACCAGTGCACCACTAAAAAAACAATAACCTTATCTTTAAAATTTACAAAGCATGCCCTTGTAATGCAAATTTATTTACTACGTTCAGTTTGTTCAAAGCCTTGCTAATGAAATCGATTTTATCTATAACTTTCTCCGCAAGGCCTTCGAACAGGGGTGTATACATAAAGCAACAGATGTGTTAGGAATATCGAGGTTGGATATCAGGCATATAAGCTCTTTTGTATGTATATTGATAAAACATCCCCTGGAGCTAGTTGGGAAAGTGCTTGAGTAAATTAGTAAAGAAATTGCGTGTCTTACAAAGAGAAATTTATGGTGTTTATTTTTGCCTATAGGGTATGAAATGAAGCTTTTGGTATTCCGTATTATTTTCATATACGCAATAAAATTCAGAAACAACAAACGGCAAGAATATGCATAAAACAATAGCTATGTTTTTCAAAGTAGGAAGGCAAACAACTACCTAGTTCTTAACTGACGTTAACCACAAAATTTTGTGTTTCTGCAACTTCAACACAAGGTCAATATAAATAAATATGGCATTTCGCATATCATTTACCATTTTATTTAAAATTGCAATACCCAATAATCATTTTTATTTATGTAATTAGTAACCACAAACTTGGATTACTAAGTTTATATTAATTTATTATTATTATATTAATTAATATAATTTAGTTACGGCAACATCTCAGTTTCCTTTATAAACTCATTAAAGAACTTAAACGCAGCAGTTTATAAGGGTTTCCAACACCTTTGTTTAGTAATGGTCTGTAACTTCAGACTTGAAACACTATCAGACAAACAATAATTTTTGTTACCACTATATAACTGCAACTTGTTCCATCTTGCAATCACATCTTTTTCTATCTTGAACGCGTGTTTGTAAATTGTAAGTTATGTTGTATCACTTTTTGACCTTCACTCTAAAATTTTTAGTTGACGTATTATAGTGCTTGTTCAATAAATGTAATGAACGTGTAATAAGTAAATAATTACTACTTCATTTCTGACATTTTCGTGCAACTGTAGGTAAAAATTCTTTTGTAGGAGTTTTTGCTACGAACATAACAAGTTACCTTCAAAAACTTATCGAGGTGAAAATTGTATAATGTCATGTAGTTGGGTTGCATAACTTTCAAGGGAAATGATGCTTTTATAAAACAAACTTTAGTTAAAATCTAATAATTACGTTTTATGTTGTTAAAGTAACACTCTATAACACACTAAATAGAAAAGTAATAAATTTTAAAGTTGATTTTTCTTTTAATGTTTGTAAATTTTCTAGGTCAACTGACGATTTTCTATCGTTACTTGATTTTGGATGATAAATAAGTATTTGAAGCCGTTTCAAGGCATATTTTGACCTGAAACAGATAAAGTGCATGCTAGTAGAGATGTATGCAAGCATTTGTCACCTTACCTGCAGGTTTAGTTTATAAGATTTGTAAAGATCTTTTTGATAGTTAACGATTTGGGTTGTTTTACTATAATTTTATTGTTTTTTAAAAGTAAAAAGTCTGTGGGCTTAAGTATTTTATTATTATGTTGTCAAGTAGTTCCTTTGGTACAACTGAGACATATATGCAAATATAGGGATGATTTCTTATAGAAGATTTATGGGTTTAAAAACACATATTTCTGCGTTTTACCTTGATAATCTAAAATTATATGTTTTAGTTGTTATTTTGTAGTTTGAATATCGAAATTTGTGTAAATAGTGTTCTATAGGATTTAAGAAAGGTTTTTGTAATCATAAAAAGAGGTAAAACAAAGATATTAATTATTTAGTTAATTATTTAATGTATAATTGAATGCATTTAAAAATTGATTTAGTCGACATGGAATAGCCATGCTATTATTGAATTTTTGCATAAGTATTTAACAGGATTAAACAGAAGAAGTTTTGTTTCTATCTAATTTGTTTAAAAAATTATAATGATCAACTATTATATGGTTATGTAGATTTAGTTACATTTTGTTCAATTGTTTTACACTAGAAATTATTAGAAGTAGTAGTAGAGTCTCATTTGTGACTAGAGTCTAGATTCACAATTAATTTAATAATAGCCGCGCCATTTTTCTTTTATGGTAAAGGTAGAGGCGGTTTATATTTTGAATATGCCTTCACTGTGTTTTTTCCGAAATCTGTTTCATATATGAGTGTACTCACAATGATTAAATCAATTTAACGGTAAAGATATATCATATTTTACAGAAGCCCCCCCCCCCTTATATTTCATAACAATATATGTATTCTTTTTAAAGTTCATTCAAAAAAATTCGATAAAAATGTCGTATAACCCTACAAGACTACGTTAAACGAATGCTCATTTTGAGCACAATTTTGTTATATTTAATAAGTTAAATACTCAAATTTAAATAATGCCCATTGTAAAGCATCGCCTTCATTTTGACGAACTATCATGACAGAAGGTAATAACTACTCCTATAAACACTGCAAACTGTAAAACATCACCCATAAGTAACTTTAAGTAACACTATGTATACCGATTGCAGTTTTTTAATTTCCCGCTTTAACTAGGAAGTGTTTCAGTTATAAACTATACTTTCTGTTAGTTACCACCGTATTTTGTTGGGAAGGTAAAGTGCGATAATGGCAAATCTTGTATATAAATTTGTTAATGTTTACTAGATATATTAAGTTACTGTAAGTTTTATAAAATGGTGAAGGAAATATTTGTATCACTTCATATACCCATTATATACCCATAGCTTACAGTAATCTTATAATACTTTAATATATAGCTTGAATACTTTTATATACCCTTTATATAACTAATCAGGTTTTACCGTAAGTAATGAAAAAAGTTTATTGGGTAATGAAATCTCCTGTCATGAGACCTTAGCGTTTACATACTGATTAACAAAATTTTCTTTTTTACAAAAAAGAGTCTTATTGAAAGCAGGGAATTTAATTATACTTAATACTGACATTTTTTTAAATAAAAATTATCCAAAATCATTTAAATTGACAGATGGAAACTGAACGGTCTCATTAACGAGTACATTAATTTGAATTAAACAATAACTATACATAATTGAAAAAAATCCTACAAAACAAGGGATTAATAAATTGCAGATGACAATTAGAAGCAGCGCCTTTAATTATTATGTTACTTATGATGAAATAGAATAACGCGCCAACAATATAACTGATAAACAGAGATCATTAGGAAAAATTGTGACCAAAGTAGATTTTTTACAAACATATTCAACATATTGCTATGATATATTAATGTTTGCATCGCATTCGTGCAACAATTAAATTTTATGGTGATAAGCGCTGTACTAGTTTACACTTTACAACACTTGATCGTCAATTTATTTAAATTTAAAGACCATTATCACTTTTGTTTAGTGTACCAAGGCAAACTGAAAAGTTGTACATAAACAAACACCACTCACCTTTGTGATGAAAGAAAATTTGCTCCGGCTAAGATTTTAAAATCCAAAGACAAGCTCAAGAAAATTTCAGGCGGGTCGCTCTTTGACAAAAAATAAAATATTGTTCAACTTATACCTGTGAAATTTTGTTAATGGACACAAAACCAGAAAAATACACAAATGAATCTGCTTTTTGACATTTAAAATATTTTTTTAATAAACACTTGAAAAGAATGAAAAGAGAAACGAAAACAAAAAAATTCTTATTATCTAAAATGGATTCAATTAATTATTGGTGCCAATTCGATTCACCAAAATAAGAATAAAGAGACTTTTTAATTTTCTTTGTCTTGCTCAATTTTTATTTGATCAATCTCACGATCTTAAATTATAATTGAAGAAAGAAATTAAATAAAAATAAAGTTAAATTTTGAAAATAAACTTTTAAATTCAAAAACTTTGCGCCACTCTTGGATTTTTGCACACACTATTATTATTTTGGCAGTTCTCTGTAATAGTCAGTAAATTTACCTGCTTATTGGTAGTGTTGGTGAACACGCATTTCCATATAATTGTTCTTATGGGTCTTCTTTTGTAATTTATTACAACTATTAAATATTGAACAATTTACCTCCAATACGTGAGTACATAAATCAATTGTTTATTTTCCAAAAATTCTTATTACATCCAGTTTTAATTTCCTTTCATCCAGAAATAAAGTTATAAAACGTTTTCCAAAAAATTTTCTTATAAATAAATAGTCCAAAAACCAAATTAACACTTCGCTTTACTTTTTATTTAAATCACTTTAATTGTTCAATGTTGTTTTCATTATTAAACACTTTAAAAAAATTAAATTTGGATGACATTTGTCATAACCTAACTTTTTGACATTTCATTGACGTAAAATCTGTCACACATAACCTCAAGATTTTAACAAATTATTACATGATCCAACATGGCTTCTGCTTTATATGAAAATCAACAAGCAAGTAACCAGATTTTCGATCTGCTTCTATATGTTTTCCAATAACAAATAACAAACATCATTTCTCCCCCAAAGAAATTTGGTAAGTAACTAAAAACAATTGAACATCTAACCTAACAAGAACTACATAACCAAAATATTGTTAAAAAATTAAATTAAATGTTTAAATAAATTACATAATCGGAAAGAGGATAATTTTCCCTACATTTTGGTATATTGCATGTCTAAAAAAAAAGCAAATTTAACTCCAGGATTCAATGGCAACCGTCTTGAATTTCCTGACGAACATGGTTTTATAAAATTACAGATAATAACATTTTCACACCTTGTTACTTTCTCTTTTTAAAATTAAATGAATCCACATATCTATCCTATCACACAATATTTACATCAATTTTGGCACCAAAACTTTAAGTATTAACTAGATTTTACCATTTTAACAGATTAGGTTAAAACGATACAAATTATAAGCTTCAACAGGCTAAACCTTCTCTATATAGAGCTGCTAACTTGAAAATTCTATTGCTAAAGGTGCTCTAAAATCTAATTAAGAATATTGCAGCAATACATTTTGGCTGCAAATGCATAGATTAATGAAAATTATACATTTATCATGAAATTAGATTAATCGTTAAACCAACATGGGATTTGCTTGCAATTTAACAACAAAAACTGTGAGTATTGTGGTGATTGCTTGCATACACCTTTCCATCTAAGCCTTTTATAATTTCCAGGTGAAACTACGCCTTAAAATGGCTTCAATTATGAAAAACCAAGTCCAACGACCTAACGATATGCAAATCGTAACTTGTCAAAATAATTTTTCAATTTTAAGTGAAAAATCCTTTTAAGATCTACTTCTTATTATTATCAAGTGATGTAGAGTGTATTCTTTACCTATTAAATAACAAATTAATTTATTTAACTAATATTTGGGCAAGTTGAATCCAAACCCCTAAATATATAGCCAACCCAAATGACATATTCAATTATCAGTGCTGGAATCACAGCAATATTTTAGTCTTAAAATAGAGATAAAGATATCAAAATAGAAATCAATATTATAATATACTTCTTGCAATTTCTCAATTAAAACTTTTAACTTTTTGTTTATCATTTTTTGCGTCAAGAGGACTCAACGGGGTTCTCTTTTACTTGCGCACTTTTTGAAAATTTCAAAGCATGGTGTTTATTTTTATTACACTTATTATGTAAATTTCGGCATCATATTTAATAGAATTTATATTTTTCCGTTTATTATTTTTTGACAAGATTATTGCACTACAAATACTAATACTGTAAATAGAATTTCTGTTTTATCAAAAATGAACAAAATACTAACCACAAAAAATAAATAACGGAAAAGAATAAATTCTAGCGTGTTCGTGGTTAGATGTTAGAAAATAAGAACCGAATCATCATCGTGCTTGTTGATAATTTGACGATTAATACTTAATTGCTTTTGGTTATTCTTTTTAAATATGTAAATAATTTAAATAAATTGTATATTTGATTATTCTTATAGATTCTTTCATTAGTATTCTAGATACTTTCTTATGTATTATCTTCAATTCTGTAAGTGGTCACAAAGCTGGCCGTACTTGCCGATCTCCAAATTAATTAACTGATATATTACGCTATTAGGACCCGTTACTTGATTAAGACTTATAACACGTATTACCGCTTTCTGTAAAGAAATTGTAATGTGAAATAAGTAATATTTCAATAAGTAATATATTCCTTTTTATCATAACGTAAATGGGAATGGCACGTCGCATATAATAAATTCCAATTCATTTTAGCTTTCTCCAATTAGAACTAGTAAATATGATTTTATATTTAAATGTTTCAGCTACTTAATAAAATTAAACGTAATTCTTCGAATTTGAAAGTTAAAATTGACAAAGTCAAAACTACGCGAAGTAAAATTAAATATTAAGCTCTGCCTGAGTATTTAATTGTTTTTGAACGTAAATTAGCACCGAAATAATTAATATTCCAACTAGCGTGCTGAGTATGTTAATTTTGTATTATACAATTATGCAATGTCTGCAATAATAATTATTTTACTGTGATTATATTAACTCATTCACAGTTTTTACTAATCTATTTCTTTATAAAATTACACTTTCATAACATGTGAAATAGTGATGAAAATGTAAGAAACTAAATTTCAGCAAAAAACACTACACATAGATATACTTTTAGAAAAATATCAAGATAATTTTTCATGTCAGAAAACAATGCTGTTTTAAACAACTTCCCTGCTTGTTTTGGAAGAAAAAGGAAAACCGAAACAGGAACGGGGAAATCGATTTCGCGAAACTTGAGATACTTTTGTTAGAAATTTTAAAAGAACTTGAAGTTAATATTGTTTTCGTATTTGTTTTGTACTTATACTGTTTGAAATCTTACACAATACTCTTGATGAATGACACTGTGAAAACATGTATAAAGTTTGAGAATTACTTTTACAAAGTGTTGCATGCATTTGAAGGTATGTTTTGCAGTAAATCTTATTTAAATTTGTATTATAATAGTTATTATACATTTGAGAGTTGTGGCATGGATTAAAATAAAATAGAGATAGGTTCATAAAATAAGATGTAATAATACTAAATAACATGTTTATAAATTAATTGAATATTTAGGGTTGCACGTTTTCGAGATCTATTAGTGTTATATTGGGTGTTCTGTGAACAGTGGCAGAAAGCATACCATCAGCAAAGGTACCAGACGAGACTACTTTAACAAGTTACTTCTTCTAATTCTTACTAATCACAAAAGCTCACTAATTTCAAATTTAATACAGGATTAAATGAACAACATTATCGAAAAATAAATCTACAATTTGGGAAAAGAAATCCGTCTTGTCTATGTTTTGGTCTTTATTCGGGTTGGAAATTATCAAATTTAGCGGTTCTTATAAATTCTTTACGCAGAACTTTCACAAAACACACTTGGGTTCACTGAATATTAACAGGTAGAGGAGTAATCTTATATAATAGCAATTTAAGAATCCTTCCGAAGTAAGTAAGGGCCAGATTTCACTACTAATTTTTTTAAACCGCTTGACCTCGTCGACATTAAATTTACCAAATTAATTGAAGTACAACTTCCAGACGAATTTCTAATTTCCTATTAAAAGTTTAAGCCTTAAGTACAACGGCACAGTTACATAACTAACGGAACACAAAAATTAAAATTTCCTTTAAATTTCTCTTTCTAAGGTTACATTCCACGGACATGCTAGTCCATTTTCGCAAACAGTTACGAGGTATAGCCGCGCGCGTTAGGGAAAAGGCCCATAACGAAATGAATTCTCTGTCTTAAAAGTTTTTAGAAGGGCAATAATATTCCAAAAGTTTCTATCCAACTACATTTAAATCCTGACATAACTGTAATCAATTAACAAAAATTGAAAAAAATTATCTCGCATATGTTTTTGAGATATTCATAAAATAAAATTCCAAAAGCAATATATTCTTTTGTGAACATTTAATATCTAAACAGTTTGGCTCAAGATAAACACACCATTTGTTTGAATGAGGATGATCATAAATTGCTGTATCTTTTTAATACGAAAAGTTTATTAACGTGCTTCGAGGAAATAAATTGTTTAAAATAATTCTGTTGATTATTACAATGCACGATGTAATTTGTGAACCAAAAGTGCCTCTTGATAAATGTGCGAAAAGCATGTGCCTTACTAAAAGCAATAAATCTTATCTGAAAGTACCTATAGATTGAAATGAAACATTTTATTTAGCTAGTTAAGAGTCATAAATAGACCAAAATAAACGACGAGGAAATATTTTCTTTTTTATACAATAGCCGAATTAAATATTGAACCATAGGGAATTAAATATTCGTAATAATAAGCCCGTTACCGTTACAGTATTAATGTTCTATTAACTCATATAAAATGTGCTAATCTCGTGTTCTGAAATGAACTGGAAATTAAAACCTTCCAGTTATTCTTTTAGGTAAAGTCGAACATACGCAAAAATCTGCTAGACTTATAGTTTTCACGCAATGTAATTTTTTGTTAATATACATATAATCATGTTATTTAACATTCCGAAATTCGCCCACATAAAAAATTATAATTAAATAAATTTAGGCAATTTCACATTTACCCGATTTATAGATTGCATAACCTCAATTTCAAAATCATTATTTTGAGTAATTTTCTTTCGATAAATTAAAATGTACATAATCTTTAACATCTTATATCATTGGGTGTCGAAGTGTCGGGCGCACCGAACCGCAGACTGGGATATGTGTTTGTGAGACGAGACAGCGGAGCCATGTAGGCAAGTACACTCTGCGCTCGTAGTTTACCGATCTGAGTACTAACCAGAGCAAGCTCGACTTACCTCTGTAAAGCGATATAAATCCACTATAACCACTCTGCCGTCCTGCCGGCACTACCGTGCTGCTTAAAATATAGGTAATGAAAATTAACATGAACACGTTAAGCATAAAAAGGATATCTGGAAAATTGTATTTTTCATACAACTTAGTTAATCTTCTTTTACAAGCTACGATTTAGTTGACGTTAATCTAATTTTTTAATTTAATAAAGTTTAAGCCAATTTTAATGTGAGATTTAACCTAAAACAAACACGGTGTTGGGAAGTTATACAAGTATTTACTATCAATTAATAGTTAGAAATGTGTTTTCATGATAGCGAGATTTCACAGTTGTAAGTTTCTCGTATTTCAGAAGTTTAAAGCTTTCAGCTAAAGTATTGCGATGCAAATTTGTGGACCAGCTGTTTTACCACATAATTGATAATTGAATCTTAAATATAGGGGCTGCGTTTTATTAATCATATAGATAAACGACATATAATTATGGTGCGCCTTGGAACGTTCAATGAATATAGTTAATAAATTGGTTTGAATTTTCATGTTGTTGATACCTAAAATTATGCAAATAACGTTTGTTAAGATATAATGTTTAAATTCGAGAAGATAGGAAGGCGTGAAAACGTATTTTTAAGTAATTAGACTTAATAAATAGATGTTTGAAGGTTGTGTTCATCGACATTCATTTTGTAGTTAGTTAATTTTGGTTGTTCATAAGTATTGTATATTATTCGAACGGGAACTTTTTTATCTAAGTTTATCTAATTAATTTAACTGTTAATTAAGATTTATAAATAATGATAGAGTTAAGGATATTTAGAAATATCAACAGTCATTTGTTTTATGCAAAAATCACATCACATTCTATTGTTTCGGCAAAAAAATGTAAAATGACAGCCATTTTTGTAACAAACTCTCTTTCAATTTACATTTTGTAGAAAGTGCACACATCTTGTTCAGATTAACAAAAATTAAGGTTATGTTGACTTAATTTAGAAATATCAAAATTTTGCGTCAAAGTGAATTAATTAAAAGTTTGAAAATAAAAGTGTTACTTAAGAAGTGCCACAATTAAAATAAAAGTGATTCATTAATTTCAACGATGGAATTTTAATATTTTATAGAACAGTTAACGAATAATAAATGGTGTTGGAAATAAATAAATAATTTTACTCACCATGGATGAATGGGAATTGTATGGAATTGGAATTTTGTTTTATTAAGCCTTTTTTGAGTTGGATAGATTTGTCATTTGAAAATTCTTTATCGAGTTTAATGATAGCAGACAGCTGATACCAGGGCTTCAGCTTATCAAGTTGATATTTACAAGGCGTCAATTTTAAAATACAAAAGGAAGGAATTATAAACCCCATAATTAAGAAACTGTAAGTTTTTCTATAGTAATTAGTTTAATGATACCAAAAAGGGCATAAAGAATTGTAAGCAAATTATTATCTTTATTTCAAGAAGGCATTTTTTATAGTTAAACAAAAACAACTATTCGTTTTGAAAGGAATTTGATTTATCTCCAAATATATAATAGTTAAGTATTTTGTAATTAATGAAAATTAATTATCAAATTAAAAAGAGGGAATCTGGTATTCATATTTTTCCTTTGCCATTTAATATAAAATTTTAGTTGTCTTTTTATTTCATATAAATGGTAACAATTTTCGTTTTGTTTATTGTTTCATGGTTACATGTTAATAAAGAATAAATTTGTGTATGTATTTTTATTGTGGCTCGTCCATAATAATTATAAGGATGTAGCAAGTTATAAAAGCGACTTGCCTGAGAAAGTTTTTGTGGAATGTAAGGCTTTTCACAGCTACAATTTATTTAGCCGGAGCATTATTTCACTTAAAGGTAAGCAAGTAGAAAGTTGTATATTTCATCATTATTGCAATCACGTCTATGTCTGCCTAGTATTAAAATCAAACAAATTATATATCATCATCATTATATCATATCAATATGTACTGGAATTGGTAATACTTTTTGAATAATGCAATAACTAACTAACAACTGCAATTGCAGTAATTATTAAAATACACTTCTTACAAAAATATCGCATGATGTAGTTTATAATTTCACGTAGAATGGAAAATATAATTACACATCGAATTTGCTGTATAGTTTATATTATAAATATATGAAGTTAGCTTATAAAAACTGATTTGGAATGTTCAGAAAAAAATAGCTTTGAGCATTATTATTATTTTTTTAATTTCACGTCTACATCTAACATGCAACACAAATACACACACCCATAGTTGAGTTGGCCGAATTTTGTAATTAGAAAAATCCCGTCGCTCCAAGATGGACTAAAACCCACTACCGTTGGAACACGAGTGATGCACTGACACCACTCGTCCATCGCCGCTCCTGTTATTACTATACATGATTCTATTATTGTTTTAGAAGTGCTTATTTATTCTTTGTTTCACAAATTAATTTTATAAATAGCACTTCTAACAAATACTTTTAGTAATAAAACAGAGTTTAATCAGTTGATAATAAATATTAGTACATGATTAGCTAACTGTAGTAAAATGGAACGTGGGTGCATTGCATCTCTTTATTTTATCTACTTTTATTATTATTATTACTACAACAAAAATTTAGCTTTGCATTTAATTGTGTACCAGTTGGTTTTAATTGAAACTAAATAGCGCCTGAGTGGGCCGAATTCTTGATTATTCTGTGTAAAATCAAATATATCAATTAATATACTAATATTAATATTAATGTCTTAATAAACTTTAGACTTATTAGAGTAATTAAAAAAAAGCTATTTATAATATTTAGCATTATTGCTTATAATAATTGTGTCTCACAGCTGATAAAGACCTTGCGTATCAATTCAAATCTAAGTCTCAAGTTTAAACAAATGGAACAGCTTTTTTGAATTGTAAAATTCAAAGTTTACATACGCATGGTCAAGGTTGAGGATTAACTGTATTCGAGAGCGTTATTGTTTTCCACGCGCCGCAAGGTGGTGATGTTTCTTACTAAATATCTTAAACTTGAAAAGAATCCGATTTTAGGCGTTAACGATTGATGATACGAAAAGACATTATGTTATGCTATATTTGGCAAATTCCCATAATTTAGTTGCCGTTATTAATACAGTAAAACGTTGTTAAAGTTTTCAACTGTATCTTTTTTGAAAAAGTTTTACGTTCTAGAACCTAGTCTAGGGTGGACGGCAGTCGCTCGAGGTATACAAGCTCTTGATAAGGGTTTATGAAACCGAAACAAGTGTAGAGCATTTTACATAATATTTGAAACCATTTAAATACAACAGTTTTACTGAAAACTATTTTACATTTTTTATTAGTGTTAAACACCTTCTGGAACAGCTCGTCATATAAAGGTAAGTCTTTTGCATTTTTGTCAATTAAATTAATTATTTTTTATTTTTTTCGTTCTTATTGATTAAATAATTAATTTTCTAAAATGAGAACATTTTTGATCATTAACTGGGTCTTTGCATAAATGTGGGTATATAATGCAGTGTCAATTGGAATAAATAATATTGAATATGTATGAATATCCTTGATGACAATAAATTTAGATATAATACTAATAATAATGCTTGATGTAGATGTAGATTTAATTTGATTAAATTAACTTTACAATTAGTTTTGTTAATGGATTGATTGAGCAGTTATGAGCACACACATGTTATCATATTACAATTATTTAATAGCCTACCATCAAATTAAACAGATTATGTTTCACGATAGTATCAAATGAGGTTTGAAAGGCTTTTATTACTAACACTAGAATTTGATTCAGACACTATGTAAACCATTTAAAGCACAAACTATTGTTGTAAGAATTTAAGGTAATTGTTTCAATATTTTTGTAAAGTTCAAGTATCAGTCGACTGTTTTATTCTTTAAATAGTCTTCAAAATGTAATATGTGCTAATTTAATATTTCACTTTAATTTTATTTGGAATAATTTCTACGTAAACTATTTGTTTTGTTATTATTTCTTAGAATCTGTGCTATTTAATAAATAATTAAAAAGACCACTATTTACTGTTTTCAGAAATGTTAAGGTAAGGTGATATAGCCTACAGAATCACAAAGGCTACTTTTATATATATAAATACCAAACCTACCAAAATATAGCTATGCTGGAAGTATCAGCTTGACCTAAATAACACTGCTTTAGTTTTTGCCGGCTAACCCCAATAATTCGGAGAGGAGCGGGGTAACGGGGTTATACAAGATATACAAGATAAAAAAAAAGCGCCACTTCGTTTTAAAACAATCCTCACTACTAAAGCTTCAAACTTATTAGATAAACGAAGAAATAGATCTTTTACTAAAATATAGACAACTTCCACAATTTTGGTCGTACGGTGCATATACACTTACAGTTGATGAGCTAGCTGTAAAGCAATATTAAAACCACAAAATAAATAAATAGTAATAAATAAAACTCAAACATGTAGTGAAATGTAAACTTTCTAAGTAGGGCTTTATTGTTTGATGCAAATTGTAAACTATTATTGTAAACGGTAATTATACTGATTAAGAACTTTAATGTCTAGCAAAATTAACAGAATGGTGATTTGTATTACAGTGGTTGTAAATCTTAAAAACCACCCTATGATAATTTCACTACTCGAGATATCGCTTTAACTACCCCTTAAATCTAACGTGCATGAATAAATAAATTGTATAAACGTTTTATAAATATATATAAAAATAGATAAAATGACACAATATACATATACATACAGTTTCAAACAAACATTCCACTATTCGATTACCCACTGCTGATACGGTACGGTTTAAAAGCCTTGCTTAGGGTTTCTGTTTTCACCCTATGATATAATCTTGTTATCCTGTACGTATGTATGCAGGTACGAACCCAAAGGGGAAGATCTTCAAATTAAACCCAAAGTCAAAGGGGCAAGAACAGAAAAAAAGACAACGAGCAACGAAACCCAAAAGATAAAAGACCTAAAAATAACACACCATGTATATGGTATTGATTTTAAATATTTGCACAGAATTTTACCTTTCTATCAACTAAAAGATCTTTTATTACACAATTCCTTCGAGGTAACTGATAGGGAAATATTACCTAAAATAGAAAAAGATTTTATGAGATTTTAGCACAATGTGGAAAATAAAAAAGATCTACCTAAATGGTTAACAGTAGAACCTACTCCGTCTAATTCACGATTGATTACATATAAACTATCAGATGATCATTTTGTTGAATGCGAGATTTTCTCCGCTAAAGAGAATTATATCAAAACTAATTTTCTAATTTATCTTGCACATTCAACTTCTAATGCAAAAGCCCACCATTTTGTTCTATCAACTGCTTATTGAAAATGCGCTTGACCGCGCAGGTACGACTTTACGATAAACAGAGGGAAAGGGAAACCCAGTGACAACCAAACGAACGGAGAAGCTTGGTTTTAAACAGTGACCGTCAAACAATCAATGGGTTGTGAATTTCAACGTTATAGTGAAGCTAATTAATACTTCTTTTATGTTTGTTTACCATAAGTATATTTTTATTAATATTAAAATTATATTAGATTACAAGTTTTATATGTTTTAACCTAAGAAACTAAATATTCGTGTCACTGATAAAGCGTACAATAGTCTTTTCAAATAGTGTACTTGGTTGTTCGTTGTGGGAATTACTTGATTTTTAAGTTAAGTTAAAGTTAAATAAAATAAATATGTACAGTTTATCCTACTATAAAGATAACCACACCTGTCGCTGCCGTTGGAATAGTTGGATAGATATTTTCCCAACTCCCACTTCAAGTTTCTCTGCATCTGAAACCTACCTTAACTTTTTTAGTTCTTCCAATTTTGCTAGGTTACTTGATTTCTCATTGACCATATAAGTAGTGTGTACAACACGTGCAAAATTAGTATTTTTTCACACGTGCAATCCAACAAGCCTGGTTATGCAATTTGTACAACTAGTGAAAAAACCAGGTGACTTATTTCACTAGTGATTGTATTATTCAACCATCTTTTTGAAACATTTATATGTCTCCTCTACTTTTTAAGCTTTCATTACGCTATAACCGGATGAATATTTTAAAAATTTTGTATGATTTCAATATCAGATTTCATATTTCTGGCGCCGAATTACATCAAAATGCATGAAAAATGGAGCCAGTGTGTCTCTAAAGTTTTAAAAACGCCCTTAAATAACGTTTTACACTCCATAAATGAAAATATGAAATTCAATGCTTAATTTTTGTGTAAGTACTGAACCAGACGTATTATATGAAATATTTTATAATCCTCTTTCGCTTAAACTGTATGCTGTAAATATAAAATATTCCCTTATATAATATAGCACGCAGGCCAATCACTGGGATAAAATAAATAAATTATATTTCCTTTGGGGGTTTTTAGGTACTGCTTAGCAAATACAATGACCTTTTTTTAAATAATGGATAAACTATTGCAATGTAATGCATTCTCTAAATAAATCTCGAACACACTTAGACAGATTACAAATGAAACTTCCTGGATTTTGCAGACGACAGCAGCATTACATCAATCTTTCCAGGAGGACCTTAACTTAATCTTTATTCGACCATTTTATTTATTTAGCTGAATAAAGAAAAACGGACCTTCGATATATTTCCCGTACTCGTCGACTGATTTACCTTGATATACATAGGTTTAAAAAGAAATTCCTGTTTTAGTGTTTAGTGTTACAACTTGTGTTGCATGTTCTGCAATATATTGATCTCATGTGAAGGTGGATAAAATGTATTTTCCATAACTTACCACATTTTAATTTTAGTTGGAAAGCCAATTTAAACATTGATCAGTTAACATAACGAGATGGTGCCATATTTCAATCTGCAGCTCTTAGTTGAGTTAATCAAGCAGTATAACATTTTACTGTATTCAAGAGACGCTTTCGTAGCAGACTAGTAATAGAACTTAACTATTATTTACAATTAGTCACCTGTATGCTAGTCTCCTAAGTTAGCGGAGGCACGTGATTGTAGCTATACTCTGTACTCTTCAACAGATTATCTAATTCCGATGATACAGTAATTTTTTAGGTTAGTAGTAGAAAGATAAAAAGCGGACTTCTACTACCAGGCCGAATCCAACCTCAAATGTGGCTGGGCTTAATCACATGTCACCTAGGACTAATAGAGACTCAATGAGCCTTCCACAGCGCCCCATCGGACTCTATATACCACATGAAGGTGGGGCTGTCATAGTATGAGGGGCTAAGTGTCTTAAGACATGTATTCACATCAATACCCCTTAAAGGTAATAGCCTTGCTAGGAACAACCGGATGGATCTCGTCCATTAAATGCGGCAGACAATACTCAGTGGACCACTGCAGGAATAAACCTTACTAGTTACTCTTCGGGTACTGGAGCTCAGCTGTGTTCCGGGATCATCCCCAAACCAAGGGGTGGGAGAGATTCTGAACCGAACTCAAGTTTCTGACAAAAAGTTACTGATCAATATATCTCTGTCTTAGAAAACTTGTTCAAAAAACGATGTTTTTTAATGAAATCCATACGTTTAAGAATTAATTAAGGGATTAATTTAAAATTAAAATCAAATTTAGCTAACAGCAAATCCTTCAGAATTGCTCTTGTCGAATTATTTAATCATTTTCAAACATCGAATTTGGAATTTTCAAGATGATGATCATATTCCAAAAATTTGTGCTAAAGCCTAAATAAAATAATTATTATAAATGAGGTAAATGTAATGTTATTGCATAGTTGAAGAATAATCAAAGGAAACAGCTTCCCATATAAGCAAGTAATTTTATCCTTTTTATTCTATTTTTTTGTAGCTGCATATTGAGCTGTATCAAACATATGCTCCAGACTACGATTAAACACTAATCAGAGTAAGTATTTGACTCTTGGATACTTCAAGAAGCTTTTTGATGAGGTTAAGGTCAGAACTCATAATGTATATTATCAACAGGGCAACATGTATATTTAATCATAGGTTCGAAAAAATTGAAGTCCATTCCAAGGTTGTTGATATGCTTTTATTGTGTGTCTTAGAGTCAACGTTACTACTTGGACATTGATAATGGTGAAGGTAGAAGAATCTGGCAAATTAAAGGTTCTAAAACTCACTCCTAAAGTAGGTGATTCTGAAGTAAGTTAAGTTAGTTCTACAAAGTTTTATTGGCTTGGTTCTTGGATAGTGTTAGAGGAGTACGACCATGTAGTTGTTTTGCATCTTGCATCTTCTCTTGTTTTTGCCTATTTTAAACTTTATGAAAGAACTTATTGTTGGGATTTGGGCCTCGCAGGTTCGACAGTGGCAATGTACATTTTAACTGATGTGTAAATTTGTGCATAAAAAATCTGTTTTTGAATCTCGAAATAGGAATATCCACAGAAGATGCTGCAAACTAAATTAATAATATCCGTTATGAAGCGGTAATTGTACTAACACTGACAAGTGTTCTCTTATGGTTTCAACAACCACAATTCAAAGAATCGCAAGCGTGTATAGATGATCACAAAATCGCAATATGGTTTTTAAAAGAAATCGATAAAACTTTAAAAATAAAATCGAAAAGAGACATATATAAACTTCAAATAAAATTGTAACTGCATATCAAAGATTTTTATACCAGTTTGTGCACATTTCTAGCTTGTCAACCTACCAACGAACAAGTCTGATAACCAAAGGTCATTTGCGCTATTTTACCAAGACCTATTCACCCATACAGCCATTTTATTTATTTAAATTTGTTTTTCCTTAATTCTTCATAATGTAGTGATTTAATTTTTTTTAATTAAACGAAAGGATGTTTTCAATGTCTATGGGTTTAGGATGCCAAAAAACAACGCTACGTACTTCCGGTCGGATGGATTGTTATTGACAAGGAACGACCACGTCTTTCACATATCTGTTTTCCATATTTGGAGCATTTCATTGTCATGTCCTGCACGTGACGCACTTTATTGGCAAGTTTATAAATGTGTCTATGTGTTATTCTATAATTTAATTTAGTTTATAATATTTATAAGTTATTGCACTGTTACCGCAGTTATTACTAAAACTACTTTTTTTAGAAAACTGTAAATCACTAAAGTTCTACTGCAAGATTTGTAGTGTGTCACGTGGGGGACATACAAAATACCACATTTAAATCTTAAGTCATTTAATAAGAATAGTCAGTTAAACTGCGTAGAATTTCTAAGCAATATTTTTTTAACAAAGGATCAAATGTTGACCAAAACTTTAGATATAATAAAAGTGATCATAAATGAATGTAATAATTATTACAAAACAAAAAGTCTGGCGTAACGTGCATAAAAAATATTTATTTAAAAGTGAATAATTTTACTTTTTCTGTCAAACCAAGTACTTTAGCACATATATCTTTACCATACAGAGAAAGTACTTGATATTCAGTTATGTGTCATCATAAGCCATATCAGTTATGTATTTCAAATAAGCTACAGAAAATACTTTTTACGATTAGCCTGTTTTACCGTTTTTCATGGAATGCTCCATTACCGTTTGAAAATGGCAACGCTTAATTTAAGTTCAAGCTGCTTGGTGATATAAGACAGGACTACTGATCTTTTTGTCACCCAGGTCGAGATTGAGTGACAAACCACGTCGGACTTTTATTTTCCAAGCAGGCAGTGCAATATGCGGTTAATTTAAAGTTTTTATAAATTTTACTCTAAAACAGTAGCAATTCAACAAATTGTTAACTATCAACATAACACAAGCCAGCAATAACAATGATTAATGCAACACTTCTTATTGCCAGATAATAATTACAACAACTCGTTAACAGGTATCAGCACAAAGAAATAACATTTTAACATATAACATATAAAGCAAATCTGCATTTTTGTTCTCTGTATCACACCATATAACCGGCTCGCTCCAATATGCACCTTTCATGTTCAACTGCCCCACTCGCGTAAACTCACCGACTAACTGCCCTTTTAATGCTTTTGGATCTTTGTCAATATAGCGTGTCACATAATACATTGAGAGTACTATATGATTAGATATTAATTTATTGCCTTACAATATTTCGTTTTCTTAATATACATTTGGATTTTTAATTAATTAAGTTGCAGCATTATTATTTTTTTTTGGTTCGACATTGGTCACACATAAAGTTAACAAAGATACAAATGCTAAAAAATTGAAATTAGAGATTCAGATAATGTTCGAATATTGCACATTTCATAATCTCGAAAGATCTTCGTACACTGTATCTCATGATATTCCCAATTTATCGAGCAATTGGTAATAGTAATATAATAAGGGTTCTACAGTTGATCATTTAATTACTAAATTTTGCTATCATCTCGAATGATTCCATGCTGTATATCACAAGACATATTCATTCATTTGTACATTCACTAGAATTGCTCTATGTGCTATGCACATTAAAACTTAACATTTCTACACGAAATTCATTTCTGAGAACTTTATCCACATAATGTTTCCTAAGTACAAAGATATCTATATGAAATATAGCCCATTCCAAGTAAAAACAATAGCACTAAAAGTTTTATGGCGAAATATCTAATGGAAAATCGAGGTAGTTGATTTAATTTTTATGAAATGAAATGGCCTATTATAATAGTAACACTTTAAATGCTAACAGTGGAAGCATTTAGCGACAAAACTTTTAGGTAAAATGTATAAAAAGGGAAAAAAACGATCGTAACAAGTTCAAAAAAGTTTCAACGGCAGAACTTTCTTATGTTCTGAAACTTCCATTTTAAGTTTTAACTGTCTATTCTTAATTTATGAAGAAAATGTGATTTACGATTTTAGTTTAGGGACGTTAATTTATAAATCAATTTCAAGTTAGTTAGCTCTAGTTGGATACATGTGCATTTCTGAAACATGCCATTAGCAAAGTTGAGATTACAACAGCCAACTTTAATTACACATCACATTAAAAATAAGATACATAGGTACTTACTACTAGCAGTGCAAATAAACTTCATTTTAAATTAAATTTCAGCCGTTCTAGACGGAAACCGATTACTACAGCTTGATTTATGATCATCCGGAATGTGTCGTTATGGTTACTTTTGAAATGCATTTTCTGTTTTACAAGTGCAAGAAATTACATTATTCAATTTTAATAAGTCATTCAATCTCCATTTTAAAATACTCAATGTGCCAGAAAAAAAGTAATACAATAAAATAATACCACATTCAGAAACTGAAACGTTTCTTGGTCCAAGCTATCTCTCTGATAGTTTAAATGGAGTGCAAGGAGTACAGAAAAAAGGTAACGAAGGACATACGACTGTTAATTACCAGGTCACTCAGTATCATCTTGCTTTAGCTTGAGCAGGTAAACGCAACTGAACTTCTTCTTGGAGTAGAGTACCCCATTTTTTTACAAGACGTAAAATGGTACGAAATAGTACTTAACTAGTTCGTTTTAAAAAAATAAACACCCAATACATTTAAATTGTAATTTAAATTACAATGATAATCTGTAACGACAAATTTCAAAATAAAATTAAAAACAATTATATTCGCAGTACATGAGGTGTACTCCCTAAAAGCGGTGTATACCTAAAAAGACAGATACCCTTATTAAACATTTACTTAAAAATTTGTATTGTATGTAAATTATCGTAATTAAAATGATGTTTATTCATGTGATTCATACCAGCTCACAATTTGAAATGAGGTGATATCGACCAATTTTTAAATTAAAACAATATGATAAGGTACACAAATATTCCAAAACGTTCTCAAAAAATTTTGCAATAACGTCATGTCACAATGTTATTCCGCAAATCTTACAATGTTGATTTTTAAAAACATTTTATTAAACTTACTACAGTTGATGTGATACAGTTCAAACATGAAATACAAGACCAGTTGTATCAAAAGACTTGTAAACAATATTAGTTCGTTTTAATTTCGTTTTGAATAATTTCTGCTAAGAAATAAAAAGAGATTGAATGCGTTGAGTTAAAAAATAATAATAACTAGGAAACTAATTATATATACGACACCTTCATTTACAAGTTATTTGAACAAAACTCGTAACAGTTGACGTTATCTTTGACCTAAATTACTTTTACAAAAATATTAAATTATCTACATTTCACGAACACTCTCGCAAAAGATTTAGTTCAATTTTATGAAACTTACACTGTAAAAGTTTGATAACAGAAATTCGTTTTCTTATCGCACAATGAATACGGGCTGCTTCAACATTAAGTTGGAGTTTAGCTGATATGTAAACCTTTCATGATGGAAAATTTAAACAAAAAACTTCGTTTGCTTATCTAAAATTCTCTTAATTTGTTGTGTGCACTGAAGCAATCAAATCTAATGTTCCTCTGGCTAATTAAATTTTCTTCGCATTAACACATTAGATAAACAGCCAGCCATTGACACATTACGGCAGAAATTTTGTAAGTTATTACTTAAACCAATACAAATGATGGGTAAAAATCTTTTTCCCAATTTTTTAACCAGGAAAGTTATTGGCACTATTAAACTTAAATAAAAACCAGAACTGAAAGTGGGTTAACTTAAAACTCAAATTACACTATGGAAAGTACGCAAAGTAAATCAATCGGAATCTACACTTAATTTAAATAGTTAAAATTTAACACTAACGCATCTAGGTTTTACATTTCATAACCACCACTAAGTTGGAATAGAAAAGTTTCCTAGATACCGAAGGAAAACTTCAAAGAGTCGACTCTCATTTGAAGTGGTTCAAATTTAACTACTATTTAAACTTCAAAAATTACTTTAGAGGGTGACAATTAAATTAAATTAATAAAACCCAGGTTAATTCCAGGTTATTATAGATTAATAATAAATACTTGTTTCTCTTTTAATAATTTATATTACAGTGCGCTTACGTACGCATTACAAACGTCATATTTTTGTGACTTCGTGTAATCTTCGTCAGCAGTCTCCGGGTGAATATATATTCGGTCACAATGTTGCAGCTGCATAAGAATGCTTAACGTTACATCTTACGTATATCTTGTGTTATCTGTTTTGTTAACATTAATTGGTAAGTTTCGTAAAAAGAAAAATTTTGTTTTACATAAATGCGTTTTAAAAACATTAATAAAAAATTCGAAAAAAATACTGAGCTACTACAAAGATATTTAGTAATTTCCTTTGAGATACGTGTTTATCCTACGCGACCGTTTACTAACAAAACGCAGTGCGAGCACTGAAGAGCAAAGATTAAAGTTTTTTCAAACAATCGCCGCAGAGTGCACATAGATCCGTACGGTACGGTAAATCTTAGCGGAATTCTCATTTAGTTTAAATTTCTTGAAACTTAACAAACCTCTATACTTTAAAGTTTATCGATTCCCATAGAACTGACTTAAACGGAGAGCAAGACTTAATGTCTCTGACCGGATTCTGGTTGCGTTCTTCCTACTAACCACGTGATCTCCCCACATTCCAAAGCTCGCAGAAGAACAAATAAGCACCCTTTAGCATGGATTGCAATAGATTTTCAAAATTTCTCAAACATTCTGCTTATATCAGGGTTCATCAATGATAAATAATCAAGATTTGCTTCTCACATTTAATATTATTATCTTAACTTAAATTAATTGTTAGAATAAACCATTTATTCTCTTAACAAAAAATGTTATTTTATCAAATTACCAAATTTTTATTACAAGTGTAAGCTAGGACGATAGACACTTTATTTGTCAAATAGAGTTATACCTAACTAAATCAAAAATCAGATGGACTTTCAATTTACGATAAATAGCAAACAATAAATTCGAAATATTGTAATATAACGTTTGTATTAAGTTTATTATAAATTAAATGAAATTTCAATTTACAATAACACGTCAAAGCAAAATATGACTTAGATTGAAAGATACAGCAAATGGCGCCTAATTATTTCAGAGCACTTTCTGGTATGTGCTCTGAAAGGGTGTAGACGTACAAGCGGTGTCGTGTCGTACTTTTAATTTAAAGTTATATTTACTTTTCTTGTGTTTATATTTTCTTGTGCTATTCAGGTGTATTCTGTAAGCAAATTGTTGAGATTGTTACGCTTGTTATACTTGATATGCAACAAGCATAACAATTCATGTGTCAAAAACGGTATTCTGTAAGGATTTATTTTGTTCAAGTAATTGATATGACCTAACAACTTATTGAAATCTATAGCAATTGTTGGATAACGATTGATATGGATAACAATTCACTACTTCGAGATTTTGATGTTAGTTTTTACTTTTAAAACGTATCGTATATGAACGAAAATACTTGGAAATTATTTAAAATATAAGTAATTTTAAAATAAAACGCCCTAGCAATTGTTGTGGAAGAAATCATTTTCCTCTTCTAAAAACGTTCAGTGCATTTCGACTTCGTAGGTTGCGGTCAGCGGAACTGTTTGTTGTTAGTAGTATTGCTACTAAACGTAAGTAAATTTTTTAATGATTGCCGTTGATTCTTATTACAATAATAATGGATTTGGAAGGAAACGTGTTCTTGGGTAGAGTAGAAGAAGTGGAAGCAGCAAATGAACGGTAAAAATAAACAAATAGTATAGTATAAAAACTTAACCTAACATTCTACACAGAAATCGTATTTGTATATCGCAAGGCAAGTATGGGATAGTAATGACCCTTTCTCTTTGCCTGAACTTTGTCAGATGCATCCGAGGTAGCAAGGAATGAGTTATCAAGCGATGTTGATTGTAGAAAACAAATAAGAAACAACATATAAATCACTTCTTATAGAACGAGGTAATATTTATTTTATGTGATAAAGTATCGAAATTGTTACTACATTATTTCCTATTATTGTTCTTTAGAAATTGTAGCAAATTGGCTACAACATCAATAACAGCAGCCCTTTAATCTCTTTATGACAGTAGTATTCTTACATATGCAGTTGTAGTCCTCTTTGCAGCAGAGAGTAGTGCATCAATACGAGGAACGGTTCTTCGTCGCTTGGAAATTGCTTCAGTGTTATCGTTTCCAACCTTGGATCTTTTAGCACCCTAGAAAGTCTAACCGGTTACTTGAACATCCTCTACTATGACTTTCATCCTGGGAGATTGTACAAGTATGATTTCATTACCTTCCAAAACATCTTGTAAATTGTAACGTCTGTTGCAGTAATCACTTCTGCTGATATGTTGACGGAATTGGTGGTTCTAAGAAAAATGGCAAGTTCGAGCTCTGTTTCTAGTGTTGCAATTATATACATTTTGTAAATTATTGTAAATAAATGTAGTTTTTTAAATGAAGTATTTTTTATCTTTAAGTTTAATTTTAATATCAAATTATTATTTGCTGTCATCGCTTGATATGTATATTTTTAAAAATTGTTGCTAGAAAATATTTTCTCTAGATTATAAATTCGGTAAATGTAAGTTTTTTACCCCCAATTTATTAATGCATAGTAATACT
Organism: Agrypnus murinus; assembly: GCA_929113105.1. Taxonomy (NCBI): domain Eukaryota; kingdom Metazoa; phylum Arthropoda; class Insecta; order Coleoptera; family Elateridae; genus Agrypnus; species Agrypnus murinus. The sequence continues at coordinate 23,146,490 of OV816026.1, forward strand.
TAGGCATCTATATTTCAAAGTCAGTGTTTTAGATAAAAACAAATCATTTATTCAACTTACGACCTAAGGAATTGATTGTTCCCTCAGATTCCCAAGAAATTGCATTATATTTTTATATTCATTGGGGTTCTTTCACACAATTTTGCAAAATTTAAGTATGGATAATAATAGGATTTCTTTCTTACTATTATTTACATTATAGAGCTGTAGGTAATATTGTTTATTACTTTAGAAAGAAAACACTGGTGCTACACACAAACACACACTAATTTTTTAACGTTCATCCAGTCATCACCAGTTGTTGCTCTTGCTGGTCCATTTGCGACAATTTAGTATACTAGTAAGTTCTTTCCACAGTTTTTGTAAACATTCAGGCCCTTTTCCCGGGCTCAATCTTTCCGTAAGCAATATTTGGTGGACATAAACTCCAACATTACATAAAATTGCTTTTCGGTGTGTCGGGTATTCTTCTCCATGTTTCAAATTCGCGCGTCTAACTATTCGAAACTGTAAAATGCAAATGTCGCTGCTCGAGGTGTAAATAATGTAAATCTAAGAATAATAATTGCTAAACACAACTTTGGAATTTTTATTATTTATAGAAATAATTAGAAAAAACAGTTGCAATCACATTAATTACTATAAGAAAGAGAAAAATGTTAAGGTGACTTTGAAGTTGCCAGTTAAAACCAGGTGGGCATCGCTTGTACGTTGTTTCAACAGTTTGATCGACAACAAGTTTTGCTTGAAAGCTTTGGCAGTGAATGAAGGAATTGAAAAAAATCTTCAAAAAGAGACCAAAAACTTGCTGTTGGATGATGATATTTTTTGGGTGAGGCTTGAAAACACCCGAGATCTGCTAAAACCCATTGGAAAGTGGATAACCAAAATCGAGGGAGACAAACCAAATGCTTCATTAGTTCCAGAAATATTTGCAAACCTGAAACCAATTTTTGAAGAAAAAGTATTATAATGTCCAGCGAGTAAGGAGGAGGGAAAAACATTTTTCGATATACTACTTGCTGATCGTAAGAACTTTTGTCTACATAAGTTCCATCTAGTTGCAAATATCCTGGATCCACACTTTCAACGGCACAGCTTGTCACATGAGGAACTTGTTGATGAACTAGAATTTATTAATAAGATTGCAGAGCACATGAATGATGTGGATGACGCAGAAGTAATGACTGACTTTGCAAATTACAAAGCAAAGGCTGGACTATGGGCTAAAGAATATGTTTGGAAGTGTGCTCACAAAATGAATCCTATTGTATGGTGGAATGGCTTGTGTTCTACATCGGCTCTATCTAAAGTTGCTTCTGCTATTTTGTCGATGGCTATAACATCAGCAGCTACCGAGAGAAGTTTTAGTGCATATAGCCGAATTCATACGGACAGTAGAAATCAATTGGATTTAATTAAAAAAAAAAGATTATAGGTTAGCTAACAAAAGAATATATCCCATTGACAATCAAACAGAAGACTCAAATTACATATCTATACCATATTTTGGCAAAATATCAGAAAAAATTGCACATATACTAAGAAAAACCAACAATTATAAAATAACATTTAAAACCAACACTAACACTTTTTCATTTTTATTTAATGCTAAAGACAGAACACATGATATCATGAAATCGGGCATTTACCGTTTAAATTGTTCTTTTTGTAGTTCGGTATATATTGGACAAACACTTTGACATAAGATATAAAGAACACGTACGTCATTACAAAAATAAACATCCTGCAAAATCGAATTACGCCAAACACCTTTTAGAACAAAATCACACAATGACTCCTCAAAATAATATTAAATTCCTACATTTTTGTAATAACAAACGCAAATTAGACATTTTAGAAGCCTTTGAGATATACAAACACAAACTTAGGGTACCTTTAATGAATGAACAACTTGAGCTCAGTAATTCTCCGTTACTGGAAGTATTAGATATTTAATTCCGATTATTATTATTATTTTATCTAGTTACCTATTTTGTATCTACCTTAGCGACGTGTTTGTTTATAATTATATTACCTTTGATAATGACAGCATAGCTGTCGAAACAATATTGTCAGGTTGTATTTTAATAAAACTGTGAAACTTTTAATAATCTTTATTTATTTCATTTTCTTGAAAAGTTGAGCGAACTTTTCAAAAATTCGAACTTTTCATGAAAAGTTGCAACACTAATCATAACAAGTGCAGTTACAGAATACCAAATATTGCACGAATTGTTAAGATTTCGTAGCAATCGGGTTCATAACAATTATTGTTATACTTAACAATTGATATGAACATTGATATGAAAATTGCTTAGTAATAGGCGTTGTCTAGAATTAGATAGATTTTACTTTTCCAGGGTCTGGATGGAAGAGCAGTATATACTGAATCCCACACTGCCATTGCACCAAATGTAATTACCAATTTTATTTTCCTTGTTCTTGTACAAATGTATTGAAATTTTTGGGTGTGCAATAAAGTCATTTATTATTATTATTATTATTATTGTTTATATCTATTTATCTCAAAAATGGCAGCGTTTCCACAACGACAGTATTATGTTTTATGTTATTAGTTTTCTTTTAAATATCATTTTACCTGTAACTATTTATGTAATGACATAGCTAAATAAATTGATTATTATGTAATTTGCTTTATGGCAAAATAATTTTCTATAACTGTTTAGATGCATTCTTGGCTGTCTATGTCTGACCACTACACATTCTATCGTAGGTGAATCTGCAAAACTACAGACGAAGTCAAATCGCAATGTTACAAAACAAGATAAAAACGTAAGTTCTTTAAATTCTGGGATAATTAAATTTTATTCAAACATAATGTACAATAAAGAAAGGTTCGTATGCGTTCAAATAATTTTTCAAAGACTTTATATAAATTACACACACAAACATTGGATCGTGGATCATGGAGATGGGATCGAACAAACGGGAACACTGAATTAACCTTTGATGTTTGCAACTGAATTAAAAGGAAAACATGAGATCAATTTTTTACCACAAAATAACGCTGTAAACTCTTTAAACACTTTTAAGTTGTCTAGTATTGTCAGACAAGAAAGTAGTTTGTGGTTATTTATTGGCAATGAATAAATAACGATGCAGACTGGCAGATATAGCAAAGGTGAATTTTCTTTTTTATCCCATTACTGGAAAACGATTTATAGCCTAAACAAGTAGTTACAAAAGCAACTAATAAATTTTCCTTTTTTGTAAAAAAAAAAGTTAAGCAGAATTCGATCAATAAATAAGATTTCCATATTCACATTCGTATGAATCCCCCACGGTACATCGATAGTGTTCAGAATGAAATTTCTATCTCTGGTCTGTGAAAAACGAATAAAACATTGTTGATTTTGAACGGGGATTTTAAAAATGAACTACCTACCGGTAAAACAGTTACGCACTCCCGCAAACTATATTTATTGCAATATTACGAAGACTAGCACGCTTTTCAAAGATTTAATAGCTTTCTCTAAGATTTATTATTCATTGTTTAATATGATTTATCGACCATTTTATGTTGAAGTTGTGTAACAAAGGAGACAACGAGAGAAATATCTTTACAGAACAAAGCGAAGATTGGATGTATAAATTGTATAAATCTAGACTTACCAGCCTCATTCAAAATTTAATCACCAATTAACAGATGCATTTCAACTTCATCATAAAACTTGATTAAAATATAACTAATTTTCTTTAAAATAATTACTCTTTATTATTACTGATACAAATATCATTCAGAAATGTAGTTAGAGTAAATACTTACTGTACAAACAAATATTGTATCACATAAATTAGGAATTGAAGTTCCACTTTAAAAAAGTTTCGAAAATATTGTCGACAGAATAAAAAAAAGTGCACAGAAATCGTTTTTTTTAGTTTTGTCTTTTACTTTATGTATCTTCTGGTTATTTGATACTATTAGATTTTATATAACGCTGCATTAGATAATAAATTTCTCTTACGATACGATAAATAAATAATTGGATAATTTTGCATCTTCTCGTTTTAACTTATAGCAGGTTATTACCATTTTCTTAAAAATCTCTAACAATGCCATCAAATAATTTAAAATGGTGGCTGTCGAACCAGGTTTCATATATCCGTTTAAGTTAACTTTTAATCACACTGTCGCAGGATATTTAGGGTATGGCTCCTTGTACTGGAAATGCGTATTGGCGATTTTTTGTGGAATTGTTAAGATGTTTTTCATGTCAGAATCTTATCGTCAAATGTAAACATTTGCTTGAATTTGAATCCATTGTGGTAGTTAATAGTTGTTTTGAATAAAATACACGTATCATCTTGAGGATCATCGCCTTCCTAAGTTATTTATATCATTTAACAGATCTAATAGCATCTTATAGATTCTTTCAAATAAATGACATAAATAACTTATGCCCAAAAATTGTAAACCCTAAAGAAGTATTTAATAAATCATTATTATTTGACTATCATATCCAATTAACAGAAAATAATTAATTAAGTATTGCCACTAAATAAAAATATAATATTAACGTTTACTAATAAAGAATTAAAGTTTAGGAGAAAAATAAATTAATCTAGTTTAATACAATCTGGGATTATTGTATTTCAAGATAATTTGAGGCGTATTTTTTTTTTGTTTGGTTAAATCAATGTTAAAGACCTTTCTTTAATACAAAATTTGTTTAATAAAAGTAAGAAGTTTTGTATAAGAATATTTTGATTTGTTTGGTTAAGTGAGAAATAAACATGTACCTAATTTAAGTCTACTCATTCAAAGAAGTGCGGGTGGTCCTTTGCAATAAGGATACTACGAAGTACTGAAGCCACCACTTAAGGAATTACTTCCGGGCTATTGTAATCAGGTCTTAACATAAAAGGGCGCACAAAACTGCATCCACAAGTGATTCAAATAGTAATGGAAAAGCATCATCTCAATTTGGTAATCTAAAGTTTGGAAATCCATGATATATTTAAGCAACGTTTTTTAGCTACACGTGAACTGTGCAGGATGCAAAGAGCTTAAATTGGCAATTAAATTGTTTGTCAGCAACGGATGCTTTATAATAGTCGATTATTATTAATTAATTATAATTATTTGAAATCAAATGACTCTCAACAAGCATTTCTAACTCAAAGCCATGTTTTCCACATTCTTTGGCAATCTGATTAGAATTAATCGTTTAAGTAGAATACTATGCTAACCGCAGAATACTTGCAAAAACGGTAGTACTGATAAGCTGCACTTTTGGTGTTAGAACATACAGAAATTCTATATATAAAAATAATAGAAAGCAATTTCAGCTCAATTAATATCCACAAAATACACAAAAAGATCTACCGTTTAGAAACATGCAGATTACAGCAATGCTAATGATATATCTTAAATTAATTGGTGATTTGGTCCCAATGAGTGAAAATCTCAACAATTGTACTATAACGGTAGGTGTTTACCAGAAGTAATATTTAATCTTGGAGTTAATAAAAAACGTGTTCATTTTAGATATATTTTATTACTTCTTGTTTATTCTTGTAACTAATCACTTAGCATCCAATGCCTTCTTGAGATAATATGTATGTAATGACTGTTTTATGAATGAATATCATTACATGACACACCGGGTAAAAAAAGGCTGAACATGGCATTTAATGCATTCCTCAACAAAACAAATAGCATACATTAATGTCGTACTTGTATGTAGCGGCATGTTTAATGTATACTAGCCATAAAAAAATTGAGAAGACCATAGATAACGTTGGGAAATCATTTTCCTTGAAGCTCTGATACCAGGATGCGCTACATTATGTAGTTGTTGAAACAACTTATAGCGAAATGGTTGAGGAACGTAAGGTCTGGGATTTTTCTTGCTTACATCCGCCCAAATAGGTGATTGACCGGGATTTCGAATTTGAACCAATTTGAAATTATTGCACTCTCGAAAATGTTGCAGTTCTTTGTCCGTTTGTTGGGCACGAGAAATTTCCTCGTAATTAATTGAAGAATCGGGCATATGAATAAGTTGCACTCTTGTTAATGCGTCAGCGGGAATATTTTGTTGTCCTTGAATATGTCTAATGTCACTAGTATAATGGGAAATATATTCAAGTTGACGAAATTCGCGTGGCAAGTATGCATCACTATTGTTCTTTATTGCCGTACATAAAGGTTTATGGTTAGTATATATACGAAAGTTTCTGCACTCAACATAATACTGGAATCTTTTTATCGAAAAGTAAATTTCTAAAAGTTCGAGTGAAAAAACACTATATTTTTGTTCCGTAGGGGTTAGTTTACGTGATCAAAATGCTAATGGTTTCCATATGCCGTTATTCAGTTGCTGGAGTACTCCTGCAATTGTGGTAGATGAACTATCAGCAGCAATACTAATTGAAGCGTCGAGTTTAGGATGAGTTAGTAGTGTATAGCATTGATTAAAGCATTTTTTGCATTGTTCAAAGATTGTACTTGCTTGCTATTTAAAATGATAGGTTTTTGAGAGGCTTTGCCTGGTATAACCAGATTATTTAGTGATGCTAATATTTCAGCACAGTTTGGAATGAATTTATGATAATACGAAACTAGGCCAATAAAATTCCTAAGGTTATTTTGATTAGTAGGCAATGGAAATTCTGCAATTGCTTCAACTTTTGTAGTTTGTGGTTTAATTCCGCTAATATTTACAGTGTGTCCCAAAAGTCAATTTCTGAGACACCAAATTTACATTTATCCACATTTACTAGAAGCCTATTGTCTCTCAATCGTGAAAAGACTTGTTGCAGATGATTAAGATGTTGTTGAGCATCTTTACTAAATATTAAAATATCATCTACGTAAAAAAATATAAAAGATAGTCCTGATAATATTGTATCCATGAATCGGATCCACGAGCTTGTTGCATTTCTTAAATCAAAACACATCCTTTTGAATTGGAAGAGGCCTAGTGGTGTGGTAATTGCTGTTTTGTGAACATCATCAGGGTGAATGGGGATTGCATAGTACGCCTTCTTCAGATCTATTTTGGAGAAAATGGTAGCGCCTTCTATTTTCCGGGTGAAGTCACTTAAGAATGGTGTTGGATATCTGTCAGGAACTGTAATTGAATTCAACCGCCTATAATCTCCGACCATTCGATAAGGTTCCGCTGATGGTGTGTTCTTCTTATTTGGCACCAGGTGGATCGGTGTGGACCTCGCTAGCTGATCGTTCAAGAACACCTGCTTCTATGAGCTCGTTCAAGTGTTTTTCTAGAAAGAGTAGTTGATTAGGATTTAATTTTCTAGGCTTAGCTCTAACACTAGAATTAGTTTCTGTGTCAATTTTATGAGTAATCGAATGTTGGATAGGTCTGTTGTAATTAAAGGGTTGTAGTAATTCAGAAAACTTCTTATGTAATAGGTTTGTATAAACGTTACGATCATCGTTATTGTTACCAATTTCTGAAGATACCTGTGTAGGTAAAGAAAGGTTAGTAACAACGGTACTGACCTGGTCACCATGATCATTATGATCATTAGAAGACGTGTTTGCAGCTTTTGTCGATGTCAAATTAAATGTGACAGTTTTATTGACACAATCAATATTTAAATTATTTGTTTGTAAAAAGTCCAAACCAAGGATAGGAAATGTGACACTAGCTATCAAAAATTTCCAGGGTTGGCGCTGTATATAAAAAATGTCAAAGTCAAGTGTCAAATCTACTGTACCTAATATGGGAATGTTCGTATTGTTTGCAACTTTTAGGTTATCAGTAAAATTTTGTCTGCTTGTATTTTGGAATAACTTAGCAATTTTTGGTGTTATTATAGAATATTGGGATGCAGTGTCAACGACAAAAGAAATATTGTTAATCGTATCTGTCAATTCGATGAAGGTTGATGAGACATTGGGACAAACTCTGCTATCCTCATCATTTGATATAGCAGAGCTGACAATTAGTTTTTTTTCTGGTAGGAACAGTTGCCTGTACATTTGCGGGCATTGTCTTGGAACCTAGCGTGGTAGTAACACAGGCTAGATACCTTTGAGCAGTCAGCACTAGTAGCAGTATTAACTCGTGGTTTATAATTTGTTGAAACACGAGGGATTGACGTGCGAACATTTTAAATTTGACTTAGTTTGCCAGAAAGGTTTTGTATTTGATCATTTAGTTGGTCAATCTTATGTTGTAAATTTGTATGTAATTGATCAGGTTTTGGAGTCTCGTGTAATTCGTTGATCATATCAAGTCTTTCTACAAGATCTGACATAGGTAAATGTAATAAATTTATTGCTTGAATTTTTAAATGGTTCGGTAATTTCGCTATTAGAAAATCTTTGAGAATTTCATCGTCAAAGTTCAAGTCCTTTGACAGTGTTCTAATGTCAGCCACCAATTCCTTGACTTCCCCACTGAATGTCAAACTATCCAGGAGTTTTGAAATTCGCGAAAGGCGTGAGCCTACATGAAAATTTTTTATGGCATTTTTCAAAACAGAATACGGTTGTCTGCGAGGTACGTTTACTATGAGATCTTGGTGGTTAGTTATAACATCATTTGGCAAGTTCAAGGTTAGAATATCATATCGTGTGCGTTTGTCGTTTATATTAAGATGAATAAAATAACGGTCTAATAAAGTTAACCAGGATTCTATATTTGAATTGTCAAATGTCGGAAATGGAATATGAGCAGCCATATTTAATATGAAATTGAATTAAGTTATACTTATCTTAATTAAAAAAAGGTATATTCCGATATTGGTTCAGAATCGATAAGCTAGCGACTGTCCAATCAATCCAATTGTAGATGCCGTAGTTGGTTGATGCAGAACTAAGTGCTGTTAGTTGTATGCAGAGGAACCGACTAGCACGTGTTGGAAGCAGGACACATTATAGCTTGATTCAGATCTCCTGATGTGTTTGATTCTTCTTGTTGATTACTTATCGTCGAAAGGTCACCAGTTATAACGGTAGGTGTTTACCAAAAGTTATATTTAATCTTGGAGTTAATAAAGAAACGTGTTCATTTTAGATATCTTTTATTACTTCTTGTTTATTCTTGTAACTATGGCAATCACTTAGCATCCAATGCCTTCTTGAGGTAATATGTATGTAATGACTGTTTTTATGAATGAATATCATTACAGTACTAAGCACCTAAGCATGTAAAAATCTTAGTGAAGAGTCTTTATTAGCTATGCTTAAAATGGTCAGAACGAAATAAACTTTGCCCTGGAGTTAAAAATATTAGCGAATTAACTCTTGATTAGATGTACTTAAATTAGTGCTGTTTTATGTTTATCTCATTGTTATGAATAAATTGTAAAGTTTTTTATAAATTAGTAAGTAAAAAGAAATGAAAAATTGTAAAACTGAGTAAAATGAATTTTGAATTGCAAAATCTGTATAGAAACATAAAGTAATCTTTTCGTTCGAAACAGACAAAAGATTAAGCAATTTGCAATCGTATTGACAATATAAGCAATGATGTAAGGACGCATCATCCCCTTTCGTGTTTTCTATTCATTGGAATATCACTTTGTTGAATGCCGAACTCTTTTAAGGTACATTTTCCTTCTGTTTTCGCATTACTCAGGAGTTCCATTTGTTTATTTGTATCGCTTATGGTGCAGCCAGGCGCGAGTATATTCGATGTTATCAGAACGTGCACATTTTCTAAAGTAGTTGTTCATGATATAAATTTGTAGCCTTATAGTACGTGACCTAAATTCTACAATTTTGTTCGCCATTTGTGATCCTTGTTGACTTTTGAGTTTTGAGAATTGGTACATACAACTCATTGTCAATAAAGATTTGGTTAGTTGATTATAATTTAAATATACTTTAAGCCACGGTAATTCTAGTTTTTGCATTTGTTACATTTCTATATTTATTAATGTAATTTAGTATATTAATACATTTCGAGCTTTTCACAACTTTGTTTTTTGTAGCTGGTGTCTGCACATATTTGAGTCGAGTTTTTGTAAATTTAGCGTGATCCTTTGTACATATTTTAGTTGGTGAGCTTCTGACTACTACACAGATTATTACAATAGTCAAAGGTGAATGACAATTATTTCTAACTGTGAATAATTAATAACTGCCAAACAATAATTGCTGAATAATTATTAATAATGAATAATTGAATAATGATAATTGTCCATAAGATAAGACTAATAAACTTTGTATTGAATATTCACTGCCCCGGTGGTAGCTATGGCCCTGACTCATTGTACAAATTTAGGAATATAATAATATTATTATTATATTCCTAGATTTGTACAATGAGTGAATGAGTACTTAATTTGGAGACTTGTACGTTAGCATTTGTTCTAAATTTAGTTAATGTGTATTTGCATTATTCACAAAAGCACTGTGAGGTTATTAACTATTGGACCTGTGAACGACTTTTGCGAGGTTAGCAACGTTTATGTGCTTCTTTTCATTTACTGTGACTTTAACTAAAGGGCTTTTAAATATTGGCAGTACGAATTAGGTACCTGGTAAATTGGAACAATAATTTACTTATATTATTTATCTCCGATTAGTTCTTGTGGTGGTAAAAAGAAGTGTTAAGGGCTCTCACGTTAGCACATCTATTTGTAAATAAAACATGCAACGGTTCAACTCTTAGTGCGGTTCTGTATAGTCCAGTATACTCGCCCGGTTTAATTTTGCCTACTTAAGTTTATTTTAAACGTTGTTTTCTTATATTGAAAGTCACCTTCATAGTTTATTCAGATAAAATATTTTCGTTAAGTTAAAAATGCAGACTTCTCTTAATGCAATTGTCGCCCTTGTAAATACCAAACGTTAAATTTTCAAATGTTTTTACGGCTTCATATGTCGTTTTGTAGCGAAAAGTTTAGTTAAAGCTGAATTTACAAATACTTAGGGTTAATATCGGCTTTTTAATAAAGAAATAAATTGTCAGAAAACACATTAAACTTTTAAATTTATAGATCCTGTATGTATGTGCTTGTTGGCTATTTCAGACAAAAGCAGAATTTTACTAGAAGGCCACCTGCAAATAATATTGGGCTCTCTTTAGTAAGTAGATTTTAAGGGGAATGGAATTCCCGAAGGTTTTCGTTGGAAATGTTCTGGAACAATGTGACGTAATTATCCCTCATTAGCTTAGGAGAATCCCGCCATTTCTTTTACTGGTTCATTTAAAAATTTGCCCTTCTTAAAATCATACCATTGCCGAAATATTTTCAATTTGAACAGTCAGTCTAAGATAGTTAAGTAGTAAGAACGGACCGAGCGGAAGCTAACTTCTCGCGTTGATCTAGGGCTGCTACCTCAGAGGAGTCCCCAGTGGAGATTTCTGTAGTTGGTGTTTCTAAAATTATAGTTTTTAAAGTATGAAACAATGTTATAGTTTTGCAAAAAGTACAATTGAGTTGTACTAATATCGTTTTGTGTATTTAGTTCCGTTACAGTGCCGAAAGTTTATAAGTTTTAGTTTATAGCTGAATTGTGTAGGTTGATGAAGTTAACCAAATCATTATAGTTTTCCGTTCTTAAAAACAAAACCTGTGAAGTCACGTTACAATAAGAAGTTATTTGCTTCGATATATCGTTCGATTTTGGTGTTAATAAGTTAGCAGAAATAACTTAGTTCTTCGTGTTCTAAAATAAATTGAAAGAAAATTCAATTTCGAATAAATTTAACAATATAATAATGGACGTGTCGAACTTGTGTCTGTTGTACATAAACTTTATTAGGTTAATATAATATCATTTCCTTAATACAGAAAAATAGTTAATAAATAAAAATTTTATCGCAAGTTAGGAGTTTCTTCGTGTTGTTAATGCCGAGTTACTATTGAAATAATTTTTTGTAATTATTATTCAAAATACCTTCGTTAAGTATCCATCGTATCTTGTTCAAGATTTTCAAAGTTCTACAATTTATAGTTGTGAGGTACTTCGTACCAATGTTCAGTGATTTTTAATGGCCTTTTTTGTGCAAGTGAAAATTTAGTGTATTTTATAGAATTATCCTGTATTGTTTTATGCAGGAGTAACGAATATATCATTTTTTAGAAGTAAGTTTACTGTTTACATTTTCATTGGTATCAATATTTTGTTTTTGCTTATCAAGGATCCTTAACTAAAGCTTCGGTAATATTGTTTTTTAAAAATTACTGTCTTTAAAATTATTATTTGAAACAAATCTTTATTCTGTTTTTTTTAATAATTGAACATTTTTAACATTTAACTTTAACTACTACTGTTATTGATTTTTTTGATGAACCAACTTATTATTTATGAATAAATGAGTATTTAAATAATTTATCATTGGATTATATCTGACCATCAACTTGTGAAAGTCTTTAAAATCATGTTTTTTATTACAATTAAACCAGTATTTTCATGTACTTGTGATTACTGAGTAAGGTCTTAGGAGCAGTTGGCGCCCACATATATACATTTTATTGTGTCTAATATCCCTATTTTTTCTATAAATCTGAAGGCTATGCAAACTAATACCCTCGACATGAAGAAAAATTAAAGTAAAGAGTTTGCTATGTCGGAGTTATAATGAGTTATAATTACTTAGCTAAGTTGGCGAATGCTTACTACCATTAAAGATTTCAGTTATTATGATAAGAATTGCTCTAAAACTACGCCGTGATATTATAACATTAACATCACTGAAGCTATTGCTCTACTCAATTATTTATTTTTCTATTTGTTATTATAAAGCTTCTTATCGTATTGTATTGTATCGTATTATAATTGTGTGGCGTATTATGTGTTTTTGTTATTGACACAGAAAGCTTTTAGGCATGCATATACGTTTTATTGGGAAACGCTTACCACATCGGTAGCAGTTGCAAATGTGTTTTGGAACTTTACAGGTAAGGTTGGCGAGAGCTATTAAAGTCGACTCTTGGCAGTTATTGGAGAAGAAATCACGTGTGAATTACAACCTCACATTACTTAGCCGACAACCGACAGAACTGCGGTTAATACTAGTTGTATACCGATATACTTTTGTGGGTAAATTGCATTTTAGACTATTACCATAAAAACACATTTCGCTTGATTATGAGATTTTCTGTTCACACAGTTTTACAAATAAAGGGCTTCATTAAAAATGATACCAGATTCTTATCGATTCAAAACTTCTTAAAGCACGTAGACATCATAAAAGCAGTAATTATATCTAACAAAACACATACAGTCTGATAATAAGATAATGCAACGCAATCTCTCTGAATTACTGAGGTAATTTTACAACTTTTAATCTAAAAATTTTTAATCTTTCTTTTGATAAAAAGGTGTTAGTTAATTGCAAGCCATTACAATAGCTACGGATTTCTGAATTTTCTACTAAGAGTATTATAATAATAATCTATTAAGAATCAGGAGAAAATATCACGATAATAATATAAAATAAGATTCATCAATCAATATAAATCATATTTATTTATTTGTTTAATAAAAATAAAACATACAGTATGGGTTTATATATCTGGATCATTATCTAGTCTGTTAATGAGAGGAGTTTATATTAGATCAAATTTCTAGGCAGAACTCTAAGAAGCGGTTGATATATTTATTTGTGTTCTCGTTTCTCACTCAACTTTCAAAGTGCAAGTTATACAAGGTCTTAGATTTCCTGGAAATGATTTCAACAATAAGTAAAAGCACACGCGTCTACTAACAAAGAAACCATAAGTTTTGGTCTGAACTTTCGTGTTTGTTCAGGTAAAGTAAGCAAAATGTACCGAACCAAACTCTATATTTGTTCACGAAATAAGTGAAACAAATGTAGCGGAGTGCTGAAAATTCCGCTCCAACATTTTTCACCAGCCACAATTTCACTTCTCCCACCTAAGTCTCGTCCTACAATATATTTGAGTAAAACATACAAACGATGCGAATACGAGTACAAATACTCTAGAGCTCAAGACAAATGGAGCACATTTGGCATCATTTTTTTCCTTTTCTAGGGGAATATTTTAAAATTTACCTTCACTTATGTTAGGTTCATATTCTTAAAATTTCCTGTTATTTCGTTTTATAAAGCGACAATAATGTCTGGTATTTTAATTCATTAGTCGAGAACCTGCGGTTTGCTTGCTGAACGTGACCGTAAACCTCTCAGTAACTTAAAGCGGAGAAAATATTACACCCGTATATTTCTTTTTCCGTAGGAAAAGGAATTTATTGTAGGGATTTATCTTCCTTTATCAATATAATAAATTTAGAAAAAATGAGGAATAATATCTTAGAATAAAGTAATGTAGTACCTGTGGAAATTGTTATGTAAATATAAAATATATGTAAAAGACAACGTCATTAACTACTTTTCAAACAGAAGAAATTAAGAGATCAATTTTGATATTGGAGATTATATACATGAGGTTTGCATAAAGCGGATATTCAGTTAATTTTATTTGATTTTCATGAAAATGAAATGTATACTCGTCTGTACAGTAAATGTTAGTTCAATGTAAAAATAAAAAGCAAAAGCAAATAGAACCTAGTCAGTAACATGGATGAAACGTTATCAAATTTTTATGTAAATTAATTGTAATTACAAATTATATTTTACATACATCCTTATCGATTAAAAATATTCAACGCTTGCCTGCTCTAATGAGTTCTCATTCATTTTAAGGATATCGTATAGCTTTATTGGTGGCTCAAGTGCGTCCTGAGTGCGTTATTTAATAAAGACCCTTGACCTACCCATCCACCCCCCGACTTATCTAACTAACTTCCTGGACCTAACACACCCATAACCTTCCCCGACCAAATTAATCCCCTTAATTTTTTAATTTTCGAATTTTTCTGACAAGTGATACAATATCGTAATACTTCTGAATCGATACATCTGTCATAAATGTTTCAAAATTTGATGTTGATTTGATTTTTTAATATTATTACAAGAAACATCTATTTTGAATTTGGTGCGTTACTTTATCATCATCCTGTATACACCAAAAGGTCCATATGGCTATAATCTTTCTCTATTCCTTTCGACTTTTGCTGGTTTTTCTGTTTTCTTATACTCTTATCGTTTCATGATGCCCTTTATCATTTTCCACATTTTTTTGGAGGCCCTCTACTTCTTCTCTTTGGTTCTTTGTTGAACATTGTTTTAGTGGTTTTTTTGTAATTCATTCTTGTGGGATGCCTCAGCCAACCTGCTATTTTCTGTTTAACAATATTTATTATTGTACTACCCTCATATGGGCTAGCAGCTCTTTTGTTTTTCTCTTTTATTCTTCTATACATTTTTTCTAATATTTTCTTTTTCCACTTCGCTATCTTGTTTTTAATTGCTTCTTAATAGCCACACTTCATCCTCGTAACTTACAATTGGTCCTATTATACTTTGTTTTATATACCCGCACTCTAATGCTTTTTGGTTATTTGATACTATTAAACAGGGTTGGAAAATGTTGCTGAGTTGCCATTTAATATCGTATATTTCGTCTTCTGATTGACTTCTAAATCAAACTTTCTTGCTTTTGTGTGTGTGTTATTATAAGTAGTCCTTATAGTGCTTCTTTGGCACTAACCAGTATTATTAAGTCATCTCTAAATTAAATGCTTAATGATCTTTTTTATGTTAATTCCACTTCATCTTATGTTTATGTTGAATTAATATTCTTTTTTATATTATCTTCAGTTTTCACCAATTGGTCATTTTGACTTAATGTATTCATCACAATAGTGTTTGTGGTACATGGAATAGCTGTTATTGGTTTACAGGGTGTCATGAGTTAGAACAAATTAAGACATCAAAAGGAACAAAAAAGTCTTAATAAATTTATTTCTATGTTAATAAGCTTTCGAGTAATTTAGAAAAAACCATTGCCATATCTGGCAACCTTGCTTAAGTATAATCGCAGCTGGGTCTTGACCTTGTTTTAGAAAATCAAACAAACTGATGATGACAGCCGTTGTTTAAAAATAATAAACATCCGAAGTAGATTAGTCGGATGACTAATTATACGAAAATTGTAATCGGCACCGTAAACAAAATTTGTTTGTTGTACGTTAAAATCACGCTAATTCATAACAAACCAACTGTAAAAATAAGACAATAATTGATCTACATTTTATATTTATTAATTTCCAGAATATTTTCAAAATTTCTTGACGTATTTTTTTTAATAAAAAATACTACCTTATGTAGTCTTCTCTTTAATCTTCTCTTTAAAAGATATTCTCTTATAAAATCATTAAAAACTGTTATTAGATAAACAAAGTGCTTTATTGACAAATTATCATTTCAAAGTTCAACAAACTACCAACTCAGTATTATCTCACTCTAATAATAATAAAAGGGTATTATTTACACAGTTGCGATCAGGGATTGACCCAAATATTCTTCATTAAATCATTAAATTGCAAAGTTCTAAACAAAACGTGCTTTATTTCAATGTCAAGAAACTCCACATCAGCATTTTGTGCGAATGTAGAGCAAATTTTATCACAGATTTTACAGGGTTGACACGTTTCTTAATTGAGTGAAATGAATTTGTAATTGTAAAAAAATTCAATTTTACGCGGAAACGGCATACGATAGGATAAAACGTTATTAAGGTTTGTTGTTGTGATAGTTGAGATGCATCTGCCGACAAAGCCCCATACTTAAAGTACTATTACTAACGCGGAAAAATGATGTTAAAGTTTCCAACTTTCTTATTTTTTTTCTGAAAAAGTAGTACGTTCTAGAAGAAAGTTGCATAAGACTTTTTTGTTCTTTTTGGTGTTTTTTATCACCCCTTGAAATTAACGCGTTATAACTCATGACACGCTGTATATTATCATAAGCCTGCATGAAATCTATCGAAAATAGCAAGTATTTGTATTTCGTTTCTTATTCTTCCTTGACTCATTATAAAAGTGAATATTTGATTAGTCACTTACTTCTGCGCTCATCCGACCTACTTAGTATTCATCTTTTTTCTGTTTTGCCATGCTGTTTAGTTTTTTATTTATTAAGACAGTCAATGTTCTGGAACACACATTCAATAACGCATTTTGTGTACTGTACGGTAAAGTCTCTCCTCATTCATTAAAAATTACACAGGCTAGCCATATTTGCGTTATAAGTTCTAAGATTTTCTTTTCTAGTCAGGACCTTCCTCACTTTAACAATTTGTTTTATTCGTTTTAAAACATTTTGAACTTTAAATCGGCTTTGAAACGATTTTCTTTGGTTTAATCAACGGTTTTTGTGGTTTGTTTCCACCCCGCCTATGACATTGTCTGATTATTCTAGCTCCTTTTTATGTTATTGTAGAGGTAAACTGCGTTAGGTTTCAAATATTGTTGGTTCTGCTTCTTTCGTTTTCTAACTGGACGTTTTACGACTGGTTCATGAATGTGCGTGTGCGCGCGCACATGTTTGCGTGTGTATGTAACACTCTTTAATATTCCTGAGTTGGAAAATTTTATATCGCATTTTCGTGAATTTAATAAGTTTGATGTATTTTCAGATTTACTACAATGTTTAGTATTATTTTGGTTTCTAGGTTAATATTTCTTCGTATCTCGTTAGAGGATTCCGTAAAACGACTTCACATGTAATACTAAAAGGAAGCCGTTTAAGAGCTGGAGTAAGTGATTCAGTTCTTATTTAAACAAATCGTCTTGACTACTTTTTATTTTCTGAGATTTTAGAGTTATAAAAGTTTATCTGATTTTCAGGGTTACTTTTCTTGTCGTATTGCTTTTTCCTTTTCGATTTGGTTATTTACCAGTCCTGGACTAATCCCTACTGTATTGCTTTTAGAGCCGAGTCTACACTTTATATTTTCGTAGGTCATGATGCTGAAGGGTTATCATTCCCCTGAAGCCAGCCGACGTCAAGGCAGATAAAACTACATGTTAAAGACAATAGCGATCAGTAGCGAGGATTACGATTGAAGTGTGTGTGGTAAACAAAACTGTTAATTGATTTATATTTAAAAACGTCACATGAAGGTTTTCTGTTAAAATGAATACAAAATGGTATGAACGGGAAAAATTCAAATTCTAACACGAAAAACTCTGTTTATCTATACTATCTCTCTTATACAGGTTAATTATAAACTCCTTTAAAGAAAATGTAACTTTCTAACAGTGACTAGAAAATAGTATGCCTTGGCAAAAGTAGTGTCCGCACCTACACCGAAAAGAATATTTGCATTGGTGCTGAAGGTATTACAAAGAACGGCTATTTTAGGAATTAAAGAAGTACAAAAATACACTGGGAAAATAGTCATTTTTATTTTCTAACTTGAAGGCGTTTTTTGCTCGGCACCTTTCAATTTTATATTAAAGACTGAGGTATAGTGCGTCATATCCAACGCGCTATATTATATCTATAGTGAGATATCTTTTACAGTTCTGGTTTTATAAGGTAGAATCTCTTCTGTATTTCTTCGTATGATTGATTAATTTAATTATTCAACCCTCAGCTTTCGGACTTAGAAAGGAAAGGTAAACAATGATTAATTAATTAAATTGAATTTAAGTAAAAAAACGTTTATTATAGATCTATAATTTAACGTTGTTAACGTAATTGTTTCATAATTGTTAATTGAGTCTTTTAGTAAACACTATATAATTATTTATACTTTTTGAATTAATTTCTACAACCAAGAAATACTCGGAAATAATAAATCAGTTTAAAAAATTTATAAAGAAAAAGCAAATGTTAATAAATGAGAAAACAAAGATAAAAATGCAGAAATTAATTAAATTAGTTGTCATTTTCTGCTGTTGTACTTTATCCCTAAAGGTTATTGAATGAATTATGCATAAATTATAAGTGGAAGGTGAATTTGATACTAAAATACATATAAAAATTAGTTGAACAATGTTAGAAACCTGGTATTGAGTTGTATACGTTAGATCTGCAAAACTTTTACTTCAAAATTTTCTTGAAATCCTTGAACTAAAGATTTCAAGGTGTGTGATTATTGATGCATCTTCATTTCATTAGCGGATGTTTATTTTAAAATAAAAACGCAGAAAATGATTTTATCCCGTATGAATTAATAAAAAAAATGATTTATGTTATTAATAAATATGATCGTGTGATGTTTTCTTCGTAATAAGTTTCCAGTCGGATATCTTGGAAATTACATAAGAAGTTTGGTTTAAGATAATTAGGATAAAGTGTTATATTAGATGTAGTTTACACGGTTGTTAATCAAAAGTTTCCCGTGTTCTCCGGTTAAAGCGCTAAAGTTTTAATAAAATGTTAAACAATATGAGAAACTTTAAAATTATAAGTTTTTTTATTTTAACAGTCGCAATGGTGAGTAACTACATAAAAGTAATTTAAAATGCGGGCTTAATGGTAAGCATTTGATCGTTGACCATTATATAATTTTATAATTACATTATGATATGATGTACATGGAACAATCATGTAAGTAAATATAACAACCCTTAATGATATAACTTTTAATTATTATTTAACCCTCGCTACCTGACTGCTTTAAAACTTCATCGTGGCCACCTAGGGTCATTTTTGACCACATCCTAAAATTACTTGTTTTTCTAGAAAATACATAGAATTTTGAGTGCGTAGAAAACTAAACATTTCATATTTATTGAAGTGAAGTTTACATTTAACTTGTAAAAGATTATTACAGTTTCAAAATTTATAATATACTATCTCTATAAAACGCGAAATCTTATTGGCGTATCCTTATTTTCTCATTTGCCATCAATGCATATTGTAATGATTACTTCCTCTTTTGTTTGAAGCATACAGTTTATATTTGTTGTTATTAAAAGGTTTATACTATTTCTTCAAGTTCAAAAGATTAATGAAAGACTTGCTTAATTTTAGTCTTACTCTTGTATCTCTCCTTAATGTAAGATCTTCGTAGACTCCATAAAACTATTCTACTCGTTGTTACAAACGATATTCATAAATTAATAAATAAACAGGAAAAATACACTAAATTACTATACCAACAGCAAGCACAGCAAAACATTTTAAATGTTTAGTTTCAGTTTGTATACTTGTGCACTTCTTTTAAATAAATATCACCAAAAGTATTACAATTTTTATTAAATTAATTAAATTTGTGTCATACCAACAAGATATTTTCACTTTTATTAAATCAAATAATTACATACATTTATTAAATCAAATGATGATAAATAAAGCAAATGCAGATGGTTTATTTATTGACAAAACTAACAACAGTGTCTTCCACTGCTTGGTCCTATTTATAAACAACTTACTAAAGAGTGAAACCAGAGTTCTTAGAAAAACGTGCCCTACAAATTTTTAATAATCTCCCGGCTAGCTTTACGCATTGGCTAATGGGACTATAGTCCAGCTCAGCATATCACTTTGTAATAATCATGAGAGATAGTGACAGCTAGTTAATTGAAAGTCAACTGGGAAGTGTGAAAACAGGGCAAGTACAAATTTTTTGCAGAATTTTAAAAACCTTTATTAAATATATTATTATGATTTATCACTTACCATAGTACATTGTTACATATTTATTAGTAATTAGTAGTATAAAAATGGGATTACAATATATCATTCTATCTGATGGAGTGCACGTCATTTTTATATGTAAAAATGAAATTCCACGTAATGTTATAGTTTTAAAAAAATTGACAGAAAATCCACATGCAATGTACCATATTTTCAATATTTCTCATTGATATTCTAAGAAGTCAACGCTGCTGATTTATAAAGCTAAGCCTTAACGGTGCTGATTGTATAGTATGGGAATTTTAAAAAGCGGGCGGGATTATCACTACAGTTTCAATTTAAGATTTGCTTTTACAATAGTGCACGTTTAAATTGTGGCAAACAATTGCCCATTTCCGTTTTCTAATAAAAATTCTACACTTAATTTCTACAAAAAAAAGCTATTATTTATTTTGAGCGTTTGGAAGAACCTCGCAGGATAATTCATATCCGTTATTAATAAATAAAATTAGTTATTTACTAACTGTTTTGCTAAACATTTTAATATTTTACTTAAAAATATTTCTGTTTGAGAGAGGTCGCAAAATTGTGTAAGCCCATGATGATTTTATAGCTTGGCACTGCTATAGAGCTGATAAACCTTTCTAAATTTAAAGTGATTCGAATTTGTGTTAATTTTCTCATTGATTAAAAATGTCAAGTTTGGTTTGTTTGGACCACTTAAAAAAATCCCTCGCTTGATATTGTAGAATTCGTGTAGTTTTCGTACCCTGTAAGTCAGTCCTGTGTCGGCCTGCTGGCTAGCATGGATGTTTATTATTATCAAATCATTGATATGGAAATTGGTATGAATCTTTTTCAGTGTTCAGTATTGCTGATTGTGTTAATACGGAATTAATTCAGTAAAGAAAATTAAGTACAGATTTAGCATTGCGAGTCGTGTTTAGTACCAGTGTGCGTGTATTTCGGTACAATCTATTTAGAATAGAGCTTAGTGTTAGTCATTTAAACATTATATTGATTAAAGAATCAGTTTAAACTTAGTTGTACGCACTTTTTTAAGCTCCGCGATCAGGCGCCAAATTGTAACCTACTTTTTCTAACACAAAAAAACAAATTACTTTAACTTTCAAAAGTCTTACACAAACTGTACAACACAAAATTTGCAATACTTACTGCACAACTCAAGATTGCCACGGCTGAGATCTTTCTACGAATTTGAATTCAGGTCGCAGGTATTGTTTCCACAACTCCAAATTATAAAAGAATAGATAAAGCTTTAAGACATAAGAAAATGCATATTATTAGGGCGCCATCTGATTAAGAAAGTCCAGTAATTTTATAAAAATATTGACTCGATACCAGTAACCAGAAACTGGAACCAAATCTAATAAATTTAATTTAATTTTGTTTAGTCATAATCGGTTATGTCAAAGTTAGGTTGAATAAAATATTTAAAGACTTTCATAAATATATGAAAGGTTTCGTTTGACGGCATTTTGCTTACAAGGGAATGTTTTAAAGCTATGAATTTGAACTTTCATACGTTTTAACTATAAGGAGATTTTTGTTAACGCCAATATTAGATTTTAGCCCTTACAAGCTCGGGATTAATAACAATCTTGTTCTGAAATAATTAATTTTCTTAAGGAAGAAATATTTGATCCGTATCGGAACGCTTTAGCTTGCATTTTCGCACCACTTAAAATGCTGAAATTCAAAATATTGTTTAAAAATTTATTCCTAATTGACTCTTTTGTACTTGAAATAATATTTGCAGTTCCAACATAAATAAATTTTACCAAACTACCAGATCCGTACTGGGATTTCTTTAATATTTGTTAGTTTAGAAAACGTAACGTTACAAGTGAGTGTTTCTTTTTGAAAGCGGAACTACTGGGTGTTAACGTAACCCTGTCCGATCCCAGAAGCATGGGCCAATGTAGAAGCATTCCAATATAGTGGCTGAGTTTTGGACACGTTATTTTGTGGACAAGTTACATGCGGTTCCAAGCTGAGTTACATGCGGTGTTAGGACTGTTTTGCTCTTTAAAATCTCACTATCACTGACAAGGATCAAGTCGACTTCGCCATGCCGCAGTCATTCTTCCTAATTCATTTTGTATCTACTTTTTAATCTGGTCTTCACTTACTGTTTCAATACATGAATTCTTTGCAGATATATAATTAAGTTTTTTTAAATCTGACGTGAGTGTACTATTTTACTATGAACATTTACCGTGACTGACTTCTTCAAAGTGTCGTGTAAGATAGGTATTCTATTCTTTGTATTACTCGTATTAATATTATTTATTATTACTATTAGGCATTCTAGTTAATTAATTATTTAATAAATAAAATAGTTCAAATTCGGAAATTAATTTTAAACTCTTTATATATTAATAAAGTATTGAAATTTAAAAATTCTTATATAATATAATTTTATAAGCATCACTAACAAATACATTAGAAAAAGTTATTCATTTACGAAGATAAATTTCAACAGTTTTGGCAGGTTTCAAATACTCATCAAAGAAATAAAGAAAAACAAATAGGGAATTTACTAATGTTAATAATCGAACACTGTTCCAAAAAAACGATAAAAAGTAAAAACAGTGTTCAAAAGATAAATAGTATTATGAGATAGCTCAATTCCAATACGGAAGTGGAAACCGAAATCTTCGAAAATAAAAAAATATTTGGAAAGCCATCGAAATTAAAATTACAAAGATCAGTTTCGTTTACTAATATTAAATTCTTAGCCATTTTAAATTAAAAAAAATGACAGTTATTTTGCTCCCTGGGAGCATTACAAAGGTCAATCTAAATTGTTTAATTGTTACAAATTATTTTATTTCAAATAAAACTACAGCTACAATGTAGCTTGCAATTAAACACAGAGTTTAAGATTAAGGTAATAATAATACTAATAATAATAACAGATTGAATAATTTTTTATACACATTTCTGTTTGTTGTGGCTCCTACTACTTCATAAATTTTAAATGTGTTTATATTTGCATTCCAACCCAATTTTACCTAATTTTCAAACAATGCAATAACAAATAGATGATCTTAAAAACCAGATGCTAAGGGTTAAAAGACCCAGGTAAAAAACCTTTAATAAGTGAATTTAGATTGAATTGTTACCTAAACAAAATTTGACTAATAACTTTTTTAAATGAAGAGTAAGTAAACTTAAAACAAACACTAACCAATACAATAGTCCAAATCAACTTATCTTAAGTTATTACATTTAGCAATGGAACAAACATTAAAAACAATTTTTACAAACTTTTTTGCACGGCCGCAACTTAAAAAATACAATAAAAATGTGATAACACGATTCCATAAAACATTTGCAACGCAAGGATTCTGACAGATCAAAAACATCTGCCATTTTAGGATGTCGAAGTGGTCATGACTGAAGGTGCGTATCATGAAGGTCCGGTATACTTTCGATGCGGTCATTATTCTTTCCATATAGTGTTTTGGCGCAAGGTTTTATAAACGTTAATATTTTACATTGTTTACGAACTGAAGGTGTCAACGTTTAACGCGGACGTGCAAACAATATAATTTTGTACTCAATTTGACAAACTTAGTCCACTCTGGGGTGTTCTTCTTTTTCCCGTCTTTACGGTTGTCAAGTTAGTTTAAAAACATGAAAACAACAATAACCCGTGTTCATGAGAATTTATTACAAGGTTCGAAAAATTGACGAATTAGGTTATCTTAGAATCAATATTTGTGATAATGGTTTTAAAGTAACCTGATTCAATGACCTTTTGAACGCTAGTTATATATAATGATATGGAAATTGCGTAACTACAGCAACTCGACTGTAGAAACGGAGTCACTGCTTTACATTTTGTCCATATAAAATTTTATGGAATATCATTAGAGTCAGTGTTTTTACTTTTTCATTTAATCTTTTACGTAAAACCTCACTTTTTAAACTTAAAACGTTTTACAATTAGTCTCACGTGAATTTTAAAATAAGTATTCTATGAAAACTTTTCATTTTCTTCGAGCAATTTCTTACGAACAAACTTAAACAAGAAAGCGAATTACTATTCTATGAATAGAAGTTGGGATTAACAAGAACCTTTTTTCAAGAAGCTTTGAATATAATATGTTCTTTCATTAATTTTAAAAAGGGAAACTTTTACGTAACTTTAAGAGACAAAGCAAATCAAGTAGGCATTTACAATAATTTCTGAATAAACTCTTAAAAAAAAACTTTATCCAATTATGTCAGATTATATTTCAAATAATATAATGACTAAGTTTGTATCGAATTCAGTATACATTTTATAAATTTAAATTACCTGAATCAATTATCTTTAAAAACTTTTTAGCTCAGAAGTTTATAAATCGGAATGCTATAAGATTTTTATAAATTCTAAAATTGATATTAAAAGTTTTCTTGTGTTCTTTTATTTTGATGTTCTTCTTTTACAGAACTTGGTCCATCCAAGCAACATCTTGGAAAAAACGGAGGAAGATTGTGCAAACGAATTAAAATTAGACAAAACAACTATTCAGACATTTGATAAACAGCAGGACAATCCGGCCACTAATACAGATTTTAATAATTTTCTTGCATGTTCATGGAAAAAGAAAGGAATTGAAACTAGTGATGGTGAGATTAACTGGGACAAGATATACGAAATACTTTTTGACGAGTTCCAAACGGAATTTAAGGAACGCTCGAGGATTACTACACTTTTAGGTGGAGAGCTGATAGAAGATTCTGTTAGAAGATGTAATGTCAAGTTTACCAAGAAAGAGTCAGGTGGTGATGATTACAGTGTTGGGAAGCTACGAGAGTGTGTAAAGACAAAATTAGAGGAAACGCTTAATGATTTTGATAGTGTAAAACTGTATTCTCATAAATTGTTTTACAAAATATTTACATATTAATAGATATCTTTAGTTTTTTTAGATAATACGTAATCGGTTTGCTTTTCCATTTGTGTTTTACCTAATGCAACAAAGTAAACGAAGACAGTAAATTAACTTTAATTTTAATTAATTATTATTACAAATTAATAAACACAAAATTAATATTTACTATTTATTATATTATAATTCAATAATATATCTCTATCCTAATGTATTTTAACCTTTTTCTTTAGGTTTAGCTTAACGATATTTCTAACATGCAATTGTGTTGGACTGGCCACAACATTTATCCCCTCCAGTTTATAATTTGCTATCACATCCTTTAACCTTTATATATATTTTAGAATTTGTTCATTTCGCCTTTTACTGTAACTGTAAGATTAATGTTTTTTTATTTTTCAATTTAATCGAAACATACCATATAGATACGTATTTTCCAATTTTATATTAAAACATTACATATATTTTATGATCTAGCCTTCTGTATTAGTTACTGTGATTTAAGGCAAGCTATGATAAATCTTTATTATATTAAATATTTTATTAAATATGATAAATCTACCAGTTTTATAATTTTTGCAATCATTACGATTACCGCTGCCTTTTTGATTTACTAGTTCACTATTATTCCATTGCTTAAAACAGTGAATAGAGTTTATAATAAACGATCCAAATAGTTTTCAATTTATGTAATTTAGTTTTTCAATTCTATGAATAATACCAGGAATACAATAAAATACCTTTACATAGTTATTGCAATACTTAACCGGTTAAAATGATACTCCAATTAAAGTGTAAATTTAATTTTACGGCTAGTTTATTTCCAGTACAATACATAAATGTCATGGGATCGCTAGAATTTAGTGAATTATATTGGAAATGCCTCCGCCAATTCAATACTAACCAATAGTAGTTTCATTATACATGTAATGTAGTATGAGAATGAGTTATAATTGCACATAATTAAACTACATTTATGTAGATAATAATAAGTGATTGTTATATCTATGATACTTAAACTAATACACCTAACATCGCAATTTAAATCTAACTTAACTCAGAAATATATTTTTATTTATTTTCCATATATATAGATTTCCAACGGATAGCCTTAATTACTTTAAATGCTATTGGAAATGTCCGCACTTATTTAACAGCAGCCAGCTGTATCATAGTTTGCATGTATTGTACGAGTTGCTAATGCACAGAATTACACTGCATCTGGAGCAATCGTACCATGAACTAATAGTAATATAATTTCCAGTTATGACATTTGCATATGTAGAACGATTACATAAATAATATAATTTACATATGTTATAATAAAATTCTATTTTCTACCAATCTCAAATTCAATATTATTGGCAACTGACTGGAGTAGCGAGTTATTAGTTATGAGCTTTTCTCAACAAAATTTTATTCTATTAGTAACTCAGTGTGTTTACAGCGCCGGGTAGCAACTTTACTAAATACAAATATACTAGTGCATATAACATACTATATTTGAACTTGAAGTATAACTGCTAACGAGGGGTGGAAAGGGGACAACAGACATGTCATGCAGTGTCAGCGCGGTTTTTGACAAGTCGCTCAGTTCGAGTTCCTTTATGCACGCTATAAGTAGGAAAAGTTACGACTGATTGAATGCATATATATATAGTATGTTGGCAAGAACGACCGATTTTCAAGTTGTTGGGTGTAGTTGAGGTTGAATGAGTTGGAATTACGAGAATGTTCGCTATACATCTGTTCTATGATCTTTATAGACATTCTCGTATATTTTAATAATTATTAGAATTAAGATTAGAAGATTTAATTCTTAAGTTTCTCCGAAACCTAGGTTGTGCAATTATTCCACGTGCAACCAAATTAAATATTTTAAAAATGAGCAAATAGTAAATTTATTGCTACATATAAAAGTAATATATAACAAAATTATATATTGTAATGATTCTTAGTTAGGTCCAATTATTATTGTTCTTGATCAGTTTCGTCAGTACTTACAAAGTCAGTTATTTATTAATTATTTGTATATAGAAAGGTATATATTATCTGGTTTTAGTGCGAGAATATAGTAAATAGATTAAAACCATTTGACTTATTCTTGAAAACTGATGTTTCTTGTTTATACCTAAAAAGAAAATTTTGCAAAGCAAATGCATTGATAGATAATTACATGTTGTTAAGATAGATAATATAATGTAAATAAATCTTGTAACTTGACGATTTAGGATACTATGGGTAAATAGGGAGAATAAAATAAATAATAGTAACGAATATAAACAAATAATTCTTGAAAAAAATACGTTGTATAAAATTATGTTAGAAGCTTAATAAAATTGGGTTTATTGAAAAGGTCTGAACAATTTATTTATAAAAAGTCTTAAGAGGAGAATACTGGTTCGTCTTTCTAGCCACAAAGGTGGGTGAAGTGATACAGAATGCAGGTTTCATGGTGCTGATTGGTCATGTTTGTTCTAAAAAAGAAAATTGGAGAAATTTTAAAACAGGCAGTAATCCTTATTTTAAAGTTTTAATACCAATAAAACAGGAACGACAATTACTGAAGGCTTTTCACCAATTGTGAAGGCAGGTTCATACTTTTACAAAACTCATAGTGCACTACTACAAGAACATTAATACTTGTGAGTGGTTTCTGTCTAAGTTATTGATCTGAAAGAAACACATTAAGTTCTTATAATAAAAATGAAAGTACATCTAGTTAAATTTACTTTATTCCCAAAAGCTATTGTATAGTACTTTGCAGAAAAACTGTAACTACAAATACAAATCGCAACAGGTAGTTAAAACAGAAAGAAGAAAGTTAGAAAGAAACCTTTTGCCGTTCATATACTATTAATTTTCAAACAAAAAACGTTTTATTCAAGATTCATATGAAAAATAGCGAACTAGGTTTTCTTGTTTATTAATAGAGACAGCGTCAAGACGATGATTTCATCTGGCATAATTTGAAGGAAATTAGTTTAAACTAATATAAGAATATTATAAAACAAATTAACTAGGACTAATCAAAATACAGAACAAGTGAAAATTATTGCAAAGACAGATTTTTAAATACCATACAGTCATTATAAATTACAATATTTATAACAATAATATTTCACTATGTTGCGATACTACAATTTCGATTTTATTGATATGAAAAAGATATTGCCTTAAACAACGTACAATGCTGTATGTTGTACGAGCCCAATTTAAGTCGAAAATTAAAAAGTAAATTTGATATTATGTTAAAAAAGGATATGGCGAAGATCCAGCATATGATTATGGGTGAAATTGGAAATCGCGACGAAAGATGGAAGAAAGAACATGGCCCACTGTCAGTTTGACTCCTAGATTTTTTGCAATGTACTATAAGTCCGGTACGCTTAACTTTCCTCCAGCTACACTACAGTTAATAAATCTTTCTCTCTAATTATAACGATTCAAATAAAATAAATAAAATAAGATAAAAATTAATTATAAAACAAATAATTTCTTTGTCTTGCCTAGTTTGGCAGTTATTTTATAATTAATTTTATCATACAAGTATACATAGTACACTTAGAATCGATGCAGGAAATAATTAAATTAATTAAAGAAGTCTGAAATATTAGCTTTTCTATTAATTATAGACTAAAATCATAAATAAATTGATACTGCAAAATTCCAGTAACACCAACTGTGTTTTTTAAATTTTTAAAACACGGCAACGTTATCAACAATAGAAAATGAGCCAAGAAGTTTATTAAACTGCCTTTTCACCCAATCAATAAAGGTTTGGAAAGCGTTTTTAAAAAGAGGACACGAGGGTGTGCTATACATCGAATAACTCTTTAAAAACCCTATTAAGCAATCCAAAAGATAAAATTGATAACCTTAAAATCAATAAATGCAATGATTGTAATAAAATGTTGGAAAGACGAAGATAAATATTTTGACTAAATATTTTGGGTGGTGATTTCCAAATTATATTGGTACCGTAAGAGATTTACCACTAGTTCTTTTGGAGGTTAGGATACGTTCTTGAGGTTCGTATTGTTTAGCTTTTCTTTACGTTCCATTCCTTACTGTGTAATTATTTTGACAGGATTCGTTATTTAATCACCGTTAAGCCGTATTTGGAAGCAATATAACTTTATCGCAAGGTCGCCTTCCATCAAAGGTACTTATTCGAACTTTGCTATGAGCAATATTGGTAATTGATCTTGTTTGTTACAGACCTTTTCTTTTTTTGTTATTTTTTACTGTTACTGCAGTCATACACTCTTTATTGTATATTTGGGTTGTTAAAAGACCACTATGCTGAGCTTCTTGCACACGGACAGTTAATTGGATGCTGTCCCCTGTCAGTTACTTGTCCCTTTGGATTACCCTACGTTCAACTTGGTTGGTCAACATTTTACTCCCTGAAAGTTAATCAACTAACTACCGGCTTTAACGATTGCTCAATCTGATGGTACCAGTAGTCGCGTTAAATTTACCATGCCTGTTGGTTACATTTATATATTTGAACTTTTTGTCAGGTTTATAGTAATTAGTCCCGTTCGCATGAATTCTCATCCCAAAATAAACAACTATTATAATAGTTGTTTATTTTGGGGTGAGAATCCATGCGATGAATGATTACATTGCTAACTCCTCCACGAAAAAAAATTTCCAAAGAGGAGCAACAAAAAATTTTAAAAATATCTGAAAAATTAAATGGTTGAAGGTTTTTTGATATTTTTGAAAGAATTTGATAATTCAATGTTATTTTATTCAAAAATACATTCTTTTAGGAACTTAATAGTCAAGTGTCAAATAATCATCGCTAATTGCATAATTGCAATAATTGCCAAGAAAACATTAATAGGTAATAGACATTTATTGAATTAGGAGTACAAGTGAAACTTTGTATGCGAGTATAATACAAAGAGTATACAGAGTAGAGAAAAACAATTATTTAATTTTAATAAAATTGTCCCTAAAAATGGGTACCGTTTACTACGTGTCGTTTAATAAAAACAAAAGTATACCACTTAGAAATGTAATATTTTACTGTAGCAAGTAGAAATAAATTTGTTATATGCTCGTTTTTAAAGATCATCTTGCAATATGTACATATGTACAACAGCAAAGTGGTTGACAATTTCTTTTAGATGGCTGTAAAACTGACCAGTAAAGTCTTGGTCAACTTTTATTTATAAATAATTTAAAACAAGGCGTTTTATCTGATTTAAATTTAGGTTTTTATAAATGTATTTAGAGCTAGAATATTAGTAATATTAATAATATTAGTTTTATTTTTTCGTATTTTACATTTAATAAATACAATGGAATTAATTCATTTCCAATTTTAAAATACTGAGAGTACACATTGAGATCTAGCGGCGAAAAATGAAACCTTACTTAGAATTACTTTTGGTCGATAGTTGGCTGATTGGAATTTATTGACAGTTTACAGAAAATTGATTTTTTCTATTTTGCGTCTATAATAAATCTGTTAAAGCACCCAAAACAGTGCGTGAATAGCTCATTTGAGTGATTTAATAGCCCAACTTTTTCAAAGTTGGTAGCATTGAAAAAGTAATTGAAAAAACAGAAAATTGACAAAAACTTCACTTAATTTTCTGTGTCAATCAATGAATTTTCAAATGTCATATCAGTGTTGTCAACTACCACAAAAATCCCTAAATTTTGAAATTGCAATTTTTTTATTTAAAAAGGGAATAAAAGTCGCAAAATAGAAAAAATAGTATAAAAAACTCGTTTCATAAGTCATTATTGCACTCGTCTTTTAGGATTTTAGCCCTCAAATTTGGACTCGTACAATAAATCTTTCCTTATGAAACGCGTTTTTTAATATACTATTAAAATTAATAATTATTTTTTATTTTGATTATTTAAGTCTAATGATTGTGAATAAAGTAATTGGCTTGTAAAGATGTGCTTTACCAACTCAGCATGTAATATACTATAATTCGGTTCAGTAGTTTCCGAGCAACATGCTTTCAAAGGTAGAGGACTCTAGAAAAAAATGATAGATACCCAACTAAAAGTATTTTTTACAACACAACAATTCTGTGGAATCGTAGAATAAGAAGTAATTTGCGAAAAGTCGTAAAGAACGATTCCATCATCAGTAAATGTCGAGGCCATTTAATGCAGGATTAGTGGGAAGACTCAAAAGCAATAAACCGTTTAAGTTAGTGTAGTATATAGTGAAAAAGCAAAGTATAGTGTTAGTATACAGGTAACAGTGGTCAGGGGCGGATTGGGAACGTTTTACCGGCCCGGGAAATTGAGCTACACTGGCTTCATGTTTTATTGCACAAGTCGTAGGTAGATTGTTTGCAGGGACGTAGCCAGAAATGTATTTCCGGTAGGGTTCTGGGGGAAATTTATTTTCGGGGGGAAGCAGAATAGAAAAATAATTTTATTTTGTTGTCATTTATTAGTATTAAGTTTAGTTTCGGAGTGGCGTCAGACCCCCTAACCCCCTCTTGAATCCGGCATTGATTGATTGCATATACAATTTAACATGAAAGCAAAAAAACCGAAGAAAAATGTATTAAATTTTCTTTAAAAATAATAATTAGAGTAAGAAATAATTAAAATATCGATTTTATAAAACCATACTACTTAAACTAAGGTCATTTAGTGTAAGTGGTGTTTTTGGTGACTTTCATGACCCTGTTAGGTTAATTTAGGTTGGGTTAGGTTAGTAGAAAACGAAGTTTTGAAACTCAATGCACCGTTTGGCGATACTCACGAAAGTAACCAATAAGGATTGTTATTAGGTTTGGTTAGGTTAAGTTAGATTAGTAGAAAACTCACAGTGAAACTCACAGGTTTGGCGATACTTGGTGATAAGAGGACCAATGAGAATTGTAGGTTATATTTGGTTAGGTTAGGTTAGTAAAAACCAGTTTTTGAAACTCACTACACCGTTTGGCAATACTCACCACAGTGACCAATGAGAATTGTTAGTTTAGCTTTGGTTAGGTTAAATTAGATTAAGTTAGGCTAGGTTAGATTAGATTAGATCACGTTAGGTTAGGTTACTAGAAAACGAGTTTTTAAAACTCCCTGCACTGTTTGGTGATACTCAACAAAGTAACCAGTGAGGATTGTTAGCTTGGTTAGGTTAGGTTAGAAAAAGGAGTTGAGGAGTTTGAAACTCAGGTTTGGTGATACTTGCCAAAGTGGCCAATGAGGATTGTTAGGTTAGGCTTGGTTAGGTTTCTTTGATGGATATTATTAAAAAGGCTTCTAATTCATCTTCAGCTGCTAAAGTCAGATGTTTCTGCCGATTTACTATAATTTTTACTTATTAGTTCAGAAAATGTTCGTTTGTACGACACTTAATTCACACCAAACTCACTTTCACCTAATTTTATTCAGAAAATACAAACATCTCCGACGAGAATAATATTTTTTAAAGATACATACATAATTTTTAAAACCCCTTATACATTTCGGTGTCGAGGTGCCGACCACACCAAGCCGCAGTGTGTATATAACGAGGCAGCGGAGCCATGTAGGCAAGTACACTGCGCTCGTGATTTACCCATTCAAGTACTTTCCGGAGTAAACGTGACTTAACGCTGTTAAGCGATATAATCCACTATAACCACCCTAACGCGCTGCCGGAATGAGATTTTTAAAAACTGGTATAATTCAGAAAGCTGGAAACATTTCCAAGAAGTAAAAAAAGTGCCCAATAGTTGAAAAAGACAAATCGCAAACTTTTATTGCTCGATCCTTTTGTGGCACAGTGCACATGTTGTGTTTCTTTGTCGGAATTCGAAATACCAAAAGGGCCAACGAAAGAAATTCATTACATAAATTATAGGGCGTTTCAGTTCCAGATTTCGAGGCCACAATCGGTTTTATAGATTTGGTAAATGTTTTATTTTTATGTGAAAAGGCGGGCGGGGCGGACGGTCACTGAAAACACTGAAATGTGAAACACATGTGAAAACAACCAGGATTTTTAAGTATTTACTACACATTCTTAAATTAATGTTAAAAACGATCATTTCCCTAACATATAACTTATAAGAAAAAATTATACCCCGGATTCCTAAGTTTAGCTGACACGTATACTGTTCCGCAATGGCCTGAAGCAATAAAGTTTACTATCTGCCAACTCAAAAACGCTAAGAAATGTTTTTACTACAATGAAAAATATAAAAAAGTTTTTTAAAATATATGTATCAATTGAGAGACCATCGGCCTCGGATTCTGTTTATGCAACGGCCTTTCGGGATTTTCCCGAGATGCCGACTGGCCAATCCGCCCCTGACAGTCAGTGGCGGATTTAGGCACAAGCGTTGGAAGCAGCCGCTTCAGGCCCCACAAGTCAGGGGGGCCCGCAGAGGCCTCCTGCCAAGGACCGCACTGGCCATGCGACAAATAAAAATTATTGGCGTGGGAATTCACTTTCTCGAAAAAAGTGAAACAAGAAACAGATCATATCGTGTACAGGCGGGTAAAACAGGTGTACGGTAGACTCAATAGAGAGTTTTGTGCGAAAAGGCAAGTATTCAGAGTGATAGGTAAAATTTTATAATGGAATATACTGTTTCGCAGCAGAGCTACAAAGAATGTATCATCTCTGTCGCTCCGAATGACTTGCCTTCAATGTCATCTAGCAAACTGTGCCGTCGTCCAACTTACATTATGGGAAGGGGAATTGTACCATGCTTTGGAATGGGTGAAATTCCTTAAATGTCATTTGTCAATTGTGAACATTTCCCAATGTTGAAACAATTTTAAAAAATCTTAACATTACCGATATGTAATGCGACTGGAGAACGATCGATCTAACTATCGATTCTCAAACGTATAAAAAAATATTTAAGAAATAATCTTGGACAAAGTCATTTAAAAAATTTATCAGTAATGTTTATTGAAAATAATATTACGCAAAATTTATGTTTTGAGTGTTTTGAAAATATTGATAAATTTGATGCTTGTAAAGGCAGAAAAGTTTCATTATAAATGAACTGATTATGGAATAATAGTATACTAAAGAACAGTGGCGTGCGGTGAGAATTTAGGCTAGGGAAGCAACCACGATTTTAATTATAATACACCTAGGTACAGGCGCGGATTAACGGGGAGGGAATAATCCCCCCCCCCAATTTAGAAATAAGTTTACATAGAATAGAAACAAATAATGTTTGTTTAATTATTATTTATTAAAACAATTATTTTTCCAAAGATTTCCCCCTCAAAATACTTCTCTGGATCCGCCACTGCTAGGTACAATAAAAAACAGTGTTATAATTTTGTTTATTGTTTCCAGCCTTACTTTGTGGAACTCCATAATCATGAAATAAATGAATCATGAAATAATCATGAAATAACAATATTGTCAGGTTGTATTTTAATAAAACTGTGAAACTTTTACTAATCTTTATTTATGTCAGTGTTATAATTAATTATTAAGCTTAAAAGTTTTTCAAAGAAGCACTTTTACACTTTATACTTATGGAATTTGTTGACTATCATTCTTTATTTAAAAAAAACTACTACTACGTATCAATTTTCCGGTATTTCTTAGCAAAATACCGGTACAGGTTTTAATCTTTGTTGTTAAATTTGAAAGTTCCGGTTTTGATCTGCCTTTCTTAATAATTTGTAATATCTCTCCAAAACTGTATGCGAAAAATTCCTTATTAATAATTTACAAACTGAACAAAAAATTGTCCCGATTCGGCTATATCAAAGGTACTCGAGCCTTTCACCGAAGCAGCTGAATTTGCAGTCGTGACGATTATGCAATTTTAAATTTGGATACAGGCAAACTAAATAGAATTATTTGTCTTTAAAAAAATCCAATTTATAAATTAAAATAATAAAATGCGACAAAATACAGTCTCATTCGCAGATTTACGTTACTTAAGTAACATTAAATTTAACAAACACTAAATCGAACAATTATAATAAATAAACACTTGGGAACGAAGCACAATAAAAATAACGACCAAACAATGTTAATCAGCCAAACAGCATCGTCTACTATATTACGCCACGCTCGCT
The DNA here is from genome assembly GCA_929113105.1 of Agrypnus murinus. Taxonomy (NCBI): domain Eukaryota; kingdom Metazoa; phylum Arthropoda; class Insecta; order Coleoptera; family Elateridae; genus Agrypnus; species Agrypnus murinus. The sequence continues at coordinate 23,181,843 of OV816026.1, forward strand.
GATTCACGCCAAGGCTAAGAGAAGAGCATTTGTAAGCAGTGCTTATATGCAGTGTATGTAACACATTTGAATCGGTATCACCTTTCCGTGCAAGTTTAATGAGCCTAATTTAAAATAGTACTCTTAATAATTATACTTTTTGCTGTACGGAATTGATGTTGAACTTTAAGTTGATTAAATATTACAAATTTAAATCAACGATTACCATAATTTTATGAAAATATTTTTGTTAGCATTGGTTTTTATTTTTAATAAATTCTCAAGGGAGGCATCGCTTCCCTTGCTTCCATGGACTGCTAAAGAACGAGTTTCATAAGGCAAGATTTATTGCACGAGTCCAAATTTTGAAATTTCTAAAGAACGAGTGTAATAATGACTTATGAAACGAGTTTTTTATACTATTTTTTTCTATTTTGCGCCTTTTATTCCGTCCCTTTTTAAATAAAATAAATTCCAATTTCGAAATTTAGATATTTTTGTGGTAGTTGACATCACTGATGTGGCGTTTGAAAATTCAGATGTTTAGAGTGAAGTTTTTGTCAATTTTTTTTCATTGCTACCAACTTTAAAATAGTTGGACTATTAAAGCACTCAAATGAGTTATTAACCCACTGTTTTGGGTGCTTTAACAGCTTTATTATAGACACAAAATAGAAAAAGTGTTTTTCTGAAATAGTACATAAAGTAGAACTTTTACGGACTCATCTGTCATTTTTTTGATTGTTACATGTATTTGACATAAGTGGCACAGAGCCACGTTGACTTAATTGCCTACTCTACTGTTATTAAATGCACATTTTGTATTTTAAATTCTTAATTTCACGATTTCAGACAAAACGTAATTACACCTCAGCACTAAAGCTGAATTTTTATCACTCGTTATGGCTGTTCAACAATCTCCATATTCGTGATAAAAAAGTATAACTTTATTTGGTATACAAACAACTAATTTATCTACGACCACTATAGAAAATTACACATTTAATATAGTCTAGTAATGATGAAAATGACTCATTGTTCATAATCTTTAAACTTTGCGGAAATAACCGTGGGAAATAATTTCGCATTTTCAGTGGTTCTATTAAAATGCCATAGATGTCAGCACATGCAATATTTCTAATTATTTGAAATATACAAAGTTATAACTTATATAAAGATTAATTTAGTTTTAGAAGTTAAAATTATTAATGGAAGACTATTATACTCACAATTTTATAGTGATATGTGTATAAATCACAGACGACACATTAAGACAGCTGTTTCGAGCTTTTGGCTCTCCTCAGTTAGGATCAGCTAGTCTGTGAATTCTACACACATCACCCGAGCGTTCATACTAGCTCTGAAATAATACAGGAATATACAAAATAAAATCTAATTAACATAAATAAAATACTAAATGAACACAAACGTGTTTTAATAAGGTTTTTTTTTAAATAAATCTAAAAGTTAAAAATTGTTAATGGACGACTATTATACTCACAATTTTATAGTGATATGTGTATAAATCACAGACGACACATTAAGACAGCTGTTTCGAGCTTTTGGTTCTCCACAGTCCTCAGTTAGGGGCATCTCGTCTGTTATTTATACACATATCACTATAAAATTGTGAGTATAATAGTCGTTGATCAAAAAAACTCACTTTATTAAAACACGTTTGTATTCATTTTGTATTTTATTTATGTTAATTTATTCTGTTTAAGTAATGTTTTACTTTAAATTATATTTTGAATGCAAATCCATATAGAAAAAATGATCACCCCCGCTGGAAATCGAACCCTGGGCCTTCCACTTTCTGAGCGACATCTCTACCTCTGAGGTACGGTGTCGACTACCAGCATATAAAGTTACGATTATTACATTGCGTTATACGCATTTCTTAATTTTTACAACTAACACTGGGCATTGTCTACTTTTGACAATCCAACATCTCAATCTCAAATCATATTCTAGGTTAAATATTTTTCCTAAGCTTTTGGTGTTTTATTATGTTTTTGTGGTCGTAGATAAGATATAGTGTGTAACACTTACAAAAACGCCAATTTCTCACTCGTGTGACTGCAGCATGAGACGAAGTCGGATTATTTAAAAAATCTTGAGGAGGCAATTTCCTCCATCCTCCCTCCGTGAATTCGCGCCTGATATTATTAATTATATGTACTTAATTTTTGATAAAAAAAAATAAAAGGTATATAAATTGTAGTAATTGATTTATACTATGGGGCCCCAAAAATTTGTAACGCTTCAGGCCCCTTAAGTGTTAAATTCACCACTGCTGACAGTGGTGACAGTTAATGAGCCTATCTTAGTCCGGTATTACAATATAAAAGATTTTTGACAAATATCTTTGATAAACGTCATTTGATGAGAAATATGATAGTGTAGGTTATCTTTTATAAAATATTTCTTTGATAAAAGATCATTTATAAAAAGTAACAGTACAAACTTTTAACAGGCGTTTATTAAAGCACTATGCCGCATGTTCGCAATTATCGGCGCACTATATCTATTTCCGTTATTATTAGAGCTACAAATTCGGTTAAATTAGCAAATTGGCAATATTTTTTCTGCATATTAACATGGCGAAGACAAAAAAATAATTGATCGTCGCGTTTTCGAGTTATTTTCTAAAGTAACATTTTTTAAATGAGACGCCGTTTGTATATTTTTGTAGAAATGGATGGACAGCGACATTATAGATACAAAAATCTTAAAATAAATCCTAAATAATACAGTTGATAAAACATCTTTGTCTAAGATATTTGATAGTGTAATATCGGCCTTAGCTTCAAGTTATGAACTTTATAGATGTAAAATGTAACAGTTGTTTTCTAAAGATTTGACAATTTATTACTAACCGGATTAATGTGTGCATGGAGTTGTACATACAGTAGGAACTATAAAGCAAGTCATATTTTAATTATACTGCCATGGGATATTATTTAAATAATAATTCATTTGAAAATTTACGCAAGTAAACCCGTGTCGCTAGTTAGGTATATCATAAAGGTGTGCAGAGGAATATTTTAAACTGGCATTTAAGCAGCACGGTTTCTATTTTTGGAGAAAGTTTAATAAGTGACGTATTCGTGTTTCGTATACAACACACAATACTTCTTTACAACGATAAGATTATTTAATAGAACGCTATTAAGTATAATAAAATAAACTGATAGCCTACAATCAATATCAGTTGATAAAATCCCACTAACAAATTAATAGATTGAAGTTTTAAATTAAAAAAAATGGGCTCGTCCGGGATTTGAACCCGGGACCTCTCGCACCCTAAGCGAAAATCATACCCCTAGACCAACGAGCCAGTTACATAAAACATTAACACATATACATTTTGGGAACTAACTTTATTTTTATATGTAATGAGGAAGTGAAAATGTATATTTTCATAAAGTTCATTTACCCAGAGTTAGATTTTATATATCGTATGTAACATATGTATGTACATTAAATTCATGTCATTTCTGCTCTTTATAGCCAAAAAATAACCTTCGTCGTTTAACTTGAGACTTGAGGTCGTATAAGCAACTTATTTATATTTTGTACTCTGTGTACTACTTTGATTAAAAAGATGAATTGTTCTTTAGAAGCTTTCAGTGGCGTGCGGTGAGAATTTAGGCTAGGGAAGCAACGACGATTTTAATTTTAATATACCTACGTACATGCGCGGATTCACGGGAGGGGGTAATGGAATAAATCCCCCCAAATTTAGCAATAAGTATACATAAGATAGAAACAAATAATGTTTGTTTAATTATTATTTATTAAAACAATTATTTTTCCAAAAATTCCTCCCCTGAAATAATTCTCTGGATCTGCCCCTGCTAGGTACAAGAAAAAAAGTGTTGTTACAGTGTTGTAATTATTAAGCTTAAATCTTTTCCAAAGAAGAACTGTTACACTTTATACTTATGGAATTTGTTGACTATTATCCTTTATTTTAAAAAACTACTACTATGTATTTATAATTCAACTCGATTTTCCGATCTTTTTTAGTAAAATACCTGATGCAGGTTTTAATCTTTGTTGTTAAATTTGAAAGTTCTGGTTTTGAGCTGTCGTTCTTAATTAATTTGTCATATATCTCTCCAAAAGTGTATGCAGACAATTCGTTATCTAATAATTTACAAACTGAACAACAAAATCGTCGCGACTCGGATGTATCGGAAATACTCGAACCTTCCACCGAAGCAGCTGAATTTATAGTCATAACGATAATGCAATTTTAAATTTGCATACAGAACAAACAAATAGAATTATTTGTCTTAAAAAAATTCCCACTTATATAAATTGAAATAATAAAATGTTTCAAAATACATACACTCATTCGCAGATTTACAAAACTTAAGTAACATTAAATTTAACAAACACTAAATCGAACTATTATTAGAATTATAGAATTATATTATTAGGATTATAATAAATAAACATTTGGGTACGGAGCACACTTAAAAATAACGAGCTTATACGATGTCAACCGTGTCACTATGCGCGGACTCGGCGAAGAGAAGAGCAGTAAGCAACGAAATCAGTGCTTATATGCAGTGTATGTAACACATTTGAATCGGTATTACCTTTCCGCGCAAGTTTAATGAGCCTAATTTAAAATAGTACTCTAAATAATTATACTTTTTGCTGTACGGAATTGATATTGAGCTTTAGGTTGATTAAATATTACAAATTTAAATAAACGATAACCATAATCTTATAAAAATATTTTTGTTAGCGTTTGTTTTTATTTTTAATAAATTCTTAAGGGAAGCATTGCTTCCATTACTTCCATGGACCGCACGCCACTGGAAGCTTTATTCTTTTAATGTTGTAGAGGAGCTAATTAACGTTTTGACTCTTTGTTTATGAATTGAAGTCTTATTTCTTGTTTACATTTGTTGCTTTGGATACTAAATCTTATCCAAGGCATAGTGATCGTTACAGTGCTCTCTTAATTATTACAGTTAATTAATTAGCAAAATTTTAATAAAATGAATTATACCTGTTGTGTTGGTCTAAGCTGCGACGGTTCTGCATTCAAACGAGTCCAGGTGTTTTTAAAAATGCGACTGTTGCAAATCTTTCAAAAGGGAAAAATGTTTATTATTCGTAATTTACATACAATACAATGTTACATTATGTACTGATATTTATTATTAGTGTTACATACTTACAGTCACATTACAAAAAAGACCGAAAACGACCGAAAAGCAAAAATTTCAACGCAAACTTAACAGTTTTAGAGCCCCTTAATACAGTTATTACAACACGGCAATTTACTATCGGGCATCAAAAACTCAACATACCAAATAACCAAATTTTCAGAAATAACATAAACAAATGTTAAACTTTAAAGGCTGATAATTTCTTAACGATAATTTCTGGATATAAACAACTTGCGTTTAATTAACCTATTTTCATTGAACATATCGCTACGAATTTTGAGTTGGTTGAAAGTAAAACTATAAAAGTAACTATAATTGTTTTATATGACAGTACAAACAAACTACATAACAACAGAGCCACCAAATAATAAACAGACTGCGGTAGGGGCACAGTGGTGATACATACAAAATACAAACCACCTACCTTTACTCTTAAAAAAATGCTCCGGCTAATTACAGTAATCGTGGTGAAATTTCAAAAACTCCACTATACTGAGACCTTCAGTACTAAATAAATATAGATCTAGGAACACAAGTAATACAGACAAAAGAAATAAAAACCAAATTTTCTTTAAATTTGAAATGACAAAAAATTTATTTAAAAATGAACACAAACAACAAAAATTATTAAAATATAAAAGAAAGAGAACTTTGGATACCACGAACAATTGCAAAATCAATCCCAAGATAGTATAATGCCTTTTATCCGAGGAATAATATTTCTGACATCATTGGAATCTTAATTACTAAATTTTATTAAATACCTTACATTTTTAAATCATTCCAATATTTGATGCCAACAGTTTACCAACTATAATTGTTACAGAATAGCAATCCTCAGTCTTCCATATGGTTTAAATAATAAAATGGTAGAAGAACAGCCACCTACATCTCTTTCAAACCGTGTTAAAATAAATGGTATTTTTCAATTGAAATTAAAATCCAACTACGTATACGAAATATCTACAACAAATTATTACGAACATCTAAGTTATTACGAAGTTTAAAAGTTCCATTACCCAAATAAAATTTTCTTCTGGTATTTATAATGTATTGTATTGTATTGTATTGTATACCAAAGATCTTTGTGATTGTGTGGAGGCCTGTAATATTCACATGTACGCAGATGATACACAATTGTATTACTCATTTAGTCCAAATCACATTCAAGATGCAGCTGATACATTGAATAATGATTTGAAAACTACATAACAAATTAATTTTCTGCTGACCATGCACTAATATTCAATCCAACTAAGTCTTGTATTTTACTTTTCGGTAACCCGGTTAATAATTATCAACTGACATCCATACAAATTGGAGATGTTAATATTCCGATAGTTGAAAGTGCCAAAAATCTAAGGTTAGATCTTGACAAAACGTTCAGATTTAAAAATCAAATTAACACTTAAGTATCTACAAAACGCTTACTATAATTTAAAACTTCTTTACCCGCATAAAGACTACTAAGCAAAGACGCTTCACACTTCAATTATTGTATACCTGTCTATGGCCCTTGCTTTGATTTTGAAACATCACAACGTATACAACGTGTCCAAAACTCTGGTTTACATTTTATTTTTGGAATGCCTAAGTTTGCTTATATATCTTCAAAATTACTAAAAGCGGGTTGGCTAGACATGAAACAACGACGTTACATACGGACAGCAACATTCTACCATAACATAAAAATCAACAGGCACCTACCCTATTTATACAATAAGATAAGGTATAGAACAGATGTACACAATATAAATGTGCGACATAGAGGTTGGTTTGTTGACTATACCCAAGCACAATACTACATTCTACGAGCGCTCATTTAGTTACAATGTCAGAAAAATTTACAATGATGTACCTTCATCTTTCAAGGCATTATCAGTCGAGCAATTCAAAAAAGTCTTGATTGAACAATTCACACCATATCATCATTGACACACCAAATCGTAAACAGTCTGACTAATGAACACTAATTAATTTAAATTATGTTATTAATATTTTCCTTTTATATTTTTCTCTTCTCTTACTGAACTACGACTACTAGTTTGACCATGTTTTTTTATGTTTCAAATACTGTACAATGGGGGAATGGAAGAACATCTTTGTTGAATTCCCTCCTTGAGATTCTGTATTTTTATGGAATATTATTATTATAAAAAATTATTTCACAAATAAATTCACAACACTCACTATCATGTTAATTAAAGGTTATTATTATTAAGAACAGTCATTTTCAAATATCTTCGATGATTTTTAACACTTTGACATTTCAACAAAATATAACCTAACATTTTTGACGTTTGGTTTGTTTACATTTTTTCACAACTCACAACATAACATTAAAATTTTTAATTTTTGCTCTTAATATGTATGCACTGTTTGGAAGTTCTCAAAACACCGAAAATGTGTTACTGAAATGATCGCTCTTTTTATACCCCTTTTTTGGTTACAAACAAAGGAATTTTTTAAACTAAATACAACATAACCACATAATTGTTTATAACTATTAATTATTCTTTAAATAAATTCAATAAATAGATAGCTAAAAAATCCCCTTTCCATTGCTATATGACATTTACATTGACATAAAAAATAATGCCACTAGAGAATGTCAACCAAGATTCATTTCCTACACAACTATCAAATAACTGAAATTAACTTAATTACTGAAAATTACCTATTTACCTCTTTCTATCTTCATAAAATCCAACCTTACATCCTAATAAACATTATTTACATATTTTTCGATATCAATAACATGAAAATAGTAGCTAATGTAATTGTTTCAGATTGCAATTAAAAACGCACACACTTACATTTTATTTCAATGATATCTTCTACAAAAAAGCACTCCCAACATTCGAGATTAATTCAAAATTGTACTTAAGAAATTGCTTAAAAAAACCGCATTAAAACATTTTAGCCACGAGCTGTAAAATCTAGCTAATGAAGAAAAAGTTAACGATATCAAAATCTTGTTAACTTGAAACATTATTTTCTCGTTCAAATAATTCAGGTAAGGTAGCAAATACTTGCATACATCTCCACTACCATACACCTTGTCTGTTTTAGTTCAAAACTTGCCTTAATTTGGCCTTGACTTTATTTTAATTGCTTAATTAGGTCACCATTTCACATCGTTAGCTGAATAATGGAAAATTACCATGATTCTAAGAAAAATCAACTATTTAAATTCTTTTACTGCCTAGTGTATTCTATAGTGCATGTTTATTACATTAAAATCTTTTCCTTGGCTTCTTTAAAAAATTTTAAAAATAATTTTTTTCCTTGAAGTTATGCAACCCTTCTAACAACTTGATGGAAAAATTTTATGTGTGGGTGCATACTTTCTATTGTATGTCAGAAGTCATGACAATATGTACCCTTAAATATTGGCACTTCCCTAATTGAAAAATAGAGCTAAAATGTCACTTAATATTAAAAGGAATGCTTGTGGCGCCGCCTACATTGTAAAAACAGGCAGGCGCGGATTTAGTCGCTCTGACGACCTAGGATACGTTAATTTTGCCGCCCCTGAAGAGTTTATTATTTATCAAAATAGAAATATTGTTAATTAAATATAAAATAATAGATTTTAATCACTAGCGAAATTCTGTATTCAATAAATTATATTATTTTTTGTATAATATGTGTTATCTTGTATATGTTATATTAACGCTATTGTGGAAATGCCCAAAATGCATTCAAAATAAATGAAGAAATATTTGAAAAATAAGATTTTTAATTTGAATATTTTTATCTGAATATTAGAAACTTTCTTTAGAAAACGAAACTAAACTGAATATTTACTTAAATTAAATAAAATTTATTTTTACTAACTAAATGTTTCGTTGTGTTAAATTCAATTTAGTTTGTCCAACTAAATGCTCTCCTTAGTGTTTCGACAGCTAAGCTGTCAATATCAAAGGTGTTATAAATATAAACAAAAACGTTGCTAAGGTAAATATAAAAATAGACAATAAGATAAAAAGATAAAAAAAATTTAAAAAAATAAATATATAAAAATTTAAAAAATTAATTTTTAAAAATTTTAGCGACGTGTTTGTTTATATTTATATTACTTTTGATAATGACAGCTTAGCTGTCGCAACAATTGTCAGGTGCATTATAATAAACTTTTACTAATCTGTTTTATTTATTTCATACAATGGTATCACTCATGTTCAGAGAAACCAAATATGTGCATAAATTGGTAAATACTAATATACCTATATAAAAACAACTGGTAATGACAGAGAGTAGATTCTAACAAAAGTTCATATTAAAGTAAAATGAGCATACAGCATTTTGCCGAACTAAAAAATTAAATTTTAATCGAAACGACTAATTGTTCGACAAGGATCTACACTGTGTTTTAAAGTAAGTCCTATACTTTCTTATTACTTAGCTTACTTAGCCGAATTTAAGTAACATTTTCATACGATCGAAACTGAATATTTTTCATCTCATTGAAATTTAGAATTCTGTCATAATTTATTTAAAAATTTTAATAAAAGCCCAATCCTCTCAGTTTGTTACGGTTGTTACGCTGCATAATGTGCATCTTTAAACTTAATTGTGCAGTAAATTTGCTCGAACTAAAGCAGGTGCATGCTCTAAGCACTGTTGAATCTGTGCCAATTTCTGACATTTTTCCTGGTTATTTATTTTATAAAATAATACTCCTAATTTTTATACTTATTTGTACTTTAATTTCTTTATTCAACCATACAATTTAATAGTATTTTCGTTAATGTACATAACTTGCAATTAGTTAGCAAGTGGTAAATTATTTCTCTAGAAACGAGCTTAACTTGGAACGCTCTATATAAGGAATAGTTCTCGAATTCTGAAACGTCAGAACTGAAACTGAAATTCCGACGCATCTGCCCTACTTGTTATCAGTTTCCACTCACATTTGTAAAGTATATGCGCACTAATTAAGAGATCACTATGCATTTCAAAGGGGATTTTTCTGGTAATTAGAAAAGTTTGTGCTGTTGGAACGTATTTTTTCCTTCCTTCTTTGATACGTTCTCGTTAGGTTGTCTTTCAAGATTATGTTTTCCTCCGTTTTCTACTATAAGATAGATATATCATGTGATTACTGGATTTTTCTTAACACTACCAGAAGTTGTCAAGTTATATGAATATCAAAAGGAACGTGTATAACATTTGAAGGTTGCCCAACTAAGGAAAATTAGATTTTTTTTTGTAGTCACGTTCGTTTGTAAATTAAGATAAAAAAAGCAAGTATATCAAATTTGAAAGAAATTCGATAACGTTAAAGTTGAACTAAAGAAGTATTTTATAACACAAGTTGTGGCTTCAGCATGGGTATTTTTCAATGCTCAGCAAGATGATATAAATGTTAAATGTTCGAACAGTTATTGATTTAAGGTACTCGCTTGCATCATCTCTGTGTCAAATTTGATTTGCAAGGGTAGAAAACCACTCTACTTTAGTCCTTTTGCGGCTCTACGTACCCTCCAAAAGTACATTTACTAGAACAAAGTAGGTCTCTAGCGACCTGTAATTCATTTTAGTGGGCTATACCATCCGTTCCATGCACACACCACCAAGCATACGCGGTGTTACACGGTATTTTATGTTTTTAATTAGGGAATTTAATGAAACACGTAAAATTGCATATAAATATTAATCAAGCATACGTTAGGTCAACCATTTATCAATATTTATTGTTTATTTTGCCCAAAAGTTCTATTAATTAACTGTACATGAATGTACATTTAATTAGTTATTAACATATACATGATGTGAACTATTGGGGCTGATATATTGTTTTAAAGACCAGTAATGCAGAATTCATTATATTATACGCTATATGGAAACATATCCGGATATAATTTTAAGCTATAATTGGCATTGTATCGGTTAAGCAATTTACACTTCATTCAAGCGTTATTATGCACCCACGCCAACTTGTTAGGATGCTTTGGTTTGAAATTCAAAATTCTGTCTAATTCATCTGTTATGGGTGTTATTAAATTATTTAATAAATATTAGTTAAACCTCGTTCGTTTATTTACTGATTAAACATGTCATTAAGATGACCTAATAAATCACGTGTAGATAGTCAATTACTAAATCATGTATAGATGAATTAATCAGGTTTTGTGGAAGGACATGTTATGAAAATTCTTGAAAAACCTTAATTTAACATTATAATTATAAAGTACTTTTAATTAAAATTAGTTATAATTTGTTAATTTTTAATTTTTCTAAATAATCTGTACATTTTTTAACAACATGCTAAGTTAAAATCATACACAACAAACAAAAACTTAATTTATTGCTACCTGGAGATAACGAACCGCTTGGCCTTGCCATACTTTTCATGTACAGGGGTATAATCCATGCCATATCTATATAGATTTATAATTGGTGTTTTTTTTATTTGAAGGTTATTAATTTTATTGCTGTTAGAATTTAACAATCTTTGTGGAAACGTTGGTGAGGTGTTTTATGATTATACAAATGTTATGTAGGAAGATTGTGTGAAGGTAAGTAGATTCTTTATAAGTGAATTAAAATAAATTTAGTTTATGTATATCATGACGTGATTATACAATAAATAAAAAGTGTTTTTAAAATTTAATTAAAAGTTCATTTTTGTATATGTTTATTTAAAGTGTGGTTTGTATACGCTGAGAAAAAAATTGAAAATCATAATAATAGTTTGTGGGGGTGCTTAAATTTAAAATAATTTTTGTAGCTTCCATCACACATTAATGGCGCCCAACATGGGGCATACACACACACACACATAGTTATAGAATCATTTTAGTGCAAAAATGGGAAAGAAAATAATTTAAAAAATATTAATTAAAACCGCCAGAAAATGGAAATGATGACAAAGGTACAAGAAAGACGATTAGAAACGATTGCAGATCAGAAATGCAGAACTGGGAAGTGAATGTTAAAACAAAACTTGAAAACGTCCGAAGAAATCAAAGAAATTTATATAAAGCTGTTAAGGGAAAATAAAAGGAAAAAATAAATATTTAGTTAGAGGAAACTAAAGAAGAAATTATGGAACAAAATAAAATCAAAGTTAAAAAGGTTTAAAGTTAAAATAATTGCAAGAGGAAAGTAGAAAGATTAGAATATAAATAGATAAAAGTTATGAACAATTATTTAAGGAGCTTAAAAAGAAACAAGAGTGTGTAAAATGAAGAAACGTTGAAATAAAATGACCATTTTATGACCATGGGAGAAATCAATTAAATACACCTACAATACATATATACATAGTACAAATACATAGACCAAAGAAGAGCAGATATGACTCTTAAAAACAATGACTCTCAAATACTGCAAGCTTAAACACAAAATCTGGACAAGATAAAAAATAAACGTAAGTATAGAATTATATAGTAAGTATAGAAAAGTAAGTATAGGAATTGTAATACAAGTAGACAGCAGAATTATGACGCTAATAGTGATAATATATTACAAAAACAAACACGCAGAAAAATGTAATTACGCAAAACATCTATTGGGACAGAACCACTCAATGACACCTCAAAAACGACATCGAATGTTTATACTTTTGCAACAACAAGCACAAATTAAATATTTTAGCAGCTTTTGAAATTACAAACACAAACGTACGGTACCTTTTATAAATGAACAAATCGAGCCCAGTAATTCGTCTCTTTTAAGTTTTTGCTATTTAATTTTTTATATTGTATTGTATCTAGTTACCTATTTCTTGTATATAATCTTAGCCAACTTATCCAAGTGTTTGCTTATCATTTTAATATTAATCTTTGATAATGACATTACATGGTTTTATGATTACATGTGTTTTAAAATTTATCCTTATTTATGATCAGTTTTATAAATTGCTAATGATGGTGAGGTACTGCATCTGTACCTGTCTATTATCAATGTTCTTATCAATTTTTCAATCTTGATTTTTTGTCTATCTTCTATTCAACAATCTTCTGTTGTCTTTGTGTCTATGATCAGTATCTTGGATGTTAGCGTAATCTAAGCTATTATTTATTAAGTTTGTAACGTGCTCAAATATTGACTCTAGTTTAATACATCGCACAGTTTTATTGAAATCGATAAGATTAATTTTTTATTTTAAATCTTGACAGCTTGGGTTTTATTATCAACTTATTTACCACCAGGAAAATCCTCCAATAATGTTCGAACTCTAACACTATGTCCTCTTCCCAAATCTTCTGAAAATGCCCATAAAGTCTACTTCGAAAATTCCAATACCGACTAAAGTGAAAGAGCACTCTAAAGTATCAGAGTTGTTGATATTAAAAATTCAAATTAATTAGAATTTTCTCATCTCCGAAAACTGATTTAATCTTACTCTTTATGCTTTGTTTTTTTGACATTTTTCTAAATGGCTAGTGTGACAACTATCTTTTTTATATTGTATTGTACTCGTATTGTATAAATGTAAATTGTAATCAACATTGCCAAACAACTGCAGTACACACTTGTGCGTGGTATAGGGCGGTGTTATGTTTAACGACAACCACGGAAAGATGTTTATGTGGTTGTCGAGACCGACCGCTTAACGTGGCCATCTGACAGCACAGCGAAGGGTACTGAGGCTTTATCGAAGAGAAAAATCTTCGCGCCGGTTCCGGGGATCGAACCCGGGGCGCCTGAGTAGGAGTTAGCATCTTCACCGTGCGGGTACCCACTTCATTGTACATACATATTGAATAAATAGATAAGTCGCTTTTCCGCCCACTCTCTTTTCAAGTTAGTTGAAATTGAAATATTACCAGGTAACCGCCTTTTTTTCTATGTTTCTTCCTTTTTCTTCCATGGGGTCAAACTGGCTACTTAATACGAACCGCTTCCATTTTGCCCTCATTTATTTTAAAACAACTAAAGTTAAAGGCAAACTAGATCTATCCTAGTGATAAAGAACTAGGAAAATAATTGAATCGGATTCTTCGCGAATCGAGAAAAATGATAATGAAATTAGAATGATGCTAATTTGCACCAATCCGTACTCAAACCCTCTCTCAATTACGAATCTTAAAGTCAAGTCTGTTGAATATTTTTAGGGGCAGGATTTGAACCTTTAGAATCAATAGAATAAATTCACAAAAATTAATCGGTCCTCTTTACTTTGATGTCTCTTCCTATATCAAAGTTCAAATAAACAATAATCCAGAATAAATCTACAAATCGTTCAGATCAATAGCAAAGGTTACCATTGCTCCAAATTGGATAATTCAAGTTTCTAATGCTCAATTTATTATTTGAACTAAAATAAATCAATTAAGAAGTGCTTGTAGGATTGTAACTTGGTAATTAAGAAAATTGAATATCGTACATGGTCATTACTCCGGATATACTTGAAAATAAAATTACCATGAATTGTGAAATAAGTTGCAGTTTTATTTATAATTGAATCCTATTATCCTAAATAAAATAAATCTAAATATTTAATAAAACCTATATTACAAGCCGATACGCACCTGCTTATAAAGTAAGGTTATGTACATTTGTTTTGAGAAATGAATATTTTTTATGAAATAAATAAAGATTAGTAAAGAGTTTCACAGTATTTATTAAAATATAACCTGACAATATTGTTTCGACAGCTACGCTGTCATTATCAAAGGTAATATAAATATAAACAAACACGTCGCTAAGGTAGATAGAAAAATAGGTAACTAGATAAAAATAATAATAATCAGAATTAAATATCTAACACTTCCAGTAACGGAGAATTACTGAGCTCAAGTTGTTCATTCATTAAAGGTATCCTGAGTTTGTGTTTGTATATCACAAAGGCTTCTAAAATTCTAATTTACGTTTGTTATTACAAAAATGTAGGAATTTAATATTATTTTGAGTATTCATTGTGTGATTTTGTTCTAAAAGGTGTTTAGCATAATTAGATTTTTCAGGGTGTTTATTTTTGTAATGACGTACGTGTTCTTTATATCTTATGTCAAAATTTCAAAGTGTTTGCCAATATATACCGACCTACAAAAAGAACAATTTAAACGGTAAATGCCCGATTTCATGATATCATGTGTTCTGTCTTTAGCATTAAATAAAAATGAAAAAGTGTTAGTGTTGGTTTTAAATGTTATTTTATAATTGTTGGTTTTTCTTAGTATATGTGCAATTATTTCTGATATTTTGCCAAAATATGGTATAGCTTCGTAATTTGTGTTTTTTGTTTGATTGTCAATGGGATATATTCTTTTGTTAGCTAACCTATAATCTTTTTGTTTAATTTAAGTGTCAATCATGTTCGAATTGTAATGATTTGCATGTGCTAGTTGTTATTACTATTAATCAAGAAACTATCTAATAAAGGAATACATTCTAGTGGGGGTATTCTGGAGAACATGTTACAAATATCAAAACTAATAAGTTTTGAATGTGGTGGAAGATGTATGTTTTGTTGCTTATCTACTATTTAATTCTAAGGAATTTATAACAGAGTATTTCGATTTGTAACCTATCGTGTTAATAATCTGGTTCAGTTTTTTGGGATAAAATGTGATTAGGTGCATTGATGTATGATACAACTGGTCTTATAGGCATATTCTGTTTATGTGTTTTGACGAGTCCATATAGTTTAGGTATTTGTGGATTTTATATATTATCAGGTTATATTTTAATAAATACTGTAGAACTTTTTACTAATCTTTATTTATTTCATGATTATGGAGTTCCACAAAGTAAGGCTGGAAACAATAAACAAGATTATTCAAGTTTTTTTAATACTTTGTTACAGATTATTTCTCATTTTAACTCATCATTTTCTTACTATCAGTTAATTCCAGGTTGTTCAACAATAGTATGCATAGACATACTAAAATATAAATATTATTATTTATCACGGTAAAACGATAGAGCACCATCCATCTCAGTTAAGTTTTAAACTAAATTGGGCTTTAGAAGACACGTTTAATTTATAAACGTCTTCGGCCTAATGGAATATAAAAGTCTCTTGGGGAACCCCAAATGTATACAATTAAGCTTATAAACTTAAGCACCCTCAAGGATTACGTTAGGTCAACACAAATACAGTTTCGCTTTCCAGGATCCCACTTGCTTAGGGTATGACCGAAATCACTTCAGAAGGCTGATACTATCAGCTGATAGTAGATCATTTCAAGTTGCTATATTTTTTAATAGAGAATTTACATGTTTAAATTTACTAAATTATTAGATTTCTCAATTAAAATATTAATATAATTTTAGGCATGCCTATAATGCATTTTCTTGTGTCTGTAATCATATAATGAAAAGTGATCAAATTAATTTTCACGATGTATAATTAAATAATCAAAACCAATCTTAACAATATATGTACCATCTAAACATAATTATTTGATTTTAGATTTTCTTAAACTAGCTTACGTGGCATCGCCATTTTGAGCAAACATGTGTAAAAGTATATGTTTTGCTAAGAATAAGTGGACGTTAACGTCAAAGAGAGTCACGGGTGATAAATTATAGAAATGAATAAATAGTCGTATAGAATATAGGCATCAAGTGTCTTATATTTTTTAATAAACGAAAACCGAGAAAAAATCTTAAAGGTTTTCTCAATTCAAATCATTTAAAATTGGCTTACATATACTTACATACTAAAAAAATTCTGTTAGTTTACAAAATTATAAATTATGATTAATAAAATTTGAATTTTCCGAAGGTAACTGATCTTGACGGACATAATTGGAAATGTGACACATTTTCAAAAATGTTCTTTTTTCTTTGTTAACTTCAATTACTTGAAAAAATTGAAACATTGAATAATTCTAAAATTTGTACGTCTTTATAATTAATTAAGTGATCATGATAAAAATTTTAGATATTGAAGTTAACAAAGAAAACAAAAACATTTTTGGAAATGTGTTACATTTACAATGATCAAAATTTAATGAATCATAAAACAGACTTCAGTAATATGAGTGCTGTATATAATTTATTAATTAACTTTAAACCTAAATTCAATAATACCTCATAACCATAATTAATAAGTTTTTTCTTTTTTTCATACTCACACAACACACGCACCAGCGGAGCCGGACATTTCGGCGCGGCCGTGTAGGCGCGGCCATTTTGGCGCGACCGTTTCGGCTCGGAGCACTTAGGCGCGAGGACACTTCGGCGCAGGGACGCTTCGGCGCGAACCACTTAGGCGCAGGGACACTTCGGCGGGAGAAATTGTCTAGTATTATTGTAATGAGCAAATTCTGTAGGTACTTACAGGTAATAAATACAGTATGATCGATGAAATACAGTACTCAATTTGATGAGAAAAAAACTCAATATTTGCCAATCACAAAAGCTAGTATGTACTGTCAGACTTAAGAAAAAAATTTCTAAGCTACTAAAACATTAAAATCAAAATTCTGCAAATCTCTAAATAAGGGAATAATTTGTAATAATAATTTAATTTGTTTATTTTAAATCCCTTATTGTTTATAAGAATATCATGTTTGATAATCATGTTAATAACTTTTAGAAAATTTAAAAAAGTGCTTAAAGACAAAAAGCACTGGAATAACGCAATTTAAACAATTCAAGCGAAATGGTGTGGGAAATGGAATTAGGAAGGTGTAGGTGTGTACATAAAAATAAAAAAAGGTTATTCTAATAATAGGGTAGCTTGTCCCAAAAAATTAGACTAATGGTGTAACGGTATGTTTTTATTAGTTTGGAAATAATGAAATTTTGTGTGCAAAGTTACTAAAAATCTTAAATGCGGTCCTGTAAATTTGCGTTCTTCTTGTAATTTAAAATTATATTGGCATGCGGTATAAATAAACCTCATAAAAATATGTTAAAGATCATCGTTCAAAATCTTTCCAGACTAGTGGAGCCGTCTTGTACAATAAATCAACAAAAAGATTATAGCTTCTATTGTAAATAAAGGGTAGGGCTGGCACACGTGTTTGCAGTGTCAAATGATTCCGGTGCTAAAATTTAAAAAGATTGACAATTTTGGTTAGTGTGAAATCATGTTCTCAAACTTTCTCATATACGTTTCAGTTTTTATCCTACAAAAATATTATAAAAACCTATTTTGCTTTGATGAATGATTTTTTAAATAAACATATTTGCGTTTTAAAATACATCCCGTCTGTCTTGAGTAATTTGAAGTCAAGTTAAAAGAAAATTCCGATATCGTTCGCATAAGTTTGAAAATGCGTTTAGTAAAAGTACCGTTGTGTATATAATTTTCCGGACTTCTGTGTTCTTAAATCGTGGGAAATTTATTTCCTTACCGAAAAGTATCGTTTATTTTTGTACAGTTTACCGATAAAGTTATTTATCGTACCGTACTTCGACAGTAATAATTAATAACTACAGATTTTGCCTTAAGTGATTGAACTCTTGAATAATAACGAAATTTCGATCGACGTAAAGATTAAAACTAGTGTTAACTACCGAATTTAAGACAAAATCTTTTTTTAATATTCTAGTGTTTTATAATTTCAGTCCGGATTTAAATAAAAAATTGTTCATTTTAAAAATAATAATGAAAAGAAGTGGATTGTTTTCACTAATAATTTAATCAGCTACGTTATACAAGTTACGTGGTTGTATTAGCAATTTTGTTTGGGTGAATTTAATAATAAACAGTTCATTTTAACATAGTGTTGCGAAGGTTAATTTATCGTAAGTTTGAATTACGTAACTGCAGAATTATATGAACTTGTTCCAGTTTCTATCATCCAGCAGCAATTGTTGTGCAAAAGGCAATATTGTGCGATTTAGTAGTAATTTTGTTTGCGAATTACCAATATAACTAAGGTATTGTGAAATATGAATTCTTTTCTTTCTACTTTGTAACATTTATGTTAGCGTTTACTGTCTCCAGCCTTACAGTAAGGCTGGAGACAGTAAACGCTATCATTTCATCTTCGTTGGAAGAACAAGCCAAGCTATATAAGAAACTGATAATTAAACACGGAATTACTAGCCAGAATGTTTGGTTCAATCAAGAATGTATTAAACATTTATGTTAGTCTATTTTTTTCTATTTATATGTTGATCTTATATATTTTTGTATATAAATGCCCCCAATAGCTAAGAGCTCTTATGCAGGGTACTAATACCAAAACTTTTAAGTTCGATAAATGTATTTCTATGTTTTATTTTTTTAATATTCACAGAATAAATATGTTTTCAAGTTTAACTAAAATGAGTAACATTGACCCATATAATTATGAAAGTTTTTATTTATATTTTTTTCTCCAGCCTAATTTTGATACTATTGAGTATAGTTAATTATTTGATCAAAATTTATTGGATCTAATTTCATTTTCTGATTAATGATCTCAGCTCTCTTTTTAACTATCCTTATCAAATTTCATAATCAGATGGCGCCCAGTTAATGTATTTATTGAGTTTTAAAACCTTTATCTATCCTTTTAATAATTAAACAACTGTAGAACCAATACCTACGACTTGATATTTAAATTTGTATAAAGAGAAAGATCTCAAACTGAAGAAATTTTGAGCATTATAGTAAAGTAAGTATAAACATTTTGATGTTTTTTAAGATTTTAGATTTATTATTAGTCCGGTTAAAAAGCTTTCGTTTCACTGTCGCCCAATCGCGAGGCTTTGTGTTGTTTACCTTAGAGTAAGAAAAAGTTTAGTTTCACTGTCGGTCCAACGTGAGCCTAAAAAAACATTCGTTTCAATGGTCCAAAAAAACGTTTTGTTTAAAGATCTCCGAAGGTTTTACCCTAATCTGTCGCGGAAAAATTTACATCCACCGAACTGGCTTTCCGTCGAAGTGTGCCTGCGCCTAAGTGTCCCGGCGTCGAAGTGTGCCTGCGCCGAAGTGTCCTTGCGCCGAACTGTCCGACGCCAAACTGTACTTGCGCCGAAACGGCCGCGCCGAGATGGCCGCGCCCAAAGGTCCTAGACCGTACGCACCAGACATACAACCACACACACAAGCACACACACATATATTACTTACTTATTTAAACACCATTCACATTTACATACAAGTTCACACACACACACACACTCATTATTGCATTCGCGCAATCACACCAACCTTTCACACGCACACATATCACATATTTCATAAAAAATCACGTTCCCACAAAAAATTTGAATTTTAGACATGTTATATATTTTTTTTATTTCACCCCTACACTACGGGCGAACCAACAGCTAAGGTCATCTGCCCCCCATCTAATATGCAACACGAATACACACATCAATAGTTGAGGTGGCGGAATTTTTCAATTAGAAAAATCCCGTCGCCCCAAGTGGGATTCGAACCCACGACCCATGCAACACGAGTGATGCACTGACACCACTCGTCCACCGTCGGCCCCTTTAGACATGTTATAACTAAAAATTTTATTATGATTATTTTATTGTATAATTATTAGTACTAGTTAAGTTTATTATTTTAATATTCGCTAATTTTTGTAGGTATGTTTAGATATGTTATTTGTATTATATTTGCTCATTTATAATTTGTTCTTAGAGCCTTGAAAATGAAGTGAAACTTTCCTTCGAAATATTGGCGAATAAAATATAAAGATTATTAAAAAACTTGAATAGGCTTCTTCCTTAGAAATTAATACATTAAAATATAATTTAAAAAACCATTAATTAAAAGTCTACAATATTATAATTGCTTTATCCAGTTTACTTAATGGAGTGGCATTTCGTCAGCAACACATCAACGTTTAAAGCGAATCTAGATTTATCTTTTAATAATCTTATATAAAGAAATTAAAATTAAGGTAAAGGTTAACTAATATTTTTTATTAATTTACATTAAACTACATTTCGAATGCAAATCCATATAGAAAAATTATCATCCGGAAAGCGGAAGGGCCTGTGTTCGATTCTCAGTCGGCGTAAGTCGTCGTAAATCTTAACTAACAAGGATATGACTCAGGTAGCTCAGGTAGTTGTTGCCCTTATACAACGCCAAGATTAAACTTTGGGGCGCGCTATACGATTCTAACCTAATAGCAAAAATTTTCTCCCAAGGTACCAACTGTCACTGCTGCAATGAATCAAATCCTGAAAAATATTAACGAAACACTAATGTTAAATACACAAGTTTTTGAAGAAGGTAACGTTCAGTGCATCAGACATCATTGCGAAAGTGCTTTTTCTCTGGGGTGCGATTAGATTCGTTAACGAATTCTTTTGTAGAAGTGTACTCTTCTTACGCCATAGAATGTCTTAGTGTGTGTGTGATAACTTATAAGAAGCTTATGTATACCCATTTGATAACAATAATAACCTGTTTCTGTAATTGTAACTGATGTAACCAACTTCGACCTGCTTGTTTCTGTTCCTAAGTGAACTCAGCTTTTTTCATAGACTGCCTAGTATGACTCTTGCTATTGATTTACCCATGTGATGCTTACTTTTCATTGATCCACACATTGTTGTTGCTTTTATTGTACATGTCTTTCTGGTTTGGTCTAAGAACTTTTGGGATCCTTCGATAAATTCTATTTATTATTATTGTTTATAAATAGATGCGGCAAGATACACTTTTATAGTTTTCTATTAGCTTATTAATACAAAAAGAAAGTTAAATTAAATATTTAAAGATATTTAACAGGTCAATAAATACTATAAATATACATATTTATATTTATTTTGGGAAATCGAAGTAAGCCAAAACGAATTTAAGTCCATTTACTTTAAGATGCTCAAAAACGTACTTGAAACACATCAATTTCATTAGCAACATAGGCCATCGTTAATAAATAACTTCTAACGGAAATAAAAAATAGTGGGCCCAAACTGGAAAGAAACAGTTCTAGTAGGAAAAAAAACAGTGAACAGAAAAAGCTAAAGCTAACTCTATTTTGTAAGCACACACTATTACCCAATTTCTAAATTCTTACCCTAGATTAGTAGGCTTTTTTATAGAATAAAAAATATAGATCCTTATTGTTGACTAGCGAATAATCAAGTAACTGGCTCAACCAAAGAGGAAATCTCCACATTCTCTTTTAAATTCTCTTTTAGGGAGGAATACATTTTCAACCAAGAAAAAATTAGTTTCTTCATTTCTTTTAGCAAATAATATCCGTTTGCATGCTCCCACTAAATAAAAGAACAGCTGATATAATATAAAGCAATAAAAGCATGGGACAGTGAGTAGAAGCACAGCTGCAATGTTTAAAATGTAACCCAAAAATGTACCCGACGATAGATGGCTAGTAAACTATCCATCTATAGGACGGTACAAAAAATTCTATTAGCAATTATACAAAGCTAACTCACAGTTCTCAATATGTTTCTAACGCAAGAAATATTTGGTTGTAGAATTGACGTACTTTATACTTTTGACCTAAACTGTTACTACAAAAACAAAACAAAAATGTTTTGATAGCAAGTGTGTTTTAAATAGGACATACACGGTCTTCCCCGACGACGTCGGCGAAAACGTCGTCGACGACGTCGGGGACAGGGTCGAAATAATGAGATAATGTTTACATTTACTGTAATTTAATGCATAAACAACTTGTAACTTCCAGCTGGACTGTTATAATAAAATTATGAATATCGTATTTCTTTAAAACATCAAAATGAAAAAAAGCATTATTGATAATAATCATTCATAATAAAATGTGTACTGAATCTCTTTCTTTATTTAGACGTATTTCGAAATAGCTTATGCAATTAACAAAAGTCTTCATAAACGTAATAACCTTGACGTCACCTTTCGGTGGAATTACAAATCAATCTTTTATTATGAAACGAAAACTTTAGTTTTTTTTTATTTCATTGTTAATTTAGTTCAAAAATGGATATAATTAATTAACGCAGGATTTAGGATTCCGAGTTCCGGTGTGCAAACGATGTACAATTTTCCGAAACCAAAAGGAAGATTATCACTTACCAAAGGACAATGGTAAAAATCTGCTGATTGTTATCATATCTGTCATCTTTTATTAATAGTAGTAAAAGCATTTCCTACATTTTATAAGTTGGCTAAATAATACCTACTGTAGTTTCAACATTTATAAAATATTGTACATAAATAAAATTAATCTTTCAAAAAGTATAAAATTCTCAGTATGTACTTATTTCCTATTATACAAGAAAATAGATGGCATCAAGTGTTCAGGTGACAATTATTAGTAGTACAGATTGTAATTATCTTCCAAGGTTATCAGGTTATTACCCATATTGTAAACATGATTTGTAAAATTAAGAGATCAGTTTACATCAAATTCGGTTGAATTTATTAAACGGTCTCTACAAATAAATGCAACAAAATATTTATTTTACTAGAATCAGCACATTCTTGATGAACAACGAAAAAAATGATATTTGATACCTATATAATAATTTGTCCATTGACCTCTCCTATACCAAAATCAGCAGATTTTTACCAGTGTTCTTTTACGGAAAGTCCTTTATAGGAAATTATTGTACATCGTTTGCGCACCAGAACTCAGAATCCTAAATCCTCCGTTAATGTTTAAACTAAATTAAGAATGACATAAATAAAAAACAAAAGAGTTGATTTGTAATTCTACCGATGGATATCAATATTATTCAGTACGCATTTTATTATGCTCAAAAATGCTTTCTTTCAGTTTGATGCATTAAAGAAATACGATATTCATAATTTTATTATAGCAGTCCAGCTTGGAAGTAGAAGTTGTTTATGCATTAAATTACAGTAAATGTAAACATTACCTCATTATTTCGACCTTGTCCCCGACGTCATCGACGACGTTTTCGCCGACGTCGTCGGGGAAGACCGTGTATGTCCAACATTATGATTCATGAAAAACGATCCTTTTGTATGTTTCCTTTATGTATATCTATATTAATAAATACATGTATCTCAATAAGTTCTAAAATGACCATGGGTTTTAAAATTTTATCTAATTTAAACTAAAACACGCCTTCCACTAAAAAATCCTATAATCTTGAAAAGCTTAAAACGTGTGATCATTTAAATTCTGTTTTCATTACCTTTGTTTTCGATCACAACCTAAAAAATGAACTCTAGCTAATTACAAAAGTTACACTATACAGGGTGTGTCACCGCCTGTCACGACGAGTTTTGGTTAGAAGAATATAGGAAACCAGTAGGAGTTGCGATTTGAAATTTTGGAGGTAATGGTTTCGAGCTACGTACGCAAAATTTTAGAAGACTGTACTAATTAATTATGTTAATCCAAAAAAGGCATAGACAGAAAACATATAAGACACGAATTATCAAACCAAGTGACTAATCGATTATTTTCTTAATCGATTTATCCAATTATTTAAATAATTGATTAATTGAATAATCGGTCAATCGAATAATCGATTTTTTAAATCCGTTTTTGATTATTGATTTCTATAACCGCAGTTATAGAGTTTCCCGGTGGGCCTTTATAAAGTTGCCTCGAAGGGCCCTCCGACACGACTGAATTTAAATTACCAACATAATATCACCTTTAATGAATGAACAACTTGAGCTCAGTAATTCTCCGTTACTGGAAATATTAGATATTTAATTATGATTATTATTATTATTTTATCTAGTTACCTATTTTGTATCTACCTCAGCGACGTGTTTGTTTATAATTATATTACCTTTGATAATGACAGCATAGCTGTCGAAACAATATTGTCAGGTTGTATTTTAATAAAACTGTGAAACTTTTAATAATCTTTATTTATTTCATGATTATGGAGTTCCACAAAGTAAGGCTGGAAACAATAAACAATGTTTGAATTGTTTTGTAGGAATAACGACAATTAAAATTAAATTAGATAGATTTTAATGCACAAAATTATTTACTGAAAAATCTTTAATGTTTAGGAAGTTTGTTTATGCATTAATTACATTTAAAGAAAACACGCGAGCTTATGCAAAATGGTAAGTTGATGCATTTATTATAATAACATCATAAAAAACGAAGAAAAAAATTTGACACCAAAACATATCATGTAAAAATGTTGTAAGATTGCGGAGCCGGGCATTTGGGCGCGGCCGTTTAGGCGCTGCCATTCCGGCGCGGCGTTTCGGCGCGAGACACTTCGGCGCAAGGACACTTCGGCGCGGACCACTTAGGCGCAGGGACACTTCGGCGCGAGACATTGTCTAGTATTATTGTAATGAACAAAATATGTATGTAAGTACCTACATACTGGTAATAAATACAATATTCGATAAATACAGTATGATGAGAAAAAACTCAATATTTGAAAATCACAAATGCACTGCCACATTTAAGAAAAATTCATTTTTCTAAGCTACTAAAACATTAAAATCAAAATTTTACAAATCTCTGCATAAGGGAACAATTTGTAATAAGAATTTAATTTGCTTATTCTAAATTCCTTATTGTTAATTAGGAATTGTTAATATTATAAGAATATCATGTTTCATAATCATGTTAATGACTTTGAAAAAATCAAAAATTTTATAAAATCAATTAAATAGGAAAATTTATATTAACATTGAATATCGTACCACTGATAAATACGTATCCTACTTCACGAATTTTGTCTCAGTTGGTAACACTTATAAATGGGTACTGCTTAGTGCTTATAGTTCAGACAAAAAGCACTGTAATAATGCAATGTAACCAATCCAAGCGAAACTCTAGAATTAAGGAAGTGTATGTGTGTACATAAAAATAAAAAAGGTTACTCTGATAATAGGGTAGCTTGTTCCAAAAAATTAGACTAATGGAACACAAAAACGTTTTGTTTAAAGATCTCCAAAGGTTTTATCCTAATTTGTCTTGGAAAAATTTAGTGTCTGCGTCTAAGTGTCCCCGCGCCGAAGTGTTCTTGCGCCGAACTATTCGGCGCCAAACTCTCCTCGCCCGGAACGGCCGCGCCTAAACGGTCGCGCCCAAATGTCATAGACCGGTAAGATTGTGCCGTTAACGTTTCAAATTTGTTAGGAAGATAGTTTTGCCAAAAAAGTTAATACGAAGAAGTCAATTTGTCGATTGAACGTTTGATATAGCTCGCAATGTAACAACCTCGCATTACGACAAACTAGCGGGAAACTTGAATACTTTATATAGCTACATACATGCAGCACCACTGACCGCTCGTAATTTACAACTCGAAAACTAAATCAATTGTATTCAATAAAAAGATACATAATTCGGAAATTTTTTACTGCTAGGTTTTAAATGAATCTGAGTCAATAGTGTTTCATCCATCGTTTTATATACCTATATTTGTAATATTTGCATAGACAAACTCAAAACTCGAGTCAGTCATTTTTTGCATACTGATTATGAAAATTGACTTTTTTAACGAAAAATCGTAATGAAAGTAGCATTTTTTTATTTATTTTTTAATTATGTTTGTAAAAAACAAACTTCAATCTCCTCGGAGATTATTACCAAAGAATACAATGTTTTTCTAATTTTTTTTAATTTAGCATAAATCATTTTAGGACAATCTCTCAAGTTACAACATGCAAAAAAATGTCGTGTGCAACACGTTATGAAAGTGTCTCTGTTTCGTTCATTTGCTTGATAAATTGAGGCTTCGCCCTCGTTAATCAAAAGTGCAAATTCGTGAAAAAAAGTATGACTTTCATAACTAGTTCGTAACTAGTACAATATACTATTACTACATTAATTTGTTTTCATCATAACAAACGAAGTACTGGTGGTAACTTAAGGCACCATTGTCACTTTTCCACTACTCTAGAAGCGTATAATTTATTTATATTCTAGAGAGATTTGTTTATTTTTTAGTGTCTACATAGTAATATTATTTTATTTTTACGAAGAAAAAAGTAAACTTGAATAAAATTTCTGATTAGAAGAATTGTTTTTTCTTCATTTTTTCACGTTCTTAAGTTTGGACTACACACACATTCAAAAGTTAATTTTTGCCTTTAAAAAAACTAATAATTAATTAAAGCCATATAATTAATACCAACCCACCGATTTGGCTTTAGGAAAAGTCATTCAAGTATACAATAATGCCACAGGATCGTTAAAAAGTCATGAAGTGAAAATATTATATACAGCTGCCTTCTTGGACGTTTAACAAGCTTTCTACAGAATATGGCATGAAGGTTTCCTGTATAAACTTAAACCATTCTTTCCCACGCCGCACTATCTCATCCTAAAATCATATCTCATAGACCGATTCTTTCAAGTAAGATTCAACACTGAAACCTCCAACTATATCCTATGAAATCAGGTATAGTAATAAAAGTATGCCCAATTGTCACATTAAACTCACAATTATCAGTGAACAGCGAAGTGAAATACCTGAGACTCGATCAAAAACTCGCATCGAAAGCATATATCACAGCAAATAAAACTCAAGTAAACCTAGAAATTCAGGAAATGGGTTGGCTAATAGGACGTAAATCAAAACTCTCCACAGAAAATAAAATACTACTACATACTAGTAGATAAGTGTATAATAAAGTCTATCTTGACCTATGGTATACAACTCTGGGTTCTGCTAAACCATCAAACACAAAAATAATAAAGTGTCCAATCAAAGATGGAATGATCTTCAATGCACCGTGGTACACTAGTAATAAGACCCTGCTTGATGATCTGGTATACAGCTTGTGAAATAAGAAATCAGCAGACAGAAGGAATTACCTCGAACACCTCCCTGGACATTCCAATGAGGGAACAAGATAACTCTGCATAACTCTGATAACTAAGATAACTCTAGTTTCAGGCTAAAACCTGAAATCAGAAGAAGGTTAAGAAAACAGTGGCCTACGGATGTTTTAAGTCAATAAAGTTACTTTATCAGTTATCACTGGATAACTTCTCTGTTCTGCCCTCATGTGTAGTACATTGATCTCATTTACGTTATAGCTTTAAAAAGCACGGTTCTAAATTTGCAATTTAATATAAATAAAAAATATACATCTCTTGAAGGAGTCATCGGAGAAGAAAATGTTATTAAAATTCTTAACTCAGTTTTCATCGTAGAATACCGCACTGCAGAGTTTTACCTATCGAATCAATACACCCTGTATATTTGAATTTAATAATGTATAAAAAACGTTTATTAATAATATATTTGTATTTGTTCCAATAAAATGTGCGTAAACTTGTAATTATACTATGTATATAAGAATATAAGAATATAAAATTATATAACGTATATAAGAACAAAAAACTCATAATTGAAAGAGGCACAAAAGATTACGGACTTTGTGCGCCTGTCTTACTTAATACGCCTTGGACCGTATGGACATAAAAATCCAATTAATGGTTTTTAGTTGTAAATCTCTAATTTGTAAAGAACTATTATAATAAACTAATGATATGAAAAAACGCACATAATACTAATCGCAACAAATGCTGACTATAAAAATAATGTTTATGTCTACCGGGAATATGAAACCGTATTGCCCTTAAACGCCATTGCGATAACAGACAGGTGGAAGGGAGGTCACGTTTAAATTCTGGTTGCAAATTTATGAAAATTATGTTAATCGGGAGTTACTGTAGCTATAAAACTCACTAGTTTGAAGTGGAAGAATCGTACTACACTTTCACGTAAGCTTATAATTATATTACGCCTACAAATTTAGATAAACGCTGCTAAATATCATCGATTTTGGGTAACTTTGCATTTTTTTTCTCAAGTAAGTATTCAACATTTTGTTGAAATCGTACGTGAAAATCTAGTTCATACTTTGTAGTTTCCGGGGAAAAAAATTGTTTCAATTGGTTTGTAAATATCGATGCTACAGAATCGCGCGTTTTACATGTTTTAGCACACAATTTCGAAGGTACACATAACTCTTAATTCAATAAGACCCTCAGCTGATTTTTTGCAAGAATTGTTATAAAAGACCGTGAACATAAGAAACATAGAGTAGTAGCATAGAATAATTAATATCTATATGATAATAGTGGTTTAGTGAAGATTACATCGAGAATTTGCTGTAAAGTAACTATTTGTTGCAGATATTACTTTTTAAAATGGTAAAGTGGTATAACAACGAACTGAAAGTGCAATAAAGAAGAAAACCAGACAAACGCAGTCAAAATCTAGTGGCCATCTTTAGAAAAAAAGTGCGACACTAGATATTAATTAGCATGAGTAAATGCGGGAACTTTTCTGTTTTGAAACAAGATGTTAGGAGTATTTTGGGGGCGTTTTCTTGTTGTTTCTATACCTATACCTACAAGATTTTTTCGCTCTATTAAACATCCTTAACATAATCTCATATTATTTTTAAATACTATTTATGATTTTATTATGATCTATTAAATACATACTATATGATTGAGGAATGAATTGCATTATTTATATTTATTTATTTCATGCTTTTTCTAGAATTAACTAACAATTTTCAATGTATAATTGCATACTTTTCAGATCGTTCTTTTGGCAGTTTTGCATTCTTGTATCATTACATCTTATTAGGTATCTCGATATGGTTAAATATTTACATATGTGGTTTAATTGTATTATTATGATAAATGCTTTTAAATTTTTTTGTAGTCTGAAAATAGATTTAAAGCTTATTTTCTATGCAAGTACATCAAATAAAACGGTTGCCTGTTAAGTACGGTAGCACGTATTTTTATAAATGAATTTGGTAAAATGCGGCATTTGAAACAATTCCATATGTACTACGTAGTGCGTAATCGCGTAACGTTTAGGTACACTTATCTTTGTTGAGTTTATAAAAACCCATTCTTAGAAAAATGTTTGCACATGCAAGTATAATGTCTGTTTAATGAAAGACGCTTGTTAATTATACCAGCAATTAAATTCTCTGAAATGAGTGAAATGCAAATGATTTGGTAAACTAATAAAAGATTTAAGGAGTGCAGCACTACCTAGATATGCCCCCCTTACTCTTCAGTATACCTGTCCCATATGCTGACTGGTTACTTAAATCTCCGTAGCGTTATTCCTCTATTTATATTAATTACTCTATGATGATTACCAGAAATGTAGATAAATAAAAAATTAATATAAAAAAGGTTTTGTTGGTAAAGGTTTACTAGAAATTATTTAATAGTACTAGAAAACAGTTCTAAATTTATTAGGAAGATAGATAGGAATTAGAAGCAAAATATTTTACCAGTTGGGAAAAATACAATTAGAAATTAAAAGAAAAATACTTCTTGCAATTTAAAAAACTTTATTAAAAGATTTTCAAATTAAGTAAAAGCGGGATATCATTGAGAAATTCTTTCGCTGGCCTAAATACAACAAAAGAATTGAAAACAGAAGAGTTCAATAGAAACCGCTATAAAGCATAGAATGTTGTGTCAATTTTAAAAGGACTTGGCTAATCACCCATATACCTCATACACCAATATGACCGACAGGAGCTTGATGAGGGAAAATAATTTTTCTAAAAGCTTTAGGGCTTGCGATATAAGTCAACATTGATGAGAGGGTCGATGAAATGGAATAAAATCTTGCTTCGCAGATTAGTCGACGGTCCTAATGACTCTCACATAATTAATACGAAAATCGATGTAAGGTGTAAATAAAAATACTGCAAAAGATATATAGAGACTAATAAAAACCTATAATACCTTCTTAACAAAAGAATAATAAATGAACATTTGTTAACTCCTTTCTGCTCACTGAATTGACTTTGCTTCCAACTTTTATTTATTCAATATTTGATGCTTTTCACGTACTTGTTACTGTAAAAATATTAAAATACTGTGACAATATATGTATGTCTGCTCTAGCTTAGACAAGAATTATTGCAAGCTTAGTATTCCCATATGTAATATATTTCAACAGATTATAGAGCTTCGTCCAGCCAATATACAATACAGCAGAATTATGATTTAGAGTAGGCTTCATTCCCGCGTGCAATAATCATAACATCAGCAAATGAGCTTTTCAAATCCTGTGTGTATGCACACTCTGAAGCTATTGCATTAACTATAACCATATTAAACAAATTGCGTGCAACCAATTCGTTTGTCTATTTATTTGCGTTTTATATTAAAATGTATATATCTACCTAGATTCAGAATAAACCGAATGGAAACATTAAGAAGTATTTTCTATTTTGGGCGTAATAAAAATATTGATTCAATAAACTAATATACATTTAATCTTTCTCAACAGGAAATTGCATTGCAAATATTTTATAAATGATAAATAGTTTTTATTTTAATTTTATATAGTCTTTATAATTTAATTTCTTTTTATTTTCAAATATTAATTTGACTGTATCTTTTTTTACCTGGTACGTGGTATCAGAAAGATAAATAGTTAAAAAGTGCAGTTACTTTGTTATAATTGACGCAACGTACTGGAGACAAGGCTTTCGTTGTAATAAAATATAAACTCTGTTAAACCAAATTTGGACAGCCACTCTCGATCGATTTTATTTGAATTTTAATAATTTGAATAATTGAAATCCAAATTGAATCGTTAATAATAAGATTATTTCTCTCTTGCTTAAAATAATATAGTAAGCAAATCTTCTTGATAATTAATTAACTTTTACAATTTATTTATGATAAAAGGTTATATACATTTTTATGATTATAAAATTCAAACTTGCGTAGCAATAAAATACGTCCTCTCTTTATGAGGAAGTTTTGCTTATTAACTGTTTTTTTATTGCAGTCTTATTTATAGGTTTTAGAAAAAAAATGAATAAATTTGACGTTTATGATGTCATTGCAATAAATTGATTAAAAAGATTGTAAAATTATCAAAAACTAATTACATGAAAATCTAACTCTTAATCTGTTGATTACAATGATATATAACACTTATATCCGAATTCCGAATATAAATTATGTCCGACAGTAAACCTTAACCAGCACAATGTACACGATTTTCCAAAAACAGGATCCTAGAACACAACATCAACCATTTATCAACTTTCTTGAATAAAGTTACGTCAGCAACAAACAATTATATAAGATAAATTTCATATAATCACTTAAAAATGTCATCGTGATAATGTCGTTAGCTTGAAACATGATTTTGGTACCTTAATATAACTTAAAATAAAAAAATCTTATACAGTGCAAACACTCCATACAATATTTTATAAAGCTCTATCAACATATTAAATTAAAGAACTAATAGTATATTATATACCAAGGTTGTGAAGAGTTTTTTCTAGAGCCGAGCATTATTAGATCCCGAGATGCGCAGCATCGAGGGATATAAGATGAGAGGCTCTAGAAAACACTTCACAACCGTGGTGTATATATTATTTTTTTCACTACTAGTACTTTTATTCCTTTTATTCTTCTCACATAAAAAACGTACTATCGCGATCACGGATTTTTTCCTGGATGCCAGTGTATAATGGGATGTATTTTTGCCCCGTGTTACACTAAAATCTGGATTATTGACTAGTAGTCAATAATAAAAAATTATTTACCACTAGGCAAGAAAACTAACTTCACAAGGTGACAACAGACTAGATAATAGTATGTTTTAAAGCTAGTAGTGAAAAAAATAATTTAAAAATTCTAGTAACGATGGCCATCGTTTACATGAAAATATAAAAACCTTTTATAAAGAACTCTTTTAAGATAAGTTAATTTTATTTTATAGGCATTCAAATGATAACCCGTTTTATTAGATTTCACATAAATTACAATCCGACACTAAATTTATTTATGGCTAAACTGAAAGTTTATTATTTCACTTGCGTTCGAGATTTGGTACAGAAGTTATACTTAATCGCCCAGTACCATGGGTTAGGTGTCTTAGCAACTTCTAAAAGTAACCTACATCATAAATATAAAAGGTAAAATATCCATATGTTTTTCAATTCTAGCAAGCGCAATACACACGATTTTTATCCCTACACCCAAATTAAGGCAGTTGGATAAATAATAGTAATAAATCTGCACTGCAAGAAGACCCAATAATTTAGGAATTGGAATTGTGGAAACTATACCTACAATAAATTCTGACATTATAAGATACTTTGTTTATAACTTAAATAACGTTTCATAAATAAATTAATCTAATATAAAAAATAAGTCAAAAAGAAAGTTTAATTTATATAAATGTATTTGTTATTTATGCATCAAATCTATTAATCTAAGCATATTTAAATTTTAAATTAAAAATAAATAAAAAAGGTTTGTCTATAACCATTGAAAAATACCATTTAGATGATTTATATATGTAGGAAACCTCGCATTTTGTAGGAAATGCATTTTCCACACTGCCTGTTCCTTGCAACTACCATCTAACAAGTAACATCAGTCTCTTCCTCTTCTATTTCTTGACCATCATAAATCATGTAGTTTTCTTTCTCTTTTTAATACAATGTATTCTCCTTCGGGTTTTCTGCACTTATCTTTAAGCTTTTGTTGTAAAAGCACCTTTTCGTCATCCATTTTCAGTATAATGCGATTTTTTAAGGTTAAAGTTTTTAGTTGCCCCTTTTTAGCTCATTAAAATAAATAAGACACCTTATAGTTAAAAGCATAACACGGTTAAGTAGAAAACACTAATGCACCTGCAGATAAAGTTTTTAAAGTATGAAACTTTATTAGAATTTTAAAATTTGATTAACGTACTGTAACTAATCCACACATTAAAGAATCTAATAGAATTTATGGATGCAAGGTTCGATAAGATGTGTGCGTGAAGGGGCAATAAGAGTAATAATAATGGCTCTATAGTATCGTATATATTGTATGAATTGTGTATTGTTGAAATACAGGGTGTTTCGCTGTATTTTTGTATAAATTTAATGTGTGATAAATAATACTCGTCAATAGGAACAAAAAATCCTTATGCCATTTTTGATATTACGCACATCGAAGAATATTTGCTAAAAAGGTCAACTATTGGGAAGTGTTGGGAATAATAGTCAAAACAAATTGTATATGGCAAAACATACTGGTAGTACATCTACAGTAAATAAATATAAAGAAACTTGGAAGCTTGTACCTTTTTTCACTTATTATTGGGTAGCTTAAAAATAGTAAATGAGTTTAGGAATCAAATATTGGTACTAAACGAGATTCTCAATGTTAAATTTATAACTAATTCTCTTCACCAAATTAATTTCTCATCACGAACGCTGCAATACGAAGAAAGAGTCACGCTGGCCAAAGACGTGTTCGGCCTCGAAGAGTCGCTATTAAACTGTCTTGAAGGGGTACGAGAAAGTACATGAGTTTTACAAATTTAGGAAAGGGGTTTTTTTAACATCCAAACAGACTAAACTCGACGACATTTATCCAATAAGGAAAATGCAGAACTACTTATTATATTTTGTATTTAAGAAGTTTATCAAAACCTACCGGTGATCTGAGATCATAAACTTAACACTTTAATGAAATTTATTATATTTCTTTTTGCTTAAATTATTTGAATAAAATGTATTACTGTAAACAATATCTTGTTCGTCATTAGAATACAATGGAATATGTCACTAGAAAATATTTCAGACGAATGAATTATTTTCATATGAGATCTGTACGTGCTCTTCGACCAAAAGAAGCTCAATATCTTTATTACTTAGCAAAATTATCATGAATTTCGTCTCCAATAACTATTTTAACCATAAGAAACTATATGAATACTATATTATTCAATAATTTTCAAAAAATACTCAAAGTCATCTTCATTAAAACTTTATCAACCATAAAATAATATTGTTTGTTAAAATTCGTTACATTTATGTTTCGGAAATTTAATTGAAGTTTGTCTTCTTCAGACGCAGTATAAAAAACTAAAACAATAACATTATTTGATTTTTTATCTGATTACTAATTGAAAAAATTTTTTGGTAACTTGAAATTTTAAGAAAATACGTTGTTACTTAAATGATCAAATTGGCACACTTAAATACAATTTTCAATACCCTAAAAATATCCCTATTTATATTGTGTGTTATTATTGATTATATTATTTTCCGTTTTACAACTAATCTTATACAAAATCATAATTAAAGAGATAAAAGTTTAAGCAACTACATTCTCTAACAAGACAAGTGCAAATTGTTGATTATAATCAATGCAAATTATATTCGCGACCTCTAACGATCTAAAAATTACCTAAAGGACAAGGAAAACTGTAATAATGCATTTATTATTATATGTATATATGCATTTATTTTTGGCTTGTCCCAACGTTGGGCAAATTTAAACTTATTTAATTAGAGCATTTCACAGAATTTATTTATAATAGCAACCAAGTGGGGTGAATTACAATTTTTAATTAATACCCCATTTCCCGTTAAATAGTCACAAAAGAATAATACAACAGAAACGTAATACGTACACATGTAATATTTTAAATTAAAATATTTTAGTATTTTAAATAGTTGATTCCTATCACGGATAAATTAGTACCGAATTAAGATGATTTTTACAATTGTAGTTTTAGCAATAAAACCCGCAACTTTTAAACCTAACCTCTTTATTACCGGAAAACTAATATATTTGATAGTACGTTTTGTAAAAAAATATTATCGTTAAAGCACTTTAATCACTCAACTTTAAAGCAGCTGCACAACGATATTCAAACTATCGTCACAGTATAATACAGTAACGTGACTCTCGCAAATAGTTACCATCCACCACACAACAAGCTGGCATATGCCGGAGAGCAGTTATCCTTCATACACGCGACCGAGCACATCAAATTAGCCAGTCCCGTATAACCTCAATTGTGCAGTGCGAGTTCTCCCTATTGCGAAATGAATAAACACAGAATCAGGAAATGATGCAGAGATTGTTTTAATTGACAAAGATTACCAAACTTCTGATAAATTAGAAAAAACTTTATTCGATATACAGGCTGTTTTGTAAAAGATGCCTAAACATGTGTAGAGCAACATCTTACTAACAATTTCCTGAAATGCTCCTTTGAAATGACAACACCCTTATAAAAATAATAGGAACGCCACTGCAACATAGTAGATAAAATGTATGAAAAGAACATTGTGTCTACTAGTACATACTTTAAAAGGTAGTGGACAAAAGAACCATAAACTAACCCAAGCAGGTAGCGGGATAAATATAAATTCTCCGAAAAGTAATCAACACCAAATAACAGTACGTGCTTTTAAAACGTTTTTAACTAAATAATAACACTCATTTTGAACATCTGTAATAACTGTTACTGACCCAGATCTTTGAGATTTGTAACTGCAGTATGCAGTTTGTCGTCAACTTTCTTTGTGTTAGGTGGTGGTAAACTTGAGTTTCGGTTAATACACGTTTTAAATTAATAACTTGCATTAGGTAGTGTTAAGTTTTTGTTTTAGTGATAAGTAGTTTATTTAAGTGTATTTAGTTACTGTTTAGATTATGGCAGAACCCTATACACCTGCTGAATGGACGGAACTTATTATTTTATACGGCGAATGTCATCGCAATGGTGCTGCCACCGCCAGAGAGTATGCCCTTCGGTTTCCTAACTCCCTAATCCCACTCTTAGCGTGCGTACCTTGGCAGCACAAACTGGTGTACCTTCTACTCGCGTTTGGCGTATTTTAAAAGAAAATTGCCTACACCCATATCATTTTCAAAAAGTACTCTCATTAGAACCTGCAGATCATATCCCGCGAGTGCAAGTTTGCCAATGGCTATTGGAACGCAATCAGGAAAATCCTCAATTTGCACAAAATGTACTGTGGACAGACGAATGCTGTTTTACTCGCGCGGGAATTTTCAATTCACACAATAGCCACATTTGGGCTGACGAAAATCCTCTTGCTGTCCGAAGACATTATTTCCAGAGGCGTTTCTCGGTAAATGTGTGAGCGGGTATTTATCAGAACCGTTTAATAGGACCTTTTATTTTGCCCCAACGCTTAACCGGTGATTGGTACCTACACTTTCTGGACAATGAAGTGTTCGACGGACTTCCACTAGCTGAATTGCCCAGGCTTTTACGGGAGTTTTTGAATAATGAATACCCTAACCGGTGGATAGGACGTGGAGGACCCATCGCCTGGCCTGCGAGATCATCGAACTTGACTTCCCTCGATTTTTGTATTTGGGGATGTTTTAAAACATTAGTGTACAGGACAGAAGTGAATACCGAGGAAGAGCTACGCGCACGCATTGAAATTGCCGCAGAACAAATTCGTGCAAATGCCGACATGTTTGTTAACATAAACGAATCTATCATACGTCGTGCGCGAGTGTGTGTGCAGACTAACGGCGACCTATTTGAACACATGTTATAAAGATTGTTTGCATCTAAACGGTAAGTTTTACCCTTTTTGTTAAAATCACAGTTGTAAAATAAAAAGCAGGTAATGGAATTTACATCACACTTAGGTCAATGAACGTATGTTAGATTTTATTTACTGACTTTAATAAATGATCAAGTCATCAAGGTAGTGAGTCACCCGGCAACTGCTGCTGAAATTAAATTCTGTTGTTTCTGTAAATTGATACGTACGTAGCGGAGGTCAGTTTTTAATTTAGTAGTGCAGATGTGAGATCATTGTTTGCTTTATCAGTAATTCCTAGTTAAAATCTTACAAACAATCCATAGTCTACTCGTGTCTTGCAAAAAATACGAAAAAATCCGATTTTTTTTTTATTTTTAATTTTTATTTTATGAGTTTTGGGGTCTCTATATGGTCACCTTTCACCCTCTTAAAGCATTGCATGTTCTTCCGGAACACCCTGTATATGCGGTTATTTGATAAAAAATGTTTATCGGTACATACATGCGAAACATAAGTTTTATTTAATTTATTTTATCTATGGAAATACTTTTTCAACAACACTTCCAAGATATTTGTGTAAATGAAAATGTGGTCAAACGCCTTTTATCCATCTTCAAATCATTAACACTTCAACATTCAAGCAATAATTTTAAGTATAATAATAGTAATATAGTATAGTAATATAGTATATAATATACACGCTCGACTGAGAGTGTATTACACTTTAAAAGACGTTAACAGAAATTTTAAATCATCCAAAAGTAGTAAAAAGATAATTACATTGAAACATAATTAACAGTAAAGCTTTCGTTTTGTAATGAATATTCAATTATGTACGTTAATTTAAGTTCAGTTAATAACAAACTAATTGTTCAAAGGCGCCAATTAATTTTGTTGATCCACACAACTTCTATTTCCTATTTTATTGAATACGTTGCTGGTTATTATAATAATAATAATAATATCTTTATTAGTCATATCATCTTACATATATAAAAGGCATTGACATCGTTAGAATAGCCAAGGTACGGGGGACTCAACTGAGGAGGCGAAACGAGTCAAATAAAGCGTCCCCGACCTTGAACGTTAATTCAAGTTTGAACGTTACTTCTAGATGGCGCTACGATTCTGGACAACGCTGACAGTGTTGACAGATTATGCGATTTATCGCAAATTTTATCGCAAATCTGGCTAATTTTTATGAAACATTGCGACCCATATGGCACTCCAGCGAACTGTCAACAATGGCCAGCGTGGTCTGAGCGTTGTCAAGGACCGAAGCGCCCTCTAACGAAAATTTTTTAAAATACAGGCCATTGGGTACGCAAATGTTTGGAACGCCCATTGCCGATTCGTCTCCTCAGCTGAGTCCCCCGTAAGCCAAGGAAATCACTAAAGTATATAATTATATGATTTAAATTCAAATTAAGTAGATGGTGTTTATAACAACAGAAAAGTATTTAGAAATATTTAGAAACATAATTTAATAATTACGATTGTTATAAAGAGACTATTTGATACAATTCAATTACATTTATCCCAATTAACAAACTCATCTAAGAGCTGTTTTACACATCAGAGTTTTTTTGCTAAATTCTTAACCAAATTTTTGCTGAAATTATTCAACAAAGTTTTGATAAAGAAACTATGAAAAAAGTTTCAGCAAAAATTTGAGTAAGAATTTCGCATAAAAAATCGGATGTATAAAATAGCTCTAAGGAGTCTCGCTTTGCAAGAAGGCATTTCAACCTTAGTCTGAATTTTACATACGAAGAAATACTTTTAATTTCTTGTGGTAAACTATTGTACAAATGACGCCCATATAAATAGGTGATTTTTTATAGAACGTGTGATTAGGTTTATGTAGTCGAAAATTTTGTTGTATTCTTACGTCATAGCTGTGTAAATTAGAGACAGTCGCATATTTTTTCTTGTTCTTATGGATGTACACCAACAATTGTAGGAGATACATTGCCACAACAGTTAAAATTTGGTTGGATCTAAAAATTGCCCGACAGGTATGGTTATAGGGCAAGTCAAAAATGAGTCTGATAATACGTTTTTGCAAAACGAACACAGAGTTTAAGCCAGTGGCTTGACCCCAAATAATTAGGTTATAATTAATGATAGGAAATACTAAAGCATAGTAAATGTTCAATAAAACAGGGGCATCCAAGGGATTTTTAAGAATTGCAATTGCATAATAAGACTGGTTGAGTTTTGTACATACAGTACTAATTTGTGGTTTAAAATTAAAATTCTCATCGATTTGAATGCCTAAAAATCTAGTAACATTAACAGACTTTAGTATGTTATTATTTATTTGAAAAGAAAGACATTGACTGCTACGAGAAATATTATGAATATCCATATAAACGGTTTTTTTGTAATTTACCATAAGTTTATTTTTAGTGCACCAAGAGTTAAATTGTTGTAACACAATGTTGACTTTCAGCTCCACCTCAGCAGAGGTTTTACTGCTAACTGTAATAGTAGTATCATCGGCATACATGAAGACAGAGCAGTCTTTACTTAAATATTCAGGTAGGTCGTTTACGTAAAGAATAAAAATAAGCGGTCCGATAATACTCCCTTGAGGTGATCCTAAATTAATATCATACAGATCAGATTTATATTTATCTAAACTGATTTCCAGTTTACGACATGTTAAATAAGAAACTAACCAGGCGTTAATTGACCCCCGTATTCCTAGACTATTTAGCTTTTCAGATACAAATCTAACATCAATGGTGTCGAAAGCACGAGTTAAATCAAAAAAGATGGATACAATACAATTGTTGTGATCCATCTTTTCATAAATGTGCTGGCAATATTCCACAGTTGCTGTTAAGGTGGAAAGACCCTCCCTATACCCATGCTGAACAAGAGAGATCAGCTGATATTTATTCAGGTACCTGACAATTTCGATTTCAGCAGCCTTTTCAATAATTTTTGAAAAGACACTCAAGATTGATATAAGTCAATAGTTGTCAATATTAGTGACATCGCCCTGTTTAAGTACTGGAACAATTGAAGCTTGTTTTACAGCATCAGGAAATTGACCTAGTTGAAATGAAACATTTATGATATTAGTTAAAATTGGGGCTAATTCAGTTCTACAATGTTTAATAACACTAATAGGAATTAGATCATACCCACAGCTTTTTCTATTCGGTAATTTATTTATGATTTCTGAAACACCTTCTTGAGTTATAGGCCCTATGAAC
Source organism: Agrypnus murinus (assembly GCA_929113105.1). Classification (NCBI taxonomy): domain Eukaryota; kingdom Metazoa; phylum Arthropoda; class Insecta; order Coleoptera; family Elateridae; genus Agrypnus; species Agrypnus murinus. Next base: position 23,222,357 of record OV816026.1, read on the forward strand.
ATACTATTTGTATGTAATCGTTTGGTTTTAGTACATTCAGTCGATAAAGAAGATTGAAAGTGATTGTTCAATTTATCTTCTACAATTGTCGAGAAAAATTGTCCAAAACTATTACAGATCAATTTTTTATCTGTGATAACTTGCTTTTCCATAATTAATTTGTTACAACTATTGTGTTTATTCCTACGTCCTAAGTTAGAATTAACAAGATTCCAAACAGTTTTTGCCTTGTTTGCTGAGTGGTTTATAACATTGCTGACATAGTAATGCTTTTCTTTCTTTATTAAGTAATCACACTCTCTTTTCATCTTTTTATACATTGATTCATCCACCTGGATTAAGTCGTTGACATTAAAATTAGCAAAAAACAACTGTTTGGACCTTTCAATCAAAGTAGAATTAATGGGTCGCACATGTAATACTTTCGAAAATTGTACATCATTATTGAGATTTGCACTGCGTTTAAAATTAAATTTTAGAATTTGTGCATGATGATCAGAAATTCCAGGATCAGCATTTGATACAGAATAACTGTCCTGCACAATGTTTGTAACTACATAATCTATTCCACTTTGTTTAATGCGATTACCAGATTTGACAATTCTTGTAACATATAGGCAGTGATAAGTTAATTGAAATGCATGGAATATATCAAGTAATTCAACATTATCCAAGGCAGACATATTATCTATATTTAGATCTCCACATAAAATGATTTGCTTGTATTTATTTACAAGTTTTCCTAATACTATGCTAAGCAAAGAGTAAAAATTATCTTTATCTCTCGATGGAGATCTATATATAGTAATTATACACAACGTGTTGTTATAGCAGAACATTCAAATATGGATTCAACCGACAAGTTTGATATGTAATCGAGTGGTTTACAAAATTCTGCTGCCGATTTTTCCACAAATATCGCAGAGCCTCCATGTATAACGTGTCCATTTCTGTAGAAAACACTCATTTTAGTGTAGCCTTGGAGATTGATGACTTCAACGTTATTTTCTAATAACCAATGTTCACACACACACAGAAAAACATTGGTTTGATTGTTTGTAGATACATTTCGAAAATATTAATTTTGTTTGTCATACACTGCACATTTAAATGTAATAAAATTACCTCTTCTTTTCTTGTTATGTTAGGATTTAAACTATTATCCTTATTGAAAGCGCAATTTGTTGCGTGCGGCTCGAAAAAAGTTAAACTTGGTAAATTTATCCCTGAATTCTCCAGTTATTCTCGTCGGAGAATTCGTCAGACAGGTCAATCGGAGTCCCAATTTTAAAAGAACTGAAAGTAGGGTTAGTTTTATTAGAAATTATTTTTTCAACCATTATGTCACGTCTGTTAAATTTACCATTTAGAAAGCTGCTTAATTTATCCGCTGAAAGCGATGGATGGTATCTACTTACGTGGTACCATACTTTATCGGTCGAGACAGATTTGAATTTCTCTTCAGTTTCTTGAGCACTAGCACATTTCTTGTCACTAATAGATGAACCGTTCTTACCACAGTTTTCCAAATCTGCATTAATATTAATTAACTCTTCGCATTTGGATTGCTGTTTACGTTTAAGTATTCCCGCAAACGTAGTTTTCTCACGTTTAGTTTGTTGAAGGTGAGGTTAACAGAGACGACGTTGCCAGATGCATTGGTACTGGTTATTTGTGCACGCACGTTGACAGTGTTATTCTTGATATCGGAAATTGTATTGTTTGGGCTAATCGTTGAGGTATTTATATTTGGAATTTTATGCGATTATAATTCGTATTTATTTAACAGGCGAATTTGTTCTTTTAGGGAATTAATCAAGTCTCTTTGATAATCAATAATAATGTCTTTATGTTTAATTATAGTTTCATAGTAGTCATTGTAGGTAATATCACTACTGAGTCCACCATGTGATACATTAGTGTTTCCACAACAAACTACATGCTTCTCGTCAATCACTAATATTTCTTAGGTATTTAACACAACCATAATGAGTCAAACTACCACATTTAGTGCATTTGTAACCTTCAGGAGGCACATTTCCACATTTTTTTCAAGGTTTTATTCCCACGCACTTAACATCACCGCCACTCGCCATGCCGGATCGATGTCGACCGATAAACTTCGGTGCACTGCTTCGTTTATGGTCTTTATATTCGAAGGTGGATTAACAACGTCAAAGGTGCCACACACAAGTAGACCTACTGTTTGTTATATATACTGTGTTATCGTGGAACTTATCAACCAAACATATTGCAAAAATGATTGTAAATTCTATTCAAATAAATTCCCATATCCAGCCATAAATTTTATTTATTCAAATTTTATACTCCTAGGTTAATCAATTAAGTTTTTTAATTAAAGTTTTTAATTAATTGTATCTAGGGATATATGCAGTTTAAAAAAAACTAGTATTAAATCAATCATTAGCAAAGGATATTTTAAAACAAAATTCATTGGTCAATTATATTAAATAAATTATTTAAATTACTCTAACACTCTAATTAATAAGAAATGGAAATATTAAGGTTTAATAAAATTATAAACAAAAATTTCGTAATTTTAATTATGTGAAAAGAGAATTATTTAATAAATAACTTCAGATATATTCGATGGAATAATTGGACATGTCATTTTTATCATTACCTATTTCAAATTCTCATAAATAAACCACATAAAAAAGGACGTAAGCTGCTATAGCTTTATTTGTGTTTTTAAATTTTTCACAATAACAATTTTGTATCTGTTACCAACCTAGTTAATTTCAACACTAGTGCGAAATTAAAATTTTAAAATTAAATTTTAAAATTCCTTACATATCTAAAATGATTTCAATTTCTACCATGCCCTAATGAGCGCGTGTATACAAAAACAAGTGACAATGCGGGAATGAGAGAAGATGAATAGAAATTTCCAACTTGATATTATTGAAACTTGATGTGATTGTGCTTAAAGTGACTTTCAGTAAAACAATACTTGAAAACAAATTATAATCACCTTGAATAATTATTGGAAGAAATAATCCTCATACAATTTTAACATGCAGCCAGAAATAGGATTAGTATGCAATGAGTATTAATACCAATTAAATCATAAAATGATAAATTAATGGGAGAGGATATATTTAATGCTCTAAGAAGTATTTTTCATAATTCGAATGATTTGCGACACAACAGAAGAGAATTGATCTATTTTTATAAAAAATCGATATTAAAAATTAAAATAGTGTGCATATGTTATTGCATTCTAATATGACCGACTTTTCTTTCACATATAGTTTTGCAATTTATTGCAGAACTAGAAAATTTTCATAGTGAACCATTCGTTATGAAAATTTTCCACTTCTGCAATAAATTGTAAAACTATACTATATTGCATATCTCAAGCATGTATTAATTATTATCAGTTATGATAGTTTATTTGCAACACCATCGCCAATACATCGTGCTGATTAACAACCGACTGCTACAAAAGAGCATATTAATAAATATTATTAATATTTTAACGCTCGAGTTCCAATTGCACAGCAAATATAAATTTATTGCACAAAGCAATCTGCGTGGTAGCGATTATTAAGCTTCATGTAGGGAGTGATATTAGTAGCTTTCAATGTAATATTATTAATTACAACACCAGTGGGATTATATACAAATTATGAACTAATAATAATCAACTTGCACGTTATTATTGCGTCTGCATTAGAGCACTAATCAGTGTGGTAAAATGGCAACGTTTTCATTTCCAAAAATTAAATTACTAAAAGATACGAAAGCAAAAAAAGCAAAGGTAACAATAAATTGGTTAATTAGAAGGTTACACTCTAGGGAATGAGAATTGGAAAGTTTAATTGTTAAATTGAATCGAACTGGATAAATTGACATTTGTACTAAAGTTTGGTGGCTGTAAATTTGTAGTAGCATCGCACTTAAAATTAAGAATCACGCTTCATAAATTTCCTTTACTTTTATAAATTACTGCATATGATATTACTTTTATATATTTGAATTAACACACTATATACTTCTATCTAGATGTGTCAGTCGTTAGATAATCATTATAGAAAAAAAATCTTATATACCATTTTCCTCGTCTTCTACATTTTTGGAGAAAACAGCATCTAAGTTCAGCCAAATGTTTTCAAATTGAATAGTAAGAATGTACATTGACACATATTCTGAAGTTCAAAGAGATAAACAAAACTGTATGTTTTCTAAAATGTACATGGTAGCTTGTAATAAAATAATAAACCATTTATTTTGTTTTTATTTTGTAGTTTTGGACAAGTCATTTCGTAAGCAAATAACAGATAAACAGAACTAAATAAACAAAAATGCCTAAAATGCCAAAAATAGTTATGAAATAAATAAAGATTACTAAAAGTTTCACAGTTTTATTAAAATACAACCTGACAATATTGTCAGGTTGTATTTTAATAAAACTGTAAAACTTTTACTAATCTTTATTTATTTCATGATTATGGAGTTCCACAAAGTAAGGCTGCAAACAATAAACCAAAAATAGTTAATCGTTTAGAATTAAAATCGATTTAACTTTTCAGATTTCATTGTAATCATTTTGCTAATTTTTCTATTTAATAAGAAATTTTATCAATTTTACTTTTAAAACTCATCAATCATATTAAAGTTTTCTGCTTCTATACTTTGGTTGTTATTACAGTTTTCTTGGTCCTTTAGGTAATTTTTAGATCGTTAGAGGTCGCGAATATAATTTGCATTGATTATAATCAATAATTTGCACTTGTCTTGTTAGAAAATGTAGTTGCTTAAACTTTTATTTCTTTAATTATGATTTTGTGGAAGATTAGTTGTAAAACGGAAAATAATATAATTAATAATAACACACAATATAAATTAAGGGATATTTTTAGAGTATTGAGAATTGTATTTAGGTCTGCCAATTTGATCATTTAAGTAACAACGTATTTTCTTAAAATTCTATCAGTTACAAAAAGATCTTTTGCTATTAGTAATCAGATAAAAAAATCAAGTAATGAATTGTTTCAGTTTTTTATACTACGTCTGAAGAAGACAAACTTGAGTTGAATTTCCAAAACATATATGTAACGAATTTTAACAAACAATATTATTTTATGGTTGATAAAGTTTTAATGGAGCCTTTTTTGAAAATTATTGAATAATATAGTATTCATATCATTTCTTATGGTTAAGATAGTTATTGGAGACGAGATTCATGATAATTTTCCTACGCAATAAAGATATTGAGCTTCTTTTGGTCGAAAAGCACGTACAGATCTCATATGAAAATAATTCATTCGTCTCAAATATTTTTTCGTGACATATTCCTTTGTATTCTAATGACAACAAGATATTGTTTACAGCAATACATTTTATTCAAATAATTTAAGCAAAAAGAAATATAATAAATTTCATTAAAGTGTTAAGTTTATGATATCAGATTACCGGTAGGTTTTGATAAACTTCTTAAATGCAAAACATAATTAGTAATTATGCATTTTCCTTATTGGATTTTCGTCAAGTTTAGTCTGCTTGCATGTTTAAAAAACCCCTTTCCTAAATTTGTAAAACTCATGTACTTTCTCGTACCCCTTCAAGACAGTTTAATAGCTACTCTTCGAGGCCGAACACTTCTTTGGCCAGCCTCACTCTTTTTTCGTATTATAGCGTTCGTGATCAGAAATTAATTTGGTGAAGAGAATTAGTTATATATTTAACATTGATAATCTCGTTTAGTACCAATAGGTGTGGATTTGTGCTTCCCGTTTAGTACAATCCAATTATAGATTAACAATTAGGCGATTTGTTTTTTGATTTATTTGCGTTTCGGTGAAATTTATCCAGAATAGAGGCTAGTGTTTTAGTTATTCCGTTTGATCTCGGTAGCTGTTTAAAGAATTATTTAAAGCTTTTAATCATTGGCATTATGTTAAAGTGTGTTCAAGAATAAAAGTATGACGCACCATACTTTCTACGAAAATCAATAACAATTCCAGCAACAGTCAAACTAATAGTTCTTACGTACCGTTCAGTTTAAAGTTAGTTTTAGTACCGTTATAGTTATTACAAATAATGAATTTATTCCGTAATGCACATTATTACAAAAGTTAATTGAGTTCGTCAATAGAAATCAAAATTTTCCAGACTGTGGACTTCCGCTTTTTATTTAAAACATCTAATCAGTTTGAGTGGCGCCCTCTATTTTTTACTTCTAATTCTAAGTTCTAGAACTTCCAGTTTTAATTTGTAATTAGAAGCTTTTGTGATTAACACCCACGACGCTTGAGTGTAATTTGAGTTAATAAATGTCTCGCTCGGGGCATTACAAGATTTTACCGGTTTCTGATTACCTTAATTATCGTTAAATTTGAAATTCAGAAATTTCATTGACTAAGATTTAAGGGCACTGAAATTTTAAGTAATTATATTTTTAGATATCAAATTCAATCATTAATATCATCATCATAAATATTAAACTAATTTGTTTACCTAAAAGAAGTGGAAGTTGCACAGCAACCAATCTTTTCGTAAGAGTAAATCGCTATTACTAACACATTGATTAATTGCAACTTTAATAATAATAAGTGCATTTTAAAAACTAATCTTGCAGTAATAATAGTCAAAGTAAATGTGTCCTTGTCAAAACCATGGAATGGCAGCTAACTTTTTTTAAGGCGCTAAATTCTAAAACGTTCCAAACAGATTTAAGAAAATCGTCCTTAAATATTAACCGGCAGCGATAATTTGATAATTAATTAGAATTAATTTTATTTTAATACAATACAATTTTACTTCTAAAGTAAATTATTTCCGCAAGTAGGCTACTCATTGTAAATAAAGGTTAAAGCAACATAAAACAACTTACACTACTAATTATTGTTTAATTTGTTAAATTATATACACAAAACTAAAAACAAATATGATTCAAGCACACAATGTACCAGGCTGGTAACATTCAAATATTTGCAAAAGTTGTTACAAATTAAATAGTTATTTCCCAGAACAGAACTTGGGAACTAGTTTTAACTAAAACATAGAACGCTATTAGTAATGTTTTTGAAACAAGAACAAAAAGTTTTAAATGTAATTCAAAACCTTATAACAACTTGAACATTTCACTACAAAGATAAAATCGGCAACGAATACCGCGACAACATACCCCTTTTACTAGTGATAACGTTTGCAATTTGCGAACGAGGAAAACCTTTACGTTATGGCTTGGTGAGCAATTCCAAATTAAGTATTATTTACAATCAAGACAATTGTCATTGACAATCGATATTAATGTTGATCTCCCTCTATCTCTCAAATAATTTTTCGGACTTTATCAACATTTTTATTAAAAACGTAAAATCTTTTGTGTATTGAGAATGTTATATTTGCATTTACTTGCTTTACCCGACTGTTATTCGGTACATTTGGTGTAATAAAGTTAAAGTTAAATAAGAACTATTTTTTAAATTGTTTAATATCTTTGCTTCGCTAAATTATCTTACTATCTTGAAACGATACATTTACGATTAGCTAATTTAAAAATTTGCTTTCTCGCTCATTATTTGCTATAACCCTAGTAATTCTGCAAGAAAATTGAAAGTGTTCTAGGTATCAGCGAAATTTCCTTTCACAAAATCTAACCACATGAAGTAATGTAGGGCACACACGGTCGTCCGCGACCACATCCCCGACCACGTCGGCGACCAGGTCCAGGATTTGGTTGTATAATAAAATTATAAGAGTCCTATATCTTTGAAACGTATATATCGAAATGAAAGAAATAATTGTTGAGTTCATAATAAAATGTCTACTCAAATCTCTTTTTTTTATTTAGAAATTATTCAGTCAATAATGTCTTTCTTGTGATAAAAACGTTTCAAAGAAATATGATTATAATTTTATTATACACACCAACTAAAAAAGACTTATGTAGGGCACACACGGTCTTCCGCGACCACATCCTCGACATGGTTCCCGACGTGGTCTTGTGTGCCCTACATAAGTCTTTTTTATGAGTGTAGGGTACACACGGTCGTTTTTCTTCTCTTAATATTTACACAATTTAGCTTAAACAAACTTATTTTTGCCGTTCAAGACTAAGTAATAAATAAAACAAAGTCATTATGCCCATACCTGCCTTAAATTATTTTCTGCTGTCTATGATTAGTTTACAGCGAAAGATATAAATTTTCTAAAGTGAGTTCTACACTAAAATAAAATTTAATAACCTAAATAAGAGAACAAAGCAATGCCGAAATAAAATTGGACGTTTCTAAATTAAAACATAAAGAACATTCAAAACGTCGAGCAGGTCTGATTTTGCTAATCTGATTAAACGTTATCGTATTTCAAGATCTTTTCATAAAGGTATATCGCTGTTTTATTCGTTTACATGAAATTCCGTAAAAGCATGGCATGTAAATTATAGTAATTAGTAACTTGAGAAAAATATTCTTACAGCTAAAGTTAGATTTTAATTGGTAATGACAAAGACAAAGTTGGTAGTACTGTAACTTCATCAAAATCTTTTAATTTAAAATTTAAATTTTTTCTCGTTCTTTGAACTGTTTTTAATGAAAAATTACTAAAACTATGAAACAAAACAAAGTTTTATTCTGATTTGCGTAATTTTTAGTTTGTCCTTCATACTTTGTAGTTCTTACACAGCTTGTAAAAATATTCACTAATTTTTAAAGACCAAATTTATTTAATTTAATAGCAAAGGCGACATTATAAATTAACATAAAAAATTCAATGAAGGCATAAAATGCATACATTTCCTTAAATACATTTATTTTTGATATAAAAAATTGAGTTCATATAGGGAGGAAGATATATTGCATACCTTGCAGCTGACGTCGACATTTCAGAATGGAGTTTCAGGAACGAAAAAATAGAGTACTTTCATAAATATCTGAAACAAGCTAGATACTTTTTTTTTGTAGTTTACAGAAATTTTCATTATTATGAAGGAAAAAACACTGCAGTATTTTATGCGCTAAAGTAAAGTTTAAAAGGAAAGATTAGATAAGTTCCATTTAGAAATACAAACTACAATTCGTTTTAATAATTTATATTTATTTTATATAGAGTAATTGAAATAATTATTTTGATTTTGTATTGGCATGTGTCTTTAGTTAAAACTAAAGTTTATTGCATCAACTAAATTAAAATAATGTTGACGCGCCAACATCTGAACTGATGTCAGTTGAAAATGTTAGTCGAATTATTAGGGTGGTAGGTAATTAAATTAAGGTAATTAAAAATAGCGTAGCATAACGTGAACATATCGTCGATTATTGGCATAAGAGGTAAGCATCAATTCTGAGTTTATAAGTGTTAGTAACCTCAACAGGAAAATATGATTGCTTATATTAGGGACAGGTTAGAATTAACAATAAAATACAATGAGATTATTAAGTTTATGATTAAAAAATTATTCTTTTCTATTTTTATAATATTATGATTGCAAATAGTACTTTATATCCCAGTTTAACGTAAAACTTTTATATAAACCAATATAAACAGGTTCAACTGACCAGATGGTTCACTTATTAGAGGTTGTTAATTGGGATATCGTGTTTTCTGTACTGGATTAGTAATATTCAGTTGATACTTTTGAATAAAAAGTAGAACAATAGTATTTTGTGTCTCAAGGGAAGAAAGTTAGCATTTGCAGCCCGCAGCTGTTTCAAGCCTGAGCGAGGCGAGGGCAGCAGACAACTAAGGGCTGCAAATGCTTAAACTGGTTTTAAATTTTACCTGTGATTACAAAGCAGATCGGAGCTAAATGAGACAATAACAAAATTTAATTTCTTCTCAGGGTCGTATATAGGGTTTGTTTGAAATTTAGGCACATGAAATCCAGCATTTGAATAGGGTCGTATCTATTTTGCTTTTCTTTTCTTTTATTTAGCTTATTGTACTTTTTCTTTTAACATAAAAAATGAAATATAGTGGGGTTAAATAACATCTATTGAACGCAATAAAAAGACAAAAACACATTTAAATATCCTAAAAGACAAAACATAGGGTTATGTTTTATACAGTATTAAATAAAGTATCGATTTACTCCTTATTTATAATATTTATTTAATCGGTTTTCTCTTTCTATAGAGATATATTCAAACCAACACTCATACCCCCTGATCTCAAACAAATAGTTTAATTCTTGTTGGTTATAACTATATCTAATAGTAATAATATAAATCTTTAAATCAAAAATATGTATAAATAATAATTGTTGATTATTAATATTTCGTTAACTTCTTTTAAATAAAACAAACTGCCTTAAACGTCCAGAAAGTAATTAAAAGTATTTTTCCTTTTTATTTTTTAAATATAATATAAATCGTTTTAATACAAAAAGTATATATAATAATAATTATTGTTGATTGTTAATAAGATTTTGTTATCTTCTTTTAAACAAAACGAGTCCAATATAACCAATCAAAAATATAATAACGAATTTTCACTTAAAACATAGAGTACTTCTCTGTAAGAAAAACTTCATTTCAAACCTGCCGACTTGTATTTCTGCAGGTGGTTCCCCTGGTCGACTACTGAAAACCGCGCGGCGTTTTTGGTCGCTAATGCCCCTCAGTCATTGCTTTCCCGAACTCCCTTGTGTACGCCGACTTGTTCTGTGGACGATGCCGCCGACAGAAATTTAGTAACATTCCCTTGTGTCACTAATGTTTTATTTTATTTTAATTATAATCACTGATTTCACAATACACATTATTTCGGACTAAAACACCGGATAGCAAAATTTTCTATCACTATTATTTACTTAGTTTTACATTCGAATTTTCCTAAAAGTTGTTAGAAAGAGGATTCGTTTTGGTGTAGCTTCTTTATGAGCAACTACCCTTCGCTACCACGCTCTTGGTACTACCACTATTTTATTTTTTTTCCGCGAAATTATATATCCCCCCCTTTATTTTGGTTGCCCTGTTACAATATTTTTCTGTCCGAGTGACATACAAAGGTTTTCCACCTACCTGCTTTTATACTTTAAAATGGAACTCAACTGGAACTAAATTTTAAACGGTAACCTAAGTTACCTTAAATTAAAATAAACCTATGTTAGAGGAATGTGGTGGAGTGAATGAAAACGAAAACGCACACAGCGGTACTGTCCAGTCTATACCTCTGGAGCACGTGATTATGTGCAGTAACCCAAGAGGCGTGTGGTCGAGTTCAAGTTATTTAAAAGAGGGTTGCTCGATTCGTATGTCGTGTGCGTGTTTTTGCTGTTTTGCAATTTTAAGCAATAATAATAAAATAATTCTATATCACCTATTTATTAACAAAAAAATATTATTATTAATAGTATATTAATATTTAAATTTAATAATTCTTTTTTAAAATAAATGTTAAAGTTTTTGCTTGTTTGGCATTTTTAGTGAAATGTGAGTACAAGGTGCGTATATAAAATTTAAAATACGTTTTTCTCAGAAATTAGCAGGAAGCGACCACTTGTTGATCAGGATAATATGTTCTAAATCATTACAGTTACCTCACATACGAGATTTGTAGTTATATTAATTTCACGCTGTATACTAGAAAAATATTTACAAAAGTCTTTCACTTATGATGTCGATTTGTAACATACAGGCAGCAGGGATGGATATTTCACTGGTGTCGACTCTTATCGGAAGCAATACCTGAATGCAAAAATTAAATAAAAGGTCATCGCAAAAAGGATTTGTGTATATAGACAGGTATTCAAGATACATATGAGTTGCATGTTGGTGAATTGGAACATTAAGAAGGTTAAAATTAGGTATCTAGTATATAACTTCTCTAAGAACATCAGTGAAGAGCCGTTATAAATACGAGGTATATTAGAGCAGCCAAAATAAAAAAGGCTAATAATATACAGATTACATACTCAACTGTAAATAATATTTGTGGGGTTGGGTGAAACATCCTGAAATACATAAAATAAACAATAACCAATAAACATAATAATGCCATGCATCCTTTTACTGAACTTTATTAAATTTTTACCTGTTAATGTGGTTAAGTGGGGTAATCTACTTTAATGTTGACGTTTAAAAAGTCATTGTTTGACACTTCACTAATAAGGTTGTCATTATGTCATATTGTTATTGAACATAATAGTAATTTTTAATTATATCCAATTCTCAATAATGCATAAAGGAAAATTTTATTGCAGAGAACCCCCGCATTAAAATTTTTCTTAATTATAATATAAAAGAGTCTCACGGCAGAGTTTGGAATGCATTACAAAGTTTTTGCGAATTTAGGTACGTTTAGGTGCCTTTTTCATCTTGTCTACCTATTTAGCTAATTTCCGGTTATTCAATATGAGTATATCAGTCAAAAATTATTATTATTATATAATGTTAAGTCAATAACATAATTGACCGTATCAAAAATAAGTTAGTATAAGTAATTATAAAATTATACTTTACAGTGTTATACCTTAATCTAATTTAATTAACCTTAATCTTAATTTTGTAAGAATTTAATTGTTTACTTATTTTAAATAAGTAAATAATATAATTATGTTTATTATAAGTAAATCATGTTTAATATCTTAAAATATAAGTTTGGACTAACAATAATTTCTTGTTTCTTTATCATAGTTTAAAAGTCGAATTGGTAAAAACTGAAACAGCGAACAAAATAACAGAATCAGATTAAAATAAAAATCAACCGCTCTCCTAATTTCACACTAATAAGTCACTGCAAATAACAGAAAAACCGCAAGATCTTGCTAACATTCTCCTTTCTTTCTGTAGTCGGATAAGAAAGATATTTAGTCGTGTAATTAGATTTATTTCAACTAATGTATAGCGACAGTCTGTCGCATTGTTTCTGTCTAGGAATTGATGTAAAGCATAGTATAAGAAGTATTTAATTAATTTAAAAAGAGATTAAAACTAATACAATTTAACAGAAAAGTTTTGCAACTGTTAAAATGAAACGTAAATTCAAAAATGTGTTATATCCTTTTGTTTTTTTTTAATTATCTGTAAAAGTAATTTATTGTAGATCACCGAAGTCAACTAATTGGATCTTAATGTTACGAGTTTTATAGAAAAAAAAAACAGATAAGATAAAGAAACAAACAATAACCTTTTTCCCTGTTATTACTACTGTTGAACCCACATACGAAACAAAAAAAAATTAGTCACAATTTACAACATAGCATACTTGCCAGGGTAACAATTTAAATAGTTTCAGTCAATTCTGTCTGCTGCCAACTAAAGAATCAAATTAAACGGGCACACTCGCAGGAATAAATTCTAATAAAATTTATATATACAGGTTCCTATAGGATACCTTAGTGAAAAACCATTTAAATCAGAAAAAAGCTATATAATACAGTAATTAAATATTTAATTACATTAATACAGTGATTGCTAGCCGTTATAATGAAACGTATACAAGAATTTAATTACCTACAACTCACGATACGTCTACGTTCTTCAGTAAGGTATTCAATGTCGATGTAGAATTCCCCTAGTTGTTAAGTCGTAAAGAACGCGAGTTATCCGTAACGTTGCTTAAACGACAAGCACCCCGATAATTAAAAATAGGAAAACTAAAGATCAAAAAAGAAAAATGAAAAGAAGCCTGCAATAAACGAGCCAATTATCAAATCCGTGACACAGGATCATCGTAATCTGTTTCCTGCTATACAATTTTTCGAAGTGCAGCAATTATCTAGCAATCAACAGTTAGGGCAATAAATTACAAAGCTATGAAGTATCGTAAAATATTATTTTATTTCTACATTTATTACCACAACTAGGAGACAAATAATTTGTGTCTTTTTTAGAAACTAAGTAATTTTTAATGCAAAATGAATAAAAATATACCATTGTCATTGTATTCGAGGAAACGAGTTACGATCATTTTCTTTACAAGATTTCAAAGTGCTGCTCTGTTGATGTCTAACAAAAAGAATTTTAAATTCTGTATTGAAAAGTAACCTTAAAATCGATTCTCGCTACGACTACCATTGGTCAGCGGAAATGGCCTAGTTGCATTTCCTTTAGATATTGAATCAGACATTCACCGCTCGCCGCTTTCTGGAGTCTCAATTGGAAAATCAATTGGAATCCTTGAATTTAATTTTTATCTTTTCAAGGAATAAAAACTTGCTACTACTAAAACTTTATCTGCTTGAAAATGTCACATTGAAATTCGTTAATTTAAAGCCATTGCAAAGTTACAATGCGTAATTAATTATTCTGTTGATGCAGTATCGTAAAAATAATTATGCAAAAGCTGGGAAAGGTATTAAAATGTACCTACCGTGTTGTGGAACAACCAAACAACGTGTTTAATACACCGTCGCAGGCTTTATGTAACATGTTCTCTCCCATTCAGTGGTTTATTACAACCCAAAACTAGCATACGTTATTATTATAGGATTCTGTAATTTAACTTGCACGACATAATCCCTAACATTTTATTACACTGGTTAATATAAGATAAAATTTTGAATAATCTTAAAACCATCTTTATTAAACCAACCGCATAAATAAAACGAAATGGAGAGTTATCTCATATAAACTTTCCAACTTCGAATATTAGCCATCATTCAAAACTTGATATAATGGAAATCGATGCTTGCAGGAACTCGAAACAGTTCACGTTCAATTTAATTTTTAAACTTTAAAAGTAAACACAAAGTTGGAAATTCGGTATAAATTCCTAGTTTATTAAACGATGTTGTGAAAATTAAGAAGGTATATAAATGGAAAAGGTTTCTGCGAAATATCGCGATTTGAAAAGTGTTAGTTAAAACAATACTTTTGATTGAAATTGATTTTGTTTTATAAAGTATTAAGTACTATCCCTTTATCTTGCACTGTAGTTGTTAAGATGTGGGTAAACTGCTTCCTTGTCTGCAATTGTTCATCAGAGGAATGATGTGCGGATCAGGACAAGGCTAGATTTCCAATGCCAACACTGTTTTAAGGTGTAGACATAAATCACTTACTGATTCTCTAATCTCCCATTTTTTTAAATGAGGAATATCGAAATCACAGAATAAACCTACCAGAACTAAAAAAACGTAATCAAGAATTTTAAAATTTTGTGTTTTGAAAATATTTAAATAGCTTATGATATTGTAACGTGAGGTTTTCGTGACTGGAGGTCGTAGTCAGAGGTAGAAAGGGAAATAAAACACAAGGCATAAAAATAACTATATACTAACAACAAAGTAATGAAATACAAAAGGTATTACACATGATGGTTATATGGTTTAAGGACGTACAGGTCCTCCTAAATCTAACAATAAACATCAGGGCGATCGGAACCACCCTATCTAGCACTACAAACTAACTAGGGCTACAAACTAAGCGTAGGAGCCTGTCTCCTCGTGATCTACAACTAAGCACATAGGGAACCTTGGCACAACTCCCTATTAACTAGGCGATAACTAAGCGAGGTGAGGGGGACGTAACCAATACCGCTTGGCACCAGATTCTACCCCTCACTATAAAATAAACATAAAGGCACTTATCCGCTTGCTTGGATGTGGCTTCTTCGAGTCATGGCACTGACTGACTTCTAAGCCAGCCCAAGCGGGTTTATATACTGCTCAACGCGGAAGAGATTAGCATAATAGTGGGAAGCCGTAGGTTGGTGTTCCGGGTATCGTAGGCGTTTTCTGCAGAGGCAAGTTAGCCGAGCTAGGCACGGAGCTCACGGCTTCCAGTTGCAGGCTCGTGGGTTGCCGTGAGCTGAAGCGGAAATTCATTGAAGAAATGCGCAACTGCTCGACTAGCGTAGGCCGCTTGACAGCACGTGGACGAACGTGGGTTATTCAGCATAGACGAGAGCAACCTTGGTAGATAAATGCATTGGAATGCGGAAATTATTTAACTCGAAGCAATTTCCGTTTGTGACAATATAAGATTTAATAATTTAAAATAGCAGTACTACTAGTAGTACAATAGGTTAACTAATAGATTTTTAGAAAGCTATCTCTGAATGTTTACTATAAGTCCTGTGCATTTTATTAGATCTTAATATGCCTAATTACTTACCTTTTTGCATAGGTAGTATGATTAAGCATCTAATCATTCATATATTCGACGAAGAAAAAGTTCGTCTCTGAATTCGTGAAGTCAGTCTGTCTGTCTGTCGTTCGGTCTGTAGCCTTTTTCCATGTTGACTTTTTTGAATTTTTCTTTTTGGAATCTTATAGTACATCAAATTCTAAGAAACTTTTGGTTGAAACATATTTTTGTATCTCTTCGGGAAAGTGGTCAAAATGACCACCGAGAATTTCGGTAAATTTTCGAAAAATGAAGAATTTTGTATTTTTTAAAAATTTACGAAAAAATAAACATTTTTAGCAACAAAAAAAAAATCGAAAAATTTTAGGACTTAATGATGTCCCTGCTTTTATTCTAAGATAAGTAAGAGCTAACCGTGTTTTAACTAACCATAAACCATATCCTTTTTACAATCTTAACATGTTTTGTACCACTGCTTTAATCGGTAATGATAAAGTTTGGTGCTCCCCAAATCATATTTTCCTAAAATGGCTAGGTAAATAAATTAGTGTTTTCATGCTTTTGTGGCAGTTTAAATTAGATACTAAAGAAATAAAACTTGCATATGAAAATCGAGTCAGATTTAATCTTAATACCGGTTCTAACATTTATATTTAAAACAGTTATTAATTTAACCGCCAAAACTCGACCGTTTTAATTTTGTGCAAAATTTGTTTAAAATATATTATATTTCACGTCAGTTTACCTTCGCTTAAAAACAAAAATTTTCCTAAAAAGTGTCCTAAATTTAAATATAATAATAAAACACTAAACACTAAGATTCTAATTCTCTTTTTTAAAATTTGATATTATTACGCATGTAAAAATAAAGATACATTGCGTTCTATGTAAATTCAACCCACAACCGAGCGAGTTAAAATTTTCTTTAACAAATATCGTCTCTCTTTCTAAAAGATGTAATAAACATGTATATTTTCTTCAGGTAAGAGCTAATGTACTCAGCTCTTATCTGAAGAAGCTACGGTGGCGGTATAGCGGAACGACAGTTCTAATCAAGCTAGTTTTTATAAATAAATAAATCACACGTTCATTATTGCTTCCAGCAGAGACTTCTTACTTATTTAAATTAAGCGTAGGTGTCATGGATGTTAATCGCAGAAGCTTACTAATTTAAGGTTGAACACAGAAACAGATAAACAAAATGGAGGGCGCCACCTAAACTGTCTGTTATCAATAATTTAACATCAATGATGGAAACTACAATTCCGGAAAAAAATTCCATCTTAACTTAAGTTTCTTAGATTTCATTATATGAAGGTTGTATTTGGTTAAAATGGCCAAAAACAATTTGCCGTGCCAAGCTATAACTAGAGATTAGTATTCTTAAACTTGATTTATTAATTGGAGTTGATAAATATTGTTTAACAGCATTACAATCCAAAATTCGACGATCAAACGTGAACAGCATTTAATGATTATGCTTTAATGCTACAATTTAACTTATTTTTAAATCCCATTCTAAATATCTTTTTGCTACATTTCTATAGCAAGAACCAATAAGTTTTCTTGCAATCAATGAAATTTCGTAAGTTTTATTACAAATAACTTACAAACAGTATGTTTGACACTAATCCTATTGTCCTTATATTGTTGCTTCAAGTTTTATCAAACCTTGTCACTACGAGATAAAGGCTTTTACTCACAATAAATAAAATGCTGGTGATCACAAATACCACTATCCAAACTAATGTTGCTGGAACACAACAGCTTCACTGAACTCTGAACGTCTTACAAATACTAAATTTTCAGGCGTTGCAATAATTTGCAATTTTTTATAGTTGATTTTATTATTATTAGCTTCGTTTTTATTATTATTATTAAAGCTTTAACTGCTATCAACTATTACCTAAAAAGGAAACTTGCGGTAGATTAATCTTACAGATACTTCCATAAAAATAGTCAATTACTAGATCCACGGTACGATATGGAAACAATAAAAACTCCATTAAGCATAGACCCAACGAAAAGGATACACGGGTCGATGCAAAATGTGTTTTTAACTAGACTTCTCCCCAAACGAAGAATTGTACAAACTCTACCAAAATGTAAGAGAGGCTGTTTGTTCTAACCAACTACACAATGCTCTTGACGTCAATAACTACCAATGGTTAATTTAGACCAATTTCCCTCTTATATTTTATAAAAAGTGCAAAAAGCAATTAAACTTGATGATCAAATACGCTTATTAAAATCCAGCCCCATTATAGCACTATAAAATGTCTGGCAAAACATGAATGTTCTTCGGGATAAACATTTCGGTAAGAGATTTTATTGGTTCGATGGAAGGGAAGCAGCTATTAGGGTTTTGTTTCTGCATCTCTGGTACTAAATTATTTTTCTTGTATTCTTTGTTGTGACTGAAGACCAATGAAACAAGACCGATTTGCACTTCGTTAAGGAATTATTTCAACAACTTATTCCACGATTACCTTTTAATCCTTCACGTGCAGTTTTTCATGTCAGAGCTAGGACAGTTTTCTTTATTTACATTATTTTTATTTACTAGAAATTTTCTTTAGTTTTTGCCAATGAATTATTAGAGTTTACTAGAACGATACACTGGTAGAATAATATTTCTTGAGTAGGTACAATTTCTTTTCTAAATTCTACTCTGCGTATGTCACTGATAAACACATTACATACACTATATTATATAATGTCTATAAAATATTACGGGGAAACGTTCAAATAATGCTTTATAGGCATTCCATAAAACTGCATTTCTAATACTTTTTATAGATTTCCCCATAAAATAAACTCGGAACAAATTCACATAAAAATTTAAAAATGCCATTAATTAAAATTAAATGGAATATTATATGAGTAAGTTATCAAACATCTGCAACTTTGTGACAGTTCTTATAGTCGTTACAGGAAGAAACTCCTGCTATAATATACTTTATTACTGTTTTATAGGTATTTTAAGATTATAGGAAACTGAAAATAAAAGACTGTGTTATGAGAAAGGGGCCTTATAACGTTTTTATCGTTACGTCAATATAAAGAAAAAAAAAGAAATAATAATTCAACAAGTAAAGCAGACAAAGGAATCGAAATTCAATTTATAAAACGGATAAAACTTTCTAAAGCCGTTTAAGGTACAGATGAGGATTTGCGATTGTAACAATAGAAAAAAAGAAACTTTGCTTTAAAACGGAAACATGCCTGATTAAAGATTTTTGTTTGAACTTGGCTTGAAAACTTACAGTTATCAAAACTACTACTCCTAGTAATATTTAACTGTCTATTAAAGATTTCTAATTTTCACAAATCAAATTTAATCTCAGCTATAAATATTATATTTGACAGGCCGTTTAGGGTCGTTTGACTGCTTGCTACTTTGTGGGCGTGTCGGTTCGTTAGTACAACTCACTCGCGACAACTTATATGAATGCGGTGTTTCAACCTCCACGTAAAATATCTCAGCGTCGGATTTAGACAAACATGAAACATTTTAGTGGCTTACCCTTTACATGGAAATAAACAATGTTTACAGGAGAATGGGGATATCCGTGCCATCCTACGTTGCTTATAAACGATTGTAGCCTTCGGGAGTGGAGCACTTCAGTATTGCACTATCACGATCATGGTGACCTGAAATACACAGTTGTAACATCGAGCCTTCTCCAGTGGACTGTTGAAGAAGCAGGTTTACACCAGCACACTGTCATATATAAAGTCACCTCCCCTGCGACATCATCTTGTAGGGATTGACATACAGGAAACTAAAGAGGAACAAGCACCTCAGTACTGTCCAGTAATATCGACCGGGACCACTGGTGCAATTTTATTTATTGAAACCCAGGTCGAGTCGACTGACAAGTCGCGCTGGACTTCCATTCTCCAAGCAGACAGCTTGCTGTTTGGTTATTTTCTTTTTAACTCAATTAAGCTTATCAATCGCACATTACAGCATCCACCATTATTGGTAATAACAATCACCAACAACAATAAAACGCCGACTGACTGACTACGTGAATTTTGTATACTTTTAAAGTTTTTATTCTTCCAGCTGAGGGTGCGACAAGACACATAAAAACGTAGTCAGAGGAGTTACTAATTTATTTATTTTACATGAAATTCAAAACTGCAATTATTTAAGCTTTACCTACATTAACCATTATCATTTATTATTATAATATTATATAAAATATCTAAGTTACGTAGAAATACTGCTTACTATCAGCAAGCAGATAATATCATATTACATTTCAAGATAAGAAGAAAGTATTATCTTTCGTGGGAACTGCTTAGTATGCAGTATTAACTTTCTCATGAGAATTGCTTATTATGCAGACAATATTGTATTACCTTTCTCGTGAGAACTGCTTAGTAATATTTTATTTAGATAAGAGAATCATATATAAAGAGTTTTAGACAGTAGATTCATTAAGTTTTGATCAGTTCATAGTTAAGTTTACATCTAAGCTCTAACGAGCATTTATATTCTTGTGTTTTGTAATTGTCATTACTTCCGCTGGTTTACAATAAAGTTCCAGTTGCACCAGTTCCAAACTAGTGTAATAAACACTTCTAATGAAATACAAAGAATAAATATTGCGGTGATATTAAATCATCGTATTGAAGATTTTAACGACCGAACTGAAACGTTAACACAAATATTTTTGTATCGGATTTAAATTAAAAGAGGGACATGCTATGTCATGGGCATAATTAATATAAAGGTTATAGATAGGACCACAGTTAGGTTCATTAATGTTTAAATTAAAAACTTAAGAATAAAGACTTCATGCAAACATAACCTAGCTTTCTTATGCATAAATAAATAGGTTTCATTTTAGAAAAAGGATATCAATTAGTTAGATTGCTTGATCATAGGTACGTTTATGCAACCCATGTTACTTTGGGACGGTCTCCCACTTTTATCGGTCAATGCAGAAACTGAATATGTCCACTTTTTGTGTAAATTGAGTTATACATGAATTCACCATAATTCAAGGGTGCCCGATCGAATGGTGCAAAAATTGAACATGTCCTACTTTTCTATAATGTAGAAAAGCGAGGGTATAGTACAGAAACTGAAGCAATATAGGACGTGTTCAATCTCTGTAGCGGTATGTCTTATATATCTAGGATGCGCTGATGTAAAAACAGCTTAGCTGATATCAAATGAAGCCATCGTCGCGTCGTTTTGACATATTCAAGTGATATTTTGTTGAGGGAAGTTCTCTGTGCAAAAATGTCTAAATCAAGTAGTAACAGTGTTTACGAAGAAGAAAGTGAAACTGAACAACCTAGGAAACAGTTGAAGGTATTTCCCACTGACTCCACAACCTCTCACATTTATGAAGTACATTGAGGAAGAATTTGACGAATTCTACCAGCAATTTTATCCTAAAATGGCCTATGAAAGAGAAAGAGGAAGACAGCGCAGTGAAAGCAGACAATGTTTAAAAATATTTTTATTTGTATTTAGGATTTTCAGATTTCTTTTGTTAATATTAAGTTGTTCTTTTGTCCCAAACACGCCGGTCTTAGGCCTCTCGGCACCCTCGGGCAGAGTCCTTAAGAGCGCCCTTATTAACTTTAAAAAGTAACTGTTATTGAATGATTTTAATGATTTTACAAACTTCGGCGTCCCAAACAGCCTAGCGCCCTCGTGCGGCGCCCGACCTCGCACCCCCTCAAAGGTCGGCACTGGTCATAAAATAGTTTCTTGCGTATTCTTTGCATTTTATTTGCAATCAATGCAGAAACTGAACATGTCCACGTCTTATATGCATTTTTTTCTCTTAGAATACAAAACTTTAAGTAAATTGAACCATGTGATCTTACCTAATAGATATCCTTCTTTCATATCCCAAAAAGTCACGACAGTGCATAAAAGCAACATTGAGTAATTCAGTTTTCTTTTGTTTTTCTCAAAACAAGGTGGTTGGGACCTATTCAGTTTCTGCTTTGCCCAATTCACTTGTTAGGAAGAAGTAATTTCCATATTAAAATTTACATATTACGATGTTTAACGTTAGATAGATTTTTGTATATTCCAGGAGACCAGCTCAGTTTCATGTTGTTAATTAGCTGAAAATAGATTAATTAGGTCAATCTTATTATGACTGATACAATACAATTCATTTTTGAATTTGTTTATAAGATTTCTGGTCACTACAATTAATAAAGGTATTGAATCCTCTCGTTCGTGTTGATATGACTCTTATAGACTCTTATCCTGTCTTTCCTCACCATTGTTTTGATGTAAGTGTTTAGACTACTGTATGCTGGACATTTTGAGCATAATTTGATTAATATTGATTTTATATTTAAGTTGGAATCTGTATATGCATCAATTGGCTTATTCATTGTATTGCGTACTGTAAAAATCATGTTTATATTAAATTGTAAAGATGTTTTTATGGAGAAATTATTTGTATTACCTATATCATGTATTCCTGTAACTAGCTTGTAAAGGATGAACCTTGATTTGTTGAACTTTATATGTAATTAGATCGTAATGAGTTTTGTACATTGTCAAACGTTTTTCTCGAATATCTTCGTTACGATACATTTTGGGATAATGAATGTATTATACTTTATTGATCTTCGTTTCAAGTGCTACAATCCTATAATAACAGAATTAAGATTAGTGATAAAGAATATTAGCTGTGCCGGATTAGTGACGTTACGAGCTTACTCGATGTTTCATTGTTTTGAAAAAGTGTCATAATTTTCTTTTGTTCTGGCATAAACTATATAAGCTGGGGCAAATTGTAACATAGTCAGTCGATAAAACGTAGAAGGCAGAATCTATGACCGGCTCCGGATAAAATCTGTAATTAATTTGAGGTTCGATATTCAACCATATGTTACCTGAACATTTTTGAAAATTGAAAGAAGATATCAGTGATGTTTAATAATTATATAAAGTGAACGTGATTGTTCAAATAAATTATGAGTGAATTTATTTCTCTTCATCGATTTACGTATCGATATTATAAACAAGAAATCAGCTGACAGGTTCTGTCACAGTGTTACCAATAATAAGGATTAATTTTTAAAAAGGAAAGTATATCGTAATATACAAGGTTGGTTATAATAAATGATTTTTGTCAAGTTCATAAATAATAATTAACTTTAAAGTTCATCCTCAAATATAAAATTACTTGGTTTAGTTTATTAAGTTCTTTTCAGAATTTATTTGATTTGAAGTAAAAAAACAACTAAATTTCTTTTATATAAAATTTATTTTCATTTGACAAATATATTTATTTATAAACAAATTTCATTTGTGTTGGTTTGTTCAAACGAATGACCGTACTGATCCTATGTCAGGTCACTACAATTATTTCTAACGTTTGAGCAAACCTGAGAATTTATTTTTTACCAATTGTATTATCTTGAATAACATTTTTTTTATTTTGAAGTTCCATTTGGATTTTTATTTTTGTTCATTAAATAAAGTTTATGTGTTTTCAATTTTACATATGTGTCTAGTTGATGTTAATACAAGCATCCAGCGTTCTTTTCTTTTAAATTCAGAGTTTAGTAGCAGTTGTCCAGCTTGCAGGATTTTTAGTGCTTACGATATAAGTTTTTCTTTCTTTCCAGGCATAAAAGTAAATAAGTCTCGTAATTCATATAATTTATGCTTTACTGAGCAAACCTGAGCTAGCTGAGAGGAATAAATAAAAATATCTGTGGTGTATTCTCATTTCAATCCACCGTATATAATTTATGTTTATATTTGGAACTGTGGATATATTGTATTTTATTTTATATTCAAAGATCACCGCAATATATACTCCCCATTAATTTTAGATGAATATGAGACTAATAATGAAGAATCAATACAAATCAATAACATACACGTTCATACTTCCAAATTAAACATCAAAGCCATTCCTAATGAGAATTTACAAAGAACTTTAAGAACTGACCATCTAAACGAAGAAGAGCAAAACATTATTAACCAATCTTTGTTATCAGTATAAAGATATTTTTTATTGTCCAAATATCCCTTTATGTTCCACCAATTTAACCAAACATCATATTAGAACCAAATCTGATGTTCCTGTATTCACAAAAACATATAGATACCCACATGTGGACCGAGAAGAAGTAAAAAGTCAAATTCGTAAAATGTTAGATGACAAAATTATAGAATGTTCGGAACGTCCATATAATTTTTCAATTTGGGTCGTCGCTAAGAAATTAGACGCCTCAGGACATCAGAAATGGTGCATTGTTATCGATTATCGTAAATTAAACGAACAGACGATAGAAGACAAATACCCTTTACCACGAATCGAAACCGTTTTAGACCACCTTGGTCGAGCCAACTACTTCACCACTTTAGATCTCGCATCTGGTTTTCACCAGATTAAAATAGAAGAAGCAGACCGCGAAAAAACAGCTTTTTCGACTGAAGAGGGCCACTTTTAATTTTGACGTATGCCCTTTGGCTTAAAAAATGCTCCAGCCACATTTCAACGAGCTATAAATAATGCTATCATAGAACTAACCCCCCAACAATGCCTTGTTTATCTTGACGATATTATTATTTACTCTACTTCTTTACAAGAACACATAACCCGCTTAAAATAGTTATTTACGTATAGAAGGCCGTAAGTGTAAGATTACGCCCGCAGCCAAAGTTTGAGGCCCGACGAAGGAGGGCCTTTATTTGGCTAAGGGCGTAATCTACTTACGGCCAGAGGTACGTACAACATTTTACGCACAACCGAAACAAATTTTTATTCAAACATTTTTATTCACAATTTTGTCACCACAAAACGAAGGTGGCTGCTAACAATAATGCGGTGGTTGCCATGTGTTGATATGTAAACAAAACAACTCTCAAAGCGAAAATTGGCGTTCTGTGAAATTGGCAAAAATGGAAAATTGTGTTGAAGCGTCTGCGTCTGCGGGTATTTCACCAGAAATTGAACAAGCAGCCGAAGAAGCTCTAGCTGGCTTACTCCCTTCTAAATCCAGAGAACGTTATGAAACTGAGTATGATGCGTTAGAATCATGGATGCGCGAGAAAAAAGTAAATGTTGTTAATGAAACCGTCTTACTTGCATATTTTAGCGAGAAGGTATGTTATTAGTAATATTTTAATGAAATATGTTCCTTATTTTTAATTTTTTAGTCTAAAAAATATCAGTCTAGTTCTCTTTGGGCCAAGTATTCGATGGTTAAAAGGACGTTATTGGTCAAAAAAAATGTTGACATTAGTAGCTATCATAAATTGACATCGTTTTTGAAAATTAATACTGTAGGACACGAAGCAAAGAAATCAATGGTGTTGTCGAAAGAAAATGTGATCAAGTTTATTACGGAAGCTCCCAATGAAACATATTTAATGACCAAGGTATGATAGTAGGTAATTAATGTGCGCGTTGTTTAAAAATGTTTTGAGGGACAGGTTGCCCTTGTGTTTGGAATTTATGGAGCCTGCCGTAGACAAGAACTTGCCAATATGTCAATATCTGATGTAGAAGATAGAGGATCTGTAATTATTGTGACTATCCCGAAAACCAAAACAAACAAAAAACGTGTGTTCACAATTGTTGATAATGATGCCATCCATGGAGTGGAGTTGTACAAGAAATATGTCACACTGCGTCCAAAAAATGTACCTCATCGCCGTTTCTTTCTACGCTACACAAAGAATGTATGTACAATTCAACCTGTAGGAAAGAACGTGTTTGGAGGCATTCCCAAAATAATTGCAACATTTCTTCAACTTCCTAATCCTGAGAAATACACGGGGCACTCATTTCGAAGAACATCTGCCACTTTATTAGCAGATAATGGAGCTGACATGACATCCCTCAAAAGACATGGGGGATGGAAAAGTTCTTCCGTAGCTGAGGGGTACCTGGAAGATTCAATAGAACAGAAAAATAAGATTGCCCGGCTAATTCTTGGAAATGCGAATGGCGAGAAAACCGAGAAATCTGTTGCAACTTTGAAAATTGTTGAGCCTCAGTCGACACCAGAAGAAGAAAATCCACAAGGAAATATTGAAACATTCTGTTCAACTTCTAATGTTCAGTGTGTTGAGTCTAATTCCAGTGCTATTTCTGTTGGCAGCATTGTCTTCCATAACTTAACTAATTGTACGTTCAACATCCATCAAAAGTAAAATATTGCTGTAGTTTGTTCACTTTGATTTATGATAAATGATAAATCCTTATAACCTTTTTTTATTATTAACTACCTACTCAAAAACTGTCA
This sequence comes from Agrypnus murinus, assembly GCA_929113105.1. Taxonomy (NCBI): domain Eukaryota; kingdom Metazoa; phylum Arthropoda; class Insecta; order Coleoptera; family Elateridae; genus Agrypnus; species Agrypnus murinus. The sequence goes on from OV816026.1 coordinate 23,248,618, forward strand.
CCACTAAACAAAGGTGGCGGCTGACATAAAAGCCGTCATTGTCATGTGTTTATGATTGGTGTAAAGAAAACGCCCGGTTTTTGCGGGCTTTTTTTTACAGCGGGCATTTTCTTTACACTGGGCGTAATGTTGAAGTTTCGATCATGGTATCCTAGATGTAAACAAGCACTTTCGGTTCAGTTGTGCGTAAAATGTTTTTAATCGATGTCGACAATCAAATATCAAAATTCAATTAGATAAATCCGAATTTTTACATAAATCCTTAAAATATCTTGGTAATATAATAACCTCAGAAGGAATAAAACCTGACCCTACTAAAATTTCAGCCATTAAAAATTTCCCTGCCCCAAAAACCAAAACAGAAATAAAATCATTTCTAGGATTATTCGGATACTATAGAAAATTTGTTAAAGACTTTTCTAAAATAACCAAATTCTTAATTGTTTGTCTCAAAAAGGATAGTAAAATTATTGTACACACCCCTGAATTTCTTCAAAATTTCGAACATTGCAAACAAATTTTAACTAATGAACCGTTACTTCAATATCTCGAGTTTAATAAAATTTTTGAATTAATCACTGATGCATCTAAATATGCCTTAGGTTCAGTATTATCACAAGATGGAAAATCTATTTGTTATGCATCAAGAACCCTTAACGAAGCTGAACAAAAATATTCTACAATAGAACGAGAACTGCTCGCTATAGTGTGGGCAACTCAACAATTTCGCCCTTACTTATACGGTGTAAAATTCAAATTATACACAGACCATAGACCATTAATTTGGCTTAGAAATTTAAAAGAACCAAATTCAAAGTTAACCCGTTGGGTATTCAAACTAGAAGAGTACGACTTTGACGTAACTATTTACCAGGAAAACTAAACAAGGTGGCTGATGCTTTATCACGCATTCAAATTCATCCTATGAATGTTGAAACCGATAGACTTGAAACCCCCGAACCACAAACTTTCACCAATATCGATAGTAGACTAGCAAGCAGAGCTAGCACCCCTGATATTACCGAATTATTCGACATACCAATCACAAATCCTCCTGTGTTAGATAAACCTCGTATTAAAATACTTTCTGATGTACAAGTAAAACCACCCGATAACCGCCCCAACATACCTACATTCCACTATCATCGAACATTACCGTTTATTGGATAATATACCAGAACATCAAAAAATTCAATACTGTATCTTAGCTTACAATCATACCATCCATTCAAACCTTAAGCTAACACCTTTTGAAATAATGTTCGGGCACACAGAAAGCAAAAACCTATTCGACTTAGATTATACAAAAACCTATTATCATAATTATATGTCGGAACATAAAACAAGAATGCGCTATCTATATGAATCATTACAAAAAGAACAAACGGACACCAAAGAAAGACGAAATATAAAATTAAACCAAAAGCGCGGGACAAAAAAACTTGAACTAGGAAGTAAAGTTTTCATTACGACTAACACTAGAAATAAAAAGGACCCGAAATTTTCTGGACCATACACTATTTCCCAAATTTTTGAACATGATCCTTATGAATTAACACCCCCTAATGAAGGACCTCAAATTAAACGACATATAAACGAACTATTACCATTTTCAGGTTAACTATTATCGCCTGCTACATCCTCACAACCCAATTTGTGACCAGTGACGTAATTATCGAAAACTTAGATGACAATCCTGGACTTTACCCATTAAACTTAGGTAACGCTATCCTAAAAGAAAGCGAATTTACATTAATTAAGACTATAGATTATACGCCAATCATTACTCAATATGGTATGCTTAAAGAAAATTTAATAAAAACCATTATTCTTTTGGAAAATCAACAACACCCCATCGAACATAGGCAGTTCACTAATATTACTGACATATTAATTAGTCATAATAACATATTATTAATCATTAAACAATATTTAGACAAAGCTGACAAACTTATCGATCAATTATTTTCTCAAACACAACATACAATCCAAAAACGAGGACTCGTAGATGGTTTAGGAACCATTTTTAAATTCTTAACTGACAATCTGGATGCCAAAGATGGTCAAAGATATGAAACATTGATTTCCAAATTACAAAAAGTTAGTGAAACACAAACTAACGTCATATTAGAACAAGCTAAAATTCTTAATGACACTATTTCCACTATAAACAATCTAGCCAACAATCAAATGCTACTCAATGAAAACCTAAACAAAATTATTTTAGAAAACGAACAGGTGAAAAAACACGTCGCCGCAGTATCCCAAAAAACAGTTTTACTCGAAGCCGTAAATCTTTACAACTTCTTATAAACACCTACTTTAAACTCGAAAACTTTGAACTAATTCAAAATCTAATCGATATTTCTAAACACTTGTCCCACCAAACAACATTAACCATTCCCTATTCCGCAGATCAAAGTTATCTACATCTATATGAAAGTATCATTATTATTACCAAAGCCTATCAAATTGCGAATAGAATCACCTTCATCTTTGAAATTACTCTAACCTCTAAAACTAACCAATATCAACTTATAATAAAATTGATACCTTTTCGAATATTTATTAACACCCGTCATTTCCGTATGATTATTCCAACCTACAATAATATATTGTTTAATACTAAAATGAGTATCCCTATCGAACTCGATCATTGCAAATTAGTTACAGTAGACACTTACTTTTGTAACCAAAATAATCACTTTGAAATTCCAAACGATAAATTATGTGAAACCCAATTACTTTCTTTTAAAAGTAACCAAACATGTACCCCATATCTTTTTGATCTAACTCATATTAAAATCTCTCAAATAGATACTGCCACTTGTAACTGTACCTTCCAAAGCAATTCTAGATATTAATTGTAAAAATCAAAATCTTCGAAAAGAACTTTATGGTTCTAAAATTTTACATTTGAGCCCTGATTGCACTGCGTTAATTAATCACGAGCGAATGCTATTTGTAGCTAAAACTACGTCAAACAAAATTATCGACCTAAAATTACCAAATATTGACCAACTAATAATATCTGAATCAAGTCATGTTGACATCTCGAGAGTCGACTTAATTCCGATCGATACACAAAAGTTAATTGATAATCAAATCAAAATTACCGATAACGGTTATCTACTAAAATCAATTGATCATGTGACTGCTAATCATTTAAGCATATCATCTATTATATTAACCATAATTGCTATAATTTTAATTATAAGTATTTTTGTATATTTATACTGTAAACGTAATTCCTTAAAAATAAAATTCATCGACTTTCTAAATAAAGATTTAGTTGTGATAAATAAAAACACAGAAAATTAAAATTTTCATTTTCTTTTTACTACTTTTAATATTGTTTTAAATAAAAACTATATTAAAACATTTTAGCGCTGAGGAGTTACGTAGAAATACTGCTTACTATCAGCAAGCAGATAATATCATATTACATTTCAAGATAAGAAGAAAGTATTATCTTTCGTGGGAACTGCTTCGTATGCAGTATTAACTTTCCCATGAGAATTGCTTATTATGCAGATATTATTGTATTACCTTTCTCGTAAGAACTGCTTAGTAATTTTATTTAGATAAGAGAATCATATATAAAGAGTTTTAGACAGTAGATTCGTGAAGTTTTGATCAGTTCATAGTTAAGTTTACATCTAAGCTCTAACGAGCATTTATATTCTTGTGTTTTGTAATTGTCATTACTTCCGCTGGTTTACAATAAAGATCCAGGGAAAACAAAAAATCTTTTTAAAAACTCGTTTCATTTGAACACAAACGAAACTTCTATATGTTATAAATGTTTACACACTTCTTAATTGTGATTTCTATAAAGGAAATAACCTTGGTATAACACTTTTTGATTAAATCAGTCTTTACACTACATTTTGCAAAAAAAACAGCTTATTTCTGTAACAATACGACTATATGTATATCTCAAAAGCAATATGCTGATGAAAAACGCGAAACCTTTAAAATAAACAAAGCAATGGCATAAGACATAAAAGGATAAGTATTCAGGATCATCTTTGCTGCCATCTGTATCCGTTAAAAGTTGATTTGTGCCATTGACTGAGCATAGAATCACTTACAATTTTTATCAATATCGAGATTAATTTTGTTTTAACAAGCTTAACACTAAAGATGATGATCCACTGACAGAAATGCAACTTTTTAATTTTATAATATCATCGAAACATTTTTTAAAAAAGCCGGTACGGTAACCTGTTTATCATTTTTTGACTCGGTAGTGAAAATGTCTACAAATGGTTTGAAACGCAAAAATTATGTTCTGAGAATCATCTATGACAGAAAATCCTGTCAAAACGGATTTACTAAATCTGTTTATTCCTTTGGAGGTTCAATTAAATATTTTTTTCGATAATTCTAAACGACATGTCACATGGTAGAAAGCTGTAAATTAGCTTTAGTAAGCAACGCACTATCGATTCAAATCTTCCTGTTTTACATAATGCCGCCAGATAACGAATCATGGTATTCTTCTTGTTTTGAATCAAGCAAGCCACTGAAACACTGCTAATTTTGATTTATTGTGCTCCACATCTGAATTGCATAATAAACACAATTTAGTGTCTAAATGAATGCAATCAATTACAGAAATGTAAACCGTGCGTCATTACGGTCAACGAGGATAGTAAGTGCGTGAGTTCATAGTAAGTGAAAATTTTCTATTGAAGGAATTCTTCTACAAAACTACACAAAAATAAAAGTTTTTTGGGAAATATTGCTATAAATACGCTATAAATATATTGGGTGAAATAAGAGGGTGCAACCTTACTTGATTATAATAATGATTTGATTATAATTTGTATATCTTGAATAAAAGACAGATTAATTCTAAGACAGTTTAATTCTTTTTATCTTCAGAAGTAATATCTATGTCATTCATATAATCTTGAAAACTAAATTAAAATTAAAATAATTACCTTAAGATATTTACAAATAATAAAACAAATCCCCTTGCATCCCTAAGGTTTAATTGCAATAAGGTAAAAATGCAGAAATTCACATCTCTTCATAAAAAATCCAAATAATTGATATTGCAGAAATTATTAACGACCATCTGTCTTATTGAATTAAGGTAAGTCCATTTAAATGTCACGTTGACAAATTCCATTTGATTATCCAAATTAAACGAGAGTTCATAAACTAACAACCCCAAAAATTTTTTTGTTACAAAAAAGAAAATTTAAACACTAATAAAATTTTGCAACACTGTTTATTAAGTTAATTAAAATTGTTTATTATTAAAATGACTAACTAAATTCAACTTTAACAAACATCAAACACTTTGACGTTTCATCAAAACATAACCTAATAATTTGACGTTTGGACTTTGTTTTACATTTTGAGTTCACAACACAACCAACTCAACATTTTGCTCTGGACATAAATACATAAGTACACTGTTTGAAACCACTAAATATATAGAGAGAGAGATTCACCAAATAGCTTACTGTATTTAGATCTTTTCAAAAACAAGGCACTAGTGTAGTAATTTATTTAGTTACAAGCAAATGGCGATTTGGAACTAAATTTACATAACCCCATAATTGTTTATAATTATAATAATTGTTTAAACAAATTCTATAGTTAGTGAGAAAAAAATTCTCTTTTCAAAAACACCAAACACTTGTACTAAAACCCAATAATAAGATTGCTATTAAATGTCGCCTGAATCACTTTCAGATGCATTTAATTATAGATTAAAATATGAATTATTCAATTAATATCCTTGTTTTACCTCATGCTATGATTACAAAGTCGTTTCTTACATCCTATAGATTATAGAACAATATTTACGCAAGTTTAGATATCCAAACTACAAATTAATGACTAAATCACATAATTTGAGATTATCAAGGTAAACCGCAGAAATATCTGCTTTCAAACCCATAGATCTTCTATAAGAAATCATACCCACATTTACCTTTATGTCTCAGTTGTGTCCAAAGAACTACTAGGCAACAACATAATGAAATATTTAAGCACAAAAGCTTTTTATTATTGAAAAACAACAAAATTATAAAGACTCTACCAAATCGTTAATCCACAAGAAATTTTTTATAAATTAAACCTGTAGGTAAAGTAACAAATATTGGCATACATCTCTACTTACATGCAACTTGTCTGTTTCAGGTCTTGATATGACTTGAAATGGCTTCAATACTTATTTATCTACAAAAATCATGCAACGATATTACATCGTTGGCTAAACCATCAAGTTTTATCAAGGTAGACAGAGAAATCAACTTTAAAATTTATCCTTTTTCTAATTTCCCCTGGAAGTTATGCAACCCATCTAACATGTTTGTGCAAAGTAATGCCTATATTCCAAATCATGTCATAAAAATCATGACAATATGTAATAAATACAATTTTGTTTAATACAAGTTTCCGAAAGTAACTGTGATTAACGAAAAGCAAAAGACAGTGCAACTGATTTTCCATATAAGTAAATTAGAATGTTTATAACTGTTTAAAAGATAAAAAACACTTCTTGGTTGAACGTTTAATAATTTTATTTTGTCTAATGAGCTTTGTCGGACTGTACAGCATAGCCGAATAAACATACTTAATAATATATTTGTAGAATAACACAATTATTAACATAATTGAAGGGAATACATTGATACAATAAATATGTAACCTAAAACCTAACAATAACTGTGTATTGATTTCGAAAGTGCATGTAGCCCTAATTTATATTTAATACAAAAGATTCTCCATTAAACGACTTTTCCGACATTTATGTTTCCAGCTTAAAGTGCGAGCAGTAAATATTGAAAGCTTTTATCTAAACTAGACGTTTATACGAGGGTGGTCCCAGAAGTAACCGACCCAACAAAGAAAACACAAAAATTTTGGAAAAAGATTTATTTATTTTTCAACGTAATCTCCTTTCAGCTTTATACACTTTTCCCAGCGGTGTTCAAAAAGTTCGATACCCTTTTTATAATAAGAACTGTCTTGCTCCTCAAAATAGCCATTAACTGCTGACATCACTTCTTCATCGTTGGAAAATCTTTGACCACTGAGCCATTTTTTCTAGTTTGGGAACAGAAAATAATCCGAGGGGGCTAAATCTGGCGAATATGGTGCATGAGGTAGCAATTCAAACTTTAATTGATTAATTTTGGTCATTGCAATAACGGATTTGTGAGCTGGCGCGTTGTCGTGATGAAACAACACTTTCTTTTTAGCCAAATGCGGTTGTTTTTGCTTGATTTCTTCGCTCAAACGTTGCAATAAGTTTGCATAATACTGGCCGTTGATAGTTTTTTCTTTTTCGAGATAGTCAATAAAAATTATTCCACGCGCATCCCAAAAAACCGACGCCATAACCTTGCCTGCAGATGAAACGGTCTTCTCCTTCTTTGGAGCCGGTTCTCCCTTTTGAGTCCATTGTTTCGATTGTTCTTTTGTCTCGGGTGTGAAATGGTGGACTCATGTTTCATCCATTGTTACGAAACGGCGCAAAAATTCTGCTTTGTTGCTGTGAAACTTCGCTAAACACTCAATTGAAACATTTTCACGACACTGTTTTTGCTCGAGTGTGAGCAAACGCGGCACCCATCTTGCACACAGCTTTCTCATGTCCAAATTTTCAGATAATATGCGATGTACCGCACTTTTTGAAATGCCTGTAATGTCTGCTAGCTCGCGCAGTTTCAGTCGACGATCATCAAGTACCGCTTTGTGGATTTTCTTCACCATTTCTGGAGTCGTCACCTTATTTGGTCGACCACTGCGATCCTCGTCTTGGCTGCTCGTACGGCCTCGTTTAAACTCAGCTACCCAAAATTTAACTGTTGTGAACGAAGGAGCAGACTCACCCAGAGTAGAATCCAGTTCAGCTTTTATATTGGTTGGGCTGGGGCCTTTCAAATAAAAGTATTGTATCACATAACGATGACCAATTTTCTCCATTTTCACAAATTCACTGACAACGTTCACTATTGATGGCTGCCAAACAAATACTGAACAACAAACTTGAAACATATGCTTTATAGACTGCGTACTTTCCAATACAGTGATATTTTCAAACAACTACCGCCACCTCTTGGTCAGGTCGGGTACTTCTGGGACCACCCTCGTATATTATCAGGAATATTAATTATACATAAATCTGCTGAATTCTGCGATAGTATTTATAGTACGGTGCAATTAGACCCAAACCTCAACATCCAAAGTAAAAGTTTCCTGCCAGCTCCAAATTGTTCTATACAGTCCACATGTTGTTGGTAAAAAGTTACACCATTATAAGCGTGGGGTTTGGGTGGGGGGGGGGTGCGAAAGGTTGGTAAATTAGTAGTTTTTATCAGTTTTTCTTAAATATTTCGAAAACTATGCGGTTTAGCGCGGAAAGTGCCATATACAAAAATAATGAACGTTAAATTGCGAACAAAAATGGTCCGGTGCGTAATCTTGCTAAAGTGAACGGTTCCAGAGTTACGGAGGGTGTAAAGGTAGAAATTTGTCGTATTTTTAGATTTTTTGGTAAAATAAAATTATACAGAAATAACTAAACAATTTTATTAAACAGTAATATTGTACAATCGTATTGTAGTCCAAAAGAGGCTAAAAGGCACCACAGAGGGTTAGAAGCGTAAAAATACTGGGAACGAGAACCCGTTTAGTATAAGCGCGGCCGCCAAGCGGCCGCACAAAGCCGTGCGTTAGTAGCCGGTCGACCACCTGCACCCTGCACCTGCCGCCCGCAGTAGTAAAGTAGTAGTTTTTATCAGTTTTTCTTAAATATTTCGAAAATTATGCGGTTTGGCGCGAAAAGTGGCCGGTGGTATGGTGATAAGCCCTTCAAGGAACGACAACCTCACCACCTTCTCAAGGGGCGCTACTTTTTAAGGGAAAAGATGCTTCCACAGGCCTAGGCCATATAAACCTGTGGTATGGAGAAACCCACTCTGAACTTTCTCTGGACAATGCCGCATTAAGAATGAATATCTTTCCAACATAAATGATTTTAAAATATAAAAATATTATCTGTATAATAGTTATGATATATAATTATATCATTTTTAATCATAATATTTTTAAAACTGCAGCTTTTGGAGGTTTTTCTTTAGAAAATAGGCATTTTGGCTGTATATTGCTACCATATTTTATTAAAATTTTGAAGTTTATAAACTGAGTTCAATAGTGATATTGCGACCTTAAATTAATGTAAAGTATTCATCAGTATTCAGTCCTCTTCAGACATAGCACGCTCCTCTTCTAGATCTTCATCTATGATGTTCGTGTCCCTGTTATCACATCCTAGGCCTGAGTAATTACCGCATATGCTTGAGCAGTTTAGAACACTCTTTCTGCACTCGCAGTTACGGACGCATTCGTCTTTGCAAGCGCACACTATGAGGGAAAGTAATTCCTGGGGAGCTGCAGGACGTACTGTTGTAATTGGTCTCAGGTGGTCGCCAATCTTCTTCCACCCCCACTCGAGCGAATTCTTCTTCTCATTCAGCCACTGCTGTACCTGGTGATAGGTTCTAAATTAATGCTGCCTGGAAGCTGCTGAAGTGGGGGGAAGTGCAGCCAACTTGAACAATGACTGTATAGGCTGCTTTGCAATAGCCTGCAAGTATCACTGGTAGCGAAAACATGCAGTGTTCTAGGCTCCAAATATCGCAAGAAGGAAATGCTTTCCAGCGTCAGCCACTGCACTGGGGTCATCTTTGGGGTCGTTGAAGACTAGAAGTTTCGTACGAAGAGCGTTGTTGGCTTGCACTCGCAATGCATTCAACGGGTCTCCCAATACGACTGAAGGAAAGAGAGTAGATGAGAGAGTTTGTAAGGGGGAGGGGCGGGCGGCAGGTGGTCGACCGGCTTCTTAGGGCCGCTTGGCGGCCGCGCTTGTACTAAACCGGTTCTCGTTCCCAGTATTTTTACGTTTCTAACCCTCTGTGGTGCCTCTTAGCCTCTTTTATATTACTGTTTAATAAAATTGTTTAGTTATTTCTGTATAATAACGGGAACACCTCGGGGAAATTTGAGGCAAATTCTGGTGTGCCGCAAGGGTCTAACCTTGGACCACTTTTGTTTGTGATCTTCATAAATGATATCGTTTTAAGTATTAACAATTCTCATTGTGTATTGTTTGCAGATGATCTGAAAATTTATAAAAGAGTAAATAGTTTCGAAGAATGTCAACTACTGCAGTATGACATCGATCAGCTTTTAAGTTGGAGTATCCGTAATAAATTACCTTTTAACGTGGATAAATGTGGAAGCATGTCCTTTAGACGTGTCACTAAGGATATTGTTTTTGATTACAGGATGGATGCTAAAATTCTAAAACGCTTATCAACAGTAAAAGACTTAGGTGTTATATACAACCACAAACTCAGTTTCCGTGATCATATCAACACAATAACTGCTTCAGCAAACAAAACTCTTGGGTATACTTACTAGACTATCAAGAACTTTTCGTTCTCAGCGGACTCTTGAGATCCTATACTTTACCTTGGTACGATCTAAGCTTGAATACGCTTCCGTCATTTGGTCTCCTCATCTTTATGTTGAAACTTTGGCTATTGAAAAGATCCAAAAAAAGTTCTTGCGTTTATTGTATTATAAAAAGTATAATATTTATCCTGCCTATCTAATGATCAGAACTTCAATGCTTTGTCGCGAATTTAAAATTATATCTCTTGAGAATAGAAGAAAAATCAGTCTAGTTGTATTCTGTTATAAACTATGGAACTATCACATTCATGAATCATACCTTTTGTCATTATTACATCTAAGAGTTCCGGACCAACGGGTAAGATCTTCTAAAACTGTTTTCCATATACCTTTGACTAGGTACACGCAGAAGGCTCCCATCATAAATATGCAGTAGTTAGTAAACCAGTTATATATAGCTTTGGATATAGATTTATCATTACAATTAAACGAACTAAATAACGTACTGTCACAACATTTTTTAAATGATTAAACGTTTTTACGACCTGTTACAGTCTTTATTTAATCTTATTTTGGTTGTTATCTTGAAATTCCTTTGCGGTTTTAATTTATTTTAATTTATTTTAATTTATTTTAATTTATTTTATTTTATTTTATGTTATTTATAAATTTGCTATAATGTTCTGTTATTTATTCTAATTTAGTTTTTGTAGTAAATATGTCCAATTTTTGCTTCTCGTGTAATTAGGCTACGCCTGTATGAGAACTACAATAAATAAATAAATAAATAAATAATTTTATTTTACCAAAAAAATCTAAAAATACGAAAAATTTCTACCTTTACACCCTCCGTAACTCTGGAACCTTTCACTTTAGCAAGATTATGCACCGGACCATTTTTGTTCGCAATTTAATGTACATTATTTTTGTATATGGCACTTTTCGTGATAAACCGCATAGTTTTCGAAATATGTAAGAAAAACTGATAAAAACTACTAATTTACCAACCTTTCGCCCCCCCCCCTCCCAAACCCGACGCTTAAAATGGTGTAACTTTTTACCTGACTATATGTGGACTGTATAGAACAATTTGGAGTTGGAGGGAAACTTTTACTTTGGATGTTGAGGTTATGCCGTTTTTTGGACTAATAGCACCGTACTATTACCCAACAAAGCTGTATTATTTTATATCTTCAATTAATATTAATATTTTTAAAAATGTTAACGTAATCAAACATATGGAAACGTCGCAATAATTTGTCACTTTTTATTTGATATTTTTAATAACCAGAATGTCCATTTATTTACAAAGCTAGATTTTATTGCTCCAATTTAAAAATTTCATAATACTGCGCCGTACAATGTAAAACGGGGTTGCAAGGCATTTAATAACAGATGTTAAATGGCTGCAGAGACTCTTTATTTTGTTGTATTGTGTTCCTGGAAATGTATGTTTCAAATATAATTTCAGTGTCTATAAAAAAAGTTTAATTAGGTGCAGTTTGTAATTATAATACAGATTCACAAATTTATATATAACTGGTATGCTTCGTCATCGAAGCAGTGCCTACTTTTTGGTTAAATATCTAAAATATTAAAAGTTACGTCGAATGCAAATAGTCTTACACGACGATATAATTTTTTTTAATTATAAATATGAATGTAACAAAGTGATCTAAAGCAATTGCTCGAAATTCTCACCTACCTGCAAATAGCATTGTACACTTGAAGTTAACCTATTAAAAACATTTATGTATTACCATTAACATCGTTAAGACCAATATATTATGACTATACTAAGATAGTAATACAAAAATTGCAAGACCTAGTAAAAAGGCGAAGCAAGAAATAAAAAGAAAGAGTTAAAGTGTCACGTGGGGTTTTCGTGACTGAGGGTCGTAGTTAGGGTGACCAGATCTACTATTTTGAATATGAGTCTACTATATTTAATCCTTATCTCATATCTCATATTAAAGGTGTTAATATGAGACAAAATCTCATATAATTTAACCTTCACTACAGCCTTTTTTTTTTAAACAAGAACTTCGTTTGGCCGTTTGCCGTGTTTGCGTTTGGTGTCCCCCCGCCTTGCCAACGATCCGCCAGTCAACAGTCAACACTCAGCAGTGAGCAGTCAGCTTAGCTGACGCCGGCACCAGAATTATTGTTATTGTGAATTTGTGCTTGTGAGTGCAGACTGCAGAGTGATTATTATTTATTATTTCTGAGAGTAATAACTTATTACTTATTACTAATAAGTATAAGATAACTAAGATAAGCATCAAAGGAGGTATGTAGGTATGTAATTAAGTACCTATACTAAATAATTCCCAATTTCAGGATGGCTTCTTCTAAAAAACCACGGTACAACTCTACATATAAATCTGAGTGGAAGCAGGAATTTAAATGGATCCAGCCAGTCCCAAACAATCCACTGAAGGCAAGTTGCACTTTTTGCAACAAAGAATTTGCAATCAATAATCAGGGCATTCACCAAGTAAGTACTCAAATATAAATTATCTACTAATTATTGTAAAAATATTGACATGAATAATTTTTAAGGTTAAACAGCATAATAGAAGCGAAAGTCACAAACTCAAGGAAAAAGTAAATCTAAATAATACATTACTGGATGCATATTGCAAAAACAAACAGCCAACTTCAGAAGATAACAAAGTTACAGCGCAAGAACTTGCATTTGTCTATCACAATGTCAAACATAACCTTTCATATAGGAGTTTAGATTGCAATATTAAACTTTTAAAATGCATGTTACCTGATGCGACAAAAAAAATGTGTTTAGGTAGAACAAAGGCTGAGGCTATAGTTTTGAATGTATTGGGTTCAAAAGCTATAGATGATGTTGTCCAGTATTTAAAAAGCGGTAATGTTTTTTTTACAATTCAGACTGATGCTTCAAATGTAAAAAACCGCAAGTTTTTTCCAATAACTGTCCAATTCTTTGATAAAGATAAGGGCATAGTAAATAGGATTATAAACTTTTTGGAAAATCCAGATGAAACAGCATTTGGCATGTTTAAAATTATTGATGAAACCCTTCAAAAACTCAAACTATCGTATGAAAATGTTACTGCTCTAAGTGCGGACAATTGCAACGCAAATTTTGGTGCAAAGCAATCTTTGTATACTGAATTAAAACAAAAAAATTCTGGTTTAATGAAAGCTAATTGCAGTGCACATATTGTACACAACACTGTCAGACATATAATTGATAAACTAGATTATGATGCAGAAAACTTAATTTTAAAAGTATATGCTCATTTCTCTTTATCATCAAAAAGGCGAGAGACATTAAAGCAGTTTTCGGAATTTACAGAAGTTGAATATTTTGAAATAACCAGACATGTAACAACAAGGTGGTTGTCTCTAAACAAATGCATTGAGAAAATTTTAAAATTATGGAGACCATTAATTTCATATTTTCGAAGCATTGACTGTCCAATACAGATACAAAAGTTACTTTATATTAAAGATAACGAATACTTAGATGTGCCAGAAAATGAATAGTCAGGAATCTAGAGCCCGAAATTCGTTCATGTAGGGTGCACTCAAACATATACTTTTGAAAAAATATGTACATTGTCAAAAATCACCTAGCGGATCTAAATCCGGAGGGCGCCAGTCAATCCGGAATTGCAAAAAGGCACAAAAAAATATTTTCGAATTTTTTTTAAATTAACAGAAATCGATAAATTTTAGGTTTACACTGCAATTGCGTGCTTATTATCTAACCAAATCTAAATATTTTTTTACCAATAGAAAGCTCATTTTATCTAGATTCGATCAATGTTAATCTACATGCGAAATTATTATTAATAACTGCACAAAAAAATATTTAAACGGGACATGTTCAAACACTGCAACACAAATTTCGGTATCGAGGTACTTTTTGAACCGTTGCAGATAAGTGCATAGTTGCGGCGAATGAAATGTGCAGAAAAGAACAAGGAAGTTTTTGGTAAAAAATTCGTTTGAATTCAACTATTATGAAAAAAGTGATGATTTTTTTTCAAAGCGCACTGTACCCGGCGGTCTTCCCAGCCAGCGCAGCGGTTACGGCAACTGAGCATATTATAGTAAATACGTATGTCTACGCGTGTGCGTAACATGAGTTTCCGTGTTCATCTTAATAATTATTATGTTCCATAAAAACTTGAATGTCGGTAAAGAAAAAAAACACGTATAAACAATGAACATAAATTTACTTCTGAACGCAATAATAAAAACATTAAAAAATTAGAAGAGTATAAATAAATAAAATTAAATACTGATACTATTGCATTGTCCTTCACAATAGCAGCCAATTATGCATTCTAAACCAACTTTTTTACAACTACAATTTTTATAACATTTTTGGTTTTTGCATTTGCAAAGAACAGCTACAACATTTCCATTTTGGCGATCTCTGGAGGTTACCAATTTAGGAACTAACATATTATCTTTCAATTCCCAACCAAAATTAACAGGATCGGGAATTTCCGGATTAATGAGGACAGCACTTTTCCAAATGATTATTTGATAGGCAGTTCTTAAAACATGATATGAAAAGGCATCTTCGGTTGGAGGTAAATTGCGAATGTCAGATTTATTTGTCTGAAAAGTGTAGAACAAATGGGCGCGTAATTTATTTAAATCGCCTGTAAAAGAAGGTCGCATATATAAAATTTTTATAAAATATCGTGCTGCATTTAGAAACGAACTGAAATCATCGCACCCATTCTTCGGAAAATCTAGTAATGGCTGCAGTTTTCTATCCCCAATATACTTAAAACAGTTTTTGACTACACTAGACTTTCCCTTTTTTAAAAAAAAACTAACCGTATCACAGCCAGATAGAGCGTAAGTTGTTAACAGTAAATTAGATAAATCTAGTTTAGCATTTAAGTTTCCCTCCGATGCTAACTGTTCTATAATGTGATGAATTGGAATAAATGTATCTAATCTGTGTAACCACAATTCCTTAATAATTACCCTGGAAACAAAATATAAAGATAAAACAAAAATATCAGTATCAGTCGCTTCTATTATTATGTATTTAAAATTCAGATTTGTTAAATAGTGAATAATGGCAAATATTCTGGTGTCCGCTTCTTGGTGCTGAGAAAAATTTAGTTCAGGAATGGTTTTCGTACATTCTGAAGATGAAAAGGAGGTCACACTATTCATTTCTGCCATTCCAGTCGCAATTATTTTTACATTTTCGGGAAGCGAGTGATGTTCTTCACACAGTTTGATGGAAATATACTTCAGCAATCGGGCTTTGTTATTATTATTGGACAAAAATTGCTGCCAGTTAGGAATCTCGATGTTATCTTGAACCTCAAATTCTTGACTTGTCCCACCAAATTTATTTCTTTTTCTTCTCTCCATTTCTTTGACAGATTGTGTAGTGCTGTCGTACCTATCTCCAACAAGAACTACTGTGTCACACGACAAAGGCTTGTTAGCAATAATAGTACGTATATACATTCTAAACAGTTCACCGAACGTTTTACAACTTTTATATTGATGACGCTGTATAAAGGCCATCATATCAATAATATAAGCACTTTTTTCATCAGTTACAAAGCTTAGTTCCTTCATTTCAATCCACTTGTCCTTCATTTGGAATTTGATTGAATTATAAAAATCAGCCTTGTTTCCTTTTCTTAAGGTATATGCAGAAAAACATGGTTCACTAAGAGATGGAGGATAGTGTAACCATTCGTGACTGAATAGTTGTAACTTTTTTTTATCATCAAAGTCTCTAGCTAGATACATACTTCTGAGCACCATTGCTTCATCTTCATACATTTTGGATTTTATTTCAGTTGAAGTCACAGGTTTAAGTGTATCGGAAAACAATTCAATTTTTACTCGAGGTACCTTCTGGTTGTTATCTTTTTCTGCCATCTCTAAAACGTTTAAACCGATGCTCTTCGCGTTGCTTAATTCTGTAGAGTTACATTTGGATCCCGAATAAATGTTTAGTAAGTCTTTGGTTTCGAAGGTAAATGGATTTATTTTTTGACGTATAATGTTCTTAACACGTTCTCTGGCTTCCATTTCTTTCAAAGTAAAATGAGGACTGTTGCTATGAGAATTGCTTTGCTTTACAGTACTACTGTTAACAAACGTTTTCAAAAATTGATCAGTCAATGAAGTCAGAACTGGTAAGGAATATATGTATCTATCTGTTGTTTCTCTTTGCATACTGATGCCACTAAATAGTTGCGTTTTGCAGTCTTTATTGTATGTTTGCTCCAGTGCCATATCTGTCCAGACTCCATTAAAAGCTCCCTCCGTCAAATGAATTGTGAATTTTCCCTTCTGAAATTCTTCCCACACAGTGGGTGCATTTGATCTCAATTGTTTCATGCACTGTAAGTAGTGAGGTACGTATGATACATATTTATAATGTCCTGCTGTGACTAGATAAGGTAACATTTTTTCGACACTTGATAAGTGTTCTTCCCAGTTTCCGTTTCTCTCTGAAAAAATATACCACTGCACAATTGCTACCATATCCATATACATAAGCCACAATTTTGCTGTTGGATTGTCTGCAAAAGATTGTTCAAATTGTTGTCTTGGAGGTTCCATTTCTGTTATTAACGCAGCTGAATTTGAAAAAGACATAAATGTTTCGTTCATTTCTGTATCCAAATTCACACTGGTTTGCAACTGTTTAATCGATTCCATCAGAGTATTAAATTTTTCAACGTAATCAGCATCTGCATCTTCACATCTGACATATGTTTCAAATGACTCCCAATATAAATCAAACATTGCAGCATATATCAACCCGTGACATCTCACCATTTGATAGTAATCTTTTCCACTAGATATAATTTTCTTTGCGGTTCCTTCTAATAAGATGCGACCAGACACGAGTAACTCTTCTAGCCCAGAACAAGACATAAGACGTCCTATTGCTCCCAAAAAATTCATAATTATATGAAAACCGCCCATTCTTGGAATTATGGTATCATATTTCAAAGGATATTTTGATTTTAGCGCAAGGATAATTTCATATATTGCTTGATCAGCTGTTACTATAACGTGTTGTTGATTTAACATTTTAGCTGCTTGTAGGAAATAATCTAACGAATTCTGAACGACTGAAGAATTCGTTGGTGATTCTGGTACAAACGGACCATAACCGATAATTGTCTTCTTATCTTTAGTATTTGAGAGACTCTTATAAAAATTCGTCCATGACAATGGATGGAAATCGTCTGCCTCGTCATCACTATTAGATATCATAGAATATAAATTCCAGATGGAACCGATGGCGTAATTTTTAGTATCATTATTAAAAGCTATATTAACACCTTGTAAAGATCTGCTCCTTTCCTTATCTTTTTTGGATAAACTTCTTTCACCGACAAATAAACTTCTTTGTCCAAGACGCTTCTTTGAATGTTTCAAGGAAATTTCGTCCGAGAATATATCTTCCGCATCATGCTGATATATAATGTGTGTTGTACCATGAGTTGTTGTACCATCTTTAGTTTTTTCTTGAAAATCTAGATTGTCTAACGCAAATTGAGTGAACCCATCACGTTTTATGTTGAACGGAATAAATATACCACTCTCATCAATACTTTCATCTACTTTAACAGCAGCGTCATGTAAATACCGTTGGACATCAGGATAACTCACACAATGCCCCAAATGATTCAGAACTCCAATTAGAAATTTTTGCCTAAAAATATTTGAGATAGTTACGTATCATCATAAAACATTAAAACTACATAAACATACCTTTGCTTCAACAATAACAAGGCTAGTCCAATGCTTTTTGCCGTTTTGATTCCACAAAGGAACAAAATATCTTGACATAAACTGATCACTTTTTTCTTTTCTGCTTCTTTTGTTATCAAAGCCCTTTCATCATTACCGAATTCAACTTCGCCATCATGAAGTAAAAAATGAATGAAATTGAATAAACGTGGTGGAATTAACGCCATGGTTTCATTTCTTGAAAAAATAACTTTCTGATCTATGGTTTCAGATATTTTCGTTTTTTGATCCATAATGTCTCTGCGAATAACTGTAGCAGTGTGAAAAATATTTGCATGAGTTTTGTGCGGAGATTTAACTTCACAGATAGGTTTTTGTTCTAAGTCAGAATCAGTTGCTTCATCACTGTCATTGTCACCAGTTACATTTATAATATGCTTTTTCATCTTTTGAAGAACTGATTGTACAGAAAATACAAATGACGGCAATCCTTCTCCATTTGTTAGAACCGTTATATTTTTTTCAAATTTTCTTCGTAATACGCTTTCTATATCTGACGAACGCGGAAATTTGGAATCATAAAAAACGTTACTATCTGAAGCATTTGCTTGAATTTTTTTTCGAATCCAATTCATGGGAACTCCTTTGCCTTGCACAAATAAAATGTCTTGTAGATCATCAAATGGATAAAAATTTGTACTGTGGTGAGTTGGCACTTTGTTGGTATTTACAACTTTATTCAAATAGTTAGTCATGCAAATACGGTGATATTTGAAATCATTGGCTATCATGTCAATACAAGAATCACCGAAACCTTCAATTTTTTCCAACATATGTTCATCATGGAGTTCTTTTGCTTTGTGCCAAATTTCATTCTGTCGCGAAAATGTTGAAATTAATATTACTTTTCGATTGCCTTTAATATCCCGATCTTTTTGACATATAAAACAAAATATTTTCTTTATTGTGTGTTGTCTTTGTACATTTGAGTTTGATCTTTTACCCACATTGTGTTTCCTGCATCACTTTTATAATATTTTCGGGTAAAATTCCGCCGACATCGAGCATGATATACTGGAGTCCTCTCCAGAAAATCATCTTCAATTAACATTTCAGTTCTTAGTAAATTTGAAATATCATCAGAACTTGTTAGGGCCGCTGTTAGTAACGCTGGATACCCGTCTTTGGTTATTTTTTGAACGGTTTCATCAGATGCTTCCTGGCATATTATACACAAGTCGTAGTTAATATAGTCTGCAATTAACCAATCTCAAAGATAACATGAACGCGCTTATTAGAAAAATAATTTATTTACCTTTTTTGGAACACTGTAATCGCTTCATATTTGATTCAAAAAAAGTTTTATTTGATGCTCTCGATAAAGTTATATAAACAGAAATATTTTAAAGAAACAACAAACAACACACACAGCACTCGGTAGTAACTAACTGTATCTTGTGAGTGACTTTTATGCAAGTGCCAGAAATTCCCCCCCTTTATTCCGATCAATCAGCCGATTTTCTTGGGGCAGTTGCAATGTTAATTGCGGAGGCGCGAAAACAAAGCGGGAATCACAACCGGTCCCGAAGAGAGGGAATGGCGCTGGATAAAAAAATCATAACTTTTACGGTAATAGCTAGATTCAAAATTTTCTTTCACTAAAAACTTCCTTGTTCTTTTCTACACATTTCATTCGCTGCAACTATGCACTTATCTGCAACGGTTCAAAAAGTACCTCGATTCCGAAATTTGTGTTGCACTGTTTGAACATGTCCCGTTTAAATATTTTTTTGTGCAGTTATTAATAATAATTTCGCATGTTCATTAACACTGATCGAATCTAGATAAAATGAGCTTTCTATTGGTAAAAAATATTTAGATTCGGTTAGATAATAAGCACGCAATTGCGGTGTAAACCTAAAATTTATCGATTTCTGTTAATTTAAAAAAAATTCGAAAATATTTTTTTGCGCCTTTTTGCAATTCCGGATTGACTGGCGCCCTCCGGATTTGGATCCGCTTGGTGATTTTTGACAATGTACATATTTTTTCAAAAGTATATGTTCGAGTGCACCCCTCATCATTTTAGAAGCGCTTTTTCGAGGTCTAGATTCCTGACTAGAAATTCCAGAAATATATTTGATGTTTTTAAATTCTTTTTTAAAACTTTTTGAAGATGTTATCCTTTCTTTAGAAAAAAATGATGTGAGTATAATTGAAGTTTTCAAAATTTTTGATGGTTTGCTTAATAAAATTAATCAGCGTATCGAACAAGAATTTTTTGGCTATTTAGTCATGCAAAAATTAAAAAATCTTGACTGCCACAGATAGCATTAGGAAAGATTTTTTAAATGCGTATAACGTGGGAAAAAAATATTTGCTTAAATGGTTCGATTACTGTGAGAATGGTCTTCCATTTATTATGTCTAAGTTGAAATTAGATCATGAAATTAGTTTTAACGAATTGATAGCTTGTATGGAAAAAATATCAAATACAAATTTGACCAATCAGGTTAACATGGATGACCTTTTTGATGAACTTGCAATTTTACATAGAATTTATAACTTATGTAAGGAAGATGAGCTTTTTTTGTCTTTTTCCGAAAGTGAGAAATGGAGGCATATTTTGGGGAAAACTGAAGATTTGACAAATATCTCAAAAATTATTAGTTTTATCCTTAGTGTACCTTGTACCACCGCATATGTTGAGCGCATTTTTTCTATGATGTGTAATAAGTGGACCGATACTAGAAATCGAGCTTCCACAAACCTAATAAAAAACGAATTGTGCATTATTTTAAATTTTGATAAAACATGCAATGAGTTTTATAATTATGCATTGACAGATCAAAAATTATTGTTAGAGAGCCAAAGAAAATCCAAATACGAAATCCAAAGAGAATAGCCTTGCGTTATAAATATGTATGTTTATTTGTTTTTGTTGCAACTTAAAGAGTTTATATTGTTATTTCCAATTTTGAATGTATTTTGTTTTATTTTATTTTTTGTTTTTTATTGTTATTTTGTATTTCTTACTTAAGTAAAAATTAAAATGTTAAAAATAAAATATCTCGTATATTTTTTCTTAATCTCATACATTTACACAATTTTTCCATATTTTAAGAGAAAGTCAATCTGGTCACCCTAGTCGTAGTCGGAGATAGAAATGGAAAGTAAACGCAGACCACAATTAATCATATACTGAACAACAAGTTACAATACATTGGGTTTACAAATATAAGTGTGAGGACGTATAAGTCTTCCTAAAACTAAAATAAACATGAGGGCGATCGGAACCACTCTGTACTAGCACTAGGTCTACAAACTAAGCGTAGGAAACCCGGTAATGCGGGTTCCTAGAATACTACAACTAAGCATTGGGAACCTGCCACAACCCCCTAATAACTAAGCAGAACTAAGCAGTAGAGGATCATGTAATCAATACCCCAAATATCAGATTCTAGACCGTCTACTATTAATTAATAAAAAGTTCACTTACCAGCTTGCTTCGAGATATTGGATTGTTGGAGTCATTTTCATTGACTGAATTGTAAGCTCAAGGCAAGCTGGCTATATACAGTATCCTCATGAACATTGCGAAAGCCTTACTGTATAACTGAATAAATTAAAGATAATAAGATGCAAATATAAATGCATACTGTATAAATGAATAAATTATTTCCAAGGATATGTGGACTGTATAACTTACTTCTAATGAGATGTATAAGCGTGCATGCGCGTGGGTAGCCGCTGCAGATGGTCTGGTAGCGTAGGAAGCTGCTGCTTAGACAAATGTAACCTTGCACTACACGGAACGTAAGTTGAGAAATTATAAAAGTATTGAATTCGAAATAATTCCGTATTAGAGAAGAAAAGCTATAAAACGAAATATATGAGGAACACAGCATCAATAATAAAAGGTTTTGGAACAAAATAAGATCAATGAAGGGAAAAAGAAGAAAAGAAATAAAATGTATAAAAACAAAGACAACCAACTAATTGTAAATACATCTGACATATTAAATACGCGGAGAGAACCTACAAGGAAATGTTTGGAAGAAAAGAAAAAATTCTTATAGAAGAGCAGGAGCGAAGTTTAGGCGGAGATGAGGAACAAATAGAAGAAATTGTCGTGCTGGAACTTCAGAGAAGAAGGGTTACTAAAGAAGATTAAGACAGGAAAGACTAGTAGAGTAGATGAAATAGATCCAGAATTAATAAAGTGTATAAGAGAAGACGGCAAAACATGGTTATTTACAGAAGCATGGAAAATAAATAATATTCTCAAAGAATGGGAGAAAAAATCTGATAATTCCAACGCACAAAAAAACAAAAACAAATTGCAACAATTACAGTGCCATTTGCCAAGCCACAATAGCCTTTAAACTATACATACGAATTATAGAAGGTAGAATAAAAACAGACATCGAAGAAAAATTATAAGAGCAGGCAGCGTCCAGAAAGAGAAAACAAACAATCAATAGTACATTAAAATGATCTAAGCAAAAAGATTACAAGTGACACAATTTTTCCCAACGTTTTCATGCCCTTTAATACTTCATTGATTTTCAAGTCCGACCCTGTAACACTAACCTACCTTAATTTGTACAAATTTAATTTAAAAATGTGATACCCTATTAGATGTACCTGCCTTTTAAAAATTGTTGTTGTATGTCACATAAAAAAGCTAATTTATGGCTGTCTATGCTTTAAAACGTAAATAATATGGTCAAAAGTTTCAATAGATTTGCCTTGACTGGCCAGTATAAAAAATTATTTACCACTTACGATTTGCCGCACAAACACTTCTCCATCACGGTCGTAGCGAGTAACTGTAATAATCACCGCCAAATTATATTCTTCTTTAGAGGTGTTGGTGTATGTTTATGTTGTTGATAAAATTTTATTGATCGAAACAATATTTATGTTTCCAATAACTAAATAGATCCAAATCCAAATTTATTTGTAGACTTCTTCTTAAAGACTCGCCACAATGCAGCAGTATTATTTTTAAATTCTTGAACTTTATTTTTCACATAACCTTAGGTTTTTCGTGAAATATTCTTATAACTTTGGTTTGTAGTCCAAAAGGAGGACAACCTTTCCTTTTCACAATGCCATGACTACTAAAATCGTAATAATTCTATTCAAACATGTCCCTACACCAATTTAACCTGTGAAATTTTTTACATTACATATATGTATGTTCAATCAACACTTTTTTCATTAGTTTTACATAAAACAATACGACACAAAATATATCAAAATAAATTTTCGAGGGCAACGCCGGTATGTAAACATTTTTGAATAGAATTTATACGATAATCTATATGATAACTTAACCAACAATATCAAAAACCGTAAAAGGAAAATCATCCCTACCTGCAAATTATGTTAAGTAAGTAACTTTTGCTTACGTAAAATTAATCATAATAGTCCGTTTTGTTCAATTATAGATGCAGGATCTGAACTAATGACCGATAGAATAAAGAAAAATCTGTATTATGTAACATGCTCAAATTCCCAATTTTATATTAATGCAACTCTAAATGCATCAACGGAAAATAATCTTAGTACGGTCCTGTGCAGTTCAACATATTTTAGCTGGATAAAGACTGCAAACTTTGCTTTAAATAAATAATGCTTTTTCATGTATTAAAAGTCACCTTTATATGTTTACACAAAACAAAATCCCTTCTTCTTCTAAACAAAACTTCTGAAACAAAATACAGACGATATTATGAAGTAAGCAAGTTTTCTTTGGTGTGAAAAGTCTCCTCAAGACGTTCACATAGTTATAAAAGTTATTTCGTAGAAAAGAACCTTGATAATACTTAATTTATAACTATTTTAAACTAATACCGCCTCTCCTACAAAGGATTTCAGTTCCTAAAATGCATTTAGCTTTTATTTATGGCCTCCTGTTGCTTATGCTTATCGACATTGTGCATAAACAAGATTCTATGAAGCTATACGAAAAAATATATAGTTGATAAACACGTGTGGATATCGAGTTCTTTTGGTAAGTACATTTTAGTTGCGGTGAAATCCCTTGAAATTATATAGAATGTTCTCGAAGCTTTTTACGCGTCGGCTCTCCCATTGGTCGAAGAAATATTAACTCTTCTTGGATAGGCCAGTTTAAAATTCTTTTCTTAAAAGATTATGGCGCGACCACATTCTTCTCGCAACCCTCTAGAGAGTCTGGCCTGACACTTCAAGACGAAAGTCAGTCACTGGGTCTCGTACTCAAAGTTGGCGGGCTTCTAGACCCCAACGTTTGAGTTCAGTTTTATTGCGGCGGCAAATTATTGTACCGGCATGTATCTACAATACAGTTTAAAATAATGCAATTTTCAGCAATATATCGTATCGATTTTGTTGTTAGATTAATCCGGTGAAGAGGATTATCCAGAAATTTTAGTCCAGTGAATTTTCAATCACGTAATAATAAACTTAGTGTTGAGTCCCTTTTGTTAAATCGTTGTATCGGTTAAAAGAATTTGTTTAATGCTGATCAACAATGAATTATTAACATATTGACCCATTTAATTAATGCCAAATTAACAATCGAAGCACGTTTCCTGTTGTGCAAACAAATTATGAACGAATATCTCAAACAACATTCATGTAATTTAAAATTACCATTCCAGTAAATGTAATAATGATAAAGAATTTATTATTAATCGCAACTATTGCAAAGGTAAACGAATCTCGTTAAGATGACATAGTTCAAAATTTAGAAATAAAGTGTTCCCGCAACTTTCCAGATCGGCAGTTTGATAGTGGAATTTATGTGTATGGTCATTTATTGTGTATTGTGTCTGAAGCCTTTATGAAAATTATGTTGGATTATGGATTATTGTTTCAAAATATTAATATTTTAGTTAAGTTGTTTGTGTAAAATTTATCTGGGATCCCGAAATCAAGAAATAGTTAAGAAAGATAATTTTTTATCTAATATGATTTTTGTATAATACTTCTAATTTTTTTATGTTTCTATATATAGACTTCAAATTTATCTATCGTTTGACGTAGTTAGGCCCAAGGAACTGCTGATGTTTTTGTCACTTAAGATTTTTTTTTATAAATAATTAAAGTGTTAGATTAACTTAAAGTCAATTTTAAATAAGAAGTCATTTCCAGATTGGGAATTTCGATTTCTTTTTTTTAACATCAGACAGTCATCTGGTGGCGCCCATTATATTTTTATTTATTCCTGACTTTATTAATTAATCTGAATCTTCTGGGGTTAACATCCACACCTATATTTGAATTTGTCAATAAGATGTCTTGAGTTGAGTAATTTATTACGTTTCAATTAATAAGATTAAAACAATATTAAACGGGATTCTTTAATTATGTAAATTTAGGTGCATGTTAACTTAAATTAAATAAAATTGTTCCACTAAGTAAACCCGTTTCGAAAATTATTTTCAGGTTTTAGGTTATGTAAGGAATAGATCGGAAAATGTAATAATTTTGCATGAAATGTAATTTTAACAATCAAATAAGCATATAGCATATTTCTACTAACACCTGTCTTTAACTTGCCTCAAATTTAATCGTTACATTAAAAAATAATTCTTTTAAGTTAAAATTTCTTTTAAAACAGTTTTTTCTAATTCTATCGAGGAGTAAAGAGGAAATACGAGAAAGGCGAAGAGTTATACAAATATGTATAATTTTTATAGATCTGAAATTTGTATTAAACATGGTAAACAGAAAAGTAATATGGAAATGATTAGGGAAACTAGAGATAACAAACAAAATAATTCAAGTAGCAAAAATTGAATATAGAATCGTATATGGAAGGGTACAATGGAATAAAAAAAAAACAGAAATGAAAAGAAGCGTAAAACAGGGTGCAGTCTTAGCCCTCTACTATTTATAGTAGTGATGAATAAAATAATTACGAATGCGAGAAAAAATACAAGGCACTTACGATCGATCATAGGATATAAACACCTAGAACCAATAAAACTAGAGGGACTATTATACGCGGATGACATGTTACTGATTGCTGGTTAACAAAAAAAATGCAAGTACTAATAGATAACAGTTTAGAACTTCAATCATTATTAATTAGAATAATCATTCTTTACACCTAACTTTTTACGGGTAAATAATATCGTATAAATGAATACATACTTATTAGTTTCGAAATTTAATGCGTTATTTGATAGCAGAAAAGCTGTTTAGATGGTGCGAAGGTTAGCCAAATTACAAATAAGTGCTTTACATACCTACTAGAAGGGTTTTCGTATTCAACATATGAAAATTTCACGTTACGAAATGCTAACTACGAATTAAGTTATTTTAGGACATCAAAATTCATTCTAATTCATGTTTATACAAAGACCACAAGTTGTAAGCATTTGTGTAATAACAATCAACAAACGACGAAGATAATATGCAAATAGTAATCATAATATTATTACTACACAGTTTACAGAAAAGTTGTTTGAGTGGTTAAAGCTTCTTCTACATGTAATTTTTCGCATACAATCAAACCTTTTCCATCGGAAGTTTTTTTTCTAAATTACAATCTCTCGCCATGCATATGCTTTGTGTAAAGCTTTATGTACACATATAACACATGTATGTAGCTACATATGCTATTTTTTATGTTAAAACATTTTTTCATGGAGCAACTACCTCAAAAAGAATTCATTTGAAATGTGCTGACAGAAATGCTTTGTTGTTTCCGAGTGTCAGTGTTTTCACAGCTCAGAGCAAAAGGGTCGAAATCCCTAAATCAGGAAGATTGGAGACGGGTTCGACGATAAAATCGAGATGCAGGCGTGACCAGAAAATACATATTGTGTTGTTTTTATTGATCCTAATGGATGTTATTGCTGATAAAGCGAAATATATTAATCTGTTAAGAATTCTATAAACCACTTAAGTTTTTGTTGGCATTAAGTAATCGGTTCTGAGATTTCTATCAGGTATTTGAAATGTGAAATCGGTTGTTCGAGAACTTTCTTTTGTCTTTCTTTTTGCAAAATAAAAGAAAGAATTTCATGCAAATAATAATAGATAATTTGTTCTTGTTCTGTTAGTTGAATGAATAAATTTTAAAATAAAAGTACGGTATAATTTTAAATTTGACGAAAATATTTAAAGGTAAAAATTGCAAGAATGTTAAATAAAAATTTGTTTTTAACAGCAAAGTCTGGAATGTATTTAATTAATGTACCAACATTTTTAGATTACATTTCATAGTTTTTGTTCGTCCTATGATGCTATTAGTATTTCATTTTATTTGCAACCTTTTAAGATTTAACATTTTAGAGAATGAAGAGTTAGTCAAAACTAACTGAAACAATGTTTCAAATAATTTATAGTATTTGAATGTTGTAATTGACCTTCTCGCCAAAGTGTGGGTGCAAGCAACTACCTAAAGCTTGTCATAGCGAAAAATGTTGCTTCTTTGGTTTCATTTCATTAGCTCCAATTCTTTAAGACGTTACTGTAAATAGTTAATAGTTAATTAGGTGGCTGTGTTATAAACAAATCACAACCAAGAAAAAACACCAGTTGACAATTGAATATGAAATACAAAGCATATATAGAAGGATACATTAAAGTTACTTGTTGATTTATTACATTGTGTTCATTCTTATAAAAGGAGAATTATCAACATAATCTAACTGTTCATCTCTACTTTGTTCATATAAAGTTTTGTTCGTTATATACAAGTTTCATTTAATGGTATTTTGCCACATCTAAGGTTTGTAGCAGAACTAAAAGAAAAAGACGCTTGTTGTTATGTATGTTTTGACATAAAGTCAAAGAATTTGAATTATAAGGCTGGACAGAATTTTGGTTTGCATGGAGATTTAATCTCATGTCAATCATGATCATTTTTCAAGACGATTAACTGAACGTTAAGGTAGTCTCGAAAGGTAAGTTGGCCAATAAACCTTTCCCAGAAAGAGTGAAGAAACAAAGCAAGGAAAGTATAATTTTTGTAAACAGAAAATTTATAAATTATCCCATTTAAAGATTATAAAGTGTAAAATATATTTATATCAATATTAAAATACTGTAAATGTGAAGAAAGGTTTGTTAAATAAAATTATTTACCGCAAAAGGTGTTCGTTACTCACTGGATTGAACTAATAATAACACAAAATCTAGATATCATTTTTTATATACGACTTCCAGAAACTATTTGAAGAAGGAACTACAGGTTTTCTTAATGTTTGATCCAGTCTCGATAAGCAAGGTATAATTAACTGGTTTCAAAATAAATGGAAGAAAAGGTAATTTTTTTCATATATTGTTACATTAGAAAGCTGACGTTTTAGTTAAAGTATTTAGTATTTCATGCTAGAGTATTATTGTTGAAGATGAGTATCAGAAAAATTGAATAGATATTACTTACCTGTATATTTTTGGAAGTTCTCTGTACAGTTAATTAATTTCGGGTTTTATAAAGTAAGTTGCAAACTTGACTAATAAATAATTAAAAGCTTTCTTTAAATAAAAATTAAATGTTAAGTTAACTCACAACAAAAATCAAACACAAAACCTTTCATTTAATTTAATGAGAATTTTACAACAAAGCAAAGTATTTTAAGAAAAGTTTATAGATATTGAATTTACTTTATTAACCAAGGAATTTTATAAAACAAGAGGTTGGGGTTTCTACATAAAACATACGGGCTAAATATTATTTATTATTACTGTGATAAAGTAAAATGTATATTTTTAGGAATATCATTCGTCTATTCAATACAAGGCGCTTGATTGTTTAATTGCAAAATTCTCTTTTCCCAAATTATGGGGCATTCACAACAACATATACAGGAAGTGTACGAAGAAGATGCGGAAGTGGACGGAACCCTAGTTGTGTAAACGAAAATCTTGAAAAGTACTGCTAACTTTACAAAAAATTCCTCATCTTTAGATTAGAGATTTAGAAAAAAATCACGAAACTGCAAAACCTACCGTATAAAATATTAAACAAAAATATTCTATAAAAGCTAATTAAAAAACTACCTGCCAAATAGGAATTCAAAGTAACAAGTTTCAGCTAACTTGTGGAACTTTTAACTAATTTTTGTATTTATATTGTTTCATCAATATCAATTGTTTTCTAAATTACAAAGAAGACCATGCAGGTATTAATAAGCTATAGACCCATTACATGACTTTTATTCCAACTTTTACAAGTCGTTAGTCATTATGCCGGTAACGTCGCGACATGTCTGCAAATAAAATAGACACTCTTCTATTTGTACTTCAACGAGAAAATCGATGTAAAACTAGAATTACAACCATGAAACCATTATTGACTGCCACACGTTCAAATATTGACTAATAAAAAAACTCGAAATTTTGTAATCAGTAATCACCGATAACGAAATTTAAATAGAAACAAAATTTACAAAAAAAAAGTATTACATAACGTTTGTTACTGTGTATTGCATTTTTACCTTGCGTCCTCTTTTTTATTTATCGTCTAATGCAAGCTAAAAATCGTTAAAATCGAACAGCTTTAAAAGATTATTAAGCTCTGTGGCGGTTCATTTCGAATAAACTATTTCAGTCTTAAATATGGCATGATTATTTTCTTAAAACGAATATTATCCATGTTATTCGATTTATTGGCAGTTGGATTTTTGTCCTTCTTCCATTCATGATTATCTTAGATGACGTTTAAATTTCTATAGTATACACAGTTGCGTTGGTTGAAAATGCGTGTCCTTTTTATCAGTTTCTCGCATTATCGGTTATCACGTTATTGTTTGGGAAAAGAATTTCTGATTAATCTTTGAATACCCGTTTTATAGTAAAAGTTTTGGAAATCGTCTTGTCCTATTCTGGTACAACTTGAGGGTATTTATAGAAGAAGGAAATATCTGTGCGGTAGTTGGTTATCCGTACAGAAAGCTACAGTTGGAGGATTTAACGAGTTTCCTAAACTTATTTTTTTTATCATCATTTCTTCACCCCTATTAGGGTAAGTGTTTTCTTGACCAGCGATCTCTTTTTCATACAAAATTTTATATGTGGTTTTCCTAACGAATACTTCGATTTTTTTGTGGTTTTTCAACCACCTTTTGGTGTCTTCACCATTATTAAAAAGGGAAACTCAACCGCCCACACGAGACCTGGGGCTTTGCGGACATTGGTTAGCGAGAACAAGAGCTTCGACTATATGTATGTTCAAGTAAACATCTAACCACCTGCTGCTACGCAGCAAGATGAGGAATATTAAGAAAAACACCAGCGAATATAGAGCTAAGTGAACTATAGCTGGGTTTATTAATCTTTAACCTCATTAGGTCATATTTAATTACTTTTACATAAATACTTACTATACAATTAGTTTCTGCATTTGCTGAAAGTACAAACATAAATTTCTCGAGTAATTTTAAAATATGTTTTGTCGTTTACTTAATTACTTTCGAAGTGTAAACTTCGGAGTAGCAGCTTAGGGGTACTAATTTACATAATTATAACTTGTTTAGGCGATTGTTTACGCAATTGAGATACAATTAATTGCATGTGTTCTAATAACCCTTATTTCTGAAAAAATTATAATTAATATAAACAACTAAATATCAGTTATCTTATAATTAGAGACGTGCATTTTAGTAAAGCATAAAACCACTATGTCAACGGAGCGAAGCAATCTAATCTGCAATAGTACAATGTAACACAAACGTGCGCGTGAAAATGGTCGGTTTGGACTACCTTTGCCGCAAAAATATAAAGTGAAAGAGTTCTATGTAAAATAAACAATGTGAATTACAATAGTGATCAGTGGCGTGGCAAGTTTTATATAACAGCTTTCATATTTGTAAACGTCCTATGGCCTATAACTTGTAGCGACGGCGCTTATGAAAGATGAGCTAATTAAGGGTTTTTTTAAGCGAGGTCACCTAAAATGCACGTGAGTTAGCATTATGAACTTATGCAGTCATAAAAGATAACGCTGGTAATATATTCAGAACCGAATCTTCATATTATTCTAATTTACACAATGTATGCGAAAACTTATCTTAATATTATTCTACAATCACATTTTGTATGCAAATGTTTGCCCGTATTCCGAATCTTTATCTTAATGATAGCATCTATTAGAATACTAATGTGGCCTTCTAAAAACTTTATCGTAATATTATTCTAATTCGACTTAATATATGCTAAGTGGGTGCATTTTACTACCACAGAATAGTATATAAACAACGGAACTTTGGAGGACAGATCAATTCGAAGGCTTAGAAACAGGCATCCAGGGATGTTGTTTACCTAGCCTTTCGAACTACACTTAGAAGCCTTACAAACTGGCATCCAGGGTTGTTGTTTACGTAGGTTTTCTGAGTATTATTACCAGTTTAATGTTGAAACTGTATAATAGTGTTTAAGTTATTATGCAAGTGAATATTGTGTAATTAACGACGAATGAATATCTATTTAACAGTAATCTGTGTTGATTCTGTAACTTGGACTCTGTCTTTTGTGTTTTGAAATAAAGTATTATTTTAAAAACACTTTTCAACGTCAAGAAAAGTTAATTCGTGTCTACTTATTATTATAACTATTACTATATTATTACTATTGTAACCTGTTTTTTTTTGTTTCGTTTATTTTCTTTTTAACCTTTTGAGCGTGACAGCCCAAGGTTGCAACAGTTTGTAGTACTACTAATTAACCTAAATTAACTTAATTTAATTAACCACTGAGTGTCAATACTTTATTACTATCTATCTCGTAATTCGTGATTTGGTTGAGAAATTACCTAAAGTATTATTACCTAAGAGATTCTATTTTCAGTTACTTGTTGTCATTATATGGTTGTAAAAGCTATTCGAGTGCTATACATTTTAAATTTAAAATTAGTAATTTCCTAAAATTCTAATTGATTGTATCTAAAGATGTACATGAAACGTAATTGTTTGTTGAACGTATAATTTATATAAGTATATTCCACTAGCTCTGCTAAAATTAGGACTGTCTATTAATTTAAAATAACCTTTTTTGCAGACGGTCTCACATTAAGGGTTGATTAATATAATAGCATAATCAATTAACTAACATAAGGCGTCATGAGATCCCAGTAATTATCTTGTCAGCCATGACAAATCCTGGAAACTAGTAACTAGTACAAGAGCAGTAAAGAAGTCCGGTAATCATTATGTCAAATGATAGATTCTAGATTTTCTCTAAGTATATTAAGAAAAATAACTATTATAATAAAGTTTCTCACTGAGGCTAGCTCGAAAATAGTTGGTTGAGCTCCTAAAGGAAATTAAATTTGCTTATATACAAGTCTCATTTTATAAGTGCTGAGAAATCAGATTTGAAGGTTACCATCAGCGACCTACAGGATATACATATACCGGGCCTGTGGCAACTGCGGAAGCGTTACGCATAGACGAGGTCGCAGGTGCTGCAAGTAGGTCTCTTTCTAGCAGACATAATGCAGGTTTTTAGAGCATCTGTGCTAGTTCATTCACTCATACTGCATGTGTGATAAATAGTTACACTCGTTACAGGAGCATGTTGTTATAACATAATTTAATAATCATTTCAATCGAATTATTCCATTTGTGACAATTAATAGACCGACGACAGATAGATGAACTGTTTCTTCAATAAAATGCCACAAATATTCTTTAACCAGACATTTACTAAAGTATGTATCTATAGCTTTAAGTGATTGCAGTGAAATCGGTAAAAATAAAATAAACTGAACTTCAGGTAATGCGTATGTTTTAAACATGGGCTTTTTAAATTTTACTACTGACTTTAATTACTAATATTTACTAGACTTATGTAGACAATTCCTCATAAATCAATCTTTGGATGGAAGTGTTAGATCCTGTGCAGATTAAGGTCCGATACTATGCATGGACATTCATAGTTTTTGACATAACCGTCAAACATTTTTCTTAATGTAGATGGATTCGTTTGCTAAAATTACACGCCTACGTTAAGTAGTGGGAATCATAATCTCTTTTCTATTCTTTCTCCCCTTTGTTATAGAATTCCAACACCAAAAACGAACGAAATTTTAGATTTTAAAAGTACATTTTATATGCGTAAATAAATTAATATTGATTCTTGATTAATTAATATTAATCAATTAATAAGTTGATGTACTGTAGTTAGTAAGATTATAAAAATCAAGATTTTTCGCCTCTCCTGATACAGCTATGGATACAGCACAGAAGATGGAACAAATAACAAATGAACTTTTCCCTACACATCAAATAAGAAACGATGTAAACGATGTAAATACTTTTTATTTTAATGACATTAATAAATTTACGGAACACGAATTAAAAGAAGCTGTGACAGCTTTGAAAACAAGAAAAGCCCCTGGACCAGATGGTATTCCTAGTGAGGCTCTACAGATAACAGTACAAGTCTCCGCAACTTCTTCTGCGAATGTACAACCTGTGTTTGAGGGAAGGAGTTTTTAGTGCTAACTGGAAAAGAGCGAGACTAGTATTAATTAGTAAAGTTAAAGGTGATCCTAATACACCCTCAGCGTATAGACCGTTAAGCATACAATAAGAAAAGGCATGGAGAAGCTTTTACAACCAAGAATTCTAGCAGTAATTCATATGACCATAAGCCAGTTCGCCATAGGAGCAATAAAGGAAATTGTGGAGGCAGCACAAAGAACGAAACATGTTTGTCTCAGAGCACGCCCATTTATTCTACTTGTTACTTTGGATGTAAAAAATGCATTCAATTCTGCAAGATGACTACTACTAGACTATTATTATATGAGACTACTCAAGGCACTAAGACTAAGGAAATCACGGCTGGTGATGAACAGGGGTCAATATTAGGTCCTAATTTTTGGAACGTGCTATATGACGGATTGCTTCGTACGGAGATGCCGGAGGGAGCTTCTAGTTGGATATGCTGACAATGTAGCGGCTGTGATAGGAAGTCGAAACATTGAATTAGCTCAGTTAATGCTTAATCAAGTAATGAAGAAGGTTAACCGATGGATGACTGACCATGGACTACAACTGGCCTTTAACAAGACGGAAATTATGCTTCTAACCAGGAAGAGGATACCGACTATTGTACTACTGCATATAGGAAATCAACAGATCGAAACAAAAGCTTCATTGTAATATTTAGATGTGACATTAGATACTAAACTGACTTACTGGCCTCACATAAGAAAGGTTACAGATAAGGCTGCAACAGCAACTACTGCATTGAGTAGACTTATGGGAAATATAGGAGGGCCTCGTCAGATCAAGAGAACCCTACTGCAAACAACGATAAATTCTATTTTATTATACGGGGCCGAAATATGGGCAGATGCAATAGAAATACGGAAATATCAATTAAGAATTACAGCTGTACAGAGAAGAGGGGCTTTAAGAATTGCAAGCTCCTACAAGACGGTTTCTGAAGCAGCGGTACTAGTAGTAGCAGGTGTGATTCCTATAGATCTACTTGCAACTGAAAGGAAGAAAATTTATGAAAGGAGTACAGCGGTTGGAAGAGTACAGGCAATCAAGGAAGAAAGAGCTATAACTATGAACAGATGGCAGGAACGATAGGATAATGAAACAAAAGGCAGATGGACACATACACTTATTGGAAGGTTGAAACCATGGATTACAAGAAACCACGGAGAAGTAGACTTTTACTTAACAGAAATGTTGACTGGACATGGGTATTTTCGAAAATCCTTGCATACGATGGTTAAAGTGAGAACATCAGAATGCAATTATTGCAGAGGAGAAGAAGACAAAGCTCAACACACAATTTTCGATTGTACACGCTGGATAATATACAGACACGAATTAGTAATAAGAGTAGGTCAGATTTCACCAGAAACTCTAATTGAAATTATGCTAATAAATGATGAATCTTGGAATGCTGTATGCAGCTTCGTAAGGAAAGCTTTAATAAAAAAGAGAGAAGAAGGTTGCTTGATTGATTAGAAATTAAATAATTACAAAATATTGACACGACAATCATGATTAAGGCGAAGAATTTATAACATCATCTCAATAATATCCTCCGTCCTGATGAAATGCGAAAGCGGTACCAAGATGGAGTGTTATCTGCATTAAGGAGGTGGATGTTTTACTGGGGTAGCAGAGGGGAATCCCCAGTCGTATGGGTGATGCTGTATTCAACCCATACGTCATAAAGGGTTTTACCACCTGTCTAACGTAAAAAAATATTATAAAAATCATTAAAAAATAATTAATAATTAAAAAACAAACAAAAAACATATTAAATGATATTTATTAAGCAAGCAAAGGATATTACTCTCAATAGCTCTCAATAGGATGGTCGAATGGAAGGCGTGCTAGATTTCCATTTACATAACGCTGGTTTGATTTCCGACTGCGGTAAATCTTTTTATAAAAAAAATGTTAATATATTTGATAAATAAACAATTTTTTTATAAATATTTGATATACCTTATAAATAAACAATTTTTCTAACAATATAATATTTAATAATAATAATAATTGCTACAGCCCATAGCCTGGAAACCAGGCCCCAGAAGCTATAAGCTTGTGCGGGAGGGAGTGGGCGATTATTATTATTACGTAGGCCCTATGTGCGGCTGCAGCCGACTTACAGATGGAACAGCGCAAATCCCACATTTGTGTCACAGCTAAGGAAAACTGCAGAAAACCTTAACCAGATCTGCCGGCACCGGGAATCGACCGCGGGCCGCTTGGGTGAAAGTCCAGCACTCTAGACATTACACTACCAAGGCTGTTATAACAAATAATTTACTATTGAATGCCAATATGGTATGTAAAATCATTTAGTTTTATTTGAACTATCATGTAAAGATGCATTTAAACAATGACTATAAAATTAAGGTATAATTGTATGTAATAATTCCTTTTTTCAAGTATTATATTTATAAAAAATGTTTATTTATAAAATATATTAAATATTTTATTAAAAAAATAACCCAGCCGGAAAAAGAACCGGCGTTTTGTAATTGGAAATGGAACGCGCCTTCCATTCGACTATGTTGGCTGTTGATACATTTTGCTTCTTTGATGAATGTCATTTAGTATCAATTTCTGTTAAATATTTATTTTATAAATAAAGAATTCTTTATTAATATAATATTTATGAACAAGAATAATACATAAGATTACCCGTAGGGTGGCTGAAAGCGGGCAGCCATTGGGGAGTAGCGACCCCACTGGTACCAGCTCAGTACACCTCGTTCCAAGACACATACCTGCCCGTAAACACAACCATATAAACACAGTTTTTCTATTTTAACCCAAACACACATACACTACACACACGTACACTGCATACGGGCAGGTCACCAACACGCACACTCATTCCTAGTTTGACAGCGTGGGGAACTAGTAGCAGTCTGAGATCCTTGGGCTCGCCTGCTGGAGGGTACAGCGGATAAAACTGGGTTCCGGGTGTGCACTCCCAGGCTGCATGGTAGTACAGGGGCCCGGGTCGGTCTAGCCAACATGACCTGGCTGCCCTATCAACTTGCAAAAATTTCGCTTATGCCGTAATGCCAGGTGGCGCCTGGACCGTGAACCTTGCGGTATAATGCGGGGGGCTCCGTCGAGGCCACCAGAGTCGGGTTCTTTGGAATCCTTTGGCTGTTGCTGGTTCCTTAAACTGCCAAACACTTAATGGATTGGAAAACACACACACTATACTTACACACATAAACAAAATTAAAATTATGATGATGAGTGATGATAAAACAAACAACGTTTCAAAAGTGCCCCTTGAAGCAACGGAGCTTCCCGGCTCCACCCCCTTTACCCAAATCCCATTCAATTCCCCAATCCCAACCCCTACCAGTTTAGATTTTCCCCCAATTAAAGATCCTGTTAGGCTTAGTGAGACGGTGGATTCTTCTCCCCGGTTCCTAGTCATGGAGAAAAAAGAAGGTGATTTTGCTACGACTAGTCCTTTTGTTATAGCAAAGGTTATCTACGGACTTATAGGTAGAACGAAGATAGTTAAGAGAATACAAGGCATGATATTGATAGAGACTGTATCTAACGCTCAATCGCAGAGATTGTTAGAAGTTTCTCGCTTTGGTGATTATGAGGTTAAAATGTATCCTCATATGTCACTGAATACATCTAAAGGAGTAGTTTACTGTCGGGATTTCCTAAATTGCACGTTGGAAGAGATAAAAGAGGGTTTAAAACTTGAAGGTGTTATAGAAGTTAAACGAATTAAAAGCAGGAAGAATGGAGAACTTGTCGATACTCCTAATCATATCCTTACGTTTAACACACCTAAGTTACCGAGAAGCAGCCTTTTACCATTTAAATGTAAGACCCTATATACCCCCTCCTGTCCGTTGTTATAGGTGTCAGTAGTTTGGTCATGTATCCTCTGGTTGTGATAAATCTGAATTATGTATCTGTGGTAATCCATCATATAGAGGTGAACCTTGTACGCAACCCTTTAGCTGCCCTAACTGTAAAGAGAATCATTCTGCGACATCAAGGTCATGTCCGGTATTCAAGCAAGAGATGCGAATACAGGAAATTAGAACTGTTCATAGGGTATCATATACGGAAGCAAAACGTATGTTTAATTCCTTCACTGTCCCATCCCGATCCTATGCTCAAGTTACCACCCAATTAGAAGCAGATCCTTTACGTACACCAATTCCTGAAATTAGAAGTATTATTAAAAAAGAACTGGCAAAGCTAACTAATGCTCTCTTAGTCTCTTAGTAAGAAGAACTGCTACCACCTCTGAAATCGCCAGCAGTGATGAAGAGAGAAATAATAGTCAAATATCTACTCCTAAAGTAAATTAAACTATAGTAACAGCTTCTACAAGTACAGTAATTGATGCTAACACTGGTGTAAAAGATGAAAGGAAACTTTCACAACTAAGTAATAATACAGAAAATGAACGAACTATCGAATCAAGCCTGGAGTCCATCGAACGGACGATATTAAATAAAGTCAAAAAGAAAAAACGAGGCTGGCCGAAAGGCAAACTCCGTATAGGTACATCTTAAAATATTTATCTACAATGGATTATAAAACATTTATCTTACAGTGGAATTGTAGATTTTTTAACAAATTAAGTTCAATTCAATTATTAGTTTCAAAATATAACCCTGACTGCCTCTGCATACAAGAAACTAAATTTAATTACAATCAGAACTACAAACTAAGGAACTATTTTCTACTACGAAAGGATGCTACAGATGGAGAACGTCCTCATGGAGGTGTTGTCATGCTCATAAAAGAAAATATACCTTACAGCAACTTGTTACTTAACACCGAACTACAAGCCATCGCAATGCGTATAACTTATCCAAACCCTCTTACTATCTGTAATATATATTTTCCAAGCGCACCATGGAGTACTGAGGAGTTCGAAGATCTGGTCAGTCAGTTACCCCATCCCTATGTAATTTGTGGCGATTTTAACTCGCACAGCTTCACGTGGGGGTCTTATAAAAACGATAGACAGGGTAGGGCTGTTGAGGACCTAGTTGACAGACTGGATATATGTCTTCTTAATAATGGTAATCCAACACACTTCAATGTATCGACTGGACAGTTCAGTGCTATCGATTTAACTCTCTGCACTCCATCTTTATCGACAACTTTAGTTTTTTCTACGGGCCCAGATCTACACTTCAGTGATCATTTTCCGATTATTATTAAAAACCTAGTTCTGTCAACGCGCCCACGGTAATTCCACAAAAATGGATTTTAAACAAAGCTGATTGGAATGCATATAAAGAATGCCTAAACACGTTGATGGCCTCATCTAATACAGAATTAACGATGACAGACATCACCAATTTTATAGTAGAAGCAGCAACAGTACATGTCCCAAAAACAAAAAGTATTCCACACTGACGAGTAGTCCCGTGGTGGAACGAGCAAATCCGGTCTCTTGTTGCTGAAAAGAAACGAGCACTCAATCTTCTAAAAAGAAACACTACTATTGACAACTTAATAAACTTTAAAAGATCTCGGGCAAAATGCCGGAAAACCATTCAAGCAGCGAAAAAGAAATCGTGGCAGGAATATGTATCTAGTATGTCCATTACTACTGATGTTGGAGAAGTGTGGAAACGAATACGAGCCATTGCTGGAAACCGTAGTTGCTTCAATATTACTTTAAATATAAATGATGAAATCATAAGTGATCAACATGATGTTGCTAACCATCTAGC
Source organism: Agrypnus murinus (assembly GCA_929113105.1). Classification (NCBI taxonomy): domain Eukaryota; kingdom Metazoa; phylum Arthropoda; class Insecta; order Coleoptera; family Elateridae; genus Agrypnus; species Agrypnus murinus. The sequence continues at coordinate 23,287,988 of OV816026.1, forward strand.
GCAGCATTTTGCACAGTTGTGCAACATAAAGGCAGCTCAAATCAATAACGTGGATGATTTCATAGATTTCAATACACCGAAGAATACTCTTGGAAAAAGCAACAACACAGCACCAGGCAGTGATGGCGTCGTAAATGCATTTCTTCAGCATCTATCTGAAAACGCAAAAATGGGTTTGTTAAATAGATATAATAACATATGGAAAACTGGTATTTACCAGAATCGTGGAAAGAAGCCACTATAATTCCCATATTGAAGCCAGGAAAAATACCAACAAGCCCATCAAGCTTTAGACCAATCTCTCTTACGAGTTGCATCTGTAAATTAATGGAACGGATGGTTACCAATAGATTATCATGGCTGCTCGAATCTAGAAAATTGTTAAGCAAGTATCAATTCGGATTCCGTAGAGAACACTCTACGACAGATGCGTTAGTGTATATTGAAAATGCTGTTCAAGGAAGTTTTCTTGCAGGTCTTCACCTAACAGCTATTTTTATAGATTTGAAAAGTGCATTTGATACTGCCAGGCACAGTACAATATTAGAACAACTAAATAAGTGGGGAATAAAAGGATACTTACCTAAATTCGTAAAGTCGTTCCTTGACAACAGAGTCATTAGAGTCAGAGTTGGCAATGTTTTATCTGAAAATTATAATATTAAAAACGGGACTCCACAAGGTTCCTCGCTAAGTGCCACTCTGTTTCTAATAGCGATACAAGGACTGTTAGAATCCATCGATAAAACTGTTCGATACTGTGCCTACGCAGATGATATCGTAATATTTACTTTTGGACAATCTTTCAATAATATTGAAGAAATTTTACAAAATGCACTCATCAACCTATCCTCTGAGGTCACTAATAGAGGTCTTCAAATTTCAACTGAGAAAACGGTCTCGCTACATTTCTGTCGCAAACGAAGCACCTGCCAACAGGAACACAACTTTCAGATGAATTCGGTACCTATTAAAAACGTAGATAATTTTTATTATTTAGGCCTAATATTTGACTCTAAACTTACCTGGACGCTACACATCAGTAAACTGAAAGCCCGTTGTAATAGTATCTTAAATATACTTAGATGCTTGTCAAACCTAAACTGGGGATCTGATCAACAGACACTGCTGATGCTGTACAAATCTTTGGTTCTATCTCGAATCGATTATGGTTGTGTGATATATTCCTCTGCCAGACCATCCCGTTTGAGTATTTTAAACACAATACATAACATGGGAATACGCTATATAATGGGGGCCTTTGTAACAAGCCCAGCAGACAGTTTATGCGTAGAATCTGGGTTAGAGCCTTTATGGCTACGCCGTCAAAGGTTACTATTAAACTATCGTGTCGCGGCATTATATCGCACGCATAACCATATTCGATCATCCTTAGTCCGCAGTGCTCTATTGGACCTCTATCAAGTACAAGATACGCGTACTAGACCGGCGACCGTTAGATCCATCGTCACTTCTAGGGCATGGGAAATCCCCGAAGCTGGTTTATATTTAAATGCCTACCCTAGAACTTCGCCATGGACCGTACCAGCAATAGATATTCGTTTCGATCTTCGGAAATATAATAAATCCGAAACAGCTGGTAACGTCATTAAAATGGACTTTTTAAAAATTCTCTTTACATACGGTCAGTGCAACGTATTCTATTCCGATGGGTCTAAACAGAGTCGGGAGCGGGGTGCGCCGTAGTCAACGGCAATAATATATCTACATGGTCACTTCCACCCACTGTAAGTGTTTTTACATGCGAAATATATGCTTTATTGCAAGCGTTTAGTATATGCCGAGAATCAACGTCCGATATTCATGTAATCTGCACAGATTCTTTGTCTTCACTGTTAGCAATAAGTAACAAATTTAACAACGAAGCTATAGTACAAGACATACCCACCTTACTATCAAAACTAATCAGTGAAGGCAAACAGATAGTGTGGATATGGATACCAAGTCACATTGGCATCTCTGGAAATGAGAAAGCAGATCAAGCTGCAAAATCTGCAGCAGCTCGGATTCAGAATGATGTAAATGTGATTTGCCCAAAAGGCGCAGGAACATACATAAAGCAAAAATCAGAACTTCAGTGGCAAGCGGCGCGGAATACAAAGACTACCGCTCTAAAAGATATAAAACCGAGTGTCTAGTTACAGCAATCTGAGATTACACTTACACGTATGGAACAAGCAATTTAATAAGTCGATTAAGAATAGGTCACACCCGATTAACTTCTACCTTTCTATTAACAGAGGGAAGTAGGCCTAATTGTCCCACGTGTATAACTCCACTTACTGTCGAACACATCCTTATCGAATGTAATGAATACACCAACCAGAGAAGAACTTGTGGTTTATCTGATACTAGACCAGAAATTTTGAGCAATAATAAAGAAAGTATTTTAAAGTTACTCAAATATCTACGTTCTACAAACCTAATTTCTAAACTGTAAAACTTATTAGTCTGCGATAAAAACTATTATCTGTGATAAAAACTGTTATCTGTGATATTTTATATATTTTTTTAAATTTATTTAGAAAATTTACAATCTGTCAGGGTCTGACATTTAGTAAATTGTGTGATAATGTGCATGCATATCGAGAAGGAAAGAGTACAATAACAAATTCCTAAAGTAGTAGTAAATCAGTTTGACTTATAGCTAGATGGCACTATGAATTCACTAACATTCACTCGAAGCGGTTTGGAAGATCCAGGGTTTTAATCGGTTTAAGTCGTGGCTCGTCTTCGGCAACATCAAGCAGGTCCTCGACAAGGGCATTTGGGTGGGCATGAAGCCTATCACAGTAACGTACAGTGTGACGCTGGATTTCTTCGTTTACTGAAGGGATGCCTAGATCACGACGTATAAGCTCGTTGGGTACATACCATGGTGCGTCCACTATAGTTCGTAACGTCTTGGCTTGAAAGCGTCTCAGGATTTCAATATTGGAGTGACTAGCTGTTCCCCAAAGCTGGATACCGTCCAGGTATATTTATGGACAGGTTCGAAGATCGAATATTTGAATTAAACCTCTCTAAACACATTATCTTCTGGTTTCGTTATGTTGATGACATTTTAGCTTGTTTTGACAGTTCTTTTGAGGTTATCACTGAATTTTTAATTCTTATTAATAGTTATTTTGATTAATAGTTATTCTTATTAATAGTATCCACCCTAACATAAAATTTACACTAGAAACAGAACAAAACAGGGCTATAAACTTTCTAGACTTAAATATCAAGATTAACGCACACAATTTATTTGAATTTGCCATATACAGAAAACCAACACAAACAGACATAACAATACCAAATGAATCTTGTCACCATAAAACACACAAAATAGCAGCCTATAATTAGTACACAGAGCTTTAACTATTTCACTAACAAAATCAGATTTTAGCAAAGAGATATCAACCATTAAACAACTAGCACATACAAATCATTACAATCCGAACATGATTGACACTTTAATTAAACGAAAAGATTATAGGTTAGCTATCAAAAGAATATATCCCATTGGCAATCAAACAGAAGACACAAATTACATATCTATACCATATTTTGGCAAAATATCAGAAAAAATTGCACCTATACTAAGAAAAACCAACAATTATAAAATAACATTTAAAACCAACACTAACACTTTTTCATTTTTATTTAATGCTAAAGACAGAACACATGATATCATGAAATCGGGCATTTACCGTTTAAATTGTTCTTTTTGTAGTTCGGTATATATTGGGCAAACACTTCGAAATTTTGACATAAGATATAAAGAACACACGTCATTACAAAAATAAACATCCGGAAAAATCTAATTATGCCAAACACCTTTTAGAACAAAATCACACAATGACTCCTCAGAATAATATTAAATTCCTACATTTTTGTAATAACAAACGCAAATTAGACATTTTAGAAGCCTTTGAGATATACAAACACAAACTCAGGGTACCTTTAATGAATGAACAACTTGAGCTCAGTAATTCTCCGTTACTGGAAGTATTAGATATTTAATTCTGATTATTATTATTATTTTATCTAGTTACCTATTTTTGAATCTACCTTAACGACGTGTTTGTTTATAATTATATTACCTTTGATAATGACAGCATAGCTGTCGAAACAATATTGTCAGGTTGTATTTTAATAAAACTGTGAAACTTTTACTGATCTTTATTTATTTCATGATTATGGAGTTCCACAAAGTAATGCTGGAAACAATAAACAACATAAGATTATGCCTTAATTCTATAGACATGGTTGAAACTACGTATGTATATTTATGTTAAAGAAACTAGATCATTATACGAGGCTGGTTTGATAAATCCGTGCAAAATTTCTTGAGTTGCATCATTGTACTTGAACTATCAGGGCTCTGTTATCTAGCATGCCTTGAAACAACACATGTCAAATTTCATGCAGATTTGACGCATAGTTTGCATGTGAGAGTAAGTTTTTGTCCTTGATGTCTGGCCTTCTAGCACAATTGAGAAAAACAAATTTCGTGTGTTGATAAAACTTTACTTTCTAATACGCAAAACTCCAGCGCAAACGAAATCCAAGCTAGACAAATATTACGCTGAATCTGCATCTTCACTTAGGATGGTTTATGAGTGGTTTTAAGATTTTCGTTGTGGCCGAAGAAGCACAAAATACGCCGAGCGTTCTGTCGCCCTGTTGAAGTGACTACGAAAGAAATTGTTGATAAGATTCGTGATATGGTCATGGAAGATAAGAGATTTAAGGTGCGTGAAATTTTTCAAGCGGTACACATTTCGACAGAACGGGTACATCACATTTTGCATGAATGCTTGGGTATGAAAAAGCTGATTGCCGCGTTTGCTCACAATTCAGCAAAAACGTGAACGAGTGAAGATTTTAATGCAAAATTTGGAGCTGTTTCAAAACAATCAAGTTGAATTTCTGCGTCGTTTTGTAACTCTTGATGAGACGTGGATACACTATTATCAGCCAGAAACAAAAGCACAGTCAAAACAGTGGGTTGCAGCAGGTGAACGGGCACCGAAGAAAGCAAAAACGGTTCCCTCTGCAGGAAAGGTGATGGCCACTGTTTTCTGGGACGCCCATGGAATAATTTTTGTTGATTATTTAGCAAAGGGTAAAACGATAACCGGAGAGTATTATGCATCTTTACTCAATAGATTAAACAGCGAAATTAAGATAAAACGGCCACATTTAGCTAGGAAGAAGATCCTGTTTCGCCAAGACAATGCCGCAGTTCATTCATGTGCAATTGCCGCGGCTAAACTATTAGAATTATGCTACGAAATTCTTCTACACCCCCATATTCTCCCGATTTAGCACTCTCGGACTATTATTTGTTTCCAAACATGAAAAAATTTCTTGCAGGAACAAAATTTGGGTCAAGTGCCGAAGTGATAGATCAAACAAACGCTTATTTTGCAAAGTTTGATAATTCTTATTTTAAGGAGGGGATAAAAAAAACTTGAACATCGTTGGACCAAATGTATCAACCTTCAAGGAGATTATGTAGAAAAGTAAAATAAGATTTCTGCAAAAAAATACGTTTTCTTACTTTTTGCACGGACTTATCAAACCAGCCTCGTACATACCATATTAGTATTTAATTGTAAATTATTTATTTTTATAAATATTATATTTATAAAACAAGTTGTTTATTTATAAAGTAATTAAATATTTTATTAAAACAAAAATAACGCAGGCGTGAATAGAAACGGCATTTTGTATTTTGATCATTGTAATGTAACGCGATTTCCATTCCTTCATGTTGTCTGTTGAAGTGTTTTGCTTCTTTAATGAATGACATTCATCAAGTTTTTTTCTCTTCTTGTTTGCTTCTTTTTTATTATTAATTACTTTTTAATGATTTTTTTCGAATTACTAATTACTACAGTACATTAACTTAGTAATTGATTAATAATAAATAATCAACAATTTACGCATGTAGAATATCCTCTGCAATCTGAGTTCTCGCGGTACGTTTCTCGTATTTCTGGGCGAAACCAAGTTTGATTGTAGCAAATTGTGTGATCGCAGTGGCTTCATTTGCGCCAATAATAACTAAAAATCTAAAGGAAATTGATTACCTATTGAACCTACCTATTACCTATTGAAAACAGAAACAAAAAGCAAAATGAATTACGATTAATAAACTACTTGGGTGATTTGTTTTCTTTAGAATTAATTTTAGTTATTATCTTAGGATTTTCGAAAATCACACGATTTCTCCTATGTTCATTTGTAAACTTTTTTCCATGAAAAATACTTTTTCCTCAAATCATGCATGCACAAAGCATGCGCATATAATGGCCTTTATTTTGGTTCAAGTAAAGTGAAAATTTTAAGAAATAACTAAATGAGAACTATTGTGCGAAACGCATTTGAGCGATTATATTTAAATATTGTTTATATTTTTTCTTTCTTTTATACTTGTATTTCAACTAGATTTAATAATATTGTTAGATTTCTTGTAGATTAATTAAGTTATGTATATAATAGCCACATATTTATGTACATAGTTTTACTTTTGTATTATCATTCTAGTCTAATTTAATAGTGCCCCATAGTTAATTATAAATTTTAATAAACAATGCACATCAATGGGAATACTTAACCAGAAGTTAGTTTCAACATTAACACTTGTAGGTATTCAGTAAAGGTTAGTTAAAGCTTATCCTTTGCAAAAAACGTGGAACTTTCATCTTGTTTTTAAATACTACTTAGTTATCAATTATCATTTACTAAAATTGCATTTATATTAATTTATTTAAATTAAATAATTAAAAAAATCATAATCGAACGTCTAACGTATATTTTTACTGTATTAACTAAAATAAAATACTCATTTGTGTCAATCAAGACGGAAGCTTGAGCAATACACCAGGTTAGGAATTAGAACAGCCTCAAAGTACATATGACTGGACCATAAATGGGCACATATGTTTACAATGTAGTCTATTGGTATTCATTTGTAAATTAAGTTCGATTCACTGTCGTCATACCATGTGCTAACGCATTAATCGTTAAAGATAATGTTTATATGAAAGATGATCACTCTATTGACTAACATAATATTTGTAATTTGCTGTACTAAATTATCGAATTGTTACTGATTATTAACTGATGCATTCAAGACACGCAATAATTATGCGAATTACTAGTGAAGTACATAGTTCTAAAATTAAATAACTATGTACATTCAGCTTTGATGCAATTAATCTATTTAATATATTATTCTGGTCATTCAGTTCCTACAATAAATAAATCATTAGTGGAGAAAGGAGAAGCAGTTGAACGAATCAATTGCAAATTAATTAGCCATGAATGTTTCTGAGATAAACAATCAATGTGATTTAATTTGCAACGCTTTCGCTAATTATAATTCAGTTTATTATTTGATGGTAAAATTTTATTCAAATTGAAATGCTGCTTAATAACGTCTCGGTAGCCGTGATCGTCTAGTGGTTAGGACCCTACGTTGTGGCCGTAGTAACCCAGGTTCGACTCCTGGTCACGGCAATGTGTCAAAACATTGTCACGGACGAGACCATTTTTTTAACATAAATTTTAAAAGCTAACTGAAGTTTACATACGTGTATATGTAATGAATAGTACATCGAAGAAAATAAAACTATAGTTTAATCATTCATTCATTCATCAATCAGAGGTCTGTGTGTATGCATACAAAACAGGTGTTGTAAATTTGCTCCACAAAAATTGTGTAAGTTCTGTAATTAAATTTGAGTAAAATAAATTTTATAAGTGATTAACTAATTGAAAAAGACTAAAAACATCCATTGCAACATAAAATAAATCAATTTCAAAAGTTATTAAAAATATATTAGCAAATGTTGAAATTATAAATTATCAACCAGTATTTTTGTTGCTGTTAAAATTCTGAATGGTTTTAGCTAAAGCAACTTACACACTACTTTTGTAAAATACTTAAAATAAATTTGTAAAATACTTGTTAAAATACTTAAATATGAGTAATTCCAAAAAAATATTAGATGAAATTAAAAAATCTAAAACTGAATTAAAAAATACAATTGAGGCGGCAGAGGCTAGATTGGTCTTAAAAATAGAAGAATTAAATCACTGGAAGAGGAAAATAAGGGGTTAAGGCAAAGAGTAAGCAAAACTTGGTAAAAATTTGGTTGGCAGAAATCTCCAGATGAAATCACTGTTGAATTGATTTGTAGTGAACTACGTAGATTATTAAAAATAAATCTGGAAGAAAGTGATATAAATAATTTGTACACTTTAGGAAAATACAAAAACGCTCCTGTGAAAATAGAACTGGTGTCTTTTCTAAAGAAGAAAGCTATTTTGAAGAATGCTAGGCTATTAAAGGGGAGTGGTGTTTTTATTTCCGAAGATTTAACTCTTCAACAAAGGGAGGAAATAAAACATCTGAAACAATTTCTTGAAGAAGCTAGAGAAAGTCAAAACTATACCAGGAGTTACATCAAGAGAAACAAACTTATACTTGACGATAAAAGTTACACGTTGGCAGAACTTGAAACCTTAACTAAATTAGAAGAAAAACAGAGAAGCAGTGCTCCAAATACTCCTACAATAGAAAAAACCTTCAAAGGACCTGAAATACTTAACTTCTTACAAAGTGAGACAAGTGTAGATAAAGATACACCCAAAGGTAAGGAAGGTACTGCAAAGAAAGGTTTGAGACCAGGTCTAAGGTCTGATGCATAATTGGACCCCCTTCGTTGTTAAAAACACATACTTACTATATTTATTTATTATTCCAAAGTTTAGTATTTAAGTCTAGTTAGCAGTTTTTTATCGTGTTTTTGTGTTCTTCAGTAAAATGAATAAGTATGTAAAAGATTTTAGTTTAGAAGAAATAGAAACGTTTCAAATAGATAATTTAAGTGAATACAATACACTAATTAAAAATAAAACAATTGGAGCTATAGAAAAAGAGAATATGAAAATATTTCAATCTAATGCGAGAAGTTTTAATACAAACAAAGATGAATTTACACAGTTTTATTGCATTCAATTGGTCATGACTTTGACTAGCTAGTCTTTACAGAGACTTGGAAATTAACTGATCCTGATTTGTTTAGTTTTAAGGGTTACAAACACATATATAATGAAGGTACAGCTAACCAAAATGATGGGATAATGATTTTTGCAAATGAAAGATTATCTTTTAGTTATCAGATATGTTTAATTGGAAGTATAAAAAGTATACAGTTAACTATTGAAAAAAATAAAAAATATATTAAACTAACAGCTATTTACAGAAGTCCTTCTGATTGCATAAATACATTTATAGATAATTTGTACTTCTACTTAAACGGATTAGACAAGACTACTGATATGGAGATACTAGTGGGTGATATTAATATAAATATTTTAGAAAATACTACAGATTCTATAAACTATCTTAATACATTAGCAACATTTGGTTATCTAACAGCAATTAATAAACCTACTAGGAATCAAAATTGTCTTGATCACATATTCATTAAAAGTATGATAGGTAATCTTATATTCTTATACACTTTCCAATAGTTCTAGGATTGCAAGTTACAGACCATTGTCCAATTATTTTGTATACCATCTTCCCTGGAAAAATAAAAAATAAAATTACCAAAAATCAGTATAAATACTATATTAATTATCCTAAATTAAAAAAGATGTTACGTACTGAAAATTGGGAAAATATATATTCAAGTAATAATGTCCATGAAACTGTAAACATTTTTTTAATAATATTGGAACGTTATATAAAGATTTGCACTAATAAAATTAAATTGAAAAATAGCACCGTCAGGAAAAAAGAATGGGTCACAGAAGGTTTGTTGAAATCTATTCAAGAAAAAAATAAGCTTTTTAAGCAAATGCAGAAAAATCCAGATGAAATAAATAAACAAACATATAAAAGGTATAGGAATAAATTAAATGAATGGATTAAAATATCAAAACAAAAGTATTATCAAAAAAAATTAGGAGAAAGTAGAAATGATTCAAAAAACTTTGGTCATGCGTAAAAGAAATTTGTAATATAAACAAAAAACATGAAAAAATTTACAACATAAACTCAGCAACAGGTGAACTATTAACGGCCGAAAAGGCAGTAGCGGAGAGATTTAATGAGTTCTTCACAGCAATTGGTAAAGATCTTGCATCAAAAATTAAAAAATCAGAGAATGTGGTCAATCAAACTCCATACCCTGTGATGAACTCATTCTTTCTCACCGCAACTACTGAAATCGAAATTAGAAATGTAATCTTAACGTTAAAAGAAAAAAAATCCCCAGGTATAGACAATATTAATTCAGAAACATTAAATAATATAGCGAATGAAATTTCTCCTATTTTAAGTCACATTTTTAACCTGTCAATTTGAAACACGAGTGTTTTACTACACAAAAATACAATTTACAAAATGGCCCCGCTTTGAAGCCAGTGAAACAAACGTTTATCTGCACGAGAACGGAACTATAATATGGCCCCGCGATTGGGCGCCAGTGAAACACGCATTTTTCTGTCAGACTAAATGACAATAAAAGCTATAAAAATACACTCATACTTACTGTAACTAAAAACTCATATATCTGCCTCAGCTTGAGATTTAAACTCTTTCTTACAAATTAATTATTCAAGTCGTAGGTATTGGTTCCACAGCTGTATAAATTGTGAAAAGGAATAGATAAGGGTTTTAAACACAATTAAAACTCAAAAAGGGCGCCATCTGGTTCTGATGCTTTAAGTTAATTATAAATTAACCAATCAATGATGTTATTTTGAATAAGCATTAAAATTTACTAAATCCATTAACCAGAAAATGAATAAAATATTTAGTTGAAACAAAAAAATTTTTGTTTATTTACAAGTGCTGAAAAAATGAAACTAAGCTTTCATAACCAATATGGTTCCGTTTTGTAGATCCATCAGTTTGCAATAATAACATTTATTAACCAAAGAATGGGTAAAATACACATACAAAGATAAACAAATAAAACACACCTTGTATATTTATTACTAATCCAATCTAAATTTATTGGATTATAATTATGTCCAACAATTAATCAATAAAAAAATTCACCAAGAACGTTTCGTTTAATAAAGAAAACAAACAGGAAAACTTATTGGATTGACCACAAAATTGTTCAAAACACATACTATCAATATTAGAAATTTACATTGACTGATCATGATCGCAAAATATTTCAAATGAATCGATTAGATCACCCATAAAAATTGTTCAAAGCAATTTAATTTAAATATTAACCTATGTATTAACTGAGCTTTTCCTGGACAAAATTTATAAACAAATCTCTGAAGGAGATTAGACAAATTATATCAGTTCAACAGTATCAATATAAATGAATTGCAATTAAATTAAAGCTTAAAGCTTTTTAACTATCAAGGAGAACTCTCCCTAAAGAAAATTCATAACCATGACATTCTTAATACTTGAATTACAACAAATACCACTTAATATTACAGTACCTTGCATTTTCCTTAATTAAACTCATAGAATACCATACATCAAGTCCAGTAGAAATTGGAAATTCGCTTTTCATTTGAGGAAATTGTGATAAATCTCGGCGTTGCATCGAAGGATAGGTTCTGCATACCAAAACGTGATCCAAATTTAATTGATAATAACAGCTCATATGTTTCCATAATCCAATAAAGTCAAGCACGAAAAATAACCAACATTTTAATTTGTGCTTATATAATAACGTCTTTAATTTTCACCCAGAAAAACTAATGGAACTGTTCTGAAGCTTCCAGTTTTTAATTTTATTTTAATTCACTGATTGCATTAACTACACTCAAATTCTTTAAGAGGAATTTTTAATTTTACCAAAGCACAGGAATCGGTCACTACATTTAGGATTGCTTTAAATAATTCTTCCTATAACGTGAAACGTAATTAACTTTAGAACTTTTACAAGTCACAAAAGATCAGTAAAACTATACGGAACGGTAAATAGAATCTCTTGCAATTCTATAGGATTAAAGAACTGTAATCCATTGACACTGATTTAAAAGCAATCAATCATTATTGATCGATAATATAACCGCGCACCCAGGTCGAATCGTAATATCGACCGTTCGCTTGCAGGATGCTGTCGTCAAGCTCTGCCTCAAAAATCTGTCTGTCCTTGTCAAAACCGAGCAAAGCCCTTTTATAAACTCCATTTCACGTTACTCCGCGTATAGACATCTGTTTTTAGGCGGCAAGGGTGCTTGTTACTTGCCTACTATAGGATTCACGACCTTACGTATAAAAAGCAACACCAAAGTTCTTTCCCGCTGGAAAAGCACGTGTGAAATACTCTTGCTATCGAGACGAAAATTTCTACGCCGCATTGACTTGAAATTTAAGACGCAAATAACAGACAAAGGAAAGTGCATTTACGAATCGTATACACTCAAAATATTTACCGAAACATTTCTATAAATGAGATGACGAAGCGCTTCTCATGATTTCTTTTCAAGGTTTCTTTTTGAAGAAATTGATATTATTTTTAAAATACCAGGTCGCAAGATACGAAAAACGACATCAATATGACGTTACATTATTTCATTATAGCAAATATTAAACATTCCCTTCCTATAAATGCTTTCTGTAGGAAATGTTTGCCTGATGAACTGCATATTTAAATAAAGCGATATCTACAGGACCGAACTTAAGATTTTTATCCAGAATTAATACAAAATTCTATGTACTAGATGCCGTTGGAAAATGTACCCGTTACAAATTGTAAAAGGTATCTTTCCGGAAAAGTTTAAAATAGCAGTAATTAAACCTCTACACAAAAAGGGTAGCAGCTTGGAGGTGACTAATTATCGTCCAATATCAATTATTATATCCAATTTAGCAAAAGTATATGAAAAAATTTTGAAAAAAAGAATAGTATCGTATTTAAATAAATATAACCTTTTATCTAATAAACAATATGGTTTTAAAGAGAATATATCAGCAGAGGATGCCATTATTCATATAACAACTAATGTAAACCATCACTATGTATTTTTATAGATCTTGCTAAAGCGTTTGACACAGTTAGTCACCTTCAGCTACTGCAAACTTTACAAAATATTGGCTTTAGGGGAACAACATAGTATAGGCTCATTGAAATTTACCTCAATAAACGTCCACAATGTGTTCAAATAGGGAAAACAAAAAGTCCTTTTTTAAATGTTGAATATGGCGTTGAAGGGACCGTGCTAGGTCCAATATTTTTTAACATCTATGTAAACGATATATTAAAACTTGATCTTGATGGAGATATTGTCGGTTTTGCCGACGATACAGCAACGTTTTACTACTCCAACAGTTGGAACGAATTAAAAATAAAAGTGGAAAATGATTTTAAAGAAATATTAAAAATCTTTAACTACAAAATGTTAACTGTAAACGTAGACAAAACTCACTTTATTCCTTTTTCACCCTACTCTACTAACTTACCTGAATTTGACTCGCTAAATGTTCCTGTTGGAGATGAGATTGTCCAAATCAAAAAGACAACCAATTTAAAGTATTTGGGAATATCTATAGATTCACATTTAAAATGGGATTATCACATTAAATCTCTGACGAGTAAAATTAGATCTCTTTTGCCCAAGTTTAAAATCCTTAGTGATATTCTCTTTCCTACTCAACTGCTGATGCTATACCATCATTTGGTAGTAAGCCACCTCCGTTATGGAATAGTTGCCTGGGGAGGAGCAGCAAACATTCATCAACACCATCTGCAAATAACTCAAAAATATATTATTAAATTAATTTATAAAAGAAATTATACTTATCCCACTGATAGCTTATTTGAAGAATCCAAACTGTACGACTTAAAACAATTGTTTTACTATAATATAATAATTAGACAACATAAATACCGACATGATTTAGTACCGATTCGACATATATACCAAACCAGACATAAAATGGTGTCATCAATAGTGCCAAGACCCATGAAGACTATATATCAAAGATCTTATCAATACTTAGCACCTAGACTGTATAGTCTAACACCAGATAATATTAAACAAATTAATTCGGCACATTCATTCAAAACAAGTTTCAGTAAGTGGTTTTCGCAAATTCCACGGCTTGAAGCTCATAAGCTTGCTGAAATACTAAAATAAAGAAGCTATTTGATTTTTTGTTTTTAATTAGTTATTGTAGAAATATTTCTTGTAGTAGCATGTTTAAAAATAATATATAAATATATCTCTACTGGGTATTTAAATATTATTGTTTTTAAGTGTTGTAATTATTGTTATGTTAAGGTATAATTGTTGTAGCTATTGCATGCAGATCAGGGTTTCGTATTTAAGTTCCCTAAAGCATATACTAGTAATATCATGATTATATGTTCATATAAATCTTGCATTGCTCTTTGAACATAAATTATATGCACTTTATTGTTTAAAATGTTTTGAAAATATTGAGCCCATACACTTAATACCTCTTAGTTAATTTCGGTACATTTATTTGTATAATCTACTTTGAAGGCATAGCCTTTAGTAGCTTATTTCAATTTATTTACCCTTATACATATACATATATAAATATTTTGTACATTTCCTTTGTAATTGCGTTGGGGGTGAATAAATCTATTATTATTGTTATTATTATCATTTTATATATAAAACTGTCCTAAGCTGCGTGCGCTTTTTAAATAGGTACTCTAAAAAGAAGCTGTTCTAAAAGTAAACTTTTAATTCTAACCTAAGATATTCGCTTTTTATTAATAGCATTTGATCATGAGACCTACACAAAAGTTATAAAATTTAAGTAGAGATATGAAATCTTTGCGTACCTCCCAACATAAGATTGAAAACAGTACACTCAATATATTTACTTTCAAGTTATCTAAATTTATTACAATAAAAATAAAGAATGTGGGTTTGCCTCAAGGTACTTTCATTAACTAGAGCATAAATGTAACATTCATTGGCGAAATTTCAATCGAATTAATCGATAAACAACGTCTCGGTAGCCGTGATCGTCTAGTGGTTAGGACCCTACGTTGTGGCCGTAGTAACCCAGGTTCGACTCCTGGTCACGGCAATGTGTCAAAACATTGTCACGGACGAGACATTTTTTAAGCATTCTAGTATCGCATTTTACTTTTAAATGTTAAATTTAAAAGTTTGCAAACGCATTTTATATTATTTCTCTGAATGCAGTCACCCAGTGCAAAGTCGATAAGATCATAAATGTTTTAAAGAAATAAATCATAATATGTAATTAATATAGATTTAAAAATTAATGTATAATACTTGTTCTTAATGTTATAATTACTTCATATTGTAATTATCTTAGTTATGATTTATGTACACATAAAACTTCAACCTTAAATCATTCCGATATTAAATACAATAATACTTTAACAAGAAGAAAGAAAAAAAGAAAATTTATTAGCTCATGTAGCTATTACAGCAACTGCACGTACAGCATCTCCGATTCAGTATGTGGTACAACGTACTAATTACAAAAATACATCTTTCTTAATCTAGATTTTAAATACTTTGACATTTGGAACGTCTTTACAATCATCGGTAAACGGTTGTAAATTCTTAAAGCTCCAATAAAACCTTTAAAATTTAAACCTACAAAATTTAAACCTTTGAATGCGGCAATGAACATTACCGTATCTTTAAATTATATTAATACGAAAGAGTTTGATTTTTATCAGTTTTAAAAATTAAGTTGATTCTACAATAGATGGAAACACCAATTTTTTGCTATTGCAAAGAGATAGATTGAGTTAAAATCATGATTGCTGATATATTATTTTTTAATATATTTGTCAGCTTGTACCAAAAGTTTTTGACGTTTAACTAATTTTTAAATAATAATTTATATCATTAAACCCCATTTGCAGTGTAGGAAATGATAAAGTGGCTTTAGTGTTTGCAAAATGTAAAAGTACACCTATCACATTTAAGTAAAGCTCTCAATCCTTTATTTTGGAGTACTTGCAATCTTTATATGTATTCTATTTGCTCGCAGGAAGAGTAACTGTTAGGGTCTTTTGATTCGAAATGTTTTCAGCATTTTAAACTAGCCATTTGAAACGTTTCCTAATTTTCTTGAAATTGGCATTATCATGGTATTGTTTGAAAATTTGAAAAACAAATGCTAATCAAGCGTCAAAAATTTATTAATATTTTATGCATATTTAAAACGAAATAAATTATTGAAAATAAATCATCATTAAATCATCCTAAATTAGATATTTATTTTGATATTTGTTGATATTAACGTGCAGAACATAAAAGATTTGAATGAATTTCAATAGGCTTTCACCATTTTAACATTAGACAATAGTTGGACAGAAATCAACATAACTTAGAAACTATTTTTCATAACCTAGTTGCAAAGTACGAAAGCATGATTCACACTACAACAATTTTGCAATAATTACACGAGTTCCGATTACTCTGACACTAAATGCGGTTGATTTAGTTACTCTTCCCGAGTACGAATATATAAACATATAATAACTACGTACAACCAACAAGATAAGATAACAATAAAGACATGCAATAATTCAAATGCGGAAATATAGTAGCGTTAATCGGCACTTCAGGGTAAAACTGTATTAAGTGCAAATATATAATTACATATCATAATATGACCCCTAGTGTAACGAAGTTACTAAATTTTATTAATTATTTTGGGCGTAAGAATGAAAGTGTTTATCGATTGTTGCAATCAGTCGCCGCTCGGATAAGCCGCCGACTCAAGCGGGTGCACGCGTCGCATCCCTAGCCGATATTTGGCGTACGCCGCTCCGTTACACTCCTACCATTTCCCCCACGCTCCTAGAGCACCTATATGGCAATGTGCGTAGCCGGGAGGTCTCATCCCTACATCCCCCACGCCTTTTCCGAGACTTCACTGTGCGTAGCCGGGAGATGTCATCCCTTGCATCCTGTTAGAGATCTCACTGTGCGTAGCCTGGGGATCTCCTCCCGCTCTCCTTACTCCACTCCGTCCTCCATTACCCTACACACCGTTTTACGACCCCGTACCCCGAACCCGTATTTGCACGCTTGCTTGTTATTGCACGCCGTATTACACCCCGCTTCCTGTGGCTATTGTAGATAACCGTATGCTTGTTTTAGAGACAGAGATTGAGACTTGTTGGAGGGTTAGGGTTTTAGTGGTAATAAATATTATTTGGTCTAATAATTTTGTTTCATTTAATAGCATTATCACCTTCTTATTTACTGAGAGTTTTAGAGACAGGTGGAGTGATCCAGACTGCGCCGACCTCAGCAACCCCTGCAGTTTCCTGGATTACCTTTTCTCTACTAGCAGTTACCCGGATCCATGGAGCATACCACGTTAAAGTAACGGGCGCCCGAGAGTTAACGCTGATACCGAGGTCATCGAAAACCACACTGCGCCACTTCGTAAGCAAGCCCTTACAAATTTGGCGCTCGAGCTTAGGCACCTACCGAGATAACCCCAGGGGCAACCCCCAAACCGGCCTTGGACTAGCATCTTTCGTTTATTATTTTTTTATTTATATATTAATTATATTAAAACACCAGGCTCATTTTTGTTCACTTCGTTTATCAATTCTGTATGACTGATTTACATATTTTATTTTTATATATAAAGTTTTTACTGTGTAGATTAGCCAACACTGCTTACTTATTTTTTTAGGTTTTAAGATTTTTAGACAATAAATTTAAAACATTTTTTCATTTTTATTTAATTATGTTTGTTAATTTCCTCTTTTAGCACTTATGGTTATGGCTATATAGCTCTTAGTTACTTTTAAAGTATTTTTTGGAATAAAATTTACAACTAAATTTATGTCTTGTACCGATATTGTCATATGCCAAGTATTTCTTATTGTTGTTTTTCTTTTATTAAACAAATTCATTTTCTAATTGGTTTTTTCTGTCGCTTATGCAAATCTCAGAATATTTCAGTATTGGTTTCTCAGTTAGAAATTATTGCATTGATTTTGTAAATAGACATGTAGTGAAACTTCTCTTCATGACTCTCAGACTCTCAAGCTTAAATCTCCTTTATTCATGAACCAGTTTATGTGAAATTTGTTGCAAATATATTAGAAACAATTTACTTACAGGTTATAACTTACATTTTTCACTCAAAAAACAATTTACATTGAAATCAATCAATAAAATCAAACGCCATAAATGCATAATACTTACACAACAGGCAGGCGTGGTGGATGTTAATCACAAAAGCTTCTGGTTAGATAATAAATTCAGGAACAAATAAAAAAAATAAAAGGCGCCACCAAACTGAATAGATGTTACATCATTTTATTAAAGGCCACGGTTTGGTAAATGACCTCCCGTTTAAATTTGCTTTGAATTGATTTGAACAAATCTTTTTCAATAATCAACAATTTTTTTTGATTACATAAAAACTTTCATTTTTTATAATCATCAAAAATTTCTAACTACCAAAAGATTGACGTTAAATTTTGGAATTTCCACAAAATAAAATTTACACAAATAATCTAATCAATCATAAAACATTTTGAAATTATAATACCTGTACAACTCGTAATTTTCACTAAAACTTTCCAAGAACTAACTACAGACCAATGGTCAAAACACAAAATTTCGCACACAAACTGTAAACTGATTGAAGCTTTAAAGTTGCAGGAAACCACATTGAAATTTTGAAGTAACATTATTTAATTTAACTTTAGCAATAAGTTCCATTATGAAAATAAAATCGTTATTAACAATAACAATAACGGTAATAAAACTAGCCTGAATGTTGCTTGAATATTTATTTTATAAGTCCTTCTAGAGAACACAATGCGTAAATTAAGTATTAATTTACACGCGTGCTTTTACATAAATTCACTGTTGCATAGCGTTAAACTAATTCTATAAACCAGCACAGTGTTTAGATGAGCGAACCTAACACTATACTCTATTTTCAATAAACGGCACCAAAATACAATATTTGTCTATAAACTATACGGGACGGAAATATACAAATTCATCGTATTATACGAACGAAATTTACCAAATAGGGTTTATTATTAATTCTCTTCACTGAATTAATTCTATAATAACATATTCTGTAATATGGGACACCCAAAATGATTCATACTAATTTTTTTATTAATTATATGACGGTAAAACCAAACAGAGCACGCCGGTCAAAAGGTCGCTGCTTCAAAATCCGCTACCACAATCTGAATTCGAATGATACGAAACTATATGATATTTTCAAACTTAATAGGGAGGGATATCCAATGAACTAAAAGCTGACGACATTAACACCCAACAAGAAAAATAACCGAAATTCAAATCATATTAAATATTTTAGAAAGGCTTATCAGCTCTACAGAAAGTGCCAAACTATAAAATCCGACGCCTAAACACATGAATCTGAATTTATTATTTTGTTGATTACTAAAGATTTTCATTCGTAACTTCGAATACAAAAGAATAGTTGCTGTAGTCCTATAAATTGTTTTTATATGCAGTCGGTACGTGCTTTTCGTTCAAAATAAGCTCGATATCTTTATTATTTAGCAGATTTATCAAGAAATTTCGTCTGCAAAAACAAATTTTAAATGCAGCTGTCCATAACTATATTCAAGAATATTCAATAATAATGCATATTGCCCCACGTTCAATTTCATTAAATTTCAATTTAACCTAAACGAAATATCTTAGTATACGCATGGCCGTAGTAGGATTATTTTTATTAAATGCATATCCAAATTTATAAATTGAATCTTCGAAAATTCGAATATCCAATTTTCACCGGAGACAAAAGAAAATTATAAGTGTAAAACTTAAAATATGACAACATAGTAGGATGTGATTTGACTCGTAGTTTACTAAAGCTGTAAAATATACATGGTCTTTATTTGCAGCCAAACCGGAAGTCAGCTATTTTGTCTCTACTTGCCAGTAAATCTCAACTTGTATCTAATATCTCCGTGCTAAGTTCCATAAATCGATTCATACATATTGGATAAGCTTGACCCTAATTCCCTAATAAAAAAGTCACTAGGTTTATGACTCAATAAAATAATCAATAACTGTTGAATAGTCAGCTAGTTTTGCCAAAGTGAATTTACTTTATTTTACTAGTGAAATAAAATGATTTTATTTTACGCCGTGATAAACATACTATCTTTATTTGTTAATCAAATTAGAAACGTGTCATTTATGATTGTAGAAAAAGTACTTTGGGTATTGCTGGCTGCGGTCAGTAAAAGTAACGTTTATCAAGTCAATAAAATTTTCCATTTTGACAAAAGTAAAATCATAGTAACGCTCTTCAAAGCAGCGTAAATAAAAGTAAGTAATTATTCAAATTACTTAAAAGCCAAACTAACCTAATATATTTTTTGAAATGTGAACTATATATTATTTACACTATACGATTTACGGTATTTCTGGCAAATTTTTGAGTTCTGGATCCGATATTATTTTCACCATTTTAGAGTTCTTAAATTTTTTTGATACGTAGTCGTTAAAATGTATTGACAATTCAAGAAATGTTGGTACATTTGAAACGCATTAAGAAGAATGAATAGAAATGATATGCTCTGTGGGACTACTTTCGTTATCAAATTCAATACTGTTTCATTCTTTTCTTTTCGTGTTGTGTCATACTAAGATAATGTCGATTTTTTTACTGGTTTCCCAAAGAAGCTTTTCAATCTATTTTCATACACTATTTGTTCTGTTTTCTTATTTAATTATCTGATTTTAAATTTTGTTGGTCCTAAATCTTCAAAAACTCGATATGGTCTTTACCAATGTTTTAATATTTTCTTTATTTAGCCCTTACATTTTCCCACTAAATCCGCAGAAGCGCAAAGTCTTCTAATTTGATGTAACCACATTTTTTCTTACTCTTTTGGACGCTTGTGGTAAAGTTTTCTTTGACCTCTGTAAATACAATTTTCAGTCATTTTTGTCGATATTGTAGCTTGTCTTTCAGCGTCTAAAAATGAGCCAATTGGATCTCCACCGTAAATGAAATTATTCAGTGGAATCATGTTCACTCATATTCTGTACTGTTCTAACCGTCTAACCTTTTGATATATAGTTAGATAAGAAATCCTTTAGCACACGATAATTTCATTCAACTGTATTACCTTACGGATGCTACGCAGTAGTTTCTAAATTATGGATTTTTTAAAGTCTTCCATAGGTTCTTAAGCAAATGACCTAAACAGTTCTTCTCTTGTTCAGAAATTAATTGCTCTGACATAACGTGTCTGGAGATGATATTTGTCAGAAAAGATTTTCTAATAGTTTCTGAAGGTTAATTGTGATTGTTTTTGGACCAATTTTTCTTCTGAAATTCGCATCTGCTTCTGCTAAAGTTTGATATCGCTTCACTATGACTGGACTGGTCTCAGGTTTTGTCCCTTAGATTGGGAGCGGGCTCAGAACGGGCCTAGATTTCACGCGAGTAATACTAGCAAAGTTTATCCCAGCAGAAAGCCACAGATCGCTGTCTAAGTGGAGACTGTATCGCCAAGTGCTCCTCCCTGGGTATTCGCATTCCACTGTGGATTTATGCCGCGAGGGCAACCTTGCAATGGACCAGTAGTTTGAGTCACTTCGGTGACTTAAGATCTATAGGTATGGCCGTTCTCAGGAAGGCTACTCCAGGCTTTCACTTTATAAGGGGCATTGATGCGAATATATAGCATCTCAGACTTAAGAAAACTGCACCTGCTAATTGGTATTGGCTGGCTCTCTACTTTTAGGTAGTCAGACGGAGCTCTTCGGGGCTCACCAAGCCTTAATATGGAAGGGCGTGGTGGCTAATTCTGGGATATCCGAAGCAGATCCAGTTTTCAAGTCCCAGCCACAGCTGAGGTTGGACTCGTCCGGGCAGTGGAAGTGCGCATGCTGGACTAGAGGGTGATGGGACTCCCTCGGAGACGGACCCCGGCGGTTGAGCACATTAATAGGTCCGGCACTAGCCTGGAGAGCCAGTAAAGTGTGGATAGGCAACCTCGCTCCCACCAGTGAGTATTGGTCACTCTTGCAAATGTAGCTGACGCGTTAATTGAGCGTAGCTCAATTCGTAGTCCTCTAAGGGGTGCCGTGGTCATAAGCTAAAGCAGGTGAGTCACGTTAGATAAATCTTGGAATTCTGCATCTGCTAAAGAATGGGTTTCTGGAACTTTAAATAGATTTGTTTCTATTTTTCTTAATATCTCCTCGTTTTCACAGATCCAGAAATTCTTTACATAATATGGCTATAACTTATCCTTCTTCCTATATTTAAACGTCACTACCCGTTTAAAGCGTCACGAGATGCATATTAAATAATGTCAAACTGGTATTCCAACAGCTGATAATTACACTTGCTCCTATCTTTAAAGTATCGCATTCTAGAGACAATGCGATGCTTTGATGATACGTAACCAGTATACGAGGGAAGATCAATATTTACGGTCCCTGATATAGAAAGAGAAAGAATTTTTAAAACATTATTTATGTATTTCTCAACATAATCTCCCTGGACTTCAATGCACTTGGTCCACCGATGTTCCAATGCTTCAATGCCTTTCAGGAAGAAGTTTTCCGGTTGCTCCTCAAACCAGCCATTTACTGCGGTCATAACTTCATTATCGTCTCCATATTTTTTTCCACGCAGGTTTTCCTTTAATTTTGGAAATAGATGGTAATCACTGGGTGCCAGGTCTGGTGAATATGGAGGGTGTTCTAGGATTTCAAAGCCAGCGTTCTGTATGGCAGCCATGACAATGCAGCTCTTGTGGACTGGAGCGTTGTCCTGATGGAACAAAATTTTGTGTGCCAACTTTCCTGGTCTTTTTCGGTCGATGCTTTCGCGCAATTTTGGAATTAACCCTGCATAATAAGAACCCGTTATTGTGTGTCCACGCTGCAAATAATCGATCATCAAAATTCCTTCTGCATCCCAGAACACTGTGGCCATAATCTTTCCAGCCGCCCGTTGAACTCGAAATTTGCGTGGAGGTGGAGAACCTCTGTGATGCCACTCCATACTTTGTCTTTTCGTCTCAGGATCAAAATGGTGCACCCATGTTTCATCCACAGTCACAAAGCGATTGAGAAATTGCTTCCGATTGTCCTTCAGGTACTCCAAATTGGCTTCCGAATGCAGCACTCTAGAGCGTTTCTGATCGACGGTCAGCATCTTTGGAACCCAACGCGCCGAAATTTTTCTGAGATCAAGAACATTTCTTAAAATATTTTCAACTGACCCATAAGAGATGTTCGTTATTTCCGCGATATGGCGAATAGTCAGTCTTCTATCTGCCATTACCATATCATGTATCAAATTGATGTTTTTGTCAACGGTGACACAGACTGGACGTCCCGCACCTTTCGCATGTTCGCAAGTTGTTCTGCCTAATCTAAACTCACGAGACATATTTTTCACCACATGGTAAGAAGGGGCAGAGTCCCCTAAAACGTCTGTCATATCCTTGTGAATTTCAGTAGGTGTTAATCCTTTTTTTTGCAAATACTTTATCACCGCTCTGACTTCACTTTTTTCCATTTTTAAAAATTGTCTGTTATCGACCAGCTTAATTATTAATAACTTTCAAAGAACAACACGCACCTACGCAAAACTTGACACAACAAATAATTAGTAATGACAGTTCTCATAGAAAAATGAGTGACGATATCATGCAAAGCCTACTATGTCAGGGACCGTAAATACTTATCTACCCTCGTATATGCACTTATTATGTATCTTGTATTCTTTTTTGGTTAGATGAATTAGTGATTGAGCTATTTCCGCAAAATGCTTGATAAACCATCCGTATCGACCCATTAATCCTAAAAATTCTCGTAGTTTGTACTAGAAAAAGAAAATATAGTTTAAATTAAGGATTCAATTTTTTGCAACCAATTTGATGTTTAATATCAACTCCAAATATAATTTACTTTAAATAATCCTAGTGGTGCTCAACAAACATTCCAATCTCGTTCTGATTTGTTTCCATATTATAAGGCGTTCTTGTTAGAATTGGATTTGATTTAACAATTTCGTACAGTCTTGATATAGTTTAAATCAGTTTGTTTTATTTGGATTTTAGTTTAAATTTGTAAGTCGCTCGTTTGATATTGCACACTAGTGCGACACATTAATTTTTAGTAAATATCTCTTACTGTGATGTATTCATTTCCCAGTCATTCTAGACGTAATTAATTAATTTAATAAACAACCTAAATTTAATATAAATGTTGATGGAGCTGGGAAACATCACTTAATTCAACATTTCTGGCATTTTCGTGCAGCAATAAAATGTAGTTTGCAACCTGACGGGTTAATGAAATTCAAATTTATATGTCGAATAAAGCTAGAACAAGATACAGTAGCTTCAAATGCAAAGTTTAATGTCGGTTTGAGAAGGAAAGGTTTTCTCAGCGTTACAAACTTTTGCTAACTACAACTTTTGGTACGATTTGTTATATTAGTTGTGACAATGTACTGACACTGATTACGAGTTTAAAAATAGGTTGTAAATGCAAACTCAAATCCGACGAGATGTCTGATTGCTGTAAGAAAATAAGTTTTAAACGGAGAAAAAGCTCAATTTATTCAACGTGCTAAGTTTTGTAACATTGACTTACAATCAGTAGGTTTTAAGATACAGTTTATTCTTTGTTTCCTGAAAAATATCTGAAATGTGATTTGCATTTAAGATAAAGTTTGTTATCCGCGCATTATTGCAGCAACGATGACTTTTTCAATTTAAACTTTTAATGACTAAATAGCAGAATATTTTACATGTATTTACAAGCCTGTATATACTGTTGGCATGGATTACGTTGTTTGCACAAGAGGAAAATCCCCTAAAGCCCCCGTTGAGGATAAAATGCTTGCTTAGCTGGTATGATGATTTCATCTGACTGTGCATAAACGCAGAATAGGAATTTCTGCCGCATATTCAGAATTGTTCTGAAACAAATTGACCAGCCGACAGAGCATTGTATATACTAGTTAGTATATACTGGTTGCTTTTTTTAAATTATTTATTAGAATGTTTCTACGATTTTGTAAGAAAGTGTGAATTTTATGTATTATGGTATACTTGTATGTGTATTTAATGGAAAAGTAATACAAGTTTCTTAAAAAGATAAGTAGATACAATTGCCGCCTATTTCAGTTCTGTATATGATACCTACACCTCTTGAGTGATGTATCTACAAATCTTTTGTCAAAAGACCTTTAAGAAGATCTAACAAATAATATTACAAAAATTTGTTTTAGAAAGAAATTGTATTTTATTACTGCTTATTCCGCTCACCTAATTTAGAATCCTCTCCTATAGAATGATAAGGTTGTTTGAAATCTTGCACTTCTCATCTGGCGATTTCTATTTGTGAAAAATTATGTTTCCTTTTATAAATAGAAATCACAAGATGAAAGATGTCGGATTGAAAACTTAGATGAAAGGTGCAGAATTTAAAGAAAGGCTTTGCTTACTAATGTGTTTTAAAAAAAGAAAATCAAGTGTCTAAAGATGTTTTGTATGAAATTATGTACGTTTCATGTGTACTAGATGTATTAGATATTTAAGTTGGTTTTAATAGCTTTTTAATCAGACAAAACTATCTAAATAACACTAACAAAGAGACCAACCTGTTTCGTCGACCACCAAACGCAGTGAATGATGAGACGTAACTGTTGTACTGTTGAGATGCAACGCTTTGATTGAATCTTACTCATTTTTACTAATCCTGGTTTATAAGCATATTTTACAATCATGTGGCATAATATAAAGTATACCCAATGCAAAATTAAATAATAAATTTAAATAAGCATTTATACAGTCGCAATCGCATATTTTGTATAATGCATTGTGTTACATTTATTCTCTTTTGGATTTTTACGTTAATTGTTTCTTCAACATGATTTTCTGAAATTTGAATTGTTTTAGAAAAGTAAAAAAACTTTGACTTTGTAAAAATGATAACTTAATTAAGAATTACATTTTAATCTGAAATAAGTATTCAGCCGTCTGGAGATTTAGGCGAGTAGGTAGAGCTCAATTAAGCTTCCTTTGTGCAAATATTGTATTTTCCAGAGCCAATCTAGAATTATATGGCGATGCTGCTTGAGAGAAAGGTATGCTAAATGGATTTCAATGTAATATCCTGAATTTTCTGTTGTAGTTCTTAGTTACTCTTTTTCAATTTGAAAAGATGATCTGATAGATTAACGATTAGCTCCTCTAGAACCTCTTTAAAAAGGTGATAATTCACTGGCCTGTTGATTGAATTGGGTAGCTGTGGAGTAGATTCAGTTGCAAGTTACTGCTAAGGTTGACTAAGGCTGGTAATATACGAGTACATATGTATAAAGGCATGTATTATCCATAACTATATGTTTCCAAATAATGGGCTGGAAGTTTGTTTTTCCGAATTTTACAGCTGCTAAAACTGACTCCTCGATCAATTTCGTCTAAAACAGTTGGGCTTCGACTCCATATTCTTCATTATAGTAAGAAACATATAGGTTTCTTCGAATTCTTCCTTACTCAGTTGGAAGCTGTAACGTGTTAAAATCCTAGATTCAATGTTAATGCAATTGTAAAACGCATTTATAGTCAATAATCTTAAGACGATCCTGTACAATTAAGTATATTTTCGTTGGTTTCAAATTGCAGACGTTATTTTAAATTAAATGGTGTTTTCGTTAATATCAAAGGTCATCCCAAAGCGTTCTCCCGCCAATGAATTGTTTTTGTAAGGGAAATACGAGATAAAACTGATATTCTTGACGAAATAACATATGCCTATTTTTATTTCGGATGAATAGAGTCTTCGAAGAATATGCAGAATATTTTCTGCAAATGTCTGGTTTCATGCGACGAAGCAAGTCTGTTGACTCTGTAAACCCCGATGGAACAAATTCTAGAATAAAATCTCCGATTGGCACAGATGTGTCAGTGCTGTCTTTAATAGGGTGGCTGTCTATTTTCTCTCTCAAAATATTTTTACCAGAGGAAAAGTTGTATTTTTAAGAGGTCTGAAACATTTTGCCCAGCAGAACGCGCGCGAGGGTTATATCAGTTCGCCGAGTCGGACACACCGAGAAGGCTGGTAGTGAATTTGTCAAATACCGCGAGATTTTGTTGTGGTCCGTTAAGTACATTCAGTTGAGATTTGAGTTTGTTTTGCGGTCATTGTTTCGTCTCGTTTAGCGTAAAATTATATGCTAATAGCTTATAATACTGTGTGGCTCTTCAAGTTAATAGATCTAACAATTAAACTAAAGAAACTTAAAAAGTAAAGCCTAATATTTATTTAAGACAAAAATTAATCCAGTGTGCCGTAGTTCATGATTTATAAAGTGAATTCAATAGTTAATTGAATCTTAAAGATAAAGAAATTACAGTTTCTGTTCCGTTTTCCCGGGCTAATATTGGGAATTACATAAATTTGTGTCGGAGTAAAATTATTAAGGAAATAATAATGCAAGCATTTGAGAAATAAAGTTGTATCAGCGTACTTTAAATGATGAAAGCTTCTTTTGAAAGTATATGGTTTAATTCGTTATTTTCCCTTAAAACTTCTTATTATTAACTATATTTAATGAAAAGCACAGCAGTACATAACTAAATCCTCTTGTTACAAAAAATGTTTTCTTTTTATTCTCTCTTATATGGCAAATCTTTTCTGTTTCACGTTATATTGTTTGTCGGCAAGTTTAATTCTTTCATAGCTTTTACAAAACATTTTCTTTTGAGTATGAAGATGATTCAATCAAGCAGGCAGTAGTTTAAAAATTTAAAAATAAATAAAGTTTTAATTGCATTCATTCTTTTGTAAACCACTTTACTATTTCCTAGAGAAAAATTGTATTGTATTTCTACAAGTGGTATTTCTGGTTTATTGAATGGCCCTAAATGTCTATAAACAATTATAACAACACACTACTGTACACAAAAACTATCAAGATTTTCTTGGAAGCCTTTATCTCCTGAAAACGACTGCTTGTTAACTTGATTTTTAAGTAGAAATTTTCTATTTAGGTTTCAAGGAAAAGCTGCCAGTTAAAAATATTAATACCTGTTTTTAAATAAGATGGAAAATAACGTATGGAAACCCTTCTGAATTGAACAAAAAGGTTTACTTAATGAATGGTCTAAACTAATCTCTTTCTCGTTATCGATTGTTATCGGATCATGATCTTTATAGACAGGTTGTAAATAATTTGTATGTATTTGAATTCGCTATTTACTGTTTTATTTAAAAAAACTGGTTATGACAACCACCGGTGTCAGGCGATCCTTATTAAAAACTGCCTTTTTTAACTAATAATTTGCTTAAAAAAATTAAAACAAATAAAACCTTAATTCTAAAGTAGGAATTTTAATTGAATACCTTATATACAAAAGTCCTGTATGTCATTATTTTTCCCGGTACTCGAGATAACAAAAATTCCCTAACCTTGTGTCCCGGGAATACCCCAAGTCAGGACATACTGATAGACTCGTTACGATTTACATTTGACGAATACAATTCTTAGGATTCGGAACAAATTGACTCAAAATTCCCACTTTTGCAACTTTACTGATTACTTTTTTGTATAAATAAAGATTAGTAAAAGTTTCACAGTATTATTAAAATATAACCTGACAATATTGTTTCGACAGCTATGCTGTCATTATCAAAGGTAATATAATTATAAACAAACACGTCACTAAGGTAGATACAAAAATAGGTAATTAGATAAAATAATAATAAAAATCAGAATTAAATATCTAATACTTCCAGTAACGGAGAATTACTGAGCTCAAGTTGTTCATTCATTAAAGGTACCCTGAGTTTGTGTTTGTATATATCAAAGGCTTCTAAAATGTCTAATTTGCGTTTGTTATTACAAAAATGTAGGAATTTAATATTATTTTGAGGAGTCATTGTGTGATTTTGTTCTAAAAGGTGTTTGGCATAATTAGATTTTTCCGGATGTTTATTTTTGTAATGACGTGCGTGTTCTTTATATCTTATGTCAAAATTCCAAAGTGTTTGCCCAATATATATCGAACTACAAAAAGAACAATTTAAACGGTAAATGCCCGATTTCATGATATCATGTGGTGTGTCTTTAGCATTAAATAAAAATGAAAAAGTGTTAGTGTTGGTTTTAAATGTTATTTTATAATTGTTGGTTTTTCTTAGTATATGTGCAATTTTTCTGATATTTTGCCAAAATATGGTATAGATATGTAATTTGTGTCTTCTGTTTGATTGCCAATGAGATATATTCTTTTGATAGCTAACCTATAATCTTTTTGTTTAATTAAAGTGTCAATCATGTTCGGATTGTAATGATTTGTATGTGCTAGTTGTTTAATGGTTGATATCTCTTTGCAAAAATCTGGTTTTGTTAGTGGAGTAGTTAAAGCTCTGTGTACTAATGATCTGTAGGGTGCTATTTTGTGTGTTTTATGGTGACAAGATTCATTTGGTATTGTTATGTCTGTTTGTGTTGGTTTTCTGTATATGGAAAATTCAAATAGATTGTGTGCGTTAATCTTGATATTTAAGTCTAGAAAGTTTATAGCACTGCTTTGTTCTGTTTCTAGTGTAAATTTTATGTTAGGGTGGATACTATTGATAAGAATTAAAAATTCATTGATAACCTCAAAAGAACTGTCAAAACAAGCTAAAATGTCATCAACATAACGAAACCAGAAGATAATGTGTTTAGAGAGGTTTAATTCAAATATTCGATCTTCGAACTTGTCCATAAATATGTTAGCTAATAGAGGACTTAGAGAATTACCCATAGGTAAACCATCTTTTTGTAAATAAATTGTGTTATTAAAAGTGAAATAATTTTGACTTATACAAAGGTCAAATAATTGAATTAACTCTAACCTTTTAACTAATTCTATATTACTAATGATAAAGAAAGTATCTAATAAAGGAATACATTCTTGTGGGGGTATTCTAGAGAACATGTTACAAATATCAAAACTAACAAGTTTTGAATGTGGTGGAAGATGTATGTTTTGCAGCTTATCTACTAATTCTAATGAATTTCTAACAGAGTATTTCGATTTGTACCCTCTCGTGTTAATAATCTGGTTTAGTTTTTTGGATAAAATGTGATTAGATGCATTGATGTATGATAACTGGTCTTATTGGCATATTCTGTTTATGTGTTTTGACTAGTCCATATAGTTTAGGTGGTTGTGGGTTTTTAATAATAATTTGTTGCTTTTCTAATTCTGAAAAGCAGATATTGCAGATTTCTAAATTTTGTGGTGGGGTTTTTGTTTAAAGTTTCTGAATTCTCTTTATTAATAAATTCATTAACTTTTTGTATGTAAATATCTTTTGAAAGAATTACCAAAGTGTTACCCTTATCTGCTTTAACAGAAATTAGATTGTTCTCTGTGATTTTGTGTTTTATAGATTGAAGAAGTGATATGTTAGATGTGTTGTATATTTTTTCCTGTTTCAAAGACATCTCTTTTAACAAATTGGAAATTTGGAATTTTGCATAGTTATTATGATCTTTCTTAAGTATAGTTTCGCATTCAACGGCCAAAATTTCTTTAATTTTGTTGGTAAATTTTGGAAAAGGACAAAATTTGAAACCTTTGTTAAGAAATTGTGTTTGTCTGTCATTGAATGTTATATTTGACAAGTTTATGAAACGAGGATAAAAGTTTGCAGTGTTCTGACAATTAAGGTTGTTTTGTTTGTAGTGTCCGTTTTTGTTGTACAAGTCGATGAAGTTTATTTTTCTGTGTTGTGTATTTTTTGAATTTAATGTGACTGACGGTTTCTCTAATGTCAAAATCTAAGATGTCAAATTGGATATTGTGTAATTTATGAGTAAGTTCTGTATGGAGTACCTTTATATAAACGTGCATATTGTCTCTTATACTAAACCATTTCTTCGATTCTTCTTTGAGCCATCTTCTTTTGGCATTCCTAATCACTTTTTCGGTAATCGAATTCTTGGTTCTGGTAGTGATGTTTACGTAGTTAGGAATAACCTGACGTTTCAGAGATTCTTGGTTAAACCAAACATTCTGAATTGCGATATTTGGTACGTCGTACACAGAGCTTTAACTATTCCACTAACAAAACCAGATTTTAGCAAAGAGATATCAACCATTAAACAACTAGCACATACAAATCATTACAATCCGAACATGATTGACACTTTAATTAAACAAAAAGATTATAGGTTAGCTATCAAAAGATTGGCAAAAGATCCCATTGGCAATCAAACAGAAGACACAAATTACATATCTATACCATATTTTGGCAAAATATCAGAAAAAATTGCACATATACTAAGAAAAACCAACAATTATATGTAAAATAACATTTAAAACCAACACTAACACTTTTTCATTTTTATTTAATGCTAAAGACACACCACATGATATCATGAAATCGGGCATTTACCGTTTAAATTGTTCTTTTTGTAGTTCGGTATATATTGGACAAACACTTCGAAATTTTGACATAAGATATAAAGAACACGTACGTCATTACAAAAATAAACATCCGGAAAAATCTAATTATGCCAAACACCTTTTAGAACAAAATCACACAATGACTCCTCAAAATAATATTAAATTCCTATACATTTTTGTAATAACAAACGCAAATTAGACATTTTAGCCTTTGAGATATACAAACACAAACTCAGGGTACCTTTAATGAATGAACAACTTGAGCTCAGTAATTTTCCGTTACTGGAAGTATTAGATATTTAATTCCGATTATTATTGTTATTTTATCTAGTTACCTATTTTTGTATCTACCTTAGCGACGTGTTTGTTTATAATAATATTACCTTTGATAATGACAGCGTAGCTGTCGAAACAATATTGTTTAACTGTGAAACTTTTACTAATATTTATTTATTTCATTACTGATTATTATTTAACTCGGTATGTGAACGTAGAATGTCACTAGAAACATTTGTTCTTAATAAAACTTTTCCATATTTTAACAAATAAGGTCAGTTTTTTCTGATTGTTTTGAAAAATAAAAAAGTTGACAGATACCCAATGTGACCTGTCAACTTTGACATGGCATATTTCGAGTATTTTTGAAGCAGAGGTGATTGCCCCACAAACTTCTTTCCAATCAGAATATTAAAACAATTTCCCATATGGATCCAACTTTATGGCAAGCACTGTATAAATTATTTCAATCCGTTTTTTTTTCTTAAAATATACTTTTACTCGATGCATTACTGCATATAAGATGTCATTTTGAAGTTGAAGTGGCAGGGAAGAAAACATTAATCAATAAATAAAATACTTGTCCAGTGAGTTATATTATTTTTTCTGATTGATAAAATATTGAATAATATTGCCTTAGTTACAATATGTCATAACACACTAATATTTCCCAAGGAAAATATGAAACGCTCGTATTGTCCCAAGGGAAATATGAATCGTCATATTTTACTATACAAATGTTTTATTTTTTAATTAAAGCAACAAAAATTATAACAATAATTTATGAACTAACAAAGTTTTTGCATCTGTAACGCTACTTTTTAGAACCAAAATAAAATTTGCAATTCTCAAAATCTCCGCTAAAGCGATTACAACCAGATACAAACGATGAAGCATCTTGTTCGCAATTCGTCGATGAGATTGCCGTTTCCTTACTAAGAGCATTTAGTTCAGTTGCAGTCTTGAACGATTTCCCAAAAACCGTCACCATAGATTGTGATGACTATAATACATGCGATGCCATCACCGACACACCAGGAACCGTAACAGATGCTGCAGATGGCTCTCCCTCCACACCAGCTATCATCTTTGCTACATTATTTTTCTGCAACATACTGTCAACCAGAATACTATGCATGTCCTCGTAGCACTGTTTATAACGCCATTGGCTCGTTTGCACTCACGGCTTTTCCTAGAACAGTCTGGAAAGTCAAACGAAGGGCAGCATCAAACAGACAAACCCACACCCTTAAAGTGCCAGCTATAAATACACCCTCGAGCCACAACCTTGGTAGAGTTAATCCATCAGCGATTAGTAACGTACTAGACCACCGAGCAACGATAGTGTAGTGTTCTTTTGTAATACGTAGTCAGTCAAATTTGTTGACCGTGCAAATTTGTGTAGTTACCAATAAATAATTTATGGAAGCTGGTTTTCAAATTTCTAAAATATTTCTTGCGCTGTATGATTAGATTTAGAAAACTTAGCATTACTTAGTAACATCTTAAAGGTAAGTTGCAACGGATCTTTTTACCTAAATTTAATGTTGGCCAGGTAGTATACGATTACGTAGTCTCAAAAATGTCCCCAACAGTACCCTAGAAATGGTTTTTGTATGTAAAGCACTAATTGTTGCGATTTATGAACTATTCAAGGTGGAAACTTTGCAAATGAACACATTGTGAAACGTATACCCAAAACTCTATGTACAACCTGTGTGACAATATAAAAAAAGCAAATGACACACCAAACAATGTAAACGAATCAATAGCAATTATTTTCTTATAGTTATAAATAATCAAAGTGATAGCGGAGCTTAGTCATTAAACTCGAAGGACCATGAATGAAGTAACCATTGGCTAAAAAAATTAAAATCTGAAAAGGCTAGAGTATTGAGAAAATCTTGGATGAATGCCTAACCACAATAAACAGAGATATTGTTTACTATTAAGTTATATTCTGTTCACTGGATAATAAACATTAATTAATTCTTCAGATTTCCTTAATATTTTTTACTTCATTATATCCAGCAAAAATATTTTATTAAAATCTCTTGCGATTAAAATTAGGACACATATTTTATATACATATATGTATATCAATGCACTAGTTCACAAGACACACCTTTAAAAATTTATTAAGGTAGTTTTATCTCCAAAAGAAAAATTAAACAACTAAAGCAATGAATAAACTTGCAAGTTCTTTAAGACATTTATCAAATTTAAGTTTGTACTTTTGTAACGACCTGTAACAGTTGCACGTACAAAAGAATTAAGGTATTAACCACAATGTTGTTCAACTACTAGACGTTTCTTGTCTTCCTTACGTGATATATTGTACACCAGGGAGAGTATCTTGAGACTCAAAATGACGAGCTTCAGAGGAGATTACATTAGACGGTGGTACATGTTAATACTCTTGGGATACTGGACGTTTATAACGATATTAGTGAATCGATATGGGATTGTAGAAAATAAACTTTCTTAAAGTTAAAACTATTTTTTGTACTTTTAAATTTTTATTTGAACTGAAAATCTATTACGGATTCTTATTTAATACGGAAAAGATAGTAATTCCAAAGAAGTGAAGAAATTAATGGTACTAAGAATCGGCAATCGTAATTTCTATCATTGGGAGTTTGTTCTTTCCCCTAATGGAAACTAAAGTAATCCCTTGAGAAATTAAGACAAAAAACAACCACGTTGTACAAGAATGATTCCCAAAACGGTATTTAAGTTATTTGAGAATATCGGAAATCGGATAAAAATATAGGTGCTACCTTTAACTATAGGTGTTATCTATAGAAGGAAATTCTTTTGTTTTCATTCAAAGATTACCTCTTCAATCTAGCCTGTATTCATGAGTTATAAATTTGTCACTAATTTTAAAATACTTGATTTATTATTTGTGCGAGAAAGAAAAACTCATTTATTCCCAGAAATAAGATTTAATTATAAATAACAACAAATAAAAATTTCAATTTGGACATGCGTTTATTACAATAATTAATTTTACAACTACGAAAAATATTTGTGCCCTATGAGGCAATCGCTTTCAATAAAATCAATAACAAAAGAGTTATATAACGAATGATTATTAGTAGTTGGTATTGGAACGTCTGTATTTCGTGCAATACAGACGTGCTTATAAAATTGCTTATAAGTGTTCGGAATTCGATAACACAATTATAATCGTAATCGCGCTCTAATTATGCGATCGCCGACCTTGCGAACCGCGAAGTCGGTCAAGTGTATTTAATTATTAAAATGGATAATCTGACGCCCACTAAAATAGCAATTAAAACACAAAATGAACAAATTTTGTATAAATCGTACAAAGATGAAAAACAAGAAAGATTAAAGTTAGAAGAAATTGTGAAGCAACTACAACAGAAAATTGACTGTCTGCAACAACAAGTACAGCAAACCCAACAGCAAAAGCAGCAGCGAACGTACAGCCCGGTAAACTCAGATGAAGAGGAAGAACTGGTAGCCAGAGAAACCGCATGGTTACTGCCAAAAAACAAGAAAAGAAAACCCACCTGAACAAGTAAGTAAATCAGAGAGTAAAACTCCTAAAAACAGAATCCTAAAGTCCCGAAAAAAATAAAACCTCCACTGATCATATTGAGTAATGTGGAAGATTACAGCTCCATTAAAGAAAAAATTAATTCAAAGTATCTAGAATACAATGCCAGTATGTTAAGCAATAAACAATTAAAAATAAATGTCGACATAGACATAGCGTACAAAAATATGACTCAGCTACTAAATGAAAACAAATACGAATGGCACAGTTATGAAAATAAACAAACACGACCTATAAAGGTTGTAGCGAAAAATTTACACCCTACATGCGACTCAACAGAAATTAAAGATGAGTTAATTCGTAGAGGGTTTAAAATTATAGAGGTCAACAATAGGATTGAAAAAGTTAGAGTAAATAATAAGGAAATTATAACGCCTTTAGCATTATTTATGGTAAGTTTCGATAACAGCGAGGATATTAAAAATATATATGAAATACAACATTTGTGTAATATGAAAATTAAGATTGAAGCGTTAAGAACTAACAAATTAATCCCACAATGCAAAAGGTGCCAAAGATATGGACACACGCAAAAATATTGCAAACGCGAACCTATATGCGTTAAATGCGCAGGTAAACACTTAACAATTAAGTGTAAGAGAACTAAAGCTGACAAAGCTATATGCTCAAATTGTGGTGAATCCCATCCTGCCAATTACAGAGGATGTTTGATTGCGCGTGAATTACAGAAAAGGCGCGACAAATCAAACAAAAGTAAAAATGCTCCGCAACCGAAAACATTTACATCTAGTAAAACCATTGAAGGTGTATCATATGCTCAAGCCGCTAGAACCGACAAATCACAAATGCAACCCAATTCAAGCGAACAAACATCCATGGTGCAGATGATGCAAAGTATGATGGATTTAATGAACAAGTTTTCACAGAAACTCGACAAATTAGAAGCTATTAATACTGGAGCTATACCGCGTAATACAAATTAATGGAGCAAAAAGATTTACGAATAGCCACTTGGAATGCTAATGGCATCCAGAACCGTCTACTAGAATTAGAAGTATTTTTGTATGAGCAAAATATAGACGTGTGTCTGATTTCAGAGACACATTCAACTAAACAAAACTACATAATGATAAAAGGTTATCAGATCTATCAGGCAATTCACCCTGATAATCAAGCAAAAGGTGGTAGTGCTATTTTGATAAAAAATAACATCAACCATTATGAAGAATGCCATGTTCAAACCGCCGAAGCTCAACTCACACTTGTTACCATTAAATCTACTAAACTAAATTTGAATGTTGGTGCAATATATTTTCCACCAAGATACACTCTCAAAAAACCTGAATACAAAAACTTCTTACAGCACCTCGTCGAGAAGTTCATAGTCGGGGGTGATCTTAATGCCAAACATGTGGATTGGGGCTCGAGATTAACAACAACAAAAGGAAATGAATTAAGACAAGCCATTAGGGAAACAGGATGCAACTTCCACACCACAGGTAAACGAACCTATTGGCCCACAGACCCAAACAAAATACCAGATCTTTTAGATTTCTTTATATCTAGAAAAGTTTCTTCAAATTTTACTGATATAGAAGAAAACTTTGACTTAAACTCTGATCACTCAGCAGTAATCCTCACTCTAAGTGAGAGAATAATAAAAAAAGAACAAAAACCAACATTAGTTAATAAAACTACGGATTGGGAAAGCTTCAGAATAGAACTTGAAAATGAGATAAGACTCAATGTGCAATTAAGAACTGTTGCACAATTGGATACAGAAGCTGAAAGCTTTACCAAAATTAACCAAAAAGTAGCTTGGAATAACACTAGAAAAATCACTTACAAAACTGCGGAAGTTAACTATCCTATGGAGATCAGAGAATTAGTCAAGGAAAAGAGACGACTCAGAAGAAAGTGGCAACAGACACGTGTTCCGGCTGACAGAAATATTCTTAATAATAAAACTCAGCAGCTAAAGAGAGAAATTCAAAAGTTGAAAGAAGCCTCAATTGAAAGGTATCTCCAAAAACTAACAGCAGGTGAAGAGACTGATTATTCGCTATGGAAAGCCACAAAGAAAATCAAACAACCCCTCACCCATATTCCACCCATCAGGCAAAGTGATGGTACATGGGCTAGAAGTAACAAACAGAAGGCTGAAACTTTCGCAGAACACCTTGCTGAAACTTTTCAACCAAACAAAATTCAATCAAATGTAGAAACTGGTGAAGACGTAATCTTGGAAGAAGAAGAAGAAGACATCCAACTGGTCACCCCAAAGGAAATAGTAACAGAAATTAAAAATAACCTTAACCCCAAAAAAGCGCCTGGATTCGATCTTATTACAGGTGAAATATTGAAACAACTTCCCAGAAAAACCATCGTTAAGCTGACGTATCTGTTCAATGCAGCATTTCGATTAAAACATGTGCCTAGTATCTGGAAGGTAGCAGAAGTTATCATGATACCAAAACCGGGTAAACCACCTAAAGAGGCGAAATCATACAGACCTATATCACTACTATCGATTATATCGAAGCTCTTTGAAAAGCTCTTATTAAAAAGACTTAGACCTATTATAGAAAGGAAAAATCTAATACCAAACCATCAGTTTGGATTTAGACAACAACATTCAACAATTGACCAAGTTCATAGAATAACAAATATTATTGAAACAGCATTAGAAGAAAAATTAATCTGCTCGACGATTTTTCTAGATGTAGCTCAAGCCTTTGACAAAGTTTGGCACGAAGGATTGGTATACAAACTAAAAAGAATGTTGCCAAAACAATACGTTAAATTACTAACGAGTTATATATCAGATAGATTATTTCGCATTAAGCAAGAAAATGAATACTCAGAGTTAAAGGAGGCTAGAGCTGGCATGCCCCAAGGAAGTGTCTTGGGCCCCATCCTCTACTTGTTGTATAGAAGCGATTTTCCACAACCGCAGAATGTAACTGTTGCCACATTTGCCGACGACACAGTGCTGATGGTGACTGGAACAACCATACAAGAAGCAACCAATAAGCTTCAAGAAGCTAGTGACGAAATTCACCAGTGGACTAGAAAGTGGAAAACAAAGCTTAATGAATTAAAATCGGTTCATGTAAATTTTACTAATAAAAGGCTTATAAATATACCTTCAGTTAATCTAAATGGCATCATAGTTTCATATGAAAACACAGCCAAATACTTAGGAATGACCTTAGATACGAAATTGCGTTGGAAAGAGCATATAACAGTGGTGGCGAACCTTAGACCCGCGGGTCAGACATTGACCCACTAAAGCTTTTTAAGTGACCCACACGTTGATTTTTATAAACTTATTTTTTATATCATAAAAGAGAAAACAATAGAAAATATTCAAAAGATTAAAGTATAAATATCTAATGTCGAATTTATAAAAAATATATTTCCAAGTGGACGTTGGTTAACTGATTTTCTATCGTATCACTGCACCTCTGTATGACTGTTGACAGTCGGTCATAAATTTGGCGCTCATATTCGTTGCATCGTGGAACAGGGATGTACCAGTCGCAATGTTGAACTAAAAGGGAGTCTTGGCGTACGCGTCTAGAAGTGTTTAAGGTCCAAGTGTACCGAAAAACAAAATAACGGTACATTTAAAAATTCTAAACAAAATCACAGTGGATTTACTTATATTGTAAATAACTATACCAAGTTTTAAAAAAAAATCAGTACAAAGGAGCCATTTAGACACCCCAATACGGTGCATAAATCTTAACTGCATGATCAATAATCGTTGTTTTTTCCATAAATAATACTCGTATAATAATCTGATAAAAGTTTTAAATTAATGCTCTAGGAATGTTAAAACTTGCTTACCTAACTTGTTTTGATAAACGATGTTTATTAATTAAATTATATCACATTTTTTACGTGAAAAATAAATTTCAGAGAAACTGTACATTCAAAGTTAAAAAAATACCACTTAGATTTCATAGTATTTGAATTATTTTCCCAAAATTTTGAGAAAATCGTATGTCTAAACATGTGAAATAATTGAATTAAAAAGTTTTTTCCAAAACAAGTTAGCGAAACTTCTAATTTATTATTATTAACAGATTATTTAAAAACCATATAAATTGTAACAACCATCCGAACTTAAGTGCTAGATGAAGAATAATCCAATTGTGTTAGCCTTGCACGCAAAAATTTCCAACAACTTCCAATAACAATAATAAATCTTTTTCTTTTTATGCTAAATATATGCACATTTCTTATTTAGACCGTCTTTAATTACATCAGCCACTGACCTCATAACCTTGACTTATGTTTCGGCCACAATCATTAAACTAATATTTAATTCCAGGAAATAATAAAAAATTAATTATTTACAAGTATTCTTAACATACTAATAGCATAAATAACAGTTTGTTATACACATATGTCTTTATGTTTCTAACAAATGCTGAATCGTCATGTCTGTTGTATAAAAATTCCACTCTCTATTTATAAAAATAATGCAAGTATTGCCGAATATTGACACGATAAAATCGGCTTTCGACATGCAGGGCATATCTCCGGCAACAAATATTAACGCAACCGGCAACGTTTTTGTAGAAGCGATAACAAGTTGCTCCAATGTAAAACTTCAATTCAATGTAAACAACCTGATGACGATAATATTGCGCGTTTTCAATTGCTAGTTGTTGATTGCTTATTGCTTCAGTGTGGGAGCCCCCTAAACTCGGCAAAAGCAAAAGTAGAAATAAAAGACGCAGGTTACTAACGAAACCAAAAGAGATTTATTTACTCAGTAACAAACCAGTAATAAACATAATAATAATAATAATTGCTACAACCCATAGCCTGGAAACCAGGCCCCAGAATCTATAAGCTTGTGCGGGAGGGAGGGGGCGATTATTATTATGTAGGCCCTAATATAAATCAATTCAATATATTATATATACCAAAATCAAATTAAAATTATACCAGTTCATACAATATTTTAGAATGCAAGAATTACATATTATTATCTCCTTTTAATTATACTGTTCTATTTTAAAAATAAAGACTTAAGGCATACCTAAAAAAAGCTCTTATTTATCATAAAAAAACTTTTAATTAATAGAATAAATGACATACAGTTAAAAAAATGATTTAATTGAGAATGCTCATATAACTAGTACTAAAAAAGCATTTATTTTCCTTGTAGATAAATTGGGAGTTTACTACCACAAAAAAATAAAATTTGTAATAATGAAAATAATTAACTGTCGTTATCGGTCAGGATGGCTAGCGGTAAAAATCTACTTTTCACTATAGTGTATAATAACGCTTACTGAACAAAGCCATCCGGATATGAAATCGAGCCTGGATCTGAAAAAATTTCGGTTTTAGGATCGATCTTCGATCTCAGGGAGCCCTTACTACCTTAATGTTGGTAGTATTCAAATAAACAAAATAAACTGACATTTATGAAAAATATGCTTAGTGGTAAATAAAACTTTCAATTGCTAAAAATTTTATTAAAATGTATTTTAAGAACTGCCTATTTTTATGAATCTTGATTGATTGCACAGTGTAATGGGCAGTATTAATAGGCGTACACTGTTTTTGTCTTGTGGTTTTATAAAATTACGCATGGCAGAACTAGGTAAATCTTTGCAGAAAAATATACATGTACCAAAATGACAACTCTAGACAACAAACAACTCACCTCACCAACTCAAGGTATTGTTTATACAGGAGTTTTTTTTTGTTTGTTATATATCGTATATATGTAATTTTAAAAATTATATAAAAGCCCTTCTACAAAAAATAAAGTTAAATTAAAAAATTATTTTGCCTTAAAATGAAAAACAATTAACATTTAATAATAAAATAGAAGGAAAGCGTTACAATTAAAAATATGATTTATTTGTACATAAATTAATCGTTTTGTAAACACTAGTAGGAAATTAAATATTGTAACAAGAAAATCAAAAAGGCAATTTACTCTAAAATGGAGATGCAGTAGTTTATCTAGAAGCGTAAAGAAAAAACAGATGTTGAGTGCAGAAGAAAAATTATGGAATAGAATCAAGAAAACAAAAGGTATAATACAAGATAAGGGAATATCACTTAGTGAGTGTTTATAATAAAGGTACTGACAATGAAAATATTTGCATTATAATGGATACAAATAAGCGTGTAGACGATAAATAGTCTTGATAGGAGTCTTATACATTACTGAAGATACCGCATAACAATTCTTTATCACAAAACAACGTAATCAAGCACACTTAAAACTAACAATTATACCCCATCTGCGCCACAAAACAAAACTTGGTAGTTTATTGAACACTAAACTGTATTAATAATTATTATACTTCTTAAGTTGACGTACGATGATAATCTTTGTTTATTGAGTACATTTTTATGTTTAAAATTCTTTGGAAATTATTGCCAAAGAATTTTAACCATAAAAATTTATTTGCTCACCCAGTGTTGCTAATTTGTTATTTCACATTGACAGAAGCAGATAATTTTTAAATTTTTGCCATATGAATTTTCCTCGGGTTAGCAAGTCTCAGGAATAATTTTCGTTGTTGTCCAAATATGCAGAATTATAAACCTGGAATTAAACACATCTACGAATTTTTATTTTAACTTGAAATTCAACATAATGAAACAGACAAACCGCTACGCACAACTGCATCGGAAATACATCTCACCGTAAATCCCTCCACTCCGCGCTTTTACTTGCTTATCATAGAACTAATGAATGTATTATGGAATATTCTGGAAGCTGAGACAGGTGTTTTCTTTTTTCCTAGCAAAAACCATAAAGTCAAAATTAAACGATAATTGCAAGATATAAATTAATCAGCGGACAAAATGTGATCATATTATTTGATGTTTTATTTTTAACTTTAACTTGATTTTTGGAATGGAAATATTTTTTCTTTGATCTTTAAATCTTATTTCGAGAATAAATTTGGATTAAATACTTTCTTTTTTTTAAATGATGTCAGAAATAAATCA
Organism: Agrypnus murinus; assembly: GCA_929113105.1. Lineage (NCBI taxonomy): Eukaryota > Metazoa > Arthropoda > Insecta > Coleoptera > Elateridae > Agrypnus > Agrypnus murinus. The sequence continues at coordinate 23,330,261 of OV816026.1, forward strand.
AAATCAACTTCTTTATAACAACATGCATAGTGTTACGAAGTTTATTTAACAAGTCACGTGATAATTTAATTATCAACGAAAACTTCCTCTATTCTTATTCCTCTCCAAATAGTTTTGGACAGAAATAGTGTACTATAGGGATAAAATTCTAGAGCTACTTAAAACATGAGGTGCGGCTTGTCTAAATGACCTTAATCGATTGAAAGCGTATGTCTCTCTTGCACTTTTAGTAATAAATTGCTACGCTTGACTTTCCGATATGGAGTCTTAAGTATTTTAGACTTTATTTTTTTAGAAAATCCCGGAATTTAGTTAATTGCTTAACGTTTCCGGAAAAGCTTGGTTAAGTAATTTTTGACTTATTTTATTTATTTAAAATTAATTAAACCAGGTATTAATAGTCAATTATAGATAATACTTTAAGATTTAATTTGCAAAATAAGTAGATTATATTTAAATACATAATAACCAGCTGCAACATAATTGTTTTCCATGCTAGAAAAACTTTTAAATATGTGATTTTAAAATATATTAAGTATTAGTTGCAGATACAGGTTATTTCAGTTTAAAATACAAATAAAATTAAAATAAGTAAACAATCAATAATCGGTTTCTCCGCATTTAAGCGCAGTCTCAAATTTAACTAATTAAACTTTGGTCTTTATGCACTAATTCTGGATGCATCTCAGCAATTACGTTTATTGCTGATATAAAATTACGATTTTCATAAATTACATCAGGTTGTGCTTGGTAGTATTCCTTGTTAATTGCTGTGTTATATTACAAATGCACATTCCTGGTTTCCCTGAAAGACCCAACAGTTTACAATACCTCGCAATTCAATTCATTTGTAAATTAAAAGCAAGGCGCTGCTTTGCTTATATATGCATACATATTGGAAAACTAAATAAATGAGAATCGTGTCGATATCTTAGGAGTTTATATTTCTATACAAATGTTAATTAAATGTTGAGATGTTGCAACAGTCCCTCAATCTTTGAAATACTTAAAAAAATTAATTGTAACCCATATTATCGAAACTCAATCTTTTGAATGTATTTTTTTTCTTACTTTTCGTCGCGTCGCAAGATTTCATGAACACTTTTGGAGAACAGTTAGACCGCTAACCTGAACTCTAATCCGAACTACCAATTTAAAAAAATTACAATTCATATTGTACATGAGATTCAAAATGGCTCGATAATCTGCGAAATTATAAAAATTAATTAAATTAATTAAAACGTTACGTTAATTCAGAAATTTAATGATTTTATAATTACAATGTTTATGTTGAAAGAGTTACTACAACCAATTTGCTAAGTTAGCGGATGATTGCTGCCATTAAAGATTTTAGTTGTTTTGTTATTCTTATGCTCTGGAATTACGCTGTGATATTATAACAGCATCACTGAAGCTTTTGCTCGACTCAAGTAGTTTCATTCGCTCTTTTTGTAATAAAGCATCTTGTGTCGAATTAGTAGCTTCTTATTTATGTGTACTTTATAGGTATTTTTAGAGAAACTCAAGAGCTGTTAAAGTCGATATCACATCTCGTGAGAACCACGATCTCACACTAGCTGGCCGGCAGCCGACAGAATTACCTTCTGTTAATAGCTGTATATCAGCTTCACATTTAACGACTCTTTTTGTGGGTAACACAAGTTCAAATTAATAAATTCTAAAAACCTATAACTACACCACTTATTATTTCTTTTGGGGTGCATTTATCGTGTGTAAAAAAATAATTCCGGTAATTTTAATGCATCGAATATCGAGTTTTTAAATACAACGTAATACACAATACATAATCTCCATATGACTAATAAAGCGTATAGGGTTTTCAGTCTACTCTTGGAACCAAAAATATGTTATATTTATTGAATATAAAACCTTATTATTTTGTCCCATGTAATAAAAATAACGTTGTTATAAAACAGATTTATTGAATTTTTTGCTTATAGCAAACGCTAACGCATTTAAAATGATGAATGGTTAAAGGGGTTAGCTTTTCGAATGGGTAACCAAATAAAGTTAGGTCGGGGATCCTTATAACAGCAGATTAGAAAGGGTAGCTCGTAAAAAAGCTTTCCGCAAAAGTAAACAACCACCGTACTATCAGATTATTTTTATGATTTTTCTAAAAAAATAGATCAAAAGAAAAAATATAAGGAAAAATATGAGATTCTTAGACTCGGAAGATATTTTCAAGACTGGGAAAATCAGTTAAATAAATGCTAATTTTTCCTAAGAAATGTGTTTCAGAAGTTGAAAAGGTCAAATTTAAAACTAAGTTTAATGTTTTGTTAGTTATAATAGCAAAGCTAATGAGGACATTTTGTATAAAATGTGGTCTAATCATATTTAGTACTTGCTGTGCGACATTTTGACGTAGTTCCAGCTATACCGCCATCTGCAGTATATTAACATTTTAATTGCAGATTGAAAATTATTTAGATGTTATCAATTTACGATTTTGTGCTTTAATGGTATTAGGCACGTAATTTGATAATGAATTTGCATAAGGTTTATATATTTATAATTACCAACGAGATTGTTTGAGATTTCAGAATTGAATATGTTTATAAGAAATAATATCAGAACTTTTAAGCTTTCATTCTCATTTTTCACTAACAGAATGGTTTTATTTTTGTATATCTTTATTTTTTCTTATACATAATCTTATATTTTTTCATGAAATATAATATACAAAGATTAGTTAAAGTTTCACAAGTTTTATTAATATCTTAACCTGACAATATTGTTTCGACACTTTGTGTCATTATCAAAGGTAGATAAGATTGATAAACAAACACGTTGCTAAGGATAAATACATACAGAAAATAGGTAACTAGATACAATACATAACAAAAACTAAATATCTAACACTTCTAATAAAGGAGAATTACTAAGCTCAGTTTGTTCATTCATTAAAGGTACTGTGCGTTTATGTCTGTATATTTCAAAAGCTTCTAAAATGTCTAATTTGTGTTTGTTGTTGCAAAAATGTAAGAATTTAATAATGTTTTGAGGTGTCATTGGGTGGTTCTGTTCCAAAATGTGTTTGGCATAATTCGATTTTTCTGGATGTTTAAATCTATAAGAGCGTACGTGTTCTTTGTATCTTATGTCGAAATTTCTAAGTGTTTGGCCAATATAAACCGAGTTACAAAAAGAACAATTCAAACGGTAAATGCCGGATTTCATGATATCTTGTGTTTTGTCTTTAGCATTGAATAAAAATGAAAAGGTGTTGGTGTTAGTTTTATAGGTTATTTTGTAACTGGTGGTTTTTCTTAGTATAGTTGCAATTTGTTCTGATATCTTGCCAAAGTATGGTATTGATATGTAGTTTGTGTCTTGTATTTGAGTGTCAATTGGAAATATTCTTTTGATAGCTAACCTATAATCTTTTTGTTGAATTAAAGTGTCAATCATGTTATGGTTATAATGGTTATAAAATTTCTTTATCAAAATGTGATCGTTTCATTGGAGTAGTTAAAGCTCGGTGTACTAAAGATCTATAAGCCGTTAGTTTATGCATTTTATGATGACATGAATCGTTAGGTATAGTGACGTCTGTGCTTGTGGGTTTTCTGTATATGGAAAAATCAAATTCATTGTTTGTATTAATTGTAATAGTTAAATCCAAAAAATTAATAGCTCTATTTTGTTCTGTTTCTAGTGTAAACGTGATGTTTGTGTGAAGACTGTTAATAAGAATTAAAAACTCATTGATAACCTCAAAAGAACTGCCAAAACAAGCTAAAATGTCATCAACGTAACGAAACCAAAAAATAATGTGTTTAGAAAGATCTAATTCAAATATTCGATCTTCCAAATTATCCATAAATATGTTAGCTAATAGAGGACTCAGAGAATTACCCATAGGTAAACCATCCATCTGTAAATATATTATATTATTAAAAGTGAAATAATTTTGACTGATACAAAGATCAAATAATTGAATTAACTCTAATCTTTTTACTAATTCTACATTACTATTAACTAGGAAATTATCTAACAAAGGAATACAGTCTTGTGGTGGAATCTTTGAAAACATGTTACAAATGTCAAAGCTTACAAGTTTTGAATGTGCTGGAAGATGTATGTTCTGTAGTTTTTCTACTAATTCTAATGAATTTTTGACAGAGTATTTCGATTTGTATCCTATGATGTTAATAATATGGTTGAGTTTCTTGGACAAGGTGTGATTAGGTGCGTTTATATATGATACTACAGGTCGTATAGGCATGTTGTGTTTATGTGTTTTAATCAGTCCATATAGCTTTGGTGGTTGTGGGTTTTTATGTATGATTTGTTGTTTTTCTAATTCGTTAAAGCAGATATTGCAGTTTGCTAAAGCTTGTTTTATTTCTTTTTGAAATTTTGTGGTAGGATCTTTGTTTAAAACATCTAAATTTTCTTTATTAATAAAATCATTAACCTTTTGTGTGTAAACATCTTTCGAAAGGATTACCAAAGTGTTACCCTTATCTGCTTTAACAGAAATTAAATGGTTTTCTGTAATTTTATGTCTGATAGATTGAAGTAACAGGTTAGATGTTTTATTCTGTGTTTTGTCCTTTTTCAAAGATATTTCTTTTATCAGATTTGGAATTTTGCATAATTGTTGTGATCTTTTCTTAGTATACTTTCACATTCAACAGCCAAGATTTCTTTAATTTTGTTAGTGAATTTTGGAAAAGAACAAAATTTGAAGCCTTTGTTAAGAAATTGTGTTTGTCTGTCATTGCATTGTGTATCTGATAGGTTTATAAAACGTGGATAGAAATTTATCGTATTCTGGGTATTATAATTACTTTGTATTGAGCGTTTTTGTTGGGTAAGGTTTTGCAGTTTCTTTTTCTGAGTATTGTATTTTTGAAATTTAATATGACTGACAGTTTCTCTAACATCAAAATCTAAAATGACAAATTGGATATTATGTAATTTATGTGCAAGTTCTGTGTGAAGTACCTTTATATAAATGTACAAATTGTCTCTAATCCTAAACCATTTCTTTGCTTCTTCTTTGACCCATCTTCTTTTAGCATTTTTGATAATTTTCTCAGTAATGTAATTACTAGTCTTGGTTGTGATGTTGACATATTTGGGAATGACTTGACGTTTAATACATTCTTGATTGAACCAAACATTATGGAAAGCGATTCCGTGCTTAATCATCAATTTCTTATATAGCTTGACTTGTTCTTCCAACGAAGATGAAATGATAGCGTTTACTGTCTCCAGCCTTACTTTGTGGAACTCCATAATCATGAAATATAATATAAATACAAAGATTAGTTAAAGTTTCACAAGTTTTATTAATATCTTAACCTGACAATATTGTTTCGACACTTTGTGTCATTATCAAAGGTAACACTGAATTCCATTTATCATACATTCTAATAATTATTTGATACGCAAATGCTGATCCATTGCAGAACTGGTTATAACACTTTACTAAGAGCAAAATATTTACATTAAATGATCCGACAAACTTAGTTACGTATTATAAACATTTTGCGATATAATTCTTAGCCAAATAAGTCTTAAATGTGTAAGGTAGTACTACGTAGGTAGTGTCAGGAAAAGTGTAGTCACAGACGTATCAAATAAATGAAGGGAGTGTATTATGTTCCTACCGGTAGGTAACGAATTTCTAAAAAAAATTGTTCCTACCGGTAGGAGTTTTGTATTTCTTTAAAAATTCACCTTATCGTAGGTGAGTTCTTTTTAAATAATTTTTCACCTACCAAAACTTAACCTAATTCAACAACAAAACCTAATCACGAATACATTTTTGTAACGTAACTACATACATGGGTCATTTAGACATATTTTTAAATTAATCAAATTATACATGCTCATTTCAAAACTAGAATGCAGTAAAATTTGTCAGATAAAATCAGTAAAATGTAACAGTTGTTTACTTTGTTTCTTTTAACATGTGTTGTTATCAGGCTTTATTCAAAAAAATGCTTATGTGTTAATTGTAAATGCTAATAAGGTGGTCTAAGGTGGCCCGATTTCTTTAGAATCGATAAAGCGGTACATAAGGGATGCCTTCCCTCATAAATAATTTATTAAGCAAGCTTTTCGAACAATTTTTGAATGATTTTTAGATGTGCAATCTATTGACCGAAAACTCCGATTTTTATTAATAGTATAAAATTCAGTCCTTCAAATAACGCTAACTGCTTTTCTTTTCCGAAATTAGTTATTTTACGGAAAAATCTTGTAACTTGGAAGAAGATGCATCAACATTTACATATAGTTTATGCTTATCGGTAGCCAGATGCTTTTGCCCAAGTAGCGCTGGAATAGAAATTCATATGAAAATTAGTGCCTCTAATCCTTTTTGCATGCCACAATTTATATTCCAAAGTGATGCTTAATGGAATGTAATAGTTACGCGCCTCTCGGTATATTTTTGGCGCGTTAAAATTAATACGTACAAAATACACCTTTTTCATGTCTTCGTCATTGCCAAGAACAGCTGTTGTTAGTTGAGTGGGTTTCCCCTATTTTACAGATTCTAATTTTGTTTGATAATAAATGTGATTGATATTATATAGATGCAACTACGGTTATTTCTTGTAATTAATGTTAACTCAGCGTTTGTATTTAAACCCAAATAAACGTAATGTAGATGTTTTGCTGTCTATGTTCGTCAAATCATGATTATCCATGAAAAGCGGGACATTTTGAAGATTTTGTGGGCACCGAAACAGGTGAAACAAAAGCGAGACTGTCTGGTCACCTTATAATAGTCGTTTATTTTGGTTATACTATAAAATATTTCGATAATATATAATTTTTGTAATAGGTACAGTATACAAAATATATTTACATATCTGTGAGAAAAAAATATGTTTTTGTTTTTTTATATCAGACAGTACAATTCCTTTAAGCTTTATATAGATAGTTAATATAACAAATCGGTAAAGCGGTAAGTGGAAAATTATTTTAAAAGAATTCACCTACCGATAGGTGAATTTTTAAAGAAATACAAAACGCTTACCGGTAGGAACAGTTTTTTCCAGAAATGTATTATCTATCGGTAGGAACATAATACACTCCCATAAAATGAAATGCTTGTTTGCTACTTACCACTCAGAAATATTTAATGGTTTTACTACAAACTTTTGATTATAGTTAGAGAACTTCAAAGTATCAAACATCAGCAATAATTGTAAAAATTCAATTAATTACTTGTTTTTTCACTCAGGATTTATGAGATAAGTTTAATATTAATCGAAAACATCTAAATTACTTTTTTTAAAGTAGAATTTAAGAAACCGTTTATGAAAATGAGAAAAGGTCCCTACTGAGTTTAAAAATTAAACTTAACTGAGTATTTAAAGTGATGTATTTGATTGTAGAAATAACAGGAAATAGATACGGTAGCCATGTTATACAAAGTGACTCGAACGAAGCAGTATGTATGCGCTCGGAAAGAGCGTTACTATAGAAAACTTCTAAACTTCAGCTAGAAAAATAGAAATAACCATTAAGGAATAGGGAAAAGTCACTCGGATCTTTATAATTTAGTTATTTATTGGTGCAGAAAGAATCGCTGAAAGGATTTTCAGCAAACAGAATTTGATACTTTCGTTTAAAAAATTGAACATCTGCTGTACAACACTGATGGTAGTAGATATTACATATTAGCATTTTCTACTAAATGCACCATACTTACCAAACCAACTTAAACAATTATTTACAAATAGTTATTTAATTGTTTTTAAATTAATTAGCCACTAATTAATAACGCTATTTGGTACACATTTATACAGATCATACAGAGTTAATTACGGGAACGAAATAATATTTTATTTTTATTCGTATGTAGCAGAGTATTATAAAGATATCAGAGCAAAAATAGCACTTGAATTCCAATTCCAGCTATGTTTATGTACAACTATATAGTATGACATCCTAAAAAAGATCATTTCTGACGAAATTCAGCGAAAATCATTTTCTTTAGTAACTGTTGCAAAAAATTCTAATTTAGGAATATGAAAAGTTCGACCTTTAAGAAAACAGCTTTTTCTGACACTCTATCACCCGAAATTTCAATTTTTTCGATACTAAACGTAAAACGATTCTTTTTAATCATTCGTTCTAATAACACTACATACTTTTATAAAATTCATCCAAAAACAAATTTGTCAAGATCTAATACAAATTTATTCAATTATTTTCTTTGGAAGGTATTTCCCGAGGGTAACGCAACGACAATGAGTTTGCGCTGTCAGAAACAGTTAATAGTCATACTTGCTACCGGATGTTATTGTTTTAGTATAATTAAACCACAAATTGATTTCAATTATAAATTGATTTAGTGTTTCCAGAATTTTATTGCATTGTCGTTTTATTTCATTAGTATTCTTCTCAACAGTTTATTGAAAAAACGTTTGCTATAGAAATTGATTCGTACAGAACAAAGTACATACTATGTAATGATAACAGACTACAAACAAAATGTAAGATTCTTCATAACCCTCAAAATCTTTATAACTAAGTACATATATAATTATATTCAATCTCTGCGACTTCTTGACAATTTTTCCCTTTAAATATCAGATTAGATATTAAAAACAGTTAAATTGCATTATTTTTAAGGCTTTTCACTAAATTTATTATTAAAACCTATTACAGGAATTGATCTTTAACTTATGTCTTGCTCAACGTTGCACACAATACTAAATTGTTTTATTTATTAAACAGAATACTAGGGAAATCTCGTTAAGACATGACGGTCAAATGGATTGTAGGGTTTCCCTATACAGGGTGTTTTTTATATAATGGGTTTTGGCTTAATGGATAACATATAAATAAAGGAAGAAAGCAAAGATGTATTAAATTGAGCCCTATCTCCAAAATACATTTTTACTAAAAATTTTTGGGCATCCGGACAATTAAGCAAACTAAAGACGGCCCTGGTGTCTGGTAAAGCATTTAGTTTATTTCAAGCAAAAATATGTTTACTATTTAGACTGTTTATAGGTAGTAATAAATACATAAATGTGTCAGCAGTAGACTAAACAATGACAGCACCTAATAAATAGGGGTTTTTTTGCAATTATTACAACTAATACATTTCCGTATTAGGTTGCAAATCGTTATTAATGATAATGAATTTGAATTGTCTTTAATCTCGGACATCGTTAGAAATAATAAGTAACTCGGTAGCTTAATAAAATCGATTAACAGTTAAAGTTGCTATAAAACGAAATATTAAAAACATGGCATGTCCTTATCCCGAAATTATTCATTTGCGTAGCCGAAATTAAACTACTATAAACGCACAAAATATTTCATTTTACATACAACAATTTATATTAGGTTAATGGTAATACGATAATTTCTGGTGATGAATAAAGCAGCGCATATGACGTAATAATTAATTAATTCAGAAGATACTTAGATGTAAAAAACACTCCAGCTTTCACTAAATGCATAAACCCTTGCTTTATTTTCTTGCCAATAAATAGTACGTGACAAACCCAAATTGATTGCAATACAGAGGGTTAATTGGCAATACTTACCATATTTTGTATGTTTTTAAAACGGAAATTAAAAATATGTCCAAGCAGTCCTTGTTTTCTAAACAGCATGTGCACTTTGCAAATAGGCTTTTACAGTTTTACATGCCAGGCGCATTGAAAAGGACTTTAGTTGTATTTTAGATTTTAACAAAATACGTATTAAGAATTCGCAGAAGGGAAGTACCGCTTCTCTTTGAAATGTGTCGTGATCTGTTTGTCGAATTGCCAGTGTTCAGAAATGATTGTCATTTCTTTTTCAAATGATTTTCAAGTTTCTTATACGTGTTCTTACATTTCTAATCTACCTTGATATCGTTGAAAATATGACACAACTTGTGTAAGAATTAATTAGACCCAATTCTTGTAACTTGATGGATTGACCTAAATAAAATATTTTGTGTAGAGAAATGCGGTAAAAGGGGAACTGATTATGTATAATAAAACCAACATAACAATATGTAATTACTAATTACCGTTAGGCGTAAAAAATAAATGCAACATCTGTTTTAATATCAACACAAATGCATATTTATCTAAAACGTATTTACTCAGTAATAATTTCTGACCACATTAGTTACGTTAAAGCATCCACACATCCATAAATTAGCTTTTATATGTGACATACAACAACAATTTTTAAAAGGCAGGTACATCTAAAAGGGTATCGCATTTTTAAATTAAATTTGTACAAATTAGTTAGGTTAGTATTACAGGGTCGGACTCGAAATTTAATAAAACCTTAAAATTAATTTTATCGAAAACTATTCGTTTGAAAAACAAACTTTATAAGAAAATATTTCACCTATCTACCATTCAGCCAAAACCCTTCAATTAATATACACCTGTTGTATAGAACATTCGTTGTGTGATTATAATTCTTTGGATTTTCGTGAGTTATTATTTAAATAAATCCAACCAAACATAAGCAGTCGAAAATTCTAAGCTAGCACTCCTCTCTTTCAGCTTACCCTCCTCTCTTAAGACATATCTTCCTCTCCGGTTTAGCCGTCCCACCGGTTTATTCTACATACATACGGAAATTATACCTTACGAAATGATAAGAATAAAATCAAAAATTGATCCTGTTTAAAAAATTCTTGAAAACGTCTATTAGTACATATTTCAAAAACATGACATAAAAATAGTGTTGGCAAATTTCCGGAAATTATTTTTTGGTAACTTTCCATGAAAATAGATCCGGAAAATTATTGAGATGGCAAAAGTTTTCGAATCGAAAGATAAGTTTGTACTGTGACCTCATTTTAATACTGATAATACATATTAATGCCAGATTTGTTATTTATCACAGTGTCAATGCAAAAAGTAAGCAAAAAAATTATTAATTATTCCTGGTCAATATTTCCTATATTATATAGACAGATAACACTAGTATCAACAAATATCAGAAAAAACTGTTCGTACAGTTTCAGTACTTAATTAATTAATTGTAGCACTGTACAATTATATTACAGCAGTATACAATCATTAAGAATTGGAGACACTATCCAAGCGTACTCACAACTCCAACAAAAACTAAGTAATTCTAACGTTTTCTAAATCACCGAATCGGAGATTAGAGAATTACTAAGCAATTATTGAAAGATACTCAAAAACCAGATAACGTAATATTGGTATTAATCCATAAGCTTATTGTAAACTAAGAAAAATATTTATATGTATTCTTTGTCTTGTGTTTAATATAAATTAATATAAAGCTAACTGTATTATGAAAGTAAATTTCTCCAACACAAACAATTGTTGAAAAACAATAGCCAATCATACCAAATCCAAAACGATAAAAATAATTAATCGTAAGCAACAGGTTCTACCCCTACCTTTTACTAAATATTAGCTTCCGATGTATGTTAAAGAATATAACATTCGTATTTACAATATAGCAATTTTCAGCGATTATAAATAAAAAGCACTAATATGATTGACATTTTTATATTTATTATTATCTTTTTACAAGTAATTTGTACACGCAAATGGCTAATATTTTTATAATACATTACTATCATTAAAGATTTTCCATCGCATTATAGAAAGCGGCAGTAGAAAGCATTCTAAATGCCTGTGAAATACTGCTAGTAAAACTACTAGAGCAATAATAATTTTACAGACCTCCTTGTAAGCAATGATTGCTATTCCGGTACTCCACTTCTAAGAATATTGTGTAATACGAGAATTTCAAGGGCATCTCTTACTTTAGTTATTTATCTAGGTACAAAGTGGACTTACTGTCAGTAAGGGTTAAATGCTGAACCCTAAATGTATGAAACTGCATTGTTTCAAGTAAAAGATATTAAAGAGCTTAAGATTTTAGAGAGAGAGATTTTATATTTATAATCTATTTTTTATTTTCCGCTTTGTAATCGTTCTTATTGGCCACGAAGGCTTATGCTCAGTAGAGAAAAGGTAATGGCGTTCTAGACGATTTAAAACACTCATAAACCGATCTTACTTTGGTAATTAACAAGATTGATAGAAATAACTTTAAATATGAAAATATTACTTATATATGAAATTATATATTTATTTATTTAATATATCTATCGGTGATCTATATGAATGTAAGAATAAAATACAATTTCCACCGTTCCAAATATAAACATAAATTATATACGGTGGATTAAATTGAGAAAACACCACAGATATTTTTCTTTATTCCTCTCAGCTAGCTCAGGTTTGCTCAGTAAAGCATAAATTATTTGAATTGCGACACTCTTATATACTTTTATGCCTGGAAGGAAAGAAAAACTTATATCGTAAGCACTAAAGCTCCTGCAAGCTGGACAACTGCTGCTAAACTCTGAATTTGAAAGAAAAGAATGCTGAATGCTTGTATTAGCATCAATTAAACACATATGTAAAATTGAAAACACAAAAACTTTATTAAACAAACAAAAATAAAATCAAAATAGAACGTCAAAATAAAAATAAAATTGTTTTTCAAGATAATACAAATGTTAAATTGAGAAGTAACTTCTCAGGTTTGCTCAAACGTTATAAATAATCGTAGAGATCTGACATAGGATAACTACGGTCATTCGCTTGAACAAACCAACACAAATAAAATTTGTTTATAAATAAAGAAATTATTTGTCCAATGAAAATAAATTTTATGAAAAGAAAATTAAATTTGTTTTATTTAACTGAAAACAAATAAATTCTGAAAAGAACTTAACAAACTAAACCAAATAATTTAGTATTTAAAGATGAACTTTTTCAATTAGTTATTATTTATAAACTCAACAAAGATTATTTATTTTTAACCAACCTGGTACGTTATAAAATAGTTCCCTTTTATATAAAAATTATAGTTATATATAGATATATAGTTTTTTTATTGGTAATTATACTTTTATACTTTTATAAACCTTTTAGTGGTAACACTGCGATAAAACCAAACAGCTGACTTCTTGTTTATAAAATCGATACAAAAATCGATGTCAAAAAATAACTTCACTTGAATTTGTTTAAACAATCACGTTCACTTTTAATAATTGTAGCACAATAACTAAATCTTCTTTTAAACCTTGAAGAATGTTCAAGTAACACTTTAATTTCTTTTTAAAACTTTATTTGTACAATGACATTTGCCTAACATATGGTTAAATATCTAACTTCAAATTTATTACAGATATTATATCCGGAGTCGAACATAGGTTCTGCCTTTTACGTTTTATCGACTGGGTTTGTTCCAATTTGCCCCAGCTTATATAGTTTCTGCCAGAACAATTGCAATCTATGACACTTTTTCAAAATAAAAGAAAGTCGAGCAACGCTCGTGACGTCACTAATTCGAACAGCTGTTTATGGATCAGCACTAATCCTAAATCTGTTGTTATAGGATTGTAAGCCTTAATACAAAGATCAAAAAGTATTATACTTCTATGGTCCTAAAATGTATCGTAACGATGATATTCAAGAAAAACGTTTGACAATGTACAAGACTCGTTATGATCTAATTACATATACAATTTAGCAAATCAAGGTTGATTCTTTACAAAATAGCCACAGGAATACATGATATAGGTAATACAATTAATCTATTCATAAGAACATCTTTATAATTTAATATAAACATTATTTTTGCAGTACGCAATGCAATAAATAAACCAATTGATGCTTACACAAATGCCAGCTTAAATATTGAGTCAATGTTAATCAAATTGTGCACAAAATGTCCAGCATACAATGCTCTAAGCACTAACATAAAAGCAATGGTGAGGGAAAGCAGAATAAAAGCCTATAAGAGTCAGTTAACACGAAACGAGAGGATTCAATACCTTCATTAACAAAAATGACCAGGTATCTTATAAACAAATTCAAAGATTAATTGCATTGTTTCAGTCATGATAAGATTGACCTAATTAATCTATTTTTAGCTAATTAGCAACATAAACTTGAGCTGGTGTCGTGGAATATAGAAAAAATCTATCTAACGCTGAACATCGTAATGTATAAATTTTAACATGGAATTTACTTCCTTCTAACAAGTTGGAACCCACCTAAAATGTAACATGGGTTGCATAAACATGATTACAATCAAACAATCCAACTAATTTATATCCTTTTTCTAAAATTGAAACCTATTATTATTATGCATGAAAAAGCTAGGTTATGTTTGCATGAAATCTTTATTCTTAAGTTTTTGATTTAAGTATTAATGAACCTAACTGTGGTCCTATCTATAACTTTTATTAATTATGTTTATGACATGGCATGTCCCTCTTTAATTTAAAATCTGATATAAAATATTTATTTTTACGTTGACGAACTATCGTTAGTAAAATTTTCAAATCGGTGAAATGATTACACCGCAATAATTATAGTAGACCTAGCAACATAATAAAAATCAACAAAACCGCTTTTCAACGTAGTAAAGAAAAATAAGAAGATTATTTGTTATTGCAAGCATGGTATGGTATTTTAAATTGTATAGCTCTGCAGAAAAGTGCAATTGTTGGTCCTAAAAAGCACTGTGAAATTCCAAATGCCATAACAATACCGCTGCAAAAACAAATGATCGTAATTAAAATGATGTTAAATTCATATTAGCTCACAATTTGGAATTATTACGAAAATTAAAACCAGTAAACCATGATCGCACGTTTAAGTGTCTAATTTTCATATCAATCCATCTGAAGTAAACAAAACTAAAAGCGAAATTAAATATTTACAAATTAAATAATAATAGAATAGTAAATAATTCCAGACAATAACAATTTATGTACGTATTTGTGAAACAATATGTAAGATTAGATATGTTTAGAGCTTATTTCTATCTTCACGTGCAGTGCGGAGGTTGGCTCAAGTTGATAACTTATTTAACTCAGAAGCATTTCTAATTGGGTGCTTTTTATTTTCCAATTTCCATCACATAGTACCATCGTATGACCATACATTTTCTTTTTTGAATTTCTCTTTTGCGCTTTTCAATAAATATAGCCTGGTTTTTGTAAGGTCTTCGGTAATATTAACTTTAGAACCTTTTAACATTCTTCTTTTAGCTAAGCTAGAATGTCTATTATAATAATTAATAATTTAAAAAATTATTAGGTGTAGACCCTTTCCAGTGTTCTTGGACTCTATGTCAGCGATTTATATTAATACGATTTAATGATATCCCAAGCGTTTCAGTAAAAATATTCAAAGCTACGTCATCTGGATATTATATATTATTTCTTCTAGAATATTGCAGTAAGTTATCAACTGTTGCTTCTAACTGATGAGATTGGTTTATCAATTGTTCATTTTGCATTTCTAAACTATTTACTTTTGCTTTTAAATCACTGATTGCTTTATTTAGGCCTTGAAATGTTTTTTGTAATTTTACTTCCACTATCTTGGTTACTTCACCAGCAACAATTGTTAGAAAGTTTTGATTTTTACACAGGTCGCACTCTGGTGCAAAAGTCAGAAAAACGGCACATAAGGGTAGAAAATCAAGTTCTTGGAATTCTTAAATTATATGTCAGATGTTATTAAGAATGAATGGGGGTGTCTTTTATGCATGACCTTAGAACTGATAAGTAGCCACGTGCAGAAATAACACCCCCGTACTTGGTCATTTCATCGTAGCGCTAAAAGTAAGTACACTTGAGCGTTAATTAAATGTACCTTCAGTTAGGTAGAAGGGTTAATTTGCCAGTTGAAAATATGGAATTAGATTTTCAAGGTAAGTAGCTTTAGCCTATGTTGCAGTTATTCGGCTTGTATTTATAACGGTGTATTAAATATAGGTACGAAGATTATGGGTATTTTTTGGAATTTTAGTAATGATCTGTCATAAGTTTCGATTCTCGTCGATTCCTGCGTACTAGTTTTCCTGAAAATTTCAGAACCCCTCTCCCTGAATCAGTATTTTTTAAAGTTACTACTGCAATTTATAGTTTATTTAAAATTTAACACAAGAAGTGCAACACAACATTCTTTAGATAATTAAACAAAAACTCAATGGTATCCAGGTTTGTTCTTGCTGGTTTTTCGATTTTTACACCGCAGTGGGTCATCAACAGATTTCTGATCGTAACTTGAATATCTGCAGTCCTCAATTGAGTAAGAATCATTTTTATTATATATAACTGCTTTCTAATAATTCTTTACAAGGGTAAAGTATTATTACAATTAGCACTAAAATTTTTAGGTAGTTGCAACAAGTATTTGCAACGAGTTTTTCGAATAGCTTTCCTTAGTTTACTACCTTTGGTCGTGGTTAGTCTCAATCTCCAGTTGATATGCTTAGCATATTAGTCGCCTCCACTGATAAATCTTGCGCCTGGGTGTTGTAAAAGAATATTATAATTTTGTTTTTTCAAATTATATCGAGGCGGGCAGTAAACTGCTTCAACTCTCTACTTTTGTTTAGTAGACTTAATTTGTCAGTTGAATATCTTCACGCTGTAAATGAACTTCTTCGAAATGGTTAATCGATTCTATATGTGTTTTATCATATGTGTACAAATATCTATGTGTTGAATGTTATGGAAGGTTTCTAAGTCATGTTTTTTCTTTAGGATGCTATTGAAATCCATAAATTTATTTTTGTTGGGTAGAGCACCAGTACTCCTGGTTTCTAAATTGTCAAGCCTTTCATTGTCTCGTGCAAGTGTCTAATATCATGTTTTGCATAGTTGCGTTATAGATGGTTCAGATGAAGATGCAGTAGGTGCAAGCTCTGCTGACATATTGTGAGTAACCTGAGCAATTCACTTAGCTTAAATGACTCAGACTTAGCTTAATTGGAAGTGAATAATCTCGGTTGGGAGTTTTCCTTGCGTAATGGCGTTTTCTCTTCTTTTTTGAACCTCCGTTGCTATGACACATCCCCTGTAGTTAGCAGGGTGAGCTTCTAAGTAGCTAACACATTTTGCAGAAGTGCCATTCTGTTTGGTACATTTAACTGTGAGGTTTCCTGTGCATTTTATGCAAGTGAGTGCGCGGTTTAGTTTATCTGGCTGCTCCCTGGGGCTATTTTCATTTTTTTCATGGCCGATTTCAGAAATTCAGTTGCCTTACGTTTCTCAGCCGTGTTTCTCAGCCAATAAGTTCCTCTTCTTCGTCCGAATTAACCGGGCTATAAGTTTGCTTTTTTGGAGTTTCTTTTTTCTGTGATAATACTAATCTCATATTCTGTTCCTTTAAGGTTGTAAGTTCACTTTTCAGCTGGCTAATCACATTTATCGCTTGTTGCAGTTGATATTTTAGGTTCGAGAACACCTCATTTTCTGATGTTAAAAAACAGGTGCCATAACAGCACCATTATTTTCTGTAATTACGAACGGAACAGTCTGTTTCACTGGAAACATGACAGCTGTGATAACTTGTCGATCCCGATTGCGGGGCGTCTAATATCACCTAGCGTAAAAGGGTGTTTTTTTAAATTTAAGATTTATCACTCTGAAAATTATTTAAATGCTATTGTTCTAGTTTTTAAAACGTGCTATTAACCAGGTAGGAACATACTATTATCACGTCACGTGGGCTCACGTGTTATCATGTGAAACGTGAAAACGTGTAACATCACGCTTAGGAGACACACTTGTATCAGGTAGACAGGAACTTGCCAATGTGAAATCTATACATTTTCAATTAACGTGTTTTGTTTGTTCCAATACTAATTTATGGATACTTCAAGTACAAGTTCATCCGATTGGATGGAGGATATAGAAAATGTAGTGCTCAGGTTTAACGACTCTTAACAAAATGCTCAAAACAACGTGGGTACGCAACATAAATAAAAAGAGAGAATTATTAGGAGAATATTCGCATTTAGTGAAGAATTACATAAACATCCTAGCAGGTTCCATATGTATTTTAGGATGACTATAAGATGAATTTGAGTTTTTACACGGTCTAATTGAAAATGACATAAAAAAGAAAAATACGCAATTTCGAAGAGCAATTTATGCACGCGTGAATAACTAGCAGTAGGTAAGTTTAAAACACAGTCCAAACCGTTTGCTTATGAATTCTTTTTATTATAATAATAATAACATATAATATAATACAATATAGTATATAATTACATCGGCAAAGAGGTACAAGGACTTATTTCCAATAATGTTGATGATTCTGCACTGCAATTAACCAAGAGTGTTTTCTTACATTTTCAATTGGTATTTCATTCATCTTGAACGTCTCACGTGACTTAAAATATTTAACTGAGGTGAAAACGTGCTATGCTGTCAGATGTGGCAATAGTGTGATAGCATGATATGTGTGGCGTGAGTACAATGTGTCTCCATTAGGTTTAAACATGTGCAGATGCAAGGACTCACACTTTACACATGTCACATGAGTTCACGTGATAAAACGTGAACCCACGTGACGTGATAATACTACGACAATTTGCACTAAACTATAAATACATGTAAAATATTTCCATTTTAAACTTTTATTTTATTTTTTACGCAAAAATAAAACTTTTAAAATAGAGCAAGTGATTTGACGTCTGAAAATTGTAGCAATTTAACACTAAAAAATTAGTTATGCCATTTTTTAGTAATCTGATTATGTTTCAGTTAAAAATAGTGCATGGATCTCAAATAAGATAAAACACACGAATAACGACTATTATTATAAAAATTTATTTCAACTTATTGTTATTCCAGGCTAATTAAGAAAAAAACACTTATTACTAGATGTTATTTAACGTTGTCTTCGAGACACACGAAGTAAGGACAACAATGTGGGTACCGTTTTGAGTTATCAAAACCAGTGTAATTACATTCTTTGCCAGCGATGGCTGTTGCACAACTACAAGCATAAAATTCATTTAATTTTCCCGTGTCTCGAGAATCAGCTTTGAAAGCTTACCCAATTCCTGTAAATGAATATGTTTCTGGTTTAGCACTAATGCACTTGAACCGCATTTTCCAAAAGAAGTTTAGGTAAGCAACTTAACTTCAAACTAAAGTTATCCCATTATTAAATTATTTATGAAACAAGCAACACACGTTTTTCTGGGTACACTTGGACCTTAAACGAAAAAATAGTATCTTTTAGATGATAGTAATTCTCTGGATAATTTAATTTATTATAAATCATGTTGTTTATTAATACCTTGTCAGGTAAAGTTCTTTATTTAAAATCTTAACTCCTTATTAGAGTAATTAGAGGTTTATTGCAGATACTTTTCCCTAGCTACTGTTAATAGTACTTTTCAACAGTTATTTACGGTTCACAGCTTTCCTTCATAATTAAGCTATACATTGTCCAAATACAAGATTTTATTAATATAAAATTGGCTGTCATCATTAGCCAGTAAATAATTGTTTTGTTATTAAGGATAGGAAGATTTCCAACTTGAGGGATATCATATATTAATAAAAAGTGATTAATCATAACGATTAATAAAATCGCTTTAATTTACATTAACTAATTAAATGTGATCGTTATTTTAATGCATATTAGGACATATAATTAAAAAGGGCAATTAATTAAAAAGATAGTTGATCATTTGCAATAATCATTAATCAAAATGATTTTTTAAAATATAATAATAAACAATAACAACAAAAAACAAAAAGACACTAGTAAACTAGGGCAATAAAATAAGTAAGGTTTTTAAAGTAAAATATAATAACAAAGACAGTTGAAGTAATTGACCAAATAGTGTGGCAATTGGCCAAATAATCAAACAAATCGAAAATTCAAAAAAAAAATCATCAATCAATCAGTCGTACAGAAATGGTAAGCGCAAAGGTCACAAACGTATGAAACAAACAACAAAACAATGTATGAACAAAAGTATGAAGATCTGCAAAAAAGTAAGAAAGGAATGACGATGGAAGAGTTTCTAAATACCTAAAATAAATTGTATCTAGTGATAAAATCAAATTTTTAGAAGCCCTTGAATTGTTAAAATTATAAATAAAAAAATTTTGTATTGTAAAAGTTATAACAAAAATAAGTAAAATGTATATAAAGTTATGTTTTGCAAAACACGTATTCTTATAAACATTTTAATATATATATATATATATATATATATATATATATATATATATATATATATATATATATATATATATATATATATATATATATATATATATATATATATATATATATATATATATATATATATATATATATATATATATATATATATATATATATATATATATATACATGTGTTTTGTAGAAAGTGGCACCCTGCACGATCAATGTAAAAGTGACACCCTGTGTATATAATTGCAATATAAAACTGGGCATAATGACACCAGCATATATATAGTGCAAATGGCACCCAAGTGTATATTTTTTATATCATAAATTACCAGTTTGGCACCCTCCAACGTTGCCAAATTAGCGGGTGTCACTTGACATATTATTCTGATAAACTGGTGGCATTGATATATTTGTTAAACACATTATATGTTCCACGAGTGGTTCAGAATATAAATATTTAATTTGGATGGTGGCTACTTATAAAACAAATTTATATCAAGTCTTGTTTTATATAAGTTATAACACTTGTAAATTCGAAAGAGCAGATGGAATTGAAGATGACAATTCTAGACAAAGCAATGCTCCTTTTATTCAATTTTAGGGGTTTGAGTTTCGAGAGGTCGGAATGACATCACGGAAAAGGAATGTTTTATGTTTAGTGCGGTCGATTCTTTAATCTTTAATGTAACTTAATTAGAACAATATGTTTAGATATGTTTTCTATATATAGTAAACTAACCTTTGGTGTTAAATTTAAACCTACAATCCATATCAAATAATCTTCAAATTATCCATTATTAATATTACTAGTTAAAATTGATTATTTTTTATACAAAGAAAGTTAATTCGATAAAGATTTACGATAAATAAATCAGCTTACAATATTGCTGTACTGTGCTTTATAAACTCCAAAACTTTATGCCGTATTGTACATAATTTTCTGCTGACTGACAACAAGTTGTATACTTAATATGTAAAATAGAATTTCATAAGTTAATACTTTCTAATAAATCTTAACGATGTATTTTAATTTTTTTAATATTTAGTTATTACAGGGTAAGGAAATTATCACTTGCAAATGAAAAAGATTCGATTCTTTTCGTATTTTATCATTTGTGAAAGAATTTTATATTTAAAAATTTATGATTTATTCTTTCAAGAATTAAATTTTAACGAAGGCAGTTTTATTCGTTCGCGAACGAATGCAAAATCAACTGTTTAAAAAAATTCCATTCGTGAATGAATACAAGCGGAAATGAATCATTTGTTTTCAGTTCTTGCTTATAGTTCTTACTACTCTGCAGTTTTATTTATATAAAATCATTAACCAACTTCATACAATATGGACCGACACAAATAATTTAATTTAACCAAATATATTAACTATTGTCGATGAACAGACAACAGCAAGACGTTCAATGTTACAAAAATTTGGTTGGTTCTATAATAATAAATTATAATTAATCATAATAAACCCTTCTTATTAATACTACCACAAAATTTCTTTCAGCGTAAAATAATACCTGTAACTATGAATCCAATTTTCTTAAATGAGATAATTGCAATCTATTTTTGTTTTATCGTCTTATTTATGCGTTAGATATGATTCTGTTATATAAATAGGAGTAGTATTCTGGGAAAATCCACTTCAAAATTCAAAATTCAACTACATGCTTGACCTTTGTGCAATTTGTGGTAGTGATTCACTTTAGATAGTTTGTGACTGTAATGGAGGAGTCAAACTATAGAAGAGGATCAAAAACCCCTACAGTTACGTTAGTTAACTTTTCAGGAGATAATTCCAAAATGATCAGTGTTTTCTATACCCAGAACCGTATTTAGTTCAAACACGACTCGTGTCCGTATCAACATCTCTTACGGTCGTTTCCCAAGATAACCTTGCTCGGCTCGGCCGTATCGGGTTTCTGTGCTTGGGTATCCCAACCCATTTAAAGGCTGGAGAAAACTCGCAAGCTCTCCGACTCAACGAATCCTGGGACCCGAGTTTACCGAGAATATCCAGAGCAGCTGATTCGCAGTTTTGACTACCTGGAACTATCTAGCAACCAGGTATCTCATAGGACAGTGGTCAGTGCAATTTGGAAAATAATTCACGAAGAGTTGGACATGTCCAAGCTTTTATGAGGATACGGGGCCCAGTGCTGTCAGGAGAACTTGGAAGCGCTTCGTGATGAACAAGTCAATCTTTTTCATTGTTAGGTAGATAGATGAGAGTTGGCTGTATCATAGAAGTATAGGTAGTATAAAAATTCTACATTCGATGATGAAAGATTCAAGAAAAAAAGTGAAAACATACATCTACGGTGCTTTTAACCCTTATATTTTCACCCCTATTGTGTTGCTAGCTTCGCAACATGGGTGCTATGGATTATCTAGTGCTAAGTTTTGAAAAGGATAGAACAAATTGGCGGGGCTGGCGTTAACTTAGCCTCCCCTCTCTCGAATTTACCTTTAAGTAGCTCTGGAACTAAAATGGTGTTAGCTTTAAAATTTGGGTGCTAGACGATGCTAGGTAAGAGCATCCTAGTGCTAGTTTTCAACGGAAATTTATGAATTGGACGAGCCCTATATTATATATTACTAATTTTTTTCAAAATTTGCTAGCAATAACCCTTATATTTTTCAATAAGATGGATGACGTTACTTTTCTTATCCGCTCATATAAATTTCTAGAATTCGTTCCATCCGTTTCCGAAATGTCTACAATTTAATTTGCTCCAAGTCTTTGGTTGAAACAATTCGATTGCTGAAGTGAGATTGTTTACAAAGTGAGATTTCCAAAAAGTGTTTTTGGTCATAACTTCTACCACTTTGATAACTTTAATATTTCTATAATACTTTACCAAACAAGCTTCACTGCTTTCAGCACAGAAAATATTACAATAAGCAGTGAAGGTGATGATGTACCTAGCTAGTACAGAAAAAATAGAGGTGAGATTTAGAGTGGATGATAACATGTTTTAAATGTTTTTATTTTACCTAAAGTATTCCCTATTCAAAGAAGTAAGAGCTGGTTTAGTCTCAAGCTGTTTCTTGTCTGGAAAACCCAAAAAGACTCGATATTAACATTTCCGCTGTCACTGCTGTCATAAATGCTGTTGGCGGCTACACATAGTTAAAAATATTACATAAACTATGGATATTCCTTGTTTTAGTTTTACCCTATATAAAAATGTTCATACTATGGTATGCAACGCTTGGGAAGAAATAGCTTGGAAATCCATGAGAAGCTGCGGAACAAGAAGCTAGATTGGCCATAGAATGTTGAATTATAGATGAGAATGGCACACCAATGATCGCAGTTGTCTGTGATGGCAGTTTGACAAAACGATCTTATTGTGGTGGAGGAAATTGTAATTCACTCTCTGGAGTGGCTGCAATTTTTGGAGCTAAACAGACAAAATATTGTATGTCAAGTCTGTGTTTGTCAAAGGGCCGAGAACAAAGAGGAACAGGTCCCAGAACATACATGTTACAAAAATTGGGCTGCATCATCAACTATCACAGAAAAAAGAAGATTAAGACGTACGTGATAACAATCTAGAGCCCCTCAAGGTAAAACACTTCTGAATAGTGCTAGTCAACAACTAAAAAGATAAATTCAAGCGAGTAAAGAATGAATCAATTGAAGCGTATCTAAGAAAACAAACGACTGGCAGCAGCACTATTCTCTTTGGAAAGCTACAAACAAGGTGAAAGGGCCAATAACCCAAATTCCTTCAATAAGACAAGAAGCTGGAAAGTGGACAAAAAATAACGAGCAAAAAGCAAATAATTTTGCGATTCATTCAAGATGAAGCCTTGCTTCACCTAAGGAAGTAATGTCTGAAATCAAAGACAACATCAATCCGAAAAAGTTCCAGGGTTCGATGTAATAACTGGCGAAGTGTTAAAGCAGTTACCAGGGAAATCTACAGTTAAGCTGACTTACCTAATAAACGCTGCCTTTAGATTAAAGTACGTGCCTAGGTTGTGTAAATACACAGAGGTCATTATGATTCCCAAACCTGGTAGGTCACCTCATGAAGTTCCATCTTACAGACCTATATCTTCACTACTTGTAATATCGAAGTTATTTGAAAAATTATTGTTAAAAATACTAAAACCTATCATTGAAGAGAGAAATTTAATTCAATAGAAACATTTAACTATCGATCAAGTACATAGAATCACTAATATTATAGAGAAATCCTTAGAAGAAAATAATGTCTGTTTTACATCTTTCTTGATGTAGTACAGGGATTCGATAAGGTATGGCATGAAGGTCTAAATTATAAACTGAAACTATTCTTGCCAAAGCAATATTCTCAAATCTTGAAGTCTTACATTTCTGACAGATACTTCGGGATCAAGCAGGAAGGTGCTTATTCTGAATTGAAGGAAATTAAAGCAGGAGTGCCGCAAGGAAGTGTTACTAGGACCGATCTTGTATCTCTTGTACACTTTGATATTCAAGCATTAGAAAACAACACCTTTGCTACTTTTGCTGATGACACAGCTATATTAGCAGTAAAAACAACCAATGCAGAAGCCATAGAAAAATTACAAACTGTAGGACAAAAAGATGGAGAATAAAATTGAATGAATCCAAATCAGTACATGTAAACTTTACGAATAAAGTTATCCAATATACGCCAGTCAGCATAAATAACAACCAGATTCCATGTTCTAACACAGGCATTACACTTGCGAAGCTTCGATGGAAAGCACACGTTAAAAAAAAGAACTTGGTATTAAATACAGAAAAATGTATTGGCTGATTGGAAGAAACTCCACTCTCTCTCTACACAATAAGCTTTTATTATTCAAATACTGAAGCCTGTATGAACCTATGGTATTCAGTTTTGGGGCTGTACCAAACAAAGTAACACCGACACCATTCAACGATTCCAAAATAAAGTGTTAATTGAGGTGTCTAGTAGATGCATTTGAAGACTTGATAGTGGAATTTCCAGAAAATTTTAAAAATCAGAGAAAAACTACAAAGAAACAGAAGCACAAACTTGATTGCAAGCTGATTCTCACAATGTCTGATTGAACAATATAGAAAAGAGTTATTAACTACTTCATTATTTGGTAAAGTTTGTAAGACGCGATCTACTACAACAGGTTGTGATTCAACCGTTACTGGAATCCTTTATAAAGAGTTTCTTTCTAGAGCCACAGCTTGAGGAAAAATAATGAGCTAAATGTTTGTTAGAAACGAAATTTGGTTTTCGCATTTCTAGTTGTGGGCTTTTTATAAACGCGAAATGGCTACTTCTCGGTGCTTCAACAGTCGGTATAGAAGAAAATTCTGGACACTTAGTAGAAATTAAATGTCCTTTCACGGCCAGGAATTTCGAGATAAATGAAGCAATTCAAAAAAATAGATGGTTATCTAGAAAAGGATGGTGACCAAGACCGAATGAAAAAGATAATTATTTTTATCAAGTACAAGGACAATTGAGTATCTCTTCAAAAAAGAAATGGTATTTTGCCGTTTGGACTTTAAGAAATTATTTACTTGAAGGTTGAAGTTGATGAAGAGTTTCTTCAGAAAAATATGTTGCCAAGATGACACGCATTTGATTATAATTGCCTCTTGCCAGAAATAAGCATAAGCTTCAATTTAAAATATGTCAACTTTTAGTCATTGTTTCCGAAAACAATTAAATGAGAAATCAATTAAACAAGGTGAAATTGTCATTGATATATATTTAATATATAAGCCTTATATAGAAAATTTAAAATAAAAAAACAATCAAGAAGTAGGTATAGTAGATACTTATCAGTAACTTTTTTTGTTTATAAATAAGTAATACTGGAATACTTGAATAAATGGCAAAAAAATTATTTTTTATAAAGAACACTTTCAAACACCTGCAAATCCTAAATTGACAGTCCAAGGTGGTAAATAAATCCCTTGAACCGTTATTTCTCACCATCTGGTGTTATTTTAAATTTTGTTAAAATATGTTTTAAGCTTAAGGGGTAGATACGCATTTTTATTACCTGTTAATTCATCCCTTAAGAATACCGATGTTTTTAATTTTCTACAGCTAGGACGTTACGTTTGCTGGCAAATGTACGATATTTTGCCATTTGTATTTGTGGAGATTTGACAATTAAACAAATAGATAATTCATACAAAACGTCTTATGCAGTCTATAGCAGAAAATTGCTTGTGTCCTCTTCTATTCAATGGCGTGATAATATAAATTTTTGATCATAGTGTGTTTTGTCCGGTTCTTCTAAATTCTTAAATTAAAAGTATTATACAATTCCTCTTTTTATAGAGATTACACAGATTATATATTTAAATAAGTGTATATATATATATATATACTGTTCAACAAATGAACTGGACAATTTGTTTATATTGGTATTTGAGTATATTTTATTAATAAAAATATTATTATGTTAATACGTAAGTTGATATTGAAGCACAATGCAATTAAATATGCTTAATATAAGTATTATAAAATAAATACTCGTTGGTTTTATGGGAAATATTTAAATATTTAAAAAATTACACCAATCTGTGCAAATTGTGCAGTTCATTAGTTGAGCAGTATATTTGTACACCCAATTGACCTAATACATTCATAAACATTTCAATTGTACTTTTTATTTATATTTTGGTAGCTTTGTTTACGCATGGTACAAGGTTGAAATGCAATATGTTGAAACTAAAACCAGAATGATCTTTATAGTTAATTTTTACGTAATTCAAACATTTCATAAATAGTATTAGTTGTAACAATGTTAGCTGCGATTTTTAATTGCAATTGACATGTTAATTGAAAAATGTTTAACTGCACAATTGCAAATGATATATTAACTGCAATCAAGTTACTAACCAACTAAATTTAGTTGCAGTCCGCAATTAAAAGGTTAGTTGCAATTAAATATAATTGCAAATTAAATGTCACAATTAAATGTTCAATCAATTGATTAATTGATTAAACATTTAATTGATTGATCCCCAACACTGCTACGTTAGCATAGTTACAAGAAAAGTACATCTCAGAGATGTTATAAGAGACTGGGTTATATTGGGTATTACAGAGTTGCCATATGTCGGGTGTCACTAAATGCAATAATTAATAAGTAGTCACATTGACAAATATTATATAAAAATATACAGCTGTATATTAACGAGCGCCGCCTGGTGGAGACCCTCTAGAACTAATTTGTATATAGCTATATAAAAGATGTAAATTTGGCACCCTATCAAAAGTTGTGTTTTTTTAAGTGTAGATGGGTCTGTATTATATACACTCTATTTCCAGCTAAAAACAATCCGACACCCAATGCCGGGTGTCGGATTGCAAAATTGGGTGCCATTCTTACAATGCATATGCAATTTGGGTGTCACAAAGACAAGATATATATATATATATATATATATATATATATATATATATATATATATATATATATATATATATATATATATATATATATATATATATATATATATATATATATATATATATATATATATATATATATATATATATATATATATATATATATATATATATATATATATATATATATATATATATATATATATATATATATATATATATATATATATATATATATATATATATATATATATATATATATATATATATATATATATATATATATATATATATATATATATATATATATATATATATATATATATATATATATATATATATATATATAAATAGAAAGATTAATGCGCGTATATAAACATATAACAAAGGGATAATAATGGGAATTCGCGCAATAGATTTATAAGAGGAAGTTAGTTGCAGCCGTATACACGTGTTTCGCACTTATTAGTGCTCATCAGTACGGCATAGCAGATAGAAGAAATAAAATTTAAGCAACAAACTAGAAACAATGTATAACACAAGGTTTCACAGATAGTAGCCAACCACACATTTGTAGTTTCGGCTCGAAGATATTGAGTTTTCAATACAACAACAAACGTCACTACGGAGGTAGCTATAGCCACTACCGTTTGCTTAAATTTTATTTCTTCTATCTGCTATGCCGTACTGATGAGCACTAATAAGTGCGAAACACGTGTATACGGCTGCAACTAACTTCCTCTTATAAATCTATTGCGCGAATTCCCATTATTATCCCTTTGTTATATATATATATATATATATATATATATATATATATATATATATATATATATATATATATATATTGGTTAATTTCCTTTTCATTACTTTTTTCATGTACTGACTAATCTGTGATTTATATGATTCATCTATTGTTTATTATAAAATTAAAATGAAAACATCTGGCAACCTTGCTTAAAAACAATCGCAATTCACAGCTGAAGCTCTTGACCATGTTTCTGAATTCAAATCGTTTAGTGAAAACAACCCAATCCTATTTCAATGCCGCAGCTCTTTTTTTGCTGTATATTTAAACGACTATATTAACGCGGCAAAATGATGTTAAAGTTTACAAGTTTTTTTTTTCTGAAAAGGCGGTACGTTCTAGAACACAGTTATATAAGACTTTCTTTCTTTTTATGTATTCTATACTCCCTTAAAATTAACGCATAGTAACTCCTGTATATTCTGCCTAATTATCATTCGATCAACTGCTTCTATTGCCTATTTGATCAATAATTCTAGATTGTTTTAGTGGTCAGTTATATTGACTGATATTATGTCTTAATTTGTATACTATGTTAATTTAACTATTTAACCCTTAAAATTCTTTGAATCAATACATTTTTACAGATCTCGTTATTACCAACGCATAGAATTTATTACCATAAACGGTTCCAGACATATTTATAGCGTCGAAAAATTTAAAAGAATGATTAAATATTAGCAATTCAAAATATACTCTTTTGAATAAAAATGAGTAAAATGTTGTATTAAAATGATTTTGTTGTATTAAAATTGAATTATTTCTGCGTTTAAAATTAAATGTCATACAAAATAAAACATTTAACATACCTAATACATTTTAAAATCTGAGATATCTACAGTGTCGGATTGGGCCGCCGGGCAACCGGGAAAATGCCCGGTGAGCCCCCCTGGAAACCGAAAAGTGTGCCCCCAAACCCCAAGAGCATTTTGTAAAATTCATATTTTATTAATTTTTGACAATTAGCCAGACATCGTGAATACAAAATATAACTGTCTGTTAAAAATTAAATTAAAAGTTAAATAATTAGTAATAGTTGTTGAAATTGAATAAAACTTCATGGGATTCAGTCCTCAAATTTATTTTTTACAAATTCATTAAGACGTTTCGATAACGATAGTTTCGTTAACGATGATTTGTGTTCTTTATCAAGACCTAGAATATACAAATTACAAATAATTAGGCCATCAGTTCGTCTTCTTAATTCTATGCCTTTCTATCGTTAAGTGTAAGACCATATGTACTTTACTGTTCTTTTGTGCACTTTTCTCTCCATCCTTTTCTATCTATGTGATTTGCTCATTTCTTCGATGATATCGATTCCTTGTCTGTCTGTATCTTCTGATTCCCTCATTCCAGTCTTCCCTCTCAGTTCTCACCATTCATATTTACTCTATAAACTATATTTACTTCTATTAACTTCATATATTGGTTTGATTTTGAATTGTTCTCCGATGGTTTCGTGCCTAATTTTGTCTCTTCTTGTTTTGTTTCCTATTTTCCTTGAAAATCTAATGTCCATTGCATAGATTCTTGATTCCTATTTGTTATAGTCCATGTTTCGTTGGTATATAGTATTATCGATCTTCCTATTTTCTTGATAACTTCTGTTTTTATATGTTTTGGTATTTCTCTTTTACCCAAAACTGCTGTTTTCAATATCTTCTATACCTTCACTGCTTTTCCCAGTTTTTCACTTATTTCTTTGTCCATCTTACCATTTTCTTCTATTACTGATCCTAAATACTTATAGCTTTCGACTTATTCAATTCTTTTTCCCTGTCTTTGTACGTTATGTGTTTTCTTTATATTCGATATTATCGTATTCTTTGTTTTGCCCACGTTTATTTCCATACTATAGTTTTGTAATTTCTGATTTAATACGTTTAAGTTAAATTGTAAGTTTTGTTCTGAATCAGCTAAAATGATCATGTCATCTACGAACATTAATTCTGTCAATTTCACTTCCTCCATCTTCCAGTAGGTATCCTATTTTTAATTTTTTCATCCTGTTTCTTATCTCTTTAATTAACTCATCCATCAGTAATGTCAACAATAGAGGGCCGAGGACACATCCCTGCTTCATTTCTTTTTCTGTTGTAAAATTCTTTGATTCTTCATTGTTTGTTCTTAATACGAGGTGGTTTGATAAGTCAGTAACTTTTTGAATACAAGATATTTATTTCGGCAAATAAGCGTTTTATTTCTCAACATAGTCTCCTTTTAGCTCGATACATTCAGTCCAGCGTTTTTCCAATTTTTTTATTCCTTCCAAATAATAGGTTTTCTCAAGGCCCTCAAAATAGGCGTTTGTTTCAGTGATGATCTCTTCATTCGCCACAAATCTCTTACTGCCCAGCCATTTCTTCAGGTTTGGAAACAGGAAATAGTCACAGGGGGCTAAATCTGGAGAATATGCTGGGTGGGGTAGCAGTTAGTAGCCCAATTTATGGATTCTTGCCATGGTGACTACACACGTGTGCACCCGTGCATTGTTTTGATGGAACAGCACTTTTTCTTCGCCAAATGCGGTTGTTTCTGCTTCAAATCAATATCGAATCTGTCCAAAAGCTCTGTTATATTCGCTGGTGATCGTTTTACCCTTTTCAAGGCAATCGATGTGAATGACACCTCGTGCATCCCAAAAAACTGTGGCCATGACCTTGTTGGCCGACAGACCCACTTTGACCTTCTTTGGTGCACGTTCACCCGGAGAAACCCACTGACTTGATTGTTCCTTGGTCTCTGGTGTAGTGTGATGGATCCATGTTTCGTCTACGGTAACGAAACGCCGCAAAAACTCGTTCGGATTGCGGCTGAACATCGCCAAACACTCTTTTGAAGTGGTCAAACGGTTGCGCTTATGGTGGAGTGTGAGCAATCGCGGCACCCATCGCGCGGATAGCTTTTTCATGTCAAAATATTCATGTAAAATGTGATGATAAAATGACCACGCACACTCATTCTGCGATCGTCCAATATCATTCCATGGATTTTATCGACGATTTCTGGCGTGACGACCTTTTTTGGGCGATCTGAACGTTCGGCGTCACTTGTGCTGGTACGACAACAACGGAACTCAGTAAACCACTACTTAACGATTGAAATTGATGGTGCAGACTCCCCATAGTATTTATCAGGCCTTTCTTTGGTTTCGGTGATGGTTTTTTTTACGCAAAGATAATGCTTAATTAGCACACGAAATTCACTTTTTTCCATTTTTGTTAAAATTCACGAGGTTGTTTGCTTTCAATGGCTGTCAAACACAAACTAAATAGCGCAGCCTTCTCAAAATTTTACAGTAGTCTAATCATAGATGGCGGTTGACGGGAGCAGTGTTGCATTTAAAGTTACTGCGCGGGAAATTAAAAAAGTCACTGACTTATCAAAACCACCCTCGTATATTTCTTATTTTGAACTTGCGACTTTTGACTCTTTTCTGTTTTCTTTGTATTTTTCATAATGTCCGGTCTGTTTTGTACTTAGGTATTTTGTAATTGTTTTCATTTCTTTATTCCACGATTCCGTTCTTTTTAGATTTGTCTTTACTATTTTTGATATCCCACGGCACTCTTTGGCCGACTCTAGCACATGTTCTTACAATTCTTTCCATTTCTCTTCTATTCCTTTTTTTTTCAAATTGTTCTCAATTTCTTATCTTCTGTTTCCTGGCATTTCTTTCTAATTTCTTCGTTTTTAAATTTATAACTCCTTATCATTTCTTTTACTATTTTCTTTCTTTTGTCGCTTTGTATCTTTTTTATGTTTTTAAAACTATTAGTTAATTTACAAATGGTTTAATTCTTTGTAATTTGTTTTTGCATATCTTGTCGGGCAAAAGTAAGACGGGAATGTTGTTGAATGTTAGCGGTGTTAAGGAGTTGATGATTAAATAGAGATCGGGGTCTTTTTGATTTCTGGAGACTATAAACTAATAAATAAAGCTCGTAGAAAACCGACAAAACAAAATTCTTAAATAATAGACAATACCAAACCACAATAAAAATTATTTAACATATGCTATTATTTTTCAAAATTCTTCATCTACAGGAAACTTGTCTGGAATGGCTCTTTCAAGAATGGACTACGTATCACTCTTTTTGCTAAATCTTGATAATTTTGCAAAAATAACCGTAATATTTATTAAGTTATTGAAGCGATTTGACATTTGTTCAACTTAATAACAAAAACAAGTGGGGCCCCCTTCGCTGTTTGCCCGGTGGGCCCCAATGTCGTCAATCCGACGCTGTATATCTACTAGTCATTTTGCCTAGATACTTAGGTATTTTATAGAAACTTAAAATTATAGGAGTAAATATTAGGAGCAACCGGGGTAAGTGTGTAAAAGTCTGTTAAAGTCTCTAGTCTGTCAAAAATCTCTGATTAATGACCATGGCAATTAATGAAAATTGCGTAGATTTCTTCATATTAAAAAACAAACATGTATTTAAAACCATGTTGATAATGTCCAAGGTAACTTTGTATTTCTTAACAAACAATTTGTTTTATTTTTAAACTTCCAATAAACAATTTAAATTCAAAAACTCTAATAACTAACTAACGGGTGTTTTTTTAAATTTGGCGTCCTAGTTAGCTATGACTATGAGTTTGTTGTGAATAGACCACTATTTTTCAAATGTCAAAATGTCAAAACTTAAAAGTGAGGTTAGGTTTAGATACACTGCGGCGTGGCGACATTCAAAGGTGCGTTCACAATCGAACTCTCATTGCTTGCTCTGACGCCAAATTTAAAAAAACACCCGTTATATACATCTGCATTTATAATTTTGTTTTAATTATATATTATAAAACTAAGCGCCACACTTACCTCGTTTCCACTCTTACCCCGGTTACCCTTATATAATATGTATTTTCTTAGTTCTTTGCATTTAGTGCAAGTATTACGTGTTAATTTTAACACCCTGATTTTTATATTATCTCTCCGTTTAGTTGCCATTTTGATCGGAAGTAATTTCCTGTTACTTTTTGACCAGTCGTCTTACCTTCCGTAGTACGTTGTTGAAGTAATTTCTTAAAAGAATGTGTTGGTGGTATCGCCTTTTACATTGAATTTTTCCTTTTGTTAGTTTATTGGGATCGCATTTTTGCGGATGTGGTGTGATTTTTGGGTGGTGATTTGACATTTATTTTGGAACCGTCAGAGATTTTTCATTAGTTCTTTTGAAGGTTAGTAAAACGTTATAGTTTAATCTTTTAGGCGGGATTCTTTAATTAATCGCCGCTTATCGCCGCCGAGGTAATAAAATTATAAATTAAATTATTTTATTAAAAATTTATTATAAATTTAAACCCTTTTAGACACCTTTCAGACCATACTCCATAGGAACTTTAACCTTCCAGTAAATCTGAAGCCCATCTAAAAGTGAAGATTTTATAGACCTGAAAATTACTTACCTTGGAAGGAGGAACCGATAGAGGTTGGAAAACAAATGACAACTGCACTTAAGGCTAAAGTAAGAACAAAAACATTTCAGATTTTAATTTTAACATTTTAAGTTTCAGATGCTTTATAACTTTTACTTCTGTAGAAAACTATTTATATTTTTGTATAGCAATTAGGTAATATATAATTGCAAAATATTTTGATACTAAACTTATTTCTATTACTTCATTATTATAGTCGCTAGTTATTAATTATCAAGCCGACCTAATAATGCAATACTTACATAAGTAAGGAGTTATAGTTATAGGAGTTACACAGTAAGAAATTTAGAGTAAAATTTTAACACTAGACCACTCTAAAAGTCCAATACATTTAGAGTAAAATATTGCCATTTTAGAGTGGATTGTTATAAAACTTGTTTTCTATTTAGATTTTAATACTTTAGAAAGTACTAAAACTTAGAGTAAAAGAAGTGTAGTTTTTTATTCTGTAAGTTTATTTATGTATTTTAATTATTTGACTGTTTTTACTCTAAATGTATTGGACTTTTAGAGTGGTCTAGTGCACTCTAGTATAAATATTTTTTACTGTGTATGTTCCCCATTTCCAGATTACAATTCATTTTTTCATATTAAAATCTTATTATAACTATTAAGTTTATGTTATAATTACCCAATACAATTTTTAATCAAACCTCTGCAATAGTTTTAAATATGTGATGGTTTAGCGAAAAGTATAAAATATTTGGTTTTTATATTTGATTTTATATTTGGAGAGCTTTTCGGAAAACATACACGATGTCGAGATATTATCAAGGGACTCTAGACGACATTTATTCTCCATTGTAACAAGCTTAAGGGTCGGTTCTTCAATCTCTGGCTAACATTAATTGGAAGTTAATTGTTATTGTTATAATTATAGTAATATGTTAGTTGTACCCTCGGCAACTAAATAACTTTCAGCTAACCAGAAGTATATCAGACAATGATAAACTGGCCGTAAGTAATTGTTTATATGCTAGAGTTTATCACTATCAAAATTTTAAGTTACGCTAAATAAGCGTATACTAAAGTATCGATTGCATAACTCGCGATAACTTCAATATAATTTAAATTATATAATAAAACTTATTTACACCTAAGAAAACACATACCTATACACAGTCCAACGTCTATAAATTTCAAACATTTATTTTAATGAATATTACTAGCCTTTCGCCTTATTTAGAACAAAAATACAAAAAGTTTACTGTCTCCAGCCTTACTTTATGAAATTCCATAATAGTGAAATATAAAAAATTTAGCTAAGGCTAAATACAGAAAATAGGTAACTAGATACAATACATACAAAAACTAAATATGTAACACTTCTAATAAAGGAGAATTACTAACCTCAGTTTGTTCATTCATTAACGGTACTGTGCGTTTATATTTGTATATTTCAAAAGCTTCTAAAATGTCTAATCTGTGTTTGTTGTTGCAAAAGTGTAATAATTTGATGTTATTTTGAGGTGTCTATATGTGATTCTGTTTGGTGTTTATAAAAGGTGTTTGGAGCAATTAGATTTTTCTGGGTATTTATATCTATAAGAGCGTACATGTTGTTTGTGTCTTATGTCGAAATAGGTCGGCGTCTGTCCAATATAAACCGACTTAAAAAAAGAACAATTCAAACTGTAAATGCCGTATTGCATGATATCTTCTGTTCTGTATTTATCATTGAATAAAAATGAAAAAGTGTTGGTATAAGAAAGTAGTATGGTATTGGTAGGTAGTTCGAGTCTTGTATTTGAGTGACAATTGAATATATTCATTTGATAGCTAACTTATAATCTTTTTGTTTAATTAAAGTATCAATTATGCTATGTTTATAATGGTTTGCACGTGCTAATTGTGCAAAATGCGGTTGCTTCATCGGAGTTGTTAAAGCTCGATGTACTAAAGACGTATAAGTTTAGTTTGTGCATTTTTTAATTCTTACTAACAGTATTCAACCAAACTTACACTAGAAGCACAACAAAAATAATTTTACAGACCTTCTTGTAAGATTTGATTGTTATTCCGATACTCCACTTACAAGTTATTGTATGATACGAGAATTTCAAGAGCATCTCTTACTTTAGTTATTTATTTGGGTACAAAGGAGACTTACTGACAGTAAGAGCTAAACGTTGAACGTTAAACGTTGTAGGTGTATTAAACTGCATTGTTTCATCACAAGTAAGAAATATTAAAGAACTTCGAATTTTGGGGCGAAAGCTTTTATATTTATAATCTATTTTTCATGTCCCGCTTTGTAGTCGTTCTTATTGACCACGAAGGCTTATGATCAGTAGAGAAAATGTCACGGCCCGCTCTGGACGATTTAGAACGCTGATAAACCGATCTTACTTTGGTAACTAAGAGGATTGATAGAAATAACTTCAGATAACAAAATATTACTTACATCTAACATTATTTATTTATTTATTAAATATAGTAATAACAGACCGAGGAACATAATAAAAATCAACAAAACCGCTTTTGCAAGTAGTAAAGAAAAATAAGAAGAGGGATTATTTGTTATCCCACTGGTACTGTGCTGGTAGTCAGAATTGTAGACCACTGCAGAAAAGTGTAATTGTTGGTCTTAAAAGGCACTATGCTATTCCAAATGGCATAACAACACTGGCCGCAAGAACAAATTATCGTAATTTAAATGATGTTAAATTCATATCAACTTACAATTTGAAAATAGTTTATATCAATCAATTTTTAAATTAAATCAAAGCAGGATAAAAAAATATTATAAAAGCGTCACAAAGATTGCGCGACAAACAATTTGACGTTTCCAAACGTGTAAAGTCACGTTTTCATCGGCTCTCAAATAATGTAATTTTGTATTTTAATGTATGTAATTTACTAAAAAAAAATCTTAAATGCGGTCCTGTATATTTACAGTCTTCTTTCAATTTAAGATTATTGTTGGTATCCTGTACTAATAAACCTCATAAAATATATTAAAAGTTATCTTTAAAAAACATCTCAGACAAGTAGAGCCGTTTTTATAACAATGTATAGCCTCCGTCATAAATAGGGGTATTACTTTCACACGTGTTGGCCTCTAGAGTTCTTGTTATCATCAAAAAGGAATATTTTCGAATGATTCTGTTTTTAAAATCTAAAAGGCTAGCGATTTTAGTCAATGTGAATGTATATTTTTTAAATTTTCCCATATATATTCACGTTCATATTCTTCGAATAAATATTATTATAATCTATCTTGCTTTAATTTATGACTTCCTGTACGTGCCTATGGCAAGTTTTATGAAAACATATTTGCGTCTCGAAAGATATCATGTCTGCAGATTTTGTTGTGAAGCTTTGGGTTCCGAATTTCCTTTGTGTAAAAAATATTAATTTGATTGGCTTAAATAAAGTCACGTTATTCGCTTATTGATCTATGTAAAAGTGCACCCCTCTTAAAATCCCGTCTAACGTCTAAATATTTGAATTTTAATAGTAAGTTGACAGTCAAGCTAGAGAGTAGAAGTCAAGGTTTGACACCAGGAGTCGAAGACACACTTTGATACCGTCCGCACGAGCTTGAATTTGCGGTTAGCGTAAAGTATTGCCGTGCATATAGTTTCCCGGATTTCTGTGTTTTTATAATTGTGGAAAACTCATTTTTCTACTAAAAATGAATGTCTATTTCCGTACAGTTTACCGATAA
This sequence comes from Agrypnus murinus, assembly GCA_929113105.1. Lineage (NCBI taxonomy): Eukaryota > Metazoa > Arthropoda > Insecta > Coleoptera > Elateridae > Agrypnus > Agrypnus murinus. Next base: position 23,367,575 of record OV816026.1, read on the forward strand.
TAATAATTCTCGTACAGTATATCGATAATAATAAGTAATAAGTCTAGATTATGTTTTAAGTGGCCGAATTTTGATTATTAAAGAAATACCGGTAGAAGAGAATATTAAGCTATGAACAATTAACAAAATGAAATTAAATTTCTAATAAATTCTCCAGTGTTTTATAAAATATAGTTCGGATTTAGTTAATCTACAGACAAACTTATGAAAAATAAAAAGAAACAGATTGTTTCTCCTTTGATGATTTAACAACTAACCTTATTCAAGTTGTATGGTTGTACCAGTTATTTTAAAGGGTGAATTTCATTACGAACATTTCATCTTAATATAGTATTGTGAATTTTAAATTCTCGTAGGTTCGAGATATGAGGTTTGCAGAATTTTATGAAACTTTCCAGCTTCTATCGTTCAGCAGCAATTGTTTATTTTGTTAGTGTGTTTAAAAGACAATATTGTGAATTTTGTGCTGATTCAGTTTATGAATTACCAATATAAACAAGGTATTACTTTAACTAATAAATTTGTTGTCAATGTATACTAAATGTAAATCTATCAAATTTTGTACTTAACTTAAATTCTTCAAATTTAACAGGTTTTTAAACTTCGATTTCAACAACTACTATTAAATTGGAATAATACACATCAGACATTACGACATGTTAGCTAAACTTCTCATTATCTCGAATTTGTTTAAACTTAATCAACATTTAAACTTTCACGTTTTTAAACAAACAAACTGCTTGAAGTAATACATAATTTCAGTCTTCAAATATGTTTGGAACAATCACCATACTTGCAGAATGAGCTTAAGAATCAAACACTGCCATCGTTGTCAACCAAACTGATCTCCACGGTCAAGGATACTACAGAAAATGGAAAACACACCTCATGATATGAGTTGAACGAGAAAAGATATATCTGAAAATTTTGTTCTAAAATGCCGTTTATGTCACAATTAACCAATCATAAAAAGACGAGTATTACTATCTCTGTATTTAATATTTTTCGAAAACAAACTTTAAAATTTTTTTTGCTCGTGCTATTAAAATTTTATGGCTATTGTAGGCTAGGATAAATTGCATTCTTTATTTGACAAGTGAGGTTATAAATCAATATAATAGATATTTAAGATATAAGTGTAAAAAGCCATTCTTTATTGCGTTTTACACGAGCGAGTGTCTTAGAGGAAGTGAGTGCAATGAAAAGCCTTTTTACACGTATATCTTACAACGTTTTATCTACGATCATAACGCTTTAGTAAAGTATTCATTGTATTCGATACATTTTTTAAATTTGTGACTTATGTCATGTATACATACATATATTAGCTTGCTTAGATTTTTATGTGTTAAGTTGTTTAGCAACCAGTGTAAAATATTTATAAATCATTAATTTGTCATACATCTCTTGTTGATATTAGCGTGCAATAAAAATTTTATAACATTAGATCAATAAACGTGAACTTTTTACATGAAAATCAATGTAAAAAGTGGTTAATTTTTTTATGATCGTAGATAATTTTTTTTATTTAAACTTTTAGTTTATTTGTTACACAGAAGAAAACCTTTAAATAGAGCGTTAAATAAAAGTGTAGCAATTTGCCACTAAAAGATTACAATGTTTTATATTTTTAATTTATTACATTTTTGTATCATAATAATCAATGATAACGCCAATTTTAAGTAATTTGATTATGTATCAGTTATTATTAGTGTATGGGTCTCAAATAGGATAAAACACACGATGAAGAGTATTAAGTATTATAAAAATTGAATTCAATTTATTATTATTCCAGATTTATTAAGAAATAAAGCATTTATTACAAGATGTTGTTAACATTGTCTTCGGGACACTCTGAGTGTGGACAACAATCTGGGTACCGTTTTGAATAATCGTACTCAGACAAATGACAACCTTGTCTAGGGACGAATGTTCCACAACTAAAAGCATAAAATTCTTTTAATTTTTCAGTGATTTGAAAATCAGCTTTGAAAGCTTACCTAACTCCTGAAGTTGCTATTCTTCCTGGTTCAGCACTATTGCACGTTAACCACGAACATTCTCCTAGTGGGCCAGGTCCTCGTTCGCCTTGCTTGATGTATCTGTCATCCTCTATACGACAGTAACCGGGTTTGTCTGAAACAAAATGATGATGTAATGGGATCAGTAAAAAAATGATAAACTATTCATATAACGTGTAATCATTAAACGAGAAAAATAGTAAATCTTGGATGATAGTAATTCTCTAAACAATTTAATTTATTATTAATCATGTTGTTTATTAATACATTGTTAGGTCAAGTTCTTTATTTAAAATCTAAACCCTTTATCAGTTTTTGCCAAGAATTATAAATTTTCCTTTACTGCATACAAATAATAAGCTGTTTAGCGTAAATATAATTAAACTGTACATTGTAAAAATACAAGAGTTTATTATCATAAGATTAGTTATCATCATTAGCGTAAATTATTGTTTTGTTATTATGAATAGGAAAGAAGTAAAAAAGACAATTGATCAATTGAGAATTGGTCAATTAGGATAATATCATAAACCAGGTTTTTAAGGTGAAATATAACAACAAAAAGACAGATAAATTGAACAAATTCTATATCATTTTTCTATATGATTTATCTATTGATTTATTATATATAAAATTAAAATAAAAAATAACAAAATTCGTGTTTTTATTAACATTGTTATATATTCTACTTAATTATTATTTGATCAATTGCTTCTGACGAATTGCCTACTTGTCCAATTATCGTAGATTCTTTTAATGGACAGTTAATTGACTGATATTGTCTTATAAGGTGTATGTGATGATTTAATTACTGAACTTCTATTCCCTAGAACAGAAAGGATAGCAGAAACAAGACTAATTTGGATAATAAGGAAAACAAATAGGACAGTATTCGCTATATTATTATTAAGAACTACATAATGTGATTATTATATATAAAGGTTTTATTCTCTTCTTGTAAACCTCATGTGATGACATACTGCAATATATTTTATTTATGTAGAAAACTTATATCATCTTGTATGTTATGTAAATTATTCTCAAATAGGCCATATACCCAGTTTAAACAGACACGTAGGTGTTTATTTTCTTAAAAAATGCCCTTAAAAAATTTCCGTTATGTTCTACTTTATTTTATATAGTAACAGAATTTTTTGGGATCATCAGATGTTTTGAAATAAAGCAAATTCCTGTGATTGCATTAAAAAGACATAATTTCGTTAAAATTTATTCTTCTAACCGGCATAAAATCCATTTTAATAGAAATAATAAGAGCACTTCAAGGTGTGACTAGTTTGAGTACATGGCCTTAGTAGTAAAATCGAAACTATGAGACATGAGAATTACTCACCTTGATAATCAGGACCATGAGGGGTTGGTGAACAAATGACGGTTGCACTTAAGGCAACAACAAGAACAAAGACTTTAAACATTTTTAATGAATGAGCACTTCTTAACCGAACAAGTTTCAGATGCTGTATAAGTTTGACTTCCGGAGAAAACAATTTATATTTCTGTATAGTAATTAGATAATATATAATATATTAGATATTACATAATATTTTGATATCAAGATTATTGTTATTAGTGCATTATTGTAATCACCAGTTATTAATTATCAGGCTGACCTAATAATGTGATATTTGCTTATGCATTCATTAAGTTTGTTATAAATATTGATAACATTTTTGTGTTATTTGTAGTTCTCCGGATGTTATGTTCTTCATTTCCAGATTAAAATTAATTTTCTCATACTAAAATCTTTTTATAACTGTTTAATAAGTTTACGTTATAATTACCTAACTCAATTTTTAATCACACCTCTATAATCCGCGTTTTAAATATCTGCGGGTATAGAGAAAATTTGTGTTAAATATTCAGTTTTTGGGAAATTTTTAAAAACGTACAGGATGCCGAGATATGATCAACGAACTCTAGACTACATCTATGCTCCATTGTAGCAACTTTAAGGGTCCGTTCTTCAATGTCTCATTAACGTTAATTGGAGGTTAATTGTTATAGTTATAGGTCATATGTTAATTGTAGCCTCAGCAACTAACTAACTTTCAGCTAACCACAAGTATATCAGACATTTAGAAAACTGATAGTAAGTAATTGTTTATATGCTAGAGTGAGCTATTTTTTCACTGTCAATATTTTAAGTTAGGCTAAATAAGTGTATACTAAAGTATCGATTGCATAACTCGCTGTAACTTCTAATATAATTTAAATTATATAATAAAACTTATTTACAGCTAAAGAACACATGCCTATACACAGCAGCAATGCAAATTCAAACATTTATTTTAATGAATATTTCTAGTCTTTCACCTTATTTAGAACAAAAATACAACAAGTTTACTGTCTCCAGCCTTACTTTATGAAATTCCATAATCGTGAAATATACTAAAAAACAAATAAAAAAGATTAATTAAAAGTTTACAGAAAATAGGTAACTAAATACAATCCATACAAAAACTAAATATCTAACACATCTAACAAAGGAGAATTACTAAACTCGGTTTGTTCATTCATTAAAAGTACTGTGCGTTTATATTTGTGTATTTCAAAAGCTTCTAAAATGTCTAATCTGTGTTTGTTGTAGCAAAAGTTTAAGAATTTGATGTTATTTTGAGGTGTCTATAAGAGCATACATATTCTTTGTATCTTATGTCGAAATTGTTAAGCGCCGGATTTCATGATATTGTAATGAACGTAATCGACCCTCTAAACACCGCCGTCGAATGTTCGAGAATTGCATGACTCATCAACATCTGCCAGTGTGGTTCGCCGGCACTTGCATGTGTGATTCATCAGCGTGAGTCGTAGACGGCGCGAAAAATCAATAGACCTTCTAGAAGAATCTAGTGCATTTTCTAGAAGATTATACAGTATATAAACGCCGGCTTGCACGGAAGGAAATCAATTAGTGAACCGCGAGCAATTAGACGTGTTAGTAGTCGCAAGTAGTAATAGATAAATATCTGAGTAGCATATAAATGTGTGTGTGATTAAATATAAATAATAGTTAATAGTTAGTTTATAATTGTGTTTTGTAAATAATTAAGATTAAATTAGTGTGTGTTAAGTGTGAATGTTTTCTCTTTATTAATAGATGATTCAACAGCATGTTTGGTTATTATTTTAAAAATAACGTTACAATATCTTGTGTTCTGTCTTTATCATGAATAAAAATGGAAAAGTGTTGGTGTTGATAGGTAGTTCGAGTCTTGTATTTGAGTGACAATTTAATATATTCTTTTGATAGCTACCTTATAATCTTTTGGTTTAATTAAAGTATCAATCATGTTACGTTTATAATGGTTTGCACGTGCTAATTGTTCGATAATTAAAATTTGTTTATCAAAATCCGATCGCTTCATCGGAGTTGTTAAAGCTCGGTGTACTATAGACCTGTAAACTTAGTTGTGCATTTTTTTATTCTTACTAACAGTCTTCACCCAAACTTACACTAGAAACTGAACAAAAATAATTTTACAGACTTTGTAAGCTTTGATTGTTATTCCGAAACCCCACTTACAAATTATTGTATGATACTAGAATTTCAATAGCATCACTTACTTTAGTTATTTATCTTGGTACAAAGTAGACTTACTGACAGTAAGAGTTAAACGTTGAACCTTAAGGTGTATTAAACTGCATAGTTTCATCACAAGTAAGAAACATTAAAGAACTTCGAGTTTTAGGACGAAAGCTTTTATATTTATAATCTATTTTGTATTTCCTGCTTTGTAGTCGTTCGTATTGACCACGAAGGCTTATGCTCATTAGAGAAAACGTCACGGCCCGTTCTGGACGATTTAGAACGCTCATAAACCGATCTTACTTTGGTAACTAACAGGATTGATAGAAATAACTTCAAATAAGAAAATATTACTTATATCTAACATTATTTATTTATTATAGTAATAATTTATTATTATATAATATAGTAATGATAGACCGAGGAACATAATAGAAATCAACAAAACCACTTTTCCAAGTAGTAAAGAAAAATAAGAAGAGGGATTATTTGTTATCCCAAGCACTGTTATGGTATTTAGAATTGTAGACCACTGCAGAAAAGTGTAATTGTTGGTCTTAAAAGGCACTGTGCAATTCCAAATGGCATAACAACACTGGCTGCAAGAACAAATTATCGTAATTACAATCATTTTAAATTCACCAACACTGGCTGCAAGAACAAATTATCATAATTAAAATGATGTTAAATTCATATCAGCTTACAATTTGAAAATAGTTTATACCAATCAATTTTTAAATTAAATCAAAGCAGGACAAAAACTATTATAAAAGCGTCAAAAAGATTTCGCGACAAACAATTTGACGTTTCCAAACGTCGTAGTTTATTATTATAAGCACTTTATTAATACTTTAGCCTTTGTTGAAACAAGTCAAAACTAAAAACTCGGTACACACATGTAGCAAAAATTTGCTACAGCAATATTGGCACAATAGACCAGTTTTAATTAATTTCCACTGAAAAATAAAAAGATGAATTTCAATAGAAATGAAGTACCTTTACTTAGTTGTATGAAGGAAAGTAAACATCACTGACATTATCTTTGTTATTATTAATTTGTTAGATTTCATATATTTCACAAGCAAGTTTGTACAATTAGTTAATAAAAACTTTGGTTACTTTTTACGAATTTTTAAGCACGTTTTTTGTTAATTATTTTTAATCCGCTAGGACAACGAAATCCACAAGCCTTGGGTACAATTGAATTTTCTTTGATGACTCATCATCAGACTAATTTTTATTTGTTGTTACCTAAACCTTATTTTAACCCAAGTTATTTTAACTAATAAATTTGTTGTGAATGTATACTTATAAAAGTGCTAAATGTAAATCTATCAAATTTTGTACTTCACTTAAATTCTTCAAATTTAACAGGTTTGTAAACTTCGATTTCAACAACCGCTATTAAATTGGAATAACACACATCAGACTTTACGATAGATGTTAGCTGAACTTCTCACTAACTCGAATTTGTTTAAACTTAATCAACATTTAAATTTTCACGTCTTTTAAACAAACATTTAATTTAATACATTTTAGGCGGTAGGGTAAAAGTTTGTTTAAAATAATTTCAGTCTTGAAATGTGTTTTAAACAATCACCATAGAATGAGCTTAAAAATCTAACATTGCCATCGCTGTCAACCAAACTGATCTCCACGATCTTGATACTATAGAAAAGGGAAAACACACCTCATGATCTGGGTTGAAAGAGAAAAAAAATGTCTGAAGATTTGTTATAAATGTCCTTTATGTCACGATTAACCAATGATAAAAAGGCGAATATTACCTCTATATTTAATATTTTTCGAAACCATACTTCAGCTATATTTTCTCAGGTTATTAAATTTTTATGGCTATTGTAAACTGAGATAAATTGCATTCTTTGTTTGTCAGGTGAGGTTATAAATAAATATAAAATATTTTGATTTAAATTATTAGTTGATTTGTTACACAGAAGAAAACCTTCAAATAGAGCAGAGTGATTTGACGTCACAAAAGTGTAGCAATTTGTCACTAAAAGATTACATTACTTTATATTTTTAATTTATTACATTTCTTGTATCATAATAATCAATGATAATGCCACTTTTATGTAATTTGATTGTGTATCAGTTATTATTAGTGTTATGGGTCTCAAATAGGATAAAACACACAATGACGAGTATTAACTATTATACAAATTTATTTCAATTTATTATATTATTCCAGGATAATTAATAAATAAAGCACTTATTACAAGATGTTGTTAACATTGTCTTCGGGACACACTGAGTGTGGACAACAATCTGGGTACCGTTTTGAATAATCGTACTCAGACAAATGACAACCTTGTCTAGGGACGAATGTTCCACAACTAAAAGCATAAAATTTTATAATTTTTTTAGTGATTCGAAAATCAGCTTTGAAAGCTTACCCAACTCCTGAAATTCCGATTCTTCCTGGTTCACCACTAACGCACTTTAACCTTGAACATTCTCCTAGTGGGCCAGGTCCTTGTTCACCTTGCTTAATGTATCTATCATCCTCTATACGACAGTAACCGGGTTTGTCTAAAACAAAATGATGATTGAACGAGATCAGTAAAAAAATGATAAACTATTCATATAATTCCTATTAGCAAAGACGTGTAATCATTAAACGAGAAAAATAGTAAATTTTAGATGGTAGTAATTATCTGAACAATTTTATTTATTATTAATCATGTTGTCTATTAATACATTGTTAGGCCAAGTTCTTTATTTAAAATCTGAACTCTTTATTGGCGTAATTAGAGATTTATTAGAGAAGTTTCTACCTAGCAACTGTTGATAGTATTTGCCAAAAATTATAAATTTTCCTTTACTGCAAAAAAATAATTAACTGTTTAGAGTAAATATAATTAAGCTGTACATTGTAAAAATACAAGAGTTTATTAACATACGATATCATTAGCTAGTAAATTATTGTTTTGTTATTATGAATAGAAAAATTATAAACTAGGTGGATATCATATATTAATAAAAAGTGGTTATTTATAACACTCATTATTATGGACAAATAGTAAAAAAGGGTAATTAGTCAAATACGTAATTTGGTAAAGAAGACAGTTGATCAATAGAGAATTGGTCAACTAGGACAATATCATAAATGAGGTTTTTAAGGTGAAATATAACAACAAAAATAACAATAACAAAAAGACAGATAAAATGACAAATTGTATTTCATTTTTCTATATTATTTATCTATGGATTTATTATTATATATAAAATTAAAATAAAAAAATAACACAAACCATGTTTCTATTAACATTGTTATACGAGTATATTCTATTTAATTATCATTTAATCAATTGCTTCTGACGAATTGCCTATTTGTCCAATTATCCTAGATTCTTTTAATGGACAGTTATATTAACTGATATAGTCTTATAAGGTGTATGTGATAATTTAATTACTGAACTTCTATTCCCTAGAAAGAAAGGTTAGCAGAAACAGGGTTATCAACTAATTTGGATAGTAAAGAAAGCAAATAGGACAGTATCCACTCTATTATAATTAAGAACTACACAATGTAATTATTATATAAAGGTTTTATTCTCTTCTTGTAAACCACATCTGACGACTGAATACTATTTTATTTATGTACAAAATTCATAGCATCTTGTATGTAAACTACTCTCAAATAGACCATACCCAGTTTAATCTTACACGTAGAACGTTTATTTTCTTAAAAAATGCCCTTAAAAACCTTCCTTTATGTTGTATTTTATTTTATATAGTATAATAGCATTTTTTGGGATTATCAGATGTTTTGTAATAAAGCAATCAAAAACTGTGGTTACATTAAAAAGACATAATTTCGTTAAAATTTATTCTTCTAATCGGCATAAAATCCATTTTAATAAAAATAATAAGCCCTTCAAGCTGCGCCTAGTTTGAGTACATGGTTTTAGTAAAGTAGTAAAATCGAACATACGAGTAACTTTGGGGATAGTAGCTAGAGTTAAAGGGATCCTGGTTTTCTTGATGTCTACACTAGAAAAACATGTAGATGTTAAGTTTCTTTGCCTTGTGCAATGTATTTTTACAATTACTATTTCCGCCAAAAGTTCCATTCCTTTTTTTTTTCTAGTTTTCCTAAATCAATTACTAACAAAATACACGAAATAGTAATATAAATATGTAATCAAATTCTATGATTTTTTATAGAATCTGTTTGATTTAAAATCTTATGAAAGTTTCAGCGCTTATTCCATGAGAACCTTAGGTTTACGGTAAATCTAAATCGCGAATTCCATTAAAAGACATGAGAATCCCTCACCTTGATAATCAGGACCATGAGAGGTTGGTGAACAAATGACGGTTGCACTTAAGGCAGCAATTAGAAGAAAAACTTTTAACATTTTTAATGAATGAGCACTTCTTAACCGAACAAGTTTCAGATGCTTTATAATTTTTACTTTCGTAGAAAACAATTTATATTTATGTGTATCAGTTAGATAATATATAATATATTAGTACAAAATATGTTGATACCAAAATTATTTCTATTACTTCACTATTGTAATCACCAGTTATTAATAATCAGGCTGACCTAATAAAGTGTAATAATTATGTGATATTTATTTATGTATTTTCATTAAGTTTGTCATTAATATTGATAACATTTTTGTGTTGTTTATAGTATTCACGGATGTTATGTTCTCATTTACAAAAGAACATATCTTAAAATTAACTTGCAACACATACTATAGGATGCATTAATAAAAGTATTACTGTGAATGGATTACTTTTAATTTCGATTTTTACACTATAGATGATGCCGTAACATTTGAACAGAAAATTTTAGTGCTTGCATCGCTACAATCTTAACAGTCTCCTTTAAAATAGAAAATTGTTTGGCGAAGTTTACAAAGAGTTTAGATATGGTCCCTCTCGAGCCCACAACAGACCAATAACTTCAATGTTCCCCCGAACTTTGTACTTTTCTCTAAAATAAGGAATGGTAGAATTTTAAATAGATTTTTTCTCTCTGGTTGGGAACTACTCTTTTCAAATCGGATGGTTGGGTCTAATATAAACGCGCAATCGTTCTTTCTATCTATAGCTAAAATGTCAACTCTTCGGTTGCTCTCACTGTTAGCAACACAGGCGACTTCTTCGAATATTTCATAATTCGTAGACAGTGAGTTAGCTATGATAGATCGGTTAGTATTATCACGTTGGTTATGTAATAACGAGCCATACTCGCAAGATCCCAAGACGTGTGCCAATGTTTCTATCTCAGTGCAGTGTCTGCACCAGTAGCCGTCTTGAGATCTTCTGGGTATAGCTCTTATATTACAGACATTGCACGTCATCTTAATATCCTCCTTCCACTCCGAATCGGAAAGACCCTCTAGTGTTCTTATCCAAGAATTAGCAGCTGTGTATTCTGAGAAAAGTTCAACTCCACATCCTTTTTGTCGTAATTTTTGCCAACTGTTATATTCCCGCTCTCCTAATATTTCTCTTATCTTTTTTCCAGACAGGGATCATTTAGTCAAAGTTAGTTCATTTAATTTACTTTTAGCTTAGCTAGGCAATTGTTACTTTCTTACTACTTTCTTATTACTTTTAATTCTTATTAACAGTCTTCACCCAAATATCACGTTTACACTAGAAACAGAACAAAAAGAATTTTACATACCTCCTTGTAAGCATTTACTGCTATTCTTATACACCACTTCCAAATTATTGCATGTATAAATTTATCAAACTATGTACCTACTTAACCAAAATTCTTCAAATTTAACAGGTTTGTAAACTTCGATTTCAATAACCACTATTAAATTGGATTAGTACACATCAGACATTACGAAAGATGAACTTTTCACTAACACGAATTTGTTTAAACTTAATCAACATTAAATTTCCAAGTCTTTTAAACAAACAAACTGCTTGAATTAATACATCTCAGGCGGTAGCGTAAAAATTTGTTTAATTGTTAATTTGGTTAATCGTGACATAAAGGTCATTTTAGAACAAATCTTTCAGACATCTCTTTTCTCGTTCAACCATATCCTGAGGTGTGTTTTCCCTTTTCTGTAGTATCAAAACCGTGGACATCAGTTTGGTTGACAATGGTTGATGGCAATGTTTGATTTTTAACGTTTACTGTCTCCAGCCTTACTTTGTGGAACTCCATAATCATGAAATATAATATAAATACAAAGATTAGTTAAAGTTTCACAAGTTTTATTAATATCTTAACCTGACAATATTGTTTCGACACTTTGTGTCATTATCAAAGGTAGATAAGATTGATAAACAAACACGTTGCTAAGGATATATACATACAGAAGATAGGTAACTAGATACAATACATACAAAAACTAAATATTTAACACTTCTAATAAAGGAGAATTACTAAGCTCAGTTTGTTCATTCCTTAAAGGTACTGTGTGTTTATGTCTGTATATTTCAAAAGCTTCTAAAATCTCTAATTTGTGTTTGTTGTTGCAAAAATGTAAGAATTTAATGTTGTTTTGAGGTGTCATTGGGTGGTTCTGTTCCAAAATGTGTTTGGCATAATTCGATTTTTCTGGATGTTTAAGTCTATAAGAGCGTACGTGTTCTTTGTATCTTATGTCGAAATTTCTAAGTGTTTGTCCAATATAAACTGAGTTACAAAAAGAACAATTCAAACGATAAATGCCGGATTTCATGATATCTTGTGTTTTGTCTTTAGCATTGAATAAAAATGAAAAGGTGTTGGTGTTAGTTTTATAGGTTATTTTGTAACTGGTGGTTTTTCTTAGTATAGTTGCAATTTGTTCTGATATCTTGCCAAAGTATGGTATTGATATGTAGTTTGTGTCTTGTATTTGAGTGTCCATTGGAAATATTCTTTTGATAGCTAACCTATAATCTTTTTAGAATTAGAATTAGAATTAGTAGAAAAACTACAGAACATACATCTTTCAGCACATTCAAAACTTGTAAGCTTTGACATTTGTAACATGTTTTCAAAGATTCCAGCACAAGACTGTATTCCTTTGTTAGATAATTTCCTAGTTAATAGTAATGTAGAATTAGTAAAAAGATTAGAGTTAATTCAATTATTTGATCTTTGTATCAGTCAAAATTATTTCACTTTTAATAATATAATATATTTACAGACAGATGGTTTACCTATGGGTAATTCTCTGAGTCCTCTATTAGCTAACATATTTATGGATAATTTGGAAGATCGAATATTTGAATTAGATTTTTCTAAACACATTATTTTTTGGTTTCGTTACGTTGATGACATTTTAGCTTGTTTTGACAGTTCTTTTGAGGTTATCAATGAGTTTTTAATTCTTATTACCAGTCTTCACACAAACATCACGTTTACACTAGAAACAGAACAAAATAGAGCTATTAATTTTTTGGATTTAACTATTACAATTAATACAAACAATGAATTTGATTTTTCCATATACAGAAAACCCACAAGCACAGACGACGTCACTATACCTAACGATTCATGTCATCATAAAATGCATAAACTAGCGGCTTATAGATCTTTAGTACACCGAGCTTTAACTACTCCAATGAAACGATCACATTTTGATAAAGAAATTTCAATCATCAAACAATTATCACATGCAAACCATTATAACCATAACATTATTGACACTTTAATTCAACAAAAAGATTATAGGTTAGCTATCAAAGGAATATTTCCAATCGACACTCAAATACAAGACACAAACTACATATCAATACCATACTTTGGCAAGATATCAGAACAAATTGCAACTATACTAAGAAAAACCACCAGTTACAAAATAACCTATAAAACTAACACCAACACCTTTTCATTTTTATTCAATGCTAAAGACAAAACACAAGATACAAAGAACACGTACGCTCTTATAGACTTAAACATCCAGAAAAATCGAATTATGCCAAACACATTTTGGAACAGAACCACCCAATGACACCTCAAAACAACATTAAATTCTTACATTTTTGCAACAACAAACACAAATTAGAGATTTTAGAAGCTTTTGAAATATACAGACATAAACACACAGTACCTTTAATGAATGAACAAACTGAGCTTAGTAATTCTCCTTTATTAGAAGTGTTAAATATTTAGTTTTTGTATGTATTGTATCTAGTTACCTATCTTCTGTATGTATATATCCTTAGCAACGTGTTTGTTTATCAATCTTATCTACCTTTGATAATGACATAAAGTGTCGAAACAATATTGTCAGGTTAAGATATTAATAAAACTTGTGAAACTTTAACTAATCTTTGTATTTATATTATATTTCATGATTATGGAGTTCCACAAAGTAAGGCTGGAGACAGTAAACGTTAAAAATCAAACATTGCCATCAACCATTGTCAACCAAACTGATGTCCACGGTTTTGATACTACAGAAAAGGGAAAACACACCTCAGGATATGGTTGAACGAGAAAAGAGATGTCTGAAAGATTTGTTCTAAAATGACCTTTATGTCACGATTAACCAATGATAAAAAGACGAATGTTACTTCTGTATTTAATATTTTTCGAGACCATACTTCAGCTTAAAATGTTTTTTCTCAGGTTATTAAATTTTTATGGCTATTGTAAACTGAGATAAATTGCATTCTTTATTTGTCAAGTGAGATTATAAATAAATATAAAATATTTTGATTTAAACTGTTAGTTTATTTGTTACACAAAAACTATACCTTTAAAGTAGAGAAAAGTGATTTGACGTTCGAAAATTGTAGCAATTTGTCACTAAAAGATCACATTGTTTTATATTTTTAATTTACTGCATTTCTTATATCATAATAATCAATGATAATGCCACTTTCAAGTAATTTGATTATGTATCAGTTATTATTAGTGTATGGGTCTCATATATGATAAAACACACGATGACGAGTATTAAGTATTATAAATTTTTATTTCAATTTATTATTATTTCAGGATAATTAAGAAATGGAGCAGTTATTACTAGATTTTATTAATGTTGTCTTCGGGACACACTTCTCGAGGGCAGCAATCTGGATACCGTTTTGAATTATCGGTCTCAGACAAATGACAACCTTCTGTAGGAACGAATGTTCCACAACTAAAAGCATAAAATCTAGTTAATTTTCCAGTGATGCGAAAATCAGCTTTGAAAGCTTACCCAACTCCTGAAATTTCTATTTTTCCTGGTTTAGCACTATCGCACTTTATCCTCGATGATGTGTCTGTCATCCTCTATACGACAGTAACCGGGTTTGTCTAAATAACAAAATGATGATTAAATGGGGTCAGTACAAACTATTCATATAATTTCTATTAGCAAAAATGTGTGATCATTAAACGAAAAAAATAGTAACTTTTAGATGATAAAAATGAAGTGAAATGAACAATAGTAATCTCGGAACATTTTAATTTATTATTAATCATGTTTATTAATGCATTGTTAGGTCAACTTCTTTATTTAAAATCTAAAATGCAAAGTGCAAACTTCTCAAACTTATTATGATGGTCTGTAAACAAAAAGCAAGAAATAAAGAGAGGGGTACAGTTTGGGAATATAGAAATGAAGTGTATAGTGATAAAATCGAATTCCTGAAAGCCCTTACGGATTGCTGAAATTATAAACAAAATAAAACTTTGTAATGTAAAAGATATAACAAAAACCTTTACGTATTCATTTTTAACAATTCTCGTTTGTTATTACTTATAAGTATGTAAATATAAAGTTATTATATGTTTTGCAAAAAAAACGTATTCTTATCAACATGTTACATAATATATATTTTGGTTAATTTTCTTTTGATTATTTATATTTCATCTACTGACTTATCTGTAATTTATATGATTTATCTCTTGTTTATTATTAATTGAAAATGAAAATATAACAAACAAAAACGCAATTCTATCATTTTTATAATTTTGGGTATTTTTTTCTTTTCGATTATTTTAATTAATTGACTGATTTATCTGTTGATTTATTATACATAAAAATAACAAAAACCAATGTTTTTATTAACATTGCTATATATTTTATTTAATTATCATTTAATCAATTGCTTCTGACGAATTGCCTGT
The DNA here is from genome assembly GCA_929113105.1 of Agrypnus murinus. Lineage (NCBI taxonomy): Eukaryota > Metazoa > Arthropoda > Insecta > Coleoptera > Elateridae > Agrypnus > Agrypnus murinus. The sequence continues at coordinate 23,383,197 of OV816026.1, forward strand.
TTGACCAATTATCTTAGATTCTTTTAATAGACAGTTATATTGTCTGATGTTGTCTTATAAGGTGCATGTGATAATTTATAATAATAATAGTCCCCTTTCACAGGCCATGAAGGCCCATTGGGGTATAGCAGGGTAGGCTGCTATTACTCTACTGAATTTATATTCCCTAGAACAGAAAGTTTAGCAGAAACGAGATTATTAACTAATTTAGATAATAAAGAAAATCAAATGGGACAGTATCCGCTATATTGTAGTTAAGAACTACATAATATGATTATAAAGGTTTTGTTCTCTTGTAAACCTCATCTGACGACATACTGCAATCTATTTTATTATACAAAATTCATAGCATCTTGTATGTAAATTACTCTCAAATAAGCCATACCCAGTTTAAACTTACACATAGAACTTTTGTTTTCTTAAAAAAATACTACTTTTTTTCTAGAGTATTTTATATAGTAATAGCATATTTTGGGGATTATTGGATCTTTTGAAACAAAGCAATTAAAAACAGTGATCCACTATAATAGAAATAATAAGTCAAGGTACATAGCTTGAGTACATGGTCTTAGTACTAAAATCGAACCCACACATGTAGATGTAAGTTTCGTTGTCTTGTGCTATGCATTTTTACAATTATTACTATTTTCGCCAAAAGTTCCATTCCTGTTGTTTGCAGTTTTCCTAAATCTGCTTGATTTAAGACCTCAGGCAACTTTCAAAGCTTACTTCATGAGGACCTTAGGTTTACAGCAAATCTAAATTTCATTTAAACGCGAGTTCTATTAAAAGTAATGAGAATGACTAACCTTGATAATCAGGATCGTGAGGGGTTAGTGAACAAATGACGGTTGCACTTAAGGCAACAATAAGAAGAAAAACTTTAAATATTTTTAATGAATGAGCACTTCTTAACCGAACAAGTTTCAGATTTTTTATAGTTTTGACTTCCGTAGAAAGCAATTTATATTTATGTATAGCAATTAGATAATATATAATATATCAGTACAAAATATTTTGATACCAAAATTATTTCTATTACTTCATTATTGTAATCACCAGTTATTAATAATCAGGCTGACCTAATAATGTGATATTTGCTTATGTATTTTCATTAAGTTTGTCATAAACATTTTTGTGTTATTTATAGTTTTTACGGATGTTATATTCTCCATTTTCAGATTACAATTAAGTTTCTCATAGTAAAATCTTATTATAACTGTTTATCTAACTCTTTTTTTAATCACACCTCTGCAACCCGCGTTTTAAATATCTGAGAGTTTAGAGAAAATTTGCATAAATTCTTCAGTTGTTGGGAAAAACGTACAGGATGTCGAGATATAATCAACGAACTCTAAACGTCATTAAGTTAATTGTAACAATCTTAAATCTCTGGTTAACATTAATTGGAGGCTAGCCGGAAGTATATCAGACATTGAAGAACTGACCGTAAGTAATTGTTTATATGCTAGAGCGAGTTATTTTTTTAATCACTCTCAAGATTTTAAGTTACGCTCTACAATAAACAAATGCATTTTGCAAATAATAACGAATTATTATACGTGTTTATTATTAAACTAATTACATTATTCAAACCAGAATTTCTTGCTTATGTACCTTGTATACTGTTAAAGATCTGTTAAAGAACTGGAGGCTAATTTATTGTATTTGCATTTTACAAATTAAGTTTCCTATTTGTTAAGTTTTATTTCTCAATTAGACTTAACCCATTTTAGTTGTTGGAAAATATTACTGCATTTCTTAGTGGTTGGTCAATTTATTGTTTCCATTTTACACCGTTAAGTTAAGAGTAATGTTTCTAAATAGCTCTTTACATTATTGAGAGCAACGAACTATTGTGTATTTTTTATTCTCAAGCCCTTTTAGTCTGGTAGAGTAGTATTGAAGTATTATTATAGGTATCTTCTTTTATCAATCTATATACTGATGTTTACTAGTTCTGTGATCTATCAAATACAAGCATTTACTATCTGGAGAAGTTAGTGTTGATAATGTCAAACATTTGATTGAAGATTGGCTGTAAAAGATATTTTTGCACCATTGCAATCAGAAATTGAGGTTTCATTTTGAATTAATAATCTTATATAATATATTTAAATCGATAGTTGTCGATTATTATTTTACCGGTATTATGCGAGGAAAAAGTTTTGAAAGTTTTTCAGGTTGCCAGATGCTATCTATCTAATTAAATTGATTTAATTAATAATATTCTTCTTTAATATTAAGAATTATTTTTTAATTTTCATTACACTTAAACTGGGGTTTATTTTAGTACCAATTTATTTGCATCTATTTCTATTTTATGATGGGTTATTGAATACCTATGTTATATACAGAGCGTAAATTAAGTATTATTTATTATTTATTAAAACCCAACTATTACTCTATTTAAGATTTTCTCTCTTTAATGAAAAACTAACTGACTTTAGTCTCATATTACATTTGTAGGAGGACAAAACTCGATCAGCATCATTAAATATCCACAAAAACAACCTAATAGTAAATATCTAATTACACTTAACACTAAATATTCTAACATTATGAAGTATAATTTTAAAAATTAATTAAATTTCTCGGACATTCATTCTTACGTAAATTCAATTGTTTCTATCTTATTTTATTATCAAAATTTCGATATGTACAGGCATTATTTAAAAAATATTAGTATACACAAACTAGATAAAAAATATTAGTATACATAAACTAGATAAAAAATAATTCACAAATGCAACAATAAAATGTTGGTATTGCAATCTAAGATAAATATTACGTAACTTAGGTACATCATGCTAAAATCCATAAACGGGCGTGCATTATAAATGAATCTCCCTGTATAGTATGAGCAAAAAGTAGCTCCATCAAAGGTGCTTTTCGAATTTTGAACTCATGTGTATTATAACACCAGAAAATTTTAACAACTGTCACTGTCAATGGATAAAATTATTTTGTCTATTTCGCGTATACAAAGGTTACTTTGTGACACTGTTTTTGCGAAAAACAGTTACACAAAGTGCTACTTTGTGCAACTGGAAGTAGTGATTTTTTTATTTGTAAGGCTGGCAGTAAGTAAATTTTGCTGCCAGCCTACTCTGTCAGTGTGTCTGTGATAGGTACTAATAAGTATTCATTAACTGACGCCGTTTTGAAAATTTGAATGTTATGATGCTCAGAAATAACAGCGAGAATAATAAAACATACTTATTTTTATTATAAATAATTATTTTGATAAGACAATCATGTACTCAATCAAGGTTTTACTGTTTCTATTACAATAAACATTTTTTATCTTATATTAGAAGAAACAACTAAGCTGTCACCTTTTTTTAAACTTGAATTTTTCCTGCCTACGTGATTTTTTCAAAATGACAGTGGATGTCATTGTATGCGTTATCAGTTATTACCAACATTACCACATCGAAAATACCCGCGTGTACATTTTCCCATTTCTTTAAAGTAAATTGTAAATTAAGGCGAAATAGACAAAGTAGTATGTAAAACACGTGTTACAATTCCTTTTTGTAATACTCGTATATTGCTTAACTCGCCGCCTCGCGGCTCGTTAAGCAAACTTATACTCGTATTACAAACATCGTCATTGTAACACTAGTTGTACAATATACTATTGTTTAATTGATTGAGTTACTTTTTGCTCATACTATAGTCAAATTTAGATTTTCTTACAAAAGAGACAATATACTCGGTTTATTGTTGTTACTACGGTTACTATTTAGTAAGATTATTATCAAAATTTAAAAAGAATACATTGCTAGAATTTATTAAAACCATGCTTAGCATAATTCAAAAAATTCTAATTTTCAAATGAGTGTGGGAATCTTAACTTAATAGTAATCTCAAATATTTAATTCTTTTAATTGCAATAACTTACCCTGATTTTTAGTATCAAGTGAAATTTTTGCGCAACTAGCAATTGCACTAAGAGAAACAATAACAACAAAAAGTTTAAATACGTTTAATGAGTATGTTTTATTTTAGCAAAATTGTCAGGTGCGTTAAATGCTTTATAACATTATCAGTTAACGGAAGTCCGAGTCTTTTATAATGTTTCTGACATGTTTATCCAATTAATTCTCATTAACTTTGTTATTAAACGTTGCTAATTCATAACACTTATTCATATACGAGGATGAATTGATAAATCTCCGGCCTAACCCATATGGGATACAAATTTTTGCAATGTTTTTACGGCATTTTATTTTTTCATAATTTATCAGTATGGCTGTGAAATAACAAAAATTTCTGTCAAACAATAATTGTTTGGCAAGTTGTCAAAGTCGATAAAGTTTTGTGTGGTGTTAAAATGGAAAAAGCTGAAATTCGTGCGGTTATTAAATATTTTCACATTAAGGGTTTTCCCCAAAAGAAATCAAAGCTGAGCTAGACGGGACATTAGGCGAATCTTCTCCTTCCTATAGCACAGTTAAAACCTGGGTTGCGGACTTTAAACGGGGTCGCAAAAGCACAGATGACGCACCGCGTTCAGGAAGACCGAAAACTGCCACCACAACGGAAATTGTCGAAAAAGTTCATAGAGTTGTGTTGAATGATCGGCGATTGAAGTTGGCTGAAATAGCAGATACCCTGGGCATTTCAACGGAACGAACATATCATATCCTAACCGAAATTTTGGGAATGAGAAAGTTATCGGCACGTTGGGTGCCGCGGCTGCTCACAGTGGAACAAAAGCTGACTCGCAAAACAGTTTCAAGTGAGTGTTTAGACTTGTTTAATCGAAATTCAGTGGACTTTCTGCGACGGTTTGTAACAATGGATGAGACGTGGATTCATCACTACACACCCGAAACAAAGCAGCAATCAAAACAGTGGACTGCCAAAGGAGAACCTGCTCCGAAGAAAGCCAAAACAGTTCCGTCAGCCGGAAAAGTTTTGGCTTCAGTCTTTTGGGACGCCAAGGGAGTACTTTTCGTTGATTATCTTCAAAAAGGTAAAACAATCAACGGAGTATACTATGCTACCTTACTGGATGAATTAAAAAAAAATATTGAAGAAAAACGACCTGGATTAGCAAAGAAAAAAATTCTGTTTCACCAGGACAATGCACCTTGTCACAAGTCGGCAATTGCCATGGCAAAAATCAATGAATTGCAATTTGAATTGTTACCCCATGCCCCTTATTCACCAGACTTAGCCCCATCGGATTTTTATTTATTTCCAAACCTAAAAAAATTTCACGCTGGAAAGAAATACGAGTCCGATGAAGAAGTGATTGCTGCCACAAACGCCTATTTTGACGAGTTAGAAGAAAAGGCTTATAGGGACGGTATAAGAGCACTTGAACAAAGGTGGACCAAGTGCATTGAACTCGATGGGGACTACGTAGAAAAATAAAATTTTTGTTAACCTGATATTCTTTTGTTTTATTGCCTAGGCCGGAGACTTTTCAATTTATCCTCGTAGCATTTTTTAAATTTCACGGATAAATTAAACCATACAAAGAATTATTGATTTAAAATTAATAAACATTCATGAACATGGCAAACAAATACAGTCCAACTAAGAGCATACTTGTAATAACTTTCTTCTTAAGATTTTAGTAAAAACTTATATTATGCGATTAGTAGTTGTAAACTTACATGATAAGAGTTTTATTGAAGTCAATGTTGAAAAACAGTAAGTAAAAAAAGTTTAAACACCTTTTCCTAAAATAAATAAGCATCAACCAAAAGAATATTAAGCGACAAATTAAAAAACAAAATATGGTCTTTGTTGTTCTTCGTTTCTTATCTCACATTGTAAATTGCCGTCGCAATTTTTTAAGCAATAATAACAAACAATTAGAGTGGCGCCCCCTATAATATTATTTATTTATTCCTGCGCTTAATTTGAAATTAGTGAGACTGTATAATTAAAACCCCACGACACCTAAAAATGATTTGATTAGGTAGATAATCAGAGCCGGAGCTTTATTGCATAAATATATTTTTTTTATGTTTCAGAAGCTAATGGTACTAATGGATTTTCCCAATCGCGTAGTTTTGTGTGGTAGTTATAATTTATGTTTTTATGTTGTGAGATATCTTTATTGAAACATAAGTAAAAACTCATTCTAAGAATAAAATCCTGCATCAATGGAAAAGGCACTACGGAAGGAACACCACACCAGCCCACGAAGATAAAAGTAGAAGATAGAAGATAAAAAAGCCGAAATATAAAGAGGTGCAGAGAGAACATTTACACAAATCGCAGTAAGTAATGCACGAAAGAGTACGATATCCTTTATATGATAAGTTTTCTACTGAAACAGTAATCAACTAATGGTAAACAACCCTGGCCCGTTATATCGCTATTAATGTATCTTTAGTAGAATCTCAGAGCTTTCGTATCAACCGTCCAAGTAGATAGATATACAGCAATAGAAAGGTAAAAGTAAATTGTAAAGAGTTGAGTATGATTTAAAAGCGCTTCAGCTCAGTACTTGTGACACAGTAAGTAAAATACGAATAATAGTACTGTAACTAGAATCACTTTTTAAATTTAACTTTTGGAATTTAAAATAAAACACAAAACAAAAACTTTACCCAAAAAATAAGGTTTTGTTCAGTAGCTACACTATTTTTATGTCTAAAATTTTTTAAATATTCAATTAAATGCATATTTAAATTGAAAACAAAAACTGTAAAATTTCAAATTGAAATTTTACACAATGTAGTAAAAAGCTGTTAATATATGTATGCCAATTATTAATTCCAATTACCTACACAGCTACTATATCGCTGTTATCGTGAGAACATAACTCTAGGGACGTTTTGAGTTTTATTCATATCTACTACATGTGTATGATGAAATTACTTTTAAATCAGTTATTAAATTATAAATGAATATTAATTGCAAAAATAACGAGCTTTGCAGGCCTATTATCGATCCTTTATTGGAATGATATTGGACAAAATATGATTCGATGAAATAATGATTTGGTTTAATTTTTTACTGCAACGTCCTTTGATGTAAGTACTTAATTGCTAGTTAATTCATCAGATTGTCATTTAAATAAATCCTTTTGAAATTGATTCACTAATAATAATAGTAAACTACTGATTAATAAATTCGCTACTATGAAAGTGGCTAATACAATGGGCTCCTATTAAATTGTATAAAAATAATTGCTTTTATTTAATTGGAGAATGTCATTTAACTTGATATTTCACAATGAATATGTGGAACTTTAATAGGAATAGAGTATAACATACTGATTTCGTGTTTCTTTAGTTGTTAAATTATATTATTTGATACAAATAGTGTCATGATGGACATAATAAGTAATCAGAGTAAATGTGATATCACAATTAAGTAAATAGTACAATGTTTAGTTTTTATATAAAATATAAATTTTTAGGATTTTATTTATAAATATTATTAGCAAATCTTTTGTGCTATTGTTTGAACCAATACACTGCTAATTTGCGGGTTAAGATCAGATCAATAAATATATAGTATTAAATATGTATAACCCCGTACAGCCTTGATTGATTTATTTATAATTATTATATTGGCACAAAAACACATCTGATATCTTATAATAAAATGCTTAATTTATGTAATTTGAGTTATTCCACCCGTGACAATTTCATAATAAAAAATACATATATAAAAACATATGTAACAAGTGTTGCCTATCTATGAGACTTTAACAGCATAATATTATTATAATCAATTAGAGATTTATTCATTAAGGACTGACAGGACAATTTATGGAAACTTTGAACTTTCATTTTCATTGAACATAATATAATTAAATAAACTTGGCGACGAGTGCTTTGCCTACGCGACTTTTATCCTTACAATAAACTGTTATTATTTTTTCCGTAACCAGTGCGCTGTTCTTTAAAACTTAGAACCATCAGAAGTGTAAGAGCCTATACTACAACTTGTATATAAAGCAATGTTTTGATGAAATGCTTAGTTTCCGAGATATAAGATTTTAAATGAATCTATAAGATTTCTGTAATTCACGGAGCATGTGATTAGTATTAGTTCACTTAACTGTTTATAATTTCCTTGATAACAGAACCTTTCAAGTCAGAGTTGGCAATGTCTTATCTGAAAATTTGGATATTCAAAACGGGACTCCACAAGGTTCTTCACTAAGTGCCCCTTTGTTTCTCATAGCTATACAAGGAATGTTGGCATCCATTGATACAACTGTTCGACACTGTGCCTATGCAAATGATATTGTGATATTTAAATTTAGAAAGTCTTTTAATAACATTGAAGTATCCTTGCAAAATGCACTTACTAAGCTCGGAGGCCACCAAGAGAGGATTCCAAATTTCAACAGAGAACACATTCTTGCTGCACTTCTGTCGTAAACGAAGTACCTGTCAACAAGAACATTCTTTCCAAATAAATTTGGTACTTGTAAGAAATGTAGATAATGTTAGTTAGTTAGGCCTCATACTTGATACTAAACTTACCTGGACATTACATATTAGTAACTTGAAAGCTCGATGCAATAACGTTCTAAGTATACTTAGACGTTTAGCAAACATAAATTGAAGATCTGATCAACAAACGCTACTGATGTATAAATTTATGGTTTTGTCCCGTATCGATTATGGTTGTGTTGTATACTCATCTGCTAGACCTTCCCGTTTGCGAATGTTAAAATCATTACATAACACTGACAATCGTTATATAACGGGTGCTCCAGTCCTAGTCCAGCAGAAAGTTTGTATAGAATTACGTCGCAAAAGGTTATTATTGAACTACCGTGCGCCATCACTATTTCGTACACACAACCACTTAGGAACAACTTTTTTTAACAGCGCTCTCTTGAACATCTATGAAGTAAAACAAACGCGTTCAAAACCGGCAACAGTTAAATCCGCTGTGGCCTCCAGGTCATGGAAAGTACCTAAGTCTGGCTTTTATCTAAACACCTTACTTAAAATTGCCCCATGGACTACACCAGCGATAGACATTCGTCTTGATCTTCAGAAATATAAAAAATCTGAAACAGTCAGCAATGCCATCAAAACGGATTTCCAAAATATACTCCACACTTACAGGCCGTGTAACCTGCTATATAGAGATGGATCCAATACAGCGTCAGCAATGAGCTGAGAGAGACGCAGTAGTCAACGGCAACAATGTATTTTCCACACTTTTCTAGTGTATTTACATCTGAAATATATGCAATATTCCAAGCACTATCTATATGTCATGAGTTAACATCACCTACTCAAATAATCTGTTCAAATTCTATGCCATCCATATTATCAATACGCAACAGACTTAGTAAGGAAGCTTTAGTGCAAGACATATATGCATTATTAGATAATCTAGCTATCGAAGGTAAACGTATTGTGTGCATATCGATACCAAGCCACATTGGCATCTCTGGAAACGAGAAAGCCAATTAAGCTGCAAAATTGGCAACAGCTCAGGTTCAGAATGATGCTGATGTGGTCTGTCCAAACGATGCGAAAATATATATTAAGCATAAATCTGAGCTTCGTTGGCAAACAGTGTGGGATACCAGGAATAACGCCATAAAAGAGATTAAACCCAGTATCAAACTGCAATCTTCTGAAACGGTACTAACATGTAAAGAACAAGCAATGCTCTGTCGTTTAAGAATAGGTCATACTTGCTTAACGTTAATTAACTTTCTATTAACTGCTGGGGACACACCTAATTGTCCTACGTGTATGACTCCTCTCACCGTTGAATATATTCTAATAGAATGTAGATAATATATTAACCATAGAAGAGATTGTAAATTACCCGAGACATTAGAAGAAGTACTAAGCAATTCTAAAATAACTTAAAATATCTTAAAACTACTACAATTTTTACGCAGCACAAATTTAATTTCTAAATTGTGAGAATCTGGCCTGTGATTAAGAAAAATATTAGCTGTGATATTTTATAATACAACAGACCTGGAAATTGATATAGGTTCACCTAGAATATTGATATAATTTTTGAAATATTTTTGTTAAAACGTAACTTACCGTAAAACCACTTTAAAAGCTTATTTAGTAAACATTTTTATGTGTTCTCCTACCTTTTCAAAACATTTGCATGTTTGGTACAAAAGGTAATAACATTTAAAGATAAAAGTGAAAGATTTTAAATGTTTGTAAATTAGAAATTGAAATAAGTTCACTAATTAAAATTCACCATTTATTAAACATTAAATTATTAAAACCAAAAAAAACATTAATTTAATAACCAGTAGCACTACTATTATGGTTAATGGTTTGAAAAATTTGATTGTTGATGCTTAAGACGAGATGATTAAGCTCATTGATAGTGACATTACCAAGGCCTGCAAAATGGGGCTCCTAAGATTATTTACAGTGTGGAAAGGATCATTTCTACTGTGAATCTTTTGAACGATAATGTCCCACACGTTTTCCATTGGATTAATGTCCGAAGAGCATGATGGCCTGTCTAAGGTTGGGATTTGCGACGCTACCAACCCTGCTCTTGTGTTCTGATAGAAGTAAGCAGGTGCCTATCCTGTTGAAAAATTACATTTTCATGCTCATGATCCTCATAATAAGGAATTCACTTGCCATCCATGTTAAAGGAAATGCAATCCGAAGCTTGTTTATTCCGTTAAACCCAGCCTAGATTATTAGGCAGCAACCATCAAAGTTTCTACGTGAAGCCTCAATGGTTTCTTTCATAAGTCATGCCAATAATCACGAAACCCGTCAGGTCAGTCAAAATTAAATTTTTTTTCTCTTCGCTCCAAATTATCTAAAAATACCTTTTTTTATTAATTTAAACAACAGGAAATATTAAATGTGCTATTACTTTTGTCCAATCAGGTTTTCAGCTGTAAATTGCAAACATCTTTCTTTTACGGAATAAACAAGCCTTGGATGGCATTTCGTTTGACATGGATGGCAAGTGAATTCCTTATTATGAGGATCATGTGCATGAAACCGTAACTTTTCAACAATATAGTCACCTGCTTACCACTGTCGGAACACATGAGCAGGGTTGGTAGCACCACAAATCCCAACCTTAGACTGTCCCATCATACTCTCCGGACATTAACCCAATGGAAAACGTGTGAGACATTATCGTTCAAAAGATTTACAGTGGAGATGATCTATTCCGCACTGTAAATGATTGTAGGAGAGCTATTTTGCAGGCCTCGGTAATATCACTATCAATTAGCTTAATCAACTCGTTTTAAGCATGAACAATGAAATTTTTTAAATCATTAAATATGATGGTGGTGCTACTGATTATTAATTTAATGATCTTTTATGATTTTGATAATTTAATGTTTAATAAATGGTTAGTTTTAATTAGTGAACTTATTTCAATTTCCAAGTTACAAACTTAAAAGTTTTCACTTTTATCTTTAAATGTTATTACCTTTTGTACCAAACATGCAGATGTTTCGAAAAGGTAGGAGAACACATAAAAATGTTTAGTAAATAAGCCTTTAAAGTGGTTTTACGGTAAGATACGTTTTAACAAAAATATTTCAAAAATTATATCAATATTCTAGGTGAACCTATATCAATTTCCAGGTCTGTATATATTTGTTTTATAACTATATACACATTTTATTATTATTTTATTTATTTATGTCTGTTTTATGTTTTGTTTTATTTATTTCCCTTCTTTATATATGCCCGGTTTATCTATTCACGCATGGGCGCCAATTATAACATTTGCTTTTTACTTACTCTACTCATAATACCAAAAAATCGTACATTTGGACAGTAACTGTGCCATACACGAAAATCTTACTTACTAAAACCAAAGAAAGATACTTACTGTACACATGCACCGGCGGAGATCTCTTTTTGACAAATTATCCATCAGCGTAGGTACTGGTTTCTTAAGCTCATAGATTGTAAAGAAGAAATAAGGTTTATTGAAAAAATAATATGGCCGCCATCCACTTGAAGTCAGTACATGATCGAAATCCTCAAGTGAAAAAATATTTCGATTAAATTGATTGAAATGAATAACTAACTAATCTTAATTAGTCAGGTTGACGTTAAAGCAAGTTAATGTAAGTGAATAACTTCAACATATGATTGGACCAACATTATCATAACCATGTTTATTTTTAATTCTCATTTATTCGTAGATCAAAACCTCTTGTTTTTATTAAAAACACTCGAACCATATTTTATTTAACGTGATAAGAGAGATCCCTTTAAATATAAAGAAGTATATGTCATAACAATAGGTACATATAAGATCTTATTAACTGAGACAACTTACTTAAAAATAGTGTTCATCTGCTATCCTTAATAGATTGTAAAATCTATATAAACGCAAAATCTCACAACACTATATTGCCTTTTTTATTCACTTTAACCTACAGGCACCAAGTGCTTAACACTTTTCGCTGAAGGAAGAATTGTGAATCCTGGCAAAGATGCTGAAGATACTAGTAACTGGATTTAAGAACTACTGTTTGCTAGAATTATGTCTTTAATAACTTGGCAATTGCCACTTGATACTAAAAATTTATAGTAAACTATAAACTAGTTAACTCATAAAATTTCAAGAAAAACGTCCGTTATTTACTGGTTTTCATGTTAACACCATTTTTAATTACCAAAAGGTTGCATTGTTTTAACGTAATAATATTTCGATCCGTCACAAATCCTGCAAATCCACTATATTAATATTACAATGGAATGAAGTTTATGTATCTTGAAATTTTCAAATGATTAGTGAATTTCCTTCATAATCTTCAACTGACAGTACACTGGATTAAGTGTTAATTTTATTAACACGACGGACTAAACTGTAATGCAATGCACTAAGCTTTCGTGTATTGTAAACGGAACGAAAATAAACCAACGATATCGGAAACTAACTTTTTCGCACTTTTTAGACCGTATCATCTTTCTATTTTAAACTATAATTGCAGCGAAAGCTGAATAGAACGCCTTGGGGCGAAAGCCCCTAACTTGGGCTCTGAGAGCCGCGGTGAGACTATCTGTCTCAGACTAGACTGAAAAACTTCTCCCGGAATACAAAAATTGTCCCTGCTTGCTAATTCAAAAAAAGGAACATAAACACCCTATCGAAAACTAAAGTGACACATTTCGCGCCAATGAGACAATACGTCTAGGATATTACTTATTTTATTTTATTAATGGACGGTATTATAAAACTTTTTATTTCCTAAATAAAATTTACTTTGAGAATAAATTAATTTATTCTACCAATTTGCGTATTAAATTGATAAGACCAAAAATACTTTCTCACGGGAGGTGTGATATAAAAAATAGGACAGACTTGTTCTTATCAGTAATTTTTGAAGAATCTATTGCGGTGTTGTCAAATCACCGTATTGAAAATTTTATCAACAACGGAACGGAAACGTTAAAACAAACATTTTTATATCGGATTTAAATCAAAAGAGGGACATGCTATGTCATGGACATAATTAATATAAAGGCTATATATAGGACCATAGTTAGGTTCATTAATACTTAAATTAAAAAATAAGAATAAAAATTTTATGCAAACATAACCTAGCTTTTTTATGCATAATAATAATAGGTTTCATTTTCAGAAAAAGGATATCATTCAGTTAGATTGCTTGATTATAAATACGTTTATGCAACCCATGTTACGCTTTGGGACGGTTTCCCACTTGCAAGGAGGAAGTAATTTCCATATTTAAATTTCCAGATTACGATGTTTAACGTTAGATAGATTTTTCTATATTCCAGGAGACCAGTTCAAGTTCACCTTGTTGTTTAGCTGAAAATAGATTAATTAGGTCAATCTTGTTGTGACTTATACAATACAATTAACTTTTGAATTTGTTTATAAGATCTCTGATCATTTCAATTAATGAAGGTTTTTAATCCTGTCGCTCGTGTTAATATGACTCTTATAGACTCTTATCCTGTTTTATCTCACCATTGTTTTGATGTAAGTGCTTAGAGTACTGTATGCTGGACATTCTGATCATAAATTGATTAATGTTGATTTTATATTTAAGTTGGAATTTGTATATGCATCAATTGGTTTATCTATTGCAGTTCGTACTGTAAAAATTATGTTTGTATTAAATTGCAAAGATGTTTCTATGGAGAAACAAATTATATTACTTGTATCATGTATTCCTGTAACTAGCTTGTAAAGGATGAACCTTGATTTGTTGAACTTTATATGTAATTAGATTGTAACGAGATGTGTACATTGTAAATGGTTTTTCTTGAATATCTTCGTTATGATACATTTTGGGACAATGAATGTATTATACTTTTTTGATCTTTGTTTCAAGGGCTACAATCCTGTAATAATAGATTTAGGATTAGTGACAATTAATAACAGCTGTGCCGTATTAGTGACGTCACAAGCTTGCTTGGTGCTTCGTTGTTTTGAAAAAATGTCATAGTTTTCTTTTGTTCTGGCATAAAATATATAAGCTGGAGCAAATTGTAACAAAATCAGTCGATAAAAAGTACAACGCAGAACCTATGCTCGACTCCGGATAGAATCTGTAATTAATTTGAGGTTATACTTCAATCATATGTTTTTTTGACGTAAATGTCACGTATTAATAAAGTTTAAAATAAATTAAAGTGTTACCTGAACATTTTTAAAAGGATTAAAAGAAGATTTAATAATTGTGCAACATTTATATAAAGTGAACGTGATTGTTTAAATAAATTCAAGTGAATTTATTTTTTTTGACATCGATCTACATATTGATATTTTATAAACAAGAAGTCAGCTGATTGGTTTCGTCGCAGTGTTACCAATAAAAGATTAATTTTTAAAAAGGGAAATTATATCGTAATATACAAGGTTGGTCATAATAAATGATTCTTGTTAATTTCATAAATAATAATTAACTTGTAAAGTTCATCCTCAAATATAAAACTATTTGGTTTAGTTCATTAAGTTCTTTTGAGAATTTATTTGATTTCAATAAAATAAAATAACAAAATTTCTTTTAAATAAAATTTATTTATATTTGATAAACATTTTCATTTATAGATAACGTTTTATTTGTGTTGGTCTGTTCAAACGAATGACCGTTCTGCCCCTATGTCAGGTCACTACAATTATTTCCAACGTTTGAGCAAACCTGAGAATTTATTTCTCAATTATCAATTGTATTATTTTGAATAACATTTTTTTTACATTGACTTTTTTTTCGAATTTTTATTTTGTTCTTTAAATAAAGTTTATGTGCTTTCAATTTTACATATGTGTTTAATTGATGCTAATACAAGCATCCAGTGTTCTTTCCTTTTAAATTCAGATTTTAGCAGCAGTTGTCCAGCCTGCAGGAGCTTTAGTGTCTACAATATAAGTATTTCTTCCTTTCCAGGCATAAAAGTAAATAAGAGTCTCGTAATTCAAATATTTTATGCTTTACTGAGCAAACCTGAGCTAGCTGAGAGGAATAAAGAAAAATATCTGTGGTGTATTCTCATCTCAATCCACCGTATATAATTTATGTTTATATTTGGAACGGTGGAAATATTTTATTTTACTTTCAGAACACCGCACTATAAAGCAGACATAAAATAAGCACGTAGCGGAAACATAAGTAGGTTGAAATGCATTTATACGTATTATTTTATCTATGAAACAATTTTTATCTCGATATTTTCAGGGCTAAAAACAAATGTATCTGCTTGAGAAGGCTTGAAAGCCTTTTACAGCTGCTTCTACGTTACCTAAAAACATTATTATGAACTGAATAAATTTTGCAATTTTAAACTAACAAAATTATTTATATATACAGGGCCGTACTAAGATTATTCTTAATAAATACACTTTCAGTTGTATTAAAATGGATCTTGAAATTTTAGCACGTTACAATACGTATGTACTATATATTTTAAATATTTTATACTTTTTCTTACTTAATTTAAAAACGCCTGATTGATATCTATTTTGCTAGACTCATGAAATCATTTAATTTCATGTTCGTATTTATGTACTGAGCATTACTGACCCTTTACATCAGTAATGCAGATTCGATAATGTCTATATGGCAGATGCGACAAATGACCCTGGTAGTCGAGTCGCTTAAATATAATTTAAAAAAAATTTGACTTGTTATTGGTCATTGAATATGCCACTTTAAATTGCAAAATTCGAAACAAGCAAATTGAAAATGTAACAATTGTTATCTATTCTATAGCATTGCGTACATTGTTTTATTGCAAAAAAAACTATTTTACTGTAAATGCGATTTGCAATCAAAAGAGGAAGTTAATTAACGTTCATAAAATAAATAAAAGTACTTTTTGATGTCCTTTCCATGCCGCCTAATATACATAGAGGTTAAATACTAACTGAAAATGTAGATGAAAAATCTTTACGAGTGTGCTTTCCGGCATCATATCGATAAAAGCTGTTGTTCCATGCCATTGACACGAATCTTTTCAGCAATAAAGTCGAGACATAAACATCATGTTTCAATGTTTCATCTCAATAAAATTTAAAAACAATTCAAAAGTACGAATGGGACAAAATGGAGTTCGCAAAGACTATGAATTAATATTTTTTATAATAAACTACTCTCAAACAAAAACATTTTTTGTGTATTTCCAATCACTTTTAAATATTGACTGTAATAGCAATACATGCTTTGAAAATAGAATTATGATTTAGAAGTTATTTAGTTTAAATAAAATACTTGAAATAATAAATAAGTACCATTTTTAATCGTTAAATATTGCTATACGACAGAAGATGTCTATTAGTTCTAAAGTTAATGTTAGAATGAACAAATGCTTAAAGTTGGTTATGATGGTCGTCACAACATGATAAAATTTATTCTACTTAGCGCATTAACAACAAAATATCTTGACAAAAAAAATACTTGTCCTAGAACAGTGATGGCGAACCTTTTTGAGAAGTGGGTCAAATTTTGGTCATTATTTTTTTAATACTAGCCCGTGGGTCACTAAGTCAGTGGCGTCACTTGGAGGGGGGAGGTAAAAAGGGTACCAATAATTTGGAAATACCGAAAATTTTCTAACAGAAAAACTTGACAATTGACCTTTTTTTTTGTTCTCACTTGTAAAATCCTCTAAAACGGTTTACGTTTCCTTTTCTTTTACAACATTTACTTTTGCAAGTGAAGAGCAAAATTCGACATTAGATATTTATACTTTAATTTTTTAATATTTTCGATTGTCTGTTTTCTCTTTTATGATATAAAAAATAAATTGATAAAAATCAACGCGTGGGTCATTTAAACGGCCCTCGTGGGTCAGTGTTTGACCCGCGGGTCATAGGTTCGCCACCACTGTCCTAGAATATACTGGAACGGATGCTTGCAGTGTGTGGTGATGATACCCCAACAGTTTCGGTGAGTGCAAAAATCCCCGATAAATTTTTCTATTCCTGCGTTTTTGTTTCCTACTCGTCCATTTAATCCCCTATAACTAATATCCTACTCCTTCATCTCTTCCTTCTTGTAGTTGTTAAAAAATTATCTTTCCGTCCATTTTCGTTCTTTCCATATGCTACTATTACAGTCCATATTGCATCGCCTTTTAAATAATGCCATTTAACCTATTTGGTACTATTACT
Source organism: Agrypnus murinus (assembly GCA_929113105.1). Lineage (NCBI taxonomy): Eukaryota > Metazoa > Arthropoda > Insecta > Coleoptera > Elateridae > Agrypnus > Agrypnus murinus. The sequence continues at coordinate 23,400,765 of OV816026.1, forward strand.
ACTTCCATCTCATGTTTCTCTCCCTCTTTCTCATAAACTAGAGTCTAGAATAGCCAGCACCGCTTATGCATTCTAGTCATACCTTTTCCTTTCTTTCTTGTTTCGAAGTTCATTATTTCGAATATATAATTCGCTGCGTTTTTAATTCAAATATGGTATAAAGAAGAGAAGATTTTCGCATTGGTACGTATCATGGTTGATTTTAATTTATTTAATATCCCCAACAGCTAAATATGATGTTTATTTCAGGTTACACATTTAAACACCAGGTATCACTTGTGCAAACTATACTACAGTTCGCACAAGTATCAAGTTTTCCTTTCAGTCACGTATTTGAACCATTTTCTGGTATTGTAGTATTGTAGAAACTAAAGAGCTAAATAAAAGTATATTCTTGGAAGCGCGCTAATAAATTTGTTTTATCAAAAACAAAGCATTTTATGATTCCTCTTCAGGCAAATAATTAATTTATCTTTAGCCAAACCCTCTTCTACAATGAATGTCCACAAACGAATATATGGTTTTCAACACATATTTTACATTTTATGAGACATGATTATATTACAGTTGAGGTTACATTATGATAAAACTTTTATGGGACCGAATATTTTAGTTGTCTGCACCTTGTGATAAAAATATGAGAAAAAATTTGGACTAACTTTGTTATTGATGATTATGTCATGATCAACGTGCAGTTGGAACTTTCTGGAATATAATCGCCTCTTTGTAAATTTTAAAAAGGAGATGAACATTTTCGGTTGCGGATAGCGAAGTGACGGAGTTGAAAGTAGTGTGAATACACACGCGTTTCGAAGCGGGTTGCCCGGCATGCAACTAACAGCCGTGCAGTTTTTCGCGTTGTAATCTTTTTTGTGACTTGTTTAGTAAAATTCCAAAAGAGAATTTCAGATTTTCGGCTTGGTTTTGTGTTTTTTAGCAATATTATCGTATCGTCGAGTTTATTGCTTCAACCTTTATTGGGATTCGAGTATTCTTGTATTCAATTTAGAAGTTTCCCGTTTTAGCGTGATCTAATGTTGATCCCACTCTCTGTAAGAATTTCTACACAGAACTTAAAGTTAGTTATCATGATCGAAACTATATTACACCCGGCGGACTGTAAAAAGACAAGACGCTTACGATAACTAACGCTCTTTTGTCGTTGCATGCCACCTAATAGTTCCTTATCCGAGAAAAGCAGTTTTCAAGTTTCGCCGCGATGAAAAATTACTCCAGGGATTTGCCTTAAGAAATTAATGAAATTACATGCTAATCAATAATCCACGGAAGCTGGCAACACTGCCAGTCGTATTTTCTGAAACATATTTATAAACATAATACTTGAAAATAAGGGTAAAATTATAGCGTTTCATTTTTACATATTCTACCTAATGTTTTCACACGTATGTCATAGGTAATATGTCTTAAGGTGGATGAGAAATTCAGCTTGATCTTAATTGGTTTAATAGGTTTATCGTTAAATATAATCGCGTTAAGAAACTGGAAAATTATATTTACATCAAATTTATATTATCCAATAAGAACATTTTAAATCTATTATTTTTTTAAATAATTGTAACCATCTTGGGAATGTTTAAACATAGTTATGCTCTGAACGTACAATTTTTCATTTTCTGGAACTAAACAGTATGATAGAGCAAATGCAAAGACGGTCTCAGGCTTCAAGCACAGCCGCATAATAGGTCATCCAATTTGATAAAGTACGCAAACTGTTAAATGCACTCTGTGGTTTGAAAGGTAGACATGGAAGACGATGCATATCATTTGCATGAGCACTGTTTGAATTACCTTCCGGTTATGCATTCTACTTGTTCACAATATAACGACGTAGAAGCAGTCGTCGATGCATAATTTCTACGGGACAGGTTGTCAATTTTATTTAAAAGAATATAGGATATTGCGGTGTTATCATATTTAAATTAAAACATGAATTTTTAATTTCTGTGATGTCTGTGATGTTCGGCTCGCTGTTATATAAAATAAATACTCCAATAACTCTCTAACTCAGTAGGCTAATTAACTTACCAATTTTAATATACCTATATAAAAAACTTACTTTAAAACAACACCTGGAATTCTGCAACTGGACGAGGATAGTTTGACTAATCTTTGTAGTATAAAATAGCTAGATAAATTGTAAAGGCACTTATAAAAAAATAGACAAAGGTTTATACAATATCAACATATATTTATTTTTACCTAAATAAATGTATAAGTGAAAAAATAAATGAAAAAAAAACTAAAAATAAACTACGAAATTCTTTTAGTTTGACCCGACTTAAATGAATTTTATTCTGTTCTATAACGAGACATTAGTGCGATAGACAATATTCATTTCAGCAAACCTGTGGCATAATAAATAAAAAGTAATTTAAATTTAGCTACACAACAAGATGTGAATCCTGTGGTCTATTTTTTTTAATTTACCACTAAGATCTATGTTCAATTTCTAATCAGAAAATAAAAATGTTCGCACTTACTTTAAATTAAAGTCCCACACACGAGAACACTACTTATATCCCCGCTGATAAACAGCGCGGTAGCATACACGCAGCACAACCTTGATAAATATCATCTGTCACTTCACTCGATATATGTTAATCAAAAATTTTCTTTGTTTTAAAATAAATAAATTCCATTAAATTCATTACAATTCTATGACAAAGGTGGTTATGATTTTTCATGGATCCTACAATATTCATAAAGGTACGTTTAAGCAATTCAATAACCTAGAAGTATTTGTTTATCTCAACATGGGTGCATAATCCTACTTTAATTTAATAAATTTTGAGTCAGACCGGCATGAATTCCGCTTATACCTCTTTTGCTGACGGATACTGTTTTTAAAAGAGGGACATGCCAAGTGATAATAATAACTACTACAACCCATAACCTAAACCAAGGCCCCAGAAGCTATAAGCTTGTGCGGGAGGGAGGGGGCGATTATTATTATTATGTAGGCTCAATGTGCGGCTGCAGCCGACTTACAGATGGAACAGCGCAAATCCCACATTTGTGTCACATCTAAGGAAAACTGCAGAAAACCTTAACCAGATCTGCCGGCGCCGGGAGTCGATCGCGGGCCGCTTGGGTAAAAGTCCGGCACGCCAGGCATTACACTACCAAGGCTGTTTACTTTATATTAATTATAGGCATAATTAATATAAAGGTTACATATAGGATCACAGTTAGGCTCATTAATTTTTAAAATAGTAATTAAGAATAAAAATTTCATGCAAACATAACCTAAATTTTATATGCATAATAAAAGGTTTCATTTTTATAAAAAGGATATCAATCATTTAGATTGCTTTATCATAATACATGTTTATACAACCCAAGTTACACATTGGGATGGGTTTTTTATTTGTAGAGAAGAAGTAATCTTCTTGTTTAAATTTAGGGGCTACGATCTTTAACGCAGGGTGAATTTCTCTACTTTCCAAGAGACCAACTCAGTTTCGCGCTGACAGTAACCTGCAAACAGATAACTGGGGTCAATCTTGTTATGACTTATATAGTACAATTAGTTTTTAAAACTTTGTTATAAAAATTCTGACCATTCTTATTATTGAAGGTTTTAATCTTGTCGTTTTGCTTCATTTTGACGATTATTGACTCATCCTATTTTTCTCACCATTGTTTTTATGTAAACACTTGAAGAATTGTATGCTGGACAATTTCATCATAAATTGATTTTATTTGAATCAATATTAAAGCTCGAACTTGCAAATGCATCAATTGGTTGATTCGATGTCGTATCGGACTGAAAAATTATGTTTGTTGTAAATTGTAAAGATGTTCCTGTGGAAAATTTATATGTATTAGTTGTATTGTGTGATCATGCATCTATTTTGTAAAGGATAAACCTGTTTAATTTCAAGTTTGTATGTAATTAAGCTATAACGAGATTTGTACATTGTCAATCGTTTTCGTCTTGTATCTTTGTTGCGATGCATTTTAGGATACAAGTGTATTACATTGTTTTAATCCTTGTTTTAAGTACTACCATCCTGTGTTTATAGAATTAAGATTCGTGATAATTAAGAAGCTGTGCGGGTTAGTGACGTCATAAACTTTACGTGCTTCGATTTTGTTTTGGAAAAATGAAAAATGTGAAAAGTGCAGGCTTTTGTTTCAACAAAATCTATATAAATTGGAGCCAAATTTAACAAAGTCAGTCGATAAACAGCTTTCGGCGAATCTATGCTTGACTCTGGATAAAAAATCTGTAATCTAAAGTGAGGTTAGATATTTTAACCATATGATTGACGTAAACGTCATATATAAACGGAATTTGAATTAAGTTCAAGTGTTACCTGAATATTCTTAAAAGTTTAAAGAAGATTTCATTGTTGTTCCACATTTATTTAAAGTGAACGTGATTATTTAAATAAATTCAGGAGAATTTATTTCCATTATCGATTTATGTATTGATATACTATCACAGGAAATCAGCTGACAAATACATTGAAACAGTGTTACCAATAGAGGATTAATATTTAAAAGGAAACTATCTTTATAATATACCAGGTTGGTCGTAATAAAAAGGGTTCTTTAATTTGATTGACAATATTAAAGTTATAAAGTTTTTCTTTAATAATTTCAAATTTATTTTGTTTAATCTTAAAGGTTCTTTTAAGAACTTATTTTCTTAAAAAAATAAAACAATTCAATTTCTTTATTTCAATCTATTTTTCATTAAGATAAACATTTTTATTTGTAAACAATTTTTGATTTGTGTTGTTTTGTTCAAGTGGATGACTGTAATAGCCCTATGTCAGGCTATTACGACTTTTAATTACATTTGAGCAAGCTTGGGAATCAATTTTTCCCATTGATCTTATTGTACAAATTTGAACAATTTTCCCTCTTAGTTCTTTATTTTTAACATTTCTATTCATTTTTCTCTTAAATTAAATAAAGTTTATGTGTTTTTAAAATTACTTATGTGTTTAAGTGATTCATATACAAGCATTCAGTTTTCTTTCTTTTTTTTTATATTAGGTTACTGTTAGTGTCACTAAATTCAAGGTTTTTTAGTATTCGAGCTTTGATAGTAACATGTTCTTCTCACATTTACCAACAAGGATGGTGAAAGTTCGCGTGCACGTTTCCAGGCCGTGATCGTCTAGTGGTTAGGACCCTACGTTGTGGCCGTAGTAACCCAGGTTCGAATCCTGATCACGGCACTGTGTCGAAAACATTGTCACGGGCGAGACTTTTTTTGACATACGTGTAAGCCAGTTGAAGCTTATATACAAACACGCGTAATGTATATGTTACGGTAAAAGTGCATATTTGGAAAATGTGCGCATTTACCGGTAAATGTCTACATGTTCCGGTAAAAGTAAAAATAAAATAAAATACTTGTACAGCTTAAAAATAATCTAATATTAAATTCTAACAGTAACCTAACATTCTAGGTTAGTTTATTGGTTAGTAAGTGATTATAATCTAATTAATAAGTTTTATTAGTATTCAAATTTCTACTATTAAAGGGTCGTTTTACATTTACCAACCAGGCAAATGTGTACATTTACCACTCTCTGCATTTTTACCGTAACATATACACTAATACGTTGAAAGCAATAAAAACTAGCTTAGTTTGTTATATATATATATATATATATATATATATATATATATATATATATATATATATATATATATATATATATATAATTTTACATTAAATAATATTTAGAATGCAAATTCATATAGAAAAATTTATCATCGACTCTGCTGGGACTCGAACCCAGGGTCTAGGTGGTATCTCTACCAACTGAGCTACAGAGTACGACTACCAGCATAGCGAGAAATTTTCCATATGAATTAGATGTTTAAGCAGACATACAAAGTAACTAGATATTTTTTTGAATATTATTAATGAAGATCAGCAAGTCGCATGACAACAACATCAATATTCAAAGTATCTAGATTATTTTTAATCATTCCGAAAGGAAATTAATTATATATAAATTTTTCTATATGAATTTGCATTCTAAATATTATTTAATGTAAAATCATTATTCAACTTAACAAAAATTAATTTCAACTAAAATTTATATATAATTAATTTCCTTTCGGAATGATTAAAAATAATCTAGATACTTTGAATATTGATGTTGTTGTCATGCGACTTGCTGATCTTCATTAATAATATTCAAAAAAATATCTAGTTACTTTGTATGTCTGCTTAAACATCTAATTCATATGGAAAATTTCTCGCTATGCTGGTAGTCGTACTCTGTAGCTCAGTTAGTAGAGATACCACCTAGACCCTGGGTTCGAGTCCCAGCAGAGTCGATGATAAATTTTTCTATATGAATTTGCATTCTAAATATTATTTAATGTAAAATCATTATTCAACTTAACAAAAATTAATTTCAACTAAAATTTATATATATATATATATATGTTTGTTTGTTTGTTTGTTTGTTTATTTATTTATTATAAAGTGTGTGTATAAACCCATTTGCCTAGTCAAATTTCTCTTTAACGTGGTACGCTTATCGTTCAGTATTTTAAGTGGATTTAAATTTTATCATTTATTTGTAGGAAAAATAATGAATTGTTTTTACATAGAAAAATCACAAAAACAAAAAATAATACTGTTCTCTTAAAGGATTAAAGGATCCTTAGTGAGAAAAGAGTAATTAGATAATTAACATACAAATTACATAACCATGATACACAAGTCATAACATCAACTTACTCCCAGTGAACAAAATATCCAATACTCCTTGACACATTGGGAGAATCTCATAATTCTCTAACCTTCCCACAAAGCAACACTTGAACGATGATAACCTGATTACGTTTATCACTAAAAACAAAACACTCCACAATTTCTAGATGCAGGAAAAATTGGAAAGTTTTAATTGCAAACCATTTTCTTTTACTTAAAGTCAACGAACCAACATTCACTATAATTATCTCGTAGTTATAATTTCACTATCAGTCCTTTAATAAAAGACCAAAAGAAAAAACCATATAAGTTCAACAATAACTTTTATTAGTTATTTCAAATTATTAAAAATAACACTTGAAGGTGTATCAAGCTATAATAGCATTAAATTTATTGTTAGGTTTAAGTACGACACCCTTTTGTACCGTGCCCCAAATGATTATTGCAAACTGGATCGCGGCAACTAGAATTTTAGTTTCAAAGTTGATTAACCCTTGTATTCCCCTGAGGGGTTTTAAATCATAATTCATTCAAACTTATTCTGTTTACTACTAAAACACTTTAACACTAGTTTTAACTTATTAATTCGAGAAGAACTTAACTTGGACTTGGCAAATTTATTTATAGAATTCTTTTAACATTCTCTTGGTCGTATTACTAATCGATTGATTTGAGATTGTACTGTAGTAAATTAATAATAAAGGAAAACTGTATACGAGTCATTCTCAAAAAATAGTCTAATTCAAGAATAAACATAATTAAAAAAATTATGTATTTTTCTTTGTAACGGTATATTTTTATCAGTCCTGAATAAATATGGTTTTGTCTACATATTTACTGAAAAATCTTAAGTCCGGTTCTGCAAAATTGCGTTCTTCTTAACATATACACTTGTGCTAGTATTTAGTACAAATAAAGCTATAAAAAATTATTTCAAAAAAAGGCTGTGTTTCAAATCTCTTTAGAATTATAAAAATATTTGGGTAATAAATTATTCCTTTCTGTATTTTATTTATGCACGTGTACATGGTCGTAATGGCTTCTTTGTTAAAACTTAAAAAAAAGTAATAATATGTTTCGTGGCAAATCTAACTTACATATGCGTTTGAAAACAACTTGATGTGTTTGCTAGATTTACTAAGATAACATCTGGTGCACTATTCGTCAGCGAAAATACAGATTGCGTAGTATTTAGTTCTTTAAGGTCAAAGTCTAGTAACAAAAACTAAGAGAATTTTCTCTATTGACTCCACGTGAACTACAGAGCCCTGATTTGTTCAGATCGGGACAGGCGTTTTTTCGATTAGTGTACGCAGATCTGCACCCTTCAGAATCCTGAGTATATAATAAAACAACCTTCAGTTTTAAAAAAAGGCGACACTTCAGTTCAGTTGCTGGTCCGAGACACTTCAGTTTAAGTTTCGATACAGTACAGTTTATAGAAAACGGCCGGGGTCGGATTCCCGTGTCTAATTATTTGAAAATTTGCAGTTAAACAAAAATATCGTGTGTAATTAGTTTTCCGGATGTTAATTAAGAATTTGTTAATAAAAGTACCGTTATACAGTTTAATATTTTTCCGGATGTTTGCGTTTCTAAAGAATGGGAAATCTAGTTTTCCCTATTAAAAGTGTAGTAGCTTTAATACAGTTTACCGATAAAAATAGTTCTCGTACCGAAATACCGATAAAAATTAATAACTACAGACTTCAGTGATCGAAATCTCGGATCTATAATGAAATCCGAGTTATTTGCTTTATAAATTCAGTTCAGATTTAAATAATAAGTGGGTTGTTTTAAAGAAAAACAACGAACATTTGCCGATGGTTCTTAAAATTAATTTAATAACCAAATCTTATGGAAGTTTTATGGTTGCATTCAGTCACTTTATTTTGGGTGAATTCGTGAATAATAATTCACCTCATACAGGCATTACGAGGGTTAATTCATTGCATTCTAGTATGATGTGAAAGTAAAAACCTACGAATATTCCAGTTTCGCCATTCGTCCAGCAGTAATTATTTTGGTGTGTGCAGGAGTCATTTTTGTGCAATTTAGCATTAATTTGGTTTGTGAATTATCGACAACTACAGGTACAGTGAATTATGTATTTTTTGAATGTTAAATATTTATGTGAATTTCTTTGGATCTTTGTAAAATTTCTACAGTCTGTTTTTTATTTATACGTAATTTGTATACAATTTTTATTTATTTTAATAGTCAAGAGCTCTTAGGTAGGGAATTATTATTTGAATTTAAAATTTGTAATCTTTTTATATCTTATTTTTCTTTGTGTTTTCTAAATAAATATGATTTTAAAGTTAATTAAAACCAGTAAGACAGAACCATTTAATTATGAAAGTTTTTAATCAGATTAAACTAAATTGTTGACTTTGTTGAAATTAACTAATATTTTGCACTAAATTTATATCAGTCTGATTGCATTTTCTGATTAGTGATTTCAGACAAATTTATTAGATTTATTTGATCTTTTCGATCTATTTAATTATTGTTATTAAGCTTCATAATCAGATGGCGCCCTTCTAGTGTATGTTTTTGTGTTTTGACACCTTTATCCATCCCTTTATCAATTAGACAACTGCAGAACCAATACCTACGACCTGAAATTTAAATTTGTAAAAAGAGCGAGATCTCAAGCCGTGGTAATCTTGAGCATCTTTTAACGTAAGTATAAAATTATTATTATTAAGTTGTGAGTTTTAAGCGTTTCAATTGCCGCCCAATCGCGGGGCCCGAAAATTTTTTTCTGCAGTTTAAAAGTTTTGGATATTGGTTGATAAATAATAATTTTAAGATTTCAGGTGATTTTGTATTATGTTTTCAGATAAAAATTCCTTTTGGAATTAAGAAATAATGTAAGATTTGTGTAAAGAAACTGGAAAGTTCAATTACAGTTATATAGTTTGTTGTTAAAATGAGCAATGAGTTAAAATTCAAAATGCTGGTAGTTCAGATTATGGAATTATTCCTAGTTACCGATAAAGTTTTTGAGGATTTGGCGAATTATTCAAAATTTCGTGTGATGCAGTTTATTCTAGGTTTTTGTATTTAGAAGATATTTAACGCTATTGTCGGAAGGTGTTCGTTTTCGAGATTTATTTATAGTTGCCGCCGGATAGCTTTGTATCGTGCTGCTTTTTGTTGAAGGCAACCAAGTAAAGACAATTATAGTATGTTACCGATTGAAAATATTTATGAATAACTTATAGTTTTCGTGTAATGTTACAGGAATGTTTAGTTATAACAAATTTAGCAATTCCGTTTAGTTAAAAAGAATAGCAACGACTTCAGAATTAATTTTGACACTATTAGGATACTCTAGATTATCGATTAATAGTTTTGAGATTTTTGAGTGATAGATTTCACATTAGTTTTTTATAGTTAGGAAACTATTGTGAGTTTTTCCCGAATTAATAAGAAATTCTTTGTTAAGATCTACAGTTGTGTGAAGTTTTCGGTTTTAGTTGAAAGTTTTAGTAGTTATCAATAATAATTAAAGGTTATTTAAATTATAGAAAACTTGATGATATTCCAGGGAGTTTCTTTCTTTTCTGTGAATAAAATTGTTGATGTTTAAGTCTTGATGTTTAAAGTTTTTTTGTAGTTATATCGTTTGGTAGTAATGTCAGTTTGTGTCTTTAAAATTATGTTTCGTTATTAGTAGACAATAATTAAAGAGGAACAATTATTATAGAGTTTGAATAAATATTGCAGATGAGTTTATTAGAAATTATTGAGTGTTTGGTTCGTTTGAAAACTTGTTGATGTGTAAAGATTCTCTCTTTGTTTAAATTAGGTTACAGATATGTTAGACAAAATGTCTTTGGTTTGTGTTACCGAATTTTAGTAATGTTGGTTACGATTATGGTTAGTAGTGATCTAGAAAATTTTTGGTTTCAGTAATATGTTTTGTTTTTGGATGAATAAATAAAATTTCTTTGTGATATATTATGATGATGATTTTTCGAAATACTTGTGGTCTGGTTCTGGTGAAGCATGCTCGTGCGTGATTGAAAAAATGTTAGGTCGACCTTGAATGTTGTTGAATGCGTATATTTTGATGTGTGGACGATCCCGAATGTTGGCAAATGAATTCTTTTGTGTGAGATGCTTGAGGAGCTTATTCGCCATTGCTAGCAGGAAAATTAAATATTTCTCGCATAAAACTTTTTAGGATACCTATTTTTATGTTTTGCATTTAAATCTTTCTATGCTTATTGTTAAATAAGTTTAATCTTTAAATAATATAAACTATCCCCATTTGTAGTGTTAATTCTTTCATAGTTCTGACAAGTACTATTGTGTACTTATCCTCTTTTAGTTGTGGGAGTTACATAAAACAATGATTGCGTGATTTGTTGAGTGCCCTCTTCTTTTTTGAGTGATTGAATATCTTTGTAAAAATCTTGTGTGGGAGTGTGATTGAATGAAGCGTTTTTAGGGGATATTCTTTTATCCCTTGGGTGTTTCTTGGTAGGTTGGTAGGAACTCACACAGGGTGTAAGACATTTTTCTCGATTGTGTCTAGTATATATTTCCTGATTTTGACAATTCTGTTTATTTAGAAATATGTGTGAAGTTATTACTTTATATTGAATATTCACAAAAATAATAATCTGTTGGGATTTTGTGTCCTTGTGCATTTTAAGTTCGTTGAACTTCCATAAGCTTTTTCTAAAGCTAAATTATAAATCTGTTTGAGATCTATTAGGTCTTGTGGTTTTGAACCATTTTGAAGTTTGAAGTGTGTGAGGTTTTGGTGATGTCGTTCAGTTTTTATTTGTACCGTTGGCATCCATCATATACCGATTTGTGTATCGTTAGTGATACAGTTTTGCAGTACAGTTTTGTATCGTACTGCGTTTTTCTGGGAGACCTTTTGGTCCCTTTATCGTATCGTTTAGCAGTACAGTTTTGTATCGCACTGCTATCTTGGGAGACAGTCTTTTGTCCCTTTAACGTACCGTTGGCAAGTGCCATATACCGTTCCGTGCCGTTCCGGCAATATCATATCGTATCGTTTTGCAGTATCGTTTGTACTGCGTTTCTGGAGATAATTTGAGTCTCTTTACCGTATCGCTTTGCAGTATCGTTTCGTACTGCGCTCTTTGGAGGCATTTTGGTCTCTGTTCCGTACCGTTTGGTGATTTTGATTACCGCAATTATCGTTTTGCTTTTTGAAGTATAGGGTGCTTCGTATGTATCGTTCAGTATCATTACAGTTTGTTGTGATAATTCAGTATGAGTGTTCCTGTGTTGGAATCTGTTTGACATTTGAGAATTTAAAAAGGTTTTAGTGACCTTATGGTGTTCAGTTTCAGTGTGTAATAGAGAACCGCGTGGTGGTATGATTTGTCCATTCACAAAGTTTATTGAGATATTAGCACTTGACCTAGAGTCTGCGAATTTTGAGAAGTTTTGAGTTCAGATTTGTGTTATCGTATCGAGGTTTTGAGGTCATGTTCTTCTCAGAACAAACTTTCGGGTTATGACTTCTTTTGTTAAGCTTTGTCTATTATAGCGCGGTGGGATGCGCTTCAGAAATTCCTTCACCGATGACGGGTTCCAATAACAGTCTGGTAAAGCTACTGTGGTCCTTCCCACCACCTTTGACCACTTCCGTAAGGACTTTTATCATTCAGGTCACTTCGTTGACCAACTAAATTTGTATGTTTCTCTTATGAAACAGTTTCTCTTTCCCAGAAGTGGCTATTTCTTTTAACCCCCTGTTTAAGCTTTGTCTATTATAGCGCGGTGGGATGCGCTTTAGAAATTCCTTCACCGATGTCGGGTTCGAGTAAAAGTCTGGTAAAGCTACTGTGGTCCTTCCTACCACCTTTGACCACTTTCATAAGGACTTTTGGTCCTTTGGGTCACTTCGTTGACCTAGTAAATTTGTATGTTTCTCTTATGAAACAGTGTTTCTTTCCCAGAAATTTCTATTTCTTTTAACCCCCTGTTTAAGCTTTGTCTATTATAGCGCGGTGGGATGCGCTTTAGAAATTCTTTCACCAATGTCGGGTTCCAGTAAAAGTCTGGTAAAGCTACTGTGGTCCTCCCTACCACCTTTGACCACTTCCATAAGGACTTTTGGTCCTTTGGGTTACTTCGTTGACTAAGTCAATCTGTTAGTTTCTTTATGGAACAGTTCTCTCCTGTGAAAGTTTAGTGCTTTCCTTCCCTTGCGGATCTTTGATCCTTCGGTCATTATAGACCACACTAATTTGTGTGTCCTTTTCAGGACAAACTTCCTTTTGGAGTTATCGTCTTTTTTGTGATCAGTTTTCGGAAATTCTTTCATACTTCTGCCGTGTGATCGGTGTAGAGTATTTTTGGTCTTTGTAATCACACTTCCCTTATAGGTCTTTTTGACCGTCTTGTTTATGGGATATCTATTTATTCTAGAACCTTTTGAGCTTGGTCTCAATTAGTTACAGTTGCCTTGCAATCTTTTACGATGAATATGGCTTACCGATTTGTTTTGCCATTTTCCAGAATTGGTATGCGTAGTGCATCAACCTACAGTCGTTCTTTTAAACGAATTTATAGTCCTGGAGAATTGTTCTTCTTAGAACAAGCTACCGTTTTGCTTCCCTTCTGTTCCGTTTGGATGATATTTTTCATCAAGCGTGTGTCAGATTCTTACCGTTTCGTTTTGATTTGTTTGGATGATAATTTTCATCAAGCAAACTTACGAATTTTTGTTTTAATTTCAGCACCTTTGGACAGTTTTTCACCATTTGTAGAGTGAGTCCCCTTGTCTTTTGATATAATATCTTGGAGAGGTATTAGTTGGTTTTAATTTGCCCTTCTAAGCTAATCCAACCCCCTTATGAATCTTTGGTATTATAATCCAGATTTAGTCTGATAGTGATAATATGGAGAGGTTTATGTTACCTCAATGCATTATGTTTAGGATCTCTATGTTATCGATGATTTTATGATCTTGAACTAAAGCAAGTATTTTAGGTCAGAATTTGTCTGACGAGTAAAGAATTTGAAAAGGTTTAAATAACTTTCTAGAATTGAAAAGGTTCAAGTAACCTTAAGGTATTTAGTTTACAGTTATGGTTTAACGTATTTTACAGTTTTGAACGTTGTTTCGTTTAAATACCGATTTCGAATTTTACCTTTAGTATACCGTTTTGAGTATGTTAACTTTTGATAAGTCATAAGTGTGAGTTAGGTCCCGTTGTGGATGAGTAGTTTTGTTCCGCTTTATACACTCTCTTGTGTAGTACCTGAAACTTTTGGTATAGGTAGCTTTTGCTACAGTTATGATGTTGGTGTGCGATTTTGTATGACAACCTTGATTAGGTTTTCTTGGTACAATATTTGGGTCCCCGTAGGTGCGTCTCGCTTCTCTAACACCTTCGGTTTCCTTTAGATGTTCGGTGAGGACATCTGTTTCAGGGTGGCTATCTTAACGGCTCTATTCTGCGTTTCTTATCTTCAATCCTTTCTATTTTCCTAGCCGAGTAGTCCCTCTTCCCTTTCTCTTTCCTTTTTGATTGTTTAGACAATTATGATTTAGTAGATTTGGGTGTTAGGCACATTTGGTAGTGTCTTGGTTTGACATTAGTACAGTATCTTGGTATGTTATTTGGCATTTTATTAGTTATAGGTATAGAATAAGTTGGGCTTCTTAGCTTTTCTTTTTTTTATCGTTTTTTTCTTTTTCTTCGACGAGTTGGCGAGCGTAACGGTATATTTTTATCAGTCCTGAATAAATGTGGTTTTGTCTACATATTTACTAAAAAATCTCAAGTCCGGTTCTGCAAAATTGCGTTCCTCTTAAAATATACACTTGTGCTAGTATTTGGTACAAATAAAGCTATAAAAAATTATTTTAAAAAAAGGCTGCGTTTCAAATCTCTTTAGAATTATAAAAATATTTGGGTAATAAATTATTCCTTTCAGTATTTTATTTATGCACGTGTACATTGGTCGAAATGGCTTCTTTGTTAAAACTTAAAAAAAGTAATAATATGTGATAAATATAAACGTTTAATTATATGTTTACATCCGGTTCTCATGTGTCGACTTATGTTTTGAGAATTTAGAGATAATACAATTGGCACCTTAGTCAAATCTGCAACTAATTTAATTACAGTTTTTTTCAAGTAATAAATTATTAAATCAATTACAACCAGTGTATTAAATTATTTTCATCCAAAATCTACTTACATATTACCAGAATTATTTTTATTTTACTGATTAAACTAATTTAAAACAAGTATTCAACTGCCTAGATAATCTCGCAAGTACTTTCTTAAGTTTTTGCAAAATGCCTTCAATATATTTCTTTCAATCTCTAATAATATTTTTTGTTATGTTGGGTGACACACTGTTTTAACAATTATACTTTTTATTAAAAACGCTTATTTTACATTTACTTACTTTTATTTATTTACTATGCGATATACTACTACATCGTATAAAATAGCGTGATGTATAATTAGTTGCCTATCTATGCATAATGATTTTACTTGATTATTTTCAAATGCAGTATAAAGCATATTGTATTTTAATTTAATAGCACTGCATGATCATCGACCACACCTTTCGTAGCTTTTTGTTAAGCTGCGCAGTTTAGAGCATATTATGAAGAATAACAGAGGGACAAGAATCAGAAAATATTATCTTTTTTGTATAGACTCTTTCTGTTGCTTGTTAAATAACCTCCTGAAGTCCCCAATTCGTAGGTGGTAAGCAGGAATAGAGCTCTTAAACGCATTTTTCGTATTTTCAGAAATTATTAGAAAGTCGAACTCCACATTTCTATATTAAGATTTATGAGCTGACATTGTCATTGTTATTAGTACTAGACGTATGATAATTATCTATCTGAAAGCTTTAGAAAAATACGCTAACCAATCTATTTTTATTGACCCAATAGGTAATGTATATTCCAGGTGATCCACTTTTTCATTAATCTTTTTTTCGATATTTGCAAAATATTTATATAAGTTAAGTTTGCTTTAAGTTAAGCAAGTTTGGGTGTTTTTTTGTTGAGTATTGAACCAGTCTTAAAATAAAGGTGGCGCCACAAGCCAACCTTACAAAAACATTTAGGGGGTGGTGTTAATTGGTTAATTTCTTCGGCATCACTTACACCTTGAAGCTTTCAGGAGGCAATTTAACGAGCAAATCCTATGCTTAGTTTCAAGTATTCCTTATTTTACTAAATATAAAGGAACTATTTAGTTAATTCTTTAATTTTGTCATGTCTTTTTGAATTCTTACGTAGTTGCAACCTTTACTTTTTACCTTCACTGTACTCCTACTTTACCACCTACATCAAGTTTATTTTATCCCACATCTCATTATCTTTCGTTGGAACGTAATCACAGAAAACAGGTACAAATTCAAGATACATTATTTAAAATTTACATTACTAGTGTTTAATTTAACATATAATTAAGTTCATGAGCAGTGTTTCGACAAGGTGAACCATTCTCTAAAAACAATTGTAAGATGTGTTTATATAATTTGATATAAAATATACTTTTAGACATGTACTACAAAGCGCTCAGAATATAAATTGAAAAATAAATTAAAAATGTTGCTAAACGTTTATTGACGATGTAACTTTTTATTTCAGTCTTTATCTTAACTTCAATAATGCAAAATCTAATGGCTTTACAATATCAAATCTTAAAGTTTTTAAGAAGAGGAAAACAACTCTTAAACTTTAAAATGTTAATTAACTTCTCAAGAAGACTTTTAATTTACATAGCTAATATAATTGAAAGATACAACCGTTGAAATATATTCGTAAAGCTTTCTAATCGTTAGTATACGTTTCCAAGCAAAAGCTTTCAGAAAAGATGTTATTTTCCTCATAATTATTTTTGTTGTTGTTATATTTATGAAGTATTTGCGGTAGACTATTAACAAGAATAATAACTTACTATTATAGCCCTTAAAAGGTATTTAACAGCAAAAAGTTTAAATAGGACCTTGGTTTTACTTGTGGATTTTGCTTATATAGATAGTATCCAAAAATCAATATAGCTCATTAATATTCCCGAATATTCTGAACAATTTTATTAAAAAAACAAGGTAATCTCATTAAATACATAAGTGTAAAATGTATTTTCCTTAAAGATTTCGTTAGTATAGTTAAATTACGTTTTTTATAACCTATATAAGGATAAGATATTATTTGTTAACTTGCGGAGGTTAGATTAAATTGAAAAAGTACAAGGGGGTAAATTTTAGCACATTTGACATTATCCATATCTATTTTTTGATTTTAATATCATAAATTATTCTTTTTTTTTCAGATAAGATTTTCATATTAATGAAGTAAATTAAGTAAAGTATGAAATCTTAGTAAATTGCGTTAATATGGATAGCTTCAATTCTTTGTTCCGACTTTCTACATTTAACTCCTTATTAATATATCATATATACACAAAAAATAACAAAAATTAAACTTCTTTCTGTGTTTCCAAATTCAACTAATAAGTTGAAGAGTTCCAATAAATTAACGTACATGTTTAAGTGTTATATGTTTTATTGTACAGTTTGTATTCTTCTCATATTGGAAATTTGAACCTTCTTTTAGCTAATGTTTTGAAAACAAATTATATATTTCGTATCGAATACTTTATAAAACTATCTACAATTGAAGCCCCGTCAGCGAATGTATTACTCATCGTAATTTGTTCTTTTCAGTTAAAAATGTATATAAATTATTTTTTGGAATAATTTATTCATGCTGATTAAAATTAAATTTTCAATATACCTTATTAATATAAAAATATTTTGGGCCATTTTTTTCCTTCTGTTTTTTGCCATTTGAATCTTTATATTAATTTGTATTGATTAAAAGTCGATGCAACTTGTTAGAAGTCATATTCATTTTTAAGAAATTTCAATTTCGTCTTGGCAAACTTGAACGCATCTTTCGCGGCTTTAATGGTTTTGTATAGTTTTCTTATTTACAACTATTTTCGAATTTTTTGGTATTTTGTAATTCAAACAAGCACATTAAGATCTTGAGTGAGTGATTTATCTTCTATTTCATTAAATTTTCAACTAGAATTCTCGTGTTTCAATACATCTAATTAAATCATGAACTTTGATAAGTATTTTTATAATTATAAGTTTTGTAAATTTTAATTGTTTATTGATATTGTTGCAATTTTGTTAAATCCACTTCATTTAAAATAACCATTAATTGTTAAGTGTTACTGTGTCAATATTGGCAAACTGGCTTGTGAAAGGTAGTAATTATTTTGTAAGAAATGAAAGAAATATATATTCGGAGATTTTAGGCTAATGTAGACTTATCTATTCAGGGTTTTTCCTCTTTTCATAACACAATTCTAGTATATTATTCCGATGGAGTTAGTCACCGTAAAACAACAAAACTTAGGCGATAGAGTCAACCCTGCGAGAATTTTATAGAAACGAAATAAATTATTGATATTTTTTTACTTTAAAGACAATGAATCACTTTTTAATTAAGGCTTTGTCTAATTGTCTATTTTTAATTGTAAATTATTTCATTATATAAGTATTTATTTGTAAAACTGATGGATATCTAAAGATCATTTTACAGATATTTTAATTGTACTTTAATTAGATTATAAAAACTAAACCGTTATATAATCTGAATCAATTATTTACGTATCTAGTCCAAATTATTTAAGTACTTTTGCGCACTGAGAAAAAAGGATTTAGTAGAACCAACTAAATTTATTCAATTCAACTAAATATTTAATCAAATAAACTAAATTTTACTAAATATTTAGTTGAATTAAATAAATTTAATTGTTCCAACTAAATGCTTTTCTCAGTGCACATGAATTAATTATAGTAATTGTTGCATGTATGAATAATATTTGCGAGATTTTATTACGTCATTATTTTTATAACTTTTTTCTAATTGTTTATGATGGTAAATTTATTTATTGATTGTTTGTTTCTTACAGGTTCTCACTTATTCTTACTTCTTTGAAATATTACTTAGGATTTCTCGATTCGCCTGGATCCGGTGGTGTGAAGCTGTTAAAGAACCTTTTGTTTAGCATTTGAACTAGTAGTGATTTATATATCACAATATCTACTCATCTGAAGGTACTAAAACAACGACTTCAATTTCTCTGATAGTTTACAAACGCTACGACCATCAACTCTAGGCTAGCACACTATCATACCATAGCATCAATTACTCAAAACAATTTTGACTGGAACTGATCGAAAAGTAAAGCAAGCAACAAAGTGTTCATAGAACTGTCAAATTATTCAAAAAGTTAATTTATGAATTAAATTTGTTAATTAACAAATAAATGTATATTTTTTTAAAATATTTTTATTAATTTCGTTTTGAGATACTAGTAAATTTTCCTTTACATATTTATATTGTACTTTTACTATAAAATATAATATTAGAATATTATATAATAATATAATATTCGTGATCAGCGTCTTAATCATTTTAAGATATATAACATAAATTAATTTTTTTTATTAATTTTTTATTATTTTGGTAATTCAATAGGTCATATTAAGCATGCTAATTTGAATGTTAAAATTATCTCAACTAAATTCTTTAAATCCTTCGAGTTATGATAATTTTCAATGAAATTCTCGATATAACTTTACAATAAAAACTTTTTCAAAAGAATTCGAAAGTTATTGCATAGTTTTAAGGTGAAAGCTTTGAACTTTATGTATTTAAAATGTATACCAAAAAGTTTCAAACGAATTTATACTTCAGGGATTTATTCCTAAACAAGGCTATAATCTTATTCCACTAAAAAATCTTTTTTAAATTTTTTACTTTGAAGTTAGACAATAATTGTTATTTTTATTATAACTTACATTAGGTTGGTCCTTATTTGCATAAGAAAAAAAATTGTAATTTCAACATACGTACCCTCCAATTTTTTTACACTACTTGAATTTACACCCTAGTCATTTCAAGTAGATCAGATCATCTTAACCCGAACCCCGCATTAATGCGAAAGTTCTATTTTAGGCTGTTTTTTACAAAATGCATTATTGCTGCTAAACGGTTGCAGTTAACAAAATAAGTTACTCTTTCTTTGGATGAGGAGGATTTGGACAGCACGTATTTTAAAATTACAATTTTTTACCCATATAAAAACGACCACTCCACTGTGCATATAGGTATTTTTTATATTTAATTAAATAAATAATTAAAATATACTTACACTATGTTATTGTTAATCACTATGTTAAGCTTTTACTGATGGTGCAGTAGCTTTTAACTTTTTTGAAAGTTTGTTTTAATGTTAATTATTTTGCATCTTTATAGTTACTAAAATAGTTAAAATGCAAGTTGAAAATAAATAAGAAGATATTGGCATTATATTTAGATGTTCCTTAGGAGATATGATCCGTTTAATAATATTTACTAGGCAAATAGATCTCCGATCAAGAAGGTTACATAACCTACCATTTTATAAAATAAATTAAGAAAAAACAGTTGCTTAAATTGAATTATATTCAACAATTTAAAGGAACATGCACCCAAATACATTTAATACAGGCAAAGGATGCTGTGTAGTCAAGTTTTCTTTGAAAGAGATATTTTTATTCATTATTGTTACGATTAATATTTTGTATATGTATTTCAGAACGTAGAGATGTATTAAGATTACTATAAAACATGTTTGTACACTTGCGGTTTTTCGTCCTCATAAGGATTTATGTAATTTGGATCGTAGATTAAGTTGAAATGCAACTAAAAGTATTTAAATGATTTAGCTAAACATGTAACGAAGGTGTTTAATAATAATTTAAAGCAGTGTCTAAGTAAATTACGTTAATTGGTGTTATCTGACTTGAAATTTCTCTTTGACATCTAAAAGGGCTGTTAAAATGTAAAATAAACCTTCAGTGTTATATGTGGAATCAGGGGAATAAGACCTACATATCTCTTTTTTTTTGTTTTGTGTTTAATTAGAATTTATAAAATCAGAATTTGGTTATGTTGATTTCAAAGTCACAAGTATTTCGTTTTAATGGGAGATTTCTTTGTTTTTGTTAAAACTATATAAGGTACAGCTGTCAGAAAACAATTAAGTAGCGTTGTTCAACTAGAGGAATAAGGTGTGTTCCTAGATGCTTCAAACATTAAACATATATATATATATATATATATATATATATATATATATATATAAAATGCTTATTATAATAATTATGAAGGAAGTCTCCTGGCGAAATCTAGCCAAAGGCTACTCTATTTAACCAGGAGACCACCAATACAATCAAGAAATAATTTACTAAATAACATAAATGTAATTGTTTTTCTTATAGGCAGGAAACATGCACAGAAAAACAAAATTTCATTAAAAAAAATTCATGTGTTTCAATATTTATTGTAAATCTAAGAAATATTTTTTTAATGAAACCCTGTATCTATCAAAATTTAAACATTTAATATCAGTAGGAATTGTGTTATACAATGAAACCGCATTGTAAGTAAATCCTCTCCGAAACAAAGCAGTCGTATGATGTGGCATTGTTAACTTATTTGTATTTCGAATATTTACAGACTGCATTTCAGACCTGGACACCAATTTCGAAGAAAGAACATTAGGAGAATGAATGCATTTACAGAGGGCATAAGTATAGGTGCCTAGCTGATATTTCCAACGGGTATCCATTCTTAACCATCCTAATTCTTTAATACAGTAAGACACGTGATCATAGCGTCGTAATTTATATATAAATCTGCAGCACCAATTTTGCACTTTTTGGATGCGATTTTTGTGCTGCTGGTCTAAGCAAGGATAATAAATAAAATTACAATAATTAAAATGTGATAGCACTAATGATTCCGATAGTAACTTTTTTTGGCCAAAACTTAAAATATCTCGATTAGCATAAAGAAGTTTTAACGATGAGTACGTTTTTTGAAGTAATTTATTAACATGAGACTTGAAACGCAATTTTGTGTCCAAAACAATACCCAGATTTCTTGCAGCATCGGTAACAGGTAAGTACTCATTATGAATCCTTATATTGAGATCAAAATCTGGAGCAGGAATGTAGCTTTTATTACCAAAAAGTTAAAGTTTTGACTTATCCGCATTAAGTTTTAAATTATGTTGTAGTGATAGTTCCTTGATTGAATTTAAATCATTATTGATGTTCTCAAAAGCTTGCACCCTACTGGCAAAGGTAAATAATTTATAAATCTGAGTATCGTCTGCGTAGGCTTGCACATTGCAATACTTTACTGATTTTAAAATATCAGAGGTGTACATAATAAAACACAGAGATCCTAGAAGCGAACCTTGCGGGACACCAGAACTGATTTTGAATGTGCCAGAGGTTTGATTATTAACTTTTATTTTCAAGCTTCTGTTTAGTAAATAAGAGTTTACTAATTCAACAGCGGTGTTTCCGGAACCATAATATTGAAGCTTAGCACAAAGAAGGGAATGGCTGATGGTATCGAATGCTTTCGAAAAATCGAGTAGTATAAGGGCAGTAATTTATTTCTTATCTATAGCATGGATGATCTCATCCGTAACAGTGGCAAGAGAGTCAACAGTACTAAAACCAGCTCGGAAACCCGATTGACATTTAGGTAAAATATCGTTGCGAATAGAAAAGTCATAAATTTGTTTATATACTACTTTTTCAAATATTTTAGAGATACATGGCAATATACTTATTATTCGTATGTCAGAATATGAATTAGGATTGTTGACTTTTGGTAATGGTAGACCAATTGCTTCTTTCCATTTTAATGGAAAATAGCTAATCTCAATACAGCAGTTAATAATATGAGTTATATATTTATCAATGAATGGACTACAATATATTAGCATAATAAGGGAAATATTATCAGAACCTACAGTTATAAGATAATGTTATAATATACATGTTATAAGATAAAAATTATTAAAAACTATTGCGGTGATATAGATTGAGTATAATATATGCCCCACATTCAAGGCAAACATAAAATATATGCGGTGATTTAAATGATAAAAAAATGCTACAATAAAATAAAATAAAATAAAATACACCCCAAATATTTTCTTTTCCCAATCGGCTAACTCAGGTTTTGTATAATAGAGCATGAATTGTTTGAATTATTAAAATCTTATTGATTCTTATACCTGGAAGAAAAGAAAAACTTATATTGCAGACACTTGGGCTTCTGCAACTGGACAACCACAGGCTAAACTCTAAATATAAAAAATAGAAATGGATGCTTGTATGTACATCAATTAAACACATAAATAACTTGAAAACACAATCTTTATTTAATTTATGGAAATAAATGGAAATCAAAATTTAAAGGAAACTAAAAAGGAAAAATTATTCAAAATAGAACAATAAAGTTAAATAGGAAATTAATTCCCAAGCTTGCTCAAGTGTCTTCAATAGTCGTAATAACCTGACATAGGGCTATTACAGTTCTTCACTTGAACAAACTAACACAACTCAATAATCAAGTAAAAATATTTACAAATGTTCAAATAGCTTTACTTTATGGTAAATAAATTTAAATTGTTTTATTAATGAAAAATAAATTCATTTAAAAATCTTTAAAGTTAAAAAATAGGATACTGAAATTATTCAGATAATCTTTATAAATTTTATTATTGGCAAATCAAATCAAAAACCTTTTATTTCGACCAACCTAGTATATAATGTAAATAGAACTTCTCCAAATATTATTCCCAATTGGTACAACTGCATTTACATCTATCAGATGATTTCGTATTGTAAAAACGTCAATTCAAGAAATCGATAATGGAAAATAAATTCTCCAGAATTTATTTTAAAATAACTCGTTCACACTTCCATATACGTGTTAAAAACAATTAAATCTTCTTTTAACTTTTAAATTGTTCAGCTAAACACTTAGAATTTATTTCAATCTTGTTTATAATTTGTTTATTGACATAACACAAGGTCAAACATATGGTTACAACATAACCTAACTTAATTTACAGATTTTCAATCCGGAGTCGAGCATAGATTTGCCAAGTACTTTTGCTCGACTGAATTTGTTAAATTTGGCTGGAGCTTATATAGGTTTAGTAGAAACAAAACACAGACGCTGTCACTTTTCCAAACAAACGCGCCGCGAAAGATTTTTATGACGTCACAATTTCCACTCAGCTGTTAAATTTTCTCACAGATTTTAGTTTTATAAACACAGGATTGTAGCTAGTAAAACAAGGATCAAAACAATATAACACACTCATGTCCTAAAATGCATCGTAACGAAGATATCAGACAAAAACGATTGACAATGAACAAATCTCATGACTTAATTACACACAAAATTCATTAAATACAGCATTATCCTTTACAAAATGGATGCATAATTACACAATATAACTAATACATCTAAAATTTCCACAGGAACATCTTTACAATTTAAGAAAAACATGAATTAAGATTCAATTCAACGGTCTTATAAACTCAACGACGTATCTACAAAAACCATCTTTTACATTTATTCTAATGAAGTCAAATTATAGTGAAATTGTCCAGCATACAGCCCTCCAAGTGTGTACATTAAAACAATGGCGAGAAAAGTAATATAATAATCAATAAGTATGAAATACGAAGCATATCACAAAACCGAAACCTTCAGGAATGAAAATGCTCAAGATTATTAAATACGAGTTGATAAGCTTATTGTGCTATATTACTGATTACAAGATTGACCTAATTTACATGTTTTTTAGTTAACTAGCAGCCCGAAACTAAGTTAGTCTCTTGGGAAACAGAAAAATTCATCCTGCGTTAAAGATCATAGACTATAAATTTAAACAAGAAGATTAAATCTTCCAGACAAATGAAAAAACCATCCCAATATGCAACTTAGGTTGCATATATATGCACTATCATGAAACAATCTAAATGATTGATATCCTTTTATTTAAATCAAACCTTTTTTTACATATGAATTGAGATTATGTTTGCATGATTTTATTCTTGATTCCTATTTTAAATATTGATGAATCTATCTGAGACCCAATGTGTAGTCTTTAGATTAATTAGACCTAACATCCTAGCATATGTATCTTTTATTTTAATTTGATACGTGAAATAATTATTTTTACGTTTACTATCATATCGTTCACTAAATTTTCAACGAGATGGATTTATATTATCTCACTATATACTGTGATATTTTAATTATCAAATATCTTAAATTTTAATTATTGTTTAATTTTTACATTGCATGTAACTTCAATATATCTTTTTTAAATTTTGAGAGTTTCATTAATGATTTCCTAAAACATTTCTTTATTTGCACAAGAAATAAGGATTCTACTAGTTCTGTTTCTTTTCCGAATTAAACAAAATGCAAAATATATCCGAAAGTATGTGCTTTTCAACCGGTTATTGTTATTGCTACAACCTTATTTAATCCGCTAGATATTCTTTTGCATACTGTGTTGGTATGATTTAAACTATTTGCAAAATTACTAAACCTAATGAACTTTTTATTTTAATACGTACATACATATTGTTATGTTATTTCTTTAAGTAATGAAGATGAAGGTTATGTATTATCTTTAATATTCTAGTACATTAATTTCTATATATGTATATTAACTTTAATGTTAATTTTTATCATTGACATTTTATTATAACCTCACTTTAGTTTAAATTTTGCAATCTAACCTTACAATTCTAACTTCTAAAGTAGCCAGGAATACATGTTGTTCCTTTCATAGAATACTGCTACTTTATTTTTATTTACTTAGATTTTAACGTCACTTTTTATATAGTACATAAATTTTCAAATTTTACAATTTAGGTTATGTGAGTAGTCTAAGGAAAATGTCTGACAGTGCTGCAAGTAGTTTCGCCAGAAAATTCGATTAATTAATTTAACTGCACATAAGTTTCAATCAATTAATATTTAAATTAAAAAGTCATAATTTATCCTTAAAACAAAGCGTTTATTTATTTAACAAAAAAATTAACGTTTCAAACTTTGTTAATTCTTTACCAAGAAAATTTTCATCAGTTTCGCCGTTTATTTGTCAGTTTTATCTATGTACGTTTTATTTCAGTGTGTTTAACATTTAATCATGATTTCCCTATTTCATCATTTTAAATTTAGAATATAAATGCCTACTTTAATATTTATTAACCCATTTATTAATAGTGAGTTTTTTTTAAACAACTAACTAAATAATTAGTTTGCTACTATGGCACAGTAATATGCATACAGAAATATTTTTATCTACAACCACCATAGAAAGTTACACCGCACAATCTAGTAACCGGAAAAACGACCAATTGCAAACAATCTCCAAACTCAACGGTAAAGACCGTGAGGAATGATTTCTCGCGATCAGTAGTTCTATTAAAACGCTATAGATATCAGCACTTGCAATATTATATTATTAATTATTTGAAATAAAAAATGTTATAAATTTTAGATAAATTTTTATTACGGGGAATTGAACTCTGGACCGACTGATTGCTAAGCCAGGCCTCTACCGTTAAGCAACGGTGCCGCGTTGACATGAGTTGGTTATTCTCGTTATAAGAAGTTATTAAAAATTGTTATTCCAATTAACGTAAAATCGATTAATTTTTTACATTATTATATAATTGTTAATATAATATTATTCATTATTATTGCTAAATTACAATAAAAATAATGAATGCTTTTATAATTTGCTACATAATTATTCACAAAGTACAAGCGCGATCCAACTTTTAAAGTTACGTCGCTTTTCATCACAATACCTGGGAATGCGAGAATATGTTGACATTTCGAATTATAGGCGTTAATAACCTTGACAATTGAATTGTGATTGTTTATATAAAATTACTTTTTAAAAGGAGTACATACCCATGATTATTTAGCTGTAAGTACTAAATAGTAGATTGACTGAAATTATTCAGATTGTAAACGTATTATTACTATTGTCCATAAAAATTCAATATTTACTTCTGCCGTTTTCAAAATTCTAGATGTATCATTAGTG
Organism: Agrypnus murinus; assembly: GCA_929113105.1. Taxonomy (NCBI): domain Eukaryota; kingdom Metazoa; phylum Arthropoda; class Insecta; order Coleoptera; family Elateridae; genus Agrypnus; species Agrypnus murinus. The sequence continues at coordinate 23,427,471 of OV816026.1, forward strand.
AATCTGATGATGGGAAAATGGGGTGTACACTTATACACCTCCAAACATCGTGGAAGCGGCTCGCATTACATCTCTCAATTTATTGTCAGAGAATTCAACGTAAAAAATATGAATGCGAATATATAAATTCTAAGTTAAATATTTTTCTTAGCTTTTGGTGTTTTATTACTTTTTTTTGTTATCGTAGATAAACTATAGTGTGTAACGCGTGCAAAAACGCCAATTTCACACTCGTGTGATTGCAGCATTCGACTTCGTCTCATGCCACAACTACTTCACACTCGTGAGAAATTGGCACTTTTCTGCACTTGTAACACAATATACTATTATTTATTTATTTTACTACTTTACACATACAAACAAATAAATAATAGAATAGAAGATAAAATATTACCTGCGTACTCGTAAAAATATTGTTTTAAATTTGTTTACATTCATATTTTACACAGTTTTATTGATTTACACATTTTTCCATTAACACTGCATTTTAATATGAAATTATTATACAAACAACTCCAACGCATTTATAGATTGACATCCGTAATTTATCAAGCATGAAATAGTTTATTTTCCAAAGCCGGAATATTGTAAATTTCCAGTAACGCATTATTGGACAATATTGCGGTATACTAAAAATGCATGTAAGAAATTAAGTACAAATAATTTCTGTTTATCTTTTACTAGAAATTCCAAATTTAAACGGTGAGAAATAGAGAGTAATAAGAAGCCCAATTTGCTAAGGAACGTTATCTACATCGAGTTAGTGGCTAATTTTCCACTGGCGCCTTATTAAGCTTTAAAGCTATGAATAAGCATTAAATGAGAATCTCAACCAAACCGCTTAAGCAACTATACCCAGTACCCACCTATTGTTATTATATCGGAAAATTTGTTGCGTATCTAATGTTACTACTGTATGTTCTATAATTTGAATTTTATAATTAAAAAGTAATTTCAAACTAGTTTTAAAATGAACGACTTTTTAATTCTGTTAAAATTAAAGCTTTTATTTTAAACTTTATTAGAATTTCATAATCGCATTAGCTGTTCTTTATTAAAGTAGTCGCATTGACAACGGATTATTATCCCTGGAAATCCTCGTGGAATTTACATGAGTAGGTAGGTTTGTAAATACTGTAATACCATATTTGTTGAAAATATCTTTAACAAATATAGAGAAATGCATTCAAAAACAGAATTTGTTTGAAAGAATTTCACATTATATAATCCGCTTAAAATATCCTCGAAAAGTGTTGTCCAGACTGTTGTTTGTCGTTAGTCCGAATGCAACTATTCAAATCTATCCTAAGTATTTTAGTCAGAGATGGGCAATCTACGGTCCTCGGGCCAAATCCCATCCGCGGGCTTATTTTATCTGGCTCGCAACTAACCAGCTCGAGTACTGTTACGTAGGTCGGTTTAGGAGATATAACACTCTTATTTATGCACTCACTTTATTGCAAAATGCACAAGAACGTGGTCAGCCATTAAATACTATTTATTTTGTTTAAAGTCCACCTCCTAAGTCCAACACTGGTTCTAAGAAGCAAAGTCCGTCACTGTCTGTAGATGTTTTTTGAGCACATCGTTGGGGTATAAATATTCGTCAAGGCGATACATCCCAAGCGAAAACAATAAAGTTCGTCTCCATTCTTAATAGAATTATGCAGCATAAACAAACTCGTGCTTTATTGACAAATTATTTTTTGTAACTCCCAAGTTTCAGCTGGCACCATAAACGAGTTTATAATTTTATATGTACTTTTCTAAAAACGCCGGTAGAATAACTAAAGAGCTTGTCTTTATCTAACCAGAGAACTTTATAAAGATTTTTGTTTGAAATGCCATCAGAAATGCATTGGTCAAGTCTGGTTCGGGAACTATAAAACGCCCTGTATATATCTGTACATAAAACAATAATACCAATTACATTATTTCATTTAAATTATCGCTAACATATCAGATTTGTGTAAAAAAAACTTGCCACCAATGCTTCCACCAAATATATAAATTTAGTGTTTTTTGAATTCATTTGTATCAGTATATTAAGTTTTAACTTACACTCAGGTTATTCCTGAAATTACATTAAAGCTGAAATCTCAATGATTTCTTGCAGAGGGCTAGACTTACTTTGAGAGATCTTCTAAGTAGGTATACTGTAGAGTGTAGAAGAATAAAATACTCCGTCATTTAACAACATATGCCTTAAAAGATGAATGTTCGATAACTAATCAATATTCGAATCACTAATAAATATTTGTTATAGAACGTTAAGTCGTGGTTTGAATCGTTGACGAAGAAATAGTTTGGATGATGTTAGGAAAGTCAAGTAACTGTGTCAGCATGTCTTCTACGCTGCGCTGTCAGGTACTTTAGTAACAAAAAAGTCTCACAAGTAGCAAAAAACTCGTTGATTATTAACTAGATACGGCCGTTGTTGTAGCTATGACGTTTAGAAGAACAGGAAACTGAATTAATTTATGCTTCTGTTGAACGTTCAAAAGCTTGCTCAGCAGCTGGTTTTTTGATAGATTTAAACCAAAGTGTGAAGTTGCACTTGATAATCTTGATAGGTATATAGAAGCCTGTAGTGATAAGGACACACTTAACAATACAGTAGCAGTTGATTTTTAATTTGAAAATCTAAATATTGAAATATCTGAAGAACTGCGTGCTGGGGTATCTGGAGACCAAGAAACTCGGAAATCTAAAAGTAAAGATTTTTACCTGAAAATCAAAGTGTTGTACAGCTTGATTTGAAAGAGGAAGTGATGAAGATACAGAAATCGAAGTATTGTGGTGTCTGCTAAAACATCTGAAAGAAGAAATCAAAGCAAACTTAAAATTATGGTTTTAAATTGTAAAACAAAATAGGGCTATAACCAATATACTAGTTAAACAAGACATGCCATCTTTTTCTCTCACCTACAGCAACATAGCGCTATCTTTTATCTAATTCCTTTTCCGCGAAATGTAAATATATTCTGGCATGCATTGCAGGTGTTCTGGGTAACAAGGAAAGACAACTTTAAGTGCACCCATCGTGCTTACACTTATCAATTATATGAATGAAATGTTGCAAATTATAAAAGTTTTCATTGTTTTTATTGTAATTTAACACTAATGAATATTATTAATATATATGTATTAACAATTATATAATGTTAAAAAGTTAATGTTAAATAATTTTACGTTAATTTAACAACAATCTTATAATAACTTTATATAGTAATAATAAATAAATTACGGTAAGTCGCTTCGATAGGTCAATACTACAGATTTCGCTTAGCACGCGAGCGGCGCATAATTTTTCTATATGCATTTGCATTCAAAATGTAATTTAATGTAAAACATTAATTAAACAAAAATAAACATAAATATTAAAAATGTATAACTTTTATATTTCAAATAATTAATGATAATATTACACGCGCTAATATCTATGGCGTTTTAATAGAACTACTGATCATGTGATATCATTTCGCACGGTCATTTCCGTTCAGTTTAGAGATTGTAAGCAATGAGTCATTTTCATGGTTACTAGACTGTGCAAAATGTGTAATTTTCTATACTACTACCACAAAAAATAGTTTTAAGATTAGTTTGAGTAACCTAAAGAAATTGACAAAATGACTTTGACAAGTCGTCGAATAATACTACCCGTTTATTGCAAATGTTAGACCCAAAACTTTGCTTTTTTCAATTTATATACTGCATGAATAAATATACCAGAAAGTGAATTCTTATAATTTGACTTCAAAATGGTAATTTTCTATTTAATTATAATTTATTTTCGCATTGTATTATACACAATTATGGATAATTTTCCCACACAAAAATATCATCTATACATATTTTAAAGCGACTCTGTTTCTTCGGAATACAAAACGGGCTAGCGGCTTGTAATTTCTTATCACCACGAGCAAAATTCAAACAAAGGATTCTGGAACTCAGAAAGGGTATATATAAACACCGCAACTTTGTGGGATATTTCAGTGTAGTGTTGGTGCAAGTTAAGTGCATATCGTGTGTGGACAGTCCCTCAAAAGGAGTTGATGGTTAGTAGAGGCGCTGTTCCCACAAGGTTTCCACTTCTTCATCATCCGCGCTCGGGCCCTACGGGTTGTTTTAACCGGTAAGTCGGTAGATCCTGTATCCAGGAGGTAGTACTCTCTTTCCGAAAGGTTACCCTTCCTCCAGCGTCATGGCAGTTGCCGGCTCTGGAGAAAAGGTAACATCTAGGCGCGCTCGGGCGGGCAGCTGTCAGGTCCCCTTCTTACTTCTCCCTATCCGGGTAACTTAGTAGAATCTTAGAGAGTACTTCCTAATGGCTTTATGGTGAAGCCGTCTTACTGCTTAATTTAACCTGGGGCTTCCCAAGACCTTACTTGAGGAGTGGGTCTGAAAAGAGCAGTTTTTTGTGCCAATAGTACATACAAACAACCTACAACATTAAATTCGTCGACTGCATCCACTATCAACATCTGCAAACTCCAATTCATCTCTACTTCAATCAACATTCATCAACGCCAACTGCAACTCATCTCATCGAACAACCAATGGTAACCAACGGCAACGCCCACTTATCCATTATATTATCCACATATCCATACCTTCAAATTAACTGCTTCATATCAACATTCCAACGATATCGCCCATACTAACATGTTCCACATGTTGGTATGGCCGATAACAAACAAAAGAAGACTCATGAAAGTGAAATTATCGAAGAGCACAACAAGGACGGAGCGATTGTGGTTATCATTACCAACATTATTATTAATGCTGCTAATAATAACCACAAAGGTCTTGCCGTTGCCGGGCCGGTTATTATTAAATTTATTTAATAATAATTGGTCTGCCAACGGCTGGCTGAAGAGGCTTACTTTAAACGCCTATAACAGCCTCAGCCCGCTTCGCGGGGTGATACAAATTACGTTGATGTCGCAGTGGGATAGTCCAGTTCGAGTTACAATCTTCGACAGTTCAGAGCTCAGAAGCTGGCATCAAGGGATGCTGCTTACCTAGCTTCCGAACTTAACGACGTAACTCAGAAGCCTTAGAAGTTGGCATCCAGGAATGTTACTTACCTAGGTTTCTGAGAGCTTAATTACAGGTTTGATGTTAAAGCTGCATAGTGTTTAAGTTATTATGCAGTGCATATTGTATAATAAACAACGAATAAAGATATTGTTGTACTTAACAATAAACTGTTTATTCTGTAACCTGGGCTCCGTCTTTCGTGTTTTTGAGTAAAGAATTATTTTTAAAACACTTTTCATCGTTAAGAAAAGTTAATTCGGTACTATTGAATTTTTTAAGTAATTTAAGTACTTTAGTTTCAGGAATTTAAAAAATACCTTTTTATATTTTTAGAAATCCTATATTGAAATATTGAGAAGATAGTTTTCAAATGCTACAGTGCAAATCTAATGAAAAGTAAATAAAAAGATAACAAAAATATCACGATTTTAAAAGTTCAAAATAGCAAATCGAAATTATCTGCTTCAAATGTATTTGTTATTAAGTACATTAGCCTTCCTTATTGCTAATTTCTAAAATTCTTGATAAAGATGAAAACACTCGAGAAGTTTATTAATTGTACTTCACTTTGTTTTTCGTCTCGTTTTTATAGATGAATTAATAAGATCAGGAAACGAATAATAAGAAATCAATTTGTTTAGATTTTTAGTTATTATTGGCGCCAAAAGAGGTCACTACGTCAACTAACTACATTTGCTAATACCACAGTATATATAACAATCAGTAGATTCACTTGCATGCTACACTATTCATTTTATTAATCCACCTTCGAATATCACGCCAATAAACGAAGTAGTGGACCGACGTTTATCGGTCGTTATAAATAAAACGCAGAGCCGCATTCAATAAAATGTCTCGAACAAATATGTAAACAAAATCTCTTGTTATATAATAGTATAGTAAAATATGAAGTAGAATTATGTGTAGTGAACCATTTGATTGAAGTTGTTTTACTTATAGAATCTAATAAATAAAACGATAATCAATTTGGATATTTAAAACATTTATTAAACTAAGTTAGAAGAGTTGTTTCTTGTTACATCGTTAATTACCAACTAAAGTTACATTATTCTTTCAAGCCATTAACCATATTCTTGCGCTGCAATAGTCATTTCATTTTATTTAGAAATAATTACGAACAAATGCATAGCTGTATACAATTTGAATACCTGTTCAACAAACAAATGGGGAATCTAGGTCACCGAAATCACATACGTACAAAATAGGAGAGATGAAATCAATTTACACTATAATAATAATAAACATAATGTGCCTTGTTTAATATAGCCGTTTAATATTAATATATAATATTGTGAAGTAATTTTGTATCTTGCAAATTGTCAATAAAACTTACATATCTCAGGGTCCAATTACTCGATGTTCAATCGTAAAGGTTACCTATAAAATTTCTTTATAATACACCTTAACATGAGACTCTTATTATAATCTTTCAATATTTGATTCCTTTATTGAAAGATTAAACTTTATAAATAAAATATTTAAATTTCTCACACTCATGCAGTGGTTAGTATTTTTCAATAAATAAAGTTTGGTTATTACTAATAACCATTGACACATATATCTGAAATGTCAAACCTGACAGTTATCAATTAAAATATTTCTCAAGAAGGAATAAGTAAGTATAGCATATATTTTTATTATTAGTTCTTTATTTTATAAGTCTTTATTTTAGGATTTTAAAATGGAAAGAAATCTTACCCTTGTCAACTTACATGTAAAAATTTTCTTCAGGTAAGTCTTCCTTGTATGTCTATCCAATAGTTTCTTAAAATTTTGACATATGTATCTTTTACTCCTTTTTCAACAATTACCTCCACTTTCACAACCTGCAATTTCAACAATATACACTTTCCACCAAGAACCGTGATCACAGCCGTCGATTCTGCAGACCTCACATCCCCGGACTACTGGACTGCCTCGAAAACTGCTTTCATGGTTTTCTTCTTATATAGGGCTCGAATGCTGACTGTCAGCTCCCCAACACCTCAGTAAGTATCTTCAAATCTATTTTTTATGATTAAGTTACCTTAATAATTATTTTCTTTTACAGGAATATAATGAAGACTTCAAATCTTCCACACCTTGATGAGTAACAAACCCAGCTCAAAGACAGTTTTTTAAATTTTATTATCTTATATCCATTACATTTACTGTATCAAAATACCCTTTAATTTTGCTTTCTGTAATTAATGCACTGACTCTTCCTTTATTCAATAAAACGATGGACTTTCTTTTTATATATTTTAATTTAACAATTTTTCTTCTTTAACTTTATCAATTTACATATTCTATATACACGTTTATTTTATTTCTTATTATATAGACAAATTTCTTCTTTTAGTAAAAATTTCTTTATATTTTCTCCCCTAACTCAAAATTTTTTTTTATTATTCTCATTTCCCCGAGATACCCCTCTTTTCAACTATTTTTTATATATTTTTTTATTAAAATACTCCCTATCTTTGGTAATTCTTTCAGTTTCTTACTAACAATGTCTATAACCATAGAAGTGATTTAAACCTTATTATTGAAGTACAGAGAGAATTTTAAATATGTTACAGAAAATCAATATACCTTTAAATTATTTACATGATTTTTAATTTTCAGGTTGACTTATGGCTAGGATATCCTTTCCCTTTATTATCCTTGTTAATTTTAATATTGTATCAAAATACTATAATAAATATATGCTATTACATTCTATTATTTATTTATTGATCCTTAATATCCACATCTGTGCAATAATGATTCTCTAAATTTTTCTTCATCTTATGTATATGCTCATATTAATTTTTCCACCTCACATAAACGTGAACATCACAATATATATAATATGTTTAATATAGCACCATAGCCGAGCGCTGGGCGCGCTAGATTTCTAATTACAAAACGCAAGTTCTAATCACAGTTTCGAAAATTTTTTTTATAAATTTATAAAATATTTAATATATTTTATAAGCTTACCTGTCGAAACAATATTGTCAGGTTATATTTTAATAAATATTGTAAAACTTTTTATTAACCTTTATTTATTTCATGTTTATAGAGGTCCACAAGGTAAGGCTAGGAACAATAAACAATATGTATATTTATGTAAATTGAAAATAAAACTAAACGATTAAACATACGATATGAGTATTTAATTGTAAACCATAAATAAAATATAACGTTAGCTCTAATAGTGTACAATATTAATATATTATATTTCAATTATTTATTTATACAATGTTGTTAATTGTGTCGTGCAGATCTTAACAATGCTTTATATTATAAATGTTTTAAGAATTCAATAAATTGTTATACATATACACTTTCCAAACTGTAAAATACATTTAGTGCATACAAAAAAATATAATTTACAATTTAATATTTCTAAAATACGAAAATTGTTTTGACAGGGGACATTCCATCCAGTACATCAAAAGTCGAAATGCCTTGTTTTGGCGTTTTAAATTTAATATAAAATATATTAAAGATCTTATAATTTATTTAAAAACAAATTTACTCAAACTGTGATTAAAACTTCCGTTTTGTAATTAGAAATCTAGCGCACCTTACTCGAGTAATGCGGTAACTGACGGAATAATGCGAGGGAATCTCCTAAGATAATTTCATGAAAGTTGCCATGGAACAGATTCAGGGGCAGTACTTCACTCTAACTACAAGAGACAGCTTTATCGTGGGCGACGAAAACAAATTTTAAAGTAAAGGTGTTTTTTAACAAAAATAGAAGTGTCTCAACGATTACGAGGTCGTATATATATTTATATATTTTAATGTTTCAATTATGTATGTATACTTTTATATATGTTTGCATTCAACAAATAAATAAATCACTTGTTGACATCCAACGCTAGAATAAAAAGAAACTACATTACTTTCACTCTTAATCTTGATTCTTCCTAAAATTTCAATCTAAATAGAAAATAAATTATACAAAGGTTTTATAACAATGGCAATATTTTCAGATATAATTGTTTTAGAGTGTGATAAAACACTAATATTGTATAGTTAGTTAACTTTATGGTCTACACGAAGGTACAAATTAGATATTTTATTCTAAATGTATTGGTCCTAAATACACACTTTTTTAGAGTGATCTAGTGTTTAGATTTTACACTAAGTTTTTTACTGTGTATCTTTATAAGAGTTTTCTTGTGCATGTTTTTCTAAAACAATTCTGATATTGTTACAGAAACGTATGGATAAGCTTTGATATCCTTACAAAAGCTGAAGCCGTTTTGCATGGTTCCCAAACTCACATTACTGTAGAAATCTCAAACACATAAATTTATCTCAGCAAGGCCCTTAAAGCTTAACTCTGTCATAAAATATATAAAAGAAAAAGGTAATTCTTATCAAATATTTCCTTAAAACACTAACTCCTGCTGAAGCTAATACGAGAATACCGATAAAAAAGAAATTTCAGATAAAAAGCCATTACAGCATCCACCTACCCTTACGTAAAATCTAACTTTGCCAACCCCCAAAGCAATATATTTACTTACTATCTTCCCTTATCTAGGGTTGCATCTTTCTTAAACCAGTTGTTGCTTTCTAACAGCCCATGTATTCTCACTTTACGGGTTTTGTTACATCCATCTTACATTTTATGATATTATTCTAGAATTTTACGATATTCTATATTTTATACGTACAATCCAATTTTATACCCAAACATCATTGCACCGAATGCAATTTCACATTTTAGGTGTTTCCTGATTTATCGATATTCCGCTTCAAAATCGATTTGTGTCGGTAAATAAATAGAAATGTTATTTTGTAAGATGTACAGATGGATATGCTGAAAATTTAATTTATTTGAAACCACTATTTTTCAAAAAAAACCGCGAAAGCGTACATTGAAGATCGAATATTTATTTTAAGACAGATACAAAGAATTGCTTATCTTTGAAGAAAATGTTTATTTTATCTTGCACTTACTTTTTGAAGTTTTTTATAATTATAAAATTGTAAATATACAATATTTAGCGACTACGAAAAATATAACGTAATAAAATTCAGGACAAAAAGCGTATTTCATTTTTTAGCCTTTATAAATAAATTATAGTATTAGGTAAAAAATTCCTTTTTTACTGCCACCTCAAATTACTTTAGGATTCGCTAAAAAAAACTTCTGTTTAATAAATAACTAGGAACGTCAGGGATAGAAATATTATTTTATAATAGGATTGAACTCAAAGGGTACAAACTTGACAAATGAACAACAAAATTTAGAAATTCCAAACTCGAAATGAAGTACTTAAACTTTACGTGACACTTCTGGAAGATTTTATGAGAAATGTATTTAATGATCCAGGAGCTTACTTTAATAGAAAGTGGAAACGAGCGCGGCTTTATGGGAGTATACAATTTACTTTAAATTTCGCAGTTACGAAAGCAATGATGCAAATGTGTTTTATTGAATAGACAAGGATTATGTTCTAAAATGACTTCCTCAATTTAATTTATCAATATAATGAGCTTAGGCATATGACATATATAGCGTATCATGATGCATAGGTATTCAGAATAACTTAGAAAAGGTACTGAAACTTTTTAATTTTTCTGTTTAGTGTTAGAAATGCTTCAGCAGATTTTTATGATTTATTTCAAGTTTTATAGAGATAAATTTTATAGAATATGTATTATAAATATGTAGAGGTTTAGGTTTTACACATTCACTAATAATGCAAAAACTTATTAAGGATCGCACATGTTTCACTGACGTCCTTTAGATGTATTGTATAACCTCTGTCTCTAATTTGTTTGTGACTTACCTTGTTCATTTTAAATCTTTGAATTAATATGTATATATTGCGGTGATATTAGATCACCTCATTTAAAATTTTATTAACGATAGATCGGAAACGTGAAATTATAGGGACATGCTAGGTGATAGGCATAATTAATATAAAGGTTACACATAGGGTTACAGTTAGGTTCATCAATATTTAAAATAGAAATCAAGAATAAAAATTACATGCAAACATAACCTAAATTTCAAATGCATATAAAAAGGTTGATTTTTATAGAAAAGGATATCAATCATTTAGATTGCTTTATCATAATACATGTTTATACAACCCAAGTTACACATTGGGATGGGTTTTTCACTTGTAGAGAAGAAGTAATCTTCTTGTTTAAATTTAGAGGCTACGATCTTTAACGTAGGATGAATTTTTCTACTTTCCAAGAGGCCAACTCCATTTCGCGCTCAGTTAACTGAAAACAGATAATTTGGATCAATCTTGTTATGACTTATATAGTACAATTAGTTTTTAAACTTTGTTACAAAAATCCTGACCATTTTCATTATTGAAGGTTTAAATCTTGTCGGTATGACTCAGTTTGACGATTATTAACTCTTATACTGTTCTTCTCACCATTGTTTTTATGTAAACACTTGGAGAACTGTATGCTGGACAATTTGATCGTAAATTGATTTTATTTGAATCAATATTAAAGCTGGAACTTGCAAATGCATTAATTGGTTGATTCGATGTCGTATCGGAATGTAATTTATGTTTGTTGTAAATTGTAAAGATGTTCCTGTGGAAAATTTATATGTATTAGTTGTATTGTGTGATTATGCATCTATTTTGTAAAGGATAAACCTGTTTTATTTTGATTTTGTATGTAATTAAGCTATAACGCGATTTGTACATTGTCAATCGTTTTCGTCTTATATCTTTGTTACGATGCATTCTAGGATACAAGTGTATTACATTGTTTTAATTCTTGTTTTATGTGCTACTATCTTGTGTTTATAGAATTAAAATTCGTGAGAATTGTGAACAGCTGTCTGTGTTAGTGACGTCATAAACTTTCCGTGCTTCGATTTTGTTTTGAAAAAATGTCAGTGCAGGCTTTTGTTTCAACAAAACCTATATAAGTTGGAGCCAAATTTAACAAAGTCGGTCGATAAAAAGCTTTGGGCGAATCTATGCTTGACTCCGGATTAAAAATCTGTAAATTTAAGTGAGGTTAAGAATAATAACCATATGTTGACCTTGATTGATGTGTCAATTTCAAAAATAAACAAGTTTGAATTAAGCTGAAGTAATTACCTGAACTATTATAAAAATATTAAAGAAGATTTTATGATTGTTCTACAAGCCATTTGGAATTTGAACGAGTTTTAAATAAATTCTGGAAGAATTTATTTTTCTTCATCGATTTACGTATTGACGTTTTAAATTGAGGAATCAGCTGATAAACATTATTGCAGTGATACCAATTTGAGGATAATATTAAAAGGGAATTCTTTTGACAAGTACATACCAGGTTGGTCAAAATAAAAGGTTTTTAAAAAACTGATTTATTAATTATAATAAAAATTTGTAAGGTTTAATTTACATATAATTATTTAATGTAAGAGTTAATACGAGTCTCATAATTCAAACAATTTATGTTCTATCGATAACCCTGAGCTGGCTAATTGGAATAAAGAAAAATATTTGGGGTGTAGGAACGGTGGGGCGTTTTACACATAATTTATGTTTATTTGTATCGGTTTATATTTAATGGTGTCTACCAATGTGTGTCAATTTTTATAAAATTAAAATTTTATTTTAAATTTCACCTCAATATATTGCTGTGGATGGTAGTTTCAAAATTTTGAAAATTTTTGAAAATTTTGTAAAATTTTAAAGTCTGTTAAAAACTAACACTTGAAATATTTTTATCAACTTTACCTATTAAAAATATTTTTAAGTTATTCACTTGTGTGTCATTGATTACACAACCAATGAGTACTTTTTAATAAGGTTAAATAATACATATTTCTTTATTTATTATCAAACAGTTTACTCACCAAATACTTAAGTATACGTAACATCCAGTTCTGCCGAAGTTATTGTTATTATGTAATACATTTATGATTAATTTCAAATGAGTGATATCGGCGGGTTATGTGATTCTCTAAAGGTTTTTGTTTATATAAATAGATCATTAATATTGCGTAAAGTGTTGTATAATAAACTGTAATAGATTGAATCAACTATTATAATTATGTTTTAATCTGCTATTATGTTTGTATATAGTGTAGTCATTGTATTAGATTGTAGGGTGACGTCAAATTGTGTAATGTGATGATGTAAATAGTAAGTAGTATATAAGCTTAGAAAATCATATTTTTAAGGCACTTCATGATAAACGGCGTACAGATACAGTCGTCGAATTATTATAATGTAAAATAACACTTCCTGATATACGACGAACGAGAACGTATGTAAAGTTCAGTCCAGTAAATAAAGCGACTGAGTCAAGTCGTGAATGATAAAAATACAAATGTAAATAATTAGTCTTGCTTAGACAAGTCAAGTTGGTTGGTGTGTTAATATACGGCGAAAATGTAGAAAGTTATAAATTGTAAAAGTGTATATAAGAGTATAAAAAAAACACCTTTAAATTAAATTACTAGCTAAAGTTATTGCTAGCCAATAAACCTTCGTTAAAACCATAAACTGGGGTTTGTTTATTTAAACACATAAAACAAATATTCTTCGAACAAGGGAAATAGTACCAGCAATTAATTAAACAAAAGTGTGTTACCAAAAGTGTGTAATCAATAATCAAGTGTGTGGATGATGTTATGTGGGAAATCCATGCAAAAGGAAAGTCAACCGGAATTGGAAACCAGCACTGGGACAACATAAAGTGACCTACTCTGCCAATAGGAATTGGGAAAGGATATGGTAGAAAGGAAGAACTAACTTTATAAAAAGGTAAGAAGTTATTTCCTTTCTGTATTTGGAACTTGCGTTAGATAAGACAATATTGTGAAGTGTAATTAAGTGAATTGAACAATTTAGTAATAGTTAAACTTAATTAAGATTTCAATTTTAAAAGTGATTTCAATTTGAATTTGTATATTTTAACCACGAGAATCCACATTCGCCCTGAGATGAGTCTTTCTTAACCCTTAATTTGACAAAGTGTCTTTCAAATCATAAATGAAAATCTTTTATGACTTTTTGTACTGTTTATGATCTAAATTAACATATTCTAGCAGCAAAAACAGATCTTGTGAAAAACCTGGGTTTTATGAGTTGTATCCTAGAGGATACTTTACCAAACTATTGAACACGCTAGTTGCTTCTGTTTTGTATCCTATCAGATACATCACCGGTTTCATCAGTTACAAAAAACAAATACTTTAATATAACATATTTGTTTCTACTGCAAAACTAATTTAAACTAAATTATTGTTTAACTAAATAGTATAAATCAAAATACAAATCAAAAAAATGCGAAAAATGAAAAATTAGTGTAACTAATATTCATAAATAGGTACCACCCGTGTGTTTTTAGTAATATTTTGTCCATTCGCATTGAACGTTTATAAGCCTAGTTTTTTGTTTTCCTTATTGGTTCTATATTTTTATCTTTTGTTGCATTTACATGTTCTTTGTTATTTTCGTTTGTCACTTACGACCTTTTCTTCAGTCTTCTTTTGTTATATCTTCTTTTTTGGTTCCTGTTTGATTTACTTTATCTTCATTACTCTGCTTTCTATCATCTCCAATTTCTTCCCTAGCTAGCGAACTTTTACTTGAGTTTTGAGAAATAATTATTGTATACTTGATGTATCATCTACTTTCTACAATATCTTCTAATTCTTTACTAACTGATTTAGATAGAGATGGTGCATCTGATGTCTCAAAACTAATATTTTGCAAAACATTTTTCCGTGTCAGATTTTCATAAATATGATTCTCCTGAAGTATAATTTTTTCAAAAGTAATACCTTGTAAAAATTCTTCCATATTATCATTACTTGATTCATCCACATCTGAAGTTTGTGGTGGAAATACAGTGATGATTTTATCCTTTCGAGTTATCGTATTACGTATATTTGCGTTCGAGTTTGAAAAAATCAGTACCAGCTAATACCTACTGCAAACTTGAACACCGAAAGTATCAAAAAATAAATCTTCATTGTCATACAGCATTGTAAAGTGGACTTTAATATACGAAAACAGAACAGTAGTTATTTGTGGATATTTGGCAATGTAGATTATAAGATACATCGTAAAAAAGTGCTTTTTCAAAAATATATCATTGTTTTAGTGCATGATTTTATAGATAATATCAAAGAGGCATTCCTTATGAACAATATTGATGCATTTATTTTGAAACAAGAATAATTAATCTAATAAATAAGACATCCAACAGCTTACTCTGCATGATTCCTCCAGCTACAACGCAGAGTCACTTTATCTTTTGAGATATAAAATATATATTTTGTCAGTAAGTGGCAGGGTTTTGCATGATTTCTTAAGAAATAATGTTAATTTGATATAATACATAAATATATCAAGTAAAACTTGAAATTCTGAATTATTGTAGGCAAATTAAGTTAATGTATCTTATAGGATACAACGTCAAATTAAGGGTTTAATTTAATTCAGTTATTTTAAGTTATATAATTGGCGCCCAACTTTCTTACGTAAACTTGAGTAAGTCTAGAACTAACGTAGCATTAATTTTATATAACTATTGTATTATTTAAAACTATTAAAAGGTATTTTCTAAGAGTTCTATAAAGGCTTTTGGAGAGTAAAGACGTGCGGCGGTCTGCTTCTCTGTGATTATACGAGTGCGAGGTGACAGGTTGGCCCCAGGTCAATAAATATAAATAGCTCTGCTATTTAACGATAAGTGTGAGTAAAACCTATAAATTTATTCAATATTAAATAAAATCAATATTGAATAAACTAACAAGAAAACAGGACCGGTCTCGTAAATTTCTTTGCCTAACGGCGAACTATGAATACTTTAATTAATATTTGGAATGAGCGAGAACCTTAACCAAATCAATTCAAATAACATGTTTTTCAATCAACATGAACAGTATCCGCAAGTCATACAAATTCAAAATTTTCAAAATCAACAATTTCAAACTAATTTGCCCTTCCCGTCGCCACTACAAGTCACTAACATGACAATACCACAAACTGCTATGAATTATCAACCAATACCAAACCAGCAACAATTTAGTCTACAAATGCCCACCTTCCAACCAGCAACCAGCTCTTTTCTATCACAAAATCATACGACAAAACTTCAAGCTAATCTACACAATATTGAGGACACCAACTCAGGCTCTGAAATGGCCACTAGTTACTTAACAGAAGAAGAGAGTGAAAAAGAAGATACTTCAGAAACTCCCCATGCGTGGCAAGTAATAAAAAAAGAAAACGTCTCAACACAAGAGCTAACAAAAATGCTGAAACAACACCTGTGGTACTCACAAATAATCGATTCAATCCATTAACAAACGAATCATCAGAAATTACTAATTCCAACCCAAATAGTCCTCCCAAAGACCCTAAACCCCCACCAATTTTTATATATGAAGTAATAGACTACAAAAAGATGATCGATAATCTATCACAAATCACTGAAAAAGAAACCTACTACTCAAAAGCACTCGGAAACGACACAATAAAAATAAATGCTTATACGTCTGAAACCTATAGGAAACTCATCAGACACCTTAATGCGAAAAAAATAATACACCACATATACCAAGTGAAACAGGAGAGGGCCTATAGGGTGGTTATTAGGAATCTCCACTATTCAATACCTATAGAAGATATAAAAAAAGATATAGAAGCAAAAGGTCACACCGTTCGAAATATTATAAACATACGACATCGAATTAGCAAACAACCACTAATGCTATTTTACGTAGACTTAGAACCTAAAAAAATAATAAAGATATTTACAGTCTCGAATTCATAGGACATATGCGAATAACTATTGAACCGCCACAAAAAAGCAACATCATTCAATGTACAAGGTGCCAGTTATATGGCCATTCTAAATCCTACTGCAAACGACCATACAAATGTGTTAAATGCGGAGGTGACCACAATTCAACACTGTGCCAAAAATCAAAAAGCACTCCAGCAAAGTGTGCACTCTGTGGAAAGGATCATCCTTCGAATTATAAAGGTTGCGAAATATACCAACAGTTACAAAATGCAAGAACCAAATCAAAAGGAAACAACTATCAAAATCGCGATCAACCCCAAATTCCACATATCCAAATGTCGAACCAATCAATACAACAACAAACAAGAACGGAATTTCCAACATACGCTAACGCTACACGAGGGCTAAATACAGTAAATCAAGGTGACGACTTCGGCGGCCAACTAAACCATTTCCTTACCGAATTTAAAGCAATGTTCAATCAGTTAATAAACTAAAACTGTATGATACTAAATATGTTATCAACTGTCATCAATAAACTAGTCCATTAATGGACAACTCATCATTACGTATAGCTCTCTGGAATGCCAATGGTTTGGCAAATCCCAAAACAGAAATAACTCATTTTCTAAAAATTAATAACATAGATATAATGCTCATATCTGAAACTCATTTTACAGACCGATCAGTATTTAAATACCATCGTATACGACGTATCATCCGGATGGAACAGCACATGGAGGGGCAGCAATACTAATACGCTCTGTAATATCACATCATGAACTACCCTCGTTTCAAACCAACAAAATACAAGCTTCTGTAATTCATGTCAATGCTAAACCGAGATCTTTTGCCATAGCAGCGATTTACAGTCCACCTAGACACGCAATCAATACTGATGAGTACGAAACAATGTTCAACATTTTGGGATCCCGCTTCATAGTTGGTGGGGATTGGAATGCCAAACATTCTCACTGGGGTTTCAGATGTATTACGCCCAAAGGCCGAGATCTACTACGCCTCATAACAAACAAAAACTTCTCGCATTTGTCGACTGGTCAACCAACATACTGGCCAACCGACCAAAACAAACTCCCAGATTTGTTAGATTTCTTTGTCATCAACGGCATTGCAACTAATTACTTCCATATTGAACCTAATTGGGACCTTTCATCTGATCATTTTCCAGTAATCCTCACCCTTAGTACTCACATTATTATAAAAACAAATTCACCCAGACTTGTTTCTCCAAAAACTGATTGGACTCGCTGCCAACAATACATCGAAGATAAGTTAACGCTGAACGTTATACTAAAAGAACCTAGAGACATAGATAATGCTGTACAAAACTTTACTAATACAATACAAGAAGCAGCTTGGATAAGTACACCAACACCAACCTCAAATAAACAAGAAGTTACTAACATACCGCTAGCGATTCGACAACAGATTGCGCAGAAAAGACGTGCCAGACGCATATGGCAAAGAACTCACAATCCTGTTGATAAAAATACATACAACAGGTATACAAGATTTAAGAAATTCCACATTCGAAACATACATTACGTCACTGCCGAGAGAAGACCACTCAGTGTGGAAAGCTACAAAAAAACTCAAAAGACCTACAGATCATATACCACCATTAAGGAATCAAGATGGAACCTGGGAAAGAACAGATCAGGAGAAAGCAAATACTTTTGCAGAGCATTTAGCTCAAATTTTTAGTCCTCCAGAACTCAACCCTACATCAATACTGAGAATATCAATAATTTCTTAGATGCACCATCTCCAATGACCCTTCCAATCAAACCGTTGACACCATCTGAAATAAAACACGTAATCAACAATTGCAATGCTCAAAAAGCTCCTGGATTTGATCTTATAGCAGGCCAGATTCTTAAGAAACTACCCAAAAAAGCAGTAACAATATTAATTACTATTTACAATAGTATGATAAGACTAACCTATTTCCCCATTTCTTGGAAATTTGCCCAAATCATATTAGTACCTAAACCTGGTAAACCACCAAATTCAACTTCTTCATATCGCCCTATAAGCCTGCTTCCTCAGCTATCCAAAATATTTGAAAGATTGCTACTTAAGAGACTGGAGACTGAAATTAACCTGAATAAGATACTACCAAACATCAATTTGGATTCTGAGAACGACACTCCACAATTCATCAGTGTCACAGAATTGTTAACGAGATAATAAGAAGTCTGGAAGAAAAAAAGGTTTGCGTTGCTGCATTTTTAGATATTGCTCAAGCTTTTGGCCGTGTTTGGCATCTAGGTCTATTATTTAAGCTAAAACAAATCCTCCCTACCTACTATTATCTCATCCTAAAGTCCTATCTCAGCGATCGCTTTTTTCCAACTAAATTTAATAACGATGTTTCCATAATCCACCAAATTGAGTCAGGAGTACCACAGGGTAGTGTCCTAGGACCATTCCTGAACCTTGTATTTACGTCGGACATACCAACCACAGATAGCACATCTATAGCAACATTTGCAGACGACACTGCGATCCTGTCAGTTGACAATGATCCTCAACTAGCTGCCGATCGTGTGGAAACTCATCTAGACAGACTTGAAGAATGGCTCAATTCCTGATGTATCAAAGTAAACGCCGATAAGTCAACACAGATAAATTTCAAAACTAGACAAGTCGACTGTCCAAATGTCTCTATCAATAATACTCAACTACCTGTCCAAACTGAGGTCAAATACTTAGGGCTAATACTGGATTCTAAACTTACATGGCGGCCACACTTAATGTCCAAAAAGAATCACATAAACTACAAGGTTCGACAAATGTATTGGCTACTCGGTCGTAACTCTAAATTGAAAATGGAAAATAAAATACTTCTATATAAATGTATCATCAAACCCATCTGGACATATGGGATTCAGCTGTGGGGTTGCACAGGCCTCAAATTCCAAAATTATACAACGGCTACAGTCCAGAATTCTACGCATGATCCTAAATGCGCCTTGATTTGTAAGCAATAAAACCATTCACGATGACTTAGCCATCCCAACAGTTGAAGAAGAAATCCAACGACTCAGCACCACTTACTTCCGCAATCTCCCAGGGCATCACAATGTGGAGGTTAACCAACTAATGAATGAACTTGCCGTACACAGAAAACTGAAGAGGAAACGCCCCACTGATCTACAAAACTAAATTACTAGAGTATCACTTATGTTACCTTTATCATATTTAAATTAAATACGGAGTGTGGTCACTGGATCACTTCTCCCCTCATGTTGTACTAGTTATCCTATTTACTAAATGTTCTAAAAGAAGAGAATGTAAATTTCTTAAATAAATTTTTTGGAAAACCAATTTTATTAAAGTTTATCTATCCTATCATTTGAATAAATTGTTTTATTTTTTTTTTTTTGTTTATTCTATGATCTCGTTACTAAAATTTTTAAATTATTTCCTTGGTTCAATTTTTTGATGGAGCTTTGCTAAATGAAGTGCTTCGACTGTATAAGGTTTTTCCTTTTTTAAGTTGTATTAAGAAACCAAAAACTTGTTCCAAAGTAGCATCATTATCACGCTTACATAGTTAAGCAATTTTGTAAAATTTCTTTTATGTAATTGATGATTCAATTTTATATAAAGAAGTTGATAAATGGTATAATGCAAGATGCAAAAAGATCATTTTTTTGAAAAATTATCTACATTTTTGTGTCTTTGATATTTGGGTCGTACATGGCTTTCCAGCTTATTTGATGGATTCAGATATGTGTTATATAGCATTGTAATCAGCAAATTAAAAGCTACATTTTCACGTAATTAGTTTCGATAGTTTTATAATTTTTATGGTTGTTATGGTGTCATTTTTTAATTATTATGCTACATTCAGTTTTATTACTTCTAATATTCGGGTTAAAGCTATTGTTCATTTATTTGTTTAATTAAAATATTAATTTACTTTTTAATTACACGCTTCTTCTTTTTACATTAAGTCTCTCCTCTCCACACTTTTTTGTATTTAAATTCATTAGTTAGGTTTTTATACATGTGCTATGTAGTTTATTTTTCTGGTAGTTTTTTACAGTTTTTTGCAAAGTTCAAGCTTATTTAATTTATTAAGTTTTATATGTTATCTTTTATAAACATAAATTAACCTAAAGTAATGTAGCCTTGATAATTAGCTTTTGTGCTTAACACTACATAAACATTTTCAAAGCTTTCAACATTTTTAAATGTTTCCTGTATTTTTATTACATACTAAAGTTATTTTAGTTTTAGTATTTTTTATTGTTTGTATTGTTATTTATTTTTATAGTTTTTTATAGTTGTTTTTGAAAGACACCAAGTATGAGTTTACGGTAGCCGAAGAATCTTTCGGGAGCTCTTACTCCTCCTGGACTTGTTTGTTTATCAAACTTTTTTGTAGTTTCAACGTAAATAAAATAATAGTCCCATTTTATAGTCCATGAAGGCTTATCGGTGTATAGCAGGATAGGCTGCTATTACTTGAGCCGTTCAGTACCCAAGGATGATAGTGGCTAGCTTTACCCAGCGACCGTCTAATTATTATTACCCCAGGAAATGATTTCCCCAGGTACTCATTTTCACAGGCTGAGTCGATTTGGAAGCCTACATAAGACATTTTTAAAAATTAAATTGTATCTACCCTAGGAACTGAAGCCAGCACCTCAAGATTGGTATGAGCTTTTGCGTAAAAACGTATACTATATCTTTGTATACTATAAGATGTCCATAGATTCTTGGTACCTTACTGTACTTGGTGTGATTTCTTGATTGTCTTCTATCAACGCTAATTTTCGCACCTTAAAATTTAATATTTTCAAGTTTACTTTTTCGTTCTACTGTATGTCTTGTAACATTATTTTAAATTTATTTAAAACTAATTGAAGGTTTTCGTAATAAACACTAAAATCAGTGGCATCTCAAAAGTTTTTGCAGTATTAAGTAAGCATTTCGCCCTTTTTTGTATAAATCGCGGCATAATATTAATTTTGAAAAAGTCTTAAACTTAATTTTGTTTTGCCTAATGAATTAAGACATAATCTCTGTTTTGGGCATTATAAAATTATAGCATAAAATGGCAACAATTCGGGAGTAACTTAAAGTGATATGCCAAGTGGGCCGCCAAAGCTACAAAAATACACGGATATAGTCAAGACATAGTGAATAAAATAAAACTGTGCAAACAATCTTTAATTGGACATTTAATCAATCCTAGAAGAAATAAAAACCGTTTATGCAGGTATGTACAAATAACTTAGCACAGAATTAGTTCAATATTGTACATATAACACAAACAGTTATTATAGAGATTGTATAGGTTGCTAGACAGGCAGCTAACGGTAATATCTGCTTTACTGTAACTTTAAAAGGTTACTTATTTAACACGTGTGTTCCAAGATCATGACGTTGAGTAGCGCAGCTAATTATGCAACCATATAAACAGCGTTATTAAGTAAAAGAATCCCGCGTGCTCATACAAAAGAAATGATCCGCACCCTGTATAAATCTGAAAAAGAAAAGAGAAGGAAAGCCGTATAATGTTCAGGTATCACAATTGTTGAAAGTCTTAAAATTACGACACATACACACTGAAGGAATAAATAGAAAAATGCCTTATAAAAAACTAGTAGTAGGTAGTAAAAAACTAGCGTGGAATATCTACACAAAAGCCGTAGTCAGTTAAATCGTAGTTAAATGATAAACCCAAGATCGTATAACGCTCTCTGAAATTAGTAGAGTTATGTAGTTACACGATAGTCCCGGTTCTGAACGCAGAAACGTCAGAGATAGTCTACTAGACGGTTTTATGTTTTTTTTTCAACGGCGATCTTAGCATTTTCCAGAGGCGGAAAATCAAAACTAAAACTTATTTTTAAAAATTATACGAAACTCTAGGACAGTTTCTTCCAATCCAAAACTTATTACCATAGGCGGGGAGTACAAAAGCTTTGGTTTCATTCGGATACTAGCACAATAAAGGTAGCTTGTTTAGACTAATAAGGTAATACTTTTCTATTTTAATAATATTGTGCACTTATATTGTGCTAATATAAGTGCTTGACAGACTGAGTCGCCTAAACTAAAGAGATCTTTTAATAGAAGGCTGGAATGCAAAATTGAACATGTAAGGTTGTTTTAAACCGTATAAAATAGCCTTATACATCATATCTTTGTACTTAAAAGCTATAGTTCCGACCTCAATCTGTCAAAATAAATGCTTTTATTTTTTATTTTGTTTTATATTTTAACTTCATATTGCTATCACATATTTTGGATGTTAAATCTAGTTCGTAATTTAAATTAACTATAAGTTGTGAAGATGATGATTAACAACATAATGAACGACAAGAACATGAACTAACAGGTTAGAAAAAATCTAGATTTCCTGTATCAAAGTAACTTTATTTATTTACATAGAAAATAAGACTATTATTAAATGAATCATGTAAGCGTTTCGATTTTCTAGTATTCAATGAAAAAACATCTACTCCTATTTATATTATTAATATCCCATTTAGGACGTACATATCGTTTGTGTCTGAATAGCAAACCCTAATTGTGCATAAAGTGCAATCTGATGTAAACAAACCACGTGATTCTGGACATGTACATTGATAAAGAGCCATTCACGCGAATTGAAGTTAACTAATCACTACTACAAATTAATGTCTCTCACGCTTTCATAAGGTATTATGAATAGTTGATTATATAAGGGTTAATTATCAACTATGACGGATTTTGCAGGATATAAAAATATTAAATAAATACTAATAATATATATTTGGATGTCGCAAATTCGATCTATATTTTATTTTATAAGCTATTTAAAATTGATGTTTTATGAATAAACAAATATAAATGCAAATTATCTTTTTTCATTATCTTTTATTACTGTACTATTAAAATTTTTACAGTTTAAAATTCGGATAATTGAAGTGGTTTTTGAATACTGTAAGTCTGTTTATTATTATCATATTATTAATATAAAATTGCTATGAATCTTCTTGAGTGTTCAGTATTGTTGATTATGTTAATACAGAATTAATTCAGTGAGGAGAATTAATTATATTCCGGTACAACTTATTCAGAATAAAGTTTAATGGTAAAGGTCTCTCATTTTCACACTCACTATATTGGCTTAAAGAATCACTGTAAAGCTAGTAAAAGTTTTAATAATTCTAATAATAATAAAACGCGTTATGTTGAATAAGGACTGGTCAGTAATACATACAAGCAACATTCGAGTTAGTTTTATGTACCGTTCAGTCTGAAGTTATAATTTTTAGTTTCGTTAAAGTTAAGATTTACAATGAATTTGGTTCGTATTGGAAGTTAACGCGAAGTGTAAAGTCTGTCATCCAATGTGAAAAATAGTTCAATATTCAAGATGTTTCCCGTAACTGTAGTTTTAGTCAGCAGTTTTTATATGAATCTTGGTGTTATAGTTTGTAGTTTATTGGCTTGGGCCATTAGTTCTGGTAAAGTTTTAGTGAAAATTACGAATTGTACAGGATAACTGTTTTTTTGGATTACGAACATGTATGTTTAGGTATGTTTTAAAACTGTTTAACTAAGATTGTCTTTTAAGACATTTTTTTAAACATTTAAAAGCGCTTAACAATTACCATGTCACCTTGGGATAACATGATCTGTTCTTAATCTTGCGGGTATGAAGCTCTGACGCCTGTGTACACTACATACTACACACAAGAGCTCGGCACGAAACTGTCCGGGAAATATGTCTAACATTAATTAATTAATCAATTAATTAATATGTTAATTAAAGCAAAACGCTTTAGTTCTTAGAGCACGCTCATTTAGTTCCATATACTATACATAGTAATTATCATCCTAAAATAAATACATAAGTACGATCGGTGTTTGTGTCCACGGATCTTAAACTAAAGCTACCAGCCAGAAGACCGACTGCATCTGTCGTTTCCAGCCGCCTGTAAAAAAGCTTAAAATTGGGATTCTCTATCAAGTGTTTTATAAGCATGATCAGTAAAAATAAAAGCCAGTTATTAGTATAAAACCTTAGGTTAACGTCAAATTACTGAATTTAGTAGATACAGCGGTTCTCAACCTTTTAATATTTGTTACCCAACTTCTCATATCAGTTTTAAGCGCGCTCGGATTCCAATGACTTTTTTGAGTCCTAATTCTTTTTTCTACATCTATTTTTCTATTGCTACTGATAGCGGTAAAAAGGGTAGAATTCCGCAGGAATAGCGAAATTACGCCACATTTGGCAACACTGTCGCCTCCGCCGTAATTCTCGCGTTTTTAGAGAAGTTTCGATCTGTGACATTTTAGTTTTGTAGTAACAAAATGTATTTCTTCTTATTTTGGTTCATTAATAATAAGTTTTATCCAATTTTTTGTCTTTTTTTCATATCTTCGCGCCTCCCATTTTGTTGTTTTGGCCCCAAAGAAGACCTCACAAGTTCACCGAGAATCACCGTACTAGAATGTATGATTCCAAATCATTTATTTAATAAGATTTTTATAAGATTAAAAAGTTAAATTTTACCTCTAATATAAATCCAAGGGATAGTTATTACAGAAACCAAAGCTTTTTCAAATTATTGTTATTTATAGAAGCGCGCTACATTGAGTTTTGTTAGTTATTGTAAATAATGTTATCAAAATAATTTAAAAGCTGATGCTTGGCATAACAGGTTTTCGAAAATCTCAATTAGCAGACTTTTCAGACAACTTACTCTGTAGCGGCATTGTAAATATACTTACTAAGCACTGTGCAAATTCTGAGGATAATCTTACACGCCATTTTTTGTTAGAAATATAATCGCAAAAATTAATTAATCATTGAGCGGTGGCGCCCTCGCCATGGGAACGTCAAGATTTCAGATTTCAAAACATGTTTACATGAGTAAATAAATTATTAATTGTTGATTAATTAATATTAACCGATTAATAAGTGAATGTATAGTAATTAGTAATTGTAGAAAATCATCAAAAAGAAATAATAAATATTTTAATAAAAAAACAAACAAAAAAGAATGGTAAATGACAGTAATTAAATAAGCAGACACCGTCAATGGCTCTCAATCAGACTAGAGAACTACGGTTCAAATCCTAAGAAAAATATCAAAATATTTAATATATTTCATAAATAAACCTTTTTTTTAATAATTATAATATTTATAAAATAGAATAACTTACAATTAAATACTAATATGATAATGTTTAATCAATTAGTTTTATTTTTAATTAACATAAATATTATACATATATTATGTAGTTCAAACAATGACTATAAAATTAAGGGATAATTGTATGTAATTATTCTTTTTTATGTTTATAAAATAAACAATTCTTTAAAATTACAAACAAAAAAGGATAATAATTGACCTTCATTAAAGAAGCCAAGCAATGTCAAGAGACAGTATAGCCATGTGAAGAGGGTCCCTGTATTTTCGTCTAATAAACCACTGTTCAAATCTCAAGCAGTTCCTTTAATTTTATTTAATAAAATATTTAATATATTTCATAAACAATTTTTTTAAATTATAATATTTATAAAAAAGAATAATTACATAAAATTATCCCTTAATTTCGTAGTCATTGTTTAAGCTACATACTATAATATTTATATTAATTAAAAATAAAACTAATTGACTATACATTACCATATTAGTATTGAATTGTAAGTTATTCTGTTTTAGGAATATTATAATTATTAAGAAAAAGGTTTATTTATGAAATATATTAAATATTTTATTAAAAGAATATACGAACTGCAGCATGGGATTTGAACCGTGGTTCTCTAATCTGACATTGCCATTCATCCCACGGAGCCATGCTCAGTTGACGTTGTCTGCTTATTTAATGACTGTCATTTATCATCCTTTTTTGTTTGGTTCTGTTTTATTAATTAATTTATTAATTAATACTTTTTGATGATTTTTTACAATTACTAATTACTGTATATTCACTTATTAATTGGTTAATATTAATTAATCAACTATTAATATTAATTAATTTACGCACACTGTTTGTGTTATGAAAACTCTCAATGTTTCTCTATATATATATATATATCCCTCTCTAAAAATAATGTGTGGTGGTGGACTAGTTCGACAGGTTCCCCTCTCGTTGTCCCCTTAACGCTGCCACCCAGCTGATGGTTTGGGATTGTTTAAATATAGCCTTAACAAAAGATACCCAACACAACAAAAATACTAATGTTTACCCTGAAAAATCATTGCAATAACTAAATCAAATTTAATTCTTCATCTTTCGCTAAAATGAACAAAATAATCAGATCATCAAGAATTGGCATTGCAGACATCGACAGGTTTGAGATGGGGAGGCAAAATGCTAATTGAGTTAAATCGAAATCTTGATCAAAAATCGACAGTACCACCACACATTTTATATTCATAAAATTTAATAGAGATGTTTATTTTTGTTAAAAATCTTTTCTATTTTACAGAAATGTTGACGTCACAAAAATCATACCATTTAAAAACGCCCAACTATCTGGCATTTTTTGGCACTGTCCCTATTTACTATTTCGGAGATCTTAAATAAATAATAATCAAATTTAAAAGAATTACGTTCTCGTAAAAACTAAAAATTATTTATATATGTCAAGGAATTGCAGTTTTCATTCTGCATCGAGCATATGAAACAATTTTCCAGAAAGTTTTACATATGTAAAATAAATGCATAAAAGAACTCCATGCTAACAAAAGAACAAATGATATAATATCCTGTTTTAGAAGATACATATATAGAAACATTTCGTTGAGAAACTATCTGATATTATTCAAATAAAGAAATTCTTTCTTAGCCTTAGGAATTCCTGAGGAAAACCTTTAGTTTTCGCAGGCCGTGAAATTTACCATAAAATTCAAATCACTCCGAACATCTACGATTTGAAAGAACAAATTTTATGTATATGAAGGTAAAAACGGCATCATAACCTATCTTTTCATGTGTGTAAACAAACACGAATGCATTTGCAAAAGAAAATGGATAAAAACTATTTCTAGGTATAAAAGCTATGTCGAGTAGTAAGCACCTCATAATAAATTTTTCATTTAGAACTGCTGCTGTTGCAGTAGTAGTAAAACACTTGCAATGGCAAGTAATTATTTATAGGGGTGTTGTTACAACGGATAAACTAAACATTGATTTACGTTCTTCATGTAACTAGGGTGACAAATCTGATAAATGATGGTCGAATTTAAAAGCACGCCAATAGATAGATAAATCACGTAGGAAATTGGTTCTTAAGACTGGATGTGTTAAAAACATTTTATTATACATAAATGCATTAGTTTAATATGTATGTATAGGTATATAATATGTATTGGCTCGAGAAGTAGAGACACTATAAATTAAGAAAATAAGATATCAGTGCCACATATGAATGAAATGATATATTGCTTATCGGTTCACACAATATTTAGAGTAATGTGTAATATTTCCACGTAAACAGGTTTAGGAGGGTGGGGGTGAGACTTTTCCGTATTTTTACTGACAAGGGGAGTGAGGGGACACACAAGAATCTTACGTACGATAGAAATTAAAAATGATTAAATTTTTAAAATTATATTCAGATACTTACCTAAAATCAATAAAATCTATCTATTTAAAACACAAGGCTTATTTTTGTTACAGTTCGTTTGAGAGATCCACCAGGCAGATTTACGCGTTTCTAGCTTTCACTATGTAGATTAGTCAACACTACTTAATTTTTATATATTTTTAATGTTTATATTTTTAATTTAAAAAACTCTAAAATGTTTAATTTGAGACGGGCAAGTCGGACATTCACATGAGGCGCCCTCTCACCTTCCACGGTGGTGAATTTCGTAAGTACTCCCGCTTATACATATAAAAGGGTGATGCAGCCGTCTTCTTCCATCATTAATAAGCGTAGACAAAACCCGTATAGTTGAAAATTATGAACAGACGAATTATACAAATAATAGCTGATGGCAATTGCTTATTCAGAGTAGTTTCATATCGTTTGTATAAAACGCAGGAAATTTGCCAACACTATGTTTATGTGATGTTTTTGAAATATATACTAATAGACGTTTTCAACAATGTTTTAAACAAGATCGATTTTTGATTTTATTCTTATCGTTTCGTAAGGTAGAATATCCGGATGTATGTATTTATGTAGAATAAACCAGCAGGGAGGGGATAAGCCAGAGAGGAATATATATCGGAAGAGAGGAGGGTAAGCTGGGAGAGAGGAGTGCTAAGATAAGAATTTTCAACTGGTTATGTTTGGATGCGTTTATTTAAATAATTACTCATGAAAAGCCAAAGAATTGTAGTCACACATCGAATGTTGTATATAGGGAAATACTCCAATGCTTTTGACCGTCATGTCTTGACGAGGTTTCCCTAGTTATTAGAAGTTTGTTTATAATTCGTTATAAGCAAAACAGGCGTTCCGGAAATTCTCCGTACCGCTGCTCTAGCACAAAGTAGTTTACTTAAAAAGAAATTATTTCACGCTTGACCAATAAGGTTATCATTATGTCAAATTGTTATGGAACATATTAATCAGTTTAGGTATACCCAACTATTAATGGCGCATAAGGGAAAAAACTTCAATGCAATGAACCCTGCATTGGAATCTTTCCTAAATAGAATATATCAAGTCACAGGGCAGAACTGAGCATACCATTACAGTACATATGAAGGAGCGTAATCCTTGTGCATGCAAGGGGGTGGGGGAGTACTTACGAGACTACTTACTTAACCAAATTATTTTCAGGTGCCGTGGGTGTTATTTACAAACTCACTCACTTATTTTAGATTAAATACAGGAATAAATGAACAACATTATGGAAGGTGCCATCGATATTGTTTGTTGTTTGTGTTTAAAATAACCGCGACAGGTATCTACAATTTGGGAAAAGAAATCGGTCTTGCTTGTGGTTTTGAAAAATTGACTACAAACAAATCGTTAGGCCAATCTATCACAGTTAGTTGATTATATTCAATTCTTATTTATTAAATAAATTTCATTGATCTCAAGTAGTCGGAAATTAATTACCAGATATATAATGTATAGCAAACATGCATGTTTTTTATTTTTGTTTAAACAAAGAACTTTACAAAAGATTACAAAGTAAACTTAATGATTCCGTTCTCAATTACAAAGTTTTAGTACTACTTCACTAGAGAACATGAACTAAGACGTTATGTGATGTCTTTCGAAATTTTGAAAATAAGTATTTAACAAAGTAACTTACAGTACATTAGTCATCCAAAACTATCCAAAGCAACACCAAATACTTAATTGCCTTTTTTGAAACCGTACCTGTTTTTGGACCTTGCCTCTAGATCTAGACGAATAAAGAATAGTTATTGTTGAACTTTCAACAACACTTCTTAAGTTATTGATTTATTGCTAGAACTTTATTGGTTGGTTTTCGAAAAGAAAGAACGTTTATTTACGCCCTCTCTTAATCAAGTTGGCGATTATAGAAATTTAGTCATATTGTAAATACACAAAATACACTCACATTCGATGAAAAGTCTCGGGGAATTATCCCATACAAAACAAGTCTAAGGAACTTCACAATTAAAAGGGCCAGATTTCACCAGTAATTTCTTTGACTCGTTTGATCACATCGATAATAAACTAACCAAAATAATACAGAAACACTAAATTTCCCCTTAATGGTTTAGCCCGTAAACGTCACAATATAACAACGTTACGAAACCACCGGAGCACAAAATTGAAATCTTCAGAGTTTCTCCTTTTAAACTGTAAAATCCACGAATATGATATCAAACGCCCGCTCAATATAATTCGCGCTGCGCTGTCTCGATCAAACTGCAACCACCACTTCTGAATCTTAAGAGGAACAGAAGATATACCGCATGAGATGCGGCCTAACGAGGAAAAATCTTTATCGAAGTTTCAAAAACGTTTTGATTATATCAATTTTAGCCAATCCAAAATAGGTAGACTTTACTTCTAATACTTTTTGAAGAAATGCATGCTAAGGGGAGCATGGAATACAGTTTATTTTTGATACTAAAAATTTACTAGTGTGCTTTAAGGAAATAATTTTTGTTTAAAATAATTCTGTTGAGCATTACAATAATCAAAATTATTTCAATACGGGACCAAAAGAGCCCTTTGCCACCTTTTATTTAGCTATTTTAGGGTCGTGAATAGACTAAAATTTAAACTTGGCTGAACGTACCAAGGGGATCGAATTAAATATTCATAATATTGAGCCTGTTACATTTCTTGAAGCTGATTATGTTCTTGTATATAAGTAATAAGTATAGTGGCTAATAATTTGGTTAGAAAGCATTTTATAGTTTAACTTACTGTTTCTGTTGATATGATATGAAATATTATCGAATACTACCTTTTTGCCAATATGATTAAAATTAACATTCACAATAAAAGGATGAGTTCGCATTGTATGTTCGTAGAATAAAGACGTATGCGAGTGGTCTGCGAGATTACAAGTGCCGGAATATAAAGCGACTTAAGGTCAACTTGTGATATCAACTTTAAAATTCAATAAACTGTATGTGATTCTTAAATAATTATTTAAAGACTTCAACAATAATTCACACTACATAAATTAAAATGCTGCCGGACGGCAACGGCTTTAACGGCGCATTTAATACTTATCACCAGCAGCAAATTAACGGAAATCCTATGTTATCACAACAATCACTGTTCGCGCCTACTATCCATCCCTTAAACATGTACTTACCAACAAACCCAATACACATATCAACCGCCCCCTAATACAACATTATTGTCTACACAATACCAACAAATTCCTCAGATACCATAGACGCAACTTTCTACATTCCATTTAAATACAGTGTCTTCATCTCAACTAACGCAAAATAACAGCACGTCAAATGAGTATTATAAAGACGATGAAGAAAAAATGGAAACTAATCCTGCTAATGATTGGCAAAGGGTTACTAAGCGTAACCGATTAGTCAAGTCAAACACACAAACGATCAGTGAAAAAGAGACACTATTTCATGAAAATAGATACGCAGCCCTAAGCCCAGAAAATGAAACAAGCAAAGAGACTAATAAACAACAGCATCAAACAACTACACCTAAGCCCCCGCCGATTTTCTTTCATGGTGTTCTAGACTTCAACAAAATGACAAAAAAATTACTTTCCGTTGCTGAAGAGGAACAATACTCGACCAAAAGTCTGCACAATAACGTCGTCAAAATTACCACAGCTACCCCTGACACCTATTGTAGGATGATCAAACACATGCAGGAAAATCAAATTATACATCACACGTAACAGGTGAAGGAAGATCGCCCATATAGAGTAGTTCTAAAACACCTACACCATACTACTCCACCAGATAATATAAAAAAAGTCCTTAAAGAAGCAGGACACATAGTTAGAAATATTGTGAACTTAAAATAAACTAACTAAAGACCCATTACCAATCTTTTGCATAGATCTTGAACCAGCCACTTATGACAAGGAAACCTACATAAAATCACTACAAAACAAACATATCCTATTCGAACCACCAAAAATAAACGAAGTCATAGCACAATGCATCCGTTGTCAGAACTACGGACACACAAAGGGGTACTGCAATAGACCACTTGCCTGTGTAAAATGTGCTGGACCGCAGGACACAAAAAGCAGCCAAAAAATAAAAGCAACCTCAGCAAAATGTATTCTTTGCGAGGGACAACACCCAGCAAACTATAAAGGATGCATTATTTAGTACAAGAGCTGCAAAATAAATATCAACCTGATAAGCAACACATAAACTTAAGACCCTTAAACTTAACAAGGCAAGACTTCCCAACCTTAAGACAACAAAATAATCACCACCCTATCAACCGACCAACTCCTTCACGTCCATCCTATTCGCAAATAGTACAAAACCAGCCAGCCGAAGACGTTAGTCTTAAACAATTCCTAGATGAATTCAAAACCATGTTCAACTATTGCAGCAAAACAGCATGACACTAAACATGCTGACTACAGTGATCAATGAACTAATTAATTAATGGCTAAATTTCTAAAAATTACACATACCACCACTACAAGACGAAACAGGATTATGGGCGAAAACTGAACTTAATTCTAATGAACCAGACCAAGAGGTTGAACATTATCTAGAAACCCCATTGCAATTATCACCCCAAATGAAGAGTTCCACTATCCACGAAATCGAAACCCAAATAAAATTACTTCCTAACAAAAAATCTCCAGGACATGACGTTATAACAGGTATTAGAATTAAGCACTTACCTGTGAAAGGACTTCGCTATCTTCAAATTCTGTTTAATAGAATACTGTGTCTTGCATATAAATTATCTTAACCCTTAAACCAGGTAAACCTTCCATCCAAATAAAATCCTACCAACCTATTAGTTTACTTCCGATAATCTCTAAGCTGCTTGAAAAATTAATATTAAAACGTATTAACGAAAGTGAACTTCAAAGTGAATGGCTACCAGATCACCAGTTTGGATTCCGATCCCAGCATTCAACAATGCCATCGATTAACACACATAATACGTGGTGCACTGAGGATAAATCTTACTGTTGTGCTGTGTTCTTAGATGTGAGTTGTGCATTCGATAAGGTATGGCACAGAGGTTTATTGTACAAAATAAAAAAATTACTACCTGTTTTTGCGCTCCTACCTGGACAAACGATTCTTTCAAACCAAACTCGGTAATGACACCTCCCAGATATATAGAATTAATGCAGGTGTCCCTCAGGGTAGTGTGCTCGGGCCCCTATTGTGCCTGTTATATACAAGCGACCTTCCTATCACAGAGCAAACAAGTACAGGGACGTTCGCTGATGACACAGCAATACTGTCGTGCAACGAAGACCCGAACATAGTAACCGAGCTACTCCAAGAACAATTAAACCAGCTTGAAAAGTGGCTAAACAAATGGAATGTAACGGTAAATGAGGATAAATCGGTCCAAGTCAGGTTTACAACGAAACACTAAACGTGTCCGCAAGTCTACCTAAACAATACACCGATCCCTCAGGCGGACGAAGTCAGATATCTAGGTCTGCACCTCGATAAACGCTTGGCGTGGAGATCTCATGGAGATCATATAAGAAAAAAAACGAACAGAAATGAATCTACGTCTAAAAAAATTGTAATGGCTCCTTGGGAGAAATTCAGCACTTGCAATGGACAACAAACCATTAATCTACAAAAGCATAATACGCCCTATCTGGACCTACGGCTGTGAATTATGGGGTGCGCCAGCAACTCAACAATAGAAATAATATAACGCTTCCAGTCCAAGACTATCCAACTATCCAACTATCCAATAATTTTAAAATCCTATCCAGAATTTAAAAACATCATTACACTGTCGAAAATCACCCGAATATAACAGTCAACGTCCTAGTCCAGGAACCCGAAACCAGAAGATTGTCACAAACGGAAATATTTACAATTCAATATTACATACAACACTCAACTTCTCTTCCGTTCGTATAATATATCGTGCAAGGTTGCCTGCGGTGCTGCCTACGTTATTCCGGCAGCCGCTGCCACGCCGCCAACGACTTGGAGACAGCTGCGCATTCCTTCGAAGAAACGCTACCGCGTCACCCACGTCTGACCATTCCAACGCATTTTATCTACTAAGGTTGTTTCGTCTATACTGAACAACCCACTTTCGTCCACATGCAGTCAAGTCGCCTACGATTGACAACCAGCTGCGCATTCCTTCAGAAGAAACCAGCACACTTCCACTCAAACCACAGTTTCGTGCCTGATACGGTCGACTCGCATGCAAACTACCCACAAGCCTGCAACCAGGAAGTGTGAGCTTACTTAGTTTCATACTTGGAACACCAACCTACGGATTTCCACTATTATGCTAATCTCTTTCGCCTTGAGCAGTATATAACCAGCTTGCTTTGAGCTTACAATTCAGTCAGTGAAAATGACTCGAACACAACATCTCCAAACATGCTGGTGACTACCTTTTAATTTATCTACTGCTTAGTTCTGCTTAGTTATGAAGGGGTTGCGCTAAAATCCTCTCTCGCTTAGTTATGGGGAGTTGTGCCCAGGCTCTCTCTCGCTTAGTTTGTAGATTTAGTGCTAGAGCAGGTTGGTTCCGACCACTCTCATGATTATGTTAGATTTAGGATATGTACGTCCTCACGCTGTATAACCTATGTGTGTAACCGTTTGTACTCTATTGTTCTATTGTTAGTATATAGTTGTTTTTATGACTTGTGTTTATTTTCCTTTCTACCTCTGACTACTTCCTCCAGTCACGAAAACCCCACGTGACAAGATTAGGGAGAACGTGGCCAATAGACCTAATGGACTAAAGTAGGAGAATCACCAATGGGTGTTTTCTCCTCATGACTTTTATTAAATAGTTTTAATTACTTATGTACTTACTGTACTTATTCTGATTGCTAATGAAATGAGTTAAAAAAAGTAAACGTATTAATAAAATAAGCTTTGTTTGTTGCCCGCATAATATTTATTCTATGAATTAAAATTATATTTCAACCTTAAAAGCTAAAACGAAATGGTTATATTAATATTGCAAAACTGACTTATAGAGGTTTCTTTACACTGTAGCAAATTAATTAAGAAATGTAGAAACACGAACATCAACATTAAAATTGAACCATTATAATTAACAAGAGTACTTACAAGAATCATTTATTTTTAGTAACGTAAACTCTTTAAAGAGCTTCAAATTAACAAGTATTTGAAATTTATTTGCTTTAAAAGCTCTAAGCTTTAAAGTTTTATTATTTAATATAAATTTAACATCTTACTGAAATGCATTACACTGAAACCTACTTCAGTATCCAATTTACTAACAGCATAGTCTTTCAGTTTCATGGTTATATTCTATTTTAAAGTTGGTGCAATTTAATGTTATGTTAAGTAAACTGCAGAAATGTATTTTATTTAATTCAGGTAAATGCATAGAGCTTTTAACATTAATGCATTTATAAACGAATATAGTTTTGTAACTTAATGAAATATTAAAACCCAAAATGAATTCAATTAAAACTAAATAGTAGTACTGCAATGTGCCACTTTTAGCAAGTCAATAAAGTCATATGCAAACGAAATTTAAAATTAAGAGAGAGATATGTGTGAAACCTTAGAGGCGTTAACGTAAACTGGGTTACACAGGAAAAAGGAAAAGCGACAATAGCTTTAGTTGTCTCTGGGGTGTATAATATATCCACACCATTACCAACACATTCATAAGAAGTGGAAAATATTTCATGCTTTTTTTTACTACAAGACTGCAGTGACATGTGCATAAATTATGATTATTAAAGTTTATTTCATTTTATTAAATGAAATGATCTAATGAAAAATCATTATCGTAATTTATATTATAGAGACAATCTTAAAACAAAAAAAAAAAAATATATATATATATATATATATATATATATATATATATATATATTTATATATATATATATATATATATATATATTTATATATATATATATATATATATATATATATATATATATATATATATATATATATATATATATATATATCTATAACTTTCAAACTAATTAACTTTATTAAAACATTTTATGCTGTACAAAATGTTGTGTCTTTTTTATTTATTTTCAAAGAATGCCAAAGAATAATCAATTAACAAATAATATCAAGAATAGTCGGTACCTAGAAATTGTGTACCTATTTTATTTAAAAACTACCTGTATTTTCTATTTCATCAAACAGATTTTCAAAAAAAAATGTAGGGAGGCGTAATAATTTTAAATAAATTTTTAAACTAAGGCCTAGTTACACTAAGGTAAATAAAACCATAACAACCAAAACATAACTATTACAACCAAACCTCTCTTTACCAAGATTAACTCAAAGGTTAAGAACTTAAATCGTTACATTTAAATTTTAGTCAACTAAACGGGATTCAAGAATCTAAGCAGTGTAACAATTTGGGGTTTAGATACTACGACATTCCGCTATTTTTACAATCTACTAACTACTATGAAAATATGCAATAGAGAAATACATAAAAAATGCAAGCACGGAAAAAAGAAAGGATTATTGAGAAGTACCAAGATACAATTAAAATCGTTAAAAAAGTTTCGCTTACAAACGTCTAACAGTATCTAGCCATTAATTAAAATGTACTATTAACAGTATTATAGGGTAATACATAATTTATAATGTAGAATTTCTTATACCTATCTATAAATTTAAATGTAATGGAATAATAGATGTACTGCTGAAACAATAAATTATTAGCAATTCCTGGTTTATTTGAGTAGGTGTAAGGTTTAGATACATTTTGATAAGTTTGAGATCATAAAGATAAAAAATAATTGATAAGGAATTGTACATAATTGTATTTTATAGGAATTGTTTTTCTTTTTAATAATTTCTACTTGTATTTAATTGAAATCAATCCTAACAAGTGAAACATTATTCAGTTGTTCAAATAATTATCCATACGCTAATTTGTGGAAGTTGGAATTGTATCTCTTATAACGAAAATGTACGGTAATGTAGATAATCAATTATGATATCGGAAAACCTGAAACCAATTTTATAATCAACATATCATAACTTTAACGGTTTATTGACTATAAAGACATAAATTATGGCAAACATTTTTTTCATTTCAAGTATAAATTTGATAATTGTAAAACTCGATTTTTAAGCTAACAGTAAACGAAATCTCCAGCTACAAAATGTTGGTAACTGCGATAATAATAAACAGTTCAAATCAATCTAACCATTGGAAAGATTAACTAAGCGCCTTACATAAACTTAGAATTTTGATTAATTAATTAATCTTTTAATCTTAATTAAATTTAACAACTTTCTGCTTATTTTGTATCTTAAAAAACAACGATGTAATATTCAATCAAAATAAGGATGAAAACGAAATTTAAATTACCTGACAAAAACACATTGGCGAAAACACAACGAATAAATGAAACTCAAGAACGTTTTACTATTAATATAATACAAAAAAGGTCTCAATACATGTGAAAGAGAGAGAAAAAGAAATACCATCTACAGTTAGCTACCAATGCTACCATACTGCCGAACTGCCCAATAATTAAGTATTTATTAAAAATACACAAAAAATATAACCAAATCAAAGGCTAAATTAAAATTCGAAAGACTTTAAAAATTAGGGATATAAAATTTAGATTAGAATTGCATAAACAATTAAAAATGTGTATTTAAACAAAAAGATTATAGGCAATACAAGTCAACTAATTATTGCATTATAACCTGCAGAGAGAATGTAGCATATTCCATTCTAATAAGTTATTATGTTTTTACATTACATAACGTTAGTTAGAATTTCCCGCGAAATTTAAAATATTCAAACACATTGGTGTATTCTTACCATAAAATTTAAAATTAAATTAATACCGCGAAATTATAAAGATATTTAATTACGATTTGTTGTCGTCTCCGGTAAGATTTAAAATTTAAATAAAACCACGTATTATGTTTTAACGATTTGTTAGGTCTTTTACTAGTTTTTTTAATCTTGACTAAGGCTTTCTATGACATCGCAATTTTTCGATTTCGAAACACAACTTTTACATTATTTTTAAACTCCCGCGAAATTTAAAATATTCAAATGCGATTGATGTATTTTTACCGCAAAATTAAACACATTAAGGGCCGGTATTATAAAACTTTTTACCTCCTAGATAAAATTTACTTTGAGAGTAAATTCATTTGTTCTGTCAATTTCATATGCAAATTGACAGAGTAAATTAATTTACTCCCAAAGTAAATTTTATCTAGGAAATAAAAAGTGTTATAATACCGGTCCTAAGTCTTTTAAGACAAGATAATGATTATGCAGTCATTTTCGATTTTCTCAATGTCCGCGAAACTTGAAACCATCCAATTAAACGTATAACTTACAGTCAAGCGATTCTGGCGACAGGCAGCAAGGTCGAGGCTAGCAAGTCTTTCCGATGGTGTTTATAAAATTTCGTTCTAATTCCGTCAGCCAAAACGATCTCGTCTACAACGCATCTAACTATTTAATATCGTTAATACGTTTAGGAAAAGAATACAAACTAATTTACAGTCAATAAATTTAAATTATTTAAAAAACCATTAGAAAAAGTATCTTGAACTTCAACTTGCAACTTTGAACTTCATGGATATTGTAATTTAACCGTAGTATACTCGTTATACGAAATTCTAGTTAGTAAACTGTGCTCATTTTTAACTTGTTAAAATAAATAAGGCGAGTATACCATTTAGTTTATCGAGTTTCACGAAAATACGTGAATGTACGAAAATGTAACGTGTAACCTTATCCTTCTTTCTGAGGTTGTATTTGTAGTAAATAGGAATAAAAAGATAAAAGCATGTAAAACAAGAACTTTACGATTTAAAACTGCTTTTTAGGTGTTATTAGTTTATTAGTTTTTACACATTTAAGCATGTATTATTTGAGGGGTCTAGAATCAAAGGCAGCAATATCTAGTTTTATCGAAAATAAGGTTAATATACTTTCTGGGGCAGATTTAAATACTCTAATGGTAATTTTTTTTTATGCCAAAATCGATTAAATTGCTTTTATTTCTCAAGTCAAAGATTGGAGTTGGTTTCAAAATGAGCAACATCCAAGGTAGGTATATTTGGATTAAAATACGGCAATATCCCATTTAACCAATCAAATCACAGCCGTTCGCCACTTAAACATTCGTACATGGTTTCGCACGTTATTGTTGCTAATGAATTATGTATTTGGCCATTGCAGTGGTGAAAGTGTGAATTTAATTATTACCTGTTTGTTGATAAGATTAATCATATAACAGTTAGTTGAAACTAAAAAGAAGCTTCACCGGTGCTTCCTGATAAAACAAAACAGTCTCAGAAATTCGGATTTGTGAAAGTGCTATGTAGCAAAACGATTAAGGTCTGCCGGTGAGAACATTGCTAGCTTTATTTCATGTCATTATTAATTTTATTTTTGTTGGATATTCCCCCCAACTGGTCTTCCTAAGTATCCGAAGCGCAGACACGATAAAGAAATTGAGAGGTTTGGCGCTATTGTATATGGGCGTCATTCTCAATTTTCAGAAAATGCAAAAAGCTGTTTAATTTTATGATTATGGGAAAAAATAAAATTCTGAACTAACATAGGTAAAGGTCGTGTGCCTATATGTAAGTTTACAAAATAGCAAAACTCATACAACGTTGAAAACTCAAAAACAGTATTTTGCGCATGTACTGTTATTGCAACCAACACCATCAGAAACTGTAATTATGTTACATTTTGTTGTTAGGTATGGTACATTTTGAATAAAAATCAATATTTTACAGGTTCAATAAG
Organism: Agrypnus murinus; assembly: GCA_929113105.1. Lineage (NCBI taxonomy): Eukaryota > Metazoa > Arthropoda > Insecta > Coleoptera > Elateridae > Agrypnus > Agrypnus murinus. Next base: position 23,467,633 of record OV816026.1, read on the forward strand.
TATTTTTAGATTCCTCCTGTTACAAAGGCTTTTCCCCAGTTCAATTTCACTTTAATGTTTAACCTAAAATTTTCCTTCTTAAAACGCTTTTCTTCAATGTATGTTCAATCATATTTTTGTCACTCGAAATATGGAAGTGTTTGTGGGCACACCCTTTTATTGGTTATTCCTTATTTGACGATGCTTCCTCTTTGGTAGATTTCGGCTTTATCACAGTTTCTAGAAACTTTTGATAAGATAACCACTTTTCTTCTTTTGAAAAAGTTAGTTGTAATTTGTCTTGCAAATAGAGTGTGTGCTTTATTCCAGTTTTAGGAAATATTACTAATTTCCCTCTTTATGAGTTTGTTAGTAGATAAAGTACAATTAATTCCTGGTGATCAGTTATTTCACTGTGGTGATTGTTAATGTCGCAGAATCCAACTCGTTGATCTTTAAATTCTGCTACAAGGTACACTTCTTAACTACTCTATTCATTATGGTTATCTCTAACAATTCCTTGTTTTGTAGGAATACCTTTCAACAATATAATTTCAAGAGGTGATAATCTACCCTTTGTGCAATTGTTTTAAAGCCGATGAAAACATATTTTTCCGGTAGGCTTTAGTTTATGTTAATAAACAGTTAATTTATGCAGAATTTCTTTCTAGGCTCTTCCCTTTACTCCCTTCTTTCTTTCTACCCTGGCTTTAGGTGCGTTTTACCTTATTAAATACCGTCCAAGACGTTGGGTATTATTGGCCACCAGCTTAGTTGCTATCGGAACCGCAACTGTAAATAATGAGTATTACCTGCAACCAACAAGAACAGAAAGAAGACAAAACCAAAACATTTTCCATCACAGAATTACCATCTAAACTGTATAAACATTTTCTTCCTTCCATCTTTTAGGTTAAGTAACTTCATTATTCTTTTGTGGTTTCAATAAAGTATTACCTTTTACGAAACGAATTACCTTTTTTGCAGAAATCGTAAGTGATATTCTAATATTCATTTCTGTTAAGATATGTAATTAACTTGTTATTTTGATTATGTGAAATTATTGTATGTAAGAACTGTATAAGACTCATTGATTACGTCATATTATTTTATACCGATAGTAATATTGAGTGTGGTATAAATCCTCACTATTCATATTTGTGTTCTTTTGAATAAATAACTTTCTATTTCTTTTGTATCTGTGTCTTTTATTTCTATTATGGCTTGTGCTGAGTTCAAACGGCGGCTGTTATCTTAAAGCAGACGTTTGCCGGACCCAAGCATTCTCGGACCCAAGTTTAGGGTAATGTTTTGTGTAATAAGTTGTAATATAGCTGGGACTTCTTATTAACACCGCGAGCTAGCCGGTTAGGAAGTTCCCGTTATACTCCCTCTTCCTACAAAACTATGTACTGTTTTAGCACCAAATCTATTTGAGTTAGATTAGATCATACAAATTGTTATATTCTGTACTGTTTTTAATCCAAACAATGCAGGACATGCTATAAAGTATCAAAACCTGTACATAGGTCATTTTTGGCGCAAATGGCATTTGTACTATTCTTGCACGAAACTCACTCCTTAATTGTACTTAAATACAGTACATTTTTGTAACAAAATTAAATAAATGTTACTCTCAATTTAAAATATTTATCTACGTTTTATATAAGAATAGATTTACTATTTGTACACTACATATGATTATTTTGGAATCAACCTAATATCCTGCCCGTGGAATCAAATTCGTTAACATCCGTAACTAAATTTAAAAATTCTGACAACTGAATAATGTTCAATTTAAATTCATTACAGATTTTCGATATTGCTGGTTTATTTAATATAATAATATTTGATTTGCATTATTTCCATCCTGAAGTTCAGGCTAGTTTTTCACTCTTCCTAAAAATTAACGAAAATGGATATTGCAGCCTTTGATACTAGATCCCTCAATTATTAATTAAGGTTTTTACATACTGAAAAATCTTAATCGAATTATAATCACATCAAATAGAATTTACTAAACAGTTTAAAAACACTTTCTTTACGTATATATTTTAAATGATAAGCTAAATATATTTACGGTTGAGGGAAGGAACTAATTGGATATCGTTGATGTGTGGTAGATTATTGGATGGAAGGTTAGAGAATCAGTAAACAAATCTATATTGTAGTTCGTGACACTGCTTTGTCATTGTTTGCCGCAGTTCTTTGTTGTGATAATTATGGATCTAACCAAAAACTGGAATTAGAAAAGTAAATTCTCCTATAAAAATACATATTAGCAAAAAACCAGCAGCAACAGTATCTTTATCAATAAAAGTATATATGTATTGAAAAACAAGAAAATTTCATTAAAGCTCTGAAAAGAAAACAATGACTCGATATTTCACCAAAAGCAGCAAAATTAATTCCAAACTTATACTGGAATCTGTTAATAAATTTAATACTAAATAATGAGTGTATTTATCAATGCTTATTTTGTTAATATTAGACTTCTGACGTCACAATGTAATGTAACAATTTTATTAACGTGTTGACAGAGTGGCCTGTTTTGTTAAATGATAAACGCCATTAAACTTGGCTTTTTTCCCTTACGAATATTCCCAGAGTATTTATATTTATATATTTAATTTATTTTAATGTTATAGTTGATATATACACATAAAATATTTTATCCTATTTTAGAGATACTTTATTCTTATTTATTATACTAGAAAGATACATAACCTGTCTTCTCAACAATAATTTCCACCCTTTTCGATTGTAAATTAATGCTCTTTCTGCATTTACACATTAATTACTGATTGCTGTCAGTAGTGTCAGTTTTAAATTTGCTGAATTTTCACTGCTACTGCGATTCTGCTTTAATTATCTACATTTCAGAGTAATAGAGTTCGATATTTCCGGGCTTCATTGTTAAAGTCACAAAAAAGTCGCATTTGACGTTTGTTAAATTTATCCGTGAGCATTACACGATAACACAGATTGTAGGAATGAATGATTCATTAATTTTTATATTTTATAATAATAATATAATAATAATCTTTATTTCCCATAAAAGATAATCTTTACACAATTATATTGGGATTGTCAATATACAAGCATCCTTAAAATATAAGATTAAGAATAATTTAAAATATAAAATAGTTTACAACTATAAAAATAAGTGTATAGTATTGTCAGGTACAAGAGTAAGAGTAAACAAAAATTAACCTACATTAAAAGAACTCATTAATAGAATAATACGTTTTGGTTAACAAAAATTTCTTCAAATCTATTTTAAAAGAATTAAAGCTATTTGCCGCTTTAATACTGACTGGAAGACAATTAAACAATTTTGGTCCAAGATGTGAAACGCTAGTTTTTTTTTCTCAAAATAAGCAATAAAAACTATAAAATTAATATAAAATGATTCATACTTACTGTAACTGAAAACTCAAAATATCTGCCACAGCTTGAGATTTAAACCCTCTCTTACAAATTAATTATTCAAGTCGTAGGTATTGGTTCCACAGCTGTATAAATTGTGAAAAGGAATAGATAAAGGTCTCAAAACACACATAAAAACTCACAAAAGGGCGCCATCTGGTTATGAAGCTTAAGTTATTAATTATAAATAACCAATCAAAGATGTAAATTGAATAAGCATTAAAAATTATTAAATTCATTAACCAGAAAATGAATAAAATATTTAGTTGGTTATTCCTTATTTGACGATGCTTCCTCTTTGGTAGATTTCGGCTTTATCACAGTTTCTAGAAACTTTTGATAAGATAACCACTTTTCTTCTTTTGAAAAAGTTAGTTGTAATTTGTCTTGCAAATAGAGTGTGTGCTTTATTCCAGTTTTAGGAAATATTACTAATTTCCCTCTTTATGAGTTTGTTAGTAGATAAAGTACAATTAATTCCTGGTGATCAGTTATTTCACTGTGGTGATTGTTAATGTCGCAGAATCCAACTCGTTGATCTTTAAATTCTGCTACAAGGTACACTTCTTAACTACTCTATTCATTATGGTTATCTCTAACAATTCCTTGTTTTGTAGGAATACCTTTCAACAATATAATTTCAAGAGGTGATAATCTACCCTTTGTGCAATTGTTTTAAAGCCGATGAAAACATATTTTTCCGGTAGGCTTTAGTTTATGTTAATAAACAGTTAATTTATGCAGAATTTCTTTCTAGGCTCTTCCCTTTACTCCCTTCTTTCTTTCTACCCTGGCTTTAGGTGCGTTTTACCTTATTAAATACCGTCCAAGACGTTGGGTATTATTGGCCACCAGCTTAGTTGCTATCGGAACCGCAACTGTAAATAATGAGTATTACCTGCAACCAACAAGAACAGAAAGAAGACAAAACCAAAACATTTTCCATCACAGAATTACCATCTAAACTGTATAAACATTTTCTTCCTTCCATCTTTTAGGTTAAGTAACTTCATTATTCTTTTGTGGTTTCAATAAAGTATTACCTTTTACGAAACGAATTACCTTTTTTGCAGAAATCGTAAGTGATATTCTAATATTCATTTCTGTTAAGATATGTAATTAACTTGTTATTTTGATTATGTGAAATTATTGTATGTAAGAACTGTATAAGACTCATTGATTACGTCATATTATTTTATACCGATAGTAATATTGAGTGTGGTATAAATCCTCACTATTCATATTTGTGTTCTTTTGAATAAATAACTTTCTATTTCTTTTGTATCTGTGTCTTTTATTTCTATTATGGCTTGTGCTGAGTTCAAACGGCGGCTGTTATCTTAAAGCAGACGTTTGCCGGACCCAAGCATTCTCGGACCCAAGTTTAGGGTAATGTTTTGTGTAATAAGTTGTAATATAGCTGGGACTTCTTATTAACACCGCGAGCTAGCCGGTTAGGAAGTTCCCGTTATACTCCCTCTTCCTACAAAACTATGTACTGTTTTAGCACCAAATCTATTTGAGTTAGATTAGATCATACAAATTGTTATATTCTGTACTGTTTTTAATCCAAACAATGCAGGACATGCTATAAAGTATCAAAACCTGTACATAGGTCATTTTTGGCGCAAATGGCATTTGTACTATTCTTGCACGAAACTCACTCCTTAATTGTACTTAAATACAGTACATTTTTGTAACAAAATTAAATAAATGTTACTCTCAATTTAAAATATTTATCTACGTTTTATATAAGAATAGATTTACTATTTGTACACTACATATGATTATTTTGGAATCAACCTAATATCCTGCCCGTGGAATCAAATTCGTTAACATCCGTAACTAAATTTAAAAATTCTGACAACTGAATAATGTTCAATTTAAATTCATTACAGATTTTCGATATTGCTGGTTTATTTAATATAATAATATTTGATTTGCATTATTTCCATCCTGAAGTTCAGGCTAGTTTTTCACTCTTCCTAAAAATTAACGAAAATGGATATTGCAGCCTTTGATACTAGATCCCTCAATTATTAATTAAGGTTTTTACATACTGAAAAATCTTAATCGAATTATAATCACATCAAATAGAATTTACTAAACAGTTTAAAAACACTTTCTTTACGTATATATTTTAAATGATAAGCTAAATATATTTACGGTTGAGGGAAGGAACTAATTGGATATCGTTGATGTGTGGTAGATTATTGGATGGAAGGTTAGAGAATCAGTAAACAAATCTATATTGTAGTTCGTGACACTGCTTTGTCATTGTTTGCCGCAGTTCTTTGTTGTGATAATTATGGATCTAACCAAAAACTGGAATTAGAAAAGTAAATTCTCCTATAAAAATACATATTAGCAAAAAACCAGCAGCAACAGTATCTTTATCAATAAAAGTATATATGTATTGAAAAACAAGAAAATTTCATTAAAGCTCTGAAAAGAAAACAATGACTCGATATTTCACCAAAAGCAGCAAAATTAATTCCAAACTTATACTGGAATCTGTTAATAAATTTAATACTAAATCTTGTTTATTGTTTCCAGCCTTATTTTGTGGAACTCCATAATCATGAAATAAATAAAGATTATTAAAAGTTTCACAGTTTTATTAAAATATACCTGACAATATTGTTTCGACAGCTATGCTGTCATTATCAAAGGTAATATAATTATAAACAAACACGTCGCTAAGGTAGATACAAAATAGGTAACTAGATAAAATAATAATAATAATAAAAATTAATAATAAAAATCATAATTAAACATCTAATACTTCCAGTAACGGAGAATTACTGAGCTCAAGTTGTTCATTCATTAAAGGTACCCTGAGTTTGTGTTTGTATATCTCAAAGGCTTCTAAAATGTCTAATTTGCGTTTGTTATTACAAAAATGTAGGAATTTAATATTATTTTGAGGAGTCATTGTGTGATTTTGTTCTAAAAGGTGTTTGGCGTAATTCGATTTTTCAGGATGTTTATTTTTGTAATGACGTACGTGTTCTTTATATCTTATGTCAAAATTTCGAAGTGTTTGTCCAATATATACCGAACTACAAAAAGAACAATTTAAACGGTAAATGCCCGATTTCATGATATCATGTGTTCTGTCTTTAGCATTAAATAAAAATGAAAAAGTGTTAGTGTTGGTTTTAAATGTTATTTTATAATTGTTGGTTTTTCTTAGTATATGTGCAATTTTTTCTGATATTTTGCCAAAATATGGTATAGATATGTAATTTGTGTCTTCTGTTTGATTGTCAATGGGATATATTCTTTTGATAGCTAACCTATAATCTTTTTGTTTAATTAAAGTGTCAATCATGTTCGGATTATAATGATTTGCATGTGCTAGTTGTTTAATGGTTGATATCTCTTTGCTAAAATCTGATTTTGTTAGTGGAATAGTTAAAGCTCTGTGTACTAATGATCTGTATGCTGCTATTTTATGTGTATTGTGGTGACAAGATTCATTTGGTATTGTTATATCTGTTTGTGTTGGTTTTCTGTATATGGAAAATTCAAAAAGATTGTCTGCGTTAATCTTGATATTTAAGTCTAGAAATTAATGAATGAACAACTTGAGCTCAGTAATTCTCCGTTACTGGAAGTATTAGATGTTTAATTATGATTTTTATTATTAATTTTTATTATTATTATTATTTTATCTAGTTACCTATTTTGTATCTACCTTAGCGACGTGTTTGTTTATAATTATATTACCTTTGATAATGACAGCATAGCTGTCGAAACAATATTGTCAGGTATATTTTAATAAAACTGTGAAACTTTTAATAATCTTTATTTATTTCATTAATACTAAATAATGAGTGTATTTATCAATGCTTATTTTGTTAATATTAGACTTCTGACGTCACAATGTAATGTAACAATTTTATTAACGTGTTGACAGAGTGGCCTGTTTTGTTAAATGATAAACGCCATTAAACTTGGCTTTTTTCCCTTACGAATATTCCCAGAGTATTTATATTTATATATTTAATTTATTTTAATGTTATAGTTGATATATACACATAAAATATTTTATCCTATTTTAGAGATACTTTATTCTTATTTATTATACTAGAAAGATACATAACCTGTCTTCTCAACAATAATTTCCACCCTTTTCGATTGTAAATTAATGCTCTTTCTGCATTTACACATTAATTACTGATTGCTGTCAGTAGTGTCAGTTTTAAATTTGCTGAATTTTCACTGCTACTGCGATTCTGCTTTAATTATCTACATTTCAGAGTAATAGAGTTCGATATTTCCGGGCTTCATTGTTAAAGTCACAAAAAAGTCGCATTTGACGTTTGTTAAATTTATCCGTGAGCATTACACGATAACACAGATTGTAGGAATGAATGATTCATTAATTTTTATATTTTATAATAATAATATAATAATAATCTTTATTTCCCATAAAAGATAATCTTTACACAATTATATTGGGATTGTCAATATACAAGCATCCTTAAAATATAAGATTAAGAATAATTTAAAATATAAAATAGTTTACAACTATAAAAATAAGTGTATAGTATTGTCAGGTACAAGAGTAAGAGTAAACAAAAATTAACCTACATTAAAAGAACTCATTAATAGAATAATACGTTTTGGTTAACAAAAATTTCTTCAAATCTATTTTAAAAGAATTAAAGCTATTTGCCGCTTTAATACTGACTGGAAGACAATTAAACAATTTTGGTCCAAGATGTGAAACGCTAGTTTTTTTTTCTCAAAATAAGCAATAAAAACTATAAAATTAATATAAAATGATTCATACTTACTGTAACTGAAAACTCAAAATATCTGCCACAGCTTGAGATTTAAACCCTCTCTTACAAATTAATTATTCAAGTCGTAGGTATTGGTTCCACAGCTGTATAAATTGTGAAAAGGAATAGATAAAGGTCTCAAAACACACATAAAAACTCACAAAAGGGCGCCATCTGGTTATGAAGCTTAAGTTATTAATTATAAATAACCAATCAAAGATGTAAATTGAATAAGCATTAAAAATTATTAAATTCATTAACCAGAAAATGAATAAAATATTTAGTTGAATCAAAATTTTGTTTATTTAAAATTTTGAAGTAAAATGAAGCAAGGCATTCATAACTAATATGGTTCCGTTTTCTAGATCCTTGGTTTTGAATTAATAACATTTATTTAATAAGGGAAAAAAATGTTTAAGACATAACAGTACATATAATTAGGAAATAAAACACACCTCTTATATTTATTATAAGTCTAATCTATAGTCTTTAGATCATAATTATACCAGAGTAAATCAATAAAAATTCATCTAAGACCTTTCATGAAATAACAAGAATAACCTAAAAGTTTATGAGATCGACCACAAAAATTATTCAAAAACATTAATTCAGATTTTTAAATTTGTATTGACTTGACTTTGTTGACAAAATCTATAAACACATATCTAAATGAGGTTAAGCCAATTAGATTAATTCGACTATTATCAGATTGAATGATTTTAAAATACATTAAAATTTAAATAATTCTGGATAAAGTAGAGAGCTCTCTTCCTAAAGAAAAATTGCAACATTCTTTAACTAAAAGATTCTTAACTAACTGCATTATAAAACAGTCCTTAAAAATACGGTACCTTTAATTATATCCACCAAACTCATGGAATACGATCAGTCCAGTAGAAATTGGAAATTGGCCTCTATTTCGGAAAATTGTTGTTAAATTCGGCGATGTCTTGAAGTGTTGAATTTCAGTACCAGAAATACGATTCATTTTAATTATTGTCATCCATATGGTTTCATAAACTAATTGGGTCGAGCACGCAAAAAAAACAAGATTTTAAATTGTTCATACGTAATAACGTATTTACTTTCATTTAGAAAATAACGATAATGTTTCGGAAAGTTAAATGGTTTTTTTAACCACTTGTAGCACTAAATGCGTTTAAATTCTTTAAGCGAAATTTTAATTTACAAAAGCACAGGAGTCGATCATTAAATTCGAGATCGCTTTAAATGATTTTTCTTTCATTAACAAATAGCACTTCTCTTAAGAACAGGCGAAACACAGTAATTGTGATTACAGGTTCTTCACCAAAGAACAAACCCGCTATTATTTATCCACAAAAATTATAAGTTTTTCTAACACCACTTAACGGAACGTAATCTTCTCAAAAAGGATTTGCACTGTATAACGAAAGAACATTAAAACTGTAACCACTATATGTAGAATATCTTTCAATTCTAAAGGATTAATAAACTGTAATCCGGTAATATTGATTCAAAATCGATCAATCAATATTGATCGGAACTCAAACTATGAAGCAGCACAAGTTCAGTGGTCAATCTCGCATATCGACCGTTCACTGTCAGGGTTTTATCGTAAAAGTCCCCGCGCCAACCCCAACGAGAGCTTTTATTAACTCCGGTCCCGTAACTACGCGTGAATACATCTGTTTTTATGCAGCAAGGACGCTTTTTGCTTGACCTTCTATAGGATTCTCGACTCTAAGTATAAAGAATAGAATCACCTAAAATTGCGCGCCAAACTGATACGGAATAGTGCAGCTTCTTGCGTGTCTAGACGAATATTCCTACGCCGATTTAAAACGCAAATCACTAACAAAGGGAGTTATATTTTCAACTTCTATATTTTTATTAAGGTCTCTCCTGAAGTAATTGATATTATACCAAAATGCAATTTAGCAAGATACGAAAAAGACAACATCTTTATGACGCTACATTCATTAATTACCTCAAATATGAAACAATCTTTTCTTAAAATGCTTGTTTAAATAAAACGCAGCCCTACAGGACCGAACTTAAGATTTCTAATGAGAATAAATACAAAATTCTGCATACTAAATGCCAGTGGAAAATGTACCCGTTACATATGGTTGGATTAATTAGCAGTTATTTTAAGTTTTGCACATGTTACATAAAATTTATGTTTATTTCTAGTATCTATATTATGTATTGCACTGTTCATCACAAATTTAAGTTTACTTCTGTATACATAACAACAAATTTCAAAGATAAATAAAGATGGTAAAGTAAGAATCTGGTATTTATTAAATAACCCCTTACAGGAGTAGGTACTGGCAACTCCAGCAAAACTTCCTGAGCAAGAGTAGAAGTCCCCCAAAAACAAATTCCATATCTTAATCTGGAATCGACATAGGCATAATACAAATTCAACAACTGTTTGATAGTCAGTACTTCTTTGAGATTTTTAATTAAGTAAGTTATTGAAGCTAACTTATTTATTAAGAACTCGCAATGGAATTTCCATGTTAGATGTTTGTCCATATAAAGCCATAAAAACTTTACATTAGAGATATTACTACTAATAATGTTAATATTTAAATCAATACTAAGACACTGTTTCTGCCGATTATGAATTTGCATTAATTGAGTTTTTTCAGCATTAATGTACAGGTAATGTTCATTAAAAAATTCCGTTGCTCGCTTGATAATGTCAATGCACTTTTTCTCCAGTATATCATGAGCATTGTCTGCAGTTATAGTTGACAGGTCATCAGCATACATGGAAAAACTATTTTTAGGTAAAACTGAATTTATCTCATTGATATAAAGGATAAAAAGTGCAGGCCCCAGCACACTTCCCTGAGGCACACCAATATTAGTAGTTATGTGATTAGAATTTACCGTATGAATAAAATTATCAGTGCTACACTGAATCGAAACATATTGTTTACGATTTTCAATGAATGTTTTTATCCATTGTAGGGATGTACCCCTGATTCCATAATTAAATAGTACAGCTAGCAGTTTATCATGATTAACACAATCAAAAGCACGACTTAGATCAAAAAAAATACCAACTGGGTTTTTACCTGCTTCCATGCACGTAACAATCTCATTATAAAATGAATGTAGAGCAGTGATAGTAGACATACCCTTTCGAAAACCATGTTGATTTTCGCATAATATCTTAAAGAAGTTAACAAAACTCATTAATCGTTCTAAATAACAAATTTCAAAAATCTTTGAAAAAGTATAGGAAAGAGTAACTGGTCTGTAGTTGTCTAAACAGTTAGGGTCTTTTTTCTTAAAAACTGGAACAACCTTTCCATCTTTCAATAAATTAGAAAACCTTCCTTCTATAAACGAGAGATTTACTAAATGTGTTAATGGTTTGACTAATAAGTGAATTACTCTTTTAACAATAATCGGGGGAACACCATCCGGTCCTGATGATTTTTTGGTTGATAATTTATGCTGTAATAGTTTAAACAATGCTTGTTCCGTAAATGGAAACAAAAACAATGAGTTTGCCTGGAAATGATTGCTATTATTACTACTAGATGGATTTATACAGTTAATTTTACTTACAATATTGAGGGGAGTTTCCACAAAATAATTATTAAACAAAGAAACCAATGTTTCAGGGTCATGTATTCTTTGACCATTTAGATCTATTGCCCATACTTTTTGATTTGGGGTTTTGTTTGATAAGTCGGAAATTACATTCCAAGCAGTCTTTATAGGATTTTCAGATATGCTAATTTTATTTTGATAATATACCTTTTTGGATTTTTTAACTAGAGCAGAATGCTCTCTTTTAGAATTCTTATAATGCATTTCTTACCATTAATATAAATGGTATCAATACAATCAGATTGTTTACCTATTTCGGTAATACATAGAAATTTTAAATTATAATTATTGTTAATATTTCTCTTGTTATTAAACAGTTAAAACAGCATTAGTTTTATTTAAAAGAACGTTACAAGAGGATAGTTTACCTGAACTGATGAACTCATACTTATTTACGTATATACTTATTTGAAGGCTTTTATGTATTATTATGTAAAATCTAGGCATTTAAGATTTAATGAATAGCTAATAAGTAAAGGAACAACTTATGGCCAGTTTCTTATCTAAATACTGAAATTACTACTATTTATTACATTGTCCATTTTAAATACCTCTGATAAAAGTTTTTGTTAGTATCGAAAAATGCATGCAGTTTTGAATAATAAATAATTTGGATTATTCAGGAATAAAAATCTTTACGAGATAAGTTTTTATAAATGTTTACTTATTAAATTGTTTAATAAATTTACTACCAAAGAAGTGGCAGTACAAAACCAGTAGTGTAATTAAAGGTAACTGTAGAAACGAAGAGTACTTAGAAGTTTTAAGTAAGAAACAAATTTATGCACAATGTTACTTAAATAATTTAGACTATATAAAGATTTCAGTTAATTATCAATGAATGACATTCGTTCTCGTTCAATTAACATCACAATAGTCTCATGTACATATCCATTGGTTTGACAAATAAAAAATACTACATTTAATTTTATACTAGTAATTAAAAATAACCAATTGGGAGGAGCTCTAATTACAGCGTTATTCTTGCTACTAGCCGCTATTTTTTTAATGTTATTAAATTGACTGGCGCGTTAAGTTAATATTTAACTAACCTAATCCTTAACGTCGCGTCATATCTAATCTGTTTACTAAGACTAAAATAGGTTGATTCAACCTGGTTGTTACTAAAGTCATGCAAGGTGACTTCCGCCTTGTTAGATTTTACTCTAACGGCGGCTGGTTCCAGGGGAATGACACACCTACGTAATCTTGGTATTTAGTATTGTAGAGAACCGGCCCTAAGCGTTGCTGTCATTAGCGAATAGCCAGCAAAACATCAGCGTAGGTTGTTGAGTCAGAAGTGACCAAAAGGAAAGGCAAAAAACTACGAACAAAAAGAAAAAGTCTTGAAAAACAAATAAACCTATATTAGTCTAGAATCTCAGAAAATAGTTTAGCTGAAGATTTAATTAAATAAAAAAACAAATCACTCGGTAGGGTCCTAAACGACTGCCTTAGATTTCCTATAGTTTTGCGTGTAAAGTCGTTTTCCAAAAGCCTATAACGAAATACGATGGAATCATTCGCAGAAAACATCCCGAATTAGTCGTAAATGGAAAATTAGTAACACATCAAATCCGTCAAAATACAATATAAAACCTTTCAAATTAGAAAATTTAATAAGAGTTTTCCACATACACAAACTACGTCTTAGAACACCCCAAATTCTTTAAAATGATAAAACCATTAAAAGAAGATTTATTTTTAAATATTTTTGGAAGATTCTCAAACTTTAATAACTTAATACTCGTAACTAACTGGACTAATTAAAGAATATCACCGACGAAGTTGAAACAGATTATAAAAACCTTCTATTGATTAACCTAATTGGCTTTAAAAAGTCATTGCAAATATATTAGCAAAGAGTTTATTTCAAAAATTTAAGTGCAATTCAATAGCCTAGGAAGAGTTAACGTGACTACGGTTACCTTGGAAATGGGACCATTCGCTGTCGCCGATTGGCCGTCGCTGATTAGCCGTCGCCGATTAACGGTTGCAGATTATTCGTCGCCGATTGTCCGTCAACGATTAGCCGTTGCAGATTAGCCATCGCCGATTAGCCGTACCCATTAGCCGTACCCATTAGCCGTCGCCGAGTAGCCGTCGTCGGTTCGCCGTAGGTCCAGTTCGTCATCGAACCGATTCGCCGTCGATACGATTTACCGTCGCTAGTCACTATTTTATTCAACAAATTTCTCTTTTGGGGAGCGAAATATTTATCTGCTGTGTTAAGCAGAACTATTGCAAAGGTGTTTCGAAAACTTCTGAAACTTATTATACCTTTAGGTACGTTATGTTAATTTCGAAAACAATGTATATAATTACAGTAGTTACGATCGTTAGTCATAATAAGAATGTTATTGTTTCATATTAAAAAAAATGTTTGGAGCACTTCTTATATTACACACAACTTATATTATGTTGGACGTTTATAATGTTACTCTTTCATGTTACTGCCAGTGATTCCTTCTCCTCGAGTGAGGTAGAAATCCATTAGAAGAGGCAAATTGGTTCTATAATTCTAGGAATGTTTGACGAATAGGTACCAAAGAAAATTGAATTTATTATGGATTTTCTTGAATTTGCTATTTTTAAATATAATTATGTTTAAAAATACATTACTGTCTGATTCTTTATTCCCGTGGGAATTAGCAGAATCCTTTACTTACGCAGGTAAAGAAGTGATTTTTCTGTGGCGATTACCACCGCCTCGGTAGAATATGTTAATATTCTACAGATGGACATGACAGTAGGAGTTTTCAATAATGATGAATAAGTCTTCAGCTTAAACATGACTATTGTTCCTAATTTTTGTTTGAATCTTATTTACACTGGATTAGAGTAGTTTTTAATTCAAGTAGTTTTAGCATTTTTAATCATTTACAACTTTAAATTACAACATTAAAATTTCTATCCAACAATATAATAATCCACTGTTAAATTTTGATCAAGTGAACCAATTAACGCATCCACAAAAAATAGGATATAATGAACCCACCTGATTATTTCTATAAATTTAATTTGGCTTACTAACATTACTTCAAATAACTCGTTGAATATGTCTACCAGGTGCATCTGGTTATTGCGAGCCCTCCTGGAGAAGGTTCCAGTGATTCATTTGTGGGGTTGCAAAATACTAGGAACTGCAAAACCATATTCGCCATTATTATCAAACAAACAAACAATGGTGAAGCTCGAAGGTTCCACCATAAAGATTAACAGCAAGCTAGATTTTAAGATCTGTCGATTTTCTTAATACACCCACTTGATTGCAGGTTTGGATCAATATTTTCGAACTAAAGTGTGGATCGATTTTCTTAAACTAAAATCCGTATCGATGTTTCTCTTAACTGAAATCCGTATCGACCTTTTCCGATATTGTAAAGAAAAGTGATCACATCAATAAAGCAAGAAGATTCTAAAGGGATTTAAGATGGACGTTCCAAAGCGAAAATTCGTAGTGCGGAGAAAACTATATTTCAAACTTTCAAACAACGATGTCGTATTTTCAATAAGTCACATGCATTATTAGTCTATGCACTAACAAAATTATAATACACCCATTAAAAGGGAATTTAATTATTTAAAAATCAAAATTTTAACCAACCACCAAACTAACGTATTGTATTCTCGAGAGAATTTTTACAAAACTGACTGGTGTAGAATACCAACGGGGGGACGCGAGAAATCGCTTCCCGCTAAAAAGAAGCGCTGCGATTTTTTTATTGCTTGTTAACGAATTAGAACGTCAGAAAACATTTATGACCATGTAGGGATTATTTAAAAAATCGATATTTTGTAGTTGAAATACCAAATCTAGATGGCGTTGCAAATAAACATTGACAGTCAAATTTATTTTACTGTACAGGGTGTCTTACAAACAATAACCCAATAGTGTTTTTATAACTATACAAGGTGTTTTTAAAATAAAAGAATAGACAGAAAAACTGTCTGTTATTAGGTCGGGTGAAAATGAGCGAAAATCGAGTGGGTGCAGATGAGCAGACACCTGAGCCATTCTGATTTATCGTCTGTGATCTTCTCGGCTGTTATTATCATCCAGGAGTTGAGAGGGGATGAATGAAAAAAAATAAAACACGAAGAGAGTCTGTCTTGATGAATCAGTTTGGTTGTCTGACGAACATAGGCGCGGTTGCAGTTGAACAGACGCGGTTGAACAGTTGCATGCCGACAGCGAATTGCACGGCGAATCGGCGATGGCGAATCGGCAACGTGCGGCGCATTGTCCTAGACCCAGGTACCTTAGATTGTAAAGTCGATAATACCATGTAGGTAGTAATTAGTGAATGGTACTTGACGAAGCAAAATATACGGACACACTTGCAGTAATAAACCTAACTACGTTTATATACAGTTTACAATGTAGTACACACATTGGGGGAAAATCCATTTAAATCAGAAATACTATTATTTGTTATAATAATTAATTTACATTTATCTAGTGATTGCTAGTTGTTATTCTTATTATACGTACGCAGGAGATTATATACATGTAACTCACGAAACTGATGAGTCCTTCAGTTGTAAATGTCCTCCAATTGGTGCAACGGAAGAAATGCTACCAAACAAACAAAACGTTGCTTAAGTGCGACAACTATTCGCAAGCAACCAGATAATCAATAAGAGGCAAACTCAAAAGAAAATCGAAGATAAAAAAGAAAAGAAAAGCCTGCAACAAATAAACCAAAATTATCAACTATCTACATGGCAAACTCCAAACCTTCATTGATAGGCGGCCTTGATGAATTGCTAAAACGCTTTAAAATCAGTTGTCAAGAAAAAAAATATAAATAAAAGTTATGCACAATCTGGCATTAAGGGAAATAAGAATTTAAAAAATCAACATTGATAACGTATCGATCGAAAAGTACAAGGTGTTGCCTAAATCCAAGGAAAGTAAAGTTCCAAAGGCGATCTAAAGATCAAAATGAATTAAAATAAATATGATTTGTAATAACCAAACTGTAACAGTTTAAAAACGAGATGGGATATTTTTCTTTAAATCATAATTGTTGATTGATCCTATTATTGAGATAGTAGCATTAATTTTTCAGTTAGGTACCTTGTTTAAATTACTAATATAATCTGTATCTCTCTGGTACATCAGAAGTTTGTTAGTAAATCCTTAAATAAATTTAATTATTGATTTAGTACCACTTTTCCTAAATTTTCTAGTGACTATTTAATATTATTATTATTATTCATGGATTTTAGGGACCTTCTAGGCATCGAACATTATTTCTTCAGGTACTAACTATTTCTATTTTTTACAACATTTAGGTCTCTATCCAGCTTCGTTCTTATTTCGATCCGGATGGTTTTGTCAGTGTCATTATACTGAAGACTAAAGAATAGAGTGATGGGTATCTTCACCTTTAGGTCAGCCGGATTGGTAGGTCTGCCTATTGATTAATAAGTAATTAGTCATTTTCATAATATTTTTGTTATTTCCTTTCTTGTCCAATGCTAATTAACATCTATATTTCTAGGTCTTGTAAGATAGTCCTATTGTGAGGTTTCCCAAATGAGATGTTGGGTTAGGTTTTGTGATACAACCATCATTCTACGTTTATTTCAGTAGTTAAATGCAGTATATTGAAATTTGATATGGTCGTTTCATTTGACAAGTGGGTTTTCTATGTACTGTTGAAATGGTACAATTAATGATATAATGAGAGTCTTTTAGACACGGCTACATTAGAATTTTTCATTACCGTAACATCGAATTTTAATTGGAACATATTTTATTAGTAAAAGTCAAATTATTTTAACCATTTATGTATCTAACTACCCAAACCGCTAGTGGTGGAGATATCTTTAACTCTAGGGCAGGGGTTCTCAAAGTTTTGCCTAGGTGAGCCAAATTATGAATTCCAAAATATTTGGCGGGCCAGAAAAAAGTTTTATGGAAAAATACGTTGAAATCAATAAAAAGTTAAGCCCGTTTGACACGGCACTACATTTACGCAAAAATTAAGAACTGAATTTGGTAAAGAATTTTTGATAAAATTTCACAAAAATTGACAGTTTTCTGTTTGCAACGAATCTCTTTTTTAATGCAAAATCTGCGAATTGTGCATGCGTATTAACCGAAGGTATTAACGTATTTTTTTTAGTGATATTTGTGGTTGCAGTGTTTGTAGTCTTAATATAAGAGTTGATTTCATGTTTGTTTATATTTTTAATATTACGTTTTGAGGTTAATTATCTTTGGATTTAGTTGTGTTTACTTATTACAATATTTGGAAAACGTCTTATACTAGTGCAGTCGAAATGTCTGCAGCGGTAGCTGCGTGTACGTTTCTGAACATACTATTAGTAAGAAATAAAAAAAACAAAATAAACCAAAAATGTAGACGATCTGAAATTAGTCATGATGTTGTGCGCACATTTACGCGCAGTTTTACTCACGTATTTAGAACTAAATCTAGAAAAAAGATCTAAATAATTTACTAAAAAATTTTGTAATAAATTTCTTGCCTTAATTTCGTGTTTGCAACCTGCAAAAAATTTATGAAAAAATTTACTCCTAAATTTTTGCATAAATTAATATCGTGTCAAACGAGCTTTAGACACAAAAGAAAGATGTATACTAATTTTATAGCATAATCGTTCTCTACTTATAATAATAATTACTTTTTATTTCAAACAGTTTATTAACACATTTAAAAAATAATTAAACAAAAATAACTAAATAATTTAAAATAAAAAAAGAGAAAAATAATAAACTCATCAATCTGATCTGAAGAGTTTTGTTTTCTTTTAATAATATCATTGAGCCTTGGTTCTAAGACAGTTTGAATGTATTCTTAATACTGCTTGTAAATGTTCATCAGTTAACTTTGACCTTAATTTGGATTTATTAATACTCATGAATCAGAAAGTTTTTTCGCATATAACTATGAGTGTGTTCCAAATAAGTGCTTCCAAATAATGAAAACATTTCTTAAGTATGATTGCTCAATTTTGGAAAATCCTGTGAAGATACTCCTTTATAAAAACCAATTAAGGAATTGTTGCGATAAGAATTCTTGGTTTCGGCATCTTCCTATAATTCGATTGGTTCAATAAGACAAAATACACTGAGATCCAAATTGAGTGAGGTCGGTTTGAATTTTGCGCCTTAGGTTTTAGTGTATTTCACATTGTTAGTGTAGCACTATTGAAATGTGTTGCGTCAAATTACAGCGTCGACTCGTCACTTTCTCGTTTACATCGTTGTGCTTTGCCACGTTGTTTTGGAGTTTCAATGAATTTTTGCTTTAAATCGCTTTTTTTCTTATTTTACAAAACAGTTCTTTTCAGAACTACGGCTTGTTAGACGATTTTATTATCAGGTAAGTTTATGGTTTAAAATTAATGAAGTTTATAAGCTATAATATTTTTGAGACGCCGCTGTAAAATAAAAGCAAGATAAAAATGTCTAAAAAGTATGCATGTTGCCAACGCGACAATAATTTAACGTGGCGGTAAATTCAAAGTGTCTTCAGTCATTTTGGATCACAAGCTATATAATAACAATATACTTATTACATATAGAATTTAGTGTTTTTTTAAGTGAACAATTTTTATTAATAATATGATAAAATTTATTTTTTTTTTTTTGTAAAAATGTAAATTATTTCTATGAATTCAAGATCGCGGATGATATGACATCGCGGCCGCATTCCTAGGTATTGAGGGCCGCATTTGGCTCGCGGGCCGCACTTTGGGAACCCCTCCTCTAGGGCATGCCGTTTTACGCTTACCTGAATTTTGGTAAATTTTGATTCAAGATTAAAAGATTTGTTTATTATTAAACTTAATAATATCAATTAAACTTATGGTAGAATTTTTCTAAACGTTCTTCCTTCTATGTAACAAAATTTTTGCTGCTTTTTAATAGTCTTGCCAACAATGCAGTTGTCTATGTTTAGATTAAATAACTTAAGTTAATTCTCAGTTAATAATTGACAGCAATTTGTGTAATTAGTTGTATTGCGTACAAAATGAATTAACGATCCATCAATCATGTTTTTTTATTGTAATCTGTAAAGGCTACTAATGATGCCCACATAAAACATTGATATGGCCAATTAGTATTGACTACGTTCTGAAACTATGTCAAAATCATACACAAGTTGCACTTTATAAGCTTGTTGCGATAGCAGTAGGGTTAAACAGTAATTACTGTTAATAAGCAACTGCAAACGATGCCTTTCAGAATGCAGACCTCGTCAGATCGAACGATCGGCGAGGGTTGAATTATGCATCTAGTACATTGCTTTACTCACTTCGAGTTAATTAGTACAGGTTCACGTTAAAGGGCTTCATGCATCCAGACTAAACTAATTGTACATAATTAGTACATCACGAGTGATGAAAACGATGTGCAATATATCTTTACCACTATTAAATTGCTGTTTTATGGATTTTATCAAAGGTCCTTCAATTTAATGACAGCTGCATACTGAAAGTCCTTCCACGTTCATTTTTAATCTCCTCATTAAAAATAAAAATATTGGAATGTCAATACGTAAGGACCATTAGAATCCTCAAGCGTATCCACAACTTAAAGGGTTTGCATGGCTATGCATTGTAAACGAAACGAAAAAAAAACAAATGAAAGTATTTACACTATATAATCAAACAACTTAAAAGCAGAGCAACCTCCAGGCCATCCAATCGTAACGGGAAAAATCCATCTTACGCCTTTCTCGCTGCGTGTTCGGAACAGATCAAAGTAACATCTACAGCTTTATTACTGTTCATCCCTTGCAGTTAAACACGCTCTATTTACCCTGAGTTTTCAGCAAATGAGCGTAAAGAACACACTACCATTCATTTTGATCTTGACAGGATCTACATCAAACAACACCAATCAAACGAAATCGATGCCATTTAATTCTGCTAACATCAAAGATAATTACCTATATATGTGACAGTACATAAATGAGCACAATGCATCCTGAAATATGTTTGCGTCAATATATAAAATATATTTTAGTTAATTATTTACTTTATTATTACTTAATTTTATTTTCTTTGTATAGCGAATTCCTTTATTTTTTTTATACGTGAAACAGTGTCCCTAAATCCGCTAGATTATTATTATTTTACGGCAAAAATTAAATCTTTATAACAAATTTTCTTTACCATTAACGATTGTACCAGAATTATAATATTACTCTCAGTAAAATATAAAACTGCATTTTATTGTTTTTATATCTATTTGTAGCTATTAGTCTGACAAGTTAACCAAGAAATAAGTCATCCGCATGACCAACATCTGCAAAGACAAAACGGACCGAGAACAAGCTCAGATGTCCAAAAGCTCTTCATAAAACGGTTATAAAAGAAAATCAGTGCTGCAACTGACTGCTGCACTACCCTTGAGTGATTCGCTCGCAGTGCGTGATAAGCACAACCCAAGCAGAATATTTAGTCATCGCCACGTACCAGCGACTACCAGTGGAACTATTAAGTTTTTGCCAATAATCACAAGCATGTAATTGCTACGGATTCATTACGTGTCTGGAACCAAAACGGGGAACAATTTTTGGGCAACAGATACGTGGCAGCGTAGTAATTGCTACTTTCGTGGAACTTCTTTTCTCTGACACTTCATGTTGCGGGGTTACTCTCTCTTACTTTTACAACTCAACAAATATTCTATCATTATCTATACTAATGGTGCGATAGTGTCACAAAATGGATTACTATTTTATTTGTAATACGTACTAATAATACAAAGAAATTATTTTGTTATTCCAGTAAACCAAAATTATAAACCATTGCAACTTTTCTGTTGAATGTGATGATGGTAGGTCGAAAAATAACAACGATCCTTCTTTAAATATATTTTTTAATAAAAAAATGTCTTTAATACAATATGACAAAAATACGTATAAGTTGATACACATCATAGAAACCAATTCCTAAGGCGCAATTTGGTTCCAAGCAATTTGGAGATACAGTGGCGCACCCATGGGTGGATTTTGGGGGTCGAACCCCCCCCCCGAAATTTTTGTATTTATTATCGAGATTTTCCTTATTCTCTTAATAATATACATAAATAAATAAGATAGTATATATTACGCAAATTTAATCAAATAAACCCCCCCTCCCGAAAAGATGTTCTGGGTGCGCTACTGTGGAGATAGAGTAGTTTACGAAAAATTACTTTAAAGTGATTCTCCTGGGTAGCAAAAACGTAAGTTTTCCTTTCAATACTACTATAAGGTTCCGTTACTTTAAAGAATTAAGCAGTGATTCCAGGCAGGTGGCAGGAACTTTCAGTGCTACTTTAAAGTTTTAAAAACTTTAAAGTAGCTTCGGGCAAGTTACTGTTACAATCATAATACCACTTGCATACCAGTTGCAGGGACTTTAAAGAAATTATACTGGCATTACCGTTTTAAGTGGCAATACCGTTCCACATACTTTAAAAGTTACTTAGAAGTAATGGAACTACATAGTTCCAATAAATAGTATATACGACTACACAATTACTAAAATATTCTGAATTTAAGTAATTAAACCTATAAGGTCATAAAGTTGGTTGTAGTTACGTAACAACTCCTCAATCAAAGTTCCGATCGCAGTTATTGCTACTTAGAAGCTGCTTGGGAAGATTTCGGATAATAATAACTAATTTTTGACAATTATCACTGTATGTAGATTATTTTTGTATATCATTTAAAACTGAAGTAAAATTAAAAAAATTAAAAAATTCAACAGATTAAATTATTAAATAAAAATACAATTTTGATAAATAATTTGCTAGATTTTGTCTTTAAGACGATGACCGACTAGGTAATAAATACTTCGCTGTTGGGTTTCGAGCAATAACGCCATCAACGTCCTCTCTACCTTGACTATTGTTCTCAATCTTTTTTCTCCATCTTCACAGTAATGTTTTTCACGAATTGTGATGTCAAGCTGCACGTATGGCTTAATGGATGTATTGACACTGAATGTGTCTGTCATTTTATCTGTCAACTGGGTTTCACCTGCTCCTTTTTTGGCCAAATAGGATGTCGCTGTTGGTCGCAAAGAATAGTTCATTAAGGTCTATGGAAGCAGCTGCCTTTTGACTCGTTTTGTGATTTAATTTCTACCTACCAGATGATTTTTCTACCATAGTTTTGAAGAATATGTAGTGGCATGTGGTGTTTTTTAGCTATTAGTTTTTTTAACACAAATCAATACATTGTTAAATAGCATAACCCAAGACAAACACTTCATTGCTTACAAATTCATCACATCAATTGCTTGTCGTAGAAGACAAGCGCTTGGATTGGCTGTGTTTGATGCTAGAAATTTACTTTGACAAAGTTTCTTAGCGGTCCTTTGTAATAAATTGCATTCAACACGTACTTGTGGCTTTTCTTGCATTGTCGGTTTCTTCTAAGGAGTAGTATAGATGACAAGATGCTTCCTCTTCTTTTCCCCAACAGAGTTGTATAAAAAGCTTTTTCTGGAGACTCACGGGTCAATTTTTATTATAAGGAATTTTAGTTTTCTGATCTTTATTATCAGTTTGTAAAAAGAAGCTGCGTTTCATCTTTCCTAAATTAGCCTAAGTATTAGTCTTTTAGCATACCAAGCTTGGCTGGTATCCAGAAACCTTATATATCATTAAATATATTTCATTTCACATTATATTCCCGGTAATGGATTTCATACAATTGTTTTGCAGTGCAGTTGCACATATTACTTTAATTACCACCTGCTAGTAATGTTACTTCATATTGTACGCTTAGAATTTTAATACTGTCGCTATGCTTTTAACTGTTGCATCAGATAGTAACCCGTATCTACTTCTACATAAAATTCACGAAGCTGCTTTTATACGTATGTCTTGAAAGCAGCGAAACCGTCTTTAAGTGCTGCAGAGTTGTAAAATAACCACAGATACTCCAGAAAATACTCATTATTAATTATTATAAGTAATTAAGGATTCAGTTGTATAATATGTACTAATAATAATTATGAATAACAAACCTTTTTTTAAACAGATTATTAAAATAAGTGCAGAATTAATAAACGAAAATAAATGCAGAATTGAATGTAGATATTATAATACATACATATACGTTGTGGTTTCAAATCGGACATTTTATTATGTACACAGTTAATACGAATTCGCTAGAGCGATACCGGGGTCCACAAATTCGTCGTGTGACTAAGTTGTTCTGGTCATAAACTTCAAACGTGTCGCCTGCCATCGGATGTTCGCAGACGCGAAGTGTATGCTTTATAATAACTGCAATTCGTCTAGTAGTATACTTAGTATGTTGTCCACTGCAGCGGTTCCCAACCTTTTTCGTTCGCGGACCGCCAAACGACGTAGCATTTGCTTGCGGACCGGTAAGGTAAAAATTTAAAGAAAACATTTCGCAAAATAAATCTTATAATAATAAATTTATTTTTACACTACAAGAACAATCTAAAATAAATAAATATCCATTCTTTATAATAACAAAAGTCCGTTTTCGTACCTCATCAGCTTCCCGCAAACCAAACCTAGTACGACCAAAACGGGAACCGACCCGAATCGCAGGGCAGGGTGCGGCGCCAAAGATCATAACCGGGTTCTAGACACATAGGATGGTCCATTGTTCAAAACCAGAACAAGGTATCTGACAGGGAGCGGAGATGTAACCGAAAACACTGGCGAGTCGGTTTCGGGAGCGGCGGTCAAAAACGGGAATGGGTTCAAACGACCGAAGAGGCAATCATATAAGACCTCCAGAAGTGGTTTCCACTTAGGAACCCGATTAGGCTGGTGGCGGCGATATTACTTTTGCAAGATTCTCGAGCGAAAAACAAATAAAAAGTTTCGAGTTTTTCGGCTGTAACTTTTCTGATATGGTTTTGTACGACATTTGAAGGGGAAACATTTTGAGATAGCCCGTCGTTTTGGCTTCTATAGTTTCCGAGTTACCGGCTCTCGAAAACGCGCGGAGCTTCCTAGAGCGGAGATACCGAAAAAGCAATAGCCATAGGTGAAAGCAGGCCGCGTGACATCAAATGCCGCCAACGCATGTTCGTTCGCTCCCAAAAACCCCATCTCACCCTTAGTCCCCCGCCCCCGGAAGAGTGTTAGCAAGAAAGACGTTTCCGGTAGAAACGATTGGGGTACTGCGCTGGGAAAGATTCCGTTGTCAGATTTTCGCTCCGACTTACCGTAAGACAGGGGCAGTTTTTCCCTGCTTCCGTCAAAACGGTTTACCGGAGACGGTCGAGACTTGAAATCTGAGACGGGAACCATCCAACGCATCGACACACAAAAAGCGGTCCGGATCGAAGCAAGTTTTGCGGCACCTCGAAACCGCGAAACCCGGATTTTGACCGTTCGCGTTAATCGGCGCGGAGATTCTCCTTATTACCTATTACTGAATATTACCCCACCACATAGGTACGGAGCCGGCGCGTTATATATCACGTAGTATGTATGTGTATAGCGCCGGCTCCGTATAAAAGTCAGAGTTTACTGTTGGTCAACTCCGATAAACTATTTGATCCTATGTTAGCTCCAGGATAACGCGAATTAAAAAAATTTTTTAGTAAAATTTTGAAAATACTGATATTTCTCTGCGGACCGGCGAAGATTTCTGACGGACCGGTGGTTGGGAAACGCTGCACTAGAGTGTAGGAACTGCCGATACCTACATGCGTTGTGACTACTTTTAGCATTTGTAATTTATTCAAGTAACTTGAATGTCAGATGACACAAACACCATGTTCACGTAAATACAGCCAACTTCTTTACTAACTGTAACCTAACATAATAACATTCTAACCTCAAAATAGTGATTTTAGCATTGTTTTTCTTATTAATTACCGGCGACCAGCGCGATTTTTTTTCGGATTATTGTTCTCTGATTTATCCTCTAGAACTCAGTATCATTGGTTTACCTGGGTTCAGAAGGGTCGGTATATCGAATAATTAATCAATTGATTGTCATTTTAGTTTTGTGTGATATGTTTACTGGGGTAATTATTATTATTAACAGCCGTGCAACAACATAATCATTATCACAGATAATCTTTTTAATAGGGATTATTTACTTTAATTCTATATACCATAATAACAATTTAATACCTTTCAGTTTTCATACAAATATACATTTTACATTTGAACAAACAATTCGATGGGATCAAGTACTCTACTTGCAGCCGCTTTACGCATCAAATCCTAATAGGAGGGGTTTTAACAAGGTATTAGCGCACCCATATTAATATTAATCTTATTTATCATTAATTAGTTGTGGTGGTATAAAGCGCGAGGTTATTGCTTGTTGTTCCACGCATTTGATAGCCAGATTAGCACCATATGAAGAATGGCGGTGTAATTTATCAAATGCATGTCAAGGCTGTATGCGCCAAAATATCAAAACAATGAGCTTTAAACATTACGGTTATATGCACGTAAGTAAGCTACAGTATTCAAGTTAATAAAAATTGATTACTTTGCTTTATATACGAATATTAACACTGAAAAATGGTGCGTTTAGAAACGTTTTTTACATCGTGTCTATTGTAAAACTTAATTTTTAATTTTTAAGATGAGATAAACGATAACATAACTGCCTGTGGCTAATATTTTCTCTCTATCTACAAAACTACTAAATTCGTATCCCAATATGCAATTGCAGGAATTTAACTGCAAACATGGAAAAATATTCCAATTGAATGAGATAAAACGGCGAAAGCTAAAGAGAACAAGTGCAAAATAAAAATACATTTTAATAATAAATTATTATTATTATTATTATTATTATTATTATTATTATTATTATATGATTGATTGAATCCGTCGTAGGCGCTAGGTGAGACTATTTTAGCAATAAACACTTCACACGGTTCAACGTTTTAGGCAAAATTAATAGAGATTTGAATAAGCACTTTAGAGATAGCAATATTAGGGCAGCTTACTACAATAATAACAGCTTAAGCTGAATTAATTAGTTAATAACAAAATTGCTATAGAAATATTCTAAACAAATCAGGGGTTTAGAGCTGGGAGTTTTCATAATTTTGTAGGTCCGGTCCGGCCCGAGCCCGTACCGACTACGGTTAGACCCGGTCCGCGCCTTTCCCGAGTACCGTCAGATCCGAGCCGGCCCGACCACCCTTAGTTTGATTTAGATTCTACCCGACCCGCGTACCGCTAATCCCAATTCGACCCGTTCCGTCACGGCCCGTTTTTCAACACGCTTCAACTCGGCCCGAACCGGCCCGACTTGTCTGTGGCCCCTGGTCCGTGGTCCGGCCCGGTCCGTGATCCGGCCCGTGGCCGGACTGTAATCTGTATACGTAGTCTGACTGACCTATTACCCGTCGCCGCACGACTTGTCCCGACTTAAGGCGTATTTAACAGTCCTCTTTTTCATCTTATCCTAATATCTCGGTCATTTTTTATGGGAATGTAATGTAATCTTTCTTTGTTATATATAAATTCTTTTTCTTGAAAATGTCAAATTTGAAAAGCATCAATCGATAGAGTCTTTTTGTTAATTGTAATTGTTAGAACATCAAAAAAAGATTCAGAATTATTATTATCATCAAAATGAGGGTTAGAAAATTCAGACCAAATCTTAATGGCGAATTAAGGCCTGATTTTGAGAATTAGATTGACTGAATTTAATCACGTGATGGCCATTAAAATTTAATATCAATGAAAGAGTTAATTTAGCTAGGTACTTTCTATAAACTGCTGGGCCTAAGGGTCGGTTTACAGAAAGTAAATTAAATATTTAATTGAGATCAAATCTTAATGGCGAATTAAAGCCGAATTTGAAAATCTGATTGGCTGAACTTGATCACGTGATCACGATTAAAATTTAATCTCAATTTTAAATACATATTTAATTCAGATTAAATCTTAGTGGCGAACTGAAACCTGAATAATTTTATTGGCAGAATTTGATCACGTGATCGCGATTAAAAGTTAATCTCAATTAAATATTTAATTTGCTTTCTGTAAACCGGCCCCTAGTGTTGTAAGTTCGCAGTCTCTTGCATGTCTGGAGTAAACAGACACAGAATAATAGCGATCAAAGATCAAAGTCCGTTTGCTACGGGTACGCGACTCCACGGACACGCGGACATGGGCTTTTATGATGCTCCTCAAGCCCGGTCACGGTACGACCGTCCGAAGTGCAAAATGTCCGAGCCCGTACCGACCCGGTTTCGGAGCCACCCGAAACCCGTACAGACCCGAAATATCCGCCCGAAGCCCGTACCGTCCCGAGAATTGTACCGGTCCGAAGTCCGAACTATCCCGAAAAAAAATACAGTCCGGCCCGGCCCGACCCGTTAGTATCCCAATTTAGGCCCAACCCGGCCCGATGTCGGGCCGGGCGGTACGGACGGGCGGGCTCGGACCTAAAATCGCAACTCTACAGGGGTTTATAAAATCCAATGAGATCAATGTGTTTATAAATATATAGGTCAAACTGGTAGAAGTTTTCTCATTAGGTTTAATGAACATAACCGAACCTGGAAAATTAAAATATTTGACTTTAATTTAGCGGCGCATCTTTTAACATATAATAACACTTGCTCCATACAAAATTTTAAAGTTTTACACCTTGAAAGGAAAGGTTCTAAATTGAATTTCTTGGAAGCATACGAAATAAATAAAGCCATAAAACGTAATGTGGAACTTACGTATGAATAACCAGGCTTCTTAGTTATAACTAGTTACTACCCTATTTATAGGCGAAGGAAAGATAGCCAATGTATTTCTTATGGGAGTTTGTGCTTCGTTGTTGCCACCTATTTCACTGTATGAATCTATAGAAATGTGGATTAAGATTCCAGAAGTTCTAAACCTTTGAAAACAGTAACCAAAAAAGTGTAATTGTAACCATACAAAAGGAGAATTTAAAAGAAAGTCTTATTAACAAGTATTTGTTATTTTATTACTTGGGATTGTTACATCGTACATGTATCTAAATATTCGATATTTTTTATTTCTTATATTTTTTTGTTTAATTCTTCCGACTCTAAATTCTTTCAAAATAAGAATAACGGCTGGTTAGCTTCTGTATGATTTTTTTTATCTTTTAATTTACAGGTAAATAAAGGAAGTCCCAAACCCAATCTTAACGGTAAAATGATTCATCATGATAAAATCATTCATTTGTTCAACTTGTTTCAAGAGAAACTTGCAAAAACGGAAATTTAGGATTAACAGCAAATGCAAAGGATTTTAGTTAACAATAAACCCTTCTGGTTTTTCTTACTTTTACTTCGTGGAACTACATAATACAGTTTATACTTACTGAAATTATAGTATAACGTTTTTTTGTCGACACTATTATTTGTCACCATGTCACGCATATAAACAAATTTCTTAATACAGAAATAATTATTTGGTTTCAAATTTTGCTAGCTTGTGCGTCTATAGATCTTCGCTTAGTTGTTTGGGTTTTATCGTTTGTAATTATTGTTAACATTGTCGTATTGTTTGTTGTAACTATTCGTATTGTAGTATTACATAACGCACATAGTACATTATACATAAGTATGGCGGAAATTGTTAAAAACAGAATGGGTTGTGTACTAAAGGTTGGTGAAAAACAGATTTTGTCAAATTTGCTAAAATATCGTCTTACTGAGACCCGACAGTCATTATCAGTAATTTATTCGACAAGTTTCTAAAGAAACAGTTATTAGCGAAAAAACTTGGTTCTCAGTACGTCAAGTATTTCACCTGATGGAATAAAATCTCCAAGAAAAAGAGTGAAGAATAAAAATACTTCAAATCGCATTGCATTATCTTTCCAAATCCACCATAAAAAATTAGGGTTCCATTTAAAAAAATTTTCGTTATCGCCATTACTCGGAAACAAAAGACGATCTACAAATAACTATTACACTAAAATATGTCTCCTTTATGATAAAAATCGACGTGTTCGAGGATTTTTCTCAAAAATACTTAATAAAAAGATTTATTTCGATAGTTCCAGACTTTATATGCGCACTACATGAACAGCAGCAAATTTTGAAATTTTGCTTTACTACCGCCGTCAGAAAAAGTGACTACCTGCAATATAACTTGCTCGAACAATAGGGATTATAAAGGTTTATGCAGTTACAACTACAATATTTAGAAAGTGTTTTTAAAAGTTGTTTGCAAAATGTTTGGCAACCCCGTTGTCCATAAGAACACACATTGTAGTCTCAACGTGAGACGACCAATAGTCTTTATATATTCTTGTAAGCTAATAAAATTTACCTGTTTTTGAAACTTAGCCAAGTGTTTTTATTTACTAATTATGTATTATTATTTTAAAGTTTTTATATAAATTTGTATATTTACCTTAATTATGTAATTTCTATTTTGTTTTTCTTACCGATGCATTTTTTTGACGATGCACAAGCATAAATACTACATTATCTAATCACTTTTTATAAAAAATATAAGAGTTGACTATATTTTATTTATGAAAGTGTCATCACTAGGGTTTCTGGGTCTCGACAATTTTTCTATTTCCGGGACTCGAGACTTTTCTTAGGTACCGGAAATTCCCGAGAATCCTGGATAGTAATTTTACATAGGTAGGTATTATTATATTAAATAAAAAATTATTAGATATAAGCAAAATCAAATTAAAAGTTCATCAAGTTAAAGTTAAATTCATTCAATAGAAAAAGAAACTATCGCACTCCAAGAATTATTTCCCTTTTTTAAAATTTCCTGGAATTCATATTATAATTCGAGGATAATGAATAAAGGTTTCTAAATACAAATGTAGGTTAAATTCCTTCGTAAGAAATAAAATTGTTCCAGGAACTATTTAACCTTTTTTAAATTTCCACGAATTCATTTATTATTCGAGAACGATGAATAAAGGTTTGTAAAGAAATATGTACGTGAAATTCTTTCAATAGAAAACGAAATTGTTCTAAGAATTATTTCAGTCTTTTTAAATTTCCACGAATTAATTTTATTATTCGAGGGCATGAATGAAGGTTTGTAAATAAAAATGTAGGTTATATTCTTTCGATAGAAAAAGCAATTGCTCCAAGAATGATTCTCATTTTTTAAAATTTTCACAAATTCATTTAATATTTGAGGACATTGAATGAATGTTTGTTAAAATACAAATGTAGGCTTTACGGTTATAGCTCATACTTGTAAGTTTTGCAGAACTTGGTGGACTAGAAAATCTTTGTTCACGAGCACAAATGAGGACGAAAAATGAAAAATGAAAATGTTCAATATCTAAAATATAGCTTATATTTTTAGGTGTCAAAATTCGCATACAACACCTGTTTTTTTTAATTCGCTTCAAAATGTTTGGGGGGTATTATTTTCGGGTAAATAATGGCTCTTGGCTAATACAATAATAGAAATATTCGTTTTTAAAATCGCTTTAAGTGTAATCTGAATTGGGTTGAATACCACTTTGTAATGTTCCCTAATTATATATAGGGAATACACCACTGCGAATGATTAAAACACTTCCATAATTTTATTGGAATTTATTCATTTTCAAAAATACAAACTGTGAGTGTATACACCAGCCTGAGCTCTTAAAAGGGGTTCTTTAATGGACTGTATAAGTGTTAAGTATGGTACCTGGCTGGCGACTAACTGTTAATCGAAGAACAGTTACTGTTCTTACAACGATGTAACGGTAAAAATGACAAAGCGCACCCCCATAAATAATACATGGAACGAGCAGTTACTAAATTTTTATTATGCACATGTAGAATCGCGATTAAGATACGGTATCTTGTTATGGGGTACATCTGCTAGCATGAGAACGGTATTTATAAGTCAAAAGAAAATTGTGAGATGTATAGCTGGCGTTAGTTGTAGAGAATCTTGCAGATTGTGGTTTGAAAAACTTAGAATTTTGATATTGCCAAACCTACTTATACAGGAGTTAACTGCTTATATACATAACAAAAAATGTACATTAACTAGAAATTGTGATATTCATGATATGAACACTATAAATCGGCAACAACTTAGAGTTCCCTTTAGCATTTTAAATATTGAAAGAAATCTTCCAGATATACTTGGTTGTAAAGTTTATAATAGCCTTCCAGCTGATTTGCGTCAGATTCAAAATACAAAATACTTTAAAATTCAAGTAAAAAATTGGCTAATTGAAAAGTGTTTTTATGACATTTTAGAGTACTTAAACTAGATTTATTTTCTTTTTATATGTTTATGTGTAATGTTTAATAATTTAATGAACCTATATCTACCTGTTTTTACAATATCTACTTGTGCGGATGTTATAGCTGTTTTTAGCAAATTTTATGTTATTATTTATATTCCTTGACTTTTACCATACACTTCTGTTGTGTCTTAAGGTGATAAATAAAGTATTATTATTATTATTATTATTATTATTATGGTTGCCACTACTGTACATAATCAGTCTCCCCTAAAAGTCTCCTATCCATTGGAAAATAGCTAATAAATAACAATAATAATATTTTTGTTTATTGTTTCCAGCCTTACTTTGTGGAACTCCGTAATCATGAACTAAATAAAGATTATTAAAAAGTTTCACAGTATTTATTAAATTATAACCTGACAATATTGTTTCGACAGCTAAGCTGTCATTATCAAAGGTAATATAAATATAAACAAACACGTCGCTAAGGTAGATACAAAAAGAGGTAACTAGATAAAAATAATAATAATCAAAATTTATGATCATGCAAATAAATCATATGGTTGCATAACAAAAATTCTGAGAAAAAGAATTTAATTTATATTTATAATTTAATATATTTTATTATTTATTTGCATGATCATAAAGGGAAGAGAAATCACTATATCGGATTCCACTACTAAATATCTATATTGTCATTTGAATTTTTTGTGATGACGTCATAACTAACAAACATTTACAAAGTTCAGCTCGATTTTTCTCAGAATTTTTGTTAAGCAACCTTATGATTTATTTGCATGATCATAAAGGGAAGAAAAATTGCTATCCCACTGTTAAAAATCTATATTGTCATTTAAATTTTTTTGTGATGACATCATAACCTAGAAACAAATGAAAGTCGGAAGGTGAATCGCACATATTAATGTGTATTTTTAAAAAACAAAATCGACGTGTTTTAGCGTTTTTAAAAAGCCGGCTGAGTTCGCTTTTTTTTAAATATTCCACACTTTAATCCCACCCTGTATAATTAATAGTTCTGTAGTGTTTTAGTTATGAGGATGCTTTTTTAATAATAACAATCTACTAAAGTACACAACAGCCGAATCTATAGGTTTTTTACGTTCTTCTGCATACGCTCAATGCATCTTCTGCAGTAGCGTAACCGGTAGGAGGAGAGGGCAGCCCCTGTCAAGGGCTCGTTTCCTCACCAACAAAGGTATTTCAATATTATTACCAGGGATAAAATTTTTCCTGATCTCATCCCTTTCCTCAAGCAGGTCTGATTACGCCACTGATCTTCTGTATATAAACTAATGAAAATATTCTATTAACTATTTCGAGGACTGTTCACTTTCTTTGATGGTGGTGAACTTTATCGTCGGCATAGAAGTCAATCGTCGCTAGAGATCAAAACTTTTAAATCAATTTCGCTTTTCGTATTAATGTCAGTTGAAGAGCATGTTCTATATAATTAAAGTTTAATACCCAAGCAGCATTTTTAGTCATCGCTACGTACCAGCAACTACCGGTGGAACTATTAAGTTTTAGCCACTAGTCACAAGCACGTAATTACTACGGTTTTGTTACGTGCCTGGAACCAAAATGGGGAACAATTTTTGGGTAGCAGGTACGTGGCGGCGTAGTAATTGCTACTTTCGTGGAACTTCTTTTCTCTTTGACACATCGTGTCGCGTGGTTGCTCTCTCTTGCTCTTGCTACTTAACAAATATTCTATCATTTTCTATACTATATAATGCTGGATCGTGTCACAAAATGAATTACCAGTTTATTTGTAATACGTACTTAATACAAAGAACGATGGAATGTTTGATTATTTTGTCATTCCAGTACACCAAAATTATAAACCATTGCAACTTTTCTGTTAAATATGATGATGATAGATCGAAAAATAACAACGCGCCTTCTTTAAATATATTTTTTAGTAAAAAAATGTCTTTAATAAAATATGATAAATATACACGAAATACTTATAAGTTGATACACATGATAGAAACCATTTTTATATTATTCCTGTTATGTTATTTTATGTGTTTAAATAAAAGATACTCAATTATTGTCATTAATTAACTTTATTAATATTTAGTGAGCAAGGCGAATTACATACACAATGCATAGACTGTAGAAGACGTGTGTCCTCCAAGCCGGCTCAAGTGTTACTGACGCTCGCCCAGGGGACGGGCCAGGATTAGTTAGTTACATCACTACAAATAAATGTTGCCAACTTCAAGCTACATACATAACAATCCCTAAGGCACAATTTCGCACCAATTGTTATTTTTATTGAAGGTTATATAGTAAAACATCTATTAACAATTATAACAAATTGCAAATTGATTAATGATTATTGATTAATCCAACATTTTACAAGTAAATATGGAGATGGAGTAGTTTACGAAAAATTACTTTAATGTGATTCTCCTGGGTAGCAAAAACGTAAGTTTTACATTCAATACTACTGTAAGGTTTTAAAAACTTTAAAGTAGCTTCGGACAAGTTACTGCTACAATCATAATACCACTTTGAAGTTGCAACGACTTTAAAGTAAGTATACTAAGTGGCAATACCGTTCCACATACTTTAATAGTTACTCAGAAGTAATGAAACTACATAGTTCCAATAAATAGTAGAAACAACTACACAATTACTAAAATATTCCGAATTGAAGAAATTAAACCTATAAAGTCATAAAGTTAGTTGCAGTTACGTAACAACTACTCAATCAAAGTTCCGATCTCAGTTACTGCTACTTAAATGCTGCTTGGGTACTTTTAAAAAACAAATGGCCAAACATGATTAAAAAAGAATGTCACAGGGATTCCGTTCATAAATTTTACCGATTTATGGTACATATTACAAGGATTTTTGCCAGAGTTTACAAAATAAATTAAATTTGTTTATCTTATAGTCCGGTCAAAATAGACAATTCAATTTACATTAATTCGCATAGAGCTAAAAATTGGTACAAGTCTTAGGTACACTATTACAAATAAAATTTTAAAAATCCCCACCTATCCTACATCTGCTAAAAAACTTATTCTAGGTCAAAGGTCAAAAGTATCATTTTTTTGAATTTTTCTCGTAAACGGTAAGTGTTATTATAAAAATAGGTCAGACAAAAGTTGTAGATCATGCAATTATCTACAAAAATTGTTCTTATACGTTTTGTCCTATGAATCACCATTCCTGAGATATGACCATTTGAAAAATCGAAAATAATAATATGCTCGTCTACGCCGCCTTGAAATACTTTTAGTGTTGAACGTTCCTTTGCAGTGAATAGGTTTTTTGCAATTGCAAAAAAGGTTGTAGTGCAAATTGTGGCTGTAAAAAGTCGGATTATTTTGTTCACCATTATGTACCAATTGGCAAGGCCAGTCTTGCTCCAATGTTGAATCAAATGCAACATATGAGGATTTTTATAATATCAATTAGGAGGCAACTGATGCATCTTTCTTAGAACAAATAACAGATATCCAGGCAAGAAGAACAAAGCGAAGAAGACATTACTGTTGAAGTAGCATTTGAAGATTATCAGTCAGACTAAAATTTTCCCGAAATCAGCAATAATTCGTGCCACTTTAATCATTTCCAATAGTACCATTCTTTAGTTACATAATAGAATATTTTTGAATATTATTTAATAAAACTGAATCACAATAGATCGTGGAATATGCCTACCGGGAAACCACGTTAATAAAATACGCCATTTCACAGGTGGTGCGGAAATGTGTGCGTATTATGTAGAATACGACTTCTTCAACTTTTTTAGAATCGCGATATCTCAGGAATGTTGATTCGTAGGACAAAACGTATAAGAACAATTTTTGTAGATAATTGCATAATCTACAACTTATGTCTGACCTATTTTTATAATAACACTTACCGTTTACGAGAAAAATGCAAAAAACCAATACTTTTGACCTTTGACCTTGAATAAGTTTTTTAGCAGACGTAGGATCGGTGGGGATTTTTAAAATTTTATTTGTAATAGTGTACCTCAGACCTGTACCAATTTTCAGCTCTATGCGAATTATTGTAAACTTACCACTATTTTTCCGTCTATTTTGACCGGACTATTACCAATAATAAAAGTAATTGTATAATAATACTTCTCCTTTTAGAGACAAAAAGTTTGAAAGTTATAATTCTTGGATGGATATATATCAACTTCAGGTGCTCACTAATTGAGAATAAAATAAAAGAGAAATTGAAAAAGATTTCCTCAAGGAAAATTAAATATTAACCATTGTCAGGGACATTACAAACAATAAATTCGAGAAGATTACATTTTCCTTGTTAGAACTTAATTCTTCCTTGAACCGGTCTCGAACTATAGGGTTTCCTTCCCTAGAGCACAATATATCATATGGAGGCGAAAAGCAAAAACCGTTCGGCAGTGCTCGATAACGTGAAGTTAATGTTCCATTTATAGATCCCCATAGTATCATAGCAAATAAGAGCGGGGGGGGAGGATTTCCCATTTTATTATTCTAAAATAAAACAGTATCTTATCTGTTACCGTAATGTGGCTTTAAAATTTCAATTTAAAAAGCACCTTAAGTAGTTCTAATACAGGTACAGAATTTATAAAAGTCTGTTTATTTTTCTGTTGGTGAAAAACGGCATCTAAGAAAAGAGTTCTGCATTAATTCAATATTTTTCTAAAAAAACATGCAATATAGGCTCAGTTTTCTTCATGTTTATTAGTTTTAATGTTCCTGCGGAAAATTAAATCAATTCTCTGTAAGAAACTGTACATTTGCAAGAAACCATGCGTATTTTTATCTGACTGATCTTTATGTATTGCACTGGTTTACAATCAGCTTTATGATGAAAGCGATCTGCTACAGTAATGACCAATTCGTTATTCTGCAATGAAGAAATTTCTTGTCTTTCGTTAAGTAACCAAATCAGATTCAGTTTTACGAATCACATACGCTGCCTTCGATTGAGAAATGTGTTAAAACTAGAAAGTAGTAGAGGTGACCATGATACCACAATTTGGGAAATTCATTGAAGTGACTTCGTATTGGCCAATCCCGTTCAATGTCATATGTTAGAATACGTTCAATCATAACTAGCCAGCACTAACACAAGTTAGTATACATATATAATACACAGAGCTACATAGATTCACCAACCTGATTTAAAAAAAAGGTTGAATACAATACTTTTGGGTGTAGTACAAACAATCGATAAGATACAACATCCAGGTTTGTAATAAAAACTGGATGCATACTTATGTGTACTGGTACGTTCATATAAATCCTAGATTGTTCATCTCAGAATTAAACGTCAAGGTAACAACGAATTTTGAGACCATTCTTATTTTATGTTTGGTCAAGACCCCAAGAAGTGCACAGTATAGGGCTGAACCATGTCATCATTAAAGCCATACGCAGACCACATGATCCGACTAAAAACTCTATCAAAAGTTGTCGACGTAAGAGTGTTTAGCATCCAAGGAACAGAAACATCGCCTAGTAAGACTCAAAAGGCTATTCAAAGAGGATTCAGTCATATTAATTTTGCATTTCTTCTTTTTGATTTATAAATATTGAATTTTTATTAAAAATCTAGTTTCAACACCTACGTACATTTAAACTTCTCAAGTTTCAAATCACCATATCATAAACGTTTTGCTGATATTGCTTCATAATACATAGGCAGCTAAGCAATACAAATTTCTTGATACCAGATCTATTTAAATTCATTCAATCCATTTCTCAATCTCGTCAATCTTTGCTGGATGATGTGTTAACGCCTGCCATTCGTGCCTCCATTTTGTGAATTATGAGAAAATTCTCTTTGTGGTTTTCATCGTTAAATGTAACAGTTTAGTTGAATCTTAATCCATTGTGATAGTTAACGATTGTTTTGAATATAGTCACCGCACTTATGGAGGATAACTTGTGAATTAATAGAATTTTATTTGTTTGCACCTGTCATTGAGCTAATCGTGAATAAAGAAATTCTATAATTTGGAAAATGGTATTTCTTTAATTATTTATTGATCAACTATTCACATTCAAGAAGCTTGTGTTTTACCCCGACTACATTGTTTTTAAAGTCTCCCTTGCAGTAAATCTAAATCTTTTATTATCTTTTATAACCTGGTTCTTACCTTGGAATTGAATGGAATGGAAATTCTATTAGTCCCACAGTTAAAAATTTAAAGAGCTGGTGCAGCGATAAAAAGGAATCTGTTTTCAGTAATTATTCAAGCTGTTATTATTATTTGCTGAAGAATGAAATTGTTTATGTTTTAAGTGTTTCGTTAATATTATAAAATACTATTGATACTTTAAATCAAATTTTAATCAAACCTTATTATTTTATTTATATCTTCATTCTCCATTTTTGTAGGTATACTAGACTTCTCTAGTTTTTCCATAGGTTTTAGGAACATATAACTTTATTTACTACTGAATTCAATAGCACTTAATTTGTTAACTTTCGTCTCCATGGCATCAATTTTCTTTTAATTTTGAATTAGAACCATCTAAGGCAACACCTTCTATAAAAAAGCCTGTTGCATAGAATAAATTGGCAGTTTCATACGGTTGAAGGTTATCAGGTGAATAATTTGCAAGTCGTAATATTTTGTCATATTTTATTTATTACTATTCAAGTTCCACCTTAAGATATTTAAAGTAACAATTAAAATGGGTCTTTTTGTCGGTAAATTATAAGAAACACTGAAAATTAAGGTTACAAGGTTTAATTTTTAAGAAACACTTTGCTTGCAACTTTAATTGTAGGTTAATAATTTATTTTATACTTTTATATGTAGTGAAGCAAATAACTAAACCAATCTGCAAAAACGTCGACGTCGACGTCGTTAGATTACTTCTTGACCTAGAACTGTGTTGAAGTTTATTAAAGAGACTAACAACCAGCTCAGAAGGCTAGTTTTATTCGTAACAGCGACAAGGGAAGGGTTGAAATTCGGGCTCAACAGGCCAAGTTCAGTAAGAAAGTTACCTATTGGTCGTCTCACGTTGGGACTA
Source organism: Agrypnus murinus (assembly GCA_929113105.1). Taxonomy (NCBI): domain Eukaryota; kingdom Metazoa; phylum Arthropoda; class Insecta; order Coleoptera; family Elateridae; genus Agrypnus; species Agrypnus murinus. The sequence goes on from OV816026.1 coordinate 23,506,633, forward strand.
CAGTGTGTGTTCTTATGGACAACGGGGTTGCCAAACATCTTGCAAGCAACTTTTAAAAACACTTTCTAAATATTGTAGTTGTAACTGCATAAACCTTTATAATCCCTATTGTTCGAGCAAGTTATACTGCAGGTAGTCACTTCTTCTGACAGCGGTAGTAAAACAAAATTTCAAAATTTGCTGTTCATATAGTGCGCGTATAAAGTCTGCAACTACCGAAATAAATCTTTTATTAAATATTTTTGAGAAAAATCTTCGAATACGTTGATTTTTATATTCAAGGAGACATATTTTAGTGTAATCGTTATTTGTAGATCGTCTTTTGTTTCCGAGTTCTGGCGATAACGAAAATTCTTTAAATGGAAACCCTAATTTTTTATAATGGATTTGGAAAGATAAATGTCCATGCAAGACCAAATATGCTAAAAAAGTATGATACTGTATTAAGAAATTTCCGAGATAATTGCTTTTAAAGTTTTAAAACAAAAATTAAAAACAATCAAGAGTTCCAAGTTTTAATAAAAAAAAAGAATTCTTTGAAGAACTGTCATAAGTTTAACGCTAAGTCACTTGTTACGTGGATACTTGATTGTTTATTAAGAAAATTAAACTCTTGATTGTTATTCAATCAAACTTCAAATCAAGAGTTCAAATTTGTTTGATAAAGAATCAAGTAGCCATGTAACAATTGACTTAGCGTTACATTTATGGCAGTTCTTAAAAGAATTGTTAATTTTTTTTATTAAAACTTGGAACTCTTGATTGTTTTTTTATTTTTTTTTACAACTTTAAAAGCAATTATCTCTGAAATTTTTTTTCAAATCCATCATAAAAAATTAGGGTTTCCATTTAAAAAATTTTCGCTATCGCCATAACTCGGAAACAAAAGACAATCTACAAATAACGATTACACTAAAATATGTCTCATTTTCGATAAAAATCAATGTATTCGAGGATATTTCTCAAAAATATTTAATAAAAGATTATTTCGATAGTTCCATACTTTATGAATTAACGCCAGTACTATTACAAAACTAATAATTTTGAGTATAATTAAAGTTAAACAGCAAAAAGTTCAGCATTAGCACAAATCACTTGAAATCCCTTTCATCTTCTACGTCATCTTGTGTATTATGTAGTTCCACGAAGTTAAAGTAGAAAAAAACCAGAAGGGTTTATTGTTTACTAAAATCCTTTGCATTTGCTGCTAATCCTAAATTTCCGTTTTTGAACAAGTTGAACAAATGAATGATTTTATCATGATAAATCATTTTACCGTTAAAATTGCGTTTGGGACTTCCTTTATATACCTGTAAATTAAAAGATTAAAAAAATCATACAGAAGCTAACCAGCCGTTATTCTTATTTTGAAAGAATTTAGAGACGGAAGAATTAAACAAAAAAGTATAAGTAATAAAAAATATCGAATATTTAGATACATGTACGATGTAACAATCCCAAGTAATGTTTAATAAAATAACAAATACATGTTGATAAGACTTTCTTTTAAATTGTCCTTTTGTATGGTTACGATTAGACTTTTTCGGTTACAACCGTTACAATCCGTAAACACCCGCCGAATGTCCGAGAAAGATTTCGTTTCATTGACTCAAAATGTGTCATTCTAGTTTTCGATAGAGTAGTTATTTTCCCTTTCTTTAAAATATTAGCGAAAGATAGTTTTGCACCCCCAAGTTAGTATAGCAGTCTAATATAGCAGAGTCTGAAGACGGACCGGCTGATAGCTGGCTTTGTCCCCAGAAGCTCCTTATGGTGTTTTATGTTAGTTAACGTTTCGAAATTACAGTTTTAAGAATAAAACAATGATACGGTTTAAAATGTACGAATTAGTGTTTAGGATACCGTTTTGTGTTTTAGTTCCGTTTACAGGTCAGGAAAGCCTAGGCGCTTTATATTACCGTTTAATCTTTTGTGTTAATACCGAATTAACAAATAATACAGTGTGCCGTTAGTTTAGAATTTAGTGGGGAAAATTCAATTTTGAATTGAAAGTTAAAGTTTAACGCACTGGTTAACGAACTCATAATTAATCCCGTGTATCGTTCATTACCTATTTAAGAAGGGAATTCATTAGCAATTTGAATTTTAAAGCTAATAATCTTCATCATTGGTTTTTCGTTTTAATATGAATAGAGTTGATGTGCAGAATTTGTGTCGGATTTAAATATTATTACGTTGAAACAATTCAACCTTCTGTTAACGAAATTTGGCTAACAAAAAAAACTAGTATTGAGTGGCAACTACCGAGTTATTAGAGATATAAATCCAGTAAACATCAGTTTTGAAAATTCAGTTACTATTTGCAGCATCTTTATCAGAATTCATAGTTCTTCTTGTTCTACATATATGTTAGGTGTTTGGTGGCTACAGTTTATTGTGATTTAAAGTGAAACAAAAGGCATTATAGTGGCGTGAGATTTTATGTGTTAATAGATTCTTCAATCTATTTTGGATTAACTGATGACCATTATTTTTAAGTAAGCTGTCTTTAGTAATAAGATGTTTGTGCGTATGTATTACTTTAAAACTGTTGTTATGACTGATTATTCCTCTTATCATTTTAAATACAATATTGCTACAGTGTTTATAAAAACAATACTTTTTTTTTGCTTATGAATAAATTAAATTTAAAACTAGTTATGGTTATGATAATGTATCAAAATACATTTACCAGCGTAATGTTAATCTGACTAATTTCGATTAGTTATTGAATTCAATCAATTTAATCAAAATCTTTTTTTACTTGCGGATTTTGATAATGTATTCTAATGACTTGCAAATAAATGGCGACCATATTCCTTATTATTTCTAAAACCTTATTTTTTCTTTACAATCTATAAGCTTGAGAAACCAGTACCTATGCCGTGAATGATAATTTGTCAACAGAAAGAGATCTTTCGCCGGTGCATTAAAGTATAGTAAGTATCGTTCTTGATTTGAAATAAGCAATTCCAGTAAGTATTAATTATTTTCAGTTTGAGATTAAAGCGGTTGTTACAATTGACAGTTCAAACGGTGTTTATGTGCATTATCTTGCTAAATTAAACTTCGGGTTTCATTCTGTCTCTACCCTTCACCATGTCCCTAGTCATGAAACCCCCAATTGTGACAGAAACAAATTTTCTGGTATTTTTCGGGGCTAAATTGACATTATCGGTGACTTAATTATTATTGGTTCGATATTTTTCCATGAATGACATACAGAATGCAATAGAGAATCTTTGTGTCGCAACATGTATTTTCAACACGATGGGGCACCGCCGAATAGTTGGTGAATACTTAAATAGATGTTGAAAGAAGGACTAATCCTTCCTTTCCTAAGAAAGCCATACAACAAATAGTTTTTCAAATGCCACACAACGCAAAACATGCTTTGTCAGAAAGGACAACATTGTGTACTATTCAGAACAAACAGCACGTCGAACGTTTATTATAATTGTTGTTATATTTGTAATTCACTTCATATTTGTTCACTATTTTCATATTCTCTTGTATATATTGCAGTTTTTGTCGTAGTCTACATAATCTTCAGAAATGTGCCACTTTTTGATGAAACTGGAAGTGTTCAAGGAATTTACTATATCTACAGAAATGGAGACTACAGTTATAAATAAAGAATTAATAGTTTTAGCTAGTGTCATATGGCCGTTGTCATCTGGTATTTAGTTGTTCCATATAACTTCCGAATACTCTAACAGTCTAATACAAAGCAGAAATATCTTTTGTGAGATATATTAAATTAATCTTCGTGCTTGTTTTGCGGTAGACGTCCGCTTAGTGTATACACGCATTTTTAGATATACTGACCTAGATTTCAGCTTATAAACATTGTTTGCTAGTTCACCGTCTTAACAAGGTTCTCTTCTCAGTTAATTATCTTATGGTTTTTTTAAGTTTGTGTTACGACATGGAGATCGAAGCAGTGTTTTCGATAAATACAACTAAACACTTCTTAATAAGTTACGACATCCATCTTCCATGTAATGTAACAAGTGCAGGTTAAGATTGAGCTGAATTGAAATCCGCAAAGTATAATTTTAAAATATGGTTTCAAGAGATATCTTTCTTACCAATAGCTCAACTTTTAATTTGGTTATCTAACCAGGTACGAGCTGGAAGAGGAAAAAACTGAATTGCAGCATGTCGTGACTAGGCTAGTGTATCTCACGTGAATGTACATTTTAATTTTATTATGTAGCTGTGTTTTTTCATCCACATATTTCTCTAATTTTCTTCTACTGCACTGCACCTTTGCAATTACTGCCTGTACCACTACTCTGATATCCGCTTTCGACAATTATGTCTGAATTCTAACATTTCTAGAGTTTACGGCAAGAAGGAAAAATAAATGAAAAAGTATTTTCAAAATGAAATTCCTTAGAAAATCTAATAAACTGATTATGACTAAATACCTTCATCCAAGAGTCTGTAAACTCAACCCACAGAACATTATAATCTTAATCAGATTTTCGCGACGTTGATGTATATCTTTTGTCTGTATGGGACATATACATTCCACAACGTATGCTACCTAAATCGCTAACATTCCGGTTAGTTGACTTTTCTCTTTTGTTAGGAAGCTTACAACTCTGTAGTTTGAAAACTTTTCAGCTGCTATAGAAGTTGCAGACAGCTGAAATTGTTTAAGGTAGTTTTAGTTACTTCATACGTTTGCATGGAGGTTTATTTTACGATTCGTTGCTCTGTGAGTTTCCCTATATAAACTTGCTGATTTCATATTGAATAAAACTGAAAGAGAATTTTACGCACTGCCGAGGTATTTTATAAATTTCAAACCATAAACCTATGGAAAAAAAGCTGACCAAAATTAAAAGCCCGCCGAATGCATAAAAGCGAGATTATGTTACAAAAGATTACCTCGACATATTTTCGCAATTACACAAACTAACAAAGGAGATGTCAACCAAACTGCGTTAAACTCGTTTACAGGGGATTTGCAGTGAATACAGCTCGGTGTGGTTGAGAATTTTTTAATGTTTTCTCTTTTTCAGGTTACATTCTGCACGCACTCGTGGGAGATTGACACAACGGAACTTGTTTCAGATTTATTTGTGCTTGCGAATGACATTAAAAAGTTCAAAATAAAGTTGTCTAAAAAACAAGCCTGCCTACATACTGTTTACATAAAAAACATAAATGAAATGAAACACTAATGATATTCAGATTTACATTCAAATTTTGTGTTCACAAATGTAATTAATTAGAGAATCCCAAATGTATTACTTTTTGAAAAAGCTTTAATGTACAAATGATGTATAATTTATAATTCTCTTTAGGCTGTTGGAATTTATTTTACAACGCAAGTAAAAACAGCTGTAGAAGATTCTCTGACAAATTAACACGAAGTCAGTTCTAATTTTTAAATTAAAATGTTCAGCTGCGCCTTAAAAATCACGAATTAAATCAATAATCTTGGTTGATTATTAGAATTTTGATTTCTAAGTTTAATTTAAAATATGAACGGTTTTAAAGACTAATTTTGAGTTCGATAACGTGCGCAGAATTACTAAAAATTATGAAGTTGATATTCCTGAACAATAATAGTGTGTATAATGCGTGAGTGGCTTAACAAAACTGTAATATTACACATACGTAGTTGTAAATGCTGGACCGAGCACTATAACATCAAAAATCTAAAAGAAAACCTCTACTTATTCAAACTACTGTCATGGGTGTTAATCACAAGGTTCGCTAATTTCAAATTAAACACCGGAATAAATGAACGCGATTATATTGCGGTGTAATCATTTCACCGTTTTGAAAATTTACTAACGATAGTTCATCGACGTTAATATAAATATTTTTGTATCGGATTTAAATTAAATGAGGGACATGCCATGTCATAAACATAATTAATAAAGGTTATAGATAGGCCCACAGTTAGGTTCATTAATACTTAAATTAAAACTTAAGAATAAAGACTTCATGCAAACATAACCTAGCTTTTTCATGCATAATAATAATAGGTTTCATTTTTAGAAAAAGGATATAACATCAGTTAGATTGCTTGATTATAATCATGTTTATGCAACCCAAGTTACATTTTAGGTGGGTTTCCCGCTTGTTAGGAAGAAGTATTTTCCATATTGAAATTTACACTTTACGATGTTTATCGTCAAATAGATTTTTCTAATTTCCAGAAGGTCAGCTCAAGTTTATGTTGCTAATTAGCTGAAAATAGATTAATTAGGTCAATCTTATTTTGATTCATACAACATAATTAACTTTTGAATTTGTTTATAAGATATTTGGTTACTTCAATTAATGAAGGTTTTGAATCCTCTCGTTTCGTGTTAACTGACTCTTATAGGCTTTTATCCTGTTTTTCCTCACCATTGTTTTTATGCAAGTGTTTAGAGCAGTGTATGCTGGACATTCTGTGCATAAATCGATTTACATTGACTTCATATTTAAGCTGGCACTTGTATAAGCATTAATTGACTTATTTATTGCAGTTCGTACTGTAAAAATTATGTTTATATTAAATTGTAAAGATATTTCTATGGTTAAGCAAATTGTATTACCTATATCATGTATTCCTATAGCTATTTTGTAAAGGATGAACCTTGATTTGTTAAATTGTATATGTAATTAGATCGTAACGAGTTTCGTACATTGTCAAACGTTTTTCTCGAATATCATCGTTACGATACATCCTGGTATTAAGGCCTACAATTCTATAATAATAGAATTAGGATTAGTGACAATTAAAATCAGCTGTGCCGAATTAATGACGTCACAAACTTACTCGATGTTCCGCTGTTTTGTAAAAATGTCATAGATTTCGTTTGTTCTGGCAGAAAGTATATAAGCTGGGGCAAATTGTAACAAAATCAGTCGATAAAACGTAGAAGGCAGAAGCTATGCCCGGCTCCAGATAAAATATCTGTAATAAATTTGAGGTTAGATTTTTAACCATATGGTTTTGACGCACATGTCACATTATAAACAAAGTTAAAATAGGTTGAAGTGTTACCTGAACATTTTTAAAAGGATTAAAAGAAGATTTAGTTATTGTGCAACAATATTAAAAGTGAAAGTGATTATTTAAATAAATACAAGTAAATTTATTTCTCGACATCGATCTTTGTTTCGATTTTATAAACAAGAAGTTGGTTTTATCGCAGTGTTACCACTAAAAGGATTTTTTATATAAAAGGGAACTATTTTACAATGTACCAGGTTGGTTAAAAATAAATGATTTTTGTTGAGTTTATAAATAATGATTACTTTATAAAGTTCATTCTCTAATACTAAATTATTTGGCTTAGCTTATCAAGTTTTTTTCAGTATTCATTTGACTTGAAGCAAATAAAACAATTTAATTTTCTTTTTATAAAATTTATTTTCATTGGACAAATAATCTTTTTATTTATAAACAAATTTTATTTGTGTTGGTTTGTTCCAACTAATGACCGTAGTTATCCTATGTCAGATCTCTACTATTATTTATAACGTTTGAGCAAACCTGTGAAGTCACTTCTCAATTTCACATTTGTATTATCTTGAAAACATTTTTATTTTTATTTTGACGTTCCATTTAATTTTATTTTGTTTGTTAAATAAAGTTTTTGTGTTTTAAATTTTACATATGTGTTTAATTGATGTTATTACAAGCATCCAGCGTTCTTTGCCTTTAAATTCAGAGTTTAGCAGCATTTGTCCAGCTTGCAGGAGCTTTAGTGCTTACGATATAAGTTTTTCCTTCTTTACAGGCAGAAAAGTAAATAAGAGTCTCGCAATTCAAATAATTTATGCTTTACTGAGCAAACCTAAGCTAGCTGAGAGGAATAAAGAATATCTGTGGTGTTTTCTCAATTTAATTCACCGTATATAATTTATTAAATATATTTGGAACGGTGGATATTGTATTATATTTATTTTATTCTCATTTTATAGATCACCGCAATATAGAGGACGCCACCCAAATTATTATTGTTTAAAAAAATTGCGACGGGAACCTACAATTTGAAAACGAAATCCGTCTTATCTATAGTTTTGAAATATTAACTGCAAAGATTTGTCGTGTCAATCTGTAGCACATGATTTGTTATTAATAATTTCTCGTTTATTAAATAGTTCATTGAAAGTAAAATAATTGAAAATAGTTGCGTGAACTATACCTAATATAATACAGACATGCCCACTTTTAATTAAATACAAATGATTACAACCAAAGCTTAATTAGGAATTCCTTTCTAAAATAACAAAGTCTTTACTAATTTACTAGAGAACATGGACAATAATCTTTTTTTATTGGTAATAATATTTTCACATTCATTATTCAAATTAATCCGAAGAAACACTAAACACTTTTACACTTAATTGCCTCTTTTGACACCACGAAAAGCTTTCACATCTTAAGATTTGCAACTTGAACAACAAAGGACACTTAATTTAAACTCTGCACTATGTTGGTACACGAACTCATTATTTCTCTTCATTAAATAGATCGTTAAGATTTACAATCATTTACGCTTTTTAAGTCATTAACGTTTTTTATAACTTGGTCGATTTAATTCATACTGATACGAATACGAATCTGTTAGTTGTTTTGTTTTCAGAAAAAAGAAATGAAGTTTATTTACGTTCTTATTACGTTTGAATATTATTAAGATTTAGCTTGCGTTGTAACTCCTTTGCCCAGAACTTCCACAAAATACATCTAGATTCAGTAGCATTACCTGGAGAAATAGTCCCATACATAACCAATTCAAGGATCCTTCAAAATTCAAAGGGCCAGATTTTACCTATAGTCTTTGAATTCTTTAGGCATTAAACTAACCAAAATAATTGGCCTAAAATTCCAAACGAAAAACAAAAAGTTTAATTTCCACTTAAAGGTTGCATACCTGTCGAAGCAGAAAAACTGAAATCTGGTTAACATTTTCCTGTCTGAAACTACACTTCACGGGCAACGTATTAGTTCGTTGAAGGTAGAGGACCCCCTTTTTTGCTAAAGTGTTGAGCGCTCTATATGAAAATCATCCCTATCGAAGCGGAAGACGTTTGTAACTCAAAAAATTAAAAAGAGGCGATTATTCCAGAAGGTTTTAACGAATAACAATTTAGGCCTGACATAATTATAATATATAACAAAAATCGAGTGAAACTGCATAGCATATTTTTGTTTGCGAAACGCATGTAGATTCGGAATACCGTGGGAAGAGCTGAATTTAATCAAATAAAACCCAATCCTTAATGTAATTACGCCTTGTAAAGTATAAAATATAGTTCCGAAGGTGATATATTATTTTTTTAAGATTTGATATTTAAAAGGTTTGGCTTAGAATATAAACACACTGCTTGTTTGAAAGTATATCACGAATAATTGTATATTTTTGATATGAAAAATTTAATATTATGCTATAAGGGAATAACCGTTGTTTAAGATGATTTTATTGACTATTACAATGAACAAAGTGATTTCAATACGTGACCAAGAGAGTAACTTGATAAAGAATTGTATTGCTGAAGTAATAGATAACCCTTGACAGAAAGTATACTTTGAAATAAAATATTTTAGTTAGCTATTTAATATTTAAGATAAGGAAAATGTCTACAATTTATACTTTGCTCTACGTACCATTGGGAAAATATTTTATTTTTCATACAATAACGCCAATTTAACATTAAAATAAACTGAATTAATTACTTGTAGTAACGAGAGTATTTTCAGCCCCGGCCTGCGGATTACTCCGCACTGTTAACTGCAGAAAATCAGCTGTGCTTGCGAAATTATTATTTTATTTAAGTACCACTCAATCAAGTATTGCTAATTTTTTTCTATATCAAAACAGTTTTCTCATGTCTAATATGTATGTCGTTATAATCACTTAATTTAGCGCTTGGCATTTCCATTTACGGTCGTGTCACTACTGGAGTAGTAACATAGAGATAGTTGGAAATAAAGTAGAGCCATAAAGACATTATACGAGGATGAATTGATAAATCTCCGGCCTAACCCATATGGGATACAAATTTTTGCAATGTTTTTACGGCATTTTATTTTTTCATAATTTATCAGTATGGCTGTGAAATAACAAAAATTTCTGTCAAACAATAATTGTTTGGCAAGTTGTCAAAGTCGATAAAGTTTTGTGTGGTGTTAAAATGGAAAAAGCTGAAATTCGTGCGGTTATTAAATATTTTCACATTAAGGGTTTATCCCCAAAAGAAATCAAAGCTGAGCTAGACGGGACATTAGGCGAATCTTCTCCTTCCTATAGCACAGTTAAAACCTGGGTTGCGGACTTTAAACGGGGTCGCAAAAGCACAGATGACGCACCGCGTTCAGGAAGACCGAAAACTGCCACCACAACGGAAATTGTCGAAAAAGTCCATAGAGTTGTGTTGAATGATCGGCGATTGAAGTTGGCTGAAATAGCAGATACCCTGGGCATTTCAACGGAACGAACATATCATATCCTAACCGAAATTTTGGGAATGAGAAAGTTATCGGCACGTTGGGTGCCGCGGCTGCTCACAGTGGAACAAAAGCTGACTCGCAAAACAGTTTCAAGTGAGTGTTTAGACTTGTTTAATCGAAATTCAGTGGACTTTCTGCGACGGTTTGTAACAATGGATGAGACGTGGATTCATCACTACACACCCGAAACAAAGCAGCAATCAAAACAGTGGACTGCCAAAGGAGAACCTGCTCCGAAGAAAGCCAAAACAGTTCCGTCAGCCGGAAAAGTTTTGGCTTCAGTCTTTTGGGACGCCAAGGGAGTACTTTTCGTTGATTATCTTCAAAAAGGTAAAACAATATCAACGTAGTATACTATGCTACCTTACTGGATGAATTAAAAAAAAATATTGAAGAAAAACGACCTGGATTAGCAAAGAAAAAAATTCTGTTTCACCAGGACAATGCACCTTGTCACAAGTCGGCAATTGCCATGCCAAAAATCAATGAATTGCAATTTGAATTGTTACCCCATGCCCCTTATTCACCAGACTTAGCCCCATCGGATTTTTATTTATTTCCAAACCTAAAAAAATTTCACGCTGGAAAGAAATATGAGTCCGATGAAGAAGTGATTGCTGCCACAAACGCCTATTTTGACGAGTTAGAAGAAAAGGCTTATAGGGACGGTATAAGAGCACTTGAACAAAGGTGGACCAAGTGCATTGAACTCGATGGGGACTACGTAGAAAAATAAAATTTTTGTTAACCTGATATTCTTTTGTTTTATTGCCTAGGCCGGAGACTTTTCAATTTATCCTCGTATTAAATAAAAAGTTTGCATAATAAAATAATGTTTAAAAACTTACATTTAGACCGCCACACTCAGAGAATAAATTTTTCGAGCTTATGGTTTGAACTGAATCTATTCTCTCATAATCTCGGTCTTAAGAGTCTCGTGTTTTAATATTTTTATTTTAGTCGATTTAATCTAATGTAGGTTTTACCCAATATTATAATATATTTGTTATAATTTATAAACAGTTATTTATGTAAAATTGATAATATCCAATAAATGAAAGTTATTTAAAATAAAACTTGAAGATTAATAACATTTAACATTTAATATTATAATTACGTTATTATATACTCCTACTTATTTGTTCTTATGAAATAATTATAATTATATAAATAAATATTAAAAAACATATTTATATCTAATGAATAATGCTTTATAGTAGCCATTTTTGAAATAAAATGCAAATAACAAAAATTGATTTAGACCGGATTTAATTTTAAGAAAATCTCAAACTTCCATTAATGTATTTTTAACGAGTAAGCAGTAATTTCGATAATTTACGATCTCCTAACTTTGCAGTCTAAAGTTTTTTTTTAAGAAAGCTTGTGACCGTCGTAAATTTTCTTCAGTATATTTAAAAGAAAATAAAATCTAAATTAAAATTAATTTGGATTTATAGTGAAGTAATAATGTACATTTGGCGAATACTCTGTATAAAAGCTGTGTATGCCGTAAATCTTATTCCTAATGTCTAAAAGAAAAACATGGGATCTAAAACAAAGTAATGAAAGGTTTTATGGTGCTTCCATGTTGTACTGTGCTGTGTTGTACGGCTTATTTATTTGAAGTTCCATTTTAGCAAGACATTTATCATAATTTGCAAGCCAAATACTTTAAAACGTTTTTGCAATAGTAGACAGGAGTGATTTAAAGAAACTTGTCGGGTAATACTGAAAACAGTAATTTAAAGAAGAAATATGAGCACAAAAGAATTGTTTCAACTTCAAGAACGTTTAGGTAGACAACAACTTATCTTATATTTGTGCCATCGGTAATTAGGTCTACGCTTAGCACATTTTTAGCTTACAACAGGTACAAAACTCGCATTCTCTACCAGATTACAAAATGACTAATAGCTTTAGGTATAAATAATCAAAGCATAAAACTTATTTTATATTGCGATCAATTGCCAAAATTGTCAACTTTTAGAATTGTTACTAGCCCACGAACTTTAGTCAAGATCTCAAGATATGGTCTTGAGGAGGAGCTTGAAATAAATAAGGTAATCGCGAAAGTTGGCACAGGCGATCTCTATACATGATGATGGTATCTTAGACAACATATCAGAAGTTTAACTAACTTAATGTAGCTGTACAATTTAATTCTAGCGAATTCTAGTAACTTTTCAAATTTAAAAGTTTTAACAGTTATAACTAGACACCTGTTAGTGCAAATATGTTCACGTCTTTTTTACTGCGTGTGACTGTGAAACTTTGCACTTTGTTTTAGTAATTAATATAAGGTAACTTAAAACAATTTTACTTTTTATTAATACATGTATTATTTTATAATTTTAGTAATTAGTGTTACTTATGATGAGTAAGGCGAGAGCACTTGGAAACATATAAGACGTCATGTTCAACAGTAAACCTTTTAATATTGATATCCAGCGGAGTTGTACTATTATAGTTGTTTGCATTGCAATAAATAAATAAATTACTTTTTTTATTGTTGACCTTGACCTTGGAAAACTACAGTATTTTCGCTCGAAATCTTAATCTAGATAGAAAACAAGTTATACAAAAGTTTTATAACAATCCACTTTAAATAGGCAATATAGAGTAGTAGATTTAAAAATCTAGAATAAAATCTTACTCCGAAACGATTAGAAATTTGACTGTTTAGTGTAAAAAGTTACCATAAATGATTAAAGATATATATAATTGTTTTAGAGTGTGATAAATTTACACTAACATTGTGTTGAAGTTAACTCTATGGTCTACAAGAAGGTACAGGTTAGATATTACAAAAACAATTACATAATATCTAACCATCATGCCATTGTACATGTTGGTGCAGTTGGTTTCTGTGCAGTTTTTATAAACGTCAAAAGGGTATTTGAAACTATTTACCGTATTATACTACTTTTAAAATTAGAAAAGTACAGATTTAGTGGTGTGGTCTTAACGGGGCTGCATAATTATTTATCACATAGGTATCAACTAACTAAAGTCAACAACGTAGTGTCAAATCCGGAGATAAATGATATCGGTGTGTCTCAAGGCAGTGTTCGTGGGTCACTGTTGTCCATACTTTATATTAATGATCTAGGAAATGTTCTAAAAAAAATGTAAAATTAATCTCTTTGCAGATGACACATTAATTTATTATCACGGTGAAAACTTCGTGGAAATGGTTGAAACTGTCAATTTTGAATTGCAATTATTGTTAACAGATAAGTTTAAAATCAACAAACTAAAAGATAATGAGCTAAAAACAAAATATATGTGTGTTGGCAATAATGTTCTAAACAACAGGTTTTTAGATTTAAAGTTAAGTGTGAAATTAAATAATAAATCAATTGAGATTGTTTAGGAAATGAAATACTTAGGATTTATCATTGATAGGGAACCAAAAAGTAAGCATGTGAATTTTATGCGAAGGAAAATAGAGGAAAATAGGTTTATTGAATTATTATATTCGCCGTTCTTAATCATAGCTACTAGATTAGCACTTTACAACACACTTATTCTGTCACCCTTTTATTATTGCAGTTCACTAATTTATACAGAGTGTTCTAATTTCGATCGATTGCAATTTTTAAAACAAAGCAATGTGAGCAATTTTAAGTTGCAACAGGTACAACACAGCTTATGCTATACATTTTATATTGTTTAGATGTGGAAAAACTCCTATATGCCCAAACAATGGTTTTTATTTTTAAATGTTAAATAATTTCTTGCCTAATTGCTTAAGTGATAGGCTTGTACCAGTTACAGTTGTGTATGAGCGACATACAAGGACGGCAGTTTCAATTAATTTTCATGTTAAGACCAGCAACAAATCTAGTTCCAAATTATACTTTATTCTCACTTTGAGTTCCATATTACTATAATAGTACATTACATACCGAGGCCGAAAGTACTCCATTCCTGTCGAGAGAACAATATAGTTTACCGAGAGGCGATAGCCTCGAGGTGAACTAGTTCTCGAGACACAGGAATGGTACTTTTGCCGAGGTTTGTATACTATTTTATTCGCAATCGTCCTTTAATTAGTAGCTGAATTTAAAGACACGTAGAGGTGCGAAAATAGGTCGTTTCGGACCATGAGAATGTCAATGTTACAAACAATGATGCATTTTCGGACCTCTAAATGGTCAGGAATGGACTCATTACCAATACGATTGCGAATAAATATATTTAATTATATTTTATAGTTTATTATGCTAGTTCCAGATGTTTCCACAAAGGCATCATACATTTCAATCGTTTACCTCATCATATCGAAGGTAGCAAAAATATTAATCGATTTACAGAAGCACTAATTAAAGTTGTCTGATAGCTGATAATACTTAAATAGTTATACTATATTACAAAAATTAGACCATTTTTGTAATAACTGCTACATATTGTGATATATTGTAACGTTCATTTTAAATAATAGTAAAAATGCTATTTTAAGTGTTTATTATCAAGAGAAAATATTTACTCTAACATTAATTACAAACACAATTATAAACTAGTAACGAACTTAAACTAAATTAATGACAAATTACATTATAACTACAATATTTTATATAATAATAATAATAATAATAATTGCTACAACCCATAACCTGGAAACCAGGCCCCAGAAGCTATAAGCTTGTGCGGGAGGGGGGCGATTATTATTATTACGTAGGCTCTACGTGCGGCTGCAGCCGACTTACAGATAGAACAGCGCAAATCCTACATTTGTGTCACAGCTAAGGAAAACTGCAGAAAACCTTAACCAGATCTGCCGGTAACAGGAATCGAACCTGGCCCGCTTGGGTGAAAGTCCAGCACGCTAGACATTACACTACCAAGGCTGTATATATTGAGATGATATGGAATCATCTGATTGAAAATTTACTTGACGATTTGATCGTAAACACAAATATAATTATTTCATGCATTAAATAAAATAAAGGAGAGACATGCTAGGATATTAGGTTTATTTAATCTAAAAGCTATATGTTAGGTTACAGATAGATTTATCAATTTTTAAAATAGAAATTATAGAAGGATAAATTTCATGCAGACGTAACCTCAATTTTTACATAAAAAGTCTGAATTCATAAAAAGGATATCAATCATTTAGATTGTTTTCATAATAATACATGTTTTATGCAACCTAAGTCACATGTTAAGATGGTTTTTCCATATTTCTAGAAGATTTTATTTTCTTGATTAGACCTGAGTTTAACGATGGGTAACGTAGGGCAAATCTTTCTGTTTCCCATTCGACTGATTCAGTTTCGGGATTATATTTCACTAAAAATTTGTAAAATTGGTCAACATTGCAATGACTACATTAGCACATTAAACTTACAATCTCCTGAATTCCAATAAAATGTTTTTATCCTAATGAAGGTTTTGGCTTTGCTGATATGCTTCGATTTTTCCAAATATTGATTTTAATATAACATTTGACACCGTTGTTTGAACACAAGCACTTGGAGGACTGTATGCTGGACAAGTTTGACTATAGTTTAATTTCATTTATGCTGTTATTTGTATAGACTTTGTATAAGCATCGTTGAATTTCTAAATCATAAAAACAGATTTTACATTTGAATTTCTCTTTTATTGTAAATATGTTCTTATGTAAATCTTCTATGTATCATATACCTAGTGTAGTTATGTATTCGTTATTTGTAAAGGTAGAACTGGAGTTAATGAGTTTTGTTTGCAATTAAGCTTTAACGAGATTTTTCATCGTCCATCGTTTTTGTTAATTTTCTCAGTTATGATTAATTCTAGACTATAAGTGTCTTATGTTGTTTCAATCGTTATTTTGCCAGCTACATTTCTATCTTTTTAGATTTAAGATTAGTGATAATTATAAACATCTGTTTTTTGATAGTGACGTCATAAATGTAGCGTGTAGATTTTGTTTTTCTAAAATTTGACATAGTCGTCAATTGTTTCGCTAAAATGTATAAAATGGACAGGAAAAATTGAATCCACGCTCGACTCTAGATCAAAAAGCTGTAAATTAAAGTGAGGTTAACTGATGACCATATGTTTTCGTAAACATACGTCAAATGTGAATAAACTATTTATGGAATAGTTACCTGAATATTTAAAACAAAGAAGATTTATTCTCGTTCTTCGGCAATTGTATGGAATTGTGAACGAGTTATTTATTAAATTAAATCAAGAAGATTTTGTTTCCATTATTGATTTGAATAATCGACTTGCCTACATTTTAACGATCAGCTGTCTGAATTAAATGCAGTATTACCAATTGTAAAAGATTGAAGTGGATCTCGACGTACTTTACAAGGTTGGTCAAAATAAAAAGATTTGGTTAAATTTTTCATATAACAAAATCATAAAGACAATCTTAATAAATTCAGAATTTTTTTTTCATTTTAAAAGTTTTTCAATAACAAAATTCTACCAAATAAACAATTTAAATTTGTTTATAAAAATTTAATTGTCATAAGATAAATTTATTTTAGCAATTGTAAATATTTTAAACTGATAACTTTAATTGATGTCAGTTTGCTCAAATGGAGAACAGTTATAACCCTGTCAGGTTGATAACGAATAATTTACACATTTGAGCAAGCTCAAGGAAGATTTTCTTATACTTTTTACTGTTCTGTTTTATTTTATTGTATGTAATTTTATTTTATTTAGTGTTCTCACTGTCTTCCCCTTCAAGTTTTCTTCGTTTAGTTCGAAATTTATTTTCATCATGGTCATCGTCCGTTTTTTCAAGGTCTTAATATTGTGCATAATATTTTCCATTCACATGAGATTATCTTGATGGGTAAAACCTAACGGTTTTTCACAATATATTGCTACATGTGTGATGAATGTTTTGTAAATCCTGATTTTAGTTTTCTTATTTAGTTTTTTCTTGTAGCGAGATCTCTGTTGCTGAAGTATGGTCTGTTACCTTTCTCTACAGAAAGTAGTCTTTAACTGATTTTCGTGATGTACGTAGCATCTTAAGTAGCTAAATAAAGTTACTCCAATATTTATATTTATCAACTTTTAAAATACTTCTCTTTTTGTTTTCATTTTTTATAGTACATATTATAGTTAGTTTTATTTTTTCGTTGACTGTAATCACTATTTCTGTGCTTCAAAATCGAGGTTTTCTAACATTTTTATCAGGTCTGTTTTCAATCTATTAATAATAATTACAACGTCTGCGTAAGTAATAACTTGGGCAAGTTTGTTAGTGGTGCTGCCTTATTTCCACAACTTTCTCATAATTACTTCTAAGACCAAATTGAATATGCTAGGCGGCAGCGTATCACCCTGCTTAATTCCTCCGTTTGCGTTGTAAGCTTCTGTCGTTAGCTGTGTATTTTGACTGCAATGACGTATGAGATGCACTAACTTTATAGGGTTTCTTAATTTTAGTAGCGCTTTTCGCAATTTCTTCTTATCTATATCTTAGAAGGTTCGTTGACAGTCAAAAATGTAAGTATACTTATTTCGTGTTCATACGCTTTTTCGGTAGATCTGTGTAACATAAACGTACAATGTACATCATTGATTGTGCTCCTCTCTCTCTCTCTCTCTCTCTCTCTCTCTCTCTCTCTCTCTCTCTCTCTCTAGGTCTTCAGTCTCTTGACTGATTTGACGCATTTTTCCAATCCTGTCTTCTCATAACCTTTCTCTTCATTTCTTCATAGTGAATCGCGCCCACGTCGGCGTTGTCCATAATTTGTTTAATATATTGATGGTGTGAACGTCCTTTTGTTCTTTTTCCTTCTAATTTCCCTTCTATAATTGTTTTGAGAAATCCTTCCCGGCGTAGAATGTGTCCTATTAGCTGGTCTCGTCTTTTCTCTTTTTTGTGCTCCTACCAGGTCTGAAATCCTGCTGATAATGCTGCAAGTATGGTTTCTGAATATTTTTGTACTCTATTTTTGATTATCGTTGCTAGAATTAAGAAAAAAGCTATTCCTCGATAATTATCACAGATTTCTCTATAGTTGCATTTTCCCATATTTCTTTAACCAAATTTATCATTTGTTCACACATATCCAATCCCTCACAGGTTATCAATTCTGCTACAATTATGTCTGACCCCGCTGCTTTATTTTTATTCAATTTAGCAATATTTTTTACTTCGCCTTGTGTTGGATCTGCTCCCACGTCATTCTTCTCTTCTTGTATTCGATTTTCATTTATTTGAAGTATTTCAGCATTGCTGTTGCATCCTTAAAAATAGTTTTATATATCTTTACATTTTCTTCTTCGCGTTCAATTTCTCCGTTTTTATTTCTAAATTTTTGATTTAACAATAGGTTTATTCTTTATTTTTTTGAAGAATTGGTTATTGGTGTTCTCATACACTTTCTTTTTCATTTTGATTTAATGTTAGTTTCTTCTATTTATTTTGCTTCCTTTTGCATAAATTATTTGCTTTAAGTATCTGCGTGCATATTTAGGTTCTTTGTTATCTAGTTTCCTCGTTTGCAACCACTGTATTCTATATATGTTTTCTTTTATGGTTTCCTAGTGTGTTTAAACTTGGTTTAAACCTAAAAACAATCAGTGTAATTAGGAAAAAGAAAAAATACATTGATTATCTGATCAACATCTTCCTCTAATAAAACACGGATAATCAGATATTTTCGGATATAAATCACGGCTAGGATACAAGTTCAACCTACAAAAATCAGGAAATATTTGCAAGTTGCAAAGAGCATTGGAGACAGAAACAGAGGCATAGAAAGAGACATATGTAGAGATATAATGATTCTCTGAGAGCAGAGAATGAATTGATCGCATTGTTCTTTGTCATTGTTTACTCATATTCACTAGCTTATTCAGCCATCTGTCAAATATCGTGTTTATTTGAAATCATTAAAGCAATAAAATTTATTGATCAAACATTTGCACATTAACATATAAAACATTATAATAACGCCAAACACAATATAAAGTTTTTCTGGCCTTTAATAAATGGGTATTATTCAGTGAAGCAACATTTTTGTTTTCCAAAAACATATTTTTGTCTTTATTTCTTTAAACATTAGATCGTAATATCCAATAAATAATAATAGTACTTAAGAAATTTGCATAAACTGTTATTTCTACTTGTTTATGGACAGTATAATTATTGCATTAAGGTAAACTGTGAAATCTTGTGTTTTATTCTAATTATGTATTCTTGGTTGCACTTATTTACAAAGGAGTTCTTCCAACCAAAAGAATAGCACGTCAGTTCAATTAGCAACTGCAAGTATGGATATGGAATGTACTAGGTAGAGGGAACATAGGTGCACGCCTGGCTTTGAAGCTGTACTATCCTCTTAGTCGGATTAATTCTTCTGTATATACTGAAACATTTGGCCGTTTCCTGTACAAAAGAAATTGACTTCTTAATCACTTTATACGCCTTAGAAACTATGTAATGTTCAAAAAGACCAGTCGCTAGTAATCAAGTCGTAGTTCACGTTTTACGCCGTAGACATGCAGAACATGTGAAGATTTAAAGTTGAATAGCCTTTAACTCTGTCAGTGTCAGTGAAAAAGCGGTAGCTTAATGATCGTACAATTATTACTGCGGTGCATCTTTCTTGTGGAAATGGCCATATGTAGAAATTTCGAGATTCGATAGCTAGTGTAATTTAGTTCGAAAGAAATATAATAAGAAGAGGAAAATAAAATCTTGACCTGGTTTGACATGCAATGGTATTAAGGTAAAACGCAACATACTGTTTTACTCTATATTGCATTTAAAAATAACCAAGTAAGTAAAAGGTTTAGGTTAAATTGGTTGGTTGTTGCAAGTATGTATGCATTTTACCACGAATATACGTGGTTTGTTATAAAAAGTACACATTTGCGTCTTTTATTTTACAATAAATGCTATTTTCATTTACGTTTGTATTTTTAATAAACTCAATTAGTGTTTAATTTCCCCAAGTGAAATGAAAGAGGTTGGATGGCTAGCGCATTTTGAGTTTTTATATATTGTTGTTTGCAGAAACACGCAGTAAATGGTACTGTACTACCAAGCCTTTTGTTTATGTTCTACCATGATACGTGTGCAACTTTTAACCTTGACTTAACTTTGTGATTAATTTCCGAATATAGTACATAATTGTGTAAATTTAACCGTACCTAACGCTAAGTAACGATTAAAGTTTAGTGCAACTCGCCGTTACACAATTTATTTCCAAGCCAAACATACTTTAACGAACCAAGCACATTTGTTTGTAAATTCGCGATAATATTAAAAAACACATAGAAAAACATATTAGTAAATAACATTTACATAGTATTACAAATATATATTGCATAATATTACTAGTAACATATTATGTAAGTAATTAATTAAGTAGTGTTTTATAAAAGCAAAAGTTCTTTAAACTTTCACCGCCAAAAGCTACCCTCACTTATCAACAAATTGAAAAACTTTGCTTTCGTACAGGTAGTGAGAAACCATTTTAATGCAGGCATCAATTGAGTTCGTAGAATTCTTACAGCTAAAAATCCAATTTAATGTAAGCATCTGAAAAACCCATTATTACATGTAGCGGAACAAAGTTTTATAGTAACGAGAATGGAAAGTCTATCAATCAATACTGATGTTAAGTCGAGTGATACACGAACAAGGCATCCTAAATGTGAAATTCAGAATGCAATTAGATAAGATACTAAATTAAATGCGAAGCTTTTTGAAATTTCAACAAATTTGAAAATAACTTTTAGAAAACATCCAGGGTTGAATATTAAAATTTTAATATTTATAGTTACTTAGAATCATAAGGGTAATAGGTATGGCCATAATAATCTTTATCCTGTACAAACCCCTTTTGGACATGTTGACTGGCATCGTTCGATTTTACACGTTCAAAACTTTGATCCTATAGGGAAAAGCTTCAATAATCTATTTACTTGGGACAAATTAGGTTCGCATTCAACCGAACCCTTTTCCAACTACATTTGAGAAAATGATTGGGTAAATTTGGAGATACTTCCGAAAAAAAAGGATAAAATTAGCTTAACGATTCACCACTTTTCTAGAACTTTGTTATGTTTTATTTATTTGAACTAACCCTAAATCTAGGAATTATTTGTTGATATGTTCCTTTTATGTAAGTTTCATAGTCAATTTACTTTAAAATTCATTTTTGTTACCAAAGTTATGAATAAATTTACACAAATTCCTCTAGTTTGAATCGCGAGGCGTATAGTGCACCAGGGGTGACAGGATTTTACTATCTAAAATTAGTTGCGCGCTAAAGCATAATAGTTTTAAATATTGATAGTGCCATTGAAACTAGAAAAATAAATTCAGCTTAGATAATCCTGCATTTCCCTACTTCGTCGCATTTCCTCAAATATGTATCTATTTTAAAGACTTTTAATACAAATTTTCATTTTTCAGAAATTGAATTAGTTAAACCTTCTTCTTGTTGAATATTATTACATTCTATTTAAAGGAGCAACATTTTCATTTTATACGACAGTTAAGTGCTCTATATATTTTTTTTGTGCTATTTTCATTTTCTTTATACCATAAATTTTACCCGTATAGCAGCGGTACTAAGGAACTGTAAAGCTGTTATGAAAAATAATGTAGAAAAACAGGGAAAAAGAAATATGTGGTTCGTTCTGATTATGTTTAATCTAAAATATAATATATATCTTATGTAACAGTCTTTATAACATTAGGCAACAGCTCGTTATGCACCCCGTTTTTCTTTTATTCAGGGCTTCGAGAACAACGTAAATTGAAAATAATGGTTGATGCGAACGCCGCATGTTTTAAACTACTTTACCTATTTGGCGTGCAATTTTAATTATACAAATGTTATATGTATTAAAATGGGAAATTCAAGGTAATATGTTGTAGTCAGGGCTGGCAAAATCTACAAAATCCCAAATATATAAGCATTGCCACTAATGGCTATGTGATACATTTCATAAACTCATCAAGCCATGTTGTTACATTCATGTCAGAAGGTGAAAGAAGTAAAACACTAGAATGCACATCTGCGATATGGTGCAATCTAAACAAACTAAGTTCTAACATATTCCAGGCCAATTATTGTATAAATCAAACAATTTATTGGTACCCGTAATCTATTCTTCTCTAAAAGGCTGGCGATGCCAGAATGTATGCTTTTTTGCAAACTCAAGCTCTTCCGAGATACTGGTCTCAATCAAGCTGAAAGTTTTTGAACATTTGTTTTTGCTTGCTCTTTTATGAATTATTCTTTGTTTGATTTATTTCACGCCTACACTACGGGGTACACACAACACAGTTAAGATGGAAAAATTTTCATTTGAAAAATCCCACCGCCTCAGGTGGGTCTTGAACCCACGACCTTTGAAATAGTAGTGGTGCGCTAACATCGTCTACCACCGGCTCCTTCTGACTATTATTAGTCTCACATGAATTGGCCCATTGTATGTTTCTGTAATTAATATTTATCATTCGACAAATAATAATTATCAGTGATTAAACGATTATGTTTTTGATTGTACTTATTGGGTGGGCAAATTCATGTGAGACAGAGCTCGTGAAATGTAAGAATCACTCCAAACGACCACTTTATCTAACTTACGAAAAATAAAATTCCTAGTTTAGAATCTGTCAGAAGTAATCATAAAGGAAAACATTTGTTACCCACAAAATGGGGACTGCTTATTGGGAAACGGTAACAACCTTTAGCCGCAGTTAAATCTGTCGGCTGCCAGCTAACTAGTGGGAGGTCGTGGGTCTTACTAAAGGTCTTCTGTAATGGGCGCCAAGAATCGTCTAAAATAGCTACAGTATTGGCCGACAAAATCTGAAAAGAACAACACATTTGCGACTACTACCAATGTGGTCGACTTTCCCCAATAATGACTCCTCGATGGCTGAAAATACCTTATAAACTGCAAATACCAGACATATAAATAATAAGTCGTCAAGTCAAAAGATATACAGTGCTTTATTATTAATTAAACAAATTATCAATTAAAACAAATTATTCAATGTGAAATAACCTTGGGAAAAATTGAATGTAAGTTATTGATTTCTATACACAAAATGAAAGGGAAAAGGATTAATGCGAGCGCGATTATTTACTCTAAAGTTTACTTAACTAACGTCTCAAAAGTGTAACAAGCACGGTGGATTAACGCGAATACCTGTGATGTGAATTGCGCAATCGTAACCTCAGAATTTAATTCTTTAACCAATTAATTACGGAGCAACATATATATATATATATATATATATATATATATATATATATATATATATATATATATATATATTGATAAAGGTTACCTTGTCACCTCCAAAGTAGATACCCAGCATACGTTGTCACCTCATATATAACGTTGTGACCTCCGTTTTCGGAGGTCACAACGTTTTGCCCTGTTTTCGACTGTATAAGCATATAGATGGTGTTAGAAGCCTAAATTCAAATTTTTGTCTGGAGGTGATAACGTCATACTTATACTCACAAAATTAATTTAATTTTTTTAGTTCAGCTGTAGATCGCTGGCATTGCCGTCGCTGTTAGTTGTATAATGGCCAATACGATGTCACCTCCGCCTGTATATGTTGTTTTTTGTATCATGTACGGTACGTTGCAGGCTCCACACATTGGCAACGTTGTGTACAAGACCTAAACCACTCAGGTATATAGAATTCCATCGAAACCAGTACCCCTGGCGTAGTTTCGGCCATTTCACGCTACCTGAATTTTTACAGACACTTTTTGGGTATAGTAGCAGCATTTAAATAAATATTTGTAAACTACTCAGAAAATTTAAGGGATCTCTTGAATTGTACGTCATTTTTAAATAGTTAATGATACTTAAGAACAATAAAATAATAATTTCTATTTCATTTAAAAAGTTTTGAATTGAAAACTACTTTCTTTGAGATATGAAAAAAATTAAATAGGAAATACGTTTTAGTCGTAATTATGTATAAATAAAAAATTCATCTTTTTACAAAATGATCATTTCGGATTTACTGGATTATTATTATTTGATTATTATTTTAGGAATTGTCATATGACATATGATATATTCATTCTCGCATCCACAAAGAAAGATTTAAAATCTTTAAAATCTTCAATATTTTTAGTATTACAATTAATATAATAATATAATTTTCAAAGAAAAATAATTTTACTAAGCAAAATAATGTAACATTTGGTATGTAGTTTGCAAATTTCACCAAATTACCCGGTTAATAAAGTTTTCATTGACATTCTAACTATGTTTACATTTGATGAAGGAAAGAATAAGTCTGAAATACTCATTTTGTAATATATATTATGTAATAAGGAGATCAAGCGATATTTTAAATCCAAGAAGATGTTTAACGCCGAGGCGCTAGCCGAGGCGTTATAACATCTTTGAGGATTTAAAGAAGCTTGATCTCCGTATTGCATAAGTTGTTTTATTTTATTTCGTATTTCAATCCTAATTTCTCCCTTTTAAAATCCATCCGAATTTATTGTATAAAGAAGCAAGTTGCCTTGTCTGGTTCATCATACGCGTAACTAAGGAGATAAAAAGCATCATGCATGCATGCATGTGGCTATAATGCAACATCAAATTATTTACGTTGCCAACAACAACAGAGATCAAGAACGTCTTGAACTCCGGTATCATTGACAACGGAGATCAAGATATACTTTATATTACTAATTGTGGTATATAAAGAATTGTTTGAAATACGAAATGAAATAAAAAATATTAACTGTTTATATTTTTACATAATTACGACTAAAACATATTTTCTATTAAATTCCATATTGTAGCGGAAAATAAAACCTTACGTCATAATCTTGACATGAAGCTTTACGTACTGAAAGGCTTAAACAAAAGTCAGTTTCACATAAAGTGTCGTATTTCTATTATTAGTATAGTCAATTTTTGCATTAAGTTCTTATTTTTTACTATCTAAAGATAGAGACTTGAAATCTTTTCTAATGCCTTTAGTACTGGACCAATATAAAATGTAATATGTTTAATATGGAGGCACGCCCCCCTGGTGATTGGGACCCCCATTTTGTACCCCTGATTTAATAACGCAACCAAATTGAGCAAAGTTGTGTTGGGAGTGTTCTTGGGGTCGCTGATTATGAATCCAATGAGAAAATTAAAAAATTCAAATAGCAGACCCAAAATGGCGGCTCTAAAATAACGGCCTTTGATATTGAGAATGCGATTTACGCCATTTCTATTGATTCTAGAGAGAAATTTAAAGAATCAAAAAGTGTTTATAATGTGATTTTGCAAAGGACTACGCTATTTTGGTTACCTTATTATGTAACCCCTTCGCTCTGCCCTAGTAGTAAAGTCAATTTCTGCATTAAGTTCTTATTTTTTACTATCTAAAGATAGAGACTTGAAATCTTTTGTAATGCCTTCAGTACTAGACCAATATCAAATGTAATATGTTTAAGATAGGGACACGCCCCCTCGGGGGGTTGAAATCCCCATTTTAAACTCCCAATTTAACAACTCGGGAAGTTTTCAACCAAGTTGAGCAAAAACTATGTTGGAGGGAGCTGTGAGGTCGTTGATTATGAATCAAATAAGAAAATCACAAAATTCAAAATGGCGGACACAAAATGGCGGTATTTTAGACTGAAAATGCGATTTACGCCGGTCCTATTGATTTTAGAGAAAAATGAGAAAAGCCAGAAAGTGTTTAGAATGTGATTCTGCATAGGAATACATAATTCCGGTTACCTTATTATGTAACCCCTTCACTCTCCCCTACTGAGAAGCCCACTAGGGTTGATTGAAGGGGGTTACATAATAAGGTAACCAAAATAGTGTATTCCTATGCAAGATTACATTCTAAACACTTTTTGACTCTTTGGATTTTTCTCTAAAATCAATAGAAACGAGCGTAAATCGCATTTTCAATCTCAAATACCGCCATTTTGAGTTCGTCATTTTGTATTTCTTAATTTTCTCATTGGACTCATAATCAGGAACACCAAAACCCCCCCAACATGAATTTCACTCAAGTTAATGGAAAACTTCCCGAGTTATTAAATTGGGAGTGTAAAATGGGGGTTTCAACCCCCCGAGGGGTAAAACAGCCATTTTAAACATATTACATTTTATATTGGTTCAGTACTGAAGGCATTAAAAAAGATCTCAAGTCTCTATCTTTAGATAGTAAAAAATAGGAACTTATGCAAAAGTTGACTTTACTACTAGGGCAGAGCAAAGGGGTTACATAATAAGGTAATCGAAATAGTGTATTCCTTTGCAAAATCACATAAATTTTTCTCTAAAATCAATAGAAACGGCGTAAATCGCATTCTGAATCTCAAAGGCCGTTATTTTAGGACCGCCATTTTGAATTTTTCAATTTTCTTATTGGATTCATAATCAGTGACTCCAAGAACCCTCCCAACATAAATTTCGCTCAATTTGTTTGCGTTATTAAATTAAGGGTACAAAATGGGGGTCTCAACCACTAGGGGGGGCGTGCCCCCATTTTAAACATAGTACATTTTATACTGGTCCAGTACTGAAAGCATTACAGAAGATTTCAAGTCTCTATCTTTAGATAGTAAAAAATAAGAACTTAGGCATGTTTTTTGCAAAAATTTACTCTACTATATAGAATGACTAGATTATTATAAAGCAGGGGATGAATGAACTTTCGTTCAAAGAGAAAAAATTGCAACACATGAAAAAAAACGTTATAGGTCCTGTAAATGATTCTCCTTAGTTATCGTTTCAAGATTTCAGACGCGACTTCTGTCTTCCTTCAGAGATCAAACTCGTTCTGTAAAGTTTCATTGCCGGATTTATAACATAAATAACTATAAATCAAAAATGTTTCTTTTTATAACATTCTATTCGTAAAAAAAATCCTATACTAACATCCTATCCTATTCGTTTGTTGGCGAAGGAAATGGACATGAGCTCCAGATCTATGTCGCCACTGATCAAGGAAGACCTTAGTATGAGGACTGGACACTTGTTAACAGCTCGACATAATGAAATAAGAAGAGTTGGAGACAAGTCTCATTTGCAGAGATAGGTGAAAAATTTTCATCGCCCAATCTTGTTTCCCTGCATTTTATATTTGGATTTAGGATTGATGCATTATGATTACAATTAAAGTAATTGTCAAACAATCCACATAGTTGATTTGGAAAACCCGTTTGCACATCGCAGCTAGGATGCGTAAACTCTCCTAAAGTCATTCTATTTAGATTCCTTATAGGAATCGAGCCCAATTAAGTAAAATACTTGTATTTACCCTATAGCGGAGTTGTTCACATGATAAGATTATTATTTATTTATTATTTAGGCGGAGTTATTTATCGCTCGTAAATAGCAACAAACAAAGTCACTTTAAATTCAAATAAAACATACTATTTTTTTCCACTAGGGTAAAAGTGCCTCCTCTCTATGATTAGAAGTTTAGTCTAGCAATACCAACAATTTTTTATTAGAAGAAAAAAAATTAAAACAAAGGTCTTTGAATAAACCCCAGCGTGGCTGAATACTGGACAGTCAAATGTCGTTTTCTCGACATTGATCCAAGTGTAGGCGAATTTTCAGATATCGAATCTTGGTTCTCTAACTCATGTTTAATATGTATTTATTTTTAAGCGTTTTATATGTATAAAATGATGATGTAGTTCAAACAATATTATTGCTTGGGTGATTGTTAAATCTAAGACGGCTGTGAAAACTGCTGCAGCGCTATATTTCCAGCGGTGTGTTGGACGCACCGATTTTCACCCACGTTTCAAGCAATTTTCAGATTCTGAGTCTCGGTTGTTTAATTGTCACTCGAGGGTTAATCAACAACCTGATACTAATTTTCGGTTCACTAAACGTTGTACAAGTCGGAGCCAATGTTCAGAAACCGAATCAGGGTTCCTTACAACTTGCCCAAGCTTCAGCCAATTTTCACCCGTTAGGTCAATGCCAGTTACCCATAGAATATACTTAAGTCAAATATCAGATACTATTTCGCTAATTTGCTTGAGCTAGTCTAAAGCTAAGTACTCACAGCAGCGGATCCGCAGGCGGATGTCATACGATTTGTCGGATTGAGTCGATTTGACTCAAACCGACCAATCGTATGACATCCGCCTGAGGATCCGCTGCTGTGAGTACTTACCTTTAGTCAATCTCTACATATCAAGTGCCGGTTACATACTTATCACCCAAAACCTTAGCCAACTTTGAATCTTAGGTTCGCTAAACTAACTCCAGTTTTAGCAATCTTCAAAATTCAAAATCTTGGTTTCTTACCCTTCGGCTAAGGTTGGGTCAATATTCATATTATATTTCGCTAAATTTCTGTAAATGTGGTTTATTGTAAAGATGGATTAGTGGTTGCTAACCTACTGATTTTTATGAACTTAAACTTACACTGGCAAGACTAAAGTGTAAACTATATTGACTTACCGACTGTACATATATATTTGCACAAGAAGACGTACACTATGAAAGTGTTAGGTTTGTACGGTCTCAATATGTGCTGAGAGTCTAAGACATTAATCATTTATACGAATTTTCGATTTCTTCGTATTTATTTTGTTAATGAACATTTTATATCCAACACAAAAATTGACTTTGCATTCAGTTACGGCGAAACAGTAATGGTAGACTTCGTTGCTTGTTTGCACTAGCATTCATTAAAGGAAAAGGATTGTGTAATAGTTGCTTTGTTTCTCAATTACCAGCCTTGGTACTACATTAACATTCAAGATCGGTCCAAGACTAACTTTAGTTTTATTGCGATATCGGTGTCATTTATTGTCCAAAACATTGCATAACGTATTGGTTTTAGCCAATAACAACCAATATTGGGTAACTCTGATCTTTCCATGTCTGAGACCAAGCTTGGTATCAAATTATCATCCCTACTTTAGTCTAGCAGTGGGCCATTTTCGGATATTAAGGTTGTGCCAAGGTTGATAAACATTGTTTCAAACAAAAGCTTATAGTGGTATTTTGTTTTAAATGGAGAGCCGCGATTGCTAACATAATTAAGCGTCAAATAAACTGCCACTTTTAATTCTGATAACGCAATATACCTACTATTTATCTATGCTTTATACAATGTTATCAAAAAAGACTACATTAAGTTAAACCTGTCTTTAATGTGGACTTAAAGTACACGTTCCATAAAACGTTCATGTTTTGTCGTTAGTAAGTGCTTTATTTAAAACATAAGTTAAAACATAAATTTACAAGAGGTAGGTACATGTATAACAGTGTAACATACGTATTCTGTATTTCGTTAGATCAACAAATGCTGGAAAAAATGTCTTAAGCAAAAATTCTATAAAAATGTTGATTAATTTGTTGTGTTTCGATTTGTTTTAATCTTAATAAAGTTGGTAACTCTTTTTGTTAATCAAATCACGGGAAATTCAATGGTCCTACATGATACGTGCGTGACTTCGGAAACAACAAGCATTTGTTGTAAAAAACACAATATTTAATTTGTTTATATTAAACTCTTATCGAGTTTAGTAAAAATTAAAAGAGTATCTGCCTTTATTTCAATCGAAATGGAATCTGGATAAAAGCATATTCAATTTAACCGTTATTCCCGAGATTAAAAGAAACTTTGTAGAATATCATATTTATACAAATACTACGTTACATAACTGATTTATGTCTAATACATCTAAATTTCAAAAATGTGCTATACTAATTATACGCAATATTGGTACTGGTTTCGTTCTTATTGACTTTTATTGACAATAACAAAAGAATTCCCTTTTTCTGGTTTTGTTATATTTTCAATTCATTATAGAAAGAAATTTCTTTCTAATATATCACCGATCTAAGTATTTCTAATCAAATTACTAAAGTTTTCATTTAAAAAATACAACTTTATGAAGTAAACCAGAAATCAATGATTATAATTAGAAAAGCCTTATTCAACTAGTCAGTGCTACTCATAAAGACGCTTTAATAGTGTCGAAACGGCTTTTTAATATCTTTAATAACAATTCATAAGAAATACCAAAACTACAATTTCCTATAACTCAAAAAATAAAAAATAAGTAAATCGAGAATGCTCGCTTGTTTCCTTTTGTTATCTGGCCACTAAACTGCCCTCGGCGAGCAATTTAAACCACCCGATTTCAACATCTGGAGACCCACAAGAGAACCTTTTTATGAAATGTGCATCTATGGAATGTGGAGTCAACGCTCTGTATATATAACTGCACATAACGGTGGTATCTTCTGACCTCCGAACACTTGGCAGCGCTGCTGGAGGTAACAGCGAACTATAAGTATCTTCTTATATATAAATTTTGGAGGTCGGTTCGTATCTTCTGTATACTCTATATATGTCAAAATAAAACAAGGGAAATAATTTCCCCTTTCTTGAGATTCGGATTTTAGAGGTTCCCCTCATCACAAATATAACAAATTTTTAGCAATATATCCACGGGAATACCCGGAAGTCAGGCCGTCTCCTCTGTATGACGGAGGTGACAGCTTAACAGGCATCAATATATATATATATATATATATATATATATATATATATATATATATATATATATATATATATATATATATATATATATATATATATATATGAAGCAGATATCTAGATATAAGTGCTACACGCACACTGGTGAAAAACCATTTAACACATAAAATTATAATATACAAATATACAGATATGTTTTATATACCAAAAGGATTGTCGAACGTTATAGATGTTGTAAATAGTTGCTACAATATAACTAACTCACGATACGGTGTCTGTTCTTAGAGCTGAAGAGGAACGTCACCAACCAACTCGAACGTAGCGTGATCCCAAACAGCAACCAAGTCTGCGTAATGGTCTTAACAACCCAGATATACAACGTAGTGTATGTAATTGTTGTAACGCAATCGGGAAGTTATAAAATGAGTGAAGATAAACCCAAAGGAAAAAGGTCTGTAACAAATGAATCAAATTACCAGAACGCACTAACAAACACTTTATAAATACCTTCGATGGAATGTGACCTTAAGAAATAATTACGTCGCCTCCAAATGCTGCTAACGACGATTATACATAAAAACCTATTGAAAGAATTAAGTATAAGAGACTGAATGATAGAAAAGTTAACCTATAAACTTACGGGCACGTGAGCTTCTATAACCTCAAAATAACAGTGGAAAAATATCCCATAAAGGTTCCAATAAACTTGAAAATCACCGCCAAAACTAACCACAAATCTGCACTAAGGCATTTCCCACGACACAACACAAAGGAAACAGATTAATTAAACGGCGATGTCCATTAAATTCTTTAAGGAAGTTCTAGCTTCACGAAAGGATCAAACAAAGTGACAAAATCTCTTATCGACAACAACCGGACGTTAGTTCCAAAACAAAATGGCAACTACAAGGAAAGAAAATGCGAAAATCCCTAAACGCTATACAACTTAACACAAAAGCATAGCTATACAGGGTGCTCCGAAATTAGCATGTAACACATTGCAGTTAAATAAAAAACTCGTCTAGATTTATTCTAAGTACAGTGTCAATAACGGAGACATCTTTAGACAAGACAGCAATAATAAATAGGTCATCGCCGTAATGGCACTTAAGAAATTTAATAATGGTCTTATGCTAAAGCTTTCGATACATAAAGGTGAGGAGCTTCTGTACAGCTAAAATAATGAAATATATACAACCTGCATTTAAATGATGGAATTTAACGATAGTCAAATAAAAGTATAAGAAAAAATGGCGAACAGAAACAATAATCAAATCTATTACTTTAAAATGAAATGGGATCGCGGCAAAAAGATTATAACTATCTATACTAATAGATTGGTTGATAAAATCAAATACGGAACTACTCATATACATTTATTATAAAAACTGAACCGCTTTACACACTGTGCAGATTCACAATTCACTATTCCAGAACCACAATTAAGTTTATTAATGCAGTCAAAATAGTATTAAAACAACACTATAATTTGTTTGTTTGTTATGTTAACTTATATATTGTTCAGTATGTTATTTAGTTATAGATACTTTACGTAATTGGATGTTAATCTGTGTAAAGGTTTCACTAAATAAATAAAATAATAATCATGTAATTACTAATAAATGTTCAGGTATGAATGGGATAGTATAATATTAACTTTTAATGTATTTTAATTTTTCAGTCAATTTTTGAAGCTTAATCTCCCTTGAATATAGGCTGTACTTTTCAAATGCATAGTTATCAATGTTTATTTAGTCAGCCTTTTATCGGCTTGGAGTTGTTAAAGATTTAATATTTTTAAGACTTTATATTTTTTATTTCACAATTTACTGTTTGCTCAAGTGGACTCAATTTCAAATTTAACAATTACTGATATATTTCGGCACCACAAACTGCTATTTATTTCAAAACAAAAATTTTTATTTAAGATTTATTCAAATCAATTTAACGTAACTTTTAAGGAAAATCTTTTCCCAAACTGTGGATTTACCGATTTTGTTTAATTATGTAACATTTAAACAGTTTTGGTGACGTCCAGTATTGTTTTATTTGTTCTTATGTTCTATTTCTTAATCAGGCGCCTTTGTGATTAACACCCACGACGCCTGAGTAGAATTTGAGTTAATAAGATGTCCTGTCGGGGAAATACGATTTAACGTAAGCATCGTTACAGGAGCATAAAGATTTGTTTAACTTTTCTTGATTATGTGTTTGATTGATTTTAAAGTAGTTCTAGGGTCTGCGTTTTCATAATAATTATCAGTACTCTAGACCTTCAATCATTGTTGATTACTCTTATTTAGAGTGAATTTATAACGGCAGCGAAAATCACTGTTTGCCGAACCCTTGAGCATTAATTGCTTGAATAGTTTAATGAGAATTTAAATATGACGAATCCAAATAAACTATACTTCAAAGATTAAGACTCTACTTAAGGTGAAATTGTATTATCAAATATTCATATTAAGAATATGTTATGGGAAAAGAATATATAACAGCATGGTAAAAAAGAATTAATAAAAATAATACGTCATAACAAATAAAAATATTTCAAAAGTGCTGCTCTTCTATTTCGTAGATACATCTCGAAGTGAAAGAATACACATAAAGAGAAAACAAGTCCCTTACCCTATAACAAGTTAAAGTTACACACCGTCTCGATCGACCATTTCTGGCCCGTCATAAATCAGATGTTATCTTTCTCCATCGGATTTGTGCGCGAACTTCTCTCTCGCTCCTACCAGTGATAACCCTGCATAGACTATCCTGCATAGTTTATTGCTTGCAGCAACATCTTTTCCTCGATTTCTGCGAGATGTTCCACTAGATATTTTATACTGGCTATGATTTCGTGATCAAACCGTAATAAAATGTTGATTTCCTGCATGGTTCGAATTTTCATAAAACATATACCAAGTTCAATGTGTTTATCATTAGTTACCTTCTTATAGTTAAACAATAATATCCTGTAAGTATATATTTACTTTGACCTGTAATTGGATTTGTTTTATTTTCCCAAGTGGGAAGTAACTACTATGGGCTATGTAACTAGGCATTCAAAGTTGACAGTGGAAGTCGATATAGTGTATGAATACCAATGAATATCTTGGTAAATACTAATTTCTCTCACGTAGACTGTAAATCGGAATAAGGGTCGAGAACAGCAGACAAACGGTCTATTATTAATGGAGATTTTGCGTTATTACAAACTTATTAGTTCATAGTTCAATAAATTAAAGTTCATCTGTCTGGAAAGGGTATTAAATACAAGGCACGTAAATTCGCCTAATACGGCTGCTGGGAAATATTGTTTACCCGCAATAATTTAAAAATTCCACAGTAAATCACTATTTAATTAAAACGTGAATATACACAACGTTACTTTTGTTGGCTTTTCTATATTTTGTTTGTACCTATCTCATAAACTGAATATCGATAAAACTGGTATAATTAATGCATCAAATGGTTTTGTTACTTATTAAAAAGACTAAATCGTTGTTTGAAAGTTTGGATGTAAGATATCAAAATTAGAGTTTTCTTTGTCTCATTTCGTCGTCTATCTTGAAAAACAACCCCTTGAGAATTTGAAAAAGTAATATAAAAATCTTTATTTTAATTAAAGTTTCTTCTTGCTTTATTGATATGATTAATAAACTTTTTTTTTACAATATCGACAATTATTTATAAGGAAAGTCGATATAGACTTTTTATTTCAAGGTAGACTTTAATTCAAGTTGGCGTTTTAAGTCTCGTGTCCATTTAAAGATGATAATTACTAGGTGTTAAAATCGTCATGGTTGAAACTGCAAGTTTTATTCCTATTCATGTTGAAGATAGTCGTGAACACTGTAATGCATTAGAAATAGTTTTGCAGCCCTTAGTATTTTAAATCCCCACAAATGCATAACTGGAAGCCTTCAACAAAAGGACCCAGAACGGTCTGGTGATCATCTGAAACGTGTAACTAATAAATTTAAATAACGATCAATGTTAGATTTTAAAATTACTTTTAAACTAGTTATGAATCCTGTAGGCGATTATTATTTATTTTTATGTAACGACACCATTAGTTCTAGTAATACTTTAGTTAATTATTGACTGAAGGCCTTAGTTCACTATTGATCCAATTAATGGATAAGAAATTTTTGTGTGAATAAATAAATGATATAATAATAATAATAATTGCTACAACCCATAGCCTGGAAACCAGGCCCCAGAAGCTATAAGCTTGTGCGGGAGGGTGGGGGCGTGGGGGGTGACACAAATCCTACATTTGCGTCACAGCTAAGGAAAACTGCAGAAAACCTTAACCTGATCTGCCGGCACCGGGAGTCGACCTCGGGCCGCTTGGGTGAAAGTCCAGCACTCTAGACATTACACTACCAAGGCTGTTTGGACTTATTATTGGAGTTATTTATTGTTTTTTTAGTGGTTGATATTCTTGGTTATTACGGAGTAAAGATCTAAGGCATTAATGCTAATATTTTGTTGTTTAAACCAATCGTGCTGGCACCTGAATCTATAGCTTCTATTAATTTGATGATGTTGCAATTCGTCCACAACCCGCTTTAATTTGACAAATGACGAGTCATGCTTGTTGTTCAGGCTAAGCCGAGGCCTAAGTAAGTTTTATTTTTCAGTAGATTTTCTTGAGTAAAAGTCCTTGTTACAAATTGACATTCATATCGTGGGGTTGAGTTTTTGTTAGCCACAAATTAGCGCCCAAGTGTACAGCTTTTGTTTTTGGTGAAACAATTCTTGTTACAGATATTTGCATTAACTGTTCTTTGTTCTTCTAACAGCAAGGTTTAAACTGAAAGTTGTCTAGTGAAGTTCAAAAAAAAGGCAATTAAGTGTGTGGTGTTAGTTTGGATAAATTTGAACAACTAATGTACTATAAGCCATTTTGTTAAACAATTATTGTCAAATTACAAAAGGAATTGACATTTTTGCTCATGTTCTCTAGTAAACTATTAATAAAACTTTTTACTTAACTTTTACTTTAAAAGTTTACTTTGTAATCATTCCTGGATTTTTGTTTTTAAATATAAATAAAACGGGCATGTTTGCCGTACATTATGTGTTTTGTACTTTATTTTCTGTACTATTTGAGATCAATGAACTTTATTTAATAAATGAGAATTAAACATAATCAGACACTTGTTACAGATTGGCTCAACAAGTTACTTGTAATCAATTTCAAAATCATAAACAAAACGGATTTTTTCCCCAAGTTGTATATTCAGGTTGCAATTTTTTTAAACAATAATATACAACAAACAATTTGGGTTGCGTTCTCTATAATGATGTTCATTTATTCCTGTGTTTAATCTGAAATTAGTGAGCTTTTGTGATTAACACCCACGACACCTTAAAGTAACTTCGTTAGTAATTAAATAATTATCCTCATCCGGTACTTTGAGGTTTATTGCGTAAGTATAAAGTTTTTTGAGTTTGATTGTTACAAATTTGAGTAAATTTGTGGGAATTAGCTTTTCTTGACGTTGAAAAGTGTTTCTAAAATAATACTTTATCTAAAAACACAAAAAACGGAGTCCAAGTTACAGAATGAACACAATTTACTGTTAAGTACAATAAGATATTCATTCGTTGTTAATTACACAATATGCACTTTCATAGTAACTTAAATATTATACAGTTTTAACATTAAACTGGTACTAATACTCAGAAACCTAGGTAAACAACATTTCTGAATGTCAGTTTCTAAGGGTGTAGTTTGAAAGGCTAGGTAAACAACATCCCTGGATGCCAGTTTCTAAGCCTTCAAACTCGTTGCAACTCGAACTGAACTATCTGACCAAGTTGTGGT
Source organism: Agrypnus murinus (assembly GCA_929113105.1). Taxonomy (NCBI): domain Eukaryota; kingdom Metazoa; phylum Arthropoda; class Insecta; order Coleoptera; family Elateridae; genus Agrypnus; species Agrypnus murinus. Next base: position 23,543,401 of record OV816026.1, read on the forward strand.
GTGTTTATATACTATTCTGTGGTCGTACCATTCACCTTCATAGCATATATTAAGTCAAATTAGAATAGTGCCTACATTAGCATACATTATTATTCTCATAGATGCAACCATTAGCTAATATAATATTTATGTAAATTAGAATAATATTAAGATAAGGTTCTGAATATATTAACAGCGTTATCTTATACGAATGCATACAGTTTATAATGTTAACTTGGGTCTGGTAGTTCTTTGATATTACATAACTGTATTATCAGTAAAAATATTAAATTTTATTAATCTCATTGTACGTAAACAAGCTATTCTACGAATTTGTCGAGTTCAAAATTGTGGAGTCTATTACAACGTCACTGGCAAAGTTTTCTCTCAAATTGAAACTAAAAATTTCAAGATCATGACTTGAATAAAGATTCTAGTTTTGGTATAGAGATCGCAAGTATAGCAAATAAGCATATAAACTATCCTTTTGGCCTGCAAATAAATTTAATTTCAAATAAGGTGTTATTGTATGTATGTCAAAACCGTAGAATAAAAATCTGTGATTTGGTGTTTCATCTAACATTAACTAAGTACGTCAATATTTTTTACTTTCTCGCAGCTATTCCCAACAGTGAGTTTGTTTGCCTTTTTTTCCATGTTTTTAATTTCTAGCTATTAGATGCCTTTATTGCGAAATTAAAAAGAAAATAAAGATAATATGTAAAACCATTATTCTTTTAAACACAAATTAAAAGAATAAAATGTACCACGTCTAATACATTACTTTTTAACATTTAACCTTTTTACCTTTAGAGGATTGGAATGTGTTGGGTAACTAAAATAAAATTGTTTTTGTTTTACTTTTCAGTTTCCATCCTCCTACTAGGTATTATTTTGCTTGTAAGCTACAAATGTCATTCTCTAATCGCTAAAGGATGGTTCCTCTTAATTAAGCCCAAATTAACTCCTGCGTTGGAAGTGTTATTGATTAACCAGCTGTTGATTTTCAGTTCAACAGTGTTAAGTATTACGATACGTATTTTCAGGTACACTGAAGATGACAGATACCGGCGTTTATCTAACGCCGTCTTTGTAATTATAAACCAACGCTTATCTTAATCACATGCTCAGCACGAAATATCAGCCTGACATTCAACCTTAGAAGTAAACACAAATTCTGGATCAATATTACCTGAGAAAAACAAGAAAATTTACTGAACTTACAAATACAATTAATTATAAAATAAGATTAAATTGCACGCTGAAGTGTTGAATTATTCCAATTCACACTTTCATTTGTTGTATTTATGATATTTTACGTATTTTACGTATTTTAGAAAAATTGCCAGCATTTAATACACAAAAATAGAATGAGTTGAGAACAGCATCTCTAGTTTCGTAAATGGATGAAAGCAAGTCGGTTTACTGTTTACTTTCCATTTATTTACTTTGCCATGAAGAAAATTCAATTAAATCTAGAAACTGAATGCTTTAAAACGGTTAACACTGTACAAAGATTTATAACTTTATACCTATTATTCTCATATTTTAGAATGTAGCTAGAGTTAAGGCATTCAAGTTTTTTTATATACTATTAGCAATATCCACATATAAAGAATTTGACAAAGCGTAACAAGACTCAAACACGTGATGTACACATATGTAGACAATAAAACAACTCTGTGACGTAACATCAACATACTTTTTACTGACATTATATATATTTACGATATTTATTGAAACCCCCGAAACATGTGAAATGTGTATCATATATAACTTGTCCAATTTATATATTGTAAAACAATGTAATAAAAATATTACAATAATGTTCAAGCAATATAAAAGTAATTAAAGTAAATAAAGCTATCAAGCAATATGTAAAGGTTTTTTAATGGATGTACAAAACGTTTTTCCTTTTACCTGTATGACTATTTCACCATGTATGTATAACCGTATAACCGTTCACAAACCTGTGATTTATATTTCCTTGCATAATACTTGCAGGTTTTATTACTTTTTATCAGCTGTGCTGTTAAATTTTAAGTCTTGGCAAGGTTAATCCTATAAGGCTGAAATAATCAAAGTTGATAAGAGAAAGAACTGTCGTTGCCTATGAGCGCCATTTCGTTTGAGAATAAATATAAATAATTGTAAATAAAATCTTTAGTTTATCATTGTTTTCCTAGCATAAGCACAAGAAACATTTCAGAAACAACCGTTAACAACACAGAGATAAACAACACATTAACCAAAAATATACATTTATTACACAGAAAACAAATCATGGAATAAATCAGCAATTAAGTCAGTTTATTTAAATGTATGGTATAGAAAAAATAAAAGTATTATATCTCAAGCAAAGATTATATAAACAAATAAAAGAATTTCTAGGATGTCTTCGGATGTAATAATACAAAGGTTAAACTAGTTTAATAATTTTAGATTTTTAGTGGTTTTATCAAATTTATTTTGCTCCCTTAGTATTACAAAGATTAATGAAGATTATTTTACTTCAAACAAAATTATCCTAGTTTCAAATAACTTAATTTATTTTTCAGTTAAACACATTAACCTTGAATTTTATGACATCTGAATTAGAACTTAAAGACTGTCGCTAACATTCTTAATATTCATTGAATACGTAGTAGTCTGAATGAACCCTGAAAACAAATTCTTGTTTCTCTATCTACGTGAATAATTATTTTAAATGTTATTCTTCATATTATATTCCGGTGATTACATGCAAAACAATCGCTAAGCACCACAATGGATTAAACTTCAATCAAATCGTTTCATTTAACGAGGAAAACCACAAAAACAATTCTTTTTACAATTTACACATTATAGTGTACCTTTCAATTAAAACAACTAGTGGTGAGAAAATTGCGTTTCTCTTCTTGAAACGCTCCGAATGAGGACGTGTTGCCCTGATCGGTAGATGATGATTAAAATAATTTAAATATATTTGTCGCTAAAACTATCAAAATTTTACCTGAGATAGCGATGTGAAGCCTGAGACTATTTAATATCATTTATGGACTTAGTGGAATTGTATTAGATTTATCAATTTTTTATGTCGTTTATATTATACAATTTGCCAGTTTGACGAAGATATCTACACTTGCAAGACTATTGCAGCACTCGAACCGCTTTGTCTGATCTTTGCTTTTAAGTTCTAGTGTTGGCCAAGATCTGATTTATTTTATTCACACGTGAATTCATCACGTGATTATCCGCTGTTATGTTCTGACATTGACTAATGTCAGAGTGTGTGCGATTTAGCAGGAAGGGGACTTATAAATGTCTAATAAATAGAATATTGTAACATCGCAAAAAATGAGACATTGGATTCCTACGGAACACTGTGGAAGCTTTAATATCACATAATTATATCCTAACATGGTAAAAAACGATGTATGTATATAGTTCATACAATAAAAGTAAATGTATATAATGTATGTAATATATCCTAAAGTATTGATTACATAACTCGCATCTATTAGGTGCTACTGTAACTACTGTAACTTAGCTACAGGCAAAGTGACTAATTAGGTCTGAAAGTACAATAAGACTAATTTTAACTGATAAATTATTGACTATAAATTTAATAATTGGTTATAAATAAATATATAAAAGTAGTATTTAAAAAACATTCCGATTGTTGTACTAATACGACTCATTTTCACGCAAAACTAGTCATTTCAACAATTTATTTAGAAATAGTCATGTAAAAATAACTATACTTGCATGTACTTATAAAAATTAGAAATAGATTTCCATAAAATAAGGAATAGGTACATATTTATAGTTATATAACAAAATCGAGTTTATATGTGTAGGTATTAAGATAACGATAGCTACATAGTTGAATTATTTTTTTAGTATTTGACATAAACTTCAAAATATGTAATGGATCATTATTCTAAGCTTTCAGCTCAAATAAATTTAATATTTTATGCGCTGAAATTGCATAGTGTTTATTCATGCCTTTCAACATAAATATCTATTTGGTGCTGTTAGCACCTCCATTTCGTCCCTCTGATGTTTTTTAAATGTTTTACTATACCTGATGTACGTATACTTAATTAGATTGTTTATTAATGTAATATGTACTACTTTAACGTGTAGCAAGTTTAATTAGAAATTATTAATATTATTAATTTACTTAGCACTTAGGATAATTTGAAAGTGGATGCATACTGTATATATCTGAATTATGTAGAACAGTGGTTTTCTATAGGTGCCTATTAAACATTTAGTTTATACTAACTTTAATGGATTACTCTTTGCAGTTGTTGCGAAATTAATCTATATCTACATAAATTGTAATAAAACGTTTTAGAAATATCAACAGATACAGGCAAAGATACTGCTATCTAATTTAGATATTCCTTGCAAATTTGTAAACTCTAAATTGAAGTTGTCTACCTACAATTCTAAAACAATTACTGGAATGATAAATTGTTGACCAAAAGGTTGGACAAGAGTAGTCTTAGACTTACAAAAACGATCAGAACCTGATAACAAGAGCTTGATAACAGACAAGAAAACATACTTTTAGAAACCCTGATATTTATTAACACGAACAAAATATGCTCACGAACTACATATATTTTGCGCTGTAAGCATGTTTCTACCGATTTGAGTCGTTTCTCGTAAGGCTAGTAATCTCTGTGTTAATTGATAAAAAGATATTAAATTAGTAAAAGCAGTTATTATTAAATTAGAAAAACCTAGTAAAAAATAGTGTCAGAAATGGAAAATTGTATTCTGGTAAAACATTTCTGAAGCTTTTTTAAAATAGCTCTCTACTCCAAAGCAGAGCAAATCTGATCTATGAATCTGTCGCATCAGCAAACAAACGAATGACGTATCCAAAAATAATTCTTAGCTATACTTTAACCATAAATGCATGAAATGGGTCATTTCCATAATCACACCGGAATCAAGAAGACTATATACAATAGACCAAACTCAAGTGGAACTGGTAAGAATTCTTTACACAAAATCCGCCGTAGGTGGTCCCAGAGAAAGCCAGTGGCCAGCATTATCGACATCAAGCGGCGATTAGTAAAATGTCAGAAGTTGTTGTAACAGATTCCTCAGCAGCACGCAAACCTATTCTTATTAGGTAAATTCAAATTCATTGCAAACAGTTTAATAATTGATAATTTTATAATAATAGTTTAAATATTATTGCACTCGAAACTGTTTTGTTTACTAAAATGTTTTGTTATAAAATAATATATAAATCATTAAAATCATTAAATTTTATAATTAATGTTTCAATAATATCATCAAAATTGGGAAATTTGATTAGGAAATATATAAATAATATAGTATAATAATATACAAGGATATAATACAACGAACAAAATATTTGTCATAATTCTTATTTACAATATCACAATAGTAATAAAAAAAACTCGCGATAAATTACAGAAAATATACGTACGAATAAATATACGGTAGATTTACAGTATAATTTTTCGACTCTCTTGTTTTCAGCCAATTATTAAACCATTTGCAATGACTTTACCTAATAAGAGCAGGTTGAGGAATCTTTTACAACAACTTTTGACATTTCACTAATCGTCGCTTGATGTCGCTAATGCTAGCCACTGGCCACCCACTGGCTTTCTCTGGGACCACCTACGGCGGATTTTGTGTTTCCCTCACCTCTGCAGTTTGGTCTCCTGATGTAGTCTTCTTGACCGGAATAAGCAGATACGACCCGAGGTGAGATAAGATAAGAGTGCAAATTTCACATTGCTAAAAATTCAGTGACGTACGCTAGAACCAACAGATTTTCGTTGCTTCATTCACATTTATTTTTAATTTAAAAGGGGTTTATTCCGCTTATGAATCTTTCTAGCTCGTTTATTGTTGATTTTATTTACATTTTACATTTTCGCTCACGTGTTTGTGATGACTCATTTCTTGCAACTTTGGTTGAAGTATAGTTTAAGCAATGGCATGCGCCGTTGTCCCACACACTACTATTAGACACGTCTTCATTTATGTTCGATGCAACATACTGCATTTAGTCCACATACTGACCACGTCATGAGCCACTCTACCTCGTGCACGTAAGTTACCGACTCGTGCATTCTATTTTGCTGTATATCTTGTGTAGACCTTAGAGGTTGATCGCCAGGCTATTATCAAGATCCCGTGATCTTAACATTTATTTTTGTTTAAAATGTAACTACTGACAAATGCAACGCCAGATAGATAAATATATAGCTAGTACTAGCATTCACTATTTAAAGAAGCTGCCTAATAGCACAACTTTAGACTTCATTCTAAGTCTCGATTGATATGAAATATGAAGATTTTCATGCAGTCTTGGGTAAGTGTTAAGTAATGTAAGTTGGATAATGTAGGTGTAAGTGTGGTAAGGCTATAAAATGGTTTTACTTTTGGCATAGTTGACATGCTAAGTTACTGTGCTCTTCTATTTTTAAATTAGTTACTTTATTATAATGATCGGACTATGCTTGTTATTTTTTCTACCCTTAGCTGTATCCAATCACATCAACTTCAAACATGGTAACAGGCCACTAATACATGTAAATGATTTCTAAGTAGAGACTCAAATAGCATTAAACGTAGATCGTGAACATAAAATCATTTTGTTTTCCAGGAGCGTCCCCAGCGGTATGCGAAGATGTGCACGGTGCACGGGCACCCAAATTGTAGGCCAGCCAAATGAATTTAAAATTAACATTTCCGGCGATTTCCAAATTAAAATTATCGGAAAAATTATATCTAATGCTATTAACACAGCATACCCACTCGATTCTCGGCACTTTAAAGTTAATAAGACGCTTGGCATATCGCACGCAACAGTGACAAGCCACGACCAGTTTGCCGAGGCTAACCGATCGTCATCGTATTGCATGCTGCTAATAACGAAGATGGTATATCACAGTATAACTCTTGTTCCGTAACCCGCAAACCCGTTACTTAACAGCCCGAGAATCAACAAGATCACACACAACGGCTTTCAATATTTACGAGAGTGCATTTACTGGTTATAATATGCTATTAAAATAGTTGTGGTATGAAATGCTAAATTGAATTATACGCACTTATTCTTCTAATAAGTGTGTTTTTGTTACAAATTAACATTAAATTTATAACTGTTATTGCTACGAATATGATCAATCAAAGAGGGAGGTCAACATGTATAAAGATTGGGGGCAGCAGTAATAACTGCGAGACGAGCTTAGGTCTCCGGTTTAGGTCTGGCGAGAGATTTCTTTAGTTAAATAGATCGATTTTATGTAATAAATAATTGGTGCAGCAGTAGAAGACATTTAAATAGATTAAATTAAGATTAAAATCGTTATAGTGTATGAACACCATGTATATATACATATACCTTATGTGCATTGGATTGATAATTGTAAATAATACCTTGTTTATGAATTTCTAAGCTTTGCAAAGCCATACTTAATCATTATACTTAATTAACAATTTAGTTACCACTACTACAATAGTTCAATCCTATCTGCAGTATACCATAAGAGATCCACAACAGATTTAAAAAAGTCTATACTACCGCATTTCACAGTTTATTATCTTGTGAAAGAGTTTCACGAGTTTAGTCAAGTACCGGGTGATTTTTTAAATTTCTGATCTAGTAAGTCGTGATTTTTACGCCGTATCGAAGGTCACCGAAACGTAGGGCGTAGCGTTGATCACACTGCTATTCCAAATGTCATTTATGTGACAAATTGACTACTTACTTTTACACTTATTAAACAAATTGATAAATATTTAAACAGTGATCATTTGCGAAACATGCTTTTACCAAAGTGTGCATTTTATTGCGAGTTTAAGTGCAATTTCGATGTGATTATTGACTTGAGAAGTTTAGGTTATGGTTACAACTTGCTTCAATTTTTATTCCTTGGATTTAACAAATAGCAAGATTTATTCACAATTATAACAATTTACATTGTTAACACAATATTTATTCAAAATTTACAACAACTGTTGGAAATGTTGACCTTCAGCATCTATACACAAATTAACTCGGCGCTTCATATTCTCGAACACTCTAATAAGCACTTAAAATAACGTTGAAAACTAAGCGTTCAATCACAAACGAAAGGTTAGTCTTGAAAAAGACTGATTTTTGATAATAACCGAGATAATAACTGGCGAAACGGAATTCAAAACACGAGGAAACAGTGAAGCACAAAAGACGGCAAAAGCGAGAACAACACTGGAGTAGGTTATGTTTATGTCAACATTTTTGAAATCTGACAGTTGTGACAAATCGAACGATTCAAACTACGCCCTACGTTTTCCGCATCTTTTGTTTTAAAATTATGTCATGGCTTTCTAGATCAGAAATTTAAAAAATCACCCGGTACTACAGTCTTAATGTTTAGTATCCGTATAATATAAATTTAATAGATTATGATTAAAATTTGCTAACAAGTCGACACCTTAAAGACTATGATAGTATAATGCTTGTGTGCTTGCTGTATTCCACATACATAATATTTTCACAGCTTTATTTGTTGCTACTCCACCTAATTGCTCCCACGTCACAACATCCCAAAAATATCGAAGTCAATTGATTAATAACATGTGAATATTAATTTTCACTAAATGAAGTTGTAAATTATACCGAAACCATTCAGCTGTAAAACAGATTTTGCTGAGTTTGTGAAAATTGTACAGTGTAGTAATTTACAACACGCAGAAATTATGGAATGGTTATAAGTCGCAGTATACGTTAATAAAATATGTACGTGTTTTCTAAAATAAAATTATTGAAATAAATGAAAAAAGAAATTATAGTATAATGAATCAATTAGGGATTTTTAATTAGAAGCCCGTAAGCAAGTTTATAGCTGAATTTAATAGCAGAAGTTATGAAAGGAAAGGTATAAAATGAAGAAATTTTACAATTAATGAATCAACATCTTATTTTTAAATGCTTAAGCTAATCTTTGAAAATTATAATTCATATTTTCAACAAAAAACAAATGAAGTCAGATTGTTATAGGCAATCTAACTTTTTAAGCAATCCCATCGAATGCTATTCTTTGTCCTCGCATAGATTTGAAAGCTAGAAGGTATTTATTATTTAACTATATTTTAAATTTCATTTTTCTTCGTTACATTCAATAATAATTTTAGATTGAAGCTATTGTTTATATTATTTTGTGTTATTTTGCTTAATAGTTCTGTTAGTTAAAACGTTGTTAAGTGAATCACAAGATGATATTTTCAAATTTAAGTTTTGTCGCATAATCTTACAGTACAAATACCTTTTGTAGCGTTTTTCGTATCTTATGCCTATTAGTACAATGCCTTTATTTCATTCAAGTAATTGTACAATAAAGAACGGGAAAAAGTACTCGATGAAACCAGTAATAGCTAAAATAATTAAGGGGTAAAGGTAAGGGTGTGTAGGGTAAAGTAAATATAACTGAACAAATCACCCGAACTAAAACGATAACATCGTATCAACAGAATGATTTTTCACACTGACAAGACGCGTTTATTTGTTTCTTTAAAAAAGGTTTGAATTCTGGGTTGCTTATCTAAATAACAGAAAAACTGAGAAACCACATGCAAGGACAGTTTCGAACTGTAACATTTTCATATTATAGACACGTAAGATTTGCTAGCACATTGCTACAGTTCTATTACTAATAAATAGAACTTGCTTATATTAATTTGCAAAGACTTACCTGCGCTGTTGTAGCTTCCTAACTTTGCACGAATAATAGCATATGGAGTGTCATATTTCAAGCACAATAAACTGGTACATACTAAACTTAATCCATTTTATGATTTTATTTTATTTAAATAATCTCTTATACTGCATCAATTTTTGTAGAATTCTAAAAGAACAGGGCGTTCTCAAGTCGTTATTTTTATCTGGGTTGAGAGTTTTTATTGTTACGAATGTTGAGTTTATTAGCACTTTTTGATAAAATAAAAAATGGAAATGCGTTCAATTCTCTTATTGGCTATGCATGTCGTCATACCTAAGTTTGAATGGTTAGATTCACAATCGAATTTAACGAGGGGAATAAACCGTACGGCCTAGTGCACTTCGAGGATATGGAGAATTTGTACTGGTTAGATTGTACCGATTGATGAGAGTGTTTTTGAAAAGAAATTATTTAAGTTAATAAATTACCGGTTATAATTTTAATAAGTTAACGTCCATCGCCCCCTTTAGAGAATGGCTAGTAAGAGTGCAACAATATTACAGATCATTATTTAGGCTGTAGTTTACGTTTAAAACAAATCAATAATATTAAATCAAAATTAATAATGAAAATTATTACAACATTCAAAGATTTAGTTCTTAATGCAAATCGTTTAGAATTCAGCTGCTTGTCCCTGCAATGTTTCTTTTTTGATGTTGTTAGTGGTGTTTTGGTTGTGAAGAATAATAATGCTACTAGCTTTTTATGATCTTCAACTGTGGTATATATCTTTATACTATGTAAACGATTGATTCTTTAATTCTTTTATTTCAATATACACATTTCAAAATTAATTATCAATGCTATAGTTTGGTACGACGATTGTTGGTGTTTTATTCACAAAATAAAAAAAAAGATTGGTCAAAATGAATTTAACGTAACTTAATGGGGCATCCTTTCCCGAATTGTAAATTTCTCAACTTTTGCTATCAATTGATAACATCAAAAAATTTAGGTGGCGCCCTCTAATCTTTTTAATTGTTTCTGTGTTCTATTCCTAATCGGTAAACCTTTCTAACCTTTTAAGAGATTTGTTTATTGATGATTAGTTTCTTCCGAGAGAATTAAGTATGTAACAATTGACGCCATGTGTGAGACTTCGCTTCTATTTGTTTACTGAGAAAAATGGGTTGTTACAAGATTCAGTCGTCCAGTCGTCATTACTAGTCAAGACCGAGTCCCTGCATATATTATCTACAAGCCTTCAGAATTCTAATTCGAGTTTGCAAATTGGGCAACAATCGTATTAAAATTATTATTATTTTCATTGGTCCGATTAGTAAGAGAAAGGTTTTCGTCGACTTTTAAAAATCGGCTTTATTTCATTTTTAATTAAGAATCTTGTAATAACAAGCAAAAAACAAATTTACTAAGATTTAAAATGTGATTTCCAAACTTTTTTCTTTTGTAATATGTACTTAAAACATAAAAGGAAAATTCAAGTAGCGTTTTTCATGAAACTCCAAAATGAATTTAAATATTAGCAAAGAAGTAACAAACTCATCGCGACCTAATTATAATCAAATCAACCAATGCGGTCATCACGATTCTCTCGCAGCACACAATTAGAAGTTTCTAATGAACAGATCGCGCGATCTAATTTAACGATATCCCGATGAAATTGGAATTATCCCATCTCTGTCATTCCGTAACCACAACAATAAACCTCTGGTATTAATGTTTTACTAATCAGTAGTCTGTGTTGTTTTCAAGAGTTAATTAACTTGTTATTGATCACAAATTAAATCGTTCCCCAAAGCGTGAATAAAAACAATTTAAATTATTTTTGGAATCTTGTTGGAGAGATTCTTGAAAGATTTCTGTGGAAAAATAACCCTTTATTTTTTTTGTTATTAAATGTTTGGAAAATTCTAAACCAAAATATTCATTGAAACTAATACCTTCGAAATTTTATAAAATTGTGAATATTGTTTGGTAGTTGATTACTTTTTAAATATATTCAATTAAGGTACATATCAATGTCATTTGCTTTGTATCTCAGATCGTCTAAACGTATTTTTAACAGCATAATTGTTGCATGAAATAAAATCGGATCCCATTTATAAATAGTTTGAATGCTGCATTAATTTTTCAAGAACAATTTTCTACTTCAAAGTGTAACTGACAAAAATCTGTAAACGAAATAGTGCCCCGCGATTGGGCGCCAATTGTAAGACAAAAATCGAGGCCCACGTTGGACCGTCAATTGTAACCTTCCAAAATCTATAAATGAAATAATAATTATAAGATTATCATACTCACATTAACAAAGATGCTCTAGATTACCACGGTTTGAGATTTAGCTCTGTCTCACAAATTTTTGGTCGCAGATATTGGTTCTGCAGTTATCTTATTTATGAAAAGGAGTAGATAAGGGTTTCAGAACTCAAATAAATACTCTAAAAGGGCGCCATCTGATTATGAAATTTAATAACATTAATTAAGCCAGAAAAGATATTGAATTCACTAATCAGAAAATGAATTCAATATACCAGGTTTTGAACAACAATTTTGTTTATATTTATAAATTTTTAAAATAAAAAATGAATAAAACATTCATAATTATATGGTTCCATTTAGCTCACTTGGCATAAACTGAAAAACATATTTATTGAATGGTAAAAAAATAAAAAATTATATACATATAGAATAAAAAAAACATTGACAACATAAATTTATTAAACTTAAATTAGTCATTCAGTAATTAATTTTCAAGTTACTCAGGAATTATTAAACACAGAATGATTCAAAATTTAGTTAAAATTTATTCAACATAAAATTATTTAAATTTTATTGAACATAAATTATTCAGAAATTTATTAATATCAAGATTTATTAAACATAAAATCATTTGAAATTTAACGAACATATATTTGTTAAAATATTACGGAAAAGAATTTAATTAGATATTAATGAAGTTAGAATATTTGAATTTCACTGAAAGTAACAGACTAAAATTGAATCCTATTAGAGAGCTCTCTTTTTATAGAAAACTATAAAAATTCAATTATACAAATAATCCGTAAACAGATATTTCTAATAAAATAGATATTTCTTAAAGTACAATACCTTAAATCTTATAAATCGAATTCCAATTAAACCATTGTTTACTTGCATCGCAAGAAAAAACATTACTCTTGACTGCTAGAAACTGGAAACGCCTCTCCTTGAAAGACCGTTGTTGATCCTTAATGGTTATGAATTGTTATTTGAATGTAGCAGGTCCAAAGAAATAATTTTTATTTCAGATTCAGTTCAATCACACAAAACGTTGAAATAATCCATATGATTTAACCAACAATCTTTATTAAACACAGTTTAAACAATCCTGGTTTCTGTTATTGTTTTAATTTATAATTTGCACACGAGAAATAACGGTAATGTCTTTAAAAGCTTAAACGAATTTAAACACAGATAACACTTGCTACTTTAAATTCTTCCAATAAAACGGATAATTGTTTATCTTTATCTACATGTAGAACGGGAATTTATTATTTAAATTATAAGTCCGTCTGCAAGATTTTTAATAACAAAACTGCACTAATTTTAAAGCGCGAGCGGTAAAAATGATTGTTTTAATGGGCCATTACAATAAAACAAACCACATATAATTATTAGCGATACTGTATATTCAAGTCTTTCAAACGGAATTATTCAAAACTAAACTGTATCAAAAACTCACTTCACGGCAAGTGTCGACCAAACTGTACGAGAACTAGATCTAGAATTTTCTTTAATTCTAATTAACTAAAGTAAAACGGTAATTCTATAATATCGACCGAAGTCAACTGTCTTCTCTGAAATTTCGATCGCAAGTCCACTTTAAAAAACTCAAGGTTCTTTTTTCGCGTATAAATACATTACCAGATGCAAATCGAAATTAGCCAATAGCGAGGTGTCTCACTTCAAGAACAAGTATTGATTTTTCTTAGTACCCAATCAACGAAACGCGTGTTTTGGCTTAACCAATCAGAGCACAGCAACTCAACAGCAAGTATTGATTTTTCCTCTAAGACTGCAAACGCTTATATGAGTAACCAAAGAGATTTTTTATAATTCTAAGATTTGAAACCAACCTTTTTTTTAAATAATTTTATAGGAATGTTTATATCGAATGCTAACGCAAGTTTACATTATGAAAATAATTCAAATTTTCAGAACCGGACTTAAGATGTTTGTAAATATGTGGACAAAACCACGATTATTCATAGCTTGTAAAAATATACCGTTACAAAAGCGAAATATTCTGTTGGCATGTTAATAAGAGAAAATCCACATTTGCAAGATTATTGTACCGTATTGGTCCAATCTAGATTATGGTTTTGATTTTTAAACCGTTATACTTTAAAATTATAAAAACAACTAAACGTAATTCGAAACTAAAAGCAATTACTTTCGGTTTGGCAATTACGGTCAGCTGTAAGGAAAAATCGTTCGAATTTAATTGGATAATATCCCTGTAGAATACGGTGTTTATTAGATATTTGTTAAATGTATTTTAAACATTTTTTTATTATAAAGAAATTATTAAATAATTATTACAACAAATAATTTATATTTGAATCTCTATACTTCATGCATATTTATTTAATACACGTGAGTTTCGTTTGTGTTCAAATGAAACGAGTTTTTAAAAAGATTTTTCTTTTCCCTGGATCTTTATTTTAAACCAGAGAAAGTAATGACAATTACAATACACAATAATATAAATGCTCATTAGAGCTTAGATGTAAACTTAACTATGAACTGATCAAAACTTAATGAATCTACTGTCTAAAACTCTTTATATATGATTCTCTTATCTAAATAAAATATTACTAAGCAGTTCCCACGAGAAAAGTAATACAATATTATCTGCATGATAAGCAATTCTCATGCGAAAGTTAATAATGCATTCTAAGCAGTTCCCACGATAGATAAAACTTTATTCTTATCTTGAAATGTAATATGATATTATCTGCTTACTGATAGTAAGCAGTATTTCTACGTAACTCTTGTAAGTTATTTAAACTATTATTCATTATTATTAATCATACATTACCTAACCATATTAAGTCACCTGTATTTACATAAAAGATTCTATATAAGATAAAAAATTCATTAAGAAAGGAGTAGTCAGTCAGTATTTATTGCGAACTCTTTGAGGTTGAATGAAGTTATAATATAAGCGATTAGTTTGAACCCTAATAGTGTTTTATTTATTAGCTTTAACAATTCAGGAGTGGGATTATTTTGCATCGTGTTGCTAATTTGAATGTGCGGTTAAAAAATGAGTGATAGTGAAATGTCTAGTTGTAGTGAAACCGACTACGAGAATCATAAAACGAAAACGTCAGATCATGGAACTGGGAAGACCAAGATCGAACGCATGCATTCTGAAGAAGTGTACTTTTTGTGGAAAGGATGGCCATTTGCGGGATGACTGTCGGTTCCGAAGGGTTAGTACATCGGGCTTCCAACGGCCAGCAAAGAAGTGCACAAACTGTGGAAAGACCGGTTACAAGAGGAGTGCCACTATTTGAAAATGGCTACAGTTCAGGCAATACAAAGGCAAGGTTTTAGTACCTGTTATTACATTGATGTTTTAGTTAACAATATTGCCTGCAAAGGGTATCTAGATACGGGAAGTCAATTAAATGTATCACAAGAGGGATTTCTGTTTCCTATAAATAAACCCTACGAGCCATTACATACTTGGCATTGTGACCACTTTGGCCCTTTTTGTAAAAGTTCTGGTGTCTCTTATATATTTATGATAGCATAGAAGCGACCAGAAAAACAAATAAAATTTGATGGGTCTCATAAAATAGCAAAGGTACTAGGAAACGACAGGTACAAGATAATAACCTTCAAAGGCATGAGAGGTTACAAAAACTACAGACCAACTGTTTCTGCAGAACAATCATTCACTGGATAATATAGATAAATAAGCAACATCCTAATAATTATGATTTAGGCTTGAGAAAAGCCTACAAGATCTGTGGTAGACATATATTTTGCCTAACTAAATAATTGTATAATTTTAATTAATTAACGAACATTGTACGTAATGGCCTGTAGGAGGCATTCATTAGAAAAGTTAAATAAGTGTGGCCTGTAGTAGACAATACGTGTAGCCTGTAGTAGGCAATAAGTGTGGCCTGTAGTAGGCATATAGTTGACCTGTTGAAGGAAATATCTGGCCTGTAGCAGGCAAACGTATAATGACGTTTAACGCGATGTTCACATATTGTTAGTTTCTAAAATGTATTTTTAATTTTGTTTCAGTAAAAATCAATTTCCCACAGAAGAACAGAAGACAAATTTCCGTCCATTTAAGCAGCAGATGGAAATAAACCGAGGACGCTTTCGAACTCAGGATGGCCGATTGTTAGTTATTTAAACTATTATTTATTATTATTAATCATACATTACCTTACCATATTAAGTCACCTGTACTTACATAAAAGATTCTATATAAGATAGCAAATTCATTAAGAAAGGAGTAGTCAGTCAGTATTTATTGCGAGCTCTTTGAGGTCGAATGAAGTTATAATCTAAGCGATTAGTTTAAACCCTAATAGTGTTTTATTTATTAGCTTTAACACACGTTAAAAATATACAAAAGTTTAACATACTAAATACTTTTGTAATATTAGAAAATTGATATTTTAACGTTTATATTTGTTAAAAATTTATTATACAAATAAGACTTTATATAAATTTTCGCATGATTAGGGATATTTGCTAAATGTTTAATTCTAAGCAAATTTACATTTACATCTTCATATTTTATAAATATTTAAAAAATGTATTTTTAATTTATGATATCTTTTGTAATATAATGTATAAATGTTAATTGTAATTAACATTGTTAAACCATTAGTTAATATAAGTTAATACATACGAGTACTTGTGCGTGGTATAGGGCGGTGTTCTAAAACTTCAATTCTCTGCTTCAATATGATTATAAAATTATATTATAAAATTGAAGGAAGAAGGTCAAACACTCCTTTTAATTATTTCTATATAAATAGCTTTAATAAAACGAATTCCGATTACAGCTGCTTGTTGAAATTGTGGTAAGCCTCCAATTGTAACGAAGATTTGAGAAAATTTATTATTAAATTTAAAAAACATTTCTTTTTTCAATGTCACATAAATAAATTTAATGCACTTGTTAAGTATTGTAATTATATGTTCTTATAATTAATAACACTCGTATTCACATAACTTTGATCATAATATCATAAATAAACACTTTAACGTTTTAACAAAAATTATAACCTAAAGATAATGACATCTGGTGTGTTTACATTTTTCTGCTCACAACATAACCTTAAAATTTAAATGTTTCCTCTCAACAGAAAATAACAGAGAGTTTGTTACTAAAATGGCCGGTTTTTATACCCATCTAACAAACAATTGAAATCTACAAAAAAATGCTTAAAACAAAAACACTTGCACAAATTATTTATATCATAACCAAATTATTATTTATGAGTTTTAATTGTTCTTTAGACTAATTAGCTAAACAGATAGCTTAAAATATTTCCTATCGATTGGTGTATGGCATTCATGTTCACATTGAAGAATAAGGCCACCACTGAATGTTGATTAAACCCAACCTTTACACAACTTTTGCATAACTGAAATTGACTTAATTACTTAAAATTACTTCTTCACACCTTCCTATCTTGACCAAACTAAACCTTATATACTAAAAAACATTATTTACATACTGTCAGATATCAACAAAATGAAAATTCGATCTAATATTTCAGTCTACGATGCTAAATCGCACATACATGTATCTTACTCCACTGATATCATTTACAGAAAGTAAACTACATTTGAAATAGTTTCAATTCTGTGTTAATGAAACTACTCCGCAATCCCGCATCAAAAGTATTTAGCCAAGAGCTGTGAAATCTTGCGAAAGAAGAAAATTTAACGATATCAAAATCTCGTTAACTTGAAACATAATTCTTTCTTATAAATAACTCGGTAAGGTAGTAAAAACTTGTATACACCCCCATTGCAACACCCTTGTCTGTTTCAAGTTAAATCTTGCCTTAAATATGGTTTCAACTTAATTTAAATGCTTTATCAGGTGAACGTCTCATATCGTTAGCTGAACAATGAAAAACCAAATCTAATGCTCAAGCAAGTAAGTGCATGGGAAAACTATATTTACTTTAAACTTATGCGACGGCAAAAACGTATATCTTATTCGAATTGAGTTCAGGATCGTGGGTGCTAATTCCCAAAGGCTTATAAATTACAGGTAGAAAGCAGAAGATAATATCAAGAGCGCCACCCAGTTGTTAGTTCGTAAAGAAAGCTTGGGAAATACACAGACTGGGAATAGGTTTCCAAGAATTCATATTGATATAATTTAAATAAATCTATTTTGTGTAAACGAAGTTTATTTTATGATTAGAAAACTAACAATTAGTTATGTCAAAGTAACTTCATCTGAAATATGTTTAAATATGTTTATTTGTTAAACCAAAAATTATTTAATCCTTTTGCCCATAAACACTACACAAATAAAAGGCGATTATTTCAATAAACACTAAAATATTCTTCCGACAGCGACGAACTCATTCTTTCGGTCGAACCTTGAACTGCATACGTTTAAGTTTTAAACAAGTGAATTCCAAATAAAGGGTAACGATTGTACTGTAATAATAATTGTAATGAACTAAATTTTACATACTTTGCAAATATTAACCACGATAGAGAATTCATAGCCCTTTTGTTTTATTACAAACTCAGGTTAAAGGAATACTTGTAATGAATTTCTAAGAACTTCCCGTTAGTAAGTGATTATTCATTATTGGATTATTAATGATTGGCTTTTCTTATCTAAATCCTCTGCACTAAATCTAGGGAACAAATTCTCGCCAATAACACAAAACAATACGAGACTATCAACGCAAAGGTTTTTGGCTTTTTTTACAAATTCACTTTGGGAGAGGGAATCATTCGAACACTTCGCTGCGATGGATGTAATAAAAGCCTCTTTTGCTTTAATTTAGTACTCATTGAACAGGAGTAGTCGCAACTCTATTTTTTATCAACCCCTTATTGAATTTTCCTACTGGAGAATATTTGCAGAAACTGTCTGCTTTCACTGTGGTTACGAACTTAACTTATTTAACGGGATTCGGGCTGATTCGCTGAGCTTGCTTCGCGAAGAAACATACGCCACGAGCGCCAAAGCGCCCCTGAGATCACTCAAGCCAAACAGCTTGATTATAACTCCATACTGGAACTGGAACTAACTAAAGGGTGCACTTCTACACAGCTTTTTCTAAATTTTAAAGTGGGACGATTCGTGTTTAACCACTTGAATTGGAATGTGACGGTATGCTCGGCCAATAACAAAATTGCACAAAACTTTTTTATTAGTCAATTTAAAAGATGCACCACGATCGTGAAACGAAAACTCAAAACCATAAAAGCTTTTTAGTTGAACAAATTATTATCTTTTTAAGCACTTAGTCCTTTGTATAAATGTTTTATTATAAATAAAGTTTGTTCCCAACTAGAAAATTTTGTTAACATTCGATTTTTATTACTACGAAAAAAAGCTTAGTTTGCTTTTTATTGGGGCTAGTTTAAAGAATACGTGCCTCCAAGCAAGATTTCACCCATGGGAGTATATATTATTTTCATATTAGGCCAGACTGTCTACATTTTTAAGTATTTATTCGAATACAGCTGTCTTTTATATTTGACGAGAACACATTTTTATCATGTACATATCGATTTAATCTTAACTAAAGCTGAATATTTCGTTATTATTATACAGTGTTGGCAATTGATTTTCACAAAATGAATAATCCAACTTTTAATACTTACAAGATACTTATGTATGATTAGATTCATATTTTAGGTGTAGCTTACAAAGCACGAGATAAACGTTTAGAAGCTTGCTTAAAAGTAAAAAGTTGTAAACGTTATACAAGTACAAACAGAAAGTGCCAGGAAAACCTATACCAACTTGAAAAATGGATAATTACTATCTTAAGAGCTAAGTTTTTTTTGTTTTATGTAAACTAACCAACAAAACCACCTCAAAAAGCAAGTAAGTTTTTGAACTTACTTGGTAATTGGGTATTATTTGTTTTTTGCTTGACTTTATTGTACTATTGCCAACCACCAACTCTTACTATGCGAACCCCCGTTTTATCATTGTGTCTATGTCCGTTATTTATTAGCGTTCGGTATTTTCTCATCTTTAGATTTAATAACGTTTTTTTAAGTATCTATTAAATCAAGACAGATTGTCTATTTGAATAAGTAACCTGGGGAACTATTTAATTCTTTTACTCTAGAGAAATATAATACGAATGTGGAGAAAACCTAAAACAACTAATAATTCAATTCAGTCGGTCATATTGTAATAACTTGTTGTGTTTCTCAGGTTTCCTCTTTCTAGTTGCGTGGATTGATTTTAGTATATAAAGATAGTTGTTGCAATATTAAATTTTATTAACACTTAGTTTTGATGGTTGAAAAATGAATTGAAATTATGCTGTGTGCTGGTGATGTTCAACTGTTTATGAGATGATCCATGCATTAAACGAAAGTTATTATCAATCAGTTTACATATCAATGTTCATAAAGGAAAATTACTATTATCGTCTATAAATACAAAGATTAATTAGAAGAGAAATTATATTTACTTAAGATTAAATGGAAATACTGTGATTCAACGTATGGCAATCATGTAGTAGTTATGAATGATTTTAAATAGATCAGCAATAAACAATTGATTATTGATGCTAATTAGAACAAGTTAATAAAACGAACTAATGATTTAATGCTATAATAAGTGAACAGATGATATAGGTACGGATAGTATTAACAAACTATGAATGTTAATAACAATGAAAGAAGTAATGAAAATAATAATTATAACTACAGAAATAGTGAGTATCTAACAAACTATACAAATTCATTTTTGCACCTTTTTGATTCTAGAACAAACTAATTTCTTAAACTGATAAATTTAGATTTTACAAAAAACTTTAGAATAATACAAATCTGTCAGCAAATCACTTTAAAGATTACTCTTTTATCATAGGATAAGATACAAAATAAAATCCATCAATTATCCCACATTGTATCGGAAAAATGGAAGTATATACATTATCGTGTCATGTATGTTATTGATAAAACGTCAACGATGCCTTGTAGAGTCTAAAACTTATATTTTTGCAATTAGGGACTAGAAGATTAACGATCTAAGGTTTATTTTGATAAAAGTTTAAAGTTAATAATTTATCGGAAAACTGACAATCACAGTCAACCACGAGTATATAATGTTAAGCAGACGTTGAACCGCTTTAGTGCTTGTTTTACTAGCAGAAAACAGGTTTTACATTAAGGTACTTGCGTATATCTATTTAAGACTTTTTTTGTTGCAGACTGATGTTAGTTATAAAAAAGCGTAGCATATAGAACTTATAACGTTTACACAGAAAATACATGAATATCCCGTAAAAAAAGAGAAACGTTGGCTATAGGTATTCAAACCTTTAGCACTTTTACTTATTATATTGAGGTTCCATTTGTTTCCATTCCTAATTTTTATAATAATTTAATCATATACCGTACAAGTTATTTACAAACAGTTAAAGTTTCTACACTTACTACATGTAAAAAGTCTACCTTAAGTTTTATTACTAGTTTACCACAGAACATGGGCGGTTATGTCTTTCGAAATTTTGATAATAATTATTTCACAAAATAACTTAACAGTAATCCAAAATTATTCAAAGCAACACTTAATTGCCTGCTTTTCTTTACCTTCACAACAAAACTTTCACATTTTCAGTCTTGTCGCTAGTAGAACAAAGAACAGTTAATGTTAAACTGTAAGCTTTCTTCATTAAATAAATCTTTAAACTCATTTCCACTTTTTAATTTATTAAAGTTTTTTTTACAACCTAATCGATTGAATTATTACTAGAACAAATTCGAATCACCTATTTGTAGGTTGATTTTCGAAAAGTAAGAAGACGTTTAATTACATTCTTCTTAGAGTTGGCGATTATCAAAATTTAGTGTTTATTATAAATTCTTTGGGCAGAATTTTCTCAAAATACACTCAAATTCAATGAATATTAACAGGTGAAGTACGATACCATACAAATCGAGTTTAAGGATCTTCACAATTCAAAGGACCAGATTTCACCACTAAGTTGTTGATTGTCACATCGCATTAAATTAACCAAAGAAATTGACGAACGACTTTCAGACTGATTACAAAAACTCTTAATTTCGAATTCAAGGTTTAGTCTGTAAGATGACAAAAGCATCAGAACACCAAACTGAAATCTCGGTAGCTTTCCTTTCAACTTTATACGCAAACCAAAAACGGGACAATCCGTTGGCTGCACCGGACTTTGCTTCCGCTGAAGTCCTGAGCGCACCTACACTAAAAAATCATTTTTTACGGAGTCGGGGATATTCGTATCTCAAAATTCTAAAAAGGCCACTTATAAGATTCTTAAGGTTCTAGCCAACCACATTTTCAGTCTGGCATTATTGTAAGTAATAACAAAAATTGAACCTGATTACCTCTCATATTTTTGAACAATGCATGCTGGTACAAGATACTTGATGAAACCTGATTGTATCCGAATGAAACTCGATCTAGTTTAATTGTGCTTCATAAAACATAAAATAGTTTCAAATGCAATATATCATTTTGTTTCAATCAATCATTCTTCTCGCAAAGAAACCTGCTCATTTGTAGGTACATCTTGAATACCTATTTATTAACCGCCTGTTTTAAATAACGGCATATGGTAAATGCTTCGAAAAGGGCAAGGATTTTCCAAGTGCTTATGTCAAAAAGAATGTTCTAAATAACGGCATTTAGTAAATGCCTAGGCATATAGCAAAATCGTATAGTTTATTTTCGTCTTACTATCTGCCCCGTCAATTAGTAAATGACTAGACATATAATTATTTGCCGCATTTGACTATCTGCCTGAGACAGAAGTTTATCATTTGAATTTACTATTTAAAAGGACCTCTAGTAGCCTTAATTTAAGGCCCTTAAATATCATTAAATATGGTATCATCAAAATTATGATCTACTTTTGATTACTGCTTACACTTGCTACAAGTTAGATTGTGCTGGATATCATTCAGTTTCATCCGTAATATTAGAAATAATGTTTACAGATTTGAATAGTACCTCTTCAAATATAAAGTTTCATCTTCTACAAAATTAGTTTTCATTTAAATTTCCCAGTAGAAACCTATGCATGTCTATTTTATAAATGTAGGTTCTGCAGGGCAGAAGCTTAAATTTCGTAGTAAATCGTGAACGATGCAAAAGCATTTATTTATTTAGCTGTAATTCAAGCACGAAATCGGGAATGAGACACTTAAAACACAATTAAAACTCGAGAACTCTCTATTAGACATTTACTAAAATTTACATTTCCCTCCAGCAACAGATACAGCAGCGATACTACAACCACTTTAAGGCAATTTTCTCTAGGTTATTTTCGTCGTGAACTTTAGGTAGTAAACTTTAAGCACCTATTATATTTCTTTTTGTGAGCTTGTTGCCTGCTATCTTTTCGTGGGATCACGTTCATTGTAAATAATGTTCGAAACATTATTTCCAATGAATGTATTTTCGAAATTAGTGGTAACAGCATTTCAGTTAATACTTTTGTTAATTTTAAGAACGCCTCGATGTGTTCGTTTATTACATATTAATTATATTAAAAAATGTTTAAATTCTGATTTGATAATAACTATGTATTACAATTATGCATAACTAGTTTGTGGTATTGTCATTAATTAAATTTCATTCAAATTACAAATCTATTATGTCGTAAAGCTTAGATACATAAAAGCAATGATGTACCTAGATTAAAATAGAGTATGTCTACATAATGAATGATATTGAATAAAAAAATTAAAGCAATAAGACAAATGCTACATTGAGTTACTACTTAAAAGGCTTAAAATACATTCTAAGTAACTAAAAGAGTAACCTGACAGTCTACTAACAAATATTGCCACGATTGGAATAATTTAAATGAAATTATCCCATTATATATTAATTTAAATTATAAAATGAATTCATGGCGTACTTATCATAACGTGCACGTTGTACTACGGGAAAATGTACTATGGAAAAACTGCAGAAATGTTCACTAAACTTGTTTCTCCACTATTAATTCGAGTTTAATAATGT
Source organism: Agrypnus murinus (assembly GCA_929113105.1). Classification (NCBI taxonomy): domain Eukaryota; kingdom Metazoa; phylum Arthropoda; class Insecta; order Coleoptera; family Elateridae; genus Agrypnus; species Agrypnus murinus. Next base: position 23,567,344 of record OV816026.1, read on the forward strand.
ACTTTAAATAATTGTACTGAACAATTATTGAAAGCATAATTTCGTTCTCGGCGGAAAGCGTTAACGCTTTACTTGGGCCATAGTCCATAGTGAGTTAACGCCTGCGCCCCGTGCCGATGAAGCTCCAAGCACCATATCTGAATTCCAGCAAAGAAAAACATTTGGTTTATGACACGATTAACCAATAACAAAATGGCGAGATCTACCTCTTCAATTTAATACTAGTATCTACAATGGGTTACTACTACCCAACTAAAAAGGATACATAACGACGAAACGAATTCATTCGACTCCAAATGTATCAGAAGTAAAAGTTAGTAAAAGTTAATAGTTTACATTATATCTAATTTAGTTGTTTGTTTTATGAAATTCTGTAATGTATATCGTATTTTAAGAACTTTGGCTGTTTATTCTATGCAGCATTCATAGAAGCAAATTAATGCAAAATTGTGGGCAAAAGCACCATTGTTGTTTTACAAACCACCTATACTCTAAGCTTTGAACTCTGAGTAGGATATACTCCACGCTCCATCTCCACCCTCATGACAACCATCTTAAAAACGGTCAAAAACCAATTAAGTGCTTTGTATTACGTTTTTAGCGGTTGCTCTAAAAAATATACACATCGAGTCTTTATTGAAGAGCTTCGCATTCTATACAAAAAAATGTTGTTATAGTTTTTTTATAGAATCATCCATTTTTACGCTTTTACAGTTTTTTTTAGTAGGTACGCTATAACAGTTATTAACAATTATATAGAAACCTGATATACTAATATTTGTTCTGAAAATTCAATAACATTGCCTATTGAACCATAACGTAGAAACATTAATGGCACTCCTACTCCTTGGCACTGCTGCAATTTTGCAAGTCTGTCTGTCTACACTCTAACAAGCAGTGCTGAAGCCGCAATAGGTAATCCTTCCCTTTTTTTAGGCCGCGGCTATAGCGTTGTAATTGGTTATCCCCGTCCCAACGACACGCCATGGTATGTTTTTTAAATGTCTCTTGTAGTTGTATGCACGTGAAAGTGTCTTACCGCATACATTACACTTATGTCCTTCCATCTTAACTAATGAATGAACGGCTGCTGCTTAACGTTATTTTGATCACCCCGCGAAGCGGGGTGAGGCTGTTATAGGCTCTATCAAGAGAGCCTCTTCAGCCAGCCGTTGGCAGACCAATTATTATTAAATTAAACTTAATAATCATGAAATATAATATAAATACAAAGATTAGTTAAAGTTTCACAAGTTTTATTAATATCTTAACCTGACAATATTGTTTCGACACTTTGTGTCATAATAAAAGGTAGATAGGATTGATAAACACGTTGCTAAGGATAAATACATACAGAAAATAGGTAACTAGATACAATAAATTACAAAAACTAAATATCTAACACTTCTAATAAAGGAGAATTACTAAGCTCAGCTTGTTCATTCATTAAAGGTACTGTGCGTTTATGTCTGTATATTTCAAAAGCTTCTAAAATGTCTAATTTGTGTTTGTTGTTGCAAAAATGTGTAACCCTTGGGATACTTAGTTGTAACCCTAAGCAGTTGTAACCCTTGTCCGCACGTAACCCTTCGGCTGAAACTTATGATGTTTGGTAGCTCCCTCAGAGGCCAACGGGTTGAAGTGCTGGGCTAGATAATAATCAAGTGCACTTACCTTAATTTCGCTTCCTTACAGAAAGGGAGAGGTAATCCAAATAATATAAACACAGTTTATAGTTAATAATTAAAGACGAGTTTATTTATTATTGTTAATCAAATTAGTAAATCGGTTTATAACATTATTTCACACCGAACATAAATTATTGAAGTTTTATTACTTTCACGTAGGAAGGAGTAATATATTGAATTTAAATAAAAATTGAAAAAAGATTATAAAAACTTAAAACCGAAAGTGAGTTCCTTCTTTCTTGAGGACCTAATCAGAACTAACTTAAAGAAAAACCCTAAGTAAAAATGTAGACATTTAGAAAACAGTTTAGGTGACAAAACAAACTTAATTAAATTAACAGTGTACGTGTGTTTGATAAACTCCAAGACAAAACTTACTTTCTTTTGATTAATATTAGAAAAATGCAATTATGCACGTCTTGAAGGAAGTAGCCTTATCACATATGAAAGAATAAGCATTTTGAAAAAAATATAGAATTTCACAGTTTTCGCAAAAGGGAAATATAATGTCTATTTCCCGTGGGAAGCTAGATTTGCAATTTCTTCATATTAGATATGCAAAAACTAAATTTTAATAAATAAGTTGTACCTTGGAGTTCATTTAACCCTAAATAAATATATTATTATAAATGCAATTATTATTTGCAGAACTTTATATAATATGAACTTTAGCTAAAATAGTTTAAAAAAAATAAATATTACAAATTAATGAACTAATCATGTTAGATAATTATAATAAATCAATGTAGCCATTCGGGTGCAATACAATATGAACTTTAGCTAAAAATAGTTTAAGAATAAATGATACAAACTAATAAACCAAGTTAGCTAATTATAATAAATCAATGTAGCCGTTCGGGTACAAATGTAAGAATTTAATGTTGTTTTGAGGTGTCATTGGGTGGTTCTGTTCCAAAATGTGTTTGGCATAATTCGATTTTTCTGGATGTTTAAGTCTATAAGAGCGTATGTGTTCTTTGTATCTTATGTCGAAATTTCTAAGTGTTTGTCCAATATAAACTGAGTTACAAAAAGAACAATTCAAACGATAAATGCCGGATTTCATGATATCTTGTGTTTTGTATTTAGCATTGAATAAAAATGAAAAGGTGTTGCTGTTAGTTTTATAGGTTATTTTGTAACTGGTGGTTTTTATTATTAATTTAATAATTTAATAATAACTAGCGCGGCAACGGCAAGTGACATTTGTGGTTATTATTAGCAGCATTAATAATAATGTTGGTAATGATAACCACAATCGCTCCGTACTTGTTGTATTCTTCGATAATTTCGCATTCATGGTTCTTCTTTTGTTTTGTTATCGGCCATGCCAACATGTGAAACATGTTGACATGGGCGACAACGTTGGAATTCGAAGTTAGTTGGTATTATAATTACCGTTGTTTAATTGGATGCGGAGGCGTGGCCGTTGTTGGCAATTTGTTGTAATGCTTTATTGTTGTTGACTAATTATGACATTGTAGTTAGATTGTTGTTGGAATTAATGAAGTTGAAGTTGTTCGTCATAATTAGCAAAGTTGTTGAGATGTTGTAGTAGATGTTTGGTGTAGATGAGGATAGTAGATAGTAGAGTTGATTGATTGCAGTCGACGAATTTGTAGAATTATATAGTAGTTTAATGGATTGGTTAAAAAACAGCTCTTTTCAGAACCACCCCCGAAATATGGCTTTCGGGGGTTCTTTGTGTAGCACTAAGCAGTGAGTCGATTCCACTGTCGTTCCATTCAACAAGCCCCTGAACAATGGAGTTTGGAGGACAGCCAGGATGGGACTCAGGGTGTAAGGATTAACAGCCGCTAACAGATAGCTCAGACGAGCCAACCACGTACTCGCAGAAGTTACCCTTAGTGTTAGCGACTGTTATGGAAACAAGGAAGGTGCCCCCCTGGTGGAGGGTTGTCGGCCCTAGGCTGAAACAGCACTAGGAACCTGGATACTTCAGAACATAGCGCGGTCCACCACCCGGACTAGGAACTGGAAAGTTGGAAAAAATAGGACAGGGGTTGCCTCCTGGAACTAGGTTTTATCGACTCACCGGATAACACTACACAAACTGACCGAGCCCGGTTGCCGGCTGCAGAGTGGCCGCATGATTAACAACTCTACTAGGGTTCGCGTACCGTTCGAGATGGTAATCACACGCGTGTCCACTCTCCAGACAACAAGCACAATACTGATGAATGAACGGAGCCTCTGCTCGTATTTATTTATAACCCTCTGCTGTATGCGCTGTTATCTGCGCTCTGCTATATGCGCTCTGCTATATGCGCTTTGCTATATGCGCTCTGTTATCTGCGCTCTGCTCCCTCCGCTCTGCTATATGCGCTCTGCATCTTGCGCTTTGCACCCAGCGCCCTGCAGATGCTATATGGAATTTGTTAAATGTTTTTGGAATTGTGTATGTATTTTTCGAATTGTATAGATGCTATCATTAGAAGGTACTGTTTCGTTAATAAAAGTACTATTTTCAACGTGCTTACCTCGCTGTAACAACATCGTTTTTTACGGATTGTATGTGGGGAAAAATGTTACAAACAAATGCATGTAAACTAAATTATTTGTTTTATTTAGCAAACAGTTGAAGATTTCATCCGTAAAAAGAAATCGTAGGTTCTAACCTAAGTGTACCTGAATGCTTGTAAATGTGTGCAAGAATGCGTGTAAGTGCGTGTATAATGTTAATCTGTCACCTTGGTTTCCTGTATAAGACGCCTGATTTCATAACGGCATCCTGTGTATAACGGCATCATGTCGTCACCCATCATGTCTTATACATGACTTCAATCTCTATTTTTAACATTGCTCAGCTATTTATCGAAGCACTGAACAGTCGATTTTGTCTGATTCTATGGTTATTTATTTTAGATCTAAAGGACACCTAAAAATATATTATGTAATGAGTCACATTATTGAAATTTTGGAACAGATTAACATAATGATATTGTCAGGTGTGAAGTAGTATAAACTAAATTATTCAACTGTTTGTATTACGTCATAATGTCATAACGTCGTGTATTACGTCATTTGTATTAAGTCATAATAAGATACACATTCAGACCAGTATAACTATTACAAATAAATCAGACAGAACTCTATAACCAAAAGCAAGAAGCTAAAATATATAAATCATATATAAACAAACTCGCCTCAACCCCCAATTATCACCATCGCATTTCACCAGTCATCCTGGCGTTAGTTTGTAATTGTATTGTATGTAAGTTAATCGTGTTTTGTTTTACCGATCCCTTGCCGATGTTACACTAACCTGTAAATATGGTGTACTAATAAAAGAAACACTGTTTACTTATACAGGGTGGGGCAAAAGTCCCGCAACGGCCAAATATCTCCCGAGGGGAAGGTTTTTTAAAAAAATGTTTCAGGCAAAAGTTGTATGGCTTTGAAAGAGGAATCATTTGCATACAAAACCATCTCCCACCCCTTCACCCCCTCCTGAGGGGTGGGGGTAACTTTTAAATTTTAAATGGCCAACCCTATTTTTTTTGCTGATTAATATTCTCTAAGAAAAAACAAGAACTTTTGTCCGAAAAATTTTTTTTAAAAAGACGAATTTTGCGATTGACCCAACGAACAAACTTTGGATATTCCAAAATATTCCGACTCTTTTACGCGAAAATGACGGGGTTTTCAGAAAAATTACAAGAGGTAAAAAAGGCTTAGAATTTTGCAAAAAATCTAGGAAAAAAAAATAAACAAAAAAATTTTTGAACAATTTTTGAAAAAAAACATGATTTTTGAAAATTTTTTTGTTTATTTTTTTTTCCTAGATTTTTTGCAAAATTCTAAGCCTTTTTTACCTCTTGTAATTTTTCTGAAAACCCCGTCATTTTCGCGTAAAAGAGTCGGAATATTTTGGAATATCCAAAGTTTGTTCGTTGGGTCAATCGCGAAATTCGTCTTTTTAAAAAAAAATTTTTCGGACAAAAGTTCTTGTTTTTTCTTAGAGAATATTAATCAGCAAAAAAAAATAGGGTTGGCCATTTAAAATTTAAAAGTTACCCCCACCCCTCAGGAGGGGGTGAAGGGGTGGGAGATGGTTTTGTATGCAAATGATTCCTCTTTCAAAGCCATACAACTTTTGCCTGAAACATTTTTTTAAAAAACCTTCCCCTCGGGAGATATTTGGCCGTTGCGGGACTTTTGCCCCACCCTGTATATTATTTAGTTTTCGATTTAGAACAAATGGCCGGCTATAACTATTTATTTGACATTGAACGTCTCATTCTTACAGGGATAATACAGTTATTTCCTGATACAATCAGTGTGCATAAAATGTACTTTTTTAACAGATATTATTGATGCTATTCGTCTCAATACACGTTCTTGTATGAAATGTGGTTCTGTTTGATCTTACGTAACCCTAGTGCAATACAAAGGAATATTATAACCAAACTATATCTCTGACGCCCACAAAGACCATCTCCGACAAAGTAATATTTAAATTGCGCTGTAAGTTAACGAAATGTTTATTGGCGTGTATCAAATGTATATATTTTCTATGTATCCTTATGAAATATTTCGATTAGTTTATAGGCCAGTACTTTACGTGGTTGGTAAAATCAATAAGCTGTCTACACAAGAGTATGGAATATTGTTCTGGCCTGTAAGGCAAGTGTTGTTAATGAGAGAGAGAGAGAGAGAGAGAGAGAGAGAGAGAGGAGAGAGAGAGAGAGAGAGAGAAAGAGAGAAAGAGAAAGAGAGAGAGACAGAGAGAGAGAGAGAGAGAGAGAGAGAGAGAGAGAGAGAGAGAGAGGAGAGAGAGAGAGAGAGAGAGAGAGATAGAGAGAGAGAGAGAGACGTACGAAAAGTCACTAGATGTTTGGGTAACTAAACGATGTGACCTCTGGCCGTTTAGATTTTGAAAGATCATTGAATACGTTATGTATGGGATTATCTCCCCTGTTTATATCAATTAAATCGGTGTGTCGTTTGTGAAAGTTCCGTGCAAATAATTTAAAATAAACGCTAAATTTGAATGATCTCTGACCCTAAGAAGGAAGTCACTACATAGAACCACCACAGACTTAAATAATTATTTTTTTAAAGGAAACTACATTATTACCAAAATACTAACTCAAACCATCATGTTAAGAAAAGACTTTAATAATTTGAAAAGTGAAATAACTGTGAAGTTTAAAGATTTATTTAATGAAGCAAGTTCAGAGTTTAATATTAACTGTCCTTTGTTCTCCTAGCGGCAAGATTTAAAGTGTGAAAGTTTTTTTTAGTGGAGTTCAAAAAAGGCAAGTGTTGTTAATGCTAACATAGAATTATCATTGGAAAATGGATGAGTAAAACAATTTGGTAGCCTGAAACTTAATTATTTACATAATCAATCAAAATCATACATACTCTGCCTTACATATAGACAACCCATCTTACAAAGGAAAGCTGAATTTAAGTTTCAGATATATTGAGATGTCTAGATTTCATCTCATTGAAAACTTAGTAGACGAGATGATCGTAAACATAAAAATAATTATTTCATGCAACGGAATAAAATAAAGGATAGACATGCTAGGATGTTAGGTCTAATTAATCTAAAGGCTACATATTAAGTCACAGATAGATTTATCAATTTTTAAAATAGAAATCAAGAAGGGTAAAATCTAATGCAAACATAATCTCAATTTTTATATGTAAAAAGGCCTGATTTTTAAAAAGGATATCAATCATTTGGATTGTTTCTTGCTACTACATGTTTTATGCAACCCAAGTCACATATTAGGATGGTTTTTCCATTTGTCTGGAAGATTTAATTTTCCTGGTTAAGTTTAGGGTCTACGATCATTAACGTAGGAAGAATTTTTCTGTTTTCCATGAGACTGACTCAGTTTCGATGTTTTCGACTGAGCAATGATTAATCTAGCACACTAACTTACAAACATTTATCACCATTGTTTTAATGCAAACACTTGGAGGACTGTATGCCGGACAATTTGACTATAATTTGACCTCATTTAAGTTGATTTGAAAATGGATTTTGTATAGAAGCATTGTTGGGTGTATCATGATCGTAGAGTGGAATCTTAATTTGTTTTTTCTTTTATTGTAAAGATGCCCTTGTGTAAATTTTATATGTATCAGTTACATAGAGTAATTATGTATTCATTTTGTAAAGGATAAAGCTGGTTTTATTGAATTGTGTGTATAATTAAGCTATAATGAGATTTATTCATCGTCAATCGTTTTTGTCAATTATCTTAGTTATGGTATACTTTGGAATATGAGTGTCTTATATTGTTTTAATCGTTATTTTGCCAGCTATAGTCCTATCTTTGTAGAATTAAGATCTGTGATAATTATTATCAGCTGTGTTTGAATAGTGACGTCATATAAAACATTCGCGTGGCGGTTGTTTGGAAAAATTGACAGAATCTTCATTTGTTTCGCCAAATCATATATAAACCCCAGCTAAAATTAACAAATTCAGTCGATAAAAAGCACTTGGCGAATTCATGCTCGACTCCGGATTAAAAATCTGTAAAATAAGTGTAGTTATGTAATAATCATATGGTTGGATGTCAACAAAAGAAAATACAACAAAGTTTAAAGAATAATTCACCTGAACATTTTAAAATTAAAAGAAGATTTATTCGTGAATCAACAATTATATGGAATGGTGACCAAGTTATTTTAAAATAAATTCAAGAAGATTTATTTCCATTATCGTATTGAATAATCGATGGATTTACATTAATAAAATCATCTGACAGAATTCAAAGCAGTAGTGCCAATATAAAATAATATTGGAGAAGATTCATTTACTTTATATACAAGGTTGGTCAAAATAAAAGGTTTTGATTTGATTTTTCAATAACAAAAATTATAAAGACAATCTGGATAATTTCAGAATTAATTTTTCTAACTTAAAAGGTTTTTAAATAATTAAATTCTTATGAATAAAAGAAATTAAATTTCTTTATTAAAATTTAATTATCATAAATTAAATTTATTTGAACATTTGTAAATATTATTATTTGATTACATTGATTGAGTTAGTTTGCTCAAGCGGAGAACTGTTATAGCTCTATGTCAGGTTATTAACGACTAATTAACACAGTTGAGCAAGCTTAGGAAAGAATTTCCTATTTTACTTTACTGTTTTGTTCTGAATAATATTTCTTTTATTTTTCTTTGAATTTGATTTTCATTTATTTTCATTAATAAAATAAAGACTGTGTTTTTATTTTATCTATGTGTTTATTTGATGTGCATACAAGCATCCATTTCTTTTTCTTTTCATATTTAGAGTTTAGCTTGCTGTTGTCCTGTTTCGGAAGTCCAAGTGTCTTTATTGTAAGTTTTTTCCAGGTATAAGAATCAATAAGATTATATTATTTCAACTATTTCATGCTTTATCGAATTAAACCTGAGTTAGCCGATTGGGAAAAGGAAAAATATTGGGGTGTATTTTATTTTATTAGATATCACCGCATTTATTTTATGGGTTACCCTGATTGTGGCGCAGATTAAATATCACCTCAATACATATACCAACCCAAATAATATATTAATATCCATGTCTGCTTTGTGCATCACAAAATTCTATTAATTTAGTAATTAAAAATTCATGATCGGCTATTTTCTGTTACTGTTAAAGCGTACATACCGATTAAAGTGTACACGTTTCTAAATGGCACAACTACACTTTTATTGCTATTAAAACATCTCAAAAAGGGCATTGTTAACACTACAAAGCTAGCTTTTGCTTTAATAATATCTTTTGTAGTTGAAATTTAGTAATTTCCGCTTTTGCACTTGTTCAGCCATTGACAATAGTTTACAAAGCGGTTAAATTGTCATTTAAAATAAACTTGTTCAAAGGTATAGTAAATTGAATCTTTCCAATAGAGCTCTGAATGGAACACAAGCGTAGCAAATTGTGTTAACGTACCTAAACTAGTCGTCTAAATTGAATTAAAAAGTTTACAGCGGTAATTCCAATAATGAGCAAAGTAAAGCTTGTTAAGAGTTGCCTACACGTGTATGTGGTGCGTTCTCTTAATAGATCAAATTTTATCTAAAAATCTAAAACATAGTTGAAATTGTTTTTTATGTGCCGGTTTTAAGTTTAGAAACCTCAGACGCATTTAAAATAAAATTGTAGATAATGTTTGCTTTTTTGCCCTGTTTTTTACATGAATGTTACTTAATTAGTTTATACACTACTGTTTATATCTAAATAATTACGATCGTATAGTACCTTCAGAATAGGCTATTAATAAACTGCAATAACAAAAATGTATTTTGGACTTTGCAACCAATTTAGTTATTTGTTTAATTAGTACAAAAATGCATGAGTTTGGGACGAATAAGAAAGTTTCCGGACGACGCGTTAGCGGAGTCTGGCAATCTTATGCGTCCCAAGAACATTTTTGTATGAATTAAACATACTAATTTTTTCTCCAACTGCTTTTAACTAGTAAACTCCGTGAGAAGACTGTTTAGAGCAAACAACATAACGTTAAACTACTTTTTATTTACTGCAACATCTTAAAAAAAATTTTTGTTTCCGGTTAAAAAAGGGCAATTTTAATAGAATATAATTAAGAAATACTTACAAATGTGTAATCTTCACTCTGATTTCACTGAAAATTCGAAGAACTTTCTACAGGCGACGGACAGAGATATGCGTTAAACAAAAAGAGGTTAGGATTGGTTTTTGTTTTTGTAATGTCTTGTTTTTCTTTTTGTTTTTTTATGTCTTAAGAAATTAATTTAATATATTAATATTATCCAAGAAAAAATAAATGATTATTATTTAATTAAAAATTTCTATTTATTTCGCATTATTGGTATAAAATAAAATGTTATAAAGCACCGCGAAAAATATGATAACCATAACATTAGATCACTTTTTGTTCTAGTGGAAAAAGTGATTACTTTTTGTACAGTTGCTATGGCTAACGTGTAACAGTTCCTAAATGGCCTACTTTTTATACAAAATAATTTGATATTTCATCATTGTCATATTCGAGTGCGGTCGGGGAAAACTTATTAAAATAGCTATTTGTTTAATTAGTACCGAAAATGCATATTTTTGGAACGAATAAGAAAATTGTTGGACGACGCAGCAGTGGAGTCTGGTGTCTTATCCTATTTGATCCCAAAACATCCATTTCTTGTATGGATTACACTATACATACTACTATTTTTCCCCAACCGCTTTTAGCTAGGAATATCAGTAAATAAACTGTTTAGAATTAAACAGCATTGCGTTTAAACTACTTTTTATTTACGTTATCGAATTCTTGCTTTAATATAATTGCTATTAATATAAATAAAACATATTTACACGTATAATTTCTACCCCCATTTTATTGAAAATTCAAATAATATGCAGGATATGCATTAACGAACTACATGAAGAGAACTGGTTTTCGTGGCGTCATTGTGAGCAGCAAATAATAGAATTTTAATGGGAACATCAAATTTCTTTTTTTAGTTTTAATAAATTATTTTAATACTTTAATAAATAAAAAAAAATAAATACTTATTATTTAATTGAAAATTTCTATTTATTTCGCATTGTTGGTATATAGAAAATGTTTTAGAAGTACTTACCGCGAAAAATATTGTGTTGTGTAATATCGAATTATTTTTTGTACTATTATAAAAAATAATTACTTGTTGTATAGTTGCTGTGGTGACGTTTCCTAAATAATTTGATATTGTAGTAATTGATATATCATAATCGAGCGGTTGAAGAAAAATGCACTATCGTGGTAGACTTGAATAAAATGTAACACTGAGAATTTTTCAGAAAGTGCTTATCAAAAATGCTCATTCGCTAATATTAATTGCATTAGTGTAAAATTTTACTTTTATATAATATTAATAAGTAATATTATTACTTCTACCTTTCACGATTTTGGTTTCCACTTCGTTCCATTTTATTCCTCTTGCTTTCTGCTACCGACTTCAGTTCATCCTCTCAGTTATTTCTTGGTCTGCATTTTCTTAGAACCTTATTTTGCATGCTTACTGGGCTGCTCTAATGTTTTTTTGCAGTGTCATGATTAATAGTAATATAAGAGCGTTGTCGACTCTAGATTATTATTATACTTCTTTTATTGTGTGCGGTACTTATTTCTTTCCAAAAAAAAAGTGTTGTCCTTATCGCATGATAATTCTTTCAGGTGTCCCTACTCTCTCCCTAATTTCTTTATTCAAATTTTCGTTGCTGCTTACTCGCCCTCTTACATACTTGAAGTTCTGTTCTTGTGCTATGTCCTCCCCTCTTAAGGTTATACTGTAAGCAGTTTCTTCTTACTAATAGCATTTATTTAGTCCCTTTTATATGATGATTTTTATGTAAATCTTTATTATTTTATTATAGGTTTTGTTGCCTCTTTATTTTTTCAAGAAAAGAATAAATAATAATAAATTGTGTAGAATTTAGGTTTCTTGGGGTTTTTACAAGCTCAAATAAGAGTTGACAGAATTTGATAATTCCTTGAAAAGTAGAAAGGTTTTTTATAAACTTATTAAAAATAATTGCGTGCCATCGTAGAATACACATTATGACATTGCTATTGAAATAATAACTTAATGGTACAAGTTTTGCACTTGAAAATTTGTCATACCCTAAGGTGTTGTAGGTGCCTCACCTAATAAAAACAAATTTAGTCTAAAGGTCTTAAATTTTAAAAATCTTAAGAAACTAAAAATTTTCTATTTTTAAGATATTTTAGTGCAAGAGTTTAAACCCATTATCACACAAATATAAAACAACAGATTATTGATGCACAACAAATAGTAAAATAACTAACGACTAAAATCAAAGAAAAATTCTGAGCTAATGGATGAACGCCTTCTATACAAGTTTTAGTGGAACTACCGACTGCTACCCTAACTTAAAGTATAGTCCCAGATGACTATAGCTGTTCTGGTCTCGTTAAAGCTTTTTGTTATGATCTTATGATAGAACTTTGATTTTGTTATGAAAGATGAAGCATATTCTCACGTGGGGTTTTCAGAGGTGAAGGAAAAGAAAACACAAGGCATGAAAACAACTATATACTAACAATAAAACAATAGAATACAAAAGGGTTACACACATAGATTATACAGTGTGAGGACGTACATGTCCTCCTAACAACTAACATAATCATGAGGGTGATCGGAACCACGCTACACTAGCACTAGGTCTACAACTAAACACTAGGAAATCAGATAATCGGCACGGTATGGTGCTAGATTGTAGATATTCCTAGATTATTACAACTAAGCGTGAGAGGGCCTTGGCACAACCTCTTCATAACTAAGCAGAGCGGAAGACAGGTAATCACTACCGCATGGTAGCAGATTCTAGTCAACCCTTAGTAAATAAATTAAAAGGTACTCACCAGCTTGCTTGGAGGTGTTGCCGTGTGGAGTCATTTTCACGGACTGAATTGTAAGCTCAAAGCAAGCTGGTTATATAGTGCTCAACGCGGAAAAGATTAGCATAACAGTGGAAAGTCGTAGGATGGTGTTCCAAGTATGGAACCAAGGAAGCTCACGCTTCCTGGTTGAAGGCTCGTGGGTTAGTCACCAGTGGACTGAGTAAGAATTATTCGAATAAATAGCCGGATCGCGTGTGCAAGTAGGTTTGAGCGGAAGTGTGCTGATTTCTTTGAAGGAATGTGCAGTTGGTTGTGAATCGTAGGCGACTTGATTGCACATGAAACGAGAGCAACCTTGCAGTTGAGATTAACATATAAATAGCCAATCGTGGGTTGTGTGGCCGCAGCTGATCTCGCAGATGGTCGTATAACGTGGGAAGTTGTTGCAGACGGTTGAATAACATGGGCCGCTCTAGTAGATATGCGCAATACCTTGGCGTAATATTGCACGAACGGAATATAATTTGATTGTTGTATGAATTATTTAATTCGCGAGAATTCCGTTTGTGACAATAATATTATAATATTAATTTTGCCAGGGTGTTATTTTGTAGTTTTATTTCACATTCGATCGCAGCATGGTTCGTAAGAACTGAATTTAAAATTACAGCCCTCTAATTTTTCAATTTGACTTTAAAAAAGGTGAGTTTTGTTTTTTCTTAATAGGTAATATTATTCTGTTGAACCGTTAACTTTTTCTATTCTTTTTAAATACTTTCATCAAGGTTTAAATTCATAGAAATAAAATTTATGAAGATTTAATCAAAGATGAAAGATTTCGTGGATTTCTCTTTCATTTTTGATTTGAACGTATTTATTTGTTAAACAAAAAGGTTTAATAATAATAAATATAAATATTAATCGTAATATATATAATAATATTAATAATAATAAAAAGGAAAGTTTGAGCTTTATTTTTAAAGCCTTTAAACTCTGACAGCAAAGCTCTTTACGGTTACCTAATCTATTTCCAGTTTCTGCTTCAGTTAATTAATTCAATAGCTACTATACTTTGCAAAGTTACAACATTAATAGCACCTGTAAGTGTACCAACTGTCTAGAATAGCACACTGAATTCATAACTTGTCAGATATTTTGTGTCACTAACAACAAGCAGGTTCGCCAACTAACATTCAACTACATGACAGCGACGAGCTGATAATAAGGAAAGTTTGTTTGGTGAGTTACTGGCATACCTCACTGAAACCAGCAATTAATTTAACAAGTGCCGATGTGTGGAAATTTTCCGATTTTTCAATATTTGATTTGTTTCATTGGTTGATATATATTTATCGGTTCCAATTAATAAAAACATGCAGCATGTAGTAATAAATTGTACCGAAGATTTATATGGTAGGTATGAGCGTTTATAACTTTTTGTTGCATCTTGCTGTAAATTGTAATATTCTTTCCTAAGTTAATATTTTGTTTCAAATAAATAATAAATAGATTGGTATTACTTAAAAAAGTAATAATTACACAGGCTTGCAAAATGCAATTTTTAATTTGCTGCATAAAATTGAACTGTTTTCTAAAACTAAGTTTGGTCTGCTGAATTCACATTTACTTACCATTTTCCCTTGCCACATAAAGGATTTTCTACAATGTTGATATGAAGTATTTACTGATTTAATGGTTTCTAATTAATGTGTCGTATTAACTACACTATAAAAAGCGTGCAATAAAGACAAATAACAAGAATAAATAATTTAAATAATACGAATATACATAAGACTTTAGAATCAATCGTATTAAGTATAAAGTCTTTACGTCCATTAGCACGGGAACATCACATCTAACCTAGTAGACAAGACTTTTCTCCCTCTCCCTTTTTTTTTTCTTTTTTTCATTTTGGGCATGCTCCATTACAGGTAAGTAATACTACTTGCACGTTATTTACAATAAATTAACTATGAGCTTATACTTATATAAGTGAAGTTACTTACATTTATATTTAGCTTAGATAATAATGTAATTACTATATAATCAAATAAATCCATATACTTAACTATACTTATATATATCGTCGACTTCGAACTTTGACTAAGACAAAAAATTAAAAATGCTTATAGTGAATATGTGCATACGGTTGAACAATCTATTTTTACCGATTCAAAAACCTCCTGGTCCTTTATACAAACTAAGAGGAACAGCAGTAGGATCCCTAGCATAATGCGTAAAGATGATGCATCACTTAATACACCTCAAGGAATAGTTAATGCATTTGGTGAATATTTTTATTCTGTGTACAATATCCCAGAAGTATCATCAAACAATAATGGTCATTATGATAATGATTATTTCATTCTACTTCGTTTTTGACCAATCGCAAGGCTTTATTTTTTGGATTGCAGCGATAATTCGATAATTTTTTATTGTCCTTTTCGACTGTTTTTATCTTCGTGACAACGCTGAAAACTAGTGTCACATGTGTCCCATTTTTTACTTTCATGTCAAATACTAATCTTTATGTTAATAAGTAGATGCTGAAATAAACAACTGTATCATGAAATAATCTTACCGAATTACATGCTCGTGCTTCTGAAATTATCTGTTGTAATACTCAAGTTGATTAAAATGCAACACTCGTGTCATTTTTTGACAAATTTCCCTCCGTTGCACGTCGGGAAATTAAAACGTCAAAAAATGACACTCGTGGTTGCTAATCAACGTTCGTATTACAAATCGATAATTTCGTAGCACTCGTGTAATTACAAGTGATAATTTACACATAAACTTTCCTTCCATAAGTGTAGATCATGTGACCGAGGATAAAATAATTGCCGCAACTACAAGTTTAAAGAACAAACCTACAGCTGGTAATGATCAAATTCCTAGCTTTTTTGTCAAAGATTGTGCAGGTATTTTAGCTCGACCGCTCTCTATCATTTTTAATTTAATCCTGAAAACCTCCACTTTTCCGAAGCAATGGAAGGTTGCTAAAATTGTTCCTGTGTTTAAAAGTGGCGACATTTCTGACATAACCAATTATAGACAGATTGCTATTTTGTCAAATTTTTCCAAAATTTTAGAAATAGTTTTATTTCAACATATTTATCACAATATAAAAAATAATATATCAATATACCAACATTGGTTCGTTGAAAGACGATCTACCGTTACAAATCTAAGTTACTTTGTACACATTTCTTCGGAAGTATTGGACAATCATGGTCAGATTGATGCTATTTATACAGACTTTTCTAAAGCGTTTGAACGGATTGACCATGACATTCTACTTCAAAAACTTTGCAATTTTGGCTTTAGTGCAGCACTTACCTCCTTATTTAGATCATATCTACAAAATAGAAGGCAATATGTCACTTATAATGGGTATACATCAAATGAATATATGGTCCCTTCTGGAGTACCACAAGGCTCCAATTTAGGCCCACTCCTTTTCATAATGTTCATTAATGATATATGTAATAATATTAAATCTAAGATATTATTGTTCGCAGGTGACGTTAAGATTTTTTTACCCGTGACCTCTGAATTGGATTGTATTGCTCTTCAATCAGACTTGGATTCTATTGCCAATTGGTGCTCCTTAAATAAGCTTCATCTAAACATTAATAAGTGTAAAGTGGTATCATTTACTCGCAAGACTATTCCAATACTGTTTACCTATTCCATTAATCAAGTACCTTTGTCGCGATCAGAGCAAATTAAGGATTTAGGTATAATTTTTGATAACAAACTCACCTTTGTAGCACACGTAAATCAAGTGGTTTCTTCAGGTTACAAGATGTTGGGATTTATTATGCGAAACTGCCAACCATTTACTAATATTGATGTCTTAAAAGTATTATAGCTTTAATTCGCTCCAAACTTGAATATTGTGCATTTATCTGGAGTCCATTTTATGAGTGTTACAAAAATGATATTGAAGGTCTTCAAAGGAAATTTTTGAAGTATTTATGGTACAAGAGTTATGACGAGTATCCCACTAGAGGATTTGACCACCAAGTCCTATTAAATACATTTGGGTTCAATTCCTGTGAATGTAGAAGGATTTGTCAGGGGATAACTTTTCTGTACAAGCTAATACACTATAAAATTGATTGCTCATACATTTTAGAATTAATCAATTTTCATGTGCCGAGACTTAATAGTAGGAGAAATGTTACATTTTATTTAGCGGCTGGTAGAACTAACCTAAGCTTGAAGTCACCTGTAAACTCAATATGTAGACACTACAATAGTATAAGTAATAGTACTGACATAAATGTTGACTCTTTAAAAACTATTGTGGAAATAGCATCTAATTACTTTTAGGTGTTACAATATTTTCAAGTGCTTATTTCATTCAACTTTAAACTATATATGCAGATACTATATTTATTTATTTTTTTGTGTAATTCATTAAAATTGTTGTATTAAATATGATTTGGTAATATGTACACTTACTTCGCATGCAATTGATTTTTCTATTTATTGTATTCCCTGTAAGTAGATAGGCAACAAGAGTTCTAGCCCAAAATCCCATGTTATTTCTTATGGAGGTTCAAAACGCCGAAAACGTGACAAATGATAGTGCGCCGACTCGCGACTCGAGGTCATCCGCGGTTCATCCAGACACGCGGCAGTAATTTCATATTACCTTTTTAATAATTATCTGTTATATTAATAATAATAATAAAACATTTAATATTTATTAAAATCCCTAAAAATTAATTCCCCTTCTCTTGGTAGATGTCTCATATAAAATTATTAGATTTTAAAATACATTTTCCGCGACTCGGTCCGGCGCGCGTATTAACAAAAGTGTATATATTCTTTCTAAGTGTTAACAACAAATCAAGGTAACCTTTATCATCAGTTTTATAACTTTCTTTTCTAAATACTATTGCATAACTATTATAAATATTATTTCATCCATAGATCCGAAATATCAAATTATAGAATTATATTAGTTGAAGCGTCTGTAATATTACGTTTTCCATAAATACTAGATATAATTAATCAACTTCATTATAAATTAAGTAGAAAGCATTATATTTTTCAAGTCATTCCTTTTTATGAAAAACAGTTCGTAATAGAGTTTACTTTAAGGATACCTTATACCTACGCTTATCGAAAACAAATATAGACAAGCAGGTAACATTTTAAGAATTTTGATCTAATAAGGTACTAAACTGATTAGGAGTCCTTTACAAATTTATCAGGCTGAATGTAATTAGAAAATATATTCTATTGCTTACCAATTAGATTATTATATATGATGTTAACATATAATAAAGACACTAAAGTACTTTTACTATTATATAAAATTCGAAAAAAATGAAATGAATTGTATTGAGCAAACATGAATCGCTAGGAAAACGTTTAAAAAATCCCTTTTTCAACCTTTGCAATGTAAAAGCATGCCTTCAAAGCAATAAATAAATAATCTTTCTTTTAAAATAAATTAAAAAATAAAAAACATGTAAATATATGCTAAAATGTTTCAGATATGATTAATTAAAACATTCAAGTTTCATCACGTCTATAAGACATGTGACCCTATGACGTAAGATCATGATATTAGATATACGTTAGATAGCTTAAATATGAGAGTTTTAGAAGGATAAACTATTTAATAAAGCTATAAACGATAAAAATTATCGAAACAATTCTCAGATAGATTGGCATTTACCTGTAGAATTTGCCTGTCAGAACAAGATATTAGGCGGGTCATTAACTCAGTTGTGTATCTAGCATTCAATAATATTATAATTCTAATGCAGAAAATATATAGACTTACCCCTTTGCGTATTTGTGCCAGTACAAACTAAAACGGGAAAACAATAACTTAATCACCAAGAAGGAATATTACACTAATCATCTTTTTTAAAAATTAAAAACCGGTCATTGTCTATACAGTGCAACGTACCGCGATAAACTGAACTTATTTTCAAATATACCTTACCCTCGACGACAAAAAGGGAAACACCCTGAGGCAATATACATTCTTTTAAAAAGACACGATTTGACCTGTAAATCACTAGAAATTTGAGGTTTTATACCTGCTTCGAACCCCCAAAACAGGTGATTTTTAATGGATCTTTCTGTAAAAATTCTCCCTTTTCAAACTTCTTTAAAGGATTTTACTGTAATCAATATCATCTTAAAACTCTTTCTTGATATTTGCCACTTGATTTACAAAACAACATTTGGAGTGTATAAATTTCACATTTTAAATTATTATTTACATATGTTGATTCCGTTTATAAATGAATCGTTGCTTTGGACACCCCGTTGCATTACTTTTTACATTTATTTATGATATGCTATATAATACACCAGTCACATTGAATGCATTATTACCTGTCCAGATAAAAAATTATTAAAGCATAGCATATAACTAAGTAGGGGATATATTTAACTTTTCATTCTAATCAATTTACAACAAATTTCATAAAAGTATATTACAAGCAGCAAAGGGTAGACCAAAAAAAACTCCAGAGGGCTGACTGAAATATTTGTTAACAGAATAATGATAACAATTAATAAAACATATAGCTACTGACCACGACCTATTTGATAAGTTAACTAATTCCCAATAGTTTTCTCTCTCTAGTAATTAAGCCTTATCCACAATTAGTTTGTAACAGCTGATACACCATCCATCTTGAGATTTAATAACCTTACATTTAAAAGATTCAACATTTAAAAGTATACAAAAGCAGAATCTATTAGTCATTTCATTTCAATCTACAGCATAATAAACAGTTTCCGCATAGCATTTTAATATATGAACTGAACTGATTTATGTATCGTATTATTTAAATTCCACCTTATTACATCCAGTAACTCGGTAATTTTTCCTAGCTTTTAGCTGTTTTCTCGGCGGTACGTGTAAACGGGATATAGAACGAAATTCTAACTCTAGATTTCAGTCTCAGTGCAGCAACTGAACGAGTAACACTTATCTCTCTTCACATCCATATTTAACCTTTATAATAAAAACATGTCTTTCGCCAGCGAACTTGTTGAAGAGTTAAGGAGACTTGTCTACGACTCACAGATAGATGATGATAGTAATGCTATCCTCAGAGCCTTAAAACAATGTACCATAACAATAAGAAAACTTAATAAGGCACTAGATTCAGCGTCATCATTGGGAGCAAAGAACCATCTATTAGCCTGCTTGGCTCAAGCGAAATCTTATCGAGAGACAGTCAAAGCCTTAAAAACTGTAGGCGAGGGATATAACCAGCGAAAAGAGACAGCCTGTAGCCGAGTCAAATGGTCAGACATGAAATCAGCATTTAAGGGACGTATGCGAACTGCTGCAATAACTAACATCAGGCATATTGATCCGAAGACTTTCATGGAAGACTGTTTAGTCATTTTTCAGAGACGTATGCTGAATGCGTTGAAGAAGGATGCGGCGTTAAAGGTGAACACGGCTTTAACAGGCATGTTTGAAGTCAAAAAAGGGGATACTATTATGGAAGAAATAAAATATATAAACACTAAAAATGTAGCCATATACCGATATAGTAATTTAGCCCAATGGTTCAAGATCAATATTCAAGATCCTATCCTTAAGGATCTCGAAGAGTTTCAAGTAAGTATAGACATTGTAGAAAGTTAGAAATAAACTAACACACATATATTTCTTTATCTAGCAAAAAGATAGCGGATGGACGCTTAAATCAATCATTAACCTCCAGCTCAATATCAATAAGTATACCCAACAGCTCGGCTCATCCTATTAAATCTGAAGCTCAACATAAATCACATAATACAGCGAGTGTACTTGAGGTCCTCTACAAGCGTCCGAAGAAATTGACGAAGATACAAAACTTGTTTAAAAGTGTTTAAAATGTATATAATTTAGATAATTGTTCTCATATTTATCCTGTATTAATAAAACTCAACAAATGTTTTATTGTCTTTTATTTTATTTTTATGTTTTATTCTGTAAGTTACTACAAGTCTACGAGTAATCAACTTATGCATTGCATTCGATGACCTAGTGACGGGGAGATAGGAGTAGGTACAATCGGTTTATGTTATGCTCCCTCGTAGTCTTAACAGAGTAATTATACTATGCAGGGGTAAGCACTATCTTTTTCCTTGAGGTTATGTTTTAGTTCGAGTTTAAGCTTAAATAACTTTACTATTGACGTCATAGACCCTTTATTTTCATATAGTAGCGACAACGATCGATCTCGCCGCTAGCTCAAAAGCATCAGAACGATGTTGACAACATTGACGATGACTATCTCAGTAGCCGTCATAGAAGCTTCTGCAGGTCTCGGAAAACTCCTGCTGCTGCTGCCTCTGGTAATGCTATGAAATAAAAACGTATCAAGATGATGGAGGAACTCAAACGGATCATCTACCAGAACGTTTACTGTGAGAGGTAAAGAAATAAGAAACATATATAGAATGTATGTCGTTTATTTTGTCATCAGTGTTAAAATATCATGTTACATATAATTAGCAGTACAACAAGATCATTTTACATAGTACAAATTAAATATTTACTTATTCTATGATTTTTCTCGTTTTAAGCTCTGTGATGACTGAAATTATTTCGTTGTCGTTTTCGAGATTGCTGCTATGAGCTTTCTTTGTGGCGTACAACAATTGTAGTCGATCCACTAGTTGATCAGGCGTACTCTGATGTATCCAATTCGGTTTCATCATCTTGTTTAACTTTTTGGGAAGACTAACCTCAAAGTCTGTAATTCTGTATAAATTTGGTCTGATTACATTTTCGTATTTCCAATGTTTAACGCTTATTAGTCGACCGTTGCGCCTATAGTCTTTCTTATGAGCATTAGTAAGTGAGATTATTTTCATATAGTTGTCGATATCTTCCTCTGTTGGACTAGGAGAGCTTATTCGTTTAAGCGTTAGTAAATTAAACAGGCCGGATGTTCCATTGAAAAGGTTGTTTTTAATTAAAATATCTTTTACCTGAAACTGTACTCGCGAACAACCAAATCGCCACTCATCGATGTCGTTATATAGAGCGTACCTAGTTTTGTCTACGTTTTTGTTTTTTCCGCTAACTAATAATGCTCTATAATGGTTAGAGAATTCGTGATAATCTTTTAAGCTAGAATCGCATTCTTCTTCTTCATCATCAGCAGATGTAGCGAGAGATGATTGTTCAAGCTCTGGTGAGAGATTGATAGCAACGGTCTCCGATCGCGGTATAACACGATTATCATGAGGTTCTGCTTTATCACAGTGAAAGTAGGCTAATTTCTTACGGATAGCATTACGAGCGTTTATTACTTCATCATCATCATCGAGCCTTATTTCTTTATTTATGTCACAAGGTTCATTGGTATGCATACGTTTCAGATTCATGTCTTTAAATATTTCATTATTTCTAGGTGACGACTTATTATCAACAACTATGGTATTATGAACTGTGTTCAAATGACTTCTATAGTTATCAAGGCGTGTAAAATACTTTAAACAAATAGAACACTGAACTTTATACCCCTGGTGTATCTTCAAATGGCGAGCAAACCCTGAGCGTAAAACACTCATACAACATACGTCACACTTGCGTCGCTGGTTCATATCGACTAATAATTGATCATGAACTCCTATTTATATAACATGTTCTTCAGGTCACTCTTAATTAACCCTAGCACTACGTCTATCATCACCCGGTCAATCTTCCTTTATCATCACTAATTAACCCTGGCTAGCCGTCCTTAAGCATGAATTCACCCTTGGCACGGGTCAATGCTTCGATAAATACCTGAGAAACCCAGGTTATGAGTAATAATAATAATAATAATAATGTTTATGCGTCTGTTTCTCTAATCTACTAACTTTATCAATAGATCTCTTCGGTAGAGCTATGGAGAGCATGACGTCATCAGATGACAGTTACAAGCATTCAGGGATACATAGTTTAGAACCAGTGCATGATTCTCGTACACGAGAATTTGCAGACATTTAGGGTAGACATAATAGCGCCACATACAAATTTCTTTTTATACTCCAAATACCATCAGTATGAGATTCCTGTAATCAAAGATGGCTGCCAACAAATCACAGCGTAGTAGGCGTGATCCAAGATAGGTTAGGTTAGAACACGTGATGTTTCATTTACTAGCACGACTAAGGGCGAAGGGTGAAGCGACTAGTATGACTAAGGGTGAAGATACTAGCATGACTAAGGGTGAAGGGTGACTAGACTAGCATGGCTAAGGGTGAAGGGTGACTATATATAAAAGGTAGATCGTTATCAGCGAGAGAGTACACGAATAAAGCCGAATCTTTCCGATGGCGAACATCCTAGGTTACAGAGCTGGTAAGTAGTCATCCTATGAGAGAGAAAGAGTTTCCGCTTAGTGAAAGGAGGATCCAATCCCAGAGTTAGCGCTAAATCTAGGGAATTCCAAGATGGCTCCTTCAAATGACAAATTCAAAATGACACATGCAAAATTGTCAGATTTAATAGGTTAGGTTAGAACACGTGATGTTTTATTTAAATTATAGCAAAATTGACAGCTTTAAATTTTAGCGCTAACTCTGGGGTTGGATCCTTTCACTAAGCTGAAACTCTTTCTCTCTCTCATAGTATGACTACTTACCGGCTCTGTAGCTTAGGATGTTTGCCGTCGGAAATCTTCGGCTTTATTCGTGTACTCTCTCTCGTTGATGACGATCTACCTTTTATATAGTAACCTCCCTTCGCCCTTAGCCATGCTAGTCTCGTCATCCTTCAGCCTTAGTCATGCTAGTCTCTTCACCCTTAGTCATGCTAGTCTCATGTATAATTTAAATAAAACATCACGTGTTCTAACCTAACCTATTAAATCTGACAATTTTGCATGTGTCATTTTGAATTTGTCATTTGAAGGAGCCATCTTGGAATTCCCTAGATTTAGCGCTAACTCTGGGATTGGATCCTCCTTTCACTAAGCGGAAACTCTTTCTCTCTCATAGGATGACTACTTACCAGCTCTGTAACCTAGGATGTTCGCCATCGGAAAGATTCGGCTTTATTCGTGTACTCTCTCGCTGATAACGATCTACCTTTTATATATAGTCCACCCTTCACCCTTAGCCATGCTAGTCTCGTCACCCTTCACCCTTAGTCATGCTAGTCTCTTCACCCTTAGTCATACTAGTCGCTTCACCCTTCGCCCTTAGTCGTGCTAGTAAATGAAACATCACGTGTTCTAACCTAACCTATCTTGGATCACGCCTACTACGCTGTGATTTGTTGGCAGCCATCTTTGATTACAGGAATCTCATACTGATGGTATTTGGAGTATAAAAAGAAATTTGTATGTGGCGCTATTATGTCTACCCTGAATGTCTGCAAATTCTCGTGTACGAGAATCATGCACTGGTTCTAAACTATGTATCCCTGAATGCTTGTAACTGTCATCTGATGACGTCATGCTCTCCATAGCTCTACCGAAGAGATCTATTGATAAAGTTAGTAGATTAGAGAAACAGACGCATAAACATTATTATTATTATTATTATTACTCATAACCTGGGTTTCTCAGGTATTTATCGAAGCATTGACCCGTGCCAAGGGTGAATTCATGCTTAAGGACGGCTAGCCAGGGTTAATTAGTGATGATAAAGGAAGATTGACCGGGTGATGATAGACGTAGTGCTAGGGTTAATTAAGAGTGACCTGAAGAACATGTTATATAAATAGGAGTTCATGATCAATTATTAGTCGATATGAACCAGCGACGCAAGTGTGACGTATGTTGTATGAGTGTTTTACGCTCAGGGTTTGCTCGCCATTTGAAGATACACCAGGGGTATAAAGTTCAGTGTTCTATTTGTTTAAAGTATTTTACACGCCTTGATAACTATAGAAGTCATTTGAACACAGTTCATAATACCATAGTTGTTGATAATAAGTCGTCACCTAGAAATAATGAAATATTTAAAGACATGAATCTGAAACGTATGCATACCAATGAACCTTGTGACATAAATAAAGAAATAAGGCTCGATGATGATGATGAAGTAATAAACGCTCGTAATGCTATCCGTAAGAAATTAGCCTACTTTCACTGTGATAAAGCAGAACCTCATGATAATCGTGTTATACCGCGATCGGAGACCGTTGCTATCAATCTCTCACCAGAGCTTGAACAATCATCTCTCGCTACATCTGCTGATGATGAAGAAGAAGAATGCGATTCTAGCTTAAAAGATTATCACGAATTCTCTAACCATTATAGAGCATTATTAGTTAGCGGAAAAAACAAAAACGTAGACAAAACTAGGTACGCTCTATATAACGACATCGATGAGTGGCGATTTGGTTGTTCGCGAGTACAGTTTCAGGTAAAAGATATTTTAATTAAAAACAACCTTTTCAATGGAACATCCGGCCTGTTTAATTTACTAACGCTTAAACGAATAAGCTCTCCTAGTCCAACAGAGGAAGATATCGACAACTATATGAAAATAATCTCACTTACTAATGCTCATAAGAAAGACTATAGGCGCAACGGTCGACTAATAAGCGTTAAACATTGGAAATACGAAAATGTAATCAGACCAAATTTATACAGAATTACAGACTTTGAGGTTAGTCTTCCCAAAAAGTTAAACAAGATGATGAAACCGAATTGGATACATCAGAGTACGCCTGATCAACTAGTGGATCGACTACAATTGTTGTACGCCACAAAGAAAGCTCATAGCAGCAATCTCGAAAACGACAACGAAATAATTTCAGTCATCACAGAGCTTAAAACGAGAAAAATCATAGAATAAGTAAATATTTAATTTGTACTATGTAAAATGATCTTGTTGTACTGCTAATTATATGTAACATGATATTTTAACACTGATGACAAAATAAACGACATACATTCTATATATGTTTCTTATTTCTTTACCTCTCACAGTAAACGTTCTGGTAGATGATCCGTTTGAGTTCCTCCATCATCTTGATACGTTTTTATTTCATAGCATTACCAGAGGCAGCAGCAGCAGGAGTTTTCCGAGACCTGCAGAAGCTTCTATGACGGCTACTGAGATAGTCATCGTCAATGTTGTCAACATCGTTCTGATGCTTTTGAGCTAGCGGCGAGATCGATCGTTGTCGCTACTATATGAAAATAAAGGGTCTATGACGTCAATAGTAAAGTTATTTAAGCTTAAACTCGAACTAAAACATAACCTCAAGGAAAAAGATAGTGCTTACCCCTGCATAGTATAATTACTCTGTTAAGACTACGAGGGAGCATAACATAAACCGATTGTACCTACTCCTATCTCCCCGTCACTAGGTCATCGAATGCAATGCATAAGTTGATTACTCGTAGACTTGTAGTAACTTACAGAATAAAACATAAAAATAAAATAAAAGACAATAAAACATTTGTTGAGTTTTATTAATACAGGATAAATATGAGAACAATTATCTAAATTATATACATTTTAAACACTTTTAAACAAGTTTTGTATCTTCGTCAATTTCTTCGGACGCTTGTAGAGGACCTCAAGTACACTCGCTGTATTATGTGATTTATGTTGAGCTTCAGATTTAATAGGATGAGCCGAGCTGTTGGGTATACTTATTGATATTGAGCTGGAGGTTAATGATTGATTTAAGCGTCCATCCGCTATCTTTTTGCTAGATAAAGAAATAAGTATATGTGTGTTAGTTTATTTCTAACTTTCTACAATGTCTATACTTACTTGAAACTCTTCGAGATCCTTAAGGATAGGATCTTGAATATTGATCTTGAACCATTGGGCTAAATTACTATATCGGTATATGGCTACATTTTTAGTGTTTATATATTTTATTTCTTCCATAATAGTATCCCCTTTTTTGACTTCAAACATGCCTGTTAAAGCCGTGTTCACCTTTAACGCCGCATCCTTCTTCAACGCATTCAGCATACGTCTCTGAAAAATGACTAAACAGTCTTCCATGAAAGTCTTCGGATCAATATGCCTGATGTTAGTTATTGCAGCAGTTCGCATACGTCCCTTAAATGCTGATTTCATGTCTGACCATTTGACTCGGCTACAGGCTGTCTCTTTTCGCTGGTTATATCCCTCGCCTACAGTTTTTAAGGCTTTGACTGTCTCTCGATAAGATTTCGCTTGAGCCAAGCAGGCTAATAGATGGTTCTTTGCTCCCAATGATGACGCTGAATCTAGTGCCTTATTAAGTTTTCTTATTGTTATGGTACATTGTTTTAAGGCTCTGAGGATAGCATTACTATCATCATCTATCTGTGAGTCGTAGACAAGTCTCCTTAACTCTTCAACAAGTTCGCTGGCGAAAGACATGTTTTTATTATAAAGGTTAAATATGGATGTGAAGAGAGATAAGTGTTACTCGTTCAGTTGCTGCACTGAGACTGAAATCTAGAGTTAGAATTTCGTTCTATATCCCGTTTACACGTACCGCCGAGAAAACAGCTAAAAGCTAGGAAAAATTACCGAGTTACTGGATGTAATAAGGTGGAATTTAAATAATACGATACATAAATCAGTTCAGTTCATATATTAAAATGCTATGCGGAAACTGTTTATTATGCTGTAGATTGAAATGAAATGACTAATAGATTCTGCTTTTGTATACTTTTAAATGTTGAATCTTTTAAATGTAAGGTTATTAAATCTCAAGATGGATGGTGTATCAGCTGTTACAAACTAATTGTGGATAAGGCTTAATTACTAGAGAGAGAAAACTATTGGGAATTAGTTAACTTATCAAATAGGTCGTGGTCAGTAGCTATATGTTTTATTAATTGTTATCATTATTCTGTTAACAAATATTTCAGTCAGCCCTCTGGAGTTTTTTTTGGTCTACCCTTTGCTGCTTGTAATATACTTTTATGAAATTTGTTGTAAATTGATTAGAATGAAAAGTTAAATATATCCCCTACTTAGTTATATGCTATGCTTTAATAATTTTTTATCTGGACAGGTAATAATGCATTCAATGTGACTGGTGTATTATATAGCATATCATAAATAAATGTAAAAAGTAATGCAACGGGGTGTCCAAAGCAACGATTCATTTATAAACGGAATCAACATATGTAAATAATAATTTAAAATGTGAAATTTATACACTCCAAATGTTGTTTTGTAAATCAAGTGGCAAATATCAAGAAAGAGTTTTAAGATGATATTGATTACAGTAAAATCCTTTAAAGAAGTTTGAAAAGGGAGAATTTTTACAGAAAGATCCATTAAAAATCACCTGTTTTGGGGGTTCGAAGCAGGTATAAAACCTCAAATTTCTAGTGATTTACAGGTCAAATCGTGTCTTTTTAAAAGAATGTATATTGCCTCAGGGTGTTTCCCTTTTTGTCGTCGAGGGTAAGGTATATTTGAAAATAAGTTCAGTTTATCGCGGTACGTTGCACTGTATAGACAATGACCGGTTTTTAATTTTTAAAAAAGATGATTAGTGTAATATTCCTTCTTGGTGATTAAGTTATTGTTTTCCCGTTTTAGTTTGTACTGGCACAAATACGCAAAGGGGTAAGTCTATATATTTTCTGCATTAGAATTATAATATTATTGAATGCTAGATACACAACTGAGTTAATGACCCGCCTAATATCTTGTTCTGACAGGCAAATTCTACAGGTAAATGCCAATCTATCTGAGAATTGTTTCGATAATTTTTATCGTTTATAGCTTTATTAAATAGTTTATCCTTCTAAAACTCTCATATTTAAGCTATCTAACGTATATCTAATATCATGATCTTACGTCATAGGGTCACATGTCTTATAGACGTGATGAAACTTGAATGTTTTAATTAATCATATCTGAAACATTTTAGCATATATTTACATGTTTTTTATTTTTTAATTTATTTTAAAAGAAAGATTATTTATTTATTGCTTTGAAGGCATGCTTTTACATTGCAAAGGTTGAAAAAGGGATTTTTTAAACGTTTTCCTAGCGATTCATGTTTGCTCAATACAATTCATTTCATTTTTTTCGAATTTTATATAATAGTAAAAGTACTTTAGTGTCTTTATTATATGTTAACATCATATATAATAATCTAATTGGTAAGCAATAGAATATATTTTCTAATTACATTCAGCCTGATAAATTTGTAAAGGACTCCTAATCAGTTTAGTACCTTATTAGATCAAAATTCTTAAAATGTTACCTGCTTGTCTATATTTGTTTTCGATAAGCGTAGGTATAAGGTATCCTTAAAGTAAACTCTATTACGAACTGTTTTTCATAAAAAGGAATGACTTGAAAAATATAATGCTTTCTACTTAATTTATAATGAAGTTGATTAATTATATCTAGTATTTATGGAAAACGTAATATTACAGACGCTTCAACTAATATAATTCTATAATTTGATATTTCGGATCTATGGATGAAATAATATTTATAATAGTTATGCAATAGTATTTAGAAAAGAAAGTTATAAAACTGATGATAAAGGTTACCTTGATTTGTTGTTAACACTTAGAAAGAATATATACACTTTTGTTAATACGCGCGCCGGACCGAGTCGCGGAAAATGTATTTTAAAATCTAATAATTTTATATGAGACATCTACCAAGAGAAGGGGAATTAATTTTTAGGGATTTTAATAAATATTAAATGTTTTATTATTATTATTAATATAACAGATAATTATTAAAAAGGTAATATGAAATTACTGCCGCGTGTCTGGATGAACCGCGGATGACCTCGAGTCGCGAGTCGGCGCACTATCATTTGTCACGTTTTCGGCGTTTTGAACCTCCATAAGAAATAACATGGGATTTTGGGCTAGAACTCTTGTTGCCTATCTACTCCTGTAATTGGCTTATGCTGTTGGGTAATAAAGCTTATTATTATTATATATGTAAAATTGTAATAATAATGTGTAGTCTATAATAAATTGATAATTTGACTAATAAAAGTTTTTTTAGAATAAATTAAGTTTATAATTTATAAATCGAATATCATAAATAAACTCGTTCCTAACAATTATACAGATTTGTCATTTATTATTATATTACTTCAAAATCTATGGATCGAACAAACTTTAAAAATGCTGGTAAGTATTTATAGGTTAAGTCGTGTTTTTCTACTGGCCAATTACCACCCAAAAGTAAGATAGTATTTATTAAGGTTCTTCTTTGGCGTGTAAGGTTATTGCACTGCTATACAATACATGATCAACGTTTGTTCACCGTTTCCACATAAGCAGTCAGGACTTTCTATAATTCGAAACCTATGTAGATAAGATTTTAAGTTTCCGTGTCCACTCACTATTGTTGTAAACTTCGAGTTTACTGGAATTTTATATTTTAGTCTTCCTTTTATTGTTGGAAAAAACATTTTTGTTATTGCACCCTTATCTGATCTATCCCACTGTTGTTGCCACTCCACTTTACTTTTTAGTTGCACTTCACTTATAACTTTTGATTGTGGCATTCGGTGGTAAATTGCTGTTTCTTCCGGTAAACTGGTGGCCTCCTTAGCTAGTGCATCCGCACGTTCATTTCCTATAATTCCTATATGTGATTCTATCCACTTAAATGTGATTTGCCAATTCTTGTCTTGCATCTTTCTTAATCTCTTTCTTGTTTCTTCACTTATGTTGTTATGATTTTTTGTATTTCTTAGAGCGTCCAATGTTACCCTGCTATCCGTGTAAATTGTGGCTATTTTTTCTTCATCAGGAATGTTCTCTAATTTATTAATTTCTTCTCAAGCTTTCAGAACCGCCAAGGCTTCTGCTTGATTGTTTGTGCATGATTTACTCAGCCTATATTTTATTTCTTTTATTGATTGGCCTCGATTATAGACTACCCCTCCCAGACCTACGTTGTCTTCAATTTTACTTCCATCCGTATATATCTCTATGATTGATTTTGTCGTGTCATCTATCTCTTATATTCTAGGGATTTCGGCTGGGTGAAGCCAGTTATAATGCGGCGTCGGAGCATCGTATGTGATATTCTCCTTTTCTATACCTTTTGTTTTTCTGTATATGCTTGATAATTCTTTTAACTTAATTATTATTGGTATTTGTCCAGCAATTCCACAGGACGCGTCGTATGATAAGGTTCGATATGCTTTAGCTATCTTTATGTTTATTAACCTTTGTAACCGTTGTAACTTCTTTTAATTTGCTTTTTTCTTTAAGGCATTTTCCCAAACTGGAATGGCATATGATATTAAAGGTAGAATAGCACCCTTATAAATAGTGCTTAGTACATCATGTCGCAGACCCCAGTTTAGTTTTGCCGATCTAAATAACATATGCATTATTTTTGTACACTTGTCTGATATATATTGTATGTGGTAGTCAAAATTGAACTTACTATCTATGTATACTCCAAGATACTTAATCATTGGAACTTGTTCCAGTACTATATTGTTTAGATAAATTTCTATTTCAGGTTCGTTTACCCTTCTTTTACTAGATACCAACATAGCCTTGGACTTCCCTTCATGAAATTTCATTTTGTTGGTTTCTGTCCATTTTTCTATTTTGTACATTTCGATGTTTGCGTAATTTTCTACTTCCTTTTTATTCTTGCCCCTAGTTAGTACCAAAAGGTCATCTGCAAATGCGATAACATTTGTGTGACTTGTATATTCTAAATTTAATAGAGGGTTATACATTACGTTCCAAAGACCAGGGCCACAGCAGGAGCCCTGCGGGCAGCCCTTAGTTACTGCTCTTTCTACTTCTATTGCATTTAATTGCAATTTTGCAGTTCTATTGTTTAGGTAGCTTTCTATAAGTTTATATAAGTCTTTAGGAGTTTTAAACTCTCTAAGTGATTTAAGTATGGCCGGCCACCATGCAGTGTCGAACGCTCCTCTCACGTCAAGACTTATTATTATTATATCATTCTTTTCTTTGAGACTCGCTTCAACAAATTCTTTAACTGCCATTATAGCATCAACTGTAGAGCTTCAAACTGATTTAAGTTCAATAATTTATTAGAGAATGTAAAATGCATTACTCTTTGTATAACCAGCTTCTCCAGAACCTTACCTCCCACATTTAAGAGGCTTATATGTCGGTATTTTGTTACCTCCTCGCTGTGATCTTTGCCTGGTTTTACTATGGAAACAATTATTGATGTTTTCCAAATACTTGGAAAAATCCCTCGCTTCAAACATTCATTATATAAGAAAGTAATGAATAGGGGTAGTACTTTGTATATCAGCATTAAAATATCACTACCTGTCCCATCTTCACCAGGTCTCTTTTTACTATCTTAATTTTTTATCACGTTCTCCACTTCATATTCAGTAAATTTCTTGTCATCTGAAGTGTTAAATTCCTCTTTTACTTCTTTTCTGATCCTCCTTTGTGTTATGTTATCCGTTTCCAATTTGTCTTCGGGAATAAAGTATTGCATCATGTGTTCAGCCGTATCTTCTAAGTTAACTGTGTAAGAGCCATCGGCTTTCTTAAGGGTTGATAATATTACAGAAGGTTTTGTTTTACCTGTTTTAACTCCCTCTCCCTCTCCCTCTCCCTCTCCCTCTCCCTCTCCCTCTCCCTCTCCCTCTCCCTCTCCCTCTCCCTCTCCCTCTCCCTCTCCCTCTCCCTCTCCCTCTCTCCCTTTCTCTTTCTCCTCTCCCTCTCCCTCTCCCTCTCCCTCTCCCTCTCCCTCTCCCTCTCCCTCTCCCTCTCCCTCTCCCTCTCCCTCTCCCTCTCCCTCTCCCTCTCCCTCTCCCTCTCCCTCTCCCTCTCCCTCTCCACTCCCTCTCCCTCTCCCTCTCCCTCTCCCTCTCCCTCTCCTCTCCCTCTCCCTCTCCCTCTCCCTACTCCCTCTCCCTCTCCCTCTCCCTCTCCCTCTCCCTCTCCCTCTCCCTCTCCTCTCCCTCTCCCTCTCCCTCTCCCTCTCCTCTCTCTCCTCTCCCTCTCCCTCTCCTCTCCCCCTCTTATATTTATTTTGTAAATAAGTATAATTTCTGATAATTATCTTTTTTCGTAATAATTTGAGACCGTAATAGGCAGCATTATTGACACAAACTATAAAATAAATAAATACAGACGTGTTATATTAGTCATGTGAACTACTTACACTGCTGCCTAATTTTATCAGTGCCTTTATAATCAGCGATTTTGTAAGTTGCAGATATACTTAAGATTAGTCTAATACCAATAAATGCAATTTGTGCTAGTAGCTAGCAAAGTATTAAACTTGGTTTGCTTATTATAAATTTATTTACTTTGTAACTAATAATGAAAACAGTTTTCGATATGGCTCTGTAAACTTTTCACATCTATACAAGATAAAAAACTGTAACAATTTTAATAAGAAAAAAGGAATCTCATAGAAAGTTAAGAAAAAAATTATTAACAACATAACACAAAAAGAGTTTGGCAGCAATTATATATCACAGTATTTTCAATAAATAATACTAATAAATAATCTAATTACACGATGTTTAATAATAATTGCTTTTTCTAATTGACAGAAAGAACGATTTTCCTTGTTAAAGTACTGAAATGTAGCAAATACGTAATATAAAGATAAAGACTTTTTTTATAAAAGGGTACGTTGTTCTTGTTAAATTAATCAAAATTTAATTGCCAATTTTTTTGTATAAAACACAAAGCAACTTAGAATTTTATTACCAGACTTTTTAAATTAACTAATTACCTTTCTTATATCCACCAGTTCCTTTAAAAACGCTACCAAAGGAATTGATTAAGAAGCAGAGTAAGTATTGAAAATGGGAATTGTCGCAAAAGAAACATTTTTTGTCAAATACATTTGGGAATACAGTCGTACGCGTTTGATGTTTTAATTTAATGGCCGCAATGTAAATACTTAATATAAAATAAAACTCGTTAAAAAGTTTCAAACATACAAAAAATGTAACTTTTAAAAATAAAAAATAAACTCATTTTTTTCTACTTCTCTGAAAACTAACCAGTTTAATTCATTTTAAATCCCCACGATATCAACATTCCATGCAACTTGAGAAATGAATTGTATTAATGATCTTTACTACCTGCATCAAAAACCGTATTCCTTCCTATTATCAGGGAACAAAAACTAAAAGCAAAAGCAAACAAGGAAAATGGCAAGGGGTTTCTCTAGATGGATGGTTGCATTTCAGGGCTCAATGAACCGCATGACCGATCTTTGGTATGTTCCGTTCGGTTTTAGGACCGTACGGAAATGGAACGTCGATAGGGAAAAAATACTAAAAAATTCTGTTTCCATCTTAAATTTTCCTGTATTGCAAAAATTTGTAAACATTCTGATTCTCTGCTATTTAAATTAATTTTAAAATATTATGTATAGGTGTTTTGTAAGTTTACAGTTAAAGTTTTTAAAAGCATTTCTTAAGTCATTTTTTATTTTTGAAAACTGTACTAAAAGTAATTAAAAAATAAAGGTTATTACAAATAAAATAAAAATAAAGAGAATAATTAATAGTTTTACAAGATTTATGAAATTATAACCTGACAATAAATATTGTGAAACTTTCAATAAATCTTTATTTTACTTGATGATTCTTGAGTTCCAAAAGGCTGGAGACAGGAAATTCCATTACTATTCATTATCGTTATTGATCTGAAATGAGTAGTGAAGTCAATATTGAAAGGTAAATAAAACGCACTTACGTATTTTCCATGAGTATAATCTCATTGCAAATAAGTAAATTGAGAACTTGATGGATTTATGTAGAGTAACAGAGAAGTTCTATAGAAATTTCGATTAAGTTGGAACCGAAAACTTCCCTTTCGATAAATTTGAACCCTTTTGAAAACTTAAATCCATCTTTGAGCAAGATGAAAAATAAAGTAGCCACTTTATTTTTTATGTGTGTGTGTGTGGCTACATAGCCATGTAGCCACAGTCTATATAGACTGATAGTAATTACAATCTTTATAAAAATTACATGTATGTATTTATTTTGAATAAGAACGGTACAGTACAATACCTAAATAATATAAATAATATCATGATGGTAGCTATAAAAAGCAAAATACTTATATTTATTCAAAATATCTATAATTGATAGTTCTTTAATAGTCTTTCCAAATCAGAGAAGCCGAATTCATCCAATAGAGGAAGAGGAATGAACGGAAAAGCAAAAGGCAAAACCTTTAATGTTGTAATTTCTAATTTTTAGTAATTAAGACTAACTAAGCAATTGATATAGAGCAATTCTGAGAAAAACTGAATAGAAGGATCGATGTCAGAAATATTTATTCAGCAAAGATACATGTAAGTCAGTGCCGAAAAGTCGTGTGCCGTCCCCAAGACGTAGTTAGTATAAGCATAGGTCCTACTGAACTTTATAGCACCATAGTTGAGCACCAAATATATGCACCATACAAAAATTCAAAAACCCCACAATTGAACTCGCCAAAATATATTGAGATGTCTAGATTTCATCTCATTGAAAATTCATTAGACGATTCGATCGTAAACGTAAAAATAATTATTTCATGCAATAAAATAAAATAAAGGATAGACATGCTAGGATGTTAGGTCTATTAATCTAAAGGCTACATGTTAGGTCACAGATAGATTTATCAATTTTTAAAATAGAAATCAAGAAGGATAAAATCTCATGCAAACATAACCTCAATTTTTATATATTGTAACGAATAGTAAACCCACATATGACGTCATCAAACATTCTAGATGTATGAGTCATCAACTGTATGACTCATCAACAACACGTGCATGTATGACTCATCGACACGTCTCATCGACGTGACTCATCAACACGTCATCGAACATTCTAGATGTATGAGTCATCGTATGAAAGATATAAATTGAGTTCGCGAGTAGAAGGGAGTTAGTTAATGTTTGACCGGCATAGTGGAATGTACTCTGAATAAATAAATGTTAATAATTATTGTAATACATAAATAGTATTTATATAGATAGTCCTCATATAAATTTGTAAATACCTAGCATTTAAATAATTTGTTAAATACTTTATAGTTATAGTGTTTTTAATTAAGTGCATTGTAAATAACCTTTTCTTTATTAATAGACGATTTAAACAGCGTTTTTGTTATTTTAAAAAGAACGTTACAATATAAAAAGGTCTGATTGTAAAAAGGATATCAATCATTTAGATTGTTTCTTGATAATACATGTTATATGCAACCCAAGTCACATATTAGGATGGTTTTTCCATTTGTCTGGAAGATTTAATTTTCCTGACTAAATTCAAGTTTTACGATCATTAACGTAGGAAGGATTTTTCTGTTTTCCATGAGACTGACTCAGTTTCGGGCTTCAATTTAACTAACAATATGTAAATTAGGCCAATCTTGTAAAGACTAATCTAGCACAATAAACTTACAAACTCTTATATAATGATGAAATAAATAAAGATTATTAAAAGTTTCACAGTTTTATTAAAATATAACCTGACAATATTGTATATTATTGATTATATATATGATAATGATAATGATCCAGAGTATTTATTGTAATGAAGGTTTCGGCTTTGCTGATATGCTTCGTGTTTTACAAATATTGATTCTTATACAACATTCTTCACCATTGTTTTAATGCAAACACTTTGAGGACTGTATGCTGGACAAGTTGACTATAATTTGACTTCATTTAAGTTGATTTGAAAATGGATTTTGTATAAAGCATCGTTGGGTGTATCTGATCGTAGAGAGGAATCTTAATTTGTGTTTTTCTTTTATTGTAAAGATGTCCTTGTGTAAATATTATATGTATTAGTTATATAGTGTAATCATGTATTCATTTTGTAAAGGATGAAGCTGGATTTATTGAGTTTTGTGTATAATTAGGTCATAATGAGATTTGTTCATAGTCAATCGTTTTTGCTAATACTCTTCGTTATGATAGTCTTTGGAATATGAGTGTCTTATATTGTTTTAATCGTTATCTTACTATCTACAATCCTATCTTAAATATAATTAAGATCAGTGGTAATTATAGTCAGCTGTGTTTGAATAGTGACGTCATATAAAACATTCGCGAGGCGGTTGTTTGGAAAAATTGACAGAATTTTCATTTGTTTCCCCAAATCATATATAAACCCCAGCAAAAATTAACAAACTCAGTCGATCAAAAGCACTTGGGGAATCCACGCTCGACTCGAGCCCCAAAATCTGTAAAATATGTGTGGTTATATAACGACCATATGGTTGGATGACGACAAAAGAAAATACAAAACAACGACAAAGTTTAAAGAATAATTTACCTGGATATTTTAAAATCAAAAGAAGATTTATTTGTTATCCAACAATTATATGGAAGTGTGAACGAGTTATTTTTTTTAAATAAATTTAAGAAGATTTATTTCCATTATCGTATTGAATAATCGATGGATTTACAGTAATAATATCATCTGACAGAATTCAAAGCAGTAGTGCCAATATAATATAAAATTGGAGTGGATCTCATTTACTTTATATACAAGGTTGGTCAAATTAAAAGGTTTTGATTTAATTTTTCTATAACAAAATTATAAAGACAATCTGAATAATTTCAGAATTCATTTTTCTAACCTTAAAGGTTTTTAAATAATTAAATTTTTTGAATAAAACAAATTTAAATTTCTTTATTAAAAATTTAATTATCTTAAATTAAATTTATTTGAACATTTGTAAATATTTTTAGTTGATTACATTGATTGATGTTAGTTTGCTCAAGTGGAGAACTGTTATAGCCCTATGTCAGGTTATTAACGACTAATTAACACAATTTAGCAAACTCAGGAACGAATTTCCTATTTCACTTTATTGTTCTGTTTTTAAATAATTTTCCTTTATTTTTCTTTGAAATTGATTTTCATTTATTTTCATTAATAAAATAAAGACAGTGTTTTTAATTTATCTATGTGTTTATTTGATGGGTATACAAGCATCCATTTCTTTTTATTTTCATATTCAAAGTTTAGCTTGCTGTTGTCCAGTTACGGAAGTCCAAGTGTCTTCATTGTAAGTTCTTTTCTTCCAGGTATAAGAATCAATAAGAGTTTATTATTTTAACTATTTCATGCTCTATCGAATTAAACCTGAGTTAGCCGATTGGGAAAAGGAAAAATATTGGGGTGTATTTTATTTTATTTTATTTTATTTCAACGTAGATATTTTAGAAGTTACCCTGATTGTGGCGCAGATTAAATATCCCCTCAATATAACACAAAAACTCAGAATAAACTAAGAAACTGTAATACTTACTTCACATTAGGTGTAATTACCCGAAGCTTTTAAATAAATGACTTTTAGGTCGTAGGTGTTAATTAAAGATCTTACTGATTTTGGAAAAATGATGTGAAAGGAATAATAAATGTATTGAGTGTCACCAGATTGTAGGTAAATGATCGTAATTAAAATGGTGTTAAATTCATATCCCCTCAAGAAATGATATCGATCATTTTTTAAAAGCACTTTGTTAAACTTTATCCCTCGTTGATATCATTAACATAACACAGTACACATTTATAAAGAAAGATCTGTAAATAATATCGGCATTGAATTCAATAAAAATAATTATTATTACAAAAATGTTGTACATTTTCCTTACTTTGCAAACAACCTATATGCAAAACATTTCGTTAAATCTGAAGAGACACCGTGAAAACGTCATAACAGAAATTCGCTTTCTTGTCACAAAACAAAATAATAAGTGAATACTAAACTGTTTCAACATTCGGTTGGAACTTTGCTAATATGTAAATTTTGTTAAAAGTTTAAACAAAAACTTCGTTCTGCTCACCTGAAATGATTCTAATTTGTTGTGAACACCGAAGCAACCAAATCCAAGGTTTGTCTGGCTAATTCAATTGTCTTCGTATTAACCGTTGTTGCAGAAATTTTGTTAGTTGTCCAAAACAAGATAAATTATGGATAATGCGCTTTCCGCAGATTCTCTTTAACCAGAAAAGTCATTAGCAACATTAAACTTGTATAATAATAATAGAACTGAATCTACTTAAAGCTCCAGTAACACTTATACTACACATACTTTGCACTGGTTTAAATTTAGCGTACGAGTTTAACAATCTCAAATTGGATGGGAAAAGTTTACTAGATGTAGCAGGAAAATTCCAGTCAGAAAGGTCCACCTTCACTTAAATTTGTTCACTTCGACTACTATTTAAACTTTAAAAATACTTTAGTAAATAACCCAGAATTAGATTAATAGCCCTCAGGCAGCACGTAAAAATTCGTCGAACCATATAGGTTCAAACAATTGATAGAATTGTTTGAAGCTTCAAACGTAAATCGCCATCCGAATCTATATGCGAACGGTATAGTAAATCTCTACGGGATCCTTACTTAATTCAAATGCGTTTAACTTTCACCAACATTTAAGATCAAACGTATTTTAAATAACCAACCTGCTTGATTTATATAGCTCAATTTGTATATGGGGAAGAATTTGTTACACTTAACAAAATATCATTACTTTGAACCCATTTCTAATCACTGCAACACATTAAAATTACAAGTTCAAAGCGTATCTATTAGTTTGGTGAGTATTTTACCGTACTAAAGATTTTCGTTCGCTCCTCTTTCCCCCGGTCAAGCAACCACAAATAAAGAAGAAACATCCCTTAGCATGGATTGAACGAAGAAAGAAACATTTTCATTTACACGTTTAAGAGTCATGAGTTTTGGCCAATAATAAATGTATAAGATTTATTTGCCTCTACAATTAGATATATTTTGTGCCTAACCTAAATATGACTTTTATCAATACCCTTCCTTTTTACCTTTTTACTCCTTTCTCCTAATTAATTAAATTTGTTTCTTTGATGAATTTATAAATTATACACAAATAATCAACTCCCAGTTAAATTCAACTTGTCCCACAAGGTTATCCTAGCAATTCTTTATACCAATTCTTACTATTCTATTGAATTCTTACATAATGACAAAAATTTCTAGTATTACTGTAAATCTCTGCTTTAATTATTAAATTGTAGTTACAAAATTTTAACTAAAGCTTTAAATGCAGTGTAAACTATAAAACCAGGCAATAAACGCGAGCACAAACATTGTTAAACCACTACCCCACAATTTGCATCAAGCCACTGTTAACATGCAAACGTACACTGCAATAAACATTAACAATATTTTAGCATACTTACAAAGTTACGAGGGCTCTATTTACATTTCAATGAATTATAAATCGCTTGTAAAGCTTATTTTATTCTATGATAACTTTTGCAAACAATTTTGTTGTCATTTTAATGGAATGGCGCTTTTAGTTTTATAGTCTCCCAAATCTGACAAAATAATTGGGGTTATTATAGCAGAATGTCTATTTATGTACTTCAATAAACATAGAATCAATATAGAAAAATGAAATATAATCAAATTAAAAGATTAATTCAAAGTTTCACAATATTGTCAGGTTAAGATAAACTAATAAAACTTGTGAAACTTTGAATTAATCTTTTAATTTGATTATATTTCATGATTATGGAGTTCCACAAAGTAAGGCTGGAGACAGTAAACGCTAATATAGAAAAACATTAAAATTTATGCAAACACTTTAATCTTTTTTTTTCATTGTGATTATTATAATCACGTAGCCGCTTTGGTGTTTAGTGCAGAAATTAAACTGGACAGTATACTACATATAGTCATACATACAATGTGAAAGTAAAAAATGTCTATATTTTTTTCCTACTATTTAAAATTATTTTGAATTGCTTAAATAAAGTAACTAAAATGAATAACTAAAAAATATATTTAGAAAGAGCTTAATTAAGAAAAATCTTCAAAACTCAGAGAATAAGATAAGAGAAATGTAACTCCTCAAATCTTTCTTTCACAATTTCTCTTTCTTTTGAATCAGATGAACCACGTATTACAGATATTATGATAGAATGTTTTTCGTTTTTAAACGCACCACCACAATAAAAGTGCAAAGTTTGTTTATACTGCACAAGTAGTTATAATTCGAATTAAGTGAGGATTCCGTTGAAAGTTACCGTACGGTTACAATATATAGCAGTGGCGGCTCGTCCAGGTAGGCAGGTTAGGCAGTGCCTACCCTGGGAAAATCGAGTGCAAATCAAAAATGGTTTCAAATTTCTTCAAAAACTTTGTAAATTTTTTTTTTAATAGTAAACCAAAATAGAAAAGTTATTGTCTTTATTTTATTTACTTATTTTCTTTATACTCAGCCTGCTAGAATAAACATTCCGTCGTGTTTGTTTGCTTAAGATAGATGCAAGCGAGCGTACGTATCACTGACGCAGGTCAGGCTAGCCGAGTTTGAGACGCTGAAAGCGCCTGTGGTAGTCACTAGCTCAGCGATGTAGTGGACGGTTTCTCCTGGGCTCCAGACCCGGCTAGCTTGGGTTGGAACTATTCACTGATGTTATTTCTACCAGTGTTGGGCATCAATCAGTTAAATTCTTAATCAATTAATCAATTGATTGAAGATTTAATTGTGACATTTCAATTGAAATTAATTTAACTGCAATTAAGCTCTTAATTTCAGACTGCAACTAAATTTATATTGCAATTAAACTTAGTTTCAACTAATACGTCAATTGCAATTAAAAATCACAACTAAAATTGTTACAATTAAATACTATCTATGAAAGTTTTAATGTAAATAAAAAATATAACTATGAAGGTCATTCTAGTATTGTACTAACAGCAGATCGCATTTCAACCTTGTCCCAGACCTAAACAAACCCTAATAAATAAAAAGAGCAATTGAAATAGTTCTATATATATGTATATTGTAATATTGGGTGCACAAATAAACTTTGTAAACTATTAAAAATGTTTCACAGTTAAATTCAAATCTTTATTTATTTCATGATTATGGAGTTCCACAAAATAAGG
This sequence comes from Agrypnus murinus, assembly GCA_929113105.1. NCBI lineage: Eukaryota > Metazoa > Arthropoda > Insecta > Coleoptera > Elateridae > Agrypnus > Agrypnus murinus. The sequence continues at coordinate 23,609,215 of OV816026.1, forward strand.
CTGAATATTAAAAATGTGTTACAGTTCGGACTAAAAAAGTAAAACTGTACAAACGTACCGGAGCGATAGTTTATAGCGTTCGATATTTTAGAATCTAGTTAGTGAATAGAAGTAACTTTTACTTTTATTCTTCCTTATTGGATTTAGTTACAAACAAGTAAGTTTTTTCTTTTCAAATTAATTTTTTCCTTTTTTCATGGATTCTGATAAGGACGACTCTGGAGGGTCGTTTTATACTCAAAAAAAAGGCGTGATAAGAATGGTCGATACATTATTTACTGAAGACTATTTGAAAAAGTCCATCCAATCCGAAAAAGAAGTTATTAATGTACAACGGATGAAAAGAAAATTTTCTGATAAAGACGGTAATATACAGTATGCCCTAGGCAGATGATCATTGTCACATTTCTAGGAAATTCTATTCCTAAGACCGTTAAAATAATCTATCTCACTTTACTGTAGACAAATACATTTATCCAGTCATCCAATGTTTTCGATGTTTAAAATATGGACATACTTCCAAACTTTGTAAAGCCAAAGAGGCAAGGTGCCAAAATTGCAGTGAAAAACTTTGTCAAAACAAGCCATGCGATCCAGAACATCAATTTTGTTTAAATTGTAGTAAGGTAGACCACGGCCCAATTTCAAGAAAGTGCCCAAAGTACTTAGAACAGTATCAAATCAAACAAAGGATGGCCAATGACAATTTATCATTCAAACAAGCTGAAGCTATTGAAAACAATCCGTCCTATGCTAAAGTAACGACAAACAACAGATTTAATGTTCTAAATACTAATGAAAACTTTCCACCACTCTTTTCAAACAACACATCAAGTAATTTCATTACCTTCAAACCTAAGACTGCCAGGAAGCCCGTCTTAACTGAATTTATTTCTAAAAAACGCAAACCAGACGAACCATCTCCTACTAGCCCACCTATACATCCTCAACGGCCTAAACGAATCCCCTTTTCTCAACCAATTATTCCTAATCCTCACTCATCCAGGGAGGATTATCCGAAATCTAAAAAAAAATTATTGAAGATATTGTTGATTATGTTAATTCGATCTTTGTTAACCAAGAAGTTGCTCAGAGCCTCCCCTCTGATTTTGTTACTAATATTAAACAAAGTTTATTTTCCGTATTGGACATAGACAAAAGTTCAGATATTCAAGAAATAAGTGATAATGAGTCAACTTATTGAATCCCTAAGAATTTTACAGTGGAATTCTCATTCTATTATTAAGCAACTTCCTTCATTATGAAACTATCTTAATAAAAATGAGAGAGATATAGTGATTCTTTCAGAAACCTGGATTGAAAAAAAATTTAACTTACATAGTCAAAAAAGATAGACAAGATGGATACGGAGGTGTAGCTATTCTTGTTTCTAAAAACATTACATACAAGGAACTAACCGTTAATAGTAACTTTAATAATAAGATTGAAGTATGTACTATAATGCTGGAAAAATCAAATTTAACTATTGCTTCAATATACAACCCTTCCAAAATGAATAATATAACATCTACTGATTGGGAAAACTTATTTTCCCAGCTTCAATCACCAGTGCTCTTATGCGGAGATTTCAACTGCCATCATACTCTTTGGGGGAGTTTTTTCAACGAGAGATGTGGAAATGCACTTATCGATGCAATTGACCATCTTGATTTAATTGTTCTAAATGACGGATCTCCCACTAGAATATCTCCTCCCGGCTCTCCTCCTTCCGCTGTAGATCTTTCGATTGTATCGCCTTGCCTAGCACGCATAATAGATTGGACTGTTATCCCGGATACTATGGGATCTGACCATTTTTTTATTTCCATAAACCTATTAGGTTTCTGTAAAAAAAAAGTAAATCCAGCAACTATCTGGAATGAAAGTTGGCCTGAGTGGGTCAATTTTAAATTACACATTGAAAATTATTTTCTCACAGGTAATATCCCTGAACTTTTTACAAATTTTATAGACATATTGACAAATGCAGCAGATTATGCCATCCCAAGAAATAAACCTGCTATTATACAGCAATATCCCATTTTTCTAATAAATATCAGGTTAATTGTCATCATACTGAAAATCAATTGTTAATTGTAATGACAAATCAATTAATAATTTTAACTAACAATTAATCAATTGTGAATTGTCGGAGCAACTAACAATTAATTAATTGTTAATTGCAATTGACAATTAACAATTAATTAATTGTAATCATGCAAAATAAAAAATATTCACAATTAATTAATTTAATTGTCAATTGCAATTAACAATTAAAGTATTAATTGTCAATTGTTAATTGCCAGTAAGATTTAATTTTGCCCAACACTGATTTCTACCATATTTACGTTCTCGTGTCATCCTATTTTTTTACAAATTTACTCTTTTATAATTTTATATTCTTATCAGATAATTATTATAAACTATGCATTACTTGGAATAAAAATATTTTAGAATCATTCAAAGTATCTGGTTATAATTCGGTTTTTACAGTTTTAATGTGTTGAGAAAAATATTAAATTCATTTTCTTTATGATAGAAAATCATGGTAGTTTACAGTTAATAAAACAAAGTAGGATAGAAAATGCGACCTAATTATGTATATTCTTTAAAAAAGAAAACATCTAATGCTATATAAGAACGATAATTAAAAGAAATATAATCGTAAGTACCTTTCAGATCTATAAAAAAACATGAAAGATAATCATTATCCGAAAATGTGCATTGTATTTCCGTAACCAGCTGAGTAACTGCATCAGTAGTTCCCCTCCCTCTCCTGTACCCGTATTGAGACGTGGGTAAAAGGGATCTGGATTCAAGGTACAATTCCAGTCTAACTTTAATCATCCTTTCGAAAGTTTTTGCAAAGCAAGACAAAAGAGAAATAGGACGATATGAAGAAGAGTCGTTGGGATCTTTCTTTGGTTAACCTAACCTAAGAAAACCTAAGTGATATCCTTGAAGTGATCGATATACTTACCATGTAACTACCAATCATTATAACTTTTAAGTAAAAAGTTTTTTAGCTACTAGAGGTAGATTTTTGATCATATTGTAGATAAAACCATCTTTGCCTGGAGATGTACAACGAGAAGTTTTGATTGCAGATTCTAATTCTGCAATAGAGAAAGCAGAGGAAAATATGTCATCCTTGTTTTTGTGCATATTTTGGACATTGCATATTGTAACGTTATTTTTCAAATAATAATACAAGTGCTGTTTAAATCGTCTATTCACAAACAAATATTTATTTTTATACACTAATGAATACACTATAAATTAACGCTATGATTATAAAACATTAAAAACTATTATTTACAGACTACGAATTTCTAATACAACATTTATATTCACTATTTATTTTGTAATACACAGTTAATGACTTGCTGTTGACTGCTGACTCTTTTATCCGCAATCCGCTTTTATATCCTCATATAAACGCACCAGAAATCGCTGGAACCTTCTATGTATTCTAGAAAATGCTAGAATAAATCGCGTCTGATTTACATGCTTGTACGATGCGTCATTCTCTCGAAGGCGGCAGAACACACCACCTGTCGCTTGAAAAGGGGTTCGTTCCTTTTCTCTCTTGTTACACTGCCCCCCTCTTCAAGTCTGTTCTGTCCCAGAACAGGTTTTATGCTATGGTTCCTGTAGAACGGGTCATGACGATATCGACAGTTTTCACCTCGACTACACGTTCCATTACGGTAGAAATAACAGTCTACACTCTTCGTTGGCCTTAATGCGGGCTGTGGGTCAAAACTGCAGACGAAGATCTTGACGTCCGTACCTCTAAAGACAACTTCCAGCATGTTTCTAACGATTCTCCAATCCAGCTGGTCCCGCCCACAGCCGAGTTTGGGAACTGCCAATTTGTTAATTCCCCTGGTAAGCAACTCGATCCTCAAATTCCATAGTGCCCTCCACAAGTCGGCGTAACTCGGTTTCTGGTAGTAAAACTGCTTGGTTACCAGGTAGTAAATGGATCGGTCATGATCAGGCAAGCGTAAGGATTTACCAACAGAGGGATTTTGTTCTCGAAGTTCATTCAGCCGTCCAAATTTATTTCTAAACACTACTGCGATCCCCCTGGACATACGGAGATCCGCGGAGACACAGTGGGCAATGGAATAATTACCAGGGACCCGGAAGAGATCTTGTTGCATCTCAGTCGTGACTCCGAATCGCGCTTTTCTAGTTCCAGAGAACGCAGCCATAAATTCTCTAAAGGTTGGTTGATCATCTTCAGGCCTTACGGTATTGATAGTCACCTCAGCCTCATCTTTCCGATCCGGGACTCCGTCATTATTTCCCTCATAGTGCGCCAGACGATTGGAGTGTACCACCTTTGGTTTCCCCCTTGGCAACTTCTGGATGCGATAAATCAAGTCATTTATTCGTTTCTTCACCTGGTATGGACCCTCCCAATTTCGCTGTAACTTTGGAGAATAGCCACGACGCCTTTGCGGGTTGTATAACCAGACAAGCTCTCCAGGTTGAAACCCTCCTTCTTGGGCTCTCACATCGTACGTAGCCTTCATCCGGTCACTCGCGATTCGACTATTATTTCGGGTTCGGTCGTGAATATCCTCCAACTTCTTCTTTAAGTTGATGACATAATCATTCCCGGCTACCTCCTGCTCTATAGATGGAGACCCAAATTCCAGATCACACGGTAACCGTAACTCGCGTCCAAACATCACAGACGCTGGTGACTGACCGGTTGTTTCGTGGACCGATGCACGATAAGCCATCAGGAACAGATGCAGGTATTGGTCCCAGTCTCGTTGATGATCGGAGACGACCTTGGCCAAATATTTGCCCATTGTTCGATTCATGCGTTCTACCATTCCATCGGACTGCGGATGTAACGGTGTGGTCCGAGTCTTGCGAATGCCCAACAATCGACAGACTTCTCCAAAGAGTACAGACTCGAAATTGCGGCCTTGATCCGAATGCAGCTCCATGGGCACTCCGAAGCGACTGAAAAACTCTTTGACTAGTACGTCAGCAACAGTCGCAGCTTCCTGGTTTGGTAGGGCATATGCTTCTGGCCATTTGGTAAAATAGTCCATTGCCACTAATATGTATTTATTCCCATCGTCGGTTTCGGGAAATGGTCCGGCAATATCTATGGCTATTCTTTCCAGAGGACTACCCACATTGTACTGCCTCATAGGTGCTCTTCGTTTCCCCAAGGGTCCGTTACCAGTGGCACATAGTTCACATTTCCGGCACCACTCCTTCACGTCTTCTTTACAGTTGACCCAATAAAAACGCTCCCTAACTTTCTCCAAAGTCTTTTTCACACCGAAGTGTCCTCCTGAGGCACCGTCATGGAGATGTCGCAATACTGTGGCCACTCGGCTTCTTGGAACCACGAACTGAGACCTAATGGTGGTGCCATCTTCACTCTCCAGTACTCGCTTCAGGAGATCGTCTTCCACCTTCAAGGACTCCCATTGGGCCCAATATGCTTTGAGCGTTCTGTTGAAAGGGCTGACGGCCTCCCAGGCAGGCCTTTCTCCCACGCGCTTCCATTCCAGTACCATTTTTAGTTCGGGATCAGCCTCCTGCTGTCGTTGCAATTCTTCCGGCAACCAATTGTCGTTGACGATGGTAGTCCTTAATACTTGGCAAACCCTCTCCTCCAAACGAGAGCAATGACGGCAATCCGTTGGACGGGGTCTTCTTGAAAGAGCATCGGCATTTCGATGACTAGTGCCCGCTCAATGTTCGGTATCAAAGTCGTATCCTTGTAATCGTTCGATCCACCTTGCGACCTGGCCTTCAGGATTACGGAATTGTAGAAGCCATTTCAACGCTGCATGGTCCGTCCTCAATAAAAACTTCCGTCCGTACAAGTATTTGTAGAAGTGCTCAACGGACTTCACGACGGCCAATAGTTCTTTTCTGGTCACACAATAATTCCTTTCGGCTTTAGACAAAACCTTACTAAAATAGCCGATGACCTTTTCTTGTCCATCCTGTATCTGAGAAAGTACACCCCCAATGGCCAGATTACTTGCATCTGTGTCAAGTATGAATTTCCCTTCTGTCCGTGGATAGCTCAATATTGGTGCGGTTGTCAGGGCACGCTTCAGCTGTTGGAAAGCTGTTTCACACTCTCCGCTCCAAACATACTCGCGTCCATCTTCAGTTAGCCTTGTCAGAGGCTTCGCTATATTGGCAAACCCAGGAACGAAACGCCTATAGTAGGTACATAACCCAAGAAAACTACGAACTTGGTGTTTATCTTTCGGTGTTGGCCACTCTTGAACTGCACGAATCTTATCGGGGTCGGCTGCCACTCCATTTTGAGATACGACGTGCCCGAGATATTTCACTTCCTTTCTGAATATGTGGCACTTTTTCGGACTCAGTTTCAGATTGGCTCCACGTAGTCTTCGGAACACTTCCTCTAGATTTTTCAAATGTTCGTTGAATGATTTTCCGACTACAATCACATCATCTAGGTATACCAGGCAGGTCTTCCACGACAACCCTCTCAGGATGGTCTCCATTAGACGCTCAAAGGTGGCCGGAGCGTTACATAGACCAAAAGGCATAACTGTAAACTGCCATAGTCCGGAACCAATAGTGAACGCGGTCTTCTCCCGGTCTTCAGGTTCCATTTCAACTTGCCAATAACCGCTCTTCAAGTCCAAAGTCGAAAACCATCGTGAACCAGACAGGGTATCTAACGTGTCGTCGATGCGTGGTAAGGGATAGCTGTCTTTCTTGGTCACGTTATTGAGCTGCCGATAGTCCACACAAAATCTCGTTGACCCATCCTTCTTACTGACCAGGACCACCGGTGATGCCCATGGACTGCTGGATGGCTCGATGACCCCTTGTTCTTCCATATCAGTAATAATCTTTTCGGCTTCTGCTCGCCTTGCTATAGGTAGACGCCTCGGCTGCTGACGGACAGGCATAGAGTTGCCTGTATTGATTTTATGTTTTACTATATTTGTTCGTCCCTTCTGGCTATCGTCAAGAGCGAAGATATCTTGGTATCGGTGAACCAAACCCTGTACCTCTTTGTCTTCCGTTCTGTTAAGGTCTTCGCACGAGCTAGTAACCATACCCACTAATTTTCCACCATGGTCTTTGGGCACTGGTTTTGGAACATCAGCCATACACCTGGCTACTCGAAATACTGGCACACACTGTCCCACAAGGGTACTCTTCTTCAATGTCACCGGATCCACATTAACGTTCATAATTCTCACCGGTACTCTCTTTCCAACCTTGATCAGCGCTTTTCCCACCAGTATGCCACTATGGATATTCTTATCACAAACAGGCTCCATCATTCGCACACATCCTACCCGAAGATCTCCATCCAAACCCGCCTCGACAACCATCTCGCTTTGACCCTCTTTCAAATCCAACGTAAAACCAAATTTTCTCAGGAGGTCCATTCCCAAGATGAAGTCATCAGTGATATCGGCTACCAGCACCTCATGATCACGTTCTTCACTTCCAATGCCAATCTTCATCTTCACCACTCCGCGTGTTGGTATCACTTCACCCGTTGCTGTACGGAGTTGAGTAGTTGTGGGTAGCAACTTAATACTTGATCGTAGAACATCAGGGCGTACGATGGATTTTGTCGCCCCCGTATCAATAAGTAGTGGAACAGTTCGATTAGCAATTTTCCCATCTACGAACAAACTGCTGGTACTATTCTTTGATGTTACGGCATGGATGGTGATCTCCGGGGCATCTTCACTCAAGGTCAACGTTCGCCCCCTTTCGTCGACCTTCTTTAGTTTTCCGACGGCTGAGTTTGTTTTGGTTTAGGGCAACGGCGTCGTATGTGCCCTTGTTCGCCGCAATTCCAACAACGGGGCCCTCGAACTTCTTGAAGATTCTTCTTACGGCTCTCTTCCTTCTGAAGAACTCTCATTAACAACTCTTCTAGGCGATCTTTGGAATCTTCCTCTTCTTCTACAACAGTTCGAACTCGCCCGTGGCCTCGGGACGCTTGTTTTGCGGCTTCAAATTCTAACGCGTGAGCAAGCGCATCATCAGTTGTTCTTGGTCGCGCCAGCCTTAATGACTGCTGTGTTTCCCCATCTCTTAGTCCATCAATGAAGGTCTGCACAGCGAGTTGTCCCAGAAATGAATCGGGTGCCGTAGGGTACGCCAATCGGACAAGCCGCGCTACATCGGCTTCAAACTCCTGAAGGCTTTCTCCATTCTTCTGGACACGATTCTTTACTTGCGCGTGATAAACCTGTTGTAGATGCGCCTCTCCATATCTCATCTCCAATCTAGAAACTAACAACTGGTAATCATTTTCCTGCCCTGCTGGGATTGTTTGCAGGACGTTCAACGCGTCTCCACGCAAAGCCACAGTTAAAGAAACGGCCTTTTCCTTACGTGTCCATCCGTTGGCCCCAGCGGCCGCCTCAAATTGTTTGTAGTAGGTGGACCAAGGTATCTTTCCATCGAACGTGGGTGGTTTTACTTTTATCCCTACGGTAGGAACCTTCTCTTCTTTAAATTGTTTCTTTCCTTCATTAAACGGCCACTCAGACGTTGAGGGAAACCGTAGTTGATTCATTCTATCTTCCAACATTTCGTCGTCTTTCTTAGCTGTTGGTGGTAATTGCATTTGGGCTATTTTCTCTTCTACCATTTTTATTACCCTATCTTGTTCCGCCAATCTGCCTTCTAATAGCCCTAGCGCGCTGGCATTCTCCAAAAATTCTTCGAAAACTTTTTCTTCTAACACTTTGACATTGTCCAGCAATTCTTCTTTAAGCCTTCTAGAGCTTTCTTCGGACTTTTCTAGTAATTCTTCCTTAAGCAATCTTGTGTTTTCTAGTAAATCTTCTTTAAGCCTTCTAGAATTTTCAAAAACTTTTTGTTCCATCTTTCTAGCATTCTCTTCGGACTTTTCCAGTAGTTCTTCTTTTAGCATTCTAACATTTTCTTCTGACTTTTCCAGTAATTCCTCTTTTAACATTCTAGAATTCTCTTCAGACTTTCTAAAATTCTCTTCGGCTTTTCTAGAACTTTCTTCCATTTTACTTAACAACAAACTAGTATCAATTGCGGGTCCAGGTATTTCGAAGCGGTAATTTTCAGGATCTTCCTTCTGTTCTAAAAGCCATTCTCTTAGCCGATTTATCAAAACTTCTTTCTTTCCATTACTATCCAAGTCCCTCTCGTCCAATTCCCGTTTTAAATCTATTACTAAGAGATCTTTCAATAGTTTCATCACCATTTTAATCGTTTGTTGAAATTAATTTTAACGCTAAAAATTTATTCTCACAGCACTTTATTTAATTATTACGCGATTTTATTTATTTTAGAACACCACACCTGACAACACTGTAACGTTCTTTTTCAAATAATAATACAAGTGCTGTTTAAATCGTCTATTCACAAACAAATATTTATTTCTATACACTAATGAATACACTATAAATTAACGCTATGATTATAAAACATTAAAAACTATTATTTACAGACTACGAATTTCTAATACAACATTTATATTCACTATTTATTTTGTAATACACAGTTAATGACTTGCTGTTGACTGCTGACTCTTTTATCCGCAATCCGCTTTTATATCCTCATATAAACGCACCAGAAATCGCTGGAACCTTCTATGTATTCTAGAAAATGCTAGAATAAACCGCGTCTGATTTACATGCTTGTACGATGCGTCATTCTCTCGAAGGCGGCAGAACACACCACCTGTCGCTTGAAAAGGGGTTCGTTCCTTTTCTCTCTTGTTACAATATAAATTCATTATCAGCAAAGGGAGGAGCAATGCAATTGAATAATTTTTCAATTAAATCTTCAGTGAGAACCGTTTTATTGTTTGTGAAGCTTTTATCAGCAATTTTTTTAACGAATTTCCAAATGGTGGAAATAGAAGTATTTTTGTTTAGACTTGATATGAAGTTTCTCCAACTCGATATTTTTTTCTTTTCGAATAATAATTTAGTTTGTGCTTCGATATTTTTGTAAGCTATGAAATTTTCTATATTGGACATTTGTTTATATTTTGTAACCGCGATTTTACGTAAAGAGATCATGTGAGAGCACTTGTCATCCCACCATATTGGACAGGACTTCGAAGGTGTAAAAGGTTTACTTCTTGGGATGGCATAATCTGCTGCATTTGTCAATATGTCTATAAAATTTGTAAAAAGTTCAGGGATATTACCTGTGAGAAAATAATTTTCAATGTGTAATTTAAAATTGACCCACTCAGGCCAACTTTCATTCCAGATAGTTGCTGGATTTACTTTTTTTTTACAGAAACCTAATAGGTTTATGGAAATAGGAAAATGGTCAGATCCCATAGTATCCGGGATAACAATCCAATCTATTATGCGTGCTAGGCAAGGCGATACAATCGAAAGATCTACAGCGGAAGGAGGAGAGCCGGGAGGAGATATTCTAGTGGGAGATCCGTCATTTAGAACAATTAAATCAAGATGGTCAATTGCATCGATAAGTGCATTTCCACATCTCTCGTTGAAAAAACTCCCCCAAAGAGTATGATGGCAGTTGAAATCTCCGCATAAGAGCACTGGTGATTGAAGCTGGGAAAATAAGTTTTCCCAATCAGTAGATGTTATATTATTCATTTTGGAAGGGTTGTATATTGAAGCAATAGTTAAATTTGATTTTTCCAGCATTATAGCACATACTTCAATCTTATTATTAAAGTTACTATTAACGGTTAGTTCCTTGTATGTAATGTTTTTAGAAACAAGAATAGCTACACCTCCATATCCATCTTGTCTATCTTTTTTGACTATGTTAAACCCTTTAAGACTAGAACTGAAGTAATATTGGTTGCCTAGTTCACTGTAAATGCGTATTTCCAGCATAATATTTTTCCTGGGCGTTTCTAAAGCAATTTAACAAAGTTAATTTAAAGAATAAATATTATACAACCGAATCATTTATAAATGGCTCAATTTTGATCAAATACAATTAAAAAAAACATTTTTTGCATATTCTGTTTAGTATGGCAAAGATAATCATTCTAAACAGGATGTAATTCGATTTTTATAAAATAATTGTATATTTTATATTTTATGCTTGAAACAAAAATTTAAGATTTTTAGCTGGGTTACCAAAGCATTGCCATTGCTTTAGTTTAGCCATTGTGTAAGAGGGGGTGCTATCACTAATAAGCTACTCAAGGGTGGCGGGAAAAAATATATGCGTTCGTTCGAGTTTTTGGTAATAGAGAATTAGTTGTCTTCTCATAACAAAAAGTTGTAAATTAATAAGAAAACCAACTACTAGTAATTAATAATTATTAAGAATCAACTGTTAGTAATTAACAATTACTAAAAAATCTCTAAAATAATCTTCGATTGCGTACTTGCTGTAATACTGTAATATAAAACAATACACAAACACTGTTTATTACCCATCTATCTCTTACAAATACTGCTTGTACACAAATGTTAGGTCCTTTCCCTTTAGAAATTAAATATTCCAGTAACTACTTTCAAGATCTTATAATCCTCTGAATAATACCGTAATCAGGTATTTGCTACCTGTTAATTTATTTGACCCCTAATTGTCCGGAATTGTACCTGAAAGTGAATTACCAGATCCTTAAAGAAACACATGTTGCTACATCCTATTCAAAACTGGAAGAAATCTGCTAATGACTTAAGATTCTGAGAGGAATAACAGTTGTCCATGCAAAGAAAAGAGCACTATAGTCGGTTTGGAAGGTGGTAACTTTTTAGGGTACAATAACTAAACTGCAAATTATCACACCAGTAACTAGGCTAGAGGCCTTTCTAATATATGACCCCTAATATAATAATCCCTTTTTTTGTCCGCGGTGACATATTATATCTGTAGGGCTACGATGGCTATAAGGATATGAAATCATTAATAATATAGATTAAATAGTTGAAGGAATAAATGAAAATAATAAGAGTAAAATTAAATATATAACTATTTTACTATATAACTATTTTTAAAACATACAATGGGGAGGGGAAAAACATACAAACATACAAATAATCTTAATTACCTGAGCACTGGAGAATCTAGCTACTGGCCCACAGATCCCCACAAAATGCCAGATCTACTAGATTTTTATATTACAAAAGGAATTGATACCAAACATACAAGAATAGAGTCGTGTCTGGATTTATTTCACGACCATTCCGCAGTTGTATTAACAATTCTTGCAGAAATCGTGAAAAAAGAAAAACAACCGACACTTTACACCAAAAAACGATTGGAATATATTTAAGGAACAACTAGACTTTTTAATTGATTTAAAGATTCCCTTATGCAAATAGATGATGCACTTCATAGACTCGAGATTAAAAACCTGTAAAATAAGTGTGGTTATGTAACAACCATATGTTATATGTCACAAAGGAAGATTTTAACAAAGTGTAACAATAATTTACCTGGATATTTTAAAATTAAAGACGATTTATTTGTTGTTCTACTATTGTATGAAATTGTGAACGACTTGTTTATTAAATAAATTCAAGAAGATTTATTTCCATTATCGTGTTGACAATCGATGGATTTTCATTTTATAAAATCATCTGACAGTTAAAAGCAGTACTACCAATTTAAAATAAGATTGATGTGGATCTCGACGTACTTTATATACAAGGTTGATCAAAATAAAAGGTTTTGATTTAATTTTTCAATAACAAAAATTATAAAGACAATCTGAATAATTTCAGAATTCATATTTCTCACTTTAAAAGTTTTTAAATAATAAAATTCTTACGAATAAAACAATTTAAATTTCTTTATTAAAATTTAATTATCATAAGTTAAAATTTATTTTAACATTTGTAAATATTTTTAATTAATAACATTGATTGATGTCAGTTTGCTCAAATGGAGAACTGTTATAGCCCTATGTCAGGTTATTAACGACTAATTAACACATTTGAGCAAGCTCAGGAATGAATTTCCTATTTTAGTTTACTGTTCTGTTCTAAATATTATTTCTTTTATTTTTCTTTGAATCAAATTTTCTTTTATTTTCATTAATAAAAATAAAGACTGTATTTTCAATTTATCTATGTGTTTATTTGATGTGTATACAAGCATCCATTTCTTCTTCTTTTCACATATAGAGCTTAGCTTGCTGTTGTCCAGTTGCGGAAGTCTAAGTGTCTTGGTAGTAAGTTCTTTTCTTCCAGGTATAAGAATCAATAAGATTTTATTATTTCATTCATTTCATGCTCTATCGAATTAAACCTAAGATAGCCCATTGGGAAAAGGAAAAAATATTGGGGTATTATATATTTTTTATTTTATTAGATTTCACCGCAGATATTTTATGACGCTGTCATCGTGAGGAAAAAAAATTTTTCTATTTTATATTTTATCATTATGTCACCTCAGATATTTAATGGCACCCTGCAACGTGTGGCAATTTATATAAAATTAATCAAAAAAATCGAAAATGCCTGCGGACGAGAAACCAAGAACAAGACATCTCAATATACAGCATCAGCAGCAAAACACAAATAACTTAATCCAACCGTTTATGGCTATGTATTCACAAAATAATGACATGACAGAATTACATGAAATAGTTAAAAAATCTGAACAAATAAGCACTATCTTAAACTTATTAACAATGCTTATAAATAAAATCACGTTATGGAATGCCAATGGCTTGTCCCAGCATGTACAAGAGTTAAAAATATATCTGCAATTACATAAAATTGACATGCTATTAATTACAAAAACGCACACGACAAAGAGTCACTTCACATACCAAATTACACAGTATATGATACAAAACATCCTGATGGTACAGCACATGGTGGCAGTGCTATAATAGTAAGTAAGAAAATTAAACATCATGAAATTGATAAATATAGACATGATCATTTACAAGCAACCGCCATCGTTATAGAAGATTACCAGGGTCCGCTTATAATCTCATCTATATATTGTCCACCTAAACACAACAATAAAAGAGCACAATTTAATAACTTTTTTAAAACACTAGTAAATAGATTTATAGCCGGTGGAGATTACAACTCAAAAAACATACAATGGGGAGGGGAAAAACATACAAACATACAAATAATCTTAATTACCTGAGCACTGGAGAATCTAGCTACTGGCCCACTGATTCCCACAAAATGCCAGATCTACTAGATTTTTATATTACAAAAGGAATTGATACCAAACATACAAGAATAGAGTCGTGTCTGGATTTATTTCACGACCATTCCGCAGTTGTATTAACAATTCTTGCAGAAATCGTGAAAAAAGAAAAACAACCGACACTTTACACCAAAAAACGATTGGAATATATTTAAGGAAAAACTAGACTTTTTAATTGATTTAAAGATTCCCTTACGCAAATAGATGATGCACTTCATAGACTGATCCAAGCAATTCAAAATGCAGCTTGGCAAGCCACACCAGACCGAAATGAACCACACATGACAGAAAGTTTTCCGGTTATAGTAAAAGAAATGATTGTAAATAAACGCAAATTAAGAGAGCAATGGAGAAAAGAGAGAACGGCTGAGAACAAACGCAAACTTAATAGAGCAACCAAAGAACTAAAAGCATTGCTTCTCAAGATCAAGAATCAAGCAACCCAAGAATACCTTGGTGGATTATCAACCACAGAAGCAAGCTAACGATTACTCACTGTGGAAAGTAACTAGCAAAATAAAGAGGCCCCAACAATCTATTCCACCAATTAAAGACATCAACAGAACATGGTGTAGGAATGACAAAGAAAAATCAAATGCCTTCGCTGAACACCCCTCCGAAGTATTTAAGCCACATCAAACTAAACAAAGGACTGAAGAGGAAGAAGAAATATTATCATTCTTAGAAACACCCTTTCAAATGGATCTGCCCGTACGTAATTTCAAATTCAAGGCAGTGAAGAGAGTCATTATGAAAGAAATTAATCAAAAGAAGACTCCAGGATATGATCTCGTAACAGGGAAAGTGCTGCAAGAAATAACTGACAAATGCTTAAAAGTTATTCAGATAATATTCAACGCCATTTTGACCATTGACATTTGCGCAAACCATCCTAGTACCCAAACCCGGTAAAAACATAAACGAAATAACTTCTTACAGACCCATCAGTCTCTTACCTCTGTTATCCAAAGTACTAACAAAACTACTATTAAAAAGGCTATTACCCATAATAGAAGAAAAACATCTAATTCCTAATCACCAGCTTGGGTTCAAGAACAAACACGGTACTATTGAACAGGTGCATAGGATAGTGAATCAAATAAATAGGCATCTAGAAGGTAAAATATACTGTTCTGCTGCGTTTATTGATTATTATTCCACATCCTAAAATCATACCTAAGTAGCAGACATTTTCTTGTGAACCACCAAAGCGAGTACATGCACCTGCACTCCATAAACGCTGGAGTTCCCCAGGGGAGTGTTCTGGGTTCCATACTTTACATGCTATACACCGCCGATCTTCTGACCACCAGAGTAACTACAGTTGCGACCTTCGCAGATGATACGGCTATACTTCCGTCACATCTAAATCCAGAATCCGCATCCCAAAACTTACAAACAAACCTAAACAAAATCCAGAAATGACTAAAAACCTGGAAAATAAAAGCTAACGAAACAAAATCTACGCATGTAACTTTTACATTGCGAAAGGAGACTTGTCCTCCGGTGACACTTAATGACCACACTCTACCTTACCAGATGAGGTAAAGTATCTAGGGCTACACTTAGAATGACGGCTAAATTGGCGAAAACATATATTTATAAAAAGGAAACAATTAGGCTTGAAACTCCGGCAGATGTACTGGATAATTGGACGCAACTAACAACTCTCAGTAAAAAGCAAACTTTAATCTATAAAGCAATTTTGAAACCGGTATGGAAATACGGTATTCAACTCTGGGGGACAGCTAGTTCACCAGATATCGAAATTTTGCAAAGGTTTCAAAATATGGTCCTTAGAATGATTGTTAATGCATCATGGTAAGTACCAAACTTTGTCATCGAGCAAGACCTGCAAGTCCCTTCTATCAGCGAAGAACACAAGAAATATTGTGTTACATATCAAAGCAGACTGGAAGAGCATCCCAATGAACTGGCAAACAAATTAATAAATTCTGTTGGTGAAGTGAGGCGATTAAAATGCTTTATAAACCGATGGACTTCACTAGTAGATTTAATTAGGATAAAACTAATAGAATATTTTTAACTAACTCTTTCTAATTTATAATGTCATATAATTAAACAATTTATATAATTAATAGGAAAGGGGAGAAAAGGGAAGGATTATCGGATCAATCCCTGCATGTCATATATTGTAACATAAAATTTCCCGAATGCTCTGAAATCGAAAGATTGTAAATATCAAATTTAAAATAAAAAAATATATTATCCTGATCGAAATTCTCCATGCCCACGAAGTTCTAAATTAACAAACAGTTAAATAGCACATACACGGTGACTCCCCGACGACGTCGGCGAAAACGTCGTCGACGACGTCGGGGACAAGGTCGAAATAATGAGGTAATGTTTACATTTACTGTAATTTAATGCATGACTGTGTATAATAAAATTATTAATATCGTATTTCTTTTAAGACATCAAAATGAAAGAAAGTAGTTTTGAGCATAATAAAATGCGTACTGAATTTCTTTCTTTAAAGTATTTCGAAATAGCTTATGCAATTAACAAAACTTTTCATAAGCGGAATAATATTGATATCCATCGATAGAATTACAAGTAACCCTTTATTATAAAACGAAAACTCTTTGTTTTTTTTATTAATCTCATTCTTAATTTAGTTTAAAAATGGATATAATTAACGCAGGATTTAGGATTCTGAGTTTTGGTTCGCAAATAAGGATTTCCTATAAAGGACGACTTTTGATAAAATTTGGTAGTGATAATCGTCGGAAAAATATCATGTTTAAAAATGTAATGGTTTCACCGTCGCTTCCTTTTCCGTGTAGTTTTAAAATTTTATGCTGATGGTACATAACCTTATAATAAAAATCCTTCGGCTCATTTTGTCGCAATTCTTTTAACAAGGACATGTGTGAATATTGTTTGCGATCTAAAAACCATATTTTCTTTTTTTTCGTGGTGTTTCAGTTTCTTCTTCTTCGAAGCACAAGGCAACTGCCACACCAACTGCAATTTTTTTTCTCAAAGATAATTTATAAAAATCCATCTTATCACTTGAAAGTGTCACAGCATATTGAATTCATAATGTTTTCTTAAAAAGTATAATAAAGAAAGCATATATTTTTTAGTAATCCCAGATGTATATGTTTATTTTGCCTAATAATAATTTACAGTTGACAAGGGTTTTATTTTCACAGTTGTAAACAGTTGTTTGTAAACAAATGTAATAAAAATGAAATAATTCAAGTAAACCCGAAAAAGATAGATATAGTATAAGGTTATGTACCATCAGCATAAAATTTTAAAACTACACGGAAAAGGAAGCGACGGTGAAACCATTACATTTTTAAACATGATATTTTTCCGACGATTATCACTACCAAATTTTATCAAAAGTCCTTTATAGGAAATCATTATTTGCGCACCAGAATCCTAAATCCTGCGTTAATTATATCCATTTTTAAACTAAATTAAGAATGAGATTAATAAAAAAAACAAAGAGTTTTCGTTTTATAATAAAGGGTTACTTGTAATTCTATCGATGGATATCAATATTATTCCGCTTATGAAAAGTTTTGTTAATTGCATAAGCTATTTCGAAATACTTTAAAGAAATTCAGTACGCATTTTATTATGCTCAAAACTACTTTCTTTCATTTTGATGGCTTAAAAGAAATACGATATTCATAATTTTATTATTCACAGTCATGCATTAAATTACAGTAAATGTAAACATTACCTCATTATTTCGACCTTGTCCCCGACGTCGTCGACGACGTTTTCGCCGACGTCGTCGGGGAGACACCGTGAGTGGTGCCCATTAGGCTTAGTTCGGCCAAATCTCCAGGAATCACATCGGTGCATAGCTGTTATTATCAGTTAATTGTTCACTAATATGTTTAATGCTAGTTAGGTTAATTCTTATGCATTTTCTGTTACATCTAAAAAAGTAAAAATTCTAATAAAATGAAAAGATTAATAAAAACTATTATATGAAGTTTATTCCTCATCAGAATGTAGAAATCGTGCATTAGGATCGCAGAAGACGTTGATGGTGGTTTTCTGGAACCCTGATATGCTTTTGCATTGATATATTGGTGACAAACCGTATGAATACATTAGCGACGCAAGCTGCAATATAATATCATCATTAATAGTGCTACTGGTTACCAGATGACGCCTAGTGTTTACAAATTTAGAAATTTTAAAAGAATATTTATTTTAAGTTGCTTTGTAACACTTATTAGTAAATATATAACAGAAGATTCATAAAAGATAACGTAAAAATTATCATTAAGAACATTAATAGGAAAATAACGGATGCAGGTGTTTTCAGGAAATTAAACAACACTTACTAATTTATTAATAATAATGCTACTGGTTACTAGAATGCGCGCAGTTCTACAGATTTCATGCAAATTTTTATAAACATTTATAGTTGAATTTTATCAAGTTATAAACTATTTTAAGATGTTTATGTGACAATTATTAATAAATATGTGACAGAAAATGCATTACAATTAACGTAACAAATAACAATTATCATTAACAACATTACTAAGAGCAGTAAAATAACTGCTGCTCAATTTCCTGGAAACAAACTTGCATATGATTGTTACATTAATTTTTATGCATTTTGTATTAGATGTTTATTAACAATTTGTTATAAAACAAATTAAAATAGATACAATCCTATCCTCAAAATCAATACATAAATTTCATTTAAAAAATTTAGGTTGCTATAGAAATCTTGAGTGCAAAGCAAACAAAAGGAAAGAAAACTCCACGTCACTATCATCTATCGAAACTTTATGACACGTTCAAGATAGAACAGAAGTCAGTGGTCATCAAGAGAAGATTGGGAAATAATGGCAATATTATCTATGTGACACCATACGAAAACATGTTTCGAATATTGTATTCGGCACATATTTCACTGGGCCATGGTGCTAAGGATAACATAATTTTTGCTTTAAATCAGATCAAACGATCAAGTTGATTTGATCGATTAACGGTCAAGTCAGGATAGAGAATACAAATGATTACTAAAGTTATTTGCCTATGTCCTTTGAAATCAAAAGCTCTTTAAGTAGCTATGTTTTTGAAAGTCCTCCTTGAATTTGGATCTCCAGCCATACTACAAAACTGACAATGGCCGCGAATTTGCAAACTATGAGTATATAATTGTTGAATTAATAAAACTGTGGCATGAGCTGAAAATTATTCATGGCCAACCGCAACATGTTACCAGGGGCGACTCGTGGCCATTTTCTCTGGGTAGGCAGAATTACAAATGCACAATTTATGATATAATCGTCAAAATTGCAATTCGCAAATAAATTAAATACCACTATGGTGCTAAAAAGTACTATCAGCAAAATAAGAACAATATTTCTCAAAAAATAATTATGTATTATATACATCAAGAAATAAGAAAATGCTGAAAAAAACGAAAGACGTAGTACCAATAAGCAAAATAAACAATACATCTCATAACAAATAAATCAAAAGTGAGCAAGCTGCAATGCCAGAGAGCACGAGAAAATAAATTTTATTTCATACTGTGTCACATTTGTCAGTTTTACGTCAAACTTTTCAGTCCAGAACATGCGATTTAACAGTCTAGTATGACTGTAAATACTATTATGTAATTAGGAGATTAAGCGATACTTTAAATCCGAGAAGATGTATTATAATGCCGAGGCGCCAGCCGAGAAGCTTTAAAGAAGCTTGATCTCCGTATTGCATAAGTTGTTTTATTCGTAGAGTCGTAGACGAGCCTG
The DNA here is from genome assembly GCA_929113105.1 of Agrypnus murinus. Lineage (NCBI taxonomy): Eukaryota > Metazoa > Arthropoda > Insecta > Coleoptera > Elateridae > Agrypnus > Agrypnus murinus. The sequence goes on from OV816026.1 coordinate 23,629,149, forward strand.
TCACCTGCTGGAGCCAGTAAAACCAGTTACCTTGCGTGTATTGTTATATATTTTATTTGTTATTCATTTGTAAATAAATGAAAACACCTCAGATACATTTTCAAATTTCGATTACAAAAAATTCGCAATAAATTTGTGGTAAGCTTTGAAAACGTTACCATGATTGCATGTTGTTTATTTCACGATTTATTTATTTTCACAATTTTGATGAAAATGAATGTGCCCGAAGCAATTATTAAGGAAGCCACCAGCGTAGCTTCAAGTTTATTGCCAGAAAAGTCATCTTCAAGATACGAGCGTGAATATATTATTACGGGAAATAACAGTTGTACCATGATTTTTAACGTTTATGATGCAAATAAAACAAAATTTTCTAATGTAAATAATGCTACTAACTTGTAAAACTGACAGTTAATCTGTAAAGATTTTACAAGTTAGTAGCTTGTAAAAATAAACTTTCTTTATTAATATGGTGTTTTGATAAATTGACGTTTACAAATGAGTAACAAATAAAATTTTTTATTTCATTTCGTATTTCAAACAATTGTTTATATACTACAATTAGTAAAATAAAGTATAACTTGATCTCCGTTGTCAATGACACCGGAGTTCAAGACGTTCTTGATCTCCGTTGTTGGCAACGCAAAAATCATTTGATGTTGCATAACAGCCACGCGTGACATGCTGCTTTTTATCTCCTTGGTTACGCGTATGATGACAGACAAGGCAACTTGCTTCATTATACAATAAATTCGGATGAATTTTAAAAGGGAGAAATTAGGATTGAAATACGAAATAAAATAAAACAACTTATGCAATACGGCGATCAAGCTTCTTTAAATCCTCGAAGATGTTATAACGCCTCGGCTGGCGCCTTAAGTATCGCTTAATCTCCTAATTACATAATAGTATTTACAGTCATACTAGACTGTTAAATCGCATGTTCTGGACTGAAAAGTTTGACGTAAAACTGACAAATGTGACACAGTATGAAATAAAATTTATTTTCTCGTGCTCTCTGGCATTGCAGCTTGCTCACTTTTGATTTATTTGTTATGAGATGTATTGTTTATTTTGCTTATTGGTACTACGTCTTTCGTTTTTTTCAGCATTTTCTTATTTCTTGATGTATATAATACATAATTATTTTTTGAGAAATATTGTTCTTATTTTGCTGATAGTACTTTTTAGCACCATAGTGGTATTTAATTTATTTGCGAATTGCAATTTTGACGATTATATCATAAATTGTGCATTTGTAATTCTGCCTACCCAGAGAAAATGGCCACGAGTCGCCCCTGATATATAGCCATGCTCTTCAATCATGTTATGGAAAATATAACCCGTATTAAAATATTTAACAGACAGACTTCATGCAAATTTTAGAAATCCTGTTCTATAAGTGACACAACCCCACGTTTTGAAATAAATGGGGGGAAAACATTTTCTTAATATAAATGAAACTAGTCAATTAGGACTAACGTGCACACTAAAATACTTTAAACATAAAAAGGATATAGTGAAATCCTACATTTCATTGTAAAAATTAGTCGTTATTGATACATTTAACGATCTGGGGATCGTTAACACTGTTTAAGACTTAATGAAGTTTTGGTGCTTTTTCAAAGTCAAAATTTATCTGAAACAGACAGAAAAGTGGTATTTATGAGTATGCAAGTGTATAACTACAGAGATTAGTACAGAAATTTCTGTTTCATTATAAGAAGATATGTTGTTTGTGTAGTACCATTGAGTAACATTCAAGTTTAATATTTTTAACGCTTTTTAAAGATGTTTTATTAGAAATTAGCAAAGTAGCATCTTGATCACATACTTGATGCAAATTATCATATAAAGATTGGTTCATTTTGATATAATATGTGAAAAACTTTTGTAACGTGCAGTAGTTTTATGTAATTTGGTGTAATAATGTAATCTTGTTTATTGTTTCCAACCTTACTTTGTAGAACTCCATAATCATGAAATAAATAAAGATAAAGTTTCACAGTTTTATTAAAATATAACCTGACAATATTGTTTCGACAGCTATGCTGTCATTATCAAAGGTAATATAATTATAAACAAACATGTCGCTAAGGTAGATTCAAAAATAGGTAACTAGATAAAATAATAATAATAATCAGAATTAAATATCTAATACTTCCAGTAACGGCGAATTACTGAGCTCTAGTTGTTCTTTCATTAAAGGTACCCTGAGTTTGTGTTTGTATATCTCAAAGGCTTCTAGAATGTCTAATTTGCGTTTGTTATTACAAAAATGTAGGAATTTAATATTATTTTGAGGAGTCATTGTGTGATTTTGTTCTAAAAAGTTTTTGGCACGTACGTCATTACAAAAATAAACATCCTGAAAAATATAATTATGCCAAACACCTTTTAGAACAAAATCACACAATGACTCCTCAAAATAATATTAAGTTCCTACATTTTTGTAATAACAAACGCAAATTAGACATTTTAGAAGCCTTTGAGATATACAAACACAAACTAACCTTTAGCTTTACCAAAATGATACCTTTGAAATGAAAATGAAATTGTACCTTTACTGAATGAACAACTTGAGCTCAGTAATTCTCCGTTACTGGAAGTATTAGATATTTAATTCTGATTATTATTATTATTTTTATCTAGTTACCTATTTTTGTATCTACCTTAGCGACGTGTTTGTTTATAATTATATTACCTTTGATAATGACAGCATAGCTGTCGAAACAATATTGTCAAGTTATATTTTAATAAGACTGTGAAACTTTTACTAATCTTTATTTATTTCATAATAATGTAATAATTAATTGATATTGCAATACAAGCAAATAATTATATTCTATATGCAGTGGCGGATTTAACACTTGAGGGGCCTGAAGCGCTACAAATTTTTGGGGCCCCCAAGGATCAACATAAATTAAGGTCTATAAAACAAAAAATAATAAACTATAAAAAAATAAACAATTTACCAAAATCGAAAACTTTTTATTAACATTATAATAAATTATACTTATATGGATACTGTATTGTACAAATCAATCGGTAAGTGCAGAAAGGTAACATTATGTCCATAATATCAATGTCAAATCAAATATTAATGCAAAAATATATAAAGTACTAACAAAATAATTCAAAATATCTGAACGCAACAAAAACACACGCGCAAAATATAAACAAGCAGAGAAGTGAGGTTGATTAAAATACTACTAAACAATGGTGGATTCACGCATGCTTATATAAATTTGGATTGGCGGGACCAGGCGAGTTTCGCATCTGTAAAGTTTAATCTGTGGTCAAATCTGGCAAATAATTATCTGCCTAGTCATTTACTAAGTGACGGGACAGACAGTAAAACGAGAATAAATCTATACGATTTTGCTTCATGCCTAGGCATGAAGAGGGTTCATTGAATGAAGGTTGCTAAATGTCGTTGTTTAGAACAGGCAGTTAGTAAATAACTTCATGTGCTGTGGGCAAATGAGGTAATAACATCCACATTTTTTTGCAGAACATTCGTTAGGCAAGGGTAAAGATTTTCCAAGTGTTCATCTAAAAAAATGTTCTACGAAGAAATGTGCATGTTATTACCTAATTTGCCGACAGCACATTAAGCCATTTACTAACTGCCTGTTCTAATTTAGTAAATTTAGTTTAATTTAGTAAATACCTAGGCATATAACAAAATCGTATAGATTTATGTTCGGTTTACTATCTGCCCCGTCACTTAGTAAATGACTAGGTAGATAGTTAGTTTTCCGGATTTGACTATCTTCCTGCGACATATGTACTGTTCTGGCAGGAAAATCTCGCACGATTTTTATCAAGTAGGCTGATTTTTCTTAAATTTCAGAGGAGTAACAAAGACTTTTCATGGCATGACACAATATCATAGGCGCGTCAAAAATAACTATTTCAATAGAAATAAAATAATATTGGCTGATTTTATTATTAATATAAAAAAGAATTTATATCAAGACACATCATTTTGATTTAGAAACTACGTATTTTATTAAATTGTACTTTATGACATATGTCATTAAAAGAAAAATAACAATTTGACATAAGTAAAACTTGCCACTGGATGTAAGACCGTTTACAAAATGAAGAAAATCGAGTGAAATTTTTCTGCCGGCATAGTACTTAATCGTATAATTTTAGGTTTTTGGTATAACTGATTTATTATTCGTTAATTAACATTATACGCATTAATAAATATTAAATAATAGCTATTTATGTAACAAGTACATAATGTAGAACTTTATAGATGAGTTCAGTTTATGGCCGAGCGAGCGAAGCGAGCGAGGCCTATAAAAAGGGCGAGTCTATAAAGTTCGATTATGTAAGAGTTGCATACAAAGCTTTATGTCCGACTCCTAAAATTGGCTTATTATTAAAAAAAATCTGTTTATAAATTTGACATCTATTCTTGACAGAAGAAAATTTGACATGTAATATACAGTTGCCATTGGAAAACTGAATATACTACACTTTATTTTACAACTACCACTTTATTTTACGAGTACTATAATAAGCCAGTTTACTGCCGCAAAACAATACAATAAACAGTACTTTATAATGCAATAGGACATAATAGCTATTTATGTAACAAGTACATAATGTAGGACTTTATAGACAAGCCTCGTTTATGGCCGAGCGAGCGAAGCGAGCAAGGCCTATAAAAAGGGCGCGTCTATAAGGTCCGATTATGTAAGAGTTGCATACAAAGCTTTATATTCGATTCCTAAAATTGGCTAATTATCAAAAAAAAAATCAGTTTATAAATTTGACATCTATTCTTGACAGAAGAAAATTTGACATGTAATATACAGTTGTCATACTTTATTTTACTACTATATACTTTATTTTACTACTACCACTTTATTTTACTACTACCACTTTATTTTACGAGTACAATAATAAGCCAGTTTACTGGCGCAATACAATACAATAAACAGTACTTTATAATGCAATCGGACATAAATACATTTATTTTACAATCAGTTATTTTACAATGGAACTTTTCTACTTTTACTATACCAACAACAATTGACAAAAGTCATTCAGGAATTTTACCCGTTGAAAAGCGTTGTAAAATTCCCCTTCACCGAACGTCTTATCAGAAACCATTAATTCAAGAAATTATAGTCATCATAGTAGTCTGATGACCGCGCTGATGCTGATTGTGCGAGAAAGCAAGTGTTCGGAGCGACAGAGATAATACATTCCTCGCAAGTCTGTTGTGAAACAGTATACTTCGTTACAATATTTTACTTATGCTTGCCTTTTCGTAGAAAACTATAATGTGTCAACCGATATGAATGAAATCCGTTTTTGTTTCACTTTTCGCGAGAAAGTGAATTCCACGCCAATAATTGTTATTTATCGCGTGTCCAGTGCGGTCCTTGGCAGGAGGCCTCGGCGGGGCCCCCTGACTTGCGGGGCCTGAAGCGGCCGCTTCAAGCGCTTGTGCCTAAATCCGCCACTGTCTATATGAATCTTCTTTATTAATTAATGGTTGAATTGGTAGCTTTTGTGTTGAGATTGTATGAAGAAATAATAAATGGAAACCAACAGCTGTTATTGGAATTTGGAAAAATCTGTATAGAGTTGGGGGTCACTTTTTAAAGTTGGAGATGGAAATTTAATTCAAGTAAATAATAAACTTGGTTTTATGTTATATAAAAGTGTATATAACCATTTTTTAAATATAAACTTTTATTATTATTAAGAGCAAGATACCAATATAAAAGAATAATTATAAACAAATTATAACTGTAATAATCTTTTATAGTTAAAAATTATAAAGTTAAGTTATTTATCATATGAATCCCCAAATAGACAATTATTAAGGAATTTTGGAATTAAATAATTGCCATGAGAAGCAAAAAGACAATTTTATGATTCAGGCAAAAAAGACATTTTACAAATTAATAATTCATATTTATTTATGATGAGAAAGCTAAGTCTTTTTAAATCTAACGAAAAGCACTTCAGTATGGTATCAATTTTTATTGTTTATTTGTGTTGACAAAAATAAAGTTGTAATTATTATATGGACATTTATTTGTGTATTGGTATTTTATTATTGGTCTTTAAAATAAGAACTTAAAGATTTTCAAAGCTAGCCAACCTGACAGAGTGTTAATTTTGTGGATATAAAGATTATATGACTGCAATACTGACACTAACGATTACATGACTACTAAAGATTATACTGACTACAATAAAGATAAACATCAGAATCAATTCAGACAATGTAAGGAGTTGTATCTTCTTCATTTGAATGCAATTTATTGGCTTAAATAGCACATACACGGTGACTCCCCGACGACGTCGGCGAAAACGTCGTCGACGACGTCGGGGACAAGGTCGAAATAATGAGGTAATGTTTACATTTACTGTAATTTAATGCATGACTGTGTATAATAAAATTATTAATATCGTATTTCTTTTAAGACATCAAAATGAAAGAAAGTAGTTTTGAGCATAATAAAATGCGTACTGAATTTCTTTCTTTAAAGTATTTCGAAATAGCTTATGCAATTAACAAAACTTTTCATAAGCGGAATAATATTGATATCCATCGATAGAATTACAAGTAACCCTTTATTATAAAACAAAACTCTTTGTTTTTTTTATTAATCTCATTCTTAATTTAGTTTAAAAATGGATATAATTAACGCAGGATTTAGGATTCTGAGTTTTGGTTCGCAAATAAGGATTTCCTATAAAGGACGACTTTTGATAAACAGTTGTTTGTAAACAAATGTAATAAAAATGAAATAATTCAAGTAAACCCGAAAAAGATAGATATAGTATAAGGTTATGTACCATCAGCATAAAATTTTAAAACTACACGGAAAAGGAAGCGACGGTGAAACCATTACATTTTTAAACATGATATTTTTCCGACGATTATCACTACCAAATTTTATCAAAAGTCCTTTATAGGAAATCATTATTTGCGCACCAGAATCCTAAATCCTGCGTTAATTATATCCATTTTTAAACTAAATTAAGAATGAGATTAATAAAAAAAACAAAGAGTTTTCGTTTTATAATAAAGGGTTACTTGTAATTCTATCGATGGATATCAATATTATTCCGCTTATGAAAAGTTTTGTTAATTGCATTGCATAACCTATTTCGAAATACTTTAAAGAAATTCAGTACGCATTTTATTATGCTCAAAACTACTTTCTTTCATTTTCATGTCTTAAAAGAAATACGATATTCATAATTTTATTATACACAGTCATGCATTAAATTACAGTAAATGTAAACATTACCTCATTATTTCGACCTTGTCCCCGACGTCGTCGACGACGTTTTCGCCGACGTCGTCGGGGAGACACCGTGAGTGGTGCCCATTAGTCACTATATATTTTATTATATATTTATATAATAAATAAATAATTTCAAGAGAAATTATCAAACCCCCGTATCGTAATAATGTGTACGCTGTGATGTCCTTTGAGATTTTCTCAAAAACAATAAAAGGAATAAAATTGAATTTTTATGTTATTTGTTGCAGGAAATCACTCTCCATTTTGTGACAAAACTGTGAATGGTTACATTTACATTGTTTCTTACGAGAACTCCTATGTTTACCTTTTAGATTAGAGTGATGTAAATAAGGTTTAAATTAATTCATGTAACCAACTTGTGCTTCGATTCATTTTCTTTTATTATACAATTTATTACTAATGAATTGTGTGCTAATTAAATCTCACTTGGTTTAAACTGATCCAATCAACGTTATTTTTGAACAAATTAATTAATTCGTGTTAGTTGGAGGAAACAACCAAACAAAGGCAATTTGTAAATAAATTACCGTTCGTCGAGGAACGACTATTCTAATGTAGTAATTACATCACATGTCGTATGGATATTCAATTAATTATAAGGACCCCACGACAACATCACTGCCAATTTGTTTGGTTTATTATTAATAATAGTTTAAATTCAAAAATATCTAATCATTTAAATACTTCTCTACTAATAATTTCTCACATGTTTGTCTTTGATGCGTTAAATAAATGAATTATATTTATTATGAGTTTTACTTAGTAATTAAACTTGTATTTTAGTGTTTGTTCATTTTGTGTAGTTATTTAATGAAAACTATGGTAAACCTGACATTTGCTATAAACATTCCCGTTAGACATAGATATTGCAAACGCAGTGGTGCTCAGCAAAGATCGTAATCTATTGGTCATCTCACGTTGGGACTACAGCGAAGGAAAGATAGCCAATGTATTTCTTATAGGAGTTTGTGCTTCGTTGTTGTCACCTATTTCACTGTATGAATCTATAGAAATGTGGATTAAGATTCCAGAAGTTCTAAACCTTTGAAAACAGTAACCTAAAAAGTGTAATCGTAACTATACAAAAGGAGAATTTAAAAGAAAGTCTTATTAACATGTATTTGTTATGTTATTAAACATTACTTGGGATTGTTACATCGTACATGTATGTAAATATTCGATATTTTATTACTTATACTTTTTTGTTTAATTCTTTCGTCTTCAAATTCTTTCAAAATAGAAATAACGGCTTCTGTATGATCTTTAATCTTTTAATTCACAGGTAAATAAAAGAAGTCCCAAACGCAATTTTAACGGTAAAATGATTCATCATGATAAAATCATTCATTTGTTCAACTTGTTTCAAAAGAAACTTGCAACAGAGAACTTACTTCATGGAACTACATAATACAGTTTGTACTTACTGAAATTATAGTACAAAGTTTTTTTGTCGGCGCTATTATTTGTCATCGAACGCATATAAGCAAATTTCTTAATACCGAAATAATTATTTGGTTTCAGATTTTGATAGCTTGTGCGTCTATAGATCTTCGCTTTGTTGTTTGGGTTTTATCGTTTGTAATTATTGTTAACATTGTCGTGTTGTTTGTTGTAACTATTCGTATTGTAGTATTACATAACGCACATAGTACATTATACATAAGTATGGCGGATATTGTTAAAAACAGAATGGGTTGTGTACTAAAGGTTGGTGAAAAACAGATTTTGTCAAATTTGATAAAATATCGTCTTACTGAGACCCGACAGTCATTATCAGTAATTATTCGACAAGTTTCTAAAGAAACAGGTATTAGCGAAAAAACTTTGTTCTTAGCATGTCAAGAAAGTATTTCACCTAATGGAATAACATCTCCAAGAAAAAGAGCGAAGAATAAAAATACTTCAAATCGCATTGCATTATCTTTCCAAATCCATCATAAATAATTAGGGTTTTCATTTAAAAAAATTTTTGTTATCGCCAGAACTCGGAAACAAAAGACGATCTACAAATAACGATTACACTAAAATATGTCTCCTTTAAGCTAAAAATCGATGTTCCAGGATTTTTCTCAAAAATACTAAATAAAAGATTTATTTCGATAGTTCCAGACTTTATACGCGCACTATATGAACAGCAAGTTTTGAAATTTTGTTTTACTACTGCTGTCAGAAGAAGTGACTACCTGCAATATAACTTGCTCGAACAATAGGGATTATAAAGGTTTATGCAGTTACAACTACAATATTTAGAAAGTTTTTTTAAAAGTTTCTTGCGAGATGTTTGGCAACCCCGTTGTCCATAAAAACACACACTGTAGTCTCAACGTGAGACGATCAATAGTGTACGTGTCTGTAGGCTTATTATTCCAATACTCTCAATCTTAGCTAGACCTTTGTGGATAACAATCGTGTAAATTTAGCAGCAACTCGAGCTTACCAATCAGACGACAAATTTTCCAGAAATAAATCTTTATATCCGAATTCATCCAAAATCTTTAAGAATCGTTATACCCAGATTATTCTAACATCCTTGTCGAATACGAAAAATATTCTTTTTAGGAAAAATAGATTAGTTAATTAGTGAATAGACAAGAAAGTAAATGCAGGTAAAATAAATGCAATAATCTCTACAACAAAAGAAAAATTAAATAAGTTGACAAGAATAATAAAATTACTTTTATTTCATTTCGTATTTCAAACAATTGGTTATATACTACAATTAGTAAAATAAAGTATATCTTGATCTCCGTTGTCAATAACACCGGAGTTCAAGACGTTCTTGATCTCCGTTGTTGTTGGCAACGTAAATCATTTGATGTTGCATAATAGCCACACGTGACATGCTGCTTTTTATCTCCTTGGTTACGCGTATGATGACACAGACAAGGCAACTTGCTTCTTTATACCGTGAGATCATTTAAATTTAAAATTAAAGTAGGCGGGAATTTTTTTATACGTTTGGCGATCCTGCCAATTGACTCGCTGTGTAAATTAGAGGTTATGTAATTTTATGTTCTAGATTAAACATTTTGGAGCGTCACTTTGACAATTCAAATCAAACTGTGAAGTGAACAGTTAGTGTTACCAATCTAATTTAAAAATCACAGCCAACTTTAATTATAAATTCAAATGATCTCGTGGTACAATAAATTCGGATGAATTTTAAAAGGGGGAGATAAGGATTGAAATATGAAATAAAATAAAACAACTTATGCAATACGCAGATCAAGCTTCTTTAAATCCTCGAAAATGTTATAACGCCTCGGCGTTATAATACATCTTCTATCTTCTATCTTCGGATTTAAAGTGTCGCTTGATCTCCTAATTACATAATATATATTATGTTACTCAGCTTGTGACAGAAAGGTTATGATACATTATTATGATAATAAAAAAACTCAACAGATTGACTTGCCAGAAAGAAGAAAATACAATTTAAAAAATTAATTTAATTGGCAGGAATGAATAGAATTTAGTTTTATGTGTTTGAAACTCAAAACAGACTAACTATAATATCTGGTTTATATAACTTTAGAACAAAGAAAATCAACGTAGCAATGTTTTGGAAAAATGGTCCTTATAATAATAAGGAAAAATCGCAGAGAATAATGGTTATTATTCTAGAAACCTTTTTGAAGCTGTTGTGTCGGAACAGATTTAATATAATCGTACTATTAAAAGATTGGGATCATTTAAACAGTTCACTAGTTGACCGACCTTGAAATATTACTAAAACTGAAAACGCGTAGCTGAATTGTAATTGAAGTTTGTTCTCTTACGACTATTATATGAGTATTGGTAATAGTAGTAGAGGTCTCCTGACGATCCTATCGACAATTTTTAATTTGTTAACGCAAGTGGTATGTTATCAAAAAAATCACAAATTTATTCTACAATATTATGTTCAAAATTACGTATTATTTTAAATCATTCAAATTTTTTTCATCTTGTTAAAAACATTCCATATTTCTAAAATTATTTCCAGGATTCATTAAAAATCATTCGAATAATAAAAATGAGAGATTATTGAGAATAATAATCCAATGGACCTCTGTTAAATATCAAAAATGTATTAACAAGATCAAGGCTCTTAGCAAAAGTATTAATAAGAAAATATGGCGACTAACTGTTATCTAAAATGATCTGGAATAGATTATACAATCGCATCAAATAATATCTTAATATCCGAGGATGGGTTTTCTCAATAAGCTGAACCTATAATATAACGGAATGGTTATTTTTGAGTTAATCTCAAATCTAATTTTTTTCCTTTTGTCTGATATAATCTCGTTACGCAACAGAAGGCTGCATTTATATATCTGTATCATATCCATTATTAAATTGCAATTTCGTAATGGCACGACTCAGCCAATATTTTCCATTTGCGAGTTCACGATATCAGGGAGTGCTTTAGATATGAAACGCCGAATGCAACCTACCGTGAATAAAGTGAAATTGGTGATAGATGTGAACGGCGGCGTGTAGAGGTATTCATGCGAATAGAGTTTAAGTTATCAAGACAATCATGAATAATAAGCCACTGTTACAAAAATAAGTTACGCAAATTGGTTTATTCCTTTTAACACAACCTAAGTAATTTTTCAAAATCTATATTCGTATAAAGTGAAGCACTAAATTACAAAGAATTTTATTACTATAGTAAGACATAAATGCAAAGGTCAATATAATCCCCAATGTTGTAGGTCCATAAAAGTCATAAAATAGATGAAACTAAAATATTGACAGCAAGGTAGTAAATCGGATTGCGGAACATATGTAGGGATACTGAAGGGGATAGAGGGTCACATAAAGGTCATATGATGACTGACTTTATTACGTCCAGGCTTTTTTCAACAGGAAAAAAGAGAACATAACAACTGTATCATCCGTTAAAGAGTTAGGACTATTTCCTGAACAAGTCGTCCGTAACCAATTTGAAATATGTTTTTCGAGTTTGTTAGGTATAACAAAACACCATCATTCATTCGGCTCTTATAAAATGTTACGATCCTCATTTGTTTTAGAATATGATGTTTTTACAAGTATGGTTCATGTAACCCTTAGGTTTGTTTTAATTCAGTTTAACGTGTTTTACGTAGGTACATAATTAGGAGAATATGAATGTATTCCATAGAAAACTTCATCAATGCAGCATTACTAATCCTATACTAAGTATAGCTGCAGTATTCTAAGAGGAAAAAGAATCAAGTAGCTCTGTAGGTACACTATTTGCAGCAATCCTTTATTATTATTCACGGCAAGTAGCGAGACGATTACAAGTGTGCGTGCCCGAATTATCACAATAAGCAACAATATTGTGTATTTTTAAATGCAAATTTGTATTGGCTTACTTTATCACTTGTTACGATCAAATTTTATCGTAGAACTTATAAACGCTTTTCGGTTAAGCAACCAACACTATATTATAATTACTTTTTTGTCAAAAACTGTATTAAAAAAAATATTCTATATCTGCTTTTACTTTCTTGATTTCTTTAATTAGCTAGATATATACCAAATTTAAAATATATTTTACTAATATATGATATTTAAAATATTCTTCGCGGTGAAATATATTAATAATGATAACGACCTCATTGAGTTTGTTATTTCGTGCCTTATTTTCGTAATATTTATTTTTTATTTATGAATTTTCTTAATGCATGATAGGTCTGCCAAACAACTTCACTGGTGCTATTCGAACAAAGAGAACAGATACAGGTACAGATTTTAATTCCAGTTTATAGGGTTATTTTTTATTTATCTTCATGACGTTTTATGTTTTAACAATTTAATTTAATAAAAACTACGAAAATTGTTTTTTTGGCAATTTGGGTTACCAATGAAACTTGAATCAGTGAAATTTCGGAGATTGTGAATAAATCATTATTAATCTTATGTTACCTTATATAACCAACTCTCGGTGGGTTTGTTCATAGGTTTTGCTTATATAACGTAGTTCTGTAATACATTCTTTACAGGCCTTTTAGACATGACTCCCAATTTATGGTAGTTATAATCAAAACTTCTTGTGACCTAATCTCTGTAAGTTTAAAATATCCCCGTGGACTTGATTAGTCGAAAATGGAGTTGTTAAATTATTTTTGTAATGATCACAATCACTATTATAATTACACAGTGGGAATTAAAAGACTAGCTTTCCAATTATTTGAAATATTGTTTTTTCACCCTAGTAAGTCGATTTTTCAATATTTGACCTGCCTCCAAAAACATTTGACCTGCACTCAGGCCGCAATTTAGGTATTAACACCCGAATTAAGTATGGGAGGTATGTATGCTTACTCTACAAGATTAGACTATTTTGTAAACTTTGTACTTGTAAATTTTTTGTACTGCTCTTAAAATCCACAGTTCAAGTCTCAAGTGTCAAGTCTGGGCTACGAGCTGTACATGACAACAGCTCTATCTCTATCATCTTCAGAGGGTTCTAGTATTGGTTCAAGCAAATTTTGAGCCACGTGTTTAATTATATCACTGACAGTTACCGCATTGTCTGGAGCAGCGTCAGTTTTTTTACTGTGGATTTTGTTCGGTGATGATGCTTTATTTCTCACATACATGGAGCGATATAATTATCTATCCAAACTGTCATATCTGAGAATGAGATGTGTCGAGATACTATCCCCAGAGATTGCCAGAACAGGCTTATTATCTAACATCATCTGCAAAAGTTCGATAGGACCCTACCTTTTTTCACTGCGTCTGAGCAGTCTTTCTTTAGAACAAGCACTATCAGATTTGTTGGCAGACGTACATTAGGCATACGTCCAAAAATATGGTTTCGAACTAGAGCTCCAGCACACCCTCATTAAATATCCGAGCCCAGCTTAATACAACATCCCAAACTCATCCATAACAACAAGCCAACCAGGTATATATAATTTGACCCAATTTGGGTTTCTTTTGTGTGGTACATGAAAAGTCTTGTTTACGAGACAACTAGTATCAATTCTACCCATGGAGCACGATATCCAAAACAGGCCTGACATTCTTGAGAAAATCTAGTCGTCACTTCGAATAACTTTTGTAAAACTTGATTGGTGTTGTAATAAAGCAGTTTTCATTCATAAATTTTTATTTCAAAGTTTCTGAAATGAATGAAATTCATGTTTAAACAGTATTTGAACAGCCGCATCAAATAATTGGTACGTTTCCAGGTATGGGTTTCTTATCAAAACATGACCTCCGCTCCGAACTCCTACAAGCTCTAGAAGTTTGTAATAGTTATCAGTTTGTAATACGAGTAGTTATCAGTTACACCCTGAATATTCACTAATAACAGCGGTAAGGAAGTTGCCTTGCAATATGTCCTCCAGATACCTTCTGTAGTAATTAGAAGTAATTCGAATTAATATTTTTTTTAATAAAAGTCGTTTTACATGTACAAGCTCTACGTAGTAAAGCTTTTGTTTCTGAGTTAATTATTAGTAACTAATCAGCAGATGTAGTAGGAGTGTGTAATTAAGAAATCAGATACTGCAAATCCTTGTAGATTGTAATTATATTAAACCAATTAATCCACATTAATTAAGAAAGTATATTTTGAAATGTAGGTAATTTCAAAGTGTTTTATTGACTAAGTTTGTCTTAACAACTGTAATCGCTGGTAGATGGCGCATCTGTTCATAACTTGACTCTAGTTTTATTATTCAATTTACAGATGATTTAATTTAATAAAAACTATTCAATTTTATAATTAAATTATAAAATTGAACTTAAGGGCGCTCGCAAACTATTTATACAATCGGAGACAAAACGATTTATTTTATTAAAAAGTGTTGGAATCAGTACCTGCACTAGTGTTAAATAAAATATATAAGCAACATATTTACGTAAGATATCTTCGGTACAGACATAAAACCGTCTACTGGCGTAAGTTAGAAATTCCAAGTAGCAGTTAATGGTTTTTAAACGTCTTTTTTATTGCAACTGTTATAAAGAGGGCTCTTCTGGACGTTTAATAGTTGAGTTTAGAGTTTATTTTATGGCGGAAAGCGAAATGTAGTATGCAACTAACAATAAGAAGTAATTCTATTCCAAAAGGTAAATGAATTATATTTTGGTTTTTGTAAGGATGGAACTTTGCTTACGAAGGGCACTGAATGTCGGCGGAAATCCTCGGGAGCCAGTTGTTTTAATGTGGTATGCTCCACGATTCTCGATAGCTGTTGAGTAACGTAAATCAAAAGGGGGCGTTGCGACGGCGGAGACCAACACAGTCTGCAAAACTCCACAGGCAAGTATAGGGAGTTTACCTGACTTACTAATAAATAAAACACAAAACTTTACATCTAAAGTAAAACCAAAAAATGAAGAAACTAAAACGGAGTGAATCTAGCAGCCGAAGACTAGCAATTGGAGTTGATTGTGAACGAGCCTTGCTCCCAAACTGTAAAATTTAGACAGTTTGAAATAAAAAAATAGACATTGCAATCTGTCAAAGTTGTAAAAGGTTTTTCACAACTTCAATTGTTAATTATTAAACTACTATTAATAAATATTAATTGGAGTTGTGAAAAATCTTTTAAGCAGCAACTAATGTCGTGCACACTTTTGCTATCAGAAGGTTATTTATTAATAACAGTTTAATAATTAACAATTGGAGTTGTGAAAAACCTTTTAAAACATTGACAGATTGCAATGTCTATTTTTTTATTTCAAACTGTCTAAATTTGACAATTTGGGAGCAAGGCTCGTTCACAATCAACTCCGCCTGCTAGTCTGCGGCTGCTAGATTCACTCCGGTTTAGTTTCTTCATTTTTTGGTTTAGGTATAGTAGCTATATTATCAACTATATAATATAGCTATATTAGCTATATTATATTATTAAGAAAAGCTCCAGGTCAATCGCTCAATGCTGTTATTACGGTTATCATGACAAGCACGCAATGCATCAGGGGTGGAAAATAGCGGCTAATGTAGAAAGAAAGATGAAACCCCCAGGCATGCACACAGTAAAGTCTCAGAGTGTTAATGATGAAGAGTAAGAGAATGGATGAGATGAGATCCCCCGATATACACACAGTGAGATCTTGGGTTGGGACATGAATGGCAGAAAAAGGGGCGATAGTCGGTTTCAGTAGTGCGCGAAAGAGACCTGTACTACGGAAAAAAAACTTGCTCTTAAGCTTTTCTGAATCATGTGATCAAACGGTTTGGCTGGTCGGTTCTTTGAGTTCAAGAAAAGAAGCGCCTGACTCTGGCCAGCGCATGTTGTTTTATAGGTTCTCAAAGACTATCAGGAAAATGATATGAGTAAGCGCGCACACAAAGAGAAGGAACACGCAGGCACAAGTGACTCAGTCTCTTATCCGGACGACTAGCGATTACAGTGGTGAAAATATTTTCTTTAACTCCAAGCAATTAATAAATAAAGAAAAATAACTTGGTTAGAGTTTTATTGATATTACGTTAGCATTGATATTTCACTTGCCTAAACTGCATAAATACAAAAAAAGATATATAGATAAATACATTTCACACTATACAATATTTTTAAAATAACTACAATTATAATTGTAGTTATTTAGCGTTATTTAAGTTATTCAACTATAATTTAGCGGAAAAAAACAAACAAAAAAAGAACTTATGATTTATTTGAATTGTGATCTATGTTAAATGGTATCAATTAATATTGTGGTTTTAACCAGGTTTTTGCTAAAATTGAGAATTTATATAATAGCTATTGATTAATGTTTATTAAAGCCGGCGGTAGACGAGTGGTGTCAGTGCACCATTCATGTTACAAGGTTCATGGGTTCAAGTATCACTAGGGACGGCAAGCCTTTTTCTAAATTGGAAAGTTTGGCCGTCTCAACTATGGAAGTGTGTTTTGTGATTCTGTTGCATGTTATATAGAATCCGCAGTACAGGCGTTAAATAACAAATTAATGTTTGTTATATAATAGCTGATTATATTATGCACAAATAAAAATCAGACAGGCCATACCATACAAAAGAAAGCCCTAAAAATAAAACTAGAATTTTAATGCGCAAATCAGACATACCTTTTTCTGTCTGCTATCGCTAATTCAACTGTATCAACAGCCGAATTGTTGTTTCACTTAGAGTTACGACTGATAATGCACAACATAGTAAGAGTAACAGCGAGTGTATTTGTAGAAAGAGCAGACGTAGGGATTAGAACATCTCAAAAAAAAAATTAAACAGGCCGCTTATAATAGAATTATCAATTATATTAGTAAAAAAATTAAATCATAATTCAACTTTTTATAAAGTATAAATCTACAAAAATCAATTTTGAAAGGTTGTTGGGGTGGGGGAATGTTATTTTGTAACGGTATTTTTTATCAGTCTTGAATTAATGAAATTTTGGTGCAAAGTTGCTAAAAAAATCTTAAATGCGGCCCTGTAAGTCTGCGTCTTTCTTGTAATTTAAAATATATTAGCTTCTGGTACTAATAAACCTCATAAAAATGTATTAAAGGTCAACTTTCCAGACTAGTGGAGCCGTTCTGTATAATAAAATAACAAAATTATAGCTTCTATTATAACTAAAAGGTAGGGCCAAGACACGTGTTTGCAGTATCAAGTGATTCCGGTGTTAAGATTTACAAGATAAACAATTTTGGTTTGTGTGAAACCATGCTTTTAAGCTTTCTGATAAACACTTTAAGTTTTATTCTCCGAAAATATTGTCAAAATCTATTTTTCTGAGAGGAATAATAGTTTGTACGTGCTAAATGGTATTTTTTAAAGAGGCTATCTGTGTCTCGGAATACATCCCGTCTGCAATTTTTTGTTATATAGAATATTGAGTTCCAGATTTCCTTTGTGTTGGAAACACTAATTTTGATTCGTCAAACCGAAATCATGCGACTCGTTTATTGGCCTATGCAAAAGCGCACCCCGCTAAAAAATTATTCCGTATATAGAAAACAACCCTGAGTTTTTAGTGCAGTCTCACTTAAGTTGAGCTACCGAGTGGGCGCTCGACGTTGAGTTAAACTGAATAGTTGACGTCGATTCAAGTTAACGCCAAACCTTGGACAGTTGACGTATAGCTTTGAAGAAGAAAGATTTCGTTCCCGTTGTATTAGTTGTGAACTTACGTTTAGTAAAAGTCTCGTTGTGTTTATAATTTTCCGGACTTCCGTGCTATTAAATTGTGGGAAATTCATTTTCTTACCGAAAGCATCGTTTATTCTTATACAGTTTAACAACAAAGTTAATTCCCGTCAAACATTTCGATAATAATAAACAACTACCGATTTTATCTTAAGTGATTGAACTATTGAATGATAAAGAATTTCGGATCGCATAAAAGATTAAAATTATAATTAACCATCGAATGCAAGTTACAATTTTTATTAAAGTTCTAGTGCTTGATAAAATTCAGTCTGGATTTAAGTGGCATAAGGATTATATTAAAATATAATAATAAAAAGAACTGGATTGCTTTTAATAATAATCTAATAACTAAAGTTATTCGAGTTATATGGTTGTACTAGAAGTTTTGGTTAAGGTGAATTGAATCACCAATAGTTTTTCTTGACTTAATGCTGTAAGGTTAATTCATCGTGGGTCCAAATTAAGTAACTACCGCTCTACAAGAACCCGTTCCAGTTTTTACTATTCAGCTGTAATGGTTCCTGGTGTTATAAAAGGCAATTTCGTGCAATTTAGTACTGTTTTTGTTTGAAACTGATCAAGATGATTAAGGTATTGTGAAATATGATTTCTTTGTTTTATCGTGTAACTTTTTGTAGTTATCTCACTTTTTATATGTTGATTATTTATATATTTTTGTATTTAAACGTTCCTTACCGCTAAGAGCTCTTATGCCGGGAACTAATATCAGAATCTTTAAGTTCAATAAATGTATCTTTATGTCTTATTTTTATATTCTTATAATAAAGATGTTTTCAAGTTTAACTAAAGTAAGCAACATAGACCCATATAATTATGAACGTTTTATTTATATTTTTCTACAGCCTAACTTTGATACTATTGAGTATAGTAAATTATTTGATCAAAATTTATTGGATCTGAGTTCATTTTCTGGTTAGTGACCTCAGTGTTTTTTTGTTTAACTAATGTTATCAAGTTTCATAATTAGATGGCGCCCTATTAGTGTATTTTATTGAGTTTTGAAACCTCTATCTATTCCTTTTAATAATTATACAACTGTAGAACCAATATCTACGACCTGATATTCAAATGTTTTATTGTTGTGTTCTATCGAGCAGAAAAAAAGAGTTGTTGCAATTGGCGCCTAGTCGCGGGGCATTATTATTTTGGGAAAAACGTAATGTTACAATTTCTAAAGTAAATTTCAACTCTTATGTTTATGTTTAAGTTTATGTTACTTTGCTAGTCTTATATTATTCATACAGTAGGTATACTTTTAAGCGTATCAACATTATAAATGCCTAAAAAACAAATGTTTTGTAGTCATTACACTTTAAAGATTAAACCTTAAGAACACCTAATTGAACATTAAAATTACATTTGGAAATATTTAAAACTTTTGTGAGATAAATTATTTTAATTTTAGAATCGATTTGGAGATATATGAAATTTAGAGGTTACAAAACTGTTTTAATGTGTTATAATATTACGTTTATATTAAGGAGCTTTAATTATTTTCACGCAGTTACAATTAAATAACAGTAATTAACAACAATTTGGATTGAAATGTTAAAATGATGGAATGCAGTTCTTGCAGAATATTCATGAATCATTTGTAAGATATTTTTTATAGCTATTAGATAAGAATTAATAACCGATATAGGTAGTCTTTTGTATATTTTTGTAAAAATTAGAAAATAGTTATTTTATAAATACCTATATTTAAGGCTTTAATTTTAATTTTATTAGCCAGTCTTGTTCAAATTGCAGAAAAGAGCAGTTATGCAGGTTGAAGGTTCAAATAAAAGTTATATTATAAAGCGTAAATGTCAGTCTTGTTTAATTTGTTAAAGTCAAAGGTACATTAAAGTTTAAGGTGTATTAGAAGTTAAATGTATTAAAATGCGTTGTAAACGAATTTAGCTTACTGTAAAAAATGTGAGTACATTTTTCAATTATGTTTTATTAGAAAGAATTATTTCAAATAAAAATGTGCAATAAAAGTCACTTATTTGCAATTATAATAAAAGTATATTTGAGTATATGAGCATTGCGTATTCTACGAGTATTAAATTAAAAAGGTAAAGTTCAGCCGTTCATAAAAAAAGTGCTAAAGTGATTTTATCACTTTTATATTCTTATAAAAAATTTGGAATTGGTTTAGGACCCGGAAATTTTATGTGGTTGGTAATATTTATAACACTGCCAACACAAGGGACGAAATTAAAATATTGTTCTGAACTGAAATTAAAATCAAGGTATTGACTAACGGTAATGGTCGTGACACAAATTGATTTACTGAAATTGGAAATTAAACAACAAAATACTGTACTATGGAACGTTTTACATGGAACAATTGCAGCTACTGATGAGATCGAAATGCTTTGAAAACTAAAATTAAATAAAGCGGCCTTTACTCGGATAGTTATTTGATAGCGTCAAATTATGTTGCAGTTAAAAAAGCATTTAGATACAACATATGAAAAATTGCAGTAGCCTAAATTGAAAAATGTTTAATTACGATTTTTATTTGAATCGATTTTTCGATTTTCGAAGTTAAAGACGTTGAAGAATATGCTGGGAAATATACTAAACTTATTTTAAATCTTGTTTAGTTCCAAATGCGACAAAGTGCATAAAAATGAATACATATATTTACTTGCAACGACGATGATAACAATTATAGCATTACCAGCGAAAAAAATTATTTTTTTCTATATTAAAAGTCCATCATGATATCCGGTAATCAGAACTAACAATGTAACTTTTTAATTGTAGTTAAAATGAAATATCCAATATTCTTAACAAATGAAAACGGGCATAAGATTTTAATCTTTGTTTTTTTGGGATATTTAGTGGTGTGGAAAGTGTTCCTCTCTCTAAAAATTGTGAAAGGTTTTAAAAAAGTATTAATTCATAAAAATAGAACAACTCATACCCAGGGACGAACCCATGGGGGGGGATGGGAGGGGAAGCTCCCCCCTCAAAGTTGATAATTTTGAGCGAGAGTTGGCAATTTCACAATTTGAGAAAAATGAGAAGATAAGAAAATGTGTCCAAAACAATTTATTTTTTTTAAATTTAATCTAATTGCCATACATACACGTTTGAGAGTTTTAAATAAAAATAAGATTTATACTAATTTTGCTTCATATAATGTTAGGTACAAATAAAAATATTTTCTTACTAGTAGTTGGTATTTTCATCGTAATAAGTTGGCAATTTTAAGGTTACCCCCCCCTCCAAAAAAACTCTTTAGGTTCGTCCCTGCTCATACCAAACTTAAAGTTCTCAAGCCTGGTTACGATAGCAATTTTTTCTAGCAATTTTTTTTCGGTTACTTTAGCAATTTTTTTAGCAATTTCTTTACGATAGCAATTTCGTTAGCAATTTTTTGCACTTTCTCTTAAATCTAATTTAAAGAAAATTGTGCATCGATGATCCTTGAGCAAGGATCTTGAGGACACATCTACAGATGGTCCTTAATGGTTAAAATCGTTTGTTCTATCGTCATTCTTTTACAAATCGTATAATACCTATAAAATATGGAAAAGTACCAATCAGCAAGCTTAATTTAAATGAAAAATTGAGCTTGTGCATCGATGATCCTTGTGCAAGGATCTTGAGAACTCATCTACAGATGAGCCTTAATGGTCAAAATCGTTTGTTCTACCGTCATTCTTTTACAAATCGTATAATACCTATAAAATATGGAAAAGTGCCAATCAGCAAGCTTAATTTAAATGAGAAATTGAGCTTGTGCATCAATAATCCTTGCGTAAGGACCTTGAGAACCCATCTCCAGATGAGCCTTAATGGCTAAAATCGTTTGTTCTATCGTCATTTTTTACAAAGCGTATACATATAATATATGGAAAAATACCAATAAGAAAGCTTAATTTAAATAACAACTAGAGCTTGTGCATCGATGATTTTTGTGCAATAACCTTGAGAACGCATCTCCAGATGAGCCTTAATGGTCAAAATCGTTTGTTCTATCGTCATTTTTTACAAATCGTGTAATGCCTATAAAATATGGAAAAGTGCCAATCAGCAAGTTTAATTTAAATGTGAAATTGAGCTTGTGCATCGATGATCCTTGTGCAAGGGCCTTTACAACCCATCTCCAGATGAGCCTTAATGGTCAAAATCGTTTGTTCTATCGTCATTTTTTACAAATCGTATACATATAATATATGGAAAAATACCAATAAGAAAGCTTAATTTAAATAACAACTAGAGCTTGCGCATCGATGATTTTTGTGCAATAACCTTGAGAACGCATCTCCAGATGAGCCTTAATGGTCAAAATCATTTGTTCTATCGTCATTTTTTACAAATCGTGTAATGCCTATAAAATATGGAAAACCGTCAATCAGCAAGTTTAATTTAAATGAGAAATTGAGCTTGTGCATCGATGATCCTTGTGCAAGGACCTTCAGAACCCATCTCCAGATGAGCCTTAATGGTCAAAATCATTTGTTCTATCGTCATTTTTACAAATCGTATACATATAATATATGGAAAAATACCAATAAGAAACCTTAATTTAAATAACAACTAGAGCTTGTGCATCGATGATTTTTGTGCAATAATCTTGAGAACGCATCTCCAGATGAGCCTTAATGGTCAGAATCGTTTGTTCTATCGTCATTTTTTACAAATCGTGTAATGCCTATAACATATGGAAAAGCGCCAATCAGCAAGTTTAATTTAAATGAGAAATTGAGCTTGTGCATCGATGATCCTTGTGCAAGGACCTTCAGAACCCATCTCCAGATGAGCCTTAATGGTCAAAATCGTTTGCTCTATCGTCATTTTTTACAAATCGTGTAATGCCTATAACATATGGAAAACCGTCAATCAGCAAGTTTAATTTAAATGAGAAATTGAGCTTGTGCATCGATGATCCTTGTGCAAGGACCTTCAGAACACATCTCCAGATGAGCCTTAATGGTCAAAATCGTTTGTTCTATCGTTATTTTTTACAAATCGTGTAATGCCTATAAAATATGGAAAAGCACCAATCAGCAAGTTTAATTTAAATGAGAAATTGAGCTTGTGCATCGATGATCCTTGTGCAAGGACCTTCAGAACCCATCTCCAGATCAGCCTTAATGGTCAAAATCGTTTGTTCTATCGTCATTTTTTACAAATCGTATACATATAATATATGGAAAAATACCAATAAGAAACCTTAATTTAAATAACAACTAGAGCTTGTGCATCGATGATTTTTGTGCAATAATCTTGAGAACGCATCTCCAGATGAGACTTAATGGTCAGAATCGTTTGTTCTATCGTCATTTTTTACAAATCGTGTAATGCCTATAAAATATGGAAAAGCGCCAATCAGCAAGTTTAATTTAAATGAGAAATTGAGCTTGTGCATCGATGATCCTTGTGCAAGGACCTTCAGAACCCATCTCCAGATCAGCCTTAATGGTCAAAATCGTTTGTTCTATCGTCATTTTTTACAAATCGTGTAATGCCTATAAAATATGGAAAACCGTCAATCAGCAAGTTTAATTTAAATGAGAAATTGAGCTTGTGCATCGATGATCCTTGTGCAAGGACCTTCAGCCCCATCTCCAGATGAGCCTTAATGGTCAAAATCGTTTGTTCTATCGTCATTTTTTACAAATCGTATACATATAATATATGGAAAAATACCAATAAGAAACCTTAATTTAAATAACAACTAGAGCTTGTGCATCGATGATTTTCGTGCAATAATCTTGATAACGCATCTCCAGATGAGCCTTAATGGTCAGAATCGTTTGTTCTATCGTCATTTTTTACAAAACGTGTAATGCCTATAAAATATGGAAAACCGTCAATCAGCAAGTTTAATTTAAATGAGAAATTGAGCTTGTGCATCAATCATCCTTGTGCAAGGACATTCAGAACCCATCTCCAGATGAGCCTTAATGGTCAAAATCGTTTGTTCTATTGTCATTTTTAACAAATCGTATACATATAATATATGGAAAAATACCAATAAGAAACCTTAATTTAAATAACAACTAGAGCTTGTGCATCGATGATTTTTGTGCAATAATCTTGAGAACGCATCTCCAGATGAGCCTTAATGGTCAGAATCGTTTGTTCTATCGTCATTTTTTACAAATCGTGTAATGCCTATAACATATGGAAAAGCGCCAATCAGCAAGTTTAATTTAAATGAGAAATTGAGCTTGTGCATCGATGATCCTTGTGCAAGGACCTTCAGAACCCATCTCCAGATGAACCTTAATGGTCAAAATCGTTTGTTCTATCGTCATTTTTTACAAATCGTGTAATGCCTATAAAATATGGAAAACCGTCAATCAGCAAGTTTAATTTAAATGAGAAATTGAGCTTGTGCATCGATGATCCTTGTGCAAGGACCTTCAGAACCCATCTCCAGATGAGCCTCAATGGTCAAAATCGTTTGTTCTATCTTCATTTTTTACAAATCGTATACATATAATATATGGAAAAATACCAATAAGAAACCTTAATTTAAATAACAACTAGAGCTTGTGCATCGATGATTTTCGTGCAATAATCTTGATAACGCATCTCCAGATGAGCCTTAATGGTCAGAATCGTTTGTTCTATCGTCATTTTTTACAAATCGTGTAATGCCTATAAAATATGGAAAAGCGCCAATCAGCAAGTTTAATTTAAATGAGAAATTGAGCTTGTGCATCGATGATCCTTGTGCAAGGACCTTCAAAACCCATCTCCAGATGAGCCTTAATGGTCAAAATCGTTTGTTCTATCGTCATTTTTTACAAATCGTATAATGCCTATAAAATATGGAAAACCGTCAATCAGCAGGTTTAATTTAAATGAGAAATTAAGCTTGTGCATCGATGATCCTTGTGCAAGGACCTTCAGAACCCATCTCCAGATGAGCCTTAATGGTCAAAATCGTTTGTTCTATCGTCATTTTTTACAAATCGTATACATATAATATATGGAAAAATACCAATAAGAAACCTTAATTTAAATAACAACTAGAGCTTGTGCATCGATGATTTTTGTGCAATAATCTTGAGAACGCATCTCCAGATGAGCCTTAATGGTCAGAATCGTTTGTTCTATCGTCATTTTTTACAAAACGTGCAATGCCTATCAAATATGGAAAACCGTCAATCAGCAAGTTTAATTTAAATGAGAAATTGAGCTTGTGCATCAATGATCCTTGTGCAAGGACCTTCAGAACCCATCTCCAGATGAGCCTTAATGGTCAAAATCGTTTGTTCTATAGTCATTTTTTACAAATCGTATACATATAATATATGGAAAAATACCAATAAGAAACCTTAATTTAAATAACAACTAGAGCTTGTGCATCGATGATTTTCGTGCTATAATCTTGAGAACGCATCTCCAGATGAGCCTTAATGGTCAGAATCGTTTGTTCTATCGTCATTTTTTACAAATCGTGTAATGCCTATAACATATGGAAAAGCGCCAATCAGCAAGTTTAATTTAAATGAGAAATTGAGCTTGTGCATCGATGATCCTTGTGCAAGGACCTTCAGAACCCATCTCCAGATGAGCCTTAATGGTCAAAATCGTTTGTTCTATCGTCATTTTTTACAAATCGTGTAATGCCTATAAAATATGGAAAACCGTCAATCACAAGTTTAATTTAAATGAGAAATTGAGCTTGTGCATCGATGATCCTTGTGCAAGGACCTTCAGAACCCATCTCCAGATGAGCCTCAATGGTCAAAATCGTTTGTTCTATCTTCATTTTTTACAAATCGTATACATATAATATATGGAAAAATACCAATAAGAAACCTTAATTTAAATAACAACTAGAGCTTGTGCATCGATAATTTTCGTGCAATAATCTTGATAACGCATCTCCAGATGAGCCTTAATGGTCAGAATCGTTTGTTCTATCGTCATTTTTTACAAATCGTGTAATGCCTATAAAATATGGAAAAGCGCCAATCAGCAAGTTTAATTTAAATGAGAAAGCGAGCTTGTGCATCGATGATCCTTGTGCAAGGGCCTTGAGAACTCATCTCTAGCTGAGCCTTAATGGTTAAAGTCGTTCGTTCGTCATTCTTTTACCAAACGTATTATACATATAAAATATGGAAAAGTGCCAATCAGCAAGTTTAATTTAAATGAGAGATTGAGCTTGTGCATCGATGATCCTTGTGCAAAGACTCTGAGAACCCATTTTCAGATAAACTTTAATGCACAAAATCACTTGTTCTATCGTCATTTTCTGCAAATCGTATAATACATATAAAATATGGAAAAGTTCCAATAACCAAGATTAATTTAAATGACAACTAGAGCTTGTGCATAGATGATCTTTGTGCATTGACCTTGAGAACGCATCTCTAGATGAGCCTTAATGGTCAAAATCGTTTGTTCTATCGTCAATTTTTACAAATCGTATAATACATATAAAATATGGAAAAGTGCCAGTCAACAAGTTTAATTTAAATGAGAAATTGAGCTTGTGCATCAATGATCCTTGTGCAAGGTCCTTGCGAACCCATCTACAAATGAGCTTCAATGGTCAAAATCGTTTGTTCTATCGTCATTCGTTTACAAATCGTATAATACATATAAAATATGGAAAAGTACCAATCAGCAAGTTTAATTTAAATAACACCTAGAGCTTGTGCATCGATGATCCTTGTGCAATGACCTTGAGAACCCACCTCCAGCTGAGCCTTAATGGTCAAAATCGTTTGTTCTATCGTCATTCTTTTACAAATCGTATAATACATATAAAATATGGAAAAGTACCAATCAGCAAGTTTAATTTAAATAATAACTAGAGCTTGTGCATCGATGATCTTTGAGCAATAACCTTAAGAAACCATCTCCAGATGAGCCGTAATGGTCAAAATCGCTTGTTCTATCGTCGTTTCTTACAAAACGTATAATATATGTAAAATATGGAAAAGTACCAATGAGCAAGTTTAATTTAAATAACAATTAGCGCTTGTGCATCGATGATCTTTGAGCAACCCCTTTTTTTAACTGTTAGGTAAACGATATTGGCACTTGTTTCACTTATTGTATTTTTTGCTTTTTGCCGATGACCTTATATTATTTGGCATAGTAAACACTATCGAAGACTGTAAAGAAAAATTAAAAACGGCATCAATAGATTAAATAAATGCAATGATTCTAAATGTAGATAAATGCAAGTGTATAAAATTTTATCGTACATTAAAGCATATCAAATTTGACTATAAATTATGTAATTCCTTATTAAGCGAAGAAACTACCATTAATGATTTGGGTGTTCTGTTTGATTATAAACTGGATTCTAAAGCCCACATCAATCATATCAAAACGAAAGGGCTGCAAAGACTTGGGTTCCTAAAGAATTTACCGACATAATACAACTATTAAATGCCTCTATTTTGACATTGTTCGTAGCACAGTAGAATACTCTCCATCAAATGAGCTAGACAATACTAAGATGAAAGTTGTACCTAGTTGTAAAAAACATGGAAGCTTACATCATAAAACTCGAAGAATATCACAATTACAAAAGCATTTAGTTCAGTAGAGCTCTACTTGAAAACCTAAGTAAAAAATATCTATTTTTAACTATTTTTCAATATTTCTGCCGTTTTCAAGTTAACTTGTCAAAAACAGAAATTGGCAAGAATTGGAAATTCTTTTCCAGTTTTTCAAAAAAATTTGTAAAACTTTTCTTCATTTTATCGAGTTTATATGGCTAACGGTTAACAATAACTCCCTAACCCTATACTATAAAGTACACACATACCAGTAGTGAATATAAATAAATCATAGTTGTTTTAGTAAAATTAATGTAAAGTTAATAGAAAAATGCTTACTTTCTTTGTTTCTTCTACACCAAATCATTTTCAAACATTTTCGGTTTCTTATTGAATTACTTATTCCCATATATGTTTCTCAAGGTGCTTGCACTAGGATCATCGATGCACAAGCTCAATTTCTCATTTAAATTAAACTTGCTGATTGGCACTTTTCCATATTTTATAGGCATTATACGATTTGTAAAAAATGACGATAGAACAAGTGATTTTGACCATTAAGACACATCTGGAGATGATTTTTCAAGGTCCTTGCACAAGGATAATCGATGCACAAGCTCAATTTCTCATTTAAATTAAACTTGCAGATTGGCGCTTTTCCATATTTTACATGTATTTTACGATATGTAAAAGGATGACAAGAGACCAACGATTTTGAGCATTATGGCTCATCTGGAGATGGGTTCTCAAGGTCCTTGCACAAGGATCATCGATGCACAAGCTCAATTTCTCATTTAAATTAAACTTGCTGATTGGCGCTTTTCCATATGTTATAGGCATTACACGATTTGTAAAAAATGACGATAGAACAAACGATTCTGACCATTAAGGCTCATCTGGAGATGCGTTCTCAAGATTATTGCACAAAAATCATCGATGCACAAGCTCTAGTTGTTATTTAAATTAAGGTTTCTTATTGGTATTTTTCCATATATTATATGTATACGATTTGTAAAAAATGACGATAGAACAAACGATTTTGACCATTAAGGCTCATCTGGAGATGGGTTCTGAAGGTCCTTGCACAAGGATCATCAATGCACAAGCTCAATTTCTCATTTAAATTAAACTTGCTGATTGGCACTTTTCCATATTTTATAGGCATTATACGATTTGTAAAAAATGACGATAGAACAAGTGATTTTGACCATTAAGACACATCTGGAGATGATTTTTCAAGGTCCTTGCACAAGGATAATCGATGCACAAGCTCAATTTCTCATTTAAATTAAACTTGCAGATTGGCGCTTTTCCATATTTTACATGTATTTTACGATATGTAAAAGGATGACAAGAGACCAACGATTTTGAGCATTATGGCTCATCTGGAGATGGGTTCTCAAGGTCCTTGCACAAGGATCATCGATGCACAAGCTCAATTTCTCATTTAAATTAAACTTGCTGATTGGCGCTTTTCCATATGTTATAGGCATTACACGATTTGTAAAAAATGACGATAGAACAAACGAATCTGACCATTAAGGCTCATCTGGAGATGCGTTCTCAAGATTATTTCACAAAAATCATCGATGCACAAGCTCTAGTTGTTATTTAAATTAAGGTTTCTTATTGGTATTTTTCCATATATTATATGTATACGATTTGTAAAAAATGACGATAGAACAAACGATTTTGACCATTAAGGCTCATCTGGAGATGGGTTCTGAAGGTCCTTGCACAAGGATCATCAATGCACAAGCTCAATTTCTCATTTAAATTAAACTTGCTGATTGACGGTTTTCCATATTTTATAGGCATTACACGATTTGTAAAAAATGACGATAGAACAAACGATTTTGACCATTAAGGCTCATCTGGAGATGCGTTCTCAAGGTTATTGCACAAAAATCATCGATGCACAAGCTCTAGTTGTTATTTAATTTAAGCTTTCTTATTGGTATTTTTCCATATATTATATGTATACGATTTGTAAAAAATGACGATAGAACAAACGATTTTGACCATTAAGGCTCATCTGGAGATGGGTTGTGAAGGCCCTTGCACAAGGATCACCGATGCACAAGCTCAATTTCACATTTAAATTAAACTTGCTGATTGACACTTTTCCATATTTTATAGGCATTACACGATTTGTAAAAAATGACGATAGAACAAACGATTTTGACCATTAAGGCTCATCTGGAGATGCGTTCTCAAGGTTATTGCACAAAAA
This sequence comes from Agrypnus murinus, assembly GCA_929113105.1. Classification (NCBI taxonomy): domain Eukaryota; kingdom Metazoa; phylum Arthropoda; class Insecta; order Coleoptera; family Elateridae; genus Agrypnus; species Agrypnus murinus. Next base: position 23,659,308 of record OV816026.1, read on the forward strand.
TCATCGATGCACAAGCTCTAGTTGTTATTTAAATTAAGCTTTCTTATTGGTATTTTTCCATATATTATATGTATACGCTTTGTAAAAAATGACGATAGAACAAACGATTTTAGCCATTAAGGCTCATCTGGAGATGGGTTCTCAAGGTCCTTACGCAAGGATTATTGATGCACAAGCTCAATTTCTCATTTAAATTAAGCTTGCTGATTGGCACTTTTCCATATTTTATAGGTATTATACGATTTGTAAAAGAATGACGATAGAACAAACGATTTTGACCATTAAGGCTCATCTGTAGATGAGTTCTCAAGATCCTTGCACAAGGATCATCGATGCACAAGCTCAATTTTTCATTTAAATTAAGCTTGCTGATTGGTACTTTTCCATATTTTATAGGTATTATACGATTTGTAAAAGAATGACGGTAGAACAAACGATTTTGACCATTAAGGCTCATCTGTAGATGAGTTCTCAAGATCCTTGCACAAGGATCATCGATGCACAAGCTCAATTCTTCATTTAAATTAAGCTTGCTGATTGGTACTTTTCCATATTTTATAGGTATTATACGATTTGTAAAAGAATGACGATAGAACAAGCGATTTTAACCATTAAGGACCATCTGTCGATGTGTCCTCAAGATCCTTGCACAAGGATCATCGATGCACAATTTTCTTTAAATTAGATTTAAGAGAAAGTGCAAAAAATTGCTAACGAAATTGCTATCGTAAAGAAATTGCTAAAAAAATTGCTAAAGTAACCGAAAAAAAATTGCTAGAAAAAATTGCTATCGTAACCAGGCTAAGTTCTCAGTGATTTTAGCTTGCGTCATCACTATTATTATTTAAAAAGAAACGTACCTTATCTTATTGTCTTTCTAGTACTCTTATCTTCTACAGTTTTAACCAATCTGTCTAGTGTATCTGTCTACACTAGTATATGCTACGTATCTCACATTAATATTCATTATTTAGAGACTGTGAAAACACACCTTGTAATATGTATGTACTTTGTTACTCTGTTTTATTTACAATAATGTTTATTTATATATTTTAATGTTATTATTTATTAAATTAACACCTTTATTATTGTACACTGATACGTTTTCCGAGAAAATGATTTGCATTAAAAGGTCAATTATTTTATTTAAATCAGTTCCCTTTGGTGATTCTTCATCGATATTGTATTAATTTATACCACTAGTTGCAAAAAGTTTTTCACTAGTCGCGGAAGTTGTGCAAATACGACGTATGAAAAAGCTAGTTTTGTATGTATTGTATACACTGTATACACATCTTTTACAGTTTTCCGAAAAAAGACTATTTTAAAGGAGTGAAAAAGAGCGTCATTTTGACAAAGAAAAATGACTATACGGTGACTGGTAAGTCTACGTATTCCTTTTAGGAGGTGTTAATAGAGCTCATTTACAGCTCAATTTAACCATAATTGTCCTTTAAGCAAACTTCAATGGTTTTTGAGATATTTCAACTTATCTGTTTGTTTAGGAACCGTTTCTCTACTACAGTCCATCAAACGAAAACTTTCATGTAATATTAGGATATGGCAGTGGCACAACTGTATTATCAGCTCAGTAACGCATTCCTCACTTGAACGACTTGCGATGCACTACGGGTACAGGCGATGCTGCATCCCTTTTACCCCCAATGTCGTCCTTCTTCCCCGTCTGCGCAATCCACACGTAAGTTCTCGTTTAATGGACTGTACTCTGATATTTTAAATTAAAGAAAATAATAAAAGATGTTTTTAATATTTTAGTTTTACTCATTGGTTTACATAGTAACATAAGTTGCAACAAAATTTAAGTTAAATAATTTATTAAAAATAAAAGAACTGAACTTTAGGGGGGGGTTAGTAGGGGTAGGAGGTCTTTTTAAAGGAAAATTTAAAATTAACGAAATTCTAAAAATAAATACTTATGAATGCATAGACGGTTGGACATTCTTCTTTATAAGCCTAGGTTTAAGTACTTTTATTCTTATTTTTACTAACAAGTAACGCCTATCTTGTTAGAATAAATAAAATGCCTTTTTAATAAGTGTTAGAGAAAGAACAATAAATAATCATTACAATATTCTAATCTAAGCTTTTTTAATAGGAACGGCAAAATTAAAAACCAACCTTATTTAAATCAGTCACATCCACAAATTATTCTAATTGTAGGTATGCGTAGCACAGATATACATAATATACGTTTATTTGTAAGTACTATTTACTTGTAATATTTTATAAGTACAAATAAATTATAGTGCTACTGAATCTAATAGTAAAATAACATGAATAACGTTGACAACTCATTATGAGCCAGGTTAACAGACGACGATGATGAACCGTAGTGACGCGGTTTACAATTGTGTTAATTTATTGCACTAAATAAAATATACGCCTTTATTATATTGTGTTTATTATACAATGAAATAAATATTAGTAGCGTCATAATGTCGATTTACACAATTATATTTGTTTGAATAAAAGTATTTTATGATATAGTGAAAAAAACGTTTACATTTAGAAAAATTAGAATGTCATAAATATTATTATTTATTAATTAAAAGTTGCCCTTTTATGAAAGCAGTTCTATATAATGTTTTTTATTAATTGAGTTAAAAATTTATATAATGTAAGTATGCTTTATAAAATGGCATTATTGTAAACCTTGTAAAATAATAAATGTCTATAATTAATTTCACCGATGGTTCATATTCTAATCTCAAGATTATGCAAAACATTGGTATGTCTACTTCGTAATAAAATTAAGACGGTCAAACGATAAACATTACATACAAGTGCTATTAAATTAAAATGCAATATTCTCTATTACTCTATATTACATTTAAAAATAACCGAATAAAAGCTTTAGGTTAAATTGGTTGGTTGTTGTAAGTACGTATGAATTTTACCATCAAAAATACATGTTTGCATCTTTTATTTTACAATAAATGTTGTTTTCATTTATGTTTGTATTTTTTAATGAATTTAATTAGTGTTAAATTATCCCAAGTGAAATAAAGGTTAAACAGCTAGCGCAATTATGTATTATTGGTTGCTTAAACGTATAGTAAATGCAATGGTTTTAAATCATTATTTTCAAATGCAAATAAAGCGAGTATACTTATTCCATTTTAATTTAATAACACTGTATAGTGGTTTTCTTTTTATAAAAGGATTATTAAAAAAATATATTTTAATTGCATAAGTATCTGTTTTGCTATTTCGGCTAATGCTTTTAATATGACAAATATGAGAAGGCATTATCAAGTCAATAATATACATACAAATTATTTACTGCAATAGGTATATCACAGTAAATGTAAACTTTGCGTCATCTATGTCCATCCTATAATGAGTTGTCTGCTTAATGTAATATTATTTTTTGAAATATCAGTTCATTGCTACCTTACGCTCAAACACCGAAATCACTAAAATGATATAGCCTTGATAATCGTATTGCTTTTTATTTTTAGTTGTGTTTTGACTGACTGATTTAGGTGTCTGGACCTAAAATTGCAATCTATAAAAATAAGTACTATACTAAACCTAATTACAATTTGTTCACAAAAAATTAAATTAAAGTAAATATACAAATATCCCACTTAGCTCACTATAATCGCAAAGTACAAAAATATACAAAATACAAAAGCACAAAGTACATTTTAGATACTTAATCATAACAACAACAAAAAAGTGGATATATATACAAAGTCTTATTTGTTAGTCTTATTAAAATCTATACTTAGTATAATTCAATTAGTTTTAGAGAATGAAACTACTGGCGCCTGACGATTTAAACTGATATAGTATAGTTATCTATGCAACAAGATGCAAAAAGTATATGTACGTAAAAATTCGAAGCACGCGTGAAAAAAATATTTTGTACGTCCTTGTACATTGTTTTTTGTAATTTTGTAAAAAGAATTTAGTATCTTTTTTCGGTACATTAAAAAATATTCTTTTGAAATTAAAAGCGACAACTAAAAGGTTAAAATTTGAAATAAAATTGCAAAATATATCTTTTAATTATTAAAAATATAATTGATTTAAAATTTATATTTTAATTACTTTTTTATTCTATATTTTGTATTTTACAAATTTTTGTGAAAAAAGTGGAAAAAAGGAATGTCGTTGTAACATCAAAACTAACAACCAAAAAGTTGAAATATTAAATAAAAATTACAAATCTAATTAATAAAAAATTACTTTTTTAGCATCAAATCAAATTGTTTTGATGAGGTCGTATCATTTTACTATGCAGTTTATGTAGTAGTTATGGCAACTTTATAAGGCTCCAGTTTCTAGTAACTCTGCTATAAATTATTTTCAACACTCACTGAAATGCAAGATATTTACGGAAGATACAAATACTAAGCTTCTATTCGTGTTTCAGAGAAGTATACGACCTAACAAAAAAGCGATAAAATAAATATATATTGACAGCTATATTAGGTAAGTAAATTAAGCCCATAACTTTTGGAACTTCACAACTTGGAAATAAAATTTGCATACTGTGAAGGAATATGATGACCAATTGCACCTGGAAAAATTTTTCATTTAGAGCCTATAAATTCATTTCATTATAGCGTTTACTGTCTCCAGCCTTACTTTGTGGAACTCCATAATCATGAAATATAATATAAATACAAAGATTAGTTAAAGTTTCACATGTTTTATTAATATCTTAACCTGACAATATTGTTTCGACACTTTGTGTCATTATCAAAGGTAGTTAAATTGATAAACAAACACGTTGTTAAGGATAAATACATACAGAAAATAGGTAACTAGATACAATACATAACAAAAACTAAATATCTAACACTTCTAATAAAGGAGAATTACTAAGCTCAGTTTGTTCATTCATTAAAGGTACTGTGCGTTTATGTCTGTATATTTCAAAAGCTTCTAAAATGTCTAATTTGTGTTTGTTGTTGCAAAAATGTAAGAATTTAATGTTGTTTTGAGGTGTCATTGGGTGGTTCTGGTCCATAATGTGTTTGGCATAATTCGATTTTTCTGGATGTTTAAGTCTATAAGAGCGTACGTGTTCTTTGTATCTTATGTCGAAATTTCTAAGTGTTTGTCCAATATAAACCGAGTTACAAAAAGAACAATTCAAACGGTAAATGCCGGATTTCATGATATCTTGTGTTTCATGATATCTTTGTGAAACTTTAACTAATCTTTGTATTTATATTATATTTCATCATTTCATTATACTTGAAACTTACCATTTGTGAAGTTGTTAATATTGGTTTAAATTTCTGCAATTGTTTTTGCCATACTCCTCTTGAAGACAAGTAATAATATCCATACATAATTATATGAATAAATGAATTAATTATCACCGTAAATGTGAACATGCCTCCTGTAAATTTCGTTATTTAACATGAAAAATAAAGATTGAGGTATTGCTTTTAATTATATTTATTTATTACCTGGAACATATTTAGCACACACCCAAGCTATGACGAATGTAGACACGTGATGATAACAGTGAAGAAATGAAACTTGATTAAATTTTCTTCGCAAAATGAAGAAGACAGTTTCAATTAGTTCTGTCATCTTGAGCATCATGTGCCACCACATAAATTTAGCCATACGTAGAGCCATTTGCCCGTTAGATTGATCTACTTTCTGGCAACCTAACGTGTAATGAGTAGTCCATCCGGATGTGCTTACCTAGAATGTTCTCTATTATTTACAAAAATCAATATACACACATGCTAATTATTTTACCCCGTAAATTAAAACGCTGCATGCTATTACTTGAAATATATTATATGCAGCTATCACCGATTTTAGACTGTAAGGTTTTCTATGTTCCATATATTTAGGTAAGAAGTAAAGGACACTAAAGATGTAAACAGTTAGTATTATGACTAATTCAGATGGATCAGAGAGAAGAGGCCAGTGGTACACTCGGGGATCTGCAAACAAAACAATTTTACATTAAACTAACAAAAACTTCATACATATAACACTATAACAGATAACGGAGATGTTGACTGATCGTTGATTGAAACTAATTAAAGTTTTAATCTACAGATTTTAGTTAATTTTGTATATGAGCTTGAATGCTTTATCATTTCAGAATGTAAGAAGTATTCCTTCATATAAATAAACAAACAAATGGATTCGGCCGCGTAATTTCTTAGGATGATGAATTTGATGAATTGATATTTGGATGAATTCTTCTTATCTGTCCAGTACCCATAAGACGATTTGTTAGGCGAAGGCTCGCTCCGCAGGATACGTTTGCATCCCAGAGAGAAAAACTTGACATAATTAACGTGTACCTAAAAGAACTTATTGGAATAATAGACTATTGACAAAAAATTTAAAAATAACAAACTCAAAAATACATAAAAGTAAGATATAAATTAAGCCATCTTTATTCTCTTCGTATTTTACACAAACAACTGGCATTTCCTTCTGAGATTCCTTACAAACCAGTTTCTCAAAAAGGGTAGATTTTGAAAATAACGCGAATTTCAAGTTATTATATATCGAACTTGCAGTAGATCAGCAGATCACGTATGCTAAGTTTCATCGGATTCTAACAGGAGGTTTCGCGAAAATGGCAGAAAATTGAATCTTGATGAGCTAGAACTTTTACATTTTAAGTGTAAAAAGCTAAAACTCCAACAGTAGTAATTAATAATTATTTTTAAGAAAGTTGTGTAGCATCAGATTGTGTATTCAGATTGTGCATTTACCTTACCAGGTAAATACACGATCCTTTTATACCTAAAAGGATCGTTCAGACTAAGAAAGTACACTACAGACTATTCAGAAGAGTATAACAATCTTAATTCCTTAAATTATCCATTTAAGTTTATCCAGTCCGCAATTAAATTTCATACCTCGCTCTTTCGAGTATATACAAACCCGCTCTCGTATTTATGTACGTCAATGCATGATTTTTAATAAAACTTTTATATGAGGCTGTATTAGATAGGAAATTCTTCTTGCATTTCGAAAAATAAATATTTAAATAGTATCGCATTATCTCTTCTACTTTACCAAAGTTATTAAGATATGGTTATAACTTGTTTCTTGGTAGAATTTTAAAATCTATTTACAGCGCCCCCTAAGCTCTTAAACGGCACTAAATGGTATTAGCTTTCACATCACCATATAAGGTAAGATTTGCTCATATCACTTTATGATAGATAAATAGGTTATAAAACTTTCTTCGAGTCAAATCCATTTGAATCCCTTCAAATCATCTGCAATCAGATTGACTTTCGCTTGATGACGCGTCTTCATTCGGAGCGTCCTATAAAAGACAAGCACATTTCTTCACTACTGTTGTTTAATTAAAGAAACACCGTGGTATGTCTCCATTCTATGAATTGAAACAAAGTTGTTTTTCAAGTTGTTTTATCGTTAAATCCAACGATTTAGTGGAAGTTTACTCTGTTATAGTGGTTAGGGATTGTTTTGTATATTATAAGTAATCATAGCATTATTTAAAAAATTTGTTGGCAAAAATAGAATTTATTTTGTTTGCACTTTGTCATTGAGTGAATGGCAAATTAATAAATCTTACAATTTACGGAAGATAAAGTATCTCTTCATTTACTTGATCTATATTTTACTTTAAGAAAGTTGTTAGCCAAATTTTGTGTAACAATCTAATTGAAATTTATTTATTAAAGTTTTCTTGACCTGGAGTTTTTTTGCACCCCCCAGCACATGGTTTTTGAAATTGTCCCCTTGAGAACATTATGATTGGATCATTTAAAAGTTGAATTAACCTTGTTTTCACCTTGGAATGATGGAACGAAAGTAAAAATACTTAGAAAATCACATTAGATAAATCATCAACTAGCAAGAGTAACCACAAATAGAAATTTGTTTTCAATCTTCATTTAAGCTATTATTATTTGCCAGATAATAAAAATGCTTCAACCTGTTGGGCAATTTAAAACGACTAGTTTGCAACAAATAAACAGTTTATAAAACATATGATCTAATATAATAGATTTTAAGATTGAGTTATTTATTCTTTTATCTCGAATAAATAATAATATTTAAACCATCTATAGATTAATTTTTGTAACGGCGCAAAATCAATTTGTTTCATAAATTTCATGTTTGAAGCCTATTTTGACTAGCTCACTCGTGATACTCAACTGTCAGTCTTAAAGGTAAGTATTAAACATTGACTGCGTTTTATTTTGGATAAAGTTTGGGCTTTAAAAGAGAAGAAGGATTTTTATCTTTGTAAAAAATGCAGAACCGTTACTTAAAATTTTCAACAAACAGATATACATTATACCTGGTGTTTCACATAACTTTTGCATACATTTATGATAGTACTCGTCAATAGGAACAAACAATCCTTCGCCATTTTTTATTTTACGCATATCGAAGAAAAAATTGCTAAAAAGGCAAACTGTTGGGAACTGCTGAAACGTATCACAACCTACCTACCAATTGTACGCATTGACGGTGTCACATTTTATTTTGTTTGTGATTTTAATCTGTCTATTAAGAATGAGCCATAACAGAAATAAATGACATGTTTACATTCATTTAATACTTTATTATGATTATTGCATTTTAGGGTCGAGTTTCTTTACTATTATAACGTAACCTTCACTTACTTTTGAACACTAAATACTAATAATAAACAACAGATTCCCTCCTGTTCTAGTTAGACCCACTATATTTAATAAAAGTTTTATTTTCTGAAAGTGGTGTACATCACAAAACAAGCAAAAAAGTTTGCAATTTATTTTTAAATAAGAATAATTACGAATAATCGTCATACATAATACGAAATCAAGAAATCACAATATCAATGCATTCTTTATAACATTACACCAAATGTGTTTTATGTGAAATGATCTACTTTTGTCAAATAAATAATCACAACAAAAAACTACATTTATTTACATAAACACAACGAAAAGAATAATTTATCTAATAAATGGAAAATTAGTGACTGAACCTTTGTAGGAATAATTCTCAGCTGCCTAATATGACAACCTAGATTAGAATTAAAGGACAGTGGTTGAGTTTAACCATCTTAATAATAAATAAACACTTAATTACTACATTTATTACTTCGTAAAACTACGCGACCTTTTAGGATAATTTGAGAGTTGAATGTTATTGAGAAGCTATCTAAGAAGAAGAGTTTTAACAGTATTTACAAAGATCTACAATGTTTACAAAATTTAAAAATATGCTCATTTCTTTAAAAAGCGGCTTGAGTAATAAGTAATATCTAATGAATAAGTCGTTTTAAATGCACGGCTATTTACTCTTAAATTACCAGCAAATAATAAACTTTTTAAAATAACTTAGCAAAACAGCCCTGTATTGTAAGTCGTTTATTATTGTTGATAATTTAAAATCGAGCAAATACATTATCTCCTCAATAACTGTTATTATCCTTTCTGTTAGATGTACATAATTTTAAACATGTAGAATAATTAATTAAAAATGGATTTAATAATTTAAAGACCCTAACATTTTTTTGCGTTGTCAAACGTGCAAAATTCAAAAGACTACTGTAAAATCTACTTCCTAGAAGAAGTGGTGACCACGTGTAAAGTACATAACCAATAGTACATAACCAAGTAGTAGTAATTTGCGAGGGATACAAACCGTTGATGAATCTGAATTAATGCAGCACATGTAAGTAAACAAGGTGGGTATTTATTTTTGAACACTTTCGAGATTTTACTTAAGTTCGTGTAAATGTAGATTTTAGCAAACAAAACAGTTACAGGTAAAATGGTGCAGTTTATAAATACAATTGCCTATGACGTTTTCATATTTGTATTATCGGAGTATTAACTTGTGTGAATCGCAATTAAAGTAATTATGAAATAAATAATAGATTAGTAAAAGTTTCACTAGATTATTAAAATCTACCTAACAATATTGTTGCGACAACTAAGCTGTCATTATGAAAAGTAATAAAAATATAAACAGACACGTCGCTAAGAAAATAGATAACTAGATAGTAACCCCCTCGTGAACTGCGCCGATATTGTTATGTCTATGTTATGATTATGTTTAGAACATATGTTCATATCAACTTTTCGAATCTAAATAAGCTGCTCATTTTAATTTAAAACACGTTTTAAAATACATTCCGGCACACAAAGACATACACATACATTACATACAAAGACGGCTCTGCTTAGTGATTTATATAAGGTTTGGTAGCTTTAACTGAAGTTACAAGACTTTTTTAATGTATTACCTACTATCGTCGCATATTGTGGCAATTGTTTTGACAGCTAAGCTAGTGTAACATAAATATAAACAAACACGTCGCTAAGGTAAATACAAAAAATAGATTACTAGATAAAAAGAATATAAATTAAGGTGATATCCCGCTTATCCCATATTAAATGATAATTACAAGGCGCGTAGACTACGTCTAGTTAGTAACGTCCATATACGAAACTTCAGAAGGAATTAGACTGAGTTATTTTACTTTTATAAACCTGCAAATGTAGCAAAAAGAAAATGTTTGTTAGAAAAAAAAATAAATCAATTGGATAGTGAAATAGTTATAGAATGCGTGAAACATGTTAAACTGAACTGTAATATTTGTGTAATTAAATGGCATTAAAAACAAAACTTCGTTACTAATACTGATTTCGTAAACTAGAGGTCGAATTGTACAAAGTTTCATTGTTGTAGTCAGATGCCATTCCGAATGATTGAGTGTAGACTGTTAAACAAGACACCCTGTATGTATTAAAACATTCAATTTCTGGACTAACTACATTGAATTGAACCGCATCAAGTATTTCCACCTAATCTGTAAACATATAACATAGGTAACTGCCCAAATTTCTATTTTGTGTAAATTTTGTTTAATTAAATAACAATAACGAAGTTAAAGTAAAAAGCTGCATTGCCCATCTCAGTTATTAGAATAATGTACTATCTTTGTCGTATAGTGTAGAATTCTAAATGTGCATTTGACGTGTGTTAAGATTTCCAATCGCCCATATAAGATACACATACTACCGTCGCTCATTTCTCGTAATAAGGTAGTTGGGCAACTGATTGTATTTTTCGTAATTATTTCGCAGCCGGTATGCGGGTTACGGGCTGCCGGTTACAGTCGAGTTCCCTTCTCTGTTCGATTAGGTAACGCACGGTAGGATAAACCAAGAGAAAACATTATGTATGTTTACAGATCGCTGCTGGTTCGAAATTGTTTATAAAAACATACAAATAGATAGATAACATAATTTGTTTCATTTCGTATTTCAAACAATTGTTTATATACTACAATTAGTAGAATAACGTATATCTTTATCTCCGTTGTCAATGACACCGGAGTTCAAGACGTTCTTGATCTCCGTTGTTGGCAACGTAAAAATCATTCGATGTTGCATAACAGCCACACGTGACACGCTACTTTTTATCTCCTTGGTTACGCGTATGATGACACAGACAAGACAACTTGCTTCATTATACAATAAATTCGGATGAATTTTAAAAGGGAGAAATTAGGATTGAAATGCGAAATAAAATAAAACAACTTATGCAATACGAAGATCAGGCTTCTTTAAATCCTCGAAGATGTTATAACGCCTTGGCTGGCGCCTCGGCGTTATAATACATCTTCTCGGATTTAAAGTATCGCTTGATCTCCTAATTACATAATATATATTATGGACTGTATTTAATTGGTGTTTGTACATTCCAAATTGACAGATTGTCAATGTAGAAATTGATTCTTTATTACAGAAGTTTTTTGAGAAATAGAATAAGAATCACGTTAAGATCAATTCATTTGAAACGTAGTCGCGTTCTATGCTCTTTAATATCTAAACACTTCCAGTAACGGAGAATTACTAAGCTCAATCTGTTCATTAATTAAAGATACCTGAGTTTTTGTTTGTATATCTCGAAAGCTTCTAAAATATCTAATTTGCGTTTGTTATTACAAAAATTTAGAAACTTGATATTATTTTTGGGAGTCATGTGTGATAATGTTCTAAAAGAAGTTTACGTTTGATAATAACAGCTTAGTTATCGAAACAATTGTCAGATAGATTAAAATAAATTTGTAAAAACTTTTTACTAATCAGTTTCACCAAATAAAGCTAGAAACAATAAATAAATACACCTAAATTATATTTTATCGTTCGTTACATTTTTAAGAAAGCATAAGAAGACATAATGTCTGAAATTGAAGACCTAGGGTATGTGATCGAAAGTGATTTTTAACTAAGTAGGCGTGTTTGTGGTCATGTGAGGTGAACGATCTACCATAACTTATATAATCAATATAATATGTACCTGTGTAATAATATGTACTTACGAGGTCATAGAGTTTAAACAATATGAATTATATAAAAGTATTTGAATTTTTTGTATTTCTTCGAATCTACTCTTATGCTTTATAATTTCGAATAATTTGATAAATGCGAAAGGAAGTTTATGACGAAATGGATTAAAATGTTATTTAGATGCTTTACATCATCTGTAGAGGTACTAAATGAGACATTTTTTAGACGGGGTTCCCAGAATCAAAAAGTTTGTAGCACTGAATAAACCTAAATGAATCTAAAATGACATACCATTTTAGATCATGCATTGACTACGAACTGAGAACTGGGGAATTTTGAAATCATAGGTATAAAATCATAGGCGTCGACTATGTGGTGGCTCGAAGGCTGTGGCCCTCATTAAAATAATTAAGTGCGGGTTGAGCCCTCATTAACATGAGTAATATATTTTAGGAGATAAAAATTTTAAATTCAAAAGAGGGGAGTTTACGCACTTATCCCTCTGGGATATTTTTTGGTATTTTCTTTTGCATAATGGGCAAAAAAACATGTAGAGTTCATTAAAGTTTTGATGGCCATACGTAAATATATCCACATGAAGGGCTGTAAGATTAAAAAGAAGAGACTAAAAAGCTATTTTATTAAAATAATGTTATGAGGACTGAGCCTTCATTGATTGCATAATCAACTACCGCATACTGATGTTATTTTGTATAATTTTTTTGTACAACGCCGTCTATATTTATTGACGCGTCTCAATACCTACATATTCCTAGTTTTCTGTGTTAATGTAAGAATATACTTTTTTTAATACTGTATGTCTCATTTGGAAAACGAATACATATAAGGATTGACCTGTACTTTTAAAACATGGATTGTAAAATCTCTCCAAGTAAATAAAGTTATTATTTCTGTTATCACTTTGTTTATTAGCTTAAATAGTACTCATCCTGAAAAGGACGAGAAAGAAAATTACAGTTATTAGTCTCTTTTTTTAAAGAGAAATTAAGAAAGATGAGTACAAAACTTTAAAAATAAGTGTGTCGCACTCGAGCGGCGATATGAGACCGTAGCTTAGTTAGCCAGAGCGGAGTGATAATAAACTTAAGTCACTGCCGCCCCAGGTTCGATTCCAGTTCACAGATTTCTGAACACTTTAAAATGTAATATTTCTCTCTTCGAAAATGTTTTTCTGTATAATTTTAATAAATTGCATAGTTTAGTTCCTTTTTGTATATTTCTCATGTGACTGACAATAGTGTGGATTAGAATTAAAATTATGTGCAAAATAAATATTGTCAAAAAGAAAAATTGTCATTTTAAATATTGTTTTGTAAACATATATAAAAAGGAGATGTTATCTGCCATCGTTGGAATCGAACCTGGGGCGACAGCGACTTAGGGTTAATATCACCCCGTTCCAGCTAACTAAACTATAGAATTTGTCGGCGCTTCAGCACACCACACTCATTTTAAATTGCACTAATTTAAATGATTTTCTTTAAAAGAAGAGTTTAATGTTTTTTTATTTTCGGGATATGAGTACAGTACCGTTTAAAGTAATAAACAAAATTATAAACAGAAATAATAATTTTATTTACTTGGCGAGATCTTACAAACAATATTGTTTAAAAGCACAGGTTATTCTCGATATTCAAGTTGAGTATTTTAATTTTTTTACATTGTATTGTTATTGTATGTAAAGGTTTAATTAATGATGCCTTTGGAAATACTTGTATATGCAGACCGTGTTCATTACAGTTAGTAAAATTCTAAACTGGCCAGCCCTCATTAAAATTTTGAAAAGTCGGCGCCTATGTATGAGATAATATTTATTTTTAACTTTTATATAATTTTCCATGCAATATATTTTGACTTTTTTATAATTGACTTACAAAAACGAACTCTACTACAACTTATATATTATTGATATTATTTAATTGAATAAAATATAGTTTCTTTCCTAATTCGTTAATAATAATTATAGTTAAAACTGAACTTAAGACCCATATTTCTAATTTAATGTCATGTACACGTTATATCAAAATTGTTTTTAAGTATTCTTATTTTAAAGCCCGTTTGACATAATTCTAAGTTTACGGAAAAGTTTAGGAGTTGATTTTGTAATAAATTTTTTGATAAAATTTCACAAAAATTAACAATTTTCTATTTGCAACGATTCTCATTTTCAATGCAAAATATATCAATCGCGCATGCGTATTAACGTATTTGTTTAGTGTTATTTGTGGTTGCAGTGTTTGTAGTCTTAATATAACCAAGAGTTTACTTCATGTTTGTTTATATTTTTAATATTACGTTTTGAAGTTAATTACCTTTGGATTTAGTTCTGTTTACTTATTATTATTACGTTATTTGGAAAATGTCTGATAATAGTGTTGACGAAATATCTGCAACAGCAACTGCATGTATTAATGAGCAGGCTATTAGTAAAGAATAGAAAAAGCGAAACAAACGAAATATGTATGCGTTTTGAAGTTAACCATGGTGCTGTGCGCACATTTACGCGCAATTTTAATCGCAGATTTAGAACAAGATCTAAATAATTTACCAAAAAATAGTTTGCAAGATATTTATGAAAAAATTTGCACCGAGATTTTTGTGTAAATTTAGCATCATGTCAAACGGGCTTAAGACTGTAAGGGGTTAGAGTACATGAGTTTTAAGGGCTGGTAGCAGACATCAAAAAGAACGAATAAGTCTTATTCAACTAACTTTAAGTTCTAGGACGTAACACTTTTTCAGAAAAAAGATAATAAAGCTGGAAAGTTAGATTAATAGTTAGATTAGATTAATGGCAATTTAATTATTGGACTTTGTCTGAAAATGGATCTCATTTAGCATAGCATTCAACCTTGGTAGCGTTTCTTTGTATGATCAATCATCTAAAATTAATTTTTTTATATTTAAAAATTAATTTTACTTAAGAAGAAACTGATAACTCAGTTACACGTGTAATACAATGTGTTCCCAAAAGCAGTTAATCATCAGCCTTAACCATGCATATGCAAACTTTGCATTTTACAATCAGCAACACAAAATACAATTTGTAGTAATTCCTATTATACAATAAAAGATAAAACGAGACAGGGCATTAAACTTTTAAAAGCAAATCAATGACTTCATCATACATAAAATGTGCTGAAAAATAAACAACGCTGCTTGGTTTGTTTAGACTAAGCAAATGAGTTGAATTGAAACCCGTGGCCAGTATCAGATAATTATTATTTTTAAGCAATTTTGCCAGATATGACAATTAGTTTTTTTCTAAATTACTCTAACGTTTATTAGGGACAAAATCTATTAAGAATTTTTTATTTCTTTCGATTTATCGCCTTTTAAGATTTTTCTACTTACACGCTGTATACCTGTTCCCTATTTTATAATGGTTATATACCCTGGCAAAGACCTAAAATAGGTTGAAAAATAGATTAAGATAACTAAAATTAAGCTTTTTTTTATTACATACGAGTTTTAAAGATTAAACTAATATAATACATATAGTAAGAAAACAAACAAATAAATTTACGTGTGTTAAAAGCTGCTTTTTCAATCTTCAGTTTTTAAATATTTAGTCTTTAGTTTAGAGGCAGCGTCGTTTTTGCCAAAAGAATTTTATACTTTCATCTCTTTTTGACATGTACGTTTTTGTAAGGGTGATATTCAGAGTTCAACTTTAAGAATATTTAAAAATAGCTTAAAATTACTACAAAACTGAAACTGATGCAAGGAATTCATATTTTGTAACATTCGAAAAATTAGTTATTAGTTAAACTATTTTAATTTAAAAAGTTTCTTACTTACCAGAAAGATCTTTGAAGACATAATTGAAAACTTCGGTTACACTAGACATTGCAAGTAGAGCACTCATTATTTAAATCTCTTGTTTAGTTACCCAAACGGCAAATATTTGGTTTCGTAAAGTCTCACTACAGCACTACACAATCTCTGTAAGTTCAAGAATACACTAGATACATGTATTAAGATTTAATGCCAACTTAATTAGAACTACAATCTTACCTTAGGCTTCCTTTAAATAATTGTCGATATTCTTATCAGTATAAATCAGTAGAAAATTCCATCAACATTCTCTTTGCATACTTATATCTGAAACAATAAAAATAAAATTCTATAATAGAGAATAACTTAAGATTTCCGATTTATATATAAGATTTTTCAAATTAAAAACATATTTGAAACTGAACAATTCCATAATAACTTTGAAATTCCATATTATTAATAATAATTATACACAAATTACATTATTATTGAAACATCAAAAACAGGTAAATTGGATAATTTCAGATTTGGCTAAAATTGCTTACAAAGATATTTTTATTAATTTATAGTCTTACCATAATACTGATAGGTAGCATACGTACAGACGTCCAAGGATAACAAATTTAATATTTGATAGTAAAATAAACTGAAAAAGTATATAAGGTAATTATTCATTGCGTAAGTATTATACACTAACTTTTAATTCGTAATATACATACAATGCATTACTTCCTTGCAATGGTCAAGGGTAATAATAACAGCTGCTTCTTAATCGATATTAAATTAGTTATTCAAAATTTAGTTACAATTAAAGAGCTGTTTGCATTAGTTTATTATTTCACTTATCGCATAACAAATATTTACATCGATTTGTACAAAAAATAAATTTTCCTAGAAATATTGTTATCTATGTTATGTATTTGTTTTCTTTCAACAAGAAATTTCCACACCTACACCTGGCATAAATGATTCAATCTTATCATGGGGATACTTTTCCTATACCGTGTAAATATAGGGCATGTTGATTTGCAAAATTAATTTTTCATTTTAATTATTTGTAGGTACTATAGTATATTATTTAACTAACCCCGACACTGCAATGCTGTAAAAGGGGAATGAATTATGGTAAGCATTATATTATTTAACTTACTGTATTATACTTGTGTGTATTATTTTATTTGATTATATGATTGCTTGTGTACTTACAGAACTGCTTGTGAGTAGGTTGCGTGTAAAATTTCGTGCACCTAGCCCTTTTCGTTTATGAGGTACAGTCAGGCGAGTACCGCACCGGGATACCGGGGGTTTCCCGGTAGGCCTTTATAAAATTGCCTCTAAGGGCCCTACGACACGGTTGAATTAAAATTACCAAAAATTAAATTATATTTAAAGTAGAAACAATACACCCCGCCGCTGTTCAACTTGACCGCACCTGACGAATAGCGACGATTAAATCTAATCTTCTTTCCCGTTTTTAGCTTTACGAACCATTCAAGAACTCGCTAATTTAGAAGAATCGAAGTATCCTAATGTTACGGATGCGTTGCATAACCATATTTATATTGATGACGTAATTTGGGGATATGATTTTGTAGGTTCTGACTAGAAACTTCAATTGGAATTAATATAGGTTCTGCGATCCGGTGGATTCGAGTTGCAAAAGTGGATAAGTAACTGTCTGGAACTTCTTGCGGCTGTACCATCGGCTGATGTCCAAACGCTAGTTCAATTCGACAAAGAATAACTTATCTTTATTAAGATTTTAGGTCTTCATTGGAACCCCATGGCCGATGCGTTTTTCTACGTGTGTCACCCTATAGATCGCCCTTGTACAAAAAGAAATATCTTATCGGAAGTAGCGAGAATTTAGAATCCTATGCTATGGTATTTGATACTTGTATTTGTTTGATCGTTCAGGTGTTCACTTCCCGTCCTAAGACATGAATTGAGATACACTCGGTGAGAGCGAGGTTACTGTCCATCCTCTAATAGGTCTCCAGGCTAGTACCGGAGCTATAAACGTGCTCACCCGTCGGCACCCTCTATAGGAGATGGAATTTGGTCCAGCTTTTGAACTATTCCCCAACTTAGTTGGGGGACCACTGTCCGATCTAATCCAATCTCAATTGTGGCAGGACTCGGTTTTTTAATGGTTCCCAGTTATAGGAATGGTATGCCCTTGACAGCGTTTATAAGTCTACACGTTTTAGACTTCCGGTGTGTACCCGTTAGGGTGAAGTTGTCTTGAGCATGAGAGGCTGTGTGTTTGCTTCATCACCACTTAAGCATAGTGGCTCTAGAGCTTCTTCAGTTTACAGGACCGCCTGCAGTTAAATCATATGGTGATCCGAATAGCATCCTGAACACAATTACCTGGTGGCCCGCAGTTTTCCATTGGCCAGAACTTACCCCGTCTAACCGGGATAAACCTCACTTCAATTATCTTCCATAAGATTCAGTCAGTCAACATTTATGAGTATTCGTCGAGATACACTTTCGTATAACTCTACCGCACATTTAATTCTGGCCTAAGCAACCCGTAGCCCAGATTTCTGAGATTGGATTTACTGGTGCCAGTTCTATGGGTAGGTGCCGTGTAGTCTGCTTCACCCACCCAATGTTTCTGCGACAGTGATCAGTAACTGGAATTTGTTTAAGTTGGAACTTCCTAAACTTTCAAATTAAAAATTGTCTAGATGTATTAATTTACACTAGGCAGTCAAAAAAGAACTGAAATTGGTTACAGTGCTGTAGCGTATTTAAGGGTTCAATATTCTGACGGTTCTATCAGAGTTTTCTTAATGTGCGGGAAAACTAGAGTTGTAACCGACAGTTACTAATGATTCCCATTTAATAGAAGATCTAAGCACTGTACAAAAGTGAGAATTTTTTTATTTGAAAGCGGGTGTATATATTGCATTTTTTAAGGCTGTCTTCAGAAGTGCAATTAGTTTTGTTGTAGCTCACCCCGTTTTTAAAATATTTTATTTCTGGTACTTGCGTATATTTTAAACAACTGTTGCCGGTACTCTTAAAAGTATTTATTTGGTTCGCTTTTATTGATCCCATTTTCATTTATTTTGAATTTATAGATGACGCAGTGGCATATTTAGGAATTTTCTTAGGTGGGCTACCCTATAAAAATTACGAATGAAAATACTTAGATTTTGACATAGATGATCTGGACTACTAAAAAAATTCGGGGGGTCCAACCCGTTAGTCCCCCTTAAACATGCCACTGCTATGACGATTTCCAAGTCTTTCATGTCCCTTTACCCCAAATTTGTCGTTCGCAAAAATATAAACTATAGAAGCAGCTTTAAAGATCTACAACATCTATTCTAGCAGACTATTGTTGGCAATTGTTGGACATTGATTACCGAGACCTCCAGCGACTATAGAAGACAAAGTAAAAAGAAAAAGTTAAATCTCTGTAAGTTTTTGTGAATATTGTTAATTTATTTTGTATAAAATTTGTTTAAAATGCTCTCCATCATCATAATTGTTTTTTTAAACCAAGAGTGCCGGACAAAATCTAATTCCAAATTTAACTGTTCCAAATTAGAGTATATAACGTACACTATATTTCTTTTAAAAAACTTTAATGACATCATATTTGTTGTTCATTGTAATTAATCTAAATAAATAAATTATCCTTAAAAAAATTATCCGAAGTAGGGTGGTGGGGCCCTCTAAGAGAATATTTTCCCGGGCCCTAAAATTGACCCAGCACGCGCCTGGGTACAGTGCGGCGCAAAATTAAAACTTTGCGAATATACGAACAGAGAAACCATTTTTGATATATGTAGTTGTATACAAACGTATGTAGTCATTATAATACATATTAAATTTAGAGTAGTTTTTCATTGTGTCGTGCTAAGGCTATGGTTGCAATGTTAGCGGTTTTGCGCGAATGTTAGTTCGTGGGTATTTCAGAAAATTCGCTATTTTCGAAAATGTGGTTACACCGGTAGAAGCCACTTTACGCGATAATAACTTCACGACAGAAAGTTATCTGTAATCAGTTATATAGTATCATGATGGATGTTTGAAAAGAATTTTGTTGAGCATGCTTTCTCATGTTTTTCGCAGCGAAAAAGGTAACTTTGTTACCGAAATACGTATTGTGAAACGTCAAACACAGTTGCGTGGTTTGGAGACACCATTTAAAATATAGTGTTTACTTCTCTAAGCTCACAATGTTCTTCTTTCAAAAATACCTTTCTCCATCCATTCTAATTTTAATTAAAATTTGCCGAAAATACAAACCCGTTTAAACCACAAGCGACAAATAATGATTCACGCTATTATAAATCTTTCGCTGTAACTACTTACATACTTATAATCACTTGTATAATTTTATTTTCGTCTGGCGCACTTGTTCGAATACGCACGAAGTGACATTGGCACGATAGCGCTTACACTGTATAAATTTCGCTTCTGCTATATATTATACGAGCGCGGGTTCGAATCTAACCTCGGAGTATTTTTTAAAATTGAATTATCAAATCATGAAATACAAATCATGTATAAGGAACTTTTACTAAGGAAGTATGAGAATTTTCTAGGGTAGGATCCCGTGCAACAACGTTCTTCTCGTCTGAATGGAACTTATCGCTTTTTATCTTCGTTTCCGGTTCGTCTACATCTCTTTATGCATATTTTCAACGTCGCTTTTGGAAGATTCGACGTGTTCTATATAACGTTATTAATTTACACTGAGCAAACGTCCCAAGCTTGGGTGTTAATTGTAGCATACTCTTTTTACTCTAAAACAAAAGAAATATACTTACTATACTTATGCGCCGGTTGAGATCTCTTTTTGACGAATTATACTTCAGGGTAGGTACTGGTTTCTTACGCTCATATATTGCGAAGAAAGAAATAAAGGTCATAGAAATAATAAGAAATATGGGCGCCATTCACTTGAAGTCATTACAATACGTTATCGGAATCCTCAAGTGAAAATAGATTCTGGTTACATTGATTGAATTAAATAAACTAATCATAATTAGTCAGGTTAAAGCTGGTTAATGTGAATGAATAACTTCAACGAATGATTGGTTCAAGATTATCACCACCATGGCTAGTTTAATTATCCTTTATTCGTTGAACAATAAAATCCCTTGTCTATAAAGATAATATTAAAACA
This sequence comes from Agrypnus murinus, assembly GCA_929113105.1. Taxonomy (NCBI): domain Eukaryota; kingdom Metazoa; phylum Arthropoda; class Insecta; order Coleoptera; family Elateridae; genus Agrypnus; species Agrypnus murinus. Next base: position 23,680,551 of record OV816026.1, read on the forward strand.
ATCTTAATAATGTTCTAATAGAGATTCCTGGTTAGAAAAGAATAATTGCGTTACCAGCAAAAAGTTTTCATAAAATAAGTACAAATAAATTTTATTTACAGAACTTACATATAAGATACAGTCTATCAGCTAATCCTGATTAAATCGGTATATTTTACAGTCCATTAAACCACAAATAGCACTACACAATAATACCTCTTTATTCACTTAACTTTAAGTACGAAGTACCTCACATATTATTATTGTGGAACTTTGGATCACTGGTGTCGATACTGAAGTTATAATCGTTGATCACGAACTAGAATTGTGAATTGTGACACGAGCCTATCAATAACAAAAATGTAAACTCACATAGTACCATTAGAAATGTCTATTATTTCCAGGTTTTAACGTTAACACGAATTTAATTGCCAGAAGGTTGCATTGTCTTATCGTAGTAATATTTCGATCCGCACAAAATTCTGCAATCCACAATACTAGTCTTGCAACGGAAAACAAAGGAATGCAGTTTATTTAGCTTTAGATTTCAATTTATTATTGAGTTTCCTTCACAAATCATTAACTAACGGCACACTGAATTAATTAATTATTAATTGAATACGAAAGGCTAACTGTAATATTAAACACTTAAGCTTTTCTTTTCTGTAGACGGAACGAAAAGAACAAAACGATATTGGAAATAAACTTGGTCGCACTTGGTGGATCGTATCAGAACTTCGCGTCTGCTTGGCGAATTATCGGAGACCTACGTGCGTTCTGCTTGGCGAACTGTCTGAAACATTTTTAAAATACAACTTCTACCCAAGTAGCTAATTTTCTGGAAAAAGGTAAATATATAACCACCCTATCAAGTGCCAAAGTGACGTACCTTGCACCAATCGGAAAATGCGTTCTTCTATTCTATTCGATGGGTATTTACAAAAGGCTTGTTTTCTAGCAAGAAATCTGATATCATAAAAATATTGCAGACTCGTTTTTATTTGTAGATTTTCAAAGAATCTATTCAACAAATACGAAAATAAGCACGCAGAGGAAACATAAATTTGGTTTAAATGCATTTAGAACGTGTCATTTTATTTATAAAACAACCTTTAACTTGATATTTCTTTGCTTTGTCTGCGTGAGAATGCTTTGACAACCTTTTTACAGCTGCTTCTATGTTAACAAAAAACATTATTAGGTTCGGAATAAATTCTGCAATTTTAAACTGACAAAAATATATTCATATATGCAGGGCCGTACTAAGATTATTTTTAATAAATATATTTTCAAATGTATTAAAATCGATCTTGGAAATTAAGCACGTTACATCTATTAGTTGACGACTACCAACCATTTTAAAATTTTTTGAAACAATCTGTAGCAAGTAGCTATTTCCGAAAAATTGATTTTTAGACTGAAATAATATATTGAGCGAAAATATCGAACAATATTTATGAATCTGTTTAAGTATGTGAAGGTTAGCACAGAGCTGCTAGCTACAATTTCGGGTTTACTGGCTAGTACAGACAAAATGGCCGACTTGCTATTTCGCCGGAAATGCCAATAACTTAGGATTTTTTAAATGGAACACTCTGTATATCGTTCCTTAATCTACAGGTGAAATAACACCCGACCGTATTGCTAGAGATTTTTATTTTTTTAATTTTTTTTAGTTTCAATTTCCTTATATTTTATAATTAAATAATTATAAGTATTGTAATATTTTGTTTTAGGTGAAGGCGAAGTCGTCCATGATAGATATCCCTAAATTTGTAATTAAATTTAAAAATGACATTTTCGTAATAAAAACCTGCTCTGCAAGCTTCACTGTTTCGTGACGTATTCGATATTGATCTAATTGGTGAAATAACTATTATTATGTTTTCTAGAATGAATTAGAAATGTTTTTCTCAAACATGACTTTCTATCTTAAAAATATAAATTAAAAACAATCGAGTGTAATTTGTCTGGTAGATACAAAAATGTAGAATATACAGGGTGTTTCGTTTAAAAATCCTAATTATTGGTATTTACGACGCAACCGGAAGTTGACTATTTTGTCTCTACCTGTCAGTAAATTTTAAATTGTATTTAATATCTCGGTATCAGATTTCACATAAATTGGTTCATAAATATGGATATGTAAGTTTGGCCCTAGTTCTATTGTCACCCGGTATATTTATTATAAGTTTATAAACACGATAAAGATTAACTCACGTTGGAAATACTAAATGGCATAAATCAGGTTATCTTTGGATACATCCGATGACGATATAGTTTTAATAACTTGTTTTGTGAATTAATTCCTTTAACAATCAATTTTAAAAACTGGTATACTATCAAAGTGTACTATTCAAAACAGTGTTATTGTCAATTCCCAATTACGTAGACTTTAAATAAACTAAGCAAAATACAAATAAGCTTTTCGATTAAATACAGCCCTGAATTCAAATTTTAAAATTTTACCTACTGGAAGGTCTACGAGCTATGATCTAATAAGATTAAAACAAAGCACCTTTTAACGGTCTATCACACACCCTAGGGGTGTGAAGTTTATTCTTGCTCAGAAGGAAATAAGGTTTTTTTCCATCAATACCAATATTGATATGAGTTATAAAATAAAACCGATATGTGACCTACTACCTTTATTTTCGGAAAAGAAAATAAATTAATAAATTAAGTTTTCCCGAAAAAGAAAGTATATTTCAGAATTTGCAAACACTGGCTTTCTATTTTTTAACTATGAAAACATCATAATATCAACCATGTCATTCTTCATTTCAAGTGGATTCCTCTTGATGTATTAAAAGTTGTTAGATTTCTTGAACTCTTGATTGTTAACGTTAATGCACATCATAAAACATAACTAACTAACATTTGTTGTCAACAGTTGTGGTGAAAAAAGTCAAGTACATGCGTTAGATCACCAATAAAATGGATTGTAAGGATGTGTTTTTATGCCGAGAAAAAGGTAACATCGTTACAGAAATACATATTGGCAATTAGTCAAATACAATGTGTGGTTAGGAGATACCGTTAAAATATAGTGCTGAACATAGATTCATAAATTATTGCATTTCATGACAAAAACGAGCTGCTAGATAACCACAAACTTTACGTTATATCGGTCTACGTCAATCTATAAATTTGTTTTATAGTTTGGTTTCATAAAACAGTAAGCATGAGTCCTTTTTTAAATTATTCTCATATATTCTTCTTTGATAATGAATTAATAAATAAAGCCGACAGTAGTACAAAGGTTTAAGTTATTGCAGAGAGAAAACGAACGACAATTATAGCCAAAATATGATTTTTAGACTAATCTGGTACTTCATTCTCTTTATTCATTATTTCAAGGTGGCCAGATTCATCTCAATTTAATATTCTATGATGAAGTTTTTATAAAAATTCTTGCATATTATGTCTTACCTGTGTTACTTATCGTACTTATATTAAAATTTAAAATTGAAATGATTTTTTTTCTATCTCATATTGATAATGAACATCTTCAAATTATTTAAAGAGTGACAAATTTATGTAAACTTAACCTTGGCTAAACTTTAAAGCGTTGGTTATTAGACGAATAATTTCATTTCTGATAAAGATTTTACTGTGTGTGTGTTCTACAAGTGTATAAATAAATGATAAATCAATAACAAATAAAAATTCGGAGAATATAAAAATTAAATTAGGTAAACAATGAATTAAATTGTAAATTAGTCATTACTTAATTTTAATTTTTAATGATTTTAAAATACTAAAACTATATAAGTATATTTTAACACAATTAAAAAGAAATTATGCAACTATTTAGTTACAATTTGTTCAATAAAACAGGTTACTCTAAAATATTGTGAGCAATTGATAATTATCAAGTTCAAAATGTAGGTAGAAAGATAATGATCTGTATAATTAGTAATTAACTACTTCTCGGCAATTGCTAGTTGGGAAAAGTAATTGTAATATTGTAATTGAATTTTGATTTGAACTAATATTATAAATGATAATTTGTTATAATATTGATATTTGTTCTAATATGTTATAAAATTGAATTAATTTAAAACTTGAAAAACTTACCTAACACAAAGCGCTCCACGACATTCACACTATTCTAAACTGCTTAAGAGAAGATATATAACAAACACTAATTAGTTGCATTTACTTTATATACAAGTATAATGCTATTGTTGCTACATAGTATGCTGTAAAATTTACGAATTTTAATGTTTGCTACACACATATGTATCAACATTTAAATGAGAATAATTGAGAGGAGGGAGATGGCACTGACGTCCTTAAAAATTCTGACGTGAATTTACAGAAAGGGTATTCTAATGTGCATCTCCGAAACAAAAGTGTATTGTAAATATAATTTTATTACTGTTCGCTTTTTTTCGATAATGTTGTATTATTATTACTATTATTATCGTTGCAGGTCATTATATTTTTCTTTTTAATATCAAATGTCGCAATTTGATCGAGTTTGCCATGATTTTCTTACAGAGAAAGACTTAAAAACTATCTAAAAATTACTTTCTGAATTTAACGTTAAATTTGTAAAGTGACTCATTTTTCAAAAGAAAATAAAGACATAAATACTAAATTTTTTTGTATAAATGTTTAATATTTTTATATCTGCAAATAAGTAGCGGTAATTTAATCAGTAAAAACACTTAATTAAAACCAATAAAACAAGAACGGTAAAGAATAATATCCTAGTGCTTAACTACAGCTGCTTTTGCAAAAATGAAATTATGCTAATCAATATTATATTAGGTAGGTTTTTCTAAATTATTTTTAAAAAGGAACATAAAACCTCAAAAACAAATAAAATACAAGGCAACAAATAACTTTTTTACATTTGCGTGTCCTAATGAAATTAATTTATTTGAATACTGGAAACAGTAACATTTTATTTTTTAAAGTTGATATCACTGTTAGACAGCTGTTCTTAGAATGTCAAACTTATCTTATTTACGCAGTGAAGTCTTATAACTGGAATGCAACGCTTGCAAAATTAGTATTACAGGCCGAATAAATAGCCCTGTTACGGGCGTAATAGTTTTTCCTTTATTATTAACGAAATTGTAAATTTTGATACGGTGATCATGGGATGCACTGTGTTGTGCATAAGTGCAATATGCTCACAATGAAGACGAACGTAACGTAATAAAATTTAGTTTTGTAAAATTTTATATTTTTACTTTATAAATTATCCTAAAGGTCCAATGAACAACTATTTTTGTTAACAAAAATCATTCTTTGTTGAAAATACTATTGCATTTATATCTTATTTATTTTTTTACCAAATAAGGTATTTATTCTATGAAATGAAATATAATTATTCTTATTTCATCCAATTTTTTAATTCATTATCATTTATGTCATAAACATTGAGATGATTAATGCTAGATAACCTAATAAATAAATTAATTAAAATTTTAAATGAAAACCCCACGTTCTGGGTAAGCCATAAAAGTATGAAAAATAAATAAAATAAATGCTTTATTTGATTTTGGCTAGCATTAATAAAATGAAAATATAACAACCCAATAGCTTTTCTATTATCCAATAGGCCAACTCAGGTTTAAATTTGATAGAGCATGAAATAGAGAAATTATAGATCTTATTAATTATTGTACCTGGAGAAAGGAACTTACTACCAGCTACACCTGGATCGCTGCACTTGGAATCCCACAACTGGACAAGCAGTAATCTTAATCTCTGTATAAATAAAATGAATACTTGTATCCACATCAAATAAAAATAATAAACACTTTTACAAATTGAAAACCATAGATCTTTATTTTATTAACGTTAAATAAATTTATGAAACAAGAAAAAAAACAAGTTCCTTAAAAAGAAATATACAGGAATATCTTCCTTCAGTTTGCTTAAATGAAACTCGGGTGGTTGTCAACCTGACATGTGGATTGCAGCTATTCATTTAAACAAACTAGCATCAAATACGTAAATTCAATTCAACCAAATAAATTATTTACAATTGATAAACGAATTTTCAAATTGTTGTCAAAACAACAAACTTTGTTCATAAAGAACCTTTTTAATTTTTACAAAAGTGAAATGAAAAAAAATAGTTTTATACATTGTTCCCAATGGGTAATAATTTTTTATTACGATCAACCTTGTATATAAGAAAATTTTGTTGTATCGGTAAAGCAGCTTCTATTCAAATTAGCTGATCCAAATAATATTCCATACATAAATTGTCAATATCCAAATCGATGCTAATTGGCGATATGGAAATAGTAAAATTATCTTCTTTGATTTATTAAAATAAATTGGTCACACTTGTCAGTAATTATTAAAATGGAAACAAATCTTCTTTGTTTTATATAACAGGTAAGCATCCAATTCCATATGATATTGACCTTTGTTTACGAAACAAAACATATGGGTTAAAACTTCATAACCTAACTTTCATTTTAGGATTTTGGATACGAGCCAAGTGTGGTTTCAACAAGAGCTTTTGATCAACTAAAATTGTTCTTTTTTCGGGGCCCTTTTATATGTTTGAGCCAAAAACAAACACAAAACACTAAAACAATCGCACAACGCGGGCGTTATAATTAACGCTAATTTTAATTCTAAAAAGATAGAAAGGTAGCTGGCAAAAAGACGATTAAATTGACATAACACACTTGTGGTCTAAATTGAACAATAACAGAAAATCAATAAAAACGATCAGCTGTCACCGATCTCATTAAAAATTAATTACATTGAAAACTCATCACTCTCAAGCTACCCCTGTACATCAAATATTTACATAACTACTTAAAGTAACCCAAACACATGGAGTTTACACAAATTATAACAAAATAACAAAGAAAAACTTAACTTAGATATATACCCTTACGTTTTAGACATGAAACAATGCTTCTGCAAATTTAAACAATATACCAACATAAATTGAATGGAACTTTAACTATTCTCGTCCAGAGTACAGTACTCCAGGTGGCTGACACAAAAAAATGACGAAAATCATCACATCAATACTTAAATTTCCAAAATCAATAAACATCAATACGGCCGAAAATCTCCATTTATATGCCAAGATTTCCACCAACTACAGGAATCCGTAAGTAAATTGTTACATTGTAAACATCAATATGAAGCTCTGTTTTGATTATTTCCAGTGGAATATCTATTCGAAACTGACTTAGTTTTGTGTGAAAAAGAAAAATCTATCTTGCGTTACTCAACGACAAAACTCAAATCTAATAAGAAGATAAAACCTTCTAGAAACGTGAATAAACTATTTAAAACATGTAACCTGGGTTACATACATGTTCTTAAAAACTATAAAACAACATAATTAAATTATATCCTTTTTATAAATTCAATACTTATTGTGAAACTTGAGGTTATGTCTACATGATACTCTTCCTTCTATAAATTCTTTTTAAATATGATAAATCTATCTGTAACCTACCATATAGCCTTTAGATTAAATAAACCTAGTATCCTAGCATATTTATCTTTCATTTAATGCATGATATGAGTATTTTTCCGTGTTTTCGAAGCCTAATCTTAGCCTTTAAATAATTTTTAGGTTTTATTAATGTTTTAAATTTTCAATCGATGATCCTACATCATCTCAATATATTGTCATACATTCTACTTTAAATTTATAATCATTTTCAGCAGTACAAATAATACACCTGGCAAATTTGAACAGGGTGTTACCGTTTAATTGGCGTTGTGTGTATCAGACAAGGATGGGGATTTCTACGTTTCGCGAATTGTTTAAAGTTAGTGACGCTACTTGAAAAACAATTGAATAGTCTCTATGTTGCCAACTGTCATGCTACTTACCAAAATATCCCTAACAGATTTTAATCAAAACTAAGTAATTTTTTTAATTAATAATTAATGAAATAACGCAAATAGAAAAAATAGTATAAAGTATTCGTTTCATAAGACGTTCTAGCGCACTTGTCCTTTAGAAAACGGGTCGTTTTCTGAACTCACACGCGTACGCTAAAAACGTGTCTTATGAAACTAATACTTTAACTATTATCGATTATTGGAGCTTTTTTAAACCGTAACTTGTCAATCAAAACAACCAAATCAAAAAATGAGAAAAACACTTGCAGCTCCTCATTCTTATTATGATACATACAATGTGTTCATTTGAAAACTTCCCATCTTGAATATCTCCTAAACTATACATAATATCGATTTCAGCAAAAACACGCCAATTTATTGTTCGAAGGGGACATTTAAATATAGCATTGTCAAGATTTTACATATCACCACCTCACCCCTCACCCCAACAACTTTAAAATGTTAAATGGCAACCTCTCCTCAATTGTGGCATCTCATTTTAATGGAAATAAAAAGAATCTTTTGACGCTAAAACAATTAAAATTGGATCATGGATTGCTGATATACAGAAAAAAGTATTCTGCCAACCTTACTATTTAACTTATTTTACGCGCAAACTCGGACTGTTGTCCAATCTTGTCAGTTCAGCCCTTTACTTACAGCCAACTCAAGTTTAGATACCATCTTTTAGAGATTACAGACAATACAATTTTTCGATCAACCATGTTAAAAAAACTTAAAAAAACAGTAATTTAAATGATATTGAAAGAGAGTTGTTAGAAGACTTTTCCCTGTATTTTATAAATCCATAACCCGATTTCAATTTTTTTGCGCCAAAAGATTCCTTTTTTATTCTTTTTAAAATGAGGTGTCACAATGGGAGGGTAGCCGTCACAAAGCACTAGCTTTGTCTTTTATTTATTTGTTAGCGTTCTTTGATGAAACACACACCTGATCAAAGACTTAGATTTTTTCTACGCTCCTTTCTTATTTTTCGCCTGACAGGGAAGACTGATGTGTTGGAGTCTGCATATAAGATGGTGCCCTTGGAAGTTCTCTGGGGATCAAATAAACGTCTGCTGCAAAAACACTGTGGTAATTTGCATGTACTTCTAATTTTCCTGTATATAACCTTGATTCGAACAGCTGTCCCGGATGGTGCCCTTCCTACCATGCACTTTCTTATATGGGTAAGTTTTTATTTTGAATTATATAATTTTTCTTCGTGGCTTTTTTTCGTTAAATTACTTTTAATAAAGGTAGACTGATTATACACTTTTTAAAATAGTTAGATACTTATTTTCTTGCTATTAGCTAATATTTTACAGATATTGTAAAATTTTGCTTCTGGTTATATCAATAGAAATTTAGATTGTCCTTTATTATTCACCCTTGGAAACATAACATTCAGTTTTTGTAATTTTATTATTCATTTCTTTTTATTATTTTTTATTTTTATCTCTCAAATAGAAAAAAAATTCTAAAACTATAGAATATCTAGCATTAACTATTATCTATAGCAGGATTTTTTTTTATACAAGATTGATTTTTTAGTAACCGTAGTCAAGGCTAATTTTAGATTGTTATGATAATCCATAGGTTACTTTACTTTCTTGTTACTGGGATATAAAATCAATTTTTATTCTTATTAAAACTAATCACATTTTTCTTTTTCAGGATTAACTGCAAGTGTGATTCACCACCCTAATACGTATAATTCTTTTAGCCAAATCAGAACCATGTGCATCTACCAAACTCAATAAAATCAACTTAATCTTGAATTCCTTCCGTGATAATTTATTTATGTGTTTAAATAGTAATTTTTCTTTCATGGTAACGAAAAACTAATAGGCCAATGAATAATACTTTTTGTTATGTATCACCAAGAACTCAATATCTATATTTAAGCATAGAAATACATAGAATAATAATTCGGAAGAAATAAATTGTGCATGTGAATATTTTGTCCTAGACCTTTGTTTTTCGAAAAGTGTACAAGTACTTTTTTCTCGTAAGAGTGAACGTACTAATCTACATATATATTTTATGATCAGGCCCATAAAGCCATTCATTCAATTCAATTAAATTGAAATTACTGCAGCATAGTGGGGTCAAATGAAAAATTAGTGCTCAAAACATTCTGAATGCAGTAAATCATTTATTCAATAATAATTCCGATGCAGTTCGAATTATTTTCAAGATAAGTATCCAAATGTCAACTAAAACTTATCCTAATACATAAAAATAATAATGCAACAAACTAAATTAAAAATATTGATTGAGCTTAAGAAATCTGTTTCTCTGGTACTATTATTGAAGCGTCAAGTCATATACTTCATACATACATACATAATCTTTAACCTCATATACCCTCGGTGTCGAGGCGTCAGACACACCGAGCCGCAGAGTGGATACATATACTTCATAATTTTCAAAATTATCGGATCAATTAAAACTAAGTTTCATAAAATGTTTATATTTATAAAAAATAAATATGTATTTTATTTTTGTTGATTTAAGAAAATATAAGTAATTAAATATAAATATTGCTGTGTTATTTGCAGGTAGAAATGTTAAATAGGTAATTTGGGTTGCCTATCTTTCAGGCGTTCGTAATCGAATCTCTGTTAAAAGGTTTGTTTTATAGTCTCAAAAGTACGGTTGAAGCCAGCTATATACAGGAATTAAGATAAATACATCCTATTTGCGATAATTACTTGTTTAAGTTACATTTCATGCAAGATTATTTAACGATCCGATCTATTCATTACATAACCTCAAATTTTGAAAATAATTTTTCAAAATGGGTTTCTTTAGTGGAATAATTTATTCACATTATGTTAACATGCATAAAAAGCTTTATATTTCAACAAAAGGATACTATTTAAGTGTGTATATTATTTAATGATTGTAATTTTTAATACAACGATTGGTACGTTGAATTGTTTTCTTGATCTTCCGTCAATAGCTCAAATTTGGTAAATTGCACCTAGAATATAATAAAACGGGCTATTATGAGTAGACTTGCATATATAAAAGTAACTTACCTTGCTTAATTTTCAAATGGGTGATTTTTACTTTTGCGATTCATCGTATTGGCTTATCGAGCCACCGTTCTAATTTAATTAATGTAGGTTCATGATATTATTGTGGAATTTCGTTGGATAACATCTTGGCTGTGTAAATTGTATAAAGTTTTTGTAGTTCTATGTGTGTTTCCTCAGCCAATTCAATTTAAAAATGTCCATACACCTGTGCCGATATTAAACTATTATTTCGAGTTAATTTTGTATCGTGTTTGTTATTGATGTCGAACTTTTGGGAAAAGTTATATAATCATATTGTGTAAAGATTAAAGGGTAAAATTGGTATGTGGACAGATTTAAAATGGAAATTATTACAATTTTTGTCGAGTGTGAAGATTTGCTTGTTCGACTCAAATCGTGGGTTATTGTTGGGTTTTAGAGATAAAAATGTTATATTGTTAGTTTAAGGAAGTGTTGGGGATTCTTTTTATGTGATTAAATCTAAAGTTTAAAGAAATTTATATTTTATTAAAAAAATATTAAATGTCAAATTTTGTCCATGGATTACTTGATAGTATTATATTGTTTTTGTTTCTATATGTCTTAATGTAATTTGTATTGTGAAAAACAATTAGTAATCTCCAGAACGCATTGAGAGGAGGTTGTGTCGTTTGTGCATTGATTAAACTATAAAAAACATGCATTTTAATAATTTGAAAGAACAAAGTGAGGTTACAAATTTTAACAAATGAAATTTCGTGCAAAGAAATGCATATAACTTACCTTTTCGTCATAATATCAAGAAGATAATAAATTTTTGAATTGATTTGGATAACTTCACAACATATAAAATTTTTTATGTTGGAAAGAAATTTAAGAAGAATTAGTTTTCTGGAAACTTGCATATTTATATCTTTGCCACCAGTCAAGAGGTTGGTTATATATAGCAGTATTTTTTTCCCGGGATCGGTTTAAAGGAAGTATCGAGTGTGCGGCAAAATAGTAAGTGATATTAATTTTTCATTATACTGGCCAGTAAAAGAAATAATTTCGGACTTATATTTTATTAAAAAGAAATCTAAATATTTTACATTGGGACAATTAAGTATATAAATTTAAAAATTTAACATTTGAGATAACTTAACCTAATTTTATATATAAAAAGAAAATATAAAATTTGCTAAATTGATATTATTAGAATACAAAAGTTTGATTTTTATTTAATTTTTTTGATTAGTAGTTTAGAGATAATATATAAAAAATTACGTAGAAATCCCCAACAATAATAAAAGGCTGATTTGTAGTTTTTGTTTTCTGTTTATTTTTTATTTATGTGTTATTTATTTGTGCTGAAATAAAAATTGTGTTTCTATTTATATGTTTGAATTTCGTTTCTTGTTCATGTTTCCTCCTTGTGTGGAAATAATTTTGATTTGCAGCTTGTTACAATTTTCCCAGCCCTGGTGTTATCATTATAGGGGGACCCATTGATATCAAAATTTGGTAAGGTAAGGTTGATTTATTACAGATTAAAGAGATATTTGTCGATTGCTTTACTGAGACTAAAGTTTGAGCTAGTGACGGGGCAAAATTTGTTATTTAAAAAATATTGTAGTGATATACGGCTGTACTATTATTTTGTTTTATTATATGTGTATATCACCTCTATAATATGTATAAAAATTGCTTTGTTAATTGTATCTCAGAGTAACAAATAAGGGTTATGACGTCAATGTTTTTGTAAATATTTCTTATATTGTTGTTATTTGGTTTGTTATTTTGTTGTAAACTGGTATAAGTGAGATAGAACCAGGCTTAAAGTAAGTTATCTGATTTTATTTATTTTATTTTATTAATCTTTGTTTATTTTTTACCTTACATTGTTTTGATCTCATTTGTTTTTTGCATAGCATATTTGCATTTGCCACCAAAAGAATAAGAAGACCCGTTTTATCTATTTCACCAATTAGGAAGGAAGATGGGCTCGTAATAATAAACAAAAAGCTGATGTATTTGCAGATCACTTAGCAAATATCTTTAAACCAAATCAAATCCAGTTAGATGTATTACTTGATGATAAATTTGATCCAGTTTCAGAAGAAATAATATTGGTTACGCCGAAAGAACTGGCCAATGAAATTAAAACTAATCTTAATCCTAAAAAAGCCCCTGGTCTTGATCTCATTACTGGAGAAATTTTGAAACAACTGCCGAAGAAAGGAATAGTGATGCTTACTTATCTCTTCAATGCAGCATTTCTTCTCAGATACGTTCCTGTTATCTGGAAGGTGGCATAATTAATTATGTTACCAAAACCTGGTAAACCAGTAAATGATGTCAAATCATATAGATCTATTTCCCTACTTCCAATTATCTCGAAACTGTTTGAAAAATTACTATTGAAAAGACTGCGGCCTATAATAGAAAACAATAATTTAGTCCCAGATTTTCAATTTGGATTCCGCCAGAAACACTCTACCATCGATCAAGTGCATCGAATTACTGATGTTATTGAGAGAACTCTTGAAAAGAAATTAGTAGTTATACTCGGCTGTGTACCTCGATGTTGACCAGGCTTTCGACAAGATCTGGTACGATGGTCTAGTCCAGTGATGGCGAACCTTTTTGAGAAGTGGGTCAAGTTTTGTTCATTACTTGTTTTAATACCAGACAATGGGTCACTAAGTCAGTGGCGTCACTTGAAGGGGGGGTGTAAAAAGGGTACCAATAATTTGGAAACACCGACAATTTATTAACAGAAAAACTTGACAGTGGACCTCTTTTTTGGTTCTCACTTTTGAAATTCTCTAAAAAGGTTTACGTTTCCTTTTTGTTTTACAACTTTTACTTTTGCAAGTGAAGAGCAAAAAATAAAGGTTGACGTCAAAAATTGATATCAATGGGGTGATACCATGAATTACCGCACCAGGTGACACCATGGCCAGTGGCGCCTCTGCACTGAGTATTTGAATAAACAAGGAATAAAGAAAAACACATATATGGGTTATTCTTTCCGAACTCAACCACCGGCTAGGTTCAAAAATTGGCGCAACATAGAAAAACCAGCGGGGGCCCATTTTAAAGCTTGAAACCTCTACTTTCGAATGTCACATGTCTCCTATATGAAAAAAATTATATTTGACCCCTAAAACAGGGTAAACATGTATCTTACGTATTTTACTCTATTATTTTTTTCTATCTGACAAAATTTTCGATAAAAAAATGATAAACTTTCATAAAATGGCAAATTGTTGTTCTCAATTTTACTCGAAATTGAAATACTCTAGGAAAAAAACGCAGTGGACAAAATTTATGTATTCTTTGACGAAGAATGCGATGCCGATAAAAAAATAAAATTGTTTTTCTAATTTTTCAACTTTTAAATTTTTTTGGAACTGGGTACGTGTTTACCCTATTTTACCCCCCTATTTTAGGGGTCAAATATAATTTTTTTCATATATGAGACATGTGATATTCGAAAATAGAGGTTTCAGCAAGCTTTAAAATGAGCCCCTGCTGGCCTTTCTAAGTTGCACCAATTTTTGGACCTAGCCGGTGGTTGGGTTCAGAAAGAATAACCCATATATACATTATCAAATATTTTTTATTAATTTACAGATATGTGTATGTATAATAGAGTTGTTAAAACTATATTTAATGTGAAATCTGTTGTTACTTATTTTCAGATAGTTTCTTAATATTAGAAATGATAGAAAATCAGTTAGCCAACGTCCACTTGGAAATATTCTTTTATAAATTCGACATTAGATATTTATATTTTTTTAGTTTTTTAAAATTATAGGTTCATAGGTTCGCCACCACTGGTCTAGTCCATAAATTAAAAAGAATGCTACCGAAACAATATGTTGAAGCTTTATCATCATACATATCAGACAGACTATTTCCCATCAAACAAGAAGACGAATATTCAGATCTCAAAGAAATTAGTGCAGGTATACCACAGGGAAGCGCCCTGGGACCATTACTTTACCTTCTTTACACCAGTGACTTGCCAGAAATAAGAGATGTGATTATCGCAGCATTTGCTGACGACACGGCTTTGCTTGCAGTTGGACACAATTCTGAAACCTCTACCGCTAAGCTGCAAAATGCTAGTAACAGAATTCTTGATTGAACAGTAAAATGGAAAATAAAACTAAATGAACTTAAATCTATTCACGTTTACTTCACCAATAAAAGGTCGAAGGAGCCCCTACGCTTAATATCAACGGTAACATTGTACCTCATGCAAACAACGCTAAGTACCTGGGCATGAATTTGGATGCTAAACTACGCTGGAAGGAACATGTTAAGAAAAAACGATTTGAACTTGGTATGAAATACAAACAATATTATTGGCTTCTTGGGAGAAATTCCAAGCTGTCATTGCACAATAAAATTCTTATTTATGATCAGATTTTAAAACCTATTTAGCTTTATGGAATTCAACTCCGGGGTTGTGCCAAATATTCCAACATAAAACTAATTCAGACCTTCCAAAACAAAGTGCTGCGTAACATGGTAAATGCTCAATGGTGCGTAAGCAACCAGGACCTCCATCGTGATCTTGGCATCCCAATGGTTGGAGAGGAGATAAAAAGGTTCGCTGGCAAACATCAGGCCAGACTACACCATCACGTCAACGCAGAAGCCCTTCAGCTACTGGATAACCAACATCTTCCGTTCAGTCCGAAGACTGAAGTGGACCAAACCGTTTGACATTGTGTAGTGTTTTGTTAAAAGCAGAGCATTGTGCGCGAGTGAGTAGTATAAGTGTATTTTGCGCAACCAGTACCAACTAAAGGACATCATTGGATGAACTTTAGCTTATAAATGTTTAGTTATTAAGATTTATACAAATTTAACGAATTGAAAACCCTATACACCGTCATCGAACATTCTAGCGGTTTCTTGCGGCAAGATGTATGATTATGAATATTTATATGGGCATATAAATTGATGTTCGCGCACAGAAGGGAGTTCAGTTAGTATTCAACTGGTGAATTGAAATGTGCTTTGTGTAATTAGTTAATAGTTGAATATTAATGAATAAATACATGTTATAAATAAATGTTGTATTAAAAATAAATAGCCTACTTTAACTTAAATGATTAAGTTAAATAAAGTTGTAAATATCTAGCATTTAAGTTCGTTAAATAGTTTATAATTATAGTGTTTTTTAATTAGTGTATATAAATAACATCTCTCTTGTGAATACACGATTAAACAGCATTTTTGTTAATATTTTAAAAAAGAACGTTACATAAAGGATGAAGAAAAGAAAAGAATATTACGTTTGCTTCCTAAAAATATCAATTTAGAAAACACCGAATGCTCGTCTTTAAACAAACTGAAGCAGCAAGTAGTTGTGTAGTGTTAATCATAATATTCAAGAAACTTTTTGCTTCATTGAAAATGTTATAATTTTATAGGATTGGTATAAGAATGAACATGTTCGAGATTCTTCGCCTACTGAAGATCATAGCGAATCAGTGAATAGTGAAACATGTTTGTGCAGCTGATAGCTTTCTACAAGGATTTCAAAATCGTGAACTATAATCGCAAATAGCGATCCATCTTATAGAACAAGTCAACATTAGAATGCATTTTTTATTGATAAAAATGGTGATGGTAAATTTTTTATTTATTTGCAATTTTTAGAAAGAAACTTAAGCTGTTGGAAATACAAGCCGAAAATATTGCAAGACTCACTTCAAATGTTTGTGGAATTTACTGTCTTATGTATCTGTATTTCAAACTTAACGGTATATCTACTTTAGAATTTTCTATACTTAATGATAATCTTTTTAAAAACTATATTGTATAATGTTTATATAACTGTTATTTTTAGAAAGAAAATCTGTGTAGTTATTAGATTAGTTGTATAATAAAATACATACATACATTATCTTCAACCCCTTATACCTTTCGGTGTCGAGGTGCCGGGGCGCACCGAGCCGCAGAGTGGATATGTGTGTGTGTATAATAAAATAAAATTACAAAAATAAAATAAAATGTTGTTTTATTATTATTATTTAAATTCACAGTTCTCTAGTATCCCTAGTATATGTTTGGTGTATACACCAAGTCATAAATATATGTTTGGTGTATACACCAAATCATATATTATCAATGTATAGTTATAAACCAGGTCTGTATTTAAGCAATTATTTTTGTACAGGCATATCAGTATTGGTTGAGCACTGTTCTAAGATGATATAGCGTTAGTTTTTTTTAAATTAATCGTGAAATTTTTGTGTACTATCTCAGCGTTCCGCAACCTTTTTTATCTAGTGACCCAAAAATATCAATAAAATTATAAGACGACTTATAAGAGAGGCATGGGGGGTAGTTAAGATTGCAGCACCTACAACAAAATATCTGCGTAGGACCTAAATGATATAATAAAAATAAATAATTATGCGACTCATTTTTAAACTTTCGCGACCTTAAACTGAGTCGCGATCCAATAGTTGCGGTGCGCTCTACTATCCTATTGGCTAAAATAATAAATGGAATAACTTTAACCTGTCGCAGATCATACATGGCTCTTAATTCGTACAGTACATTGTAAGATTTTTTAATCTTTTCTGTATATGATCTGCCGATATTGTCATCTAGTGGAATTGCAGTATCCACTATTTGTGAGGTTTTTTCTCTTTATTTATTACAAGGATATCTGGCCTAGTATGCATAATTGTTTTGTCGGTAGCCATTGTAGTATTCTAGAGGATCTTATGTTGTTCTTTTTCTTCACATCCTTAGGTTGGTATTTCTAATACGGTAGATCGCACTAGCTATCGATTTACATACTTAAAATATAATAGTTCCATTTAAAAAATCCCGATGACGTCATATCCGCTACCAGCTGAAGTTTTAAGATATGTTCTAATACTGTTTTCGTAAACTAGAAATCGAATTATACAAAGTTCTTATAATTCCATTTCTACAGTCAGAAGCTTTCCTGAATGATTTGTAGACTGTTAACCCTCAAGTACTATCGTGTTTTCAAGTAACGTATGTACTATCATGGGGTATTTGAACACCCCACTCTTTATAGTGAGTTTTTTTTGTGATAATAGATGTTTTTCCATAGTTTTTTGTTTTTAGGTAATAAAACAAGTCTTTAGCTTACTACTGACGTAAAAAAAGAAATATATATATATATTTTTTTTAAAATACATGTGTGCATAAAAAAATATGTTTGAAACTAAAAATACGCTTTTCGTGGACTAATTTTTTGTTGGATACATTTCCATACTTAAAACATAATGGAACCGTTTAAAAAATCC
This sequence comes from Agrypnus murinus, assembly GCA_929113105.1. Taxonomy (NCBI): domain Eukaryota; kingdom Metazoa; phylum Arthropoda; class Insecta; order Coleoptera; family Elateridae; genus Agrypnus; species Agrypnus murinus. Next base: position 23,698,699 of record OV816026.1, read on the forward strand.
CGATGACGTCATATCCGGTACCAGTTGAAGTTCTAAGATGGGTTCTAATAGTGATTTCGTAAACTAGAGGTTGAATTATACAACGTTCTTGTAATTCCATTGCTATAGCCAGAAGCTTGTCCGAATGATTGAGTGTAGACTGATAAACAGGACACCCTGTATATATACATATATATCCTTATAGAATTTCAATATATCTTTTTTAGGATATAAAATTTGCATAAATAATATATTTTTGTTCATGTTTCAAAAAACTATTAACTTACTTGAAAAACGCATGGCTTGTTTAATATTGTTAATACACTTTATAAATAATTAAATATAAGAGGCAAATATTTACTTCTTCTTTCGTTTTATGGCAACTTAAACAAATATAGTAATAACATTCAAAAAAAATCCTTCATATAATTTGCTATTATCACCAAAGTGACAGTTTTAATTGACGATGTCAACGGTAAAATCATGTAAGCGTCGGCAAGACATGTAAATATCGTACTTACTATACAATAGTACATTTTTAGTTAGTTTTTGTTATAAGAAATTACACCTCAACAAAACAGTAGTCGACTGTATCACGGGATTTAACAATAAAAGGGAATATTTACAAATAAAAACCAAGTAGAGGATTGAATATTTGAAACTCACCTTGGCTAATACAGCACAGGTCTGCAATAGGTAATTGCAGTTAACTGCAATTATTCTCCAACCCTCTAATGATGATCTAATTTCCAATTGTGTGTCAACAGGCTTGGAGAAATACAATGCTCCCAAAATTTAATACATCTAAACATAATTAACCGGAAAAGATTAAAACATGCATGAGGAAATAAAGCCGATGCGATATTTACAACTCTAATGATCTTGTTATTAAAACTAGGATTTCGTGTGAATTTTTTAATTATAGAGGAATATTTATAACAACTAATGCCTGAAACTAATTAACACCTCAGAAGACGAATCACTAAATAAACTTAAACTAATTTATTCAGCAGTACGATATTATTTATTTTAAACTCTTACAATTATATATTATTTATTTCCACTGTCTATCTATTTTTATCACGCCGCTTCTAATTGTCGATTCTCCTTGTTCATGCGAAATATCTATAGTAGGTACATAATTCAATGAAACTATGGACTTGGTATTTGTCTCTTGGTGTCTGCCGCTCTTATACGGTTTGTATTTTATCAAGATCCTCTGCCACTCAGTCTTATGATACGATATGCTCGAGGTTGAAACATACGTTTTACTACCCGATAAAATAAGCAAAGCTTAAACTTTCAAACAAAAAGTTCACATTACTTAAACTAATTTAAGACACAAAATACGATACTTACTGTATATAAAATGCTCAAAATTGCCGGCTTGAGATCTTGCTCTTTTTTACAAATTTAAATTTCAGGTCGTAGGCATTGGTTCTGCAGTTGTCTAATTATTAAAAGGGTGGATAATGGTTTCAAAACAGAATAACATACACTAAAAGGGCGCCATCTGATTATGAAGCTTAATAACAATGATTAAATAAATCAAATAAATCAATTAAAACTGTCTGAATTCACTAATCAGAAAATGAACTCAGATCGAAATAAATTAATGCAAAATATTGGTTAATTTCAACAAAGTCAAAATTTAGTTTAATAATGATATGAATAAAAACTTTCATAATTATATGGTTCAATCTTACTGGTTTTTAATTAGATTTAAAATCGTATTTATTGAAAAAAAAACACAAAAGAGAAAATATAAAAAAGTACAAATATTGAACAGACTACAGAAGTATTACAAAGATCCAAAGAATCCACATAAATATTTAACATTCAAAAAAAGAAATTCATAATTCACAGTACCTGTAATTATCGGTAATTCGCAAACCAAATTAACGCTAAATTTAACAATAATGACTCCTGGTACACACAAAACAATCGCTGCTGAAAGGAGAGAAACTGGAATGTTCGTAGATCTCTGCTTTCACATAATTCAAACATGCAATGAATTAACCCTCGTAATACCTGTGTGAGGTGAACTACTTATTCACAAATTCATCCAAACAAAGTTACTAAAAACAACTATAAAACTTATAGAAATTTTGATTGTTAAATTGATATTAAGAACCATCGGCCAATGTTCGTTATTTTTCTTAAAGCGGCTGATTTATTATTTAAATCCGAACTGAATTTATAAAGCACATAACTCGGATTTCATTATTGATCCGAGGTTCGATCACTGAAGATAAAGTCTGTAGTTATTGATTTTTATCGGTATTTCGGTACGAGAACTATTTTTATCGATATACGAACGATATTTATTTCCATCGGTAAACTGTATTAAAGCTATTACACTTTTTAATAGGAAAACTAGATTTCCCATTCTTTAAGAATGCAAACATCCGGAAAAATATTTAATTGCACAACGGTACTTTTGCTAACCACAAATTCTTAATTAACGTCCGGAAAACTAATTACACAACGGTACTTTTACTAACTGCAAATTCTTAATTAACTAGACACGGGGCATCCGACACCCGGCCGTTAGCGAACGTATAAGGACGTCTCTATCAACTGTACTGTCTGAAGACCTAATTGAGACTCTTCTTAAAAACTCAGGGTTATTTTTTTATATACGGAATATTTTTGGGGCGTGCAGTTCTGCATACACCAATAGAAAACTCGCATGATTTCGTTTAGGCAAATCAGGAAGTTACAATCCACGTGTTGATGATAAGGGAATTTTTATTAACTCCAATATTACATTTTAGCCCTAATAGACTAAAAATCAAACAGCCTTACTTTCACGAAGAAAAAATAGAGACGCAATAATGTTTTAAAGCGAATTTTGCAGACATATGAAATTTTAAACTCAGATGTGAATAGTCAAAATGGGTCTTTTAACACGTATCAAGTATTATTTATTAGATAAAGGGGATTTTTTATAATGTTTTCAAGGAACGCAAGACTGCAATATCTATGGGAGATATATGAATTTAGGTTCGCCACCGACCATTTTTGTTAACTTTCAAGGTTTTAGCAACGAAGCCATTTAACAAACGCACACGTGGGTAAATACAATAACAGAAAAGATAATTTATTACACGAACGTCTTCACAATTCTATGAAGGTTTGAAGAACAACCTTTTAAGATATTTTTTATAGGTTTATTTGTACCAAATGCTAGCATGATTTTAAATTGCCAGGAGAACGTAAATTTGCAGAACCGGAGTTAAGATTTTTCAGCAAATATGTATACAAAATTACATTTATTCAGGACTGGTAAAAAACACCGTTACAAGGTAATACTTCACTTCCTTTCGGGATATGTGGCAGTTTTTCGGACTTGCTCCACTTGCAGATTGGCTCCACGTAGTCCGCGGAATACTTCTTCTAGATTTTTAAGGTGCTCGTCAAATAATTTTCCGACTACAATCACGTCGTCTAAATATACCAAGCAAGTGTTTCAGAATACTCCCCTCAAAGGCCATAATCGTGAACTGCCACAATCCGGAACCAATAGTGAACGCGGTCTTCTCTCGGTCTTTTGGTTCCAGCTCGACTTGCCAATAACCATTCTTCAAGTCCAAAGTAAGCATTTTTTTAAGCTTTAATATGAGGTATCACAAGTAGGGGGATGCCATTTAAGATTTCTTAGTTGGAGTGGATGGGGGTGAGAAGTAGGTGCAGGCAGTACATTATTTTAGTTCCCCCCTTTCTATGGTAGAAACCATTTCGAGGGTTTTTGATATCTTTCTTCGTTGCTGATGTATAGCTCACTGCAAGTTTTTTAATTGCCACCCTGTATTATAATTCGATAAATTTAGACAGTTGGTTGCTTCTTTGAAATGTATATGATTAAATATTTGCAATCTTAAAAAAATTAAATAAATTCTTCAATATTTAGGGGAACTTGAGGTGTTTATTAACAAACCATCTTTTCCAGTAACTTCAAGAAATGTAAATATAAGAAATCAACAATCCCACGAATGTGTGAAAAACGTCAGTCGATACAATTTTAGAACTCATGGTTCCTCACGATCGCGTTCGAAACCAACCCAATATACTATTCGTAGTAGGAAGCATTACTAACTAATAGAGTATATTTATTTAGTACATAAAATGCTAAGATCTTTTGCATACTTTTGGAAATGCAAATTGTTATTGTTTACAGGTAAGTACTTAACCAATATAATTTATGCTTTACTTTATAGAAAATTTCAATTATAATAATCTTTTAATATAAAAATCAGTTTACACACAAACTGTAATAATAAAAGAAACTTGTTCATAGTTAGGTATAGCCAGACCCTATTTAATAAATTTGGAGACCGTGTACTATTGATTGAAATTCACAGCTTTATTAATTTTTTCATTATCATATTGAGTGATTTTGCAGTGGTGATATTGGTTCATTCTTATTTAATTATTTATGACCTTATGGGTATGTCAGTATTTGGTTCAGTTCTATTACACCAATAATTTATTAATGATTTCAAGAGATTCAATTCTTTGTTTGTTGGAAGTACATATACAAACATCTTTGATTACCAAGGATGCATTCATATTGATGATAATTAATAGTTATTTATTATACAAGGTTTAATTCGGGTATATTAATGCACTCGCGCTTGCGCACTCGAGAAATTAAATTATACGCTCATTAAACCTTTATTTTAAACGCGAGCGTAGTACAACTGTTTGTAATGAAAGATTTGGTAAAAAGGAAAATCTGCATAAAAATGTAAAATTAAAAAAGGAATTAATGAAATGGTATAAATTGGTTGCCAATATTTTATTTATTCAAAATGCATATATAAAAATATATACATATAAAAAGATAATAATAACAAAAGGAAATGAACTAATAAACATATAAAGAGCAATAAACAACTAATCGATAGAAAAGAAATAGTTTGGACAATTTTGAACACTTTTGAAATAGTGTATTAAAATTTTTTTATTTGGAACGAAAGAACCAAGAAAAGGGGTATATTTTGAACTTAATTGCTGAAATGTGAAGTTATACAAAAGAAAAATAGTGTCTCTATTGCGATACATGTTCAAGAAAATCAAAGGTAACATTTTACATGTTTGTGTCGTAAGCTTTAGGAAAGTTAAAAAAGTCAAAGAGAAAGTCAATTCTTAAAACTTAAATGGATTTTTGCTAAAATTTATAAATTAATAATAACTTTTATATAAACTATTTCAAATTAGTTTAAAGCTAATTAAAAACCTAATTTTAAACAATATTTAATTTTTAGAAAATTTCCAATACTGCATAAAATTCTATCAACTTATTTAATGTGATGAAACGTAACATTTTTTGTTACTCTAAGATTCCAAATACTAATTTAAAAGTCCCACAATGGACTGTCACAGTAATCTTAATAAAAAACTCAAATCACTAAATAGTTACTGTACTAAAATGCTCCGGCTGTTGAGATCTCTCATTCTGTAAATTTAGATTCAGGTGTGGGTGTTAACCCCAAAAGCTTCCGATTAAGTAATAGAGTTAGGAACAAACAAAATATAAAAAAATAGTGGGTGCCACCAAATTGATGTTAACAAAATCTAGGAATCCCAATTTGGAAAGATTCCTCATTTAGAATTGATGTTAATTTAATCAAACACATATCAAGTGATACTACTGAATTTTATTTGACAAAAATATCAGCAATTTGTTGAGCCAAACTATATCATACGATAATTAAATTTGAAAAATATATATTGAATAAGGTAAAAAAATTGAAAATACAATACACAAATGAAACATGTTAGAAAAGTTTTATCTTTCAAAAAACTACAATAATAATTCATCATATTCTAAAAATATTTCAGGATCCCAAACCAACTATTAAATTAAACATAACTAAACTTACATAAACAGGAACGTAATCCCAATACAAATCTCCATCATATCTCTTCATTTTCATAAATGTCTAGCACAAACAGAAGGCTCAAAACGTTTCACAAAAACCACAAAAAAATGACCATAACACATAAGTTTTCATTATCGAACTGTTGACCTGAAGAACCAAAACGGGAACAAATCTTCTAAATTTTGAACTATTATTTTTCTCGTTTAACTTTAACGGCAAACTTCAACATAATTAAATGCAATAACAATAAATTTCAGTGCTGAACAAATTCTTTTCGAATTTTCTTTTAACTATAACGGTACATAACACTACATACTCGAATGTTGCTCAAATTTTATAATAATAATAATAATAATAATTACTACAACCCATAACCTTAACCAAGGCCCCAGAAGCTATAAGCTTGTGCGGGAGGGAGGGGGCGATTATTATTATTATGTAGGCCCAATGTGCGGCTGCAGCCGACTTATAGATGGAACAGCGCAAATCCCACATTTGTGTTACAGCTAAGGGAAACTGCAGAAAACCTTAACCAGATCTGCCAGCGCCGGGAGTCGAACCCGGGCCGCTTGGGTGAAAGTCCGGCACGCCAGACATTACACTACCAAGGCTGTCTCTAATTTATGTTAATCTGCATTTATGTTAACCAACTTTCATTATTTAAAGGTTGTATCGATTTGGCGTAATTTTTGTATAGCTAACACAAATTCTGCTAATCCACTATATTACTATTAAAACGGAAAACCCCCAAAGGTAAGGATTATTAACGTTAAAATTTCGAATGCTGTAATTTATCTTCTGAAATATGTAACTAATATCACTCTTAATTCATAAGTTCGTTAATCAAAACGAGAAGCTTTAAAATTCAATTCCAGTTCAAATTTTCCTCAGAACTTTTTCTTTAAAATCCGGTAAACTATTATTTATTATTTAGTTATTTTCGTTAAATTTATTAACATTAAAAACTTTAAACGATAACTTGAAACAAGTAAGCTTCCTATACTGCACTATAATACACAAAACTGCATTAGCACAAATAATTAGTACTTTTCAAACCGTAACTTTATTCCATACATAAAACTTATAATTTTAGGAACGCCGAATATAATAATAAATTTGGCCGGGGGTCTCCCAGAAGAGAGAACCCCCGCCACGACTCTCTAAGCGAAGCTTCGTTCTACACTGTATGAAGTTCTAATTAAGACTGACTAAATTAAAAAATGCTTCAATTTTATATAATGACAGATAATTTTTAAGAGGGATATTTTAAATTGGCCAAAACGAAACAACGTGGCTTCCACAAGCCAATCAAAGATTATTATTTCGGAACAAAGAATATTTGAAATGAAGGAACTTTACCCGTAATTGAGGTCTGTGATATTTACAGTAATTTGATACACTGGGATAGAGAGTTTATTTATCCAAAACCTACTAAATAGCACGTACAGGGAAATCATAAATTAAAGCCAAATGGATTCTGTTAATGTTTTTCTTTTACGAAACAAAGAATTATAAACCTGGGAACGTCTTAAAATGATCGTTCACACCAACGAAAACTTTGCTGATTTTAAAATATTGTTTATAAATACACAGAGGTGACTCTTAATACTTAAAACAAAGCATTATTTAGCTTAACATAGTTTTGACGGATTCAAATTTATTTAACTGCACAGGATCGTACTGGGATTCCTTTATTATTTATACGTATAAAATGGTATTTATTAAATTGAAAGAAATGGAACGTTACAATGAATATGCTTTGAAAGTGCTTTTAATAAAAAAAATCATAAAGTTTTGAACCCCGACAAACTGGGATTGTAGTCTTTTACGAGAGATATTATATATAATTTTTATTTTGGTTCTAATATTTTAATTAATCTTAATAAGTTAGTCGAAGAACCCTAACATCACGATATGTTCTCTTATATGTACAGGGTAATGTTTGATAATGTTAATGACAAATTAATATCTCGGGAAATATGTGAAGCCAAGATCAGTTTTTTATTGTATATTTCTATGGTTAGCAGGGATTATTTAAAATAGCCCGATTAAGCTCTTTTTGTTAAGAACTTCCTAATCATAAACTTATAAGCCATGGAAATAACGGCACCGCCAGCATTAGCATTACCTAAGATATATAGATATAAGATATTTTTTTAATCAGGACCCTGATTAAAAAAAGTAATGGACTGAGTTGTGAAACTAGACAAAAATGAATTTGCAATGAAAATGACTTGAAAATTTAAATTTTTAAATCTTTACTGCTCTTGATCATACCAACTACAGACTTGATTTTTTTATTGTAACATATCCTTTCTCTCAGTGTAGCAAGTGCAGAAGATCTAATTTTAAAATACAAAAAATCTGTTTATACTTGTACTACCCAAATTTTAATTTTCAGCTATATTTGGATTTGTTTTAAAAGAAAGGAAATAGACCTTGTGATGAGTGTAATTGTGTCAACACGGGCTCCTTCTTCTGGGACGTCTTACCAGAAATGTTTTTCTACCCGTGATACATACAGCTCATGGAATCAATTTTTAGATATAATAAATTTCAGAAAACAGGCACTTTTGAATTGGAATTTCAGCCTGTCTGACTTGAGATTGAGAGAGTCTTGGAAGTTTCATGTCCGGATTAATACTTCCTAGTGTATCTACTATCATACCGGTTGGAAACGCATGGCCCTGGTATAGGGATATAAAATGTAATATACGATTATAATATTCCCCTTCTTTATCGCATCGTTTCACTATTTTTATGAACGCTTTAATATCCCTATATCAAGTCCGTGCATTCTTAACCGGTATATTAATTAAAGGGGTAATAATCCGACCATGAAACACCCAAAATGGAATAGCTTTGGTAATGGATTTCAAATTTGGTTAACAGTTTATACCAAATAGAAATTAACAGTGTGCTTGGGGGAATGGCTAGGTGGAACTCATGTGCAGGAGCACAATTAGTACATAGGCTAAAATGGCTCTGGGTATAACACTAAGATTTTTAATTACAATAAAACTGAATTGGTTTTTAAAATAGAGCTAATATTGTTTAATTAGTTGTTAATTCTTTCCCCGTTCATTTGACAATCAAGTGCTAAATAACTGATACATTTTATGCATTGCTGACGCCAATGTAAATAAAAAGGAAATGTTACCAATGCACTGCAAAAAATAGTCTATGACCTTTAAGTTACTGATTTAATTACTGATTAAATGTGATTTTAAATTATCTAAAGCAGCAAATGAACGAATTCATATAATGGTGCTATATTATCGCATTCAATTTTTATATTAAATTATATTCCAACATACTACAAAACTAATTAAGTAAATCCTATATCTATATTTTGTATAGCTAAATAATAATAATCAATCGTTATTATGAAAATAAGAAATTTATTTTTCAGATCTTGCATTGATAAAGATTTTACTAATTAACAAAGATAATAATTTTATCGCTTAATTTGTTTTAATGCATTCCACATTTACTGATCAGTGTATTTTAATCATTCTCTAGTGCACAGAAGAGCACTAGAATTTGGAGCTAAGCAAACAATAAACCACAAGCATAACATATCTCATTTATTTATTTACACGTAAAAAATAGCTTAAAATAAAAGATTTTCTTAGTACAGAATGGCTTTAAATAACAAATCGACATATTTGAATCTTACATTATAAATAAAATATTATTCGTGTTATTTGGTAGAATAATAATACGAGGGTAAATCAAATATAAACGGTAATTTTGCTATTCCGCTTAGAATGCAGTTCCGAGGTAGCTGATGTTGTGTGGAGTCGATGTTTGGTTTATGACGATTGGGGAGCCGGCTGGGTTCGCACACATCCTTGGCTTTGTCGTCAGTACAGCCATGACCGAGCAAAAGGTACATTCGTCTGTTGCGCAACGGATTATCATAAAGTTTTTAACCAATGAAGGCGTTAAACCGTCAGAAATTTTAACTCGTTTGAAGGCACAGTTTGGGGACAGTACACTGTCTCGTGTGTATACGTGGGCGAGAGAATTTAAGGGTGGACGAGAACGTTTTGAAAACGAAAGTCATGATTGACGCTCAAGGACAAGCCTTACAGATGACAATACCCGTACCGTTCGAGAGCTTATTGAACGTGATCGCCGGTTAACCGTGGAAGAAATTTCATCAGAAGTGGGTATCAGCTATGGAAGTGTTCAATCCATTATAACTGATCAACTTGGTTTTCGAAAAATTAGTGCTCGATGGGTTCCGAGGTTGTTGACTGGAAACTAAAAACAGGTTAGGTAGGAGATCGCTGAAAGGCTTCTGAATCGATTTCAGCGAGAAGGGGGGGCCTTTTTGCAGCGCATCGTGACATGTGATGAGACGTGGGTACATCACTACACCCCCGAATTTAAAATGGCAAGTAAGGAGTGGCGAAGAAAGAATGAAGGTAGCCCAGTGAAGGTCAAAACTCTGCACTCAGCTGGAAAAGTCCTTGCAGCGATTTTTTTTTACTCTAGGGGAATTTTACTGATCGATTTTCTACACGATCAACGTACAGTGAATGCGGCTTACTACTGCCAGTTGTTACGGTTGGCAAAAGCCGCCTATCGAAACAAAAGACGAGGCATGCCCATTAGAGATGTCATTCTCCTCCATGACAACGCCAGGCCTCACACCGCGGCCTTGACAAGGAATACACTGGAAGAAATGGGCTGGGAAACCCTCGAGCACCCTCCTTATAGCCCTGACTTGTCCCCCTTGACTATTTTTTGTTCGCGCCTATGAAGGAATCACTGGGAGGAAAACGATTTGGAAGCAATGAAGAAGTCGAAGAGCACGTGCGCAATTGGCTTACAACTCGCCCTCAAACTTTCTATAACCAGGGAATACTGAAACTTCCAAATCGGTGGCAAAAGTGTATAGATCACGCAGGAGACTATATTGAAAAATGTTAAAACAATGATTTGTGTATAACGTTATTCAATAAATGATGAAAAAAAAATTACCGTTTATATTTGATTTACCCTCGTATATTCAATACTTAACAATTTCAATCTTAAAATTGTGCATTCAGTTTTTTAATTTGAACAGTATTTAACGGTACATTCTTTGTTTGACAAAATTAGATATTCTTGCGACTTATTAAATGAACCTGGCAAATTGAAACATTAAGTCTCAAATCGGCACGTTACAATGCAATCAATATTAAGCTGATTCTAGTTTATTTCTGACTTTACTTAAAAAATAAATAAAGTATTTTATCTAAGTTTACCTAACGTAAAAAAATCTAACGATCTAAGAAAAATAGTTTCTATTCCGAGAACCTATCAAAACATTAAATAATAGAATCATACTTCGATCAGCAATTGGTTGTTAATGCCTTCACGAATTTGCTTGGAAAAACAGTAATACCTGCATTACGTGTTTAAAACGTTTTTCCAAACACCCCTTTCTTTGTCCGATTCACGTCACGGGATTATGTCTTTCTTTCTCGCGTTGGCCGGACGGGAGACGGAATTCAACAAGAACCCAGAAAGCGCAAGTATTATGATACAGGTTTGCATACGGTAAAGTGGTTGATAGACCGCACCAAACTTAAGGTAGCAATGTGGTTTTTAAAGAAAATTAGATTTGTGTGTTTACATAAATGTTCAAAATTTGTACATGTTTAATAAAGTACGAGTTAAATGAAAGATTAAGGGAATTTTTTGTAACGACTGAAAAAAAGGACTGAAATGCCCCACGATGGACTGTCATTTTGTAACGAGAGAAAAAGCTCAAAAAAAACTGAACACAAAAGCCACACGATCAGGTGCCAATTGTAACATACAAGATTACTGTAACCCCTAAATAAACGTCGCACGATGGACGTCAACTATATCATCAATAATAATTCACTAAAAACGAACGACGATACTTACTGTACTTTATGCATCGGCTGAGATCTCTAATTCTGTAGATTCAAATACACGTGTGGGTGTTAATCCCTAAAGCTTCAGATTAATTAATAGAGTCAAGAACAAATAATAAAATTAAAAAAAAGGCGCCACCAAACTGAATGATGTTTACCTTTATATAAAAAAAATGCTAGAAGTGCCCAGTTTGGGAAGTGACTTCCCCTTTTAAAATTGACGTTAAATCAATCAAACACATTAATCTTTAATCAAAAATCTTAATTGACAGAAACATCAGCAGTTCGTTGAGCCTAACTATATGAAACGATAAATAAACTTGAAGTCTGTATATTGAAACACAAAAAAGGTTGAAAATAGTACACAAGAACCATATCAGATAAAAAATGATTTTTTCTAACTATTACTTAATTTCGGGATCTCAAATAAATTTTACATAAACAACAAAATTATTAATTATTTGTCTTTTAATTGCAATTTGCAGTCGAATAATTGTAATTGTTTCAAGTTTGTTGATTATTTTTAGAAACAGGTTCAATGAATAAATTCAAAATAGTAGGAATTTTAAATTAGGTGACCAAAGTTTGAACATGATGTTAACTATAAATGAAAGTTAATTACATAGAATACATTTATTTGAATAATAACAAAAAATTAATTATACAATTCAAACACATAACAGTTATACAAAACTATCAATTTGACACAAATTCCAATTAAAAGAAAAATAACTAGTTATTCATTAATTTAAAAAATATAGCATTAAAACGAAATTATGTTATGTTATTGTCACGTTATAATATTTCTTATTAGTTTTAATTATTTTATAAACTATTTAATCATTAATATGTAAGATATAAAACTAATTAAGACATTTAATTTAAATATTTTTGAACAATTAATTAAAAGAAATAAAAACCTCTAAAAAATCTGCAACTTTCTGTTATTTTTAATCCTAATAATTTCTGTGTTTCTAAAGATCAGTAAAACTGAGATGGGAATTGACTGATTGTTGAATAAAAAGAAGCTTGATTCAGAGAGTTGGTTTAAAACTAGGTTGACTTTGAACCATTTTTATTACAAAGCACATGACATGAGCCATGCCCTAACTTTCAGTTTTTGTAATATTTTATGCTGAGAATATTTGATAATTAACTTCAAATGACCCAAAAACACGTTTCGTGTGACGAGTGTAAAAATACTTCTTGGAAATTGTAGAAAAAAGTACTGATCCTATTCTAATTAATTATATTACTGTTTTCCAGCCTCATTAATATACAAATTAAATACCCCAGAATATCAAGAGCTCCGATTACACAAAGGAAGAAATATAATTGTTAACGGTAGCTTAAGGAAAGGCACTATTTGAATAAAACTTATGAACATTACTCTGAAGTTTATTGAACGTTACATTAAATAAATCGACATTTAAGTGCAGCTGTACATAATTAAGCAACTGCAGCATTTTTACCAGTGGCATATTGTTATTTGATCGAAATGGAATAAAAAATAAGTTTAGATTTCTGGTAAATCTACTTGGTACTCTTAATGTGCACAATGATAGTAGTTCTTTACAGTCGATGATAGCATTTACTATTTTAAAGCCGAACATCACCGTGCCACTTTCACGTCTATCATGCAACGATGATGTCTTGAAGACATTCCGTAAGGTAACAGTTCTAGTTGTTCTATTATCTGGATATGTATTAAATTTTTTAAAATGTAAGAATCGTAGAAATTTATTTTGAATTTTTTCTACCATCAAGTCATGATTTAGATATCTAGGATTCCAGATTAGTGATCCATATTCCAACTTAGAGCGTACAAACGAGTAATAAAGTTTAATTAATGTTTCTGTGCGTTTGAAGTATACAGAGTTTCTAATAATAAACCCAAGTGCCCTACGTGCTCTCTCTAGTTGTCTTCTCCAAATGAGCCTTAAAGTTCAATGCCGTATCTAATAAGATTCCTAAATCGGTTGTACAAGAGACTCTATCTAAGGTAAAATTCTGCATCTTGTATTTAAATTTTAGAAACTCTACTCTTACTGAATGTTAAAACATGACATTTATTAATATTAAAATATAATTTGTTATTCATGCTCCAATGAATAATTTTTCCAATATCACTCTGTAGGTTATATGAATCTTTATCAGAGTTCACCCTACAGAATATCCTCATATCATCAGCAAATAACAGGCATTCAGAGTGCTGCACCACAGCGGGCAGGTCATTAATAAATACAAGAAATAATTGGGGCCCTAAATTAGACCCTTAGGGACTCCTGAATTAATCTTATACAAGGTGGAAGACATATTGTTAAATTTTACATAATAAGATCTATCTTGTAAATAGGAAGTTAATAAGTTAAAAATTGTACCATAAACACCATATTTAGACAATTTAAATAATAAAATATTATGGCCTACTTTATCAAAAGCTTTCTGGAAGTCAGTATATATGACATCTAATTGGGAATTATCCTCAAAAGCATTATAAATAGAATTAGTAAACAAAAACAAATTTGTAATTGTGGATCTATTGGGCATAAAGCCATGTTGATTATCTACTATATATTTTTTAAGATATGAAAACAAATTTTTGTAAATAATGTGCTCAAAGAGTTTAGCAGGAGCTGATATAATTGAGATAGGCCTATAATTTTCAAGTCCATTCTTATCACCACTTTTATGTATAGGGCACACACATGCTTCTTTCCAACGGTCTGGAAATACACCCGTAGAAGTAGATAAATTATAAATATGAAGCAGTGGTAATTCAACTAAGTGCGCACATGCTTTAACAATGTAAGGCGGAATTTCATCAGGACCCGCTGCTCTTTTTGGCTTTAGTTTTTTGACTGCCTCATAAAAATCCTGACTTCCAATATTTCTCAGGGTAAATGAATCATTAATTATGAAATGCTTGTGTAAAGTATCATCAACATCATTAGTATCATATGAGGGAGGAATATCAGCATAAACCGAGTGAAAGTATTTAGCAAATGTCTCTGTCACATCAACATCATTAATATCTTCATTATTAAAAGAGTATTGGAAAGAATAGTTACTTGTATTCCTTTTACTTTTAATAAAATTCCAAAATCCGTTGGTATTTGACTGGATATTATCCTCTACACCCTCAATATATTCATTAAACGCTGATTTTATTAATTTTTTCAAATTACTTCGTTCATTCTTAAATAGATCAGTCAACCCATGTCTTCTGTAATATTTTTTCATTTTAATACTCTGGATAATATTAGAATTAAACCATTTAGGATATTTTGGAGTACTTTTTTGATATTTAGGAACACAAGCTTCAAAAACTTTCTTAATTTGATTATAGAATATATCAACCGCAAGATTCACATTTTTAGTAGATAATAACAAATGCCAATCAATATTTTGAATATTTACATACAACAGCTGAAAGTCACACCTCTTGAAATTAAATTGTGAAGATAAATTTACGGACTTATTAAGTTTTGAATTATTTATGATATAAGTAATGACAAGAGCAGGATGATAAGCATCCTCTTTTATGAGTGGCATTGATGCCCTTTGTCCATCATAGGATATGTTGTGAGAACATAATATAACATCCAATTTTCTATTGTAACTATTCTCTATTGAGTTTATAGACATTAAGTTTAAATAGTCCATTATCTCGTTTATTGCACTTATTTTACTACCTTCTGTTTCAGAGATATTAAAATCTGCATACAAGAATACTTCATCTGATAGTTCAATATTTGACAATATAAATTCAGTAAAATGTCTATAAATTGCAATAGCAGAATTAGGAGGGATATATGCTGCTACTATTGTATACACTATAGAGCTAAATTTAAATTTAATAATCAAAGCCTCATAAGAGGAACTATTATGCTTTGTATTTATTATTTTAAAATCATTCCTCAAACCAATACATACACCACCTCCCCTCGATTTGTGCCTAGTATCTCTATCACATCTACTAAGTTGATACAACGCTGGATCAAGAACCTCACTATCATAAATGCCATCATGTAACCAAGATTCTGAAACGATCAGTACGTCATACAAAGCCTCTGATGCATTCAAGTAAAAATCCTTTAGTTTGGTTCGGAGACCCCTGACATTCTGGTAATATGTATTCAGTACTCTCATTAAGGTGAATAGTACCTACAAAAATAGAGATAAATTTTAATCCAAAGTAACACCTATATTATGTAATTGTAAATAACAATATAAATGAATACCTAATTTAATTTAATTTAATAACAGTAGTTTACAAAGGATACTTTAAAAGCCGTACCAGGTACGTCAATATATTCATTTATAACATAATCTAATCATTATTTAATAGCTTAACTCAAACTATGTTAATCGTATTAATTCAACTAATTTAATAAACTTAGGGTGTTTTAAGATAATAACAACTGTAAAGTAACGTAAACAGCTCTATATCAATATAAATGCACTAAAATAAATACAAATGTGATTATTCACGTAAATAATAAACTGTATGTATAGATAAATAAAATAAAATAAAATATCAAGGTTTTCCTAACAGGTTACCTTTTTACTGTTAATAAAAAATAAATATTAGCCTGCTATGAGTTATTTATTTTTTTTCAATTTTTTTGTTTAATTTAGTAACTATTTACTTATTTACTATAAAGAAGTAAGATCAGCAAAAACGAAAACAAAAGAAATACTCCTTGTAGTTAATACTAACTAAATGCATTAGTACTACCTCTAATTTATCTTCTTGGTAATTTAATTTTCAAGTGGAAGTGTCCATGTCCTCAACATCCCTTATAGTTATTATGCGATTATCTAGTTTTGCTTTGACAACACCATTTCTCGTCCATGTCACCCTTTCTCCGTATTTCTTTTTAGCCAACTGTAGTAATTGAAGATTAAATCTTGTTAGATCTTCATGGATACGTATACCTGTTTTAGCTAATTTTTTTCTATTGTTCATGATGGATTGCTTGTTGGATATAGCTCTAATTAGCGCCGTTCAAAAATTTACTTCTCTTCGATCTGTCTCAACTTTTAAAATATTTTAAATATACCCATACGCAATCAACGGCGCTAATTTAGCGCCAATTAGCGCCGTCCAAAAATGTACTTTTTGACCTGTCTCAACTTTTGAAAAATTTGAAGGATATCCATACCCAATCGACGGCGCTAATATAGCTCCAATTAGCGCCGTTCAAAAATGTACTTCTCTTCGATCTGTCTCAACTTTTAAAATATTTTAAATATATCCATACGCAATCAACGGCGCTAATATAGCGCCAATTAGCGCCGTCCAAAAATGTACTTTTTGACCTGTCTCAACTTTTAAAATATTTTAAATATATCCATACGCAATCAACGGCGCTAATATAGCGCCTATTATCTCCGTCCAAAAATGTACTTTTTGACCTGTCTCAACTTTTGAAAAATTTGAAGGATATCCATACCCAATCGACGGCGCTAATATAGCTCCAATTAGCGCCGTTCAAAAATGTACTTCTCTTCGATCTGTCTCAACTTTTAAAATATTTTAAATATACCCATACGCAATCAACGGAGCAAATCTAGCGCCAATTAGCGCCGTCCAAAAATGTACTTTTTGACCTGTCTCAGCTTTTGAAAAATTTGAAGGATATCCATACCTATTCGACGGCGCTAATATAGCTCCAATTAGCGCCGTTCAAAAATGTACTTCTCTTCGATCTGTCTCAGCTTTTGAAAAATTTGAAGGATATCCATACCTATTCGACGGCGCTAATATAGCTCCAATTAGCGCCGTTCAAAAATGTACTTCTCTTCGATCTGACTTAGATTTAAAATATATCCATACGCAATCAACGGCGCTAATATATCGCCAATTAGCGCCGTCCAAAAATGTACTTCTCTTCGATTTTCTCAACTTTTAAAATATTTTAAATATATCCATACGCAATCAAAGGCGCTGATATAGCGCCAATTAGCGCCGTACAAAAATGTACTCTTTGACCTGTCTCAACTTTTAAAATATTTTAAATAAATCCATACGCAATCAACGGCGCTAATATAGCGCCAATTAGCGACGTCCAAAAATGTACTTTTTGACCTGTCTCAACTTTTGAAAAATTTGAAGGATATCCATACCCAATCGACGGCGCTAATATAGCTCCAATTAGCGCCGTTCAAAAATGTACTTCTCTCCGATCTGTCTCAACTTTTAAAATATTTTAAATATATCCATACGCATTCAACGGCGCCAATATAGCGCCAATTAGTGACGTCCAAAAATGTACTTTTTGACCTGGCTCAACTTTTAAAATATTTTAAATATATCCATACGCAATCAACGGCCCTAATATATCGCCAATTAGCACCGTCCAAAAATGTACTTCTCTTCGATCTGTTTCAACTTTTAAAAAATTTTAAATATACCTATACGCAATCAACGGCGCTAATTTAGTGCCAATTAGCGCCGTCCAAAAATGTACTTTTTGACCTGTCTTAACTTTTGAACAATTTGAAGGATATCCATATCCAATCGACGGCGCTAATATAGCTCCAATTAGCGCCGTTCAAAAATGTACTTCTCTTCGATCTGTCTCAGTTTTAAAATGTATCCACACGCAATCAACGGCGCTAATATATCGCCAATTAGTGCCGTCCAAAAATGTACTTCTCTTCGATCTGGCTCAGCTTTTAAAATATTTTAAATATATCCTTACGCAATCAACGGCGCTAATATATCGCCAATTAGCGCCGTCCAAAAATGTACTTCTCTTCGATCTGTCTCAACATTCAAAAAATTTGAAGGATATCCATACCCAATCGACGGCGCTAATATAGCTCCAATTAGCGCCGTTCAAAAATGTACTTCTCTTCGATCTGTCTCAACTTTTAAAATATCTTAAATATATCCATACGCATTCAACGGCGCCAATATACCGCCAATTAGTGCCGTCCAAAAATGTACTTTTTGACCTGGCTCAACTTTTAAAATATTTTAAATATATCCATACGCAATCAACGGCGCTAGTATATCGCCAATTAGCACCGTCCAAAAATGTACTTCTCTTCGATCTGTCTCAACTTTTAAAATATTTTAAATATATCCATACGTAATCAACGTCACCAATAGAGCGCCAATTAGCGCCGTCCAGAAATGTACTTTTTGACCTGTCTCAACTTTTGGAAAATCTGAAGGGTACCCATACCCAATCGACGGCGCTAATATAGCTCCAATTAGCGCCCTTCAACAATGTACTTCTCTTTGATCTGTCTCAACTTTTAAAATATTTTAAATATACCCATACGCAATCAACGGCGCTAATATATCGCCAATTAGCGCCGTCCAAAAATGTACTTCTCTTCGATCTGTCTCAACTTTTAAAATATTTTAAATATATCCATACGCAATCAAAGGCGCTAATATAGCGCCAATTAGCGCCGTACAAAAATGTACTTTTTGACCTGTCTCAACTTTTAAAATATTTTAAATATATCCATACGCAATCAACGGAGCTAATATAGCGCCAATTAGCGCCGTCCAAAAATGTACTTTTTGACCTGTCTCAACTTTTGAAAAATTTGAAGGATATCCATACCCAATCGATGGCGCTAATATAGCTCCAATTAGCGCCGTTCAAAAATGTACTTCTCTTCGATCTGTCTCAACTTTTAAAATATTTTAAATATATCCATACCCAATCGACGGCGCTAATATAGATCCAATTAGCGCCGTTCAAAAATGTACTTCTCTTCGATCTGTCTCAGCATTTAAAATATTTTAAATATATCCTTACGCAATCAACGGCGCTAATATATCGCCAATAAGCGCCGTCCAAAAATGTACTTCTCTTCGATCTGTCTCAACTTTCAAAAAATTTGAAGGATATCCATACCCAATCGACGGCGCTAATATAGCTCCAATTAGCGCCGTTCAAAAATGTACTTCTCTTCGATCTGTCTCAACTTTTAAAATATCTTAAATATATCCATACGCATTCAACGGCGCCAATATAGCGCCACTTAGTGCCGTCCAAAAAAGTACTTCTCTTCGATCTGTCTCAACTTTTAAAATATTTCCAATATATCCATACGCAATCAACGGCGCATAATATCGCCAATTAGCACCGTCCAAAAATGTACTTCTCTTCGATCTGTCTCAACTTTTAAAATATTTCCAATATATCCATACGCAATCAACGTCACCAATAGAGCGCCAATTAGCGCCGTCCAAAAATGTACTTTTTGACCAGTCTCAACTTTTAAAAAATCTGATGGTTATCCATACCCAATCGGCGGCGCTAATATAGCTCCAATTAGCGCCGTTCAAAAATGTACTTCTCTTCGATCTGTCTCAACTTTTAAAATATTTTAAATATACCCATACGCAATCAACGGTGCTACTTTAGCGCCAATTAGCGCCGTCCAAAAATGTACTTTTTGACCTGTCTCAACTTTTGAAAAATTTGAAGGATATCCATACCCAATCGACAGCGCTAATATAGCTCCAATTAGCGCCGTTCAAAGATGTACTTCTCTTCGATCTGTCTCAGTTTTAACATATATCCATACGCAATCAACGGCGCTAATATATCGCCAATTAGCGCCGTCCAAAAATGTACTTCTCTTCGATCTGTCTCAACTTTTAAAATATTTTAAATATATCCAAACGCAATCAAAGGCGCTAATATAGCGCCAATTAGCGCCGTACAAAAATGTACTTTTTGACCTGTCTTAACTTTTAAAATATTTTAAATATATCCATACGCAATCAACGGCGCTAATATAGCGCCAATTAGCGCCGTCCAAAAATGTACTTTTTGACCTGTCTCAACTTTTGAAAAATTTGAAGGATATCCATACCCAATCGACGGCGCTAATATAGCTCCAATTAGCGCCGTTCAAAAATGTACTTCTCTTCGATCTGTCTCAACTTTTAAAATATTTTAAATATATCCATACGCATTCAACGGCGCCAATATAGCGCCACTTAGTGCCGTCCAAAAAAGTACTTTTTGATCTGTCTCAACTTTTAAAATATTTTAAATATATCCATACGCATTCAACGGCGCCAATATAGCGCCACTTAGTGCCGTCCAAAAAAGTGCTTTTTGACCTCGCTCAACTTTTAAAATATTTTAAATATATCCATACGCAATCAACGGCGCATAATATCGCCAATTAGCACCGTCCAAAAATGTACTTCTCTTCGATCTGTCTCAACTTTTAAAATATTTCCAATATATCCATACGCAATCAACGTCACCAATAGAGCGCCAATTAGCGCCGTCCAAAAATGTACTTTTTGACCAGTCTCAACTTCTAAAAAATCTGATGGGTATCCATACCCAATCGACGGCGCTAATATAGCTCCAATTAGCGCCGTTCAAAAATGTACTTCTCTTCGATGTGTCTCAACTTTTAAAATATTTTAAATATACCCATACGCAATCAACGGCGATAATTTAGCGCCAATTAGCGACTTCCAAAAATGTACTTTTTGACCTGTCTCAACTTTTTAAAAATTTGAAGGATATCCATACCCAATCGACGGCGCTAATATAGCTCCAATTAGCGCCGTTCAAAGATGTACTTCTCTTCGATCTGTCTCAACTTTTAAAATAATTTAAATATATCCATACTCAATCGACGGCGCTAATATAGCTCCAATTAGCGCCGTTCAAAAATGTACTTCTCTTCGATCTGTCTCAACTTTCAAATAATTTGAAGGATATCCATACCCAATCGACGGCGCTAATATAGCTCCAATTAGCGTCGTTCAGAAATGTACTTCTCTTCGATCTGTCTCAGTTTTAAAATGTATCCACACGCAATCAACGGCGCTAATATATCGCCAATTAGCGCCGTCCAAAAATGTACTTTTCTTCGATCTGTCTCAACTTTTAAAATATTTTAAATATATCCATACGCAATCAACGGCGCTAATTTAGCGCCAATTAGCGCCGTCCAAAAATGTACTTCTCTTCGATCTGTCTCAACTTTCAAAAAATTTGAAGGATATCCATATCCAATCGACGGCGCTAATATAGCGCTATTTATCGCCGTTGATTGCGTATGGATATATTTAAAGTATTTTAAAAGTGGAGACAGATCGAAGAGAAGTACATTTTTGGACGGCGCTAATTAGCACTATATTAGCGCTGTCGATTGGTTATGGATATCCTTCTATTTTTTTGAAAGTTGGAACAGGTCAAAAAGTACATTTTTGAAAAACTCAAAGAGTCTAAAAGTGTTTAAAATGTGATTTTGCAAAGGAATACACTATTTTGATTACCTTATTATGAAC
This sequence comes from Agrypnus murinus, assembly GCA_929113105.1. Classification (NCBI taxonomy): domain Eukaryota; kingdom Metazoa; phylum Arthropoda; class Insecta; order Coleoptera; family Elateridae; genus Agrypnus; species Agrypnus murinus. The sequence continues at coordinate 23,720,760 of OV816026.1, forward strand.
CCCTTCGCTCTGCCCTAGTAGTAGAGTCAATTTTTGAATTAAGGTCTAGTTTTTTACTATCTAAAGATAGAGACTTGAAATCTTTTGTAATGCCTTCAGTACTGGACCAATATAAAATGTAATATGTTTAAAATGGGGGCACGCCCCCTCGGGGGGTTGAAACTCCCATTTTACACTCCCAATTTAATAACTCGGGAAGTTTTCAATCAACTTGAGGCAAATTCATGTTGGGAAGTTTTTCGGGTTCCTGATTATGAACTCAATGAGAAAATTAAGAAATACAAAATGGCGGTCTTTGAGATTGGAAATGCGATTTACGCCGTTTTTATTGATTTTAGAGAAAAATTCAGAGTCAAAAAGTGTTTAGAATCTGATCTTGCATAGAAATACACTATTTTGGTTACCTTATTATGTAACCCCCTTCACTCTCCCCGAATTGGCGTATCAGTGAAGAGGTTGCATAATAAGGTTTCCGGTTACCTTCCGGTTACGTATTCCTATGCAGAATAACATTCTAAACACTTTCTGGCTCTTTGCATTTTTCTCTAACATCAATAGAAACGGCGTAAATCGCAGTTCCAATCTTAAAAACCGCCATTTTGGGTCCGCCATTTTGTATTTCTTAATTTTCTCATTGAATTCATAATGAGAAACCCCAAAACTCCCCCAATATAAATTTCGCTCAAGTTGATGGAAAACTTCCCGAGTTATTAAATTGGGAGTGTAAAATGGGGGTATCAACCCCCCGAAGGGGTGTGTCCCCATTTTAAACATATTACATGTTATAGTGGTCCAGTACTGAAGGCATTACAAAAGATTTCAGGTCTCTATATTTAGATAGTAGAAAATAAGACCTTAATGCAAAAATCGACTCTACTACTAGGGCAGAGCGAAGGGGTTACATAATAAGGTAACCAAAATAGCGTATTCCTGTGCAAAATCACATTTTAAACACTTTTTGACTCTTTGAGTTTTTTTCTAAAATCAATAGAAACGGCGTAAATCGCATTCTCAATCTCAAATGCCGTTATCTTAGGACCGCCATTTTGAATTTTTTAATTTTCTCATTGGATTCATAATCAGCGACTCCAAGAACCCTCCCAACATAAATTTCGCTCAATTTCGTTGCGTTATTTAATTAGGGGTACAAAATGGGGGCTTCAATCCCCCGAGTGAGCGTGCCCCCATTTTAAACATATAACATTTTATATTGGTCCAGTACTGAAGGCATTACAAAAGATTTCAAGTCTCTATCTTTAGATAGTAAAAATAAGCACTTAGGCATGTTTTTTTGCAAAAATTGACTCTACTAGTAGTTGTCGATTCGACCAATCTACAGCGCTAATATAGTGCTAATTAGCGCCGTCCAAAAATGTACTTCTCTTCGATCTGTCTCCACTTTTAAAATACTTTAAATATATCCATACGCAATCAACGGCGATAAATAGCGCTATATTAGCGCCGTCGATTGGATATGGATATCCTTCAAATTTTTTGAAAGTTGAGACAGATCGAAGAGAAGTACATTTTTGGACGGCGCTAATTGGCGCTAAATTAGCGCCGTTGATTGCGTATGGATATATTTAAAATATTTTAAAAGTTGAGACAGATTGAAGAGAAGTACGTTTTTGGACAGCGCTAATTGGCACAAAATGGCGCCGTTTATTGCGTATGGATAAATTTAAAATATTTTAAAAGTTGAGACAGATCGAATAAAAGTACATTGTTTAAAGGCGCTAAATGGCGCTAATTGGGCGCTAAAAATGTGCGGCTAACTTCCCGCACCTCCACAAAGGCTCATTGAACCATTTCTTTAAGTACCGGTACCATTGAAGTTCCCCATTAGGAATAGTCCACTGCTGACAGTATACCTAAATATATAAGTCTATTAATTCATGCTCTACTTGAGATCTTATAGCATAAGGAATAGGTCTTACTCTATAAAATTTTTGAATAGTATTAGGGTCCTTTAATTTAATTGAAATCGAGTCATTATTAAATTTTCCAAAATAGGCTTAAGAAAATACGGTAGCGAATTCCCTAACAAGTGCATTTTGTTTCGAATCGTACTTTGATTTAAGGAAATTCATAGTAGAAAATCATATATTATACATATTTAAAAAATCTCTACCTACAATGGGAGGTCCACCATTTTCCAAAACATACAGATCTATGGATTTTTGGGTACTTTTATATTCAATATTGATATTTAAAATCCCTATCGGTTTTTCTTTAATGCCATTATAAAAGTATAAATTAATTATATGATATCGTGACCCTCATTAACCTAGCTAAACCAATGATACTAGGTTGTAGAGAATAACTCAGAGAACAATAATCTAAATAAAAGTCATGGTGCTCGTCCGTAATTAATAAGAAAATAACGCTAAAGTCGCTATTTTGAGGTTAGAATGTTATAATGTTAGGTTACAGTTAGTAAAATAGTTGGCTGTGTTTGTGAAAATGGCGTCGAAATTGTGTTGTTTGTATCATATGTCATGAAGATTTTATAATTCTTACCTGTTTTTGTGACGTTTTTCTAACGAAAACCTCTTAGCGCTCGATATTTCAGTATTTTAAATTTAATAGAACACCTTTGGTAAGTGTATCTTTTAAAATAAACCTGTTCTATAGGGGGTCAGGATATCATATAATTACCATTAAATGACTTTACTTCTTACAAAAATTACAAATGTAAAATTTAAAATCACACTTATTTTTTGTATGACCCTCTTTTTCGCAACATAAGCAGCTTCCTTCCACTGCGTGTGTCAGTCTTGCTCCCTATGAACGGCGTCATCACCACTACGTTTTGCTTCGGCGTCAACTCCTTACGATTGCGCAAATGACACAACGGTTCCGATTTGACTTGCTGTGTTCCTGTTGAAATTTGAAAACTTCGATGAGCAGCCATCTTGTTTTCGGCGATTATGATCGCTTTTTCAAAGGTTACTTTCTTTCTTCTCTTCCAGAAGCCGGTTTAAAATGGTGCCTATTACGAATCGGCAGATGAAACGGTCTCGTAAGCAATTGGATAACTCATCTCCAAATTCACACGAAACTGCTAAACGTCTCACACGAGCTGCCCACTCCTTTATGGACTTAATAATTTTAACACCGTTTATTTTACATAATTATATAGTTAAACATATCTAGTACAACTGTCAGCTGAAACAAAACTAAACATTTTACCTAGAGACCCTTCAATGAGAGTCTGGCCAAGGCGGCCACTTTATATCACGGTTACACAGCCATATATTGGCACATAGTATGTGAACGGTATTTGACTCAATTAAAAAACAGAAAATGGTGAGCTGTGTATATAAAACATTATTTAGCAGCAAAATGTGATTTTCATGGATAAATATGGAAGTTGAAAACCAATGTGATATAAAATGGCGGCACCCACCCAAATGTGGCAACGCATTTGCCAGTTTCTCATTGAAGGGTCTGTAATCTTACCTAGAGTCACTGCATCTAGTTACCTAGGCCACCTGGTCGACCAGAATACCGCAACCGCCGCCATATTGGGGCAAACGAAGCACGAAATTGTTCATTATTTGTTCTGTATTGAATTTAATCAAATCCACATTTACTTTAAAAGGTTTTTCTTATTCTGAAAGATCAAACCTCTAATATGTCAAGCACGTAAAACGTGGTTTTAATTTGTCCATTATTAAAAATCACCCTTCTCTGCCCCAATATGGCGGCGGTTTGCGGTATTCTGATCGACCAGCGTGGCCTAGGTGACTAGATGCAGTGACTCTAATCTTACCTTCTCAAACATGCCCTCTATGAATACATATACATAACAAAATATACAGAGTGTTACCCAAAACTAAATACTTGTATATACATTACACTTACAAAACAATATTTTCTGTTGAATGCACTCACTGATTTGCTTCCGATTGATCGGACTACCCGTGCATCAAAGTGTGGTCTAGCCATTAAATCAGGGTAAGTAAGTAAGAAAATATCGTTCTTGATAGTAACAGATTCTGACTTTTATAGTATTTCAAATTATTTTTAAAACATTTAAACATTGTAAAATTAATTTCCATGTTATTTCATAACATCTTCTTGTGTACGAATGTTAATTATCTTTGTGGTTAAATCAATAAATCTATTGTTATTATTATTATTTGATGTTATTGAGTTATTGTTTGCTTGACAAAATTTTATTAGAAGTCCATGCAGGTTTGAGGATCTATAATTCTCGTTTAAATAAACTAACCAAAATAATAGAGAAGCAGTATAGTAGAGTCAATTTTTGCATTAAGTTCTTATTTTTTACTATCTAAAGAAAGAGACTTGAAATCTTTTGTAATGCCTTCAGTACTAGACCAATATAAAATGTTATATGTTTAAAATGGTGGCACGCCCCCTCGGGGGGTTGAAACCCCCATCTTGTACCCCTAATTTAATAACGCAACCAAATTGAGCGAAATTTATGTTGGGAAGGTTCTTGGAGTCGCTGATTATAAATCCAATGAGAAAATTGAAAAATCTAAAATGGCGGACCCAAAATGGCGGTCCTAAAATAACGGCATTTGAGATTGAGAATGCGATTTACGCCGTTTCTATTGATTTTAGAGAAAAACTCAAAGAGTCTAAAAGTGTTTATAATGTGATTTTGCAAAGGAATACACTATTTTGATTACCTTATTATGAACCCCTTCGCTCTGCCCTAGTAGTAGAGTCAATTTTTGGATTAAGGTCTAATTTTTTACTATCTAAAGATAGAGACTTGAAATCTTTTGTAATGCCTTCAGTACTGGAACAATATAAAATGTAATATGTTTAAAATGGGGGCACGCCCCCTCGGGGGGTTGAAACTCCCATTTTACACTCCCAATTTAATAACTCGGGAAGTTTTCAATCAACTTGAGGCAAATTCATGTTGAGAAGTTTTTCGGGTTCCTGATTATGAACTCAATGAGAAAATTAAGAAATACAAAATGGCGGTCTTTGAGATTGGAAATGCGATTTACGCCGTTTTTATTGATTTTAGAGAAAAAGTCAGAGTCAAAAAGTGTTTAGAATCTGATCTTGCATAGGAATACACTATTTTGGTTACCTTATTATGTAACCCCCTTCACTCTCCCCGAATTGGCGTATCAGTGAAGAGGTTGCATAATAAGGTTTCCGGTTACCTTCCGGTTACGTATTCCTATGCAGAATAACATTCTAAACACTTTCTGGCTCTTTGCATTTTTCTCTAAAATCAATAGAAACGGCGTAAATCGCATTTCCAATCTCAAAAACCGCCATTTTGGGTCCGCCATTTTGTATTTCTTGATTTTCTCATTGAATTCATAATCAGAAACCCCAAAACTCCCCCAATATAAATTTCGCTCAAGTTGATGGAAAACTTCCCGAGTTATTAAATTGGGAGTGTAAAATGGGGGTATCAATCCCCCGAAGGGGCGTGTCCCCATTTTAAACATATTACATGTTATAGTGGTCCAGTACTGAAGGCATTACAAAAGATTTCAAGTCTCTATCTTTAGATAGTAAAAATAAGCACTTAGGCATGTTTTTTGCAAAAATTGACTCTACTAGTAGTTGTCGATTCGATTCGATTACGATTTAAAGTAACCATTAGTTTCTTTTATCACTATTTAAACTAATTATTTAATTTGTACTATAAATAGTTCAAGGTCAGACGATCATTGATGTAAGTATTTTAACATATTTTTTTAAGTTAATCCATTAAAACCATATTAGTAAATATTGATATCTCTACCTCATTTATTTACATTGATTTGCGTTTTACGAGGGTAAATCAAATATAAACGGTAATTTTTTTTTCATCATTTATTGAATAACGTTATACACAAATCATTGTTTTAACATTTTTCAATATAGTCTCCTGCGTGATTTACACACTTTTGCCACCGATTTGGAAGTTTCAGTATTCCCTGATTATAGAAAGTTTGAGGGCGAGTTGTAAGCCAATTGCGCACGTGCTCTTCGACTTCTTCATTGCTTCCAAATCGTTTTCCTCCCAGTGATTCCTTCATAGGCGCGAACAAAAAATAGTCACAGGGGGACAAGTCAGGGCTATAAGGAGGGTGCTCGAGGGTTTCCCAGCCCATTTCTTCCAGTGTATTCCTTGTCAAGGCCGTGGTGTGAGGCCTGGCGTTGTCATGGAGGAGAATGACATCTCTGATGGGCATGACTCGTCTTTTGTTACGATAGGCGGCTTTTGCCAACCGTAACAACTGGCAGTAGTAAGCCGCATTCACTGTACGTTGAACGTGTAGAAAATCAATCAATTAGTAAAATTCCCTTAAAGTAAAAAAAAATCGTTGCAAGGACTTTTCCAGCTGAGTGCCGAGTTTTGGCCTTCACTGGGCAACCTTCATTCTTTCTTCGCTACTCCTTACTTGCCATTTTAGATTCGGGGGTGTAGTGATGTATCCACGTCTCATCACATGTCACGATGCGCTGCAAAAAGGCATCGCCTTCTCGCTGAAATCGATTCAGAAGCCTTTCAGCGATCTCCGATCTAACCTGTTTTTGGTTTCCAGTCAACAACCTCGGAACCCATCGAGCACTAATTTTTCGAAAACCAAGTTGATCAGTTATAATGGATTGAACACTTCCATAGCTGATACCCACTTCTGATGAAATTTCTTCCACGGTTAACCGGCGATCACGTTCAATAAGCTCTCGAACGGTACGGGTATTGTCATCTGTAAGGCTTGTCCTTCGATCATGACTTTCGTTTTCAACACGTTCTCGTCCACCCTTAAATTCTTTTGCCCCGTATACACACGATTCTGAGACAGTGTACTGTCCCCAAACTGTGCCTTCAAACGAGTTAAAATTTCTGACGGTTTAACGCCTTCATTGGTTAAAAACTTTATGATAATCCGTTGCGCAACAGACGAATGTACCTTTTGCTCGGTCATGGCTGTACTAACGACAAAGCCAAGGATGTGTGCGAACCCGGCCGGCTCCCCACTCCTCATAAACCAAACATCTACACCACACAACATCAGCTACCTCGGAACTGCATTCTAAGCGGAATAGCAAAATTACCGTTTATATTTGATTTACCCTCGTATATCAAGCTTATCGAATTTATGGTTATGAATATATGAGTTTTTTTTTTATGAATTATTGTAGGTTTCGGTAAATTGAAGTAGAAGTTCAGTCTGTTTCAAAAATTTAGGTTCGAAATATTTACAGCTCAAAGCTTCTTTATAGTTTCGAAAAATTTTTAAGTTTCGTATTTTCAAAGCTCTTTTAGAACTCATAACTAATTTTTGTAAAAGCTTATCTTTCTCTTAGGTTAATATCCACTCAAGACAGAATTTACGGGACAATTCAATTTTATACGTTAATCAAAAAATTCACATCCATTGTAGTGCTCACCCTAGAATCAGTTACTACAACGAACATAAGAAAAATCATTTCAAAATGCTTAACACTTTATTGCCATTTAACTATATCAACAAGAACAATAGCAGTCTTTGACAATAGTAATGTTTCAAAATCAATGTAATCCTTAACATTAAACACTTTCTTGAGCTTGTCGGTATTCAAATACACTTCCTCTTTCTATAAATGTAGCATGCTTTACACCACTGTGTTCAGCAAAAACCCCTTCATCACTGGAATCCGGCTTTCCGTAACCTCCACCTCCTGGTGTGTAAAGTTGAAACACATCCTGAAAATTAAAATATATAAGTAGACCGTAACACTAAAGTGCAGCTTATGAATTTTAGTTTAATTCAATATAAAATTAAAACAAAGCTAATTTATTGATTGATAGTTACTCCTATCGTCTTGAAAAAAGCCACGAAAGCTTAATTTTTACAGTATCTTAAGCAGTTTAGGTAAACTGAAATTGTTTAAGGCTCCGTTATCGCGTAGGTAAAGTACCGCTTAAACAGCTCTGACGAATTTCATGGCAATTTTTAAAAGTTGCGGTTGGTTTACATTTATTGTGCATGAGATCTTTTCTTAAGAGTGTTATCTAGTTTATATTATGCTTTATAGCAAATACAAAATTACAAAAACTATTTCCTTAACGAATAAAAAAGTGTAAATTTATAAAAACAAAACTATAGCTAGCGAGCTTTTAAAAATGGTAAGGTGTACTTCCTAAATTATCGTTCAAGTGTTATTTGAGATAAAAATGCGCGAATATACAACAGTATAAAAGAACGGCATGAACTAAAAAAAGGTCATATCCCGCGTTTATTCAAACATTTTGGTAAATGGCAACTATCATTCTTAGTTCATTCTTTTGCTCACAGAACGCGATGTACGCGGTTCGAGTTAAAAACGCGGGAAGTTTCAACGAGTTTGATTTAACTGTTAATACATTTAACGCATTTTCGTTATTGTTACATATATTTTTGTGATTGTCGATGTAAAGTAACAGATTATTGTTTATATCCCTTCCCATATTTTAACTTTCCTAATCTTTTATTATTAGTTATAATAGTTATAGACTATTATTTAATAAATTACCAAATAAATGTTGTTTTACTTTACTTAAGAGCATGTGACGGTTAATTTTTGAATAAACTATTTCACTCTTAATTAGTCTTGATTAATTGCTTAAAACGAATATATATATTTTCAATATTTTAATACTTTTAGTATAGTAATACTTTTCTTTTTCTTAAAACCAGCAAGAACAACTGATATTTTTAAAGATATTTAGCAGTTTTATATTCCCCTTTTTAATTTTACTACCTTAAATTATTCCTTGGTATTTAAAAAATTAAAAAATTTCAGTTAAACTTAAAATATTTTGAAAGTTCACGCATGTCTGGCAACACTGTAATCAGACAACTGCGATTTTCAAATTTTAGTTTTAAAGGAATTAATTCCCATCTACCCATTTGGAGACTGTAGCGCCATCTTTAGGTGTTTATAGTTAATGAAGCTTCCTATTATTAAAACTGGCGGCGATAACGGGCCCTTAAGCTTGTAAAAATGTCCAAATATCAACTCGAGTTTAGCCTATGGCTGAATTTCTTTGGTATCGGTAAGATTATTTCTTCTTTCTAAATCTGATAATAACAAATTTCGAGTGCAATTGTAAATTTGATAGTAATAAAAAAAAACCCAATTTCTAGTAATCACAAACAGCCGCCTCTACATCGAAAAGATTTTACCTGTAATAGAATTCCTTTTTTCATTTAATTCTGCTTAGACAGAAAACATTAAATATATCCACCTTAACCGAAAATAATATTATTGTTAACAATTTCGCACAATTCTTATAAAGCATTTCAAAGATAACGTGAACTAAGCTTCAATCTAATAGAGACTATGCAGGGTGTCATGAGATAGAAGGCATTTATTTTAAGGGGTGATAAGGCATTAAAAGAAACAAAAAAGTCTGAATAATTTTTTTTCTATGTTAATAGACTTTCGAGTAATTTAGAAAAAACCATTGCCATATCTGGCAACCTTGCTTAAGTATAATCGCATTCTGCAACTGAAGGTCTTGAACTTGTTTTAGAATTAAGATCGGTTAGTCTAAACAAACGTACGATGACAGCCGTTGTTTTGCTGAAAAAGCTAAATGAAGCACGTTTTATAGCTTTTTATTACAAAAGGTTTTTAAAAACAGTTAATAAGAAATCTAGGTCAGGATATGATCAACATCTGTGTAAATATGAGTTCAGATCAGATTACAAGCAGCACTTTTCTCTGGTGTTAATTTAAAATAAATAATAACGCCAACGGTGGCGTTATACGAACGAATACTTACTCCCAAATAACGATTTAATTAAAAATGCAATTGTTTTAAGTGTCATAGTGCAATGAAGCCATTTAAAGAAACGTTTGTAATTGCGTATTAAAAAACAGGGGGAATACAGAAATCAATTTAACGAAAACAATACCGCATCTGATTATGCAATTTGTTAATTAACATGTATTAAGTTATGGGAATTTTTAGAGCAATATTCAGTAAGCGCAATTAATAGTTTCCAATTAAGAATTTAGGTAATATTTTTAAGTTGGCATTTATTACGAGCAACGAGATTACCATCCCTTAAGAAATAACAGTACTTATAACGTTTTACAATAATTGCCAATATTTCATTCGTAAATAATCTCCATTTTACTAAAAGGTTTCAATCATGCTGTTTGTTATGACTTATGAGTTATGATGCTTTCAGCTTTGTTAAATTTTTATTGCAGTTATTAGAAAACCCCATTCTGCGTACGTAGGGATCATGGTAACACTTAAAAACGTCAACTTCTTAAGGCGTGGTATTTGTTGTTTCTAATAGTTGAGATAAAGGGTGCAAAAACACAATGTTGCAACATCAACAACTATGCCTGGAATAATACGAATAATACCGGTAAATATTTCTTGCAGTGCCTACAATAACGGCTTTTAACTTTTTAAGTTGGTTCGAGTTGGATTTGGTTTTTGTATGAAAATAACCAGGATGCTTTGGCTCTTTCTTTAACAAAAATTTTAAAGCGTTTTTTTATAACTCCAGCAGAATTTGAATTTTAGCAAGGAAAAGCTCTTACAATTTAGGATTTTTAAAATAAAAGCTACAACACGTGTTCATGTTTTTTTAAGTTATGTAGCTGCAAATACTATCATTTTTAATTTTGGTTTCAATAAGGTCCATACAAGAAAAGTAATTTAATTTTAAATCTCAGCCTGGAAATGTCGAGAAATTGTTAGTCCAAAGTAGTGATAACTTTAAGCATCAAAGTTTTTATTAATAACAAAGATTTTTAAATTTTGTCACCGATTCTAGATGCCCTGAACATTTTATAATCAAACGCCAATACATTTTTTATTCTTTACACAAGTTGGATTTTTACGTCATTGCGCGGTTTTTGTTCAGGCTCGCCCCACAGTGACCGGTTGCCATTACAAAATTACTGATTCTGAAATTCGTTAATTATTCTCCTCAAAAACATCAATTAATTTAATACGACATTCAGTTAATTCTATAAAATTATTATTACTTTAATTAATTTAATCAGCCACTTTAATTAATTTAATCAGCCAAGATATACCGGACGCCTATGATTTAAAGAGCTTTTTGACAAAGTGTTTATCTTATCTCGCTCTAAAATGGTACTAAAAACTGTTATTAAATAAACAAACTCGTGCATTGACAAATCATTCCAAGTTCAAAAACCTAAAACTCAGCATTATCGCGCATTATAGCATTAAACTGGTATTATTTATACAACAATCAGGCACTGACCCAAATAATCTTAAGCAAAACGTGCTTTTTTCAAGTTCAAGAAACATCCACATTTTGTGTAAACTGGAGCATATGGTTTACAATTTTTACAGGGTTGTCACGTTTCTTAATTGAGTAAAATGAATTTGTAATTGTAAAAAGAATTCAATTTTACGCGGAAACGACATACGATAGGATAAAACGTTATTAAGGATTGTTGTTGTGATAGATGAGATACATCTGCCGACAAAGCCGCATACTTAAAGTGCTATTATTAACGCGGCAAAATGATGTTAAAGTTTCCAACTTTCTTATTTTTTTCTGAAAAAGTGGTACGTTCTAGAACAAAGTTGTATAAGACTTTTTTGTTCCTTTTGGTGTCTTCTATCACCCCTTACAGGTACATCAGACTCTGCGGCCCGTTCAACATTTCTATGCGGCCGACTATTGATACCAGTGGCGGCTTATCAGTTCTTTAAAAGATTAAGGATCGAAAATGAAAAATTTACTATTTTAACATTTTCAGATGAAATTTATGAAAATTTCCCCGGGCCCACTATACCAGGAGAACTTTCCTGACTCTTTAAATTTAAACTGTTGTAAAGGTAGAAGTAATAAATAAATTATAAGTTTTTGACGTGATTGTTTTATACTTTTATTGTTCTGTAAAACATTTCTAAAAGGAATTCTAAAATTTCACAAACAATTTTGTATATACATACTGTGGCAGTTTAACTAAACTCTACAGAAAAGAAAAGCAAGTCGTTATACTTACACAAGATTTGTTTAGCGAATTGTTTTCCCCGTTGGCTTTTAAATTTTAGATTTCCTTTAAATGTAATTTAAAATACTTTTCCAGTTGCAGAACTTTTCAATGTCAGCTTATGCCAACCTAGTAACCCCCTCCAACAGACACGTTGAATTTCAAAGCAACCGTTTGTTCAAATATTAGAGAAACCTTATATAACCCTCATCCACGGTGTTTGAAGACAAAGTACCTTGTACGCTCTTGAATTCAAATAGACCATCACGGATACAATCGCTTTCAAACATGATTAAAAAGACCGCATTCTGGGAAGTAAATGGACTATAACAGGTCATAAAGCATGACAAACAAGCATAAAAAATATATTAGCGCATAAAAACCCCTCTGCTTTTAAAAATTTTGTCATTTAAAATTAAAGATGACTACCGATGCTTTAGTCCTGTAGGAGGGAGAGATGCCGCCACTATGTGCTGAATTAATCATTGTTCTATATTGGCTTGTTAATTTCTGGAAAATTGCACTTTTATGTTTACATCCCAGTGTATAAACTTTAACTATCATATGGAATGGTTACAAAAAAGTGTTATTATCAAAAGAGTATAACATAATTTCGAAAGAGTTGGGGAAATGCTACTTACAAAGTTTGTTTTGTTTGGTTTCTATAGGTGGAAAAGTCGTTAACTATATTTGAGATACTCTTCAAAGTTATATGCTGAGTGCCTGGTTTTCTTAGTTTAAAAGATATTTATCATTACAATTACATCATAACTTAAAGAGACTTATACTTTGTTATGTTCTTTTATTTTTACTAAAAACGATACTTTATTATTTATTGGCGCACCTTCAAGTTTATTTTCTTCTGTGCGACCAGATAAATTATGTGAAATTCGTACCAGATCATACAATTGCGAACGTTGCACATATTGGCAAGCATCAATATTTAGACTATTTTAGGTTATTATCAAAGCGTAATTTAAGCTGAAATGGTTTTTAAATAATACTAAGGAAACCCCGTCAAGATGACGGTCAAAAGGCTAATTTATTGAAGGATTTCCTTAACAACGTTCGTTGTGTGATTACATTCCTTCGGGTTTCCAAGAGTGATCATTTAATATTAATATTTATTAAATAAATACACAATCGAACAAAACAGTTGAAAATACTAAGCTTACCATTCTCAGACGAACTTTTGAACGCGTTATTTAACGAACACCCCCGACTTATCCCACTTCACCACCAATCCCGACTTATCCCACCTTCCTCCCTTAGTTGTCACCACCTTACTCCTTTTTCCGACTTCCCCTCCAACTTCTCTCTTTCTCAGATTTACCTCCTCTGCCCGGGCATATCCCTCGCCGTGACTTATCACCGTCTCTGACTGACCCCCTCCAGCTAACTCCCCCTCGGACTCATCCCCCCACTTACCCTCCCGTTCTTACCATAAGATTCTACACTGGATTCATATATCATATGCTTAATATACCAGGTTTCTAAACTTTGTCGGTCATTTTGTGAATGTTCCTTAAGAGATAAAACATTAGTTCGTAGACATTCCTATTCTGCTTTTTGATTAAATATCCAATATTCACAGAGATATCCAATTTCGTGAAAATGCTCCGCAGCAAATACTATGAAGCTCGACTGAGAACTGTTGGAGGTCTAATAACCAAGTATAGGGAAGATATTTAGTTTCAAAACGTGACGAAGCAAGCGCTGTAAGTATACAGTCGGCCTTGGGCATATTAAAATGCATCGATTATAAATAATGCTTTTAAATTAAAAATATAAATAATTAAAAAAGCACAAAGCTAAAACTTCACAAATCAATATGGCTGGTGTATTTACTATCGAAGCACATAAGATTTTCGTAATCTAAAAAAATTTTAAAAAAATTGTCTCAGTCGTCAAATATATGCATAAAAATTGAAAAAACCCATGTATTTTAAATGGGAAACTTCTCCTCGTTACAGCGAATGATTACAATAGAGATAGGAAGTTCGTATTGGTCTTAGAATTTTCAGTTTCTTTAATCAATTGGGCACCCGGCATAACCGAAATTCCAACATGACCCAAATAAGAACCACCCTAATGATTATATTACACCAACATAGATTTTAATTTCGGAATATATTCATAACCACCCGTACTTTCGTCTTCAACAATTACAGTGTTCCTTTCTTCTTCTATTATGGCAGAAACAATATTACTGTAACGTTCTTTTTAAAATAATAACCAAAATGCTGTTTAAATCGTCTATTCATAAGAGAAATATTAATTTACATACACTTAATTAAAAACACTATAACTATAAACTATTTAACAACTATTTAAATGCTAGGTATTTACAAATTTATATGAGGACTATTTATATAAAAACTATTTATGTATTACAACAATTATTAACTAAATTATTCAGAGTACATTTCACTATGCTGGTCAAACATTAACTGCCTCCTCCTACTCGCGATCTCAATTTATATCTTTCATACGATGACTCATACATCTAGAATATTCGATGACGTTTTGATGAGTCATACATGCAGCTATCGATAAGTGACGTCGATGAGGCGTGTCGATGAGTCATACTTGCAGGTGTTGATTGATGAGTCATACATACAGGTGTTATTGATGAGTCATACAGTTGATGATTCATACATCTAGAATGTTTGATGACGTCATATGTGGGTTTACTATTCGTTACACTGCCCCCCTCTTCAAATCTGTTCTGTCCCAGAACAGGTTTTATTCTCTGGTTTCTGTAGAAAGGGTCGTGACGGTATCGACAGTCTTCACTTCGACTACATGTTCCATTACGGTAGAAATAACAGTCTACACTCTTTGTTGGCCTTGATGCGGGCTGTGGATCGAAGCTACAGACTAAGATCTTCACATCACTATCTCTAAAAATAACTTCTAGCATGTTCCGAACGATTCTCCAATCCAACTGGTCCCGCCCACAGCCTAGTTTGGGAACTGACAATTTGTTAATACCCCTGTTAAGCAACTCGATCCTCAAATCCCATAATGCCCTCCACAAGTCGGCGTAACTCGGTTTCTGGTAGTAAAACTGCTTGGTTACCAAGTAGTAAATGGATCGGTCATGATCAGGCAAGTGTAAGGGTTTGCCAACAGAGGGATTCTGATGTCGAAGTTCATCCAGCCGTCCAAATTTATTCCTAACCACTACTGCGATCCCCCTGGACATGCGGAGATCCTCGGAGACACAGTGGGCAATGGAATAATCACCAGGGACCCGGAAGAGGTCTTGTTGCATCTCGGTCGTGACTCCGAATCGGGCTTTTCTAGTTCCGGAAAACGCAGCCATAAATTCTCCAAAGGTTGGCTGATCGTCTTCAGGCCTTACGGTATTGACAGCCACCTCAGCTAATAATCTTCTCAGCTTCAGCTCGCCTTGCTAGAGGTAGACGTCTCGGTTGCTGTCGGACTGGCCCAGAGTTCCCCAGAGTATTGATTTTATGTCGCACAATATTGGTTGGTCCCTTCTGGGTATCGTCAAGAGCGAAGATATCTTGGTATCGGTGAACCAAACCCTGTACCTCTTTCACTTCCGTTCTGTTAAGGCCTTCGCACGAACTAGTAACCATACTCACTAATTTTCCCACATGGTCTTCGGGCATTGATTTTGGAACATCAGACATACACCTGGCTACTCGGAATACTGGCACACACTGTCCCACAAGGGTACTCTTCTTCAATGTCACCGGATCCACATTAACGTTCATAAGCCTCACCGGTACTGTCTTTCCAACCTTGATCAGCGCTTTTCCCACCAGTATGCCACTATGGATCTTCTTATCACAAACAGGCTCCATCATTCGCACACATCCTACCCGAAGATCTCTATCCTGCTTCGACAACCATCTCGCTTTGACCCGGCAATATCACATCTTCTATCAGCAACAGGATCTTCTCGTGGGTGCAACGGAAGTTCTTCGTTACCGACCTTCAAAACACCCTCTTTCAAATCCAACGTAAAACCAAATTTTCTTAGGAGGTCCATTCCCAAGATGAAGTCATCAGTGATATCGGCTACCAGCACCTCATGATCACGTTCTTCACTTCCAATGCCAATCTTCATCTTTACCACTCCGCGTGTTGGTATCACTTCACCTGTGGCTGTACGAAGTTGAGTAGTTGTCTGTAACAGCTTCATACTTGTTCGTAGAACGTTAGGGCGTATGATGGATTTTGTCGCCCCCGTATCAATGAGTAGTGGAACAATTCGATTCGCAATTTTCCCATCTATGAACAAACTGCTGGTACTATTCCTTGATGTTACGGCATGGACGGTGATCTCTGGGGCATCTTTACTAACAGTCAACGTTCGCCCTCTCTTGCCAACCCCCTTTAACTTTTCCGACGGTTGTACTTTTCTTATTTTGGGACAACGGCGTTCTACATGTCCTTGTTCGCCGCAGTTCCAGCAACGGGGCCCTCGAACTTCTTGATGATTCTTCTTACGGCTTTCTTCCTTCCGAAGAACTCAGTACTACCTCCTCTAGGTGATCTTTAGAACCTTCTTCTTCTTCCACAACGGCCCGAACACGCCCGTGACCTCGGGACGCTTGTTTTGCAGCTTCAAATTCTAAGGCGTGAGCAAGCGCATCATCAGTTGTTCTTGGTCGTGCCAGCCTCAATGATTGTTGTGTTTCCCCGTCTCTTAACCCATCAATGAAGGTCTGCACAGCGAGTTGTCCCAGAAATAAATCGGGTGCCGTAGGATACGCCAATCGGACAAGCCGCGCAACATCGGCTTCAAACTCCTGAAGGCTTTCTCCATTCTTCTGGACACGATTCTTCACTTGCACGTGATACACTTGTTGAAGATGCGCGTCTCCATATCTCATCTCCAATCTAGACACTAACAATTGGTAATCATTTTCGTGCCCTACTGGGATTGTTTGCAGGACGTTCAACGCGTCTCCACGCAAAGCCACAGTTAAAGAAACGGCCTTTTCCTTGCCTGTCCATCCGTTGGCCCCAGCGGCCGCCTCAAATTGTTTGTAGTAGGTGGACCAAGGTATCTTTCCATCAAACGTGGGTGGTTTTACTTTTATCCCTACGGCAGGAACCTTCTCTTCTTTAAATTGTTTCATTCCTTCATTAAACGGCCACACAGACGTTGAGGGAAACCGTAGTTGACTCATTCTATCTTCAAACATTTTAGTTACGCTATCTTTCTCAGTTGTTGGTGGTAATTGCATTTGGGCTATTTTCTCTTCTACCATCTATATTACCCTATCTTGTTCCGCCAATCTACCTTCCAACAGTCCTAACGCACTGGCATTCTCAAAAAATTCTTCGAAAACTTTTTCTTCCAACGCTGTAACATTGTCCTGCAGTTCTTCTTTAAGCCTTCTGGAGTTTTCTTCGGATTTCCTGGAATACTCCAGTATTTCTTCCTTTAGCATTCTAACATTTTCTTCGGACTTTCTAGAATTTTCCAAAACTTTTTCTTCCAGTGCTTTAGTGTTTTCCATTAGCTTTCTAGAATTCTCTTCGGACTTTCTAGAACTTTCCAGTAACTCTTCTTTTAACATTCTAGAATTTTCTTCAGACTTTTCTAGTAACTCTTCTTTTAACATTCTAGAATTTTCTTCCATTTTACTCAACAACAAATTAGTATCAATTGCGGGTCCAGGTATTTCGAAGCGGTAATTTTCAGGGTCTTTTATGTATGGTGCATTTACAAAAAAGTTACAAGTTACAGGTAAGTTTTTCATAAATTTCTTATACCCAAATAGTCTCCTCTGGTGTGAAGTTATGGTTAAAGATAGAGAAGTGCCTCAACGATATTAACATTAGTTTATAACCTCAACTTTAATATGAATTAATTAGTTTTTGAATATATTGTTTTTATTCTGCGATATGTATTTTTAAGCAATTAATGTCATTTTCAGGATAATTTGGGACACCATGCCCAGACAGTTTAAAAGAAAACTAGGTGCACCTTTACGCAGACAATACCTAGAAAGCCAGCTGGAAGCAGCATTAGAAGCTGTAGTAATCCGTCAACTTTCGTTCTGCCAAGCTGCTGAGCAGTTTGGAGTGCCGAGAAATCTTCCGAAGATTTCATGGTATGAATGGAGTCCAAATGAACCAAACTGAAGAACTTCAAATCACAAATGCTCTCATAACTGCAGCGAAATTTAGGTATCCATTCACAGAAAACGATTTAAAGTTGTTTGTCCAACATTATTTGAATAGTAAAGATGTTAAAACAATATTTAAAAACAACTTACCTGGATCGGACTGGGTAAAATCTTTTCTGAACAGAAATAAAGACTTGTCTGTGCGAATATCAGATAATATGAAAAGGGCACGTGCTGATTTATCTGCAGAAGTGCTTCAACAATACTTCAATAATCTTAAGACTACACTGGATAACGTACCCCCCGAAAATATCATGAATTATGATGAATCTAATTTAACGGATGATCCTGGCAAACAGCGTGTTTTGGTTAAAAAGGGAAGTAAACGTGCGCCGCGTATAATTGATAGTTCAAGAAGTTCTACATCAGTAATGTTTGCAGTCAGTGATGATGTTGCCACCATATGTGGTTTACAAGTCCCTAAATTTGTATCCTGACTGGGTTTTAAATGGACCTGAAGGTGCAATATACAATCGGTCAGCAAGTGGATGGTTCGATTCACATTTATTTGAAGACTGGTTCCATAAGATAGCACTTCCCTTTCTAAGGAGAAAAGATGGTGTCAAAGTACTAATAGGAGATAATTTAAGTTCTCACATATCTCTAAAAGTGTAATACAGAAATGTGAGGAAAATAACATAGCACACCAAATAGCACACATTTGTGCCAGCCTTGAGATGTGGCAGTGTTTCGATCTATGAAAATAACTTGGAGAAAGATTTTAACCAATTGGAAATTGAAGCATAAAGTCACAGTGCCCAAATCTGTTTTCCGAGTCTTTTAAAAGATTTATTAATCCAATTAAACCCAAATTTATGTTCCAATATTAAATCTGGCTTTGCTGCCAGTGGCATAATCCCTCTTGATCCAAAGAGAGTATTAAATAAAGTCTTGGGAAGACAAAACAATGTTGATGATAATGCTTTAACAAATTCTTTTGAAGATATTTTAGTAAACAAAAACACGAAGAGTCGTACGTAGATACAAAATTAATGTCCAAGCTGGACAGTCTGTGAAAGGAACACATTTTACAAATAATAACATCGTAGATGGCAATTTTGCAAGTGAAGAGACTGAGATGCAAGAAATTGAAGAATCTGCAATGCAAGAGATTCAAGAACCTGAAACACAAGACAGTGAAGAAGAAGCAACAACTTCTTCAAATTCTAATCCTAAGTGCCAAAGAGTCATTACCAAATCAGTTTTTGTAGTTCCTGAAAGTTGTGATACTGTTTCTAAAAACGGTTTTGTTGTTGTTAAGTTTTTGTATAATGAGGGCAAAAAAGCAAACAGAAAAAAAATTGTTGCTCAAGTTTTAGAGATTACAAAAAGTAACACTGAAACTGAGTACAAGGTGGACTGCATGAGGAATTTTAAAGAAAGAAAAAACCAATTTGTTTTTCCTAATGTAAGAGACATTTGTACGATCACCTTCCAACAAGTGAAATTTATTTTATCGAACCCAGTAGTTACTTGTCGTGGGATACACACTTTTGATAATTTTGATAACTGATTTATTTGGTATAAGAATTTATTTTTATAAGTAGATAGATTGTAACAACAATTTTTTTATTTTTGTTGCCAGTTTTTTGCAATAAAAGTATTTTCTATTAAAACTAGCATTTTTTGTTGATGAAACCATCTATGTACCTACTTTACAAAATAAGTTTGTAAAAATCAATGCGTGGGTCATTTAAAAAGCCTTTGTGGGTCAGTGTCTGACCCGCGGGTCATAGGTTCGCCACCACTGTATAGAACTATTGCTAGAAATTGTCTTAATTCCTGTGTAGTTGTTGCGGTCTGGTAGTGGTAAAATGCAATCAGCTAATACAGAATAGCCAACGAAATTAACTTTAATCTTGCCAAATACACATTATTTTGATTTATTGTGATACCATACTTACTGAAACGTTCAAAAACTAATTTTAGATGTTCACGATGTTCTTAATGATCTTTAGAGATTATTAGTAAACGTCTATGTAATGAGAAACAAAATCTAATCCTCTGAGTACAGTATGTATAAATCATTGGAATATATGTTGTAACAAATCTCTCAAATGCGCACTCCCCTTTAAGACACGCACCTACCCTCAACCGTTACAGAATCACTACCTTCTGGTAAACAAATGTCCCGTTATAGGGCGTTTAGTCAGAAGTAGCCAGCAGTACTCTCTGAAGAGTTGCCATTACTATATAATTATTTATTTGATTTTTGAAATGTACAAAAAAATTATTAATAAATTGTTTTGTTATTTGATTACTCTTTTTTATTTAGGTTATGACTTTAGTTATATTGGTTATTATGATGAATATAAACAGAAATCCACAACTAGTGAGATAGAGACATGAAACTCTTGCAGGGCGTGGTTCATAGGTTCTTTAAGCAGGAAGTATCATATCCAATAGTCATCAGTTTACATACAACTTACCTTTGGTTTAGCAAGTACAAAAGCTTATTTAAATCATTGATACAAATAAATAGAATTAAGTCTCAGAGAAGTTAAACACTTATTTATATTCAGGTTCAAGAACTACTCACAAATTACTACAACGTTTGTTCATGATGACATAAAAATCTTAAAGATACGTCAGCCGGCTGTAACAAGCTAAATTAATAATAACACCCCTTTACTATTGGTTTCGAAAATGGTTTCTATTTTCATAATATCTTAATTCAATAGTAGAGCTGTGTTATAAAGTTTAATACTAAATCTTGGTTGTTTTTCTTTAAAATTTATATAAATTTTATCTTTTTAAATGATAATTAAATTTTTTATGATTACAATTTTATAGGTATTTTATCCAAAATCGCTACAACATATAGGACCCTATGTCCGAACTGGTACTTTATTTAACCAAAACAAGTCACTGTAATTGCCACTTACTTGAAACGTAACCACCAATAAATGATATGTTATTATAATAACATGATTATTTCTTACTGATGGCGATTCGATTAATTCCCAGCAGCTATTATAATGAATAACTCTTTCTTGAAATCATTACAACCAATAATAAACTTTCCTGGACTCTTCAAAATTTTACAACCAGAACGAACTGTAACCTTCCGTAATGAAGGATCTGCCAGTTTTCCCTCTGGGAAAGTTGTTTTGACAACTTTTTGAATTATATGCAAACTCCCAAGTATATTTGCTTGGATTAAGGAGGATACAGCGAAATGTAAAAATGTAGAGAATGACGTGAAATTTAAACCTCGAGTTCTTTGACACTTATTCTATTCGGTAACTTTTTTTTATAATCTTCTTGTGTACCATTACCGAGAAAAATGGAAAATAAAATCCAGAATTTAACATGGGCTCTTATGGAGACCATCTAACCTTTAGCAGTTTTAACGAAAAATTATGATGAAGAAATGTAGGGAATCTGATAAAAAACTAAAATGACATACTCTCATATTCGAAGAACAATGCTGCCCAATATTTTTGAAATCTTGTGTCTAGTTAATGCACAATAATAATTTAAAGTAAACAAAACAAGAATTTTTCACGACATATGTGGAAAGACAGCAGAGATGTGACAACACCTCATAGCGCGCGAATTCAAATAACAGAACAGAAAGATGACATATAATGACTGTTATAATAATCTATATTTTATTGTATTAACTAATAATCATATATTTTATTAATCAAATTATGTTGAACAATTCAGTGCGTTAATAATATCAGAAACCAAATGTTAATTCGACGGAAATATTGCAAAATGTAAAATTACCTTTTGCAATGTGATGAATACAATTTATCATCACAATCAGAATATCCACGAAATCAGTAATACCAACACACTAATTTTAAAAATATATGTATTAAACCTCAACAACTTTTTATATATTTCTTGTATCTGCTTAGCAGATTGTAATCTTTAGACTATACAAAAGTTAAAAAATAGAATATTCCCATCTGTAATTGCATACAAAATTACAAAACATTCAACATGTTTCCACTTATATTTTGGGATTGACATTTGGAGGTTAGGATGTCAACTCAATCGAAAGCTGAAACCTAACACTGCTACCAACAAAATCGATTGATTTCTTTGAGGTGTTGCCACGATTCTTAACCTATTTACATTGATATTTACACTTTCAACAATTAAACAAATGCACTCCAATCGGCTTAAATTATTTTAATATATACAAATAATTAATAAATGCATTATAAGCATTCATAATAAAATGATTTTGTTCAGTTTTAAGAATGTTAATTTATTTTTTTATCGATTGGTATTTCTTGTTAGAGCCTATGTAAAAGCATAGGAGATATCCCCTTGCCCTTCACCCCGCAAAGATCCGCTGTAACCTCCTTAAACAGTAAAACCTTTATATATTGATTATCAGGAGTTATCAATTAATTAATAACTTTTTTGAAACCAGTAGAACGATAGCTCTTTTAGTACTATCGGTAGTTCATTATTTAATAACTTTTTTGAATTAACTTGCAAAAAGTTCAAAACTTTTTAATTATTATGAAAAAATTCAAACTTTTTGAATTATTATGAAAGAAAAATTCAAGACTTTCTTAATTATTATGAAAGGAAGAATTTTCTCCCCAAACTTTTCTTTAATTATTCTAATTATTACCCCTAGCAACCAACAAAAAAACAAAACAAACGAGAGTACCTAGGTTACTCCATTTTCTTTTTAGACATTTTCTTATAAATAAAACTTTTGAAATACCCAAAACCCTGCCAACCTGTCTTTCTTCTCACTCTTGCATTTTTATCCTTAGGTTTTCTTTTCTTCGGTAAATGTATAATGACTGGTGTAAGCTTTACTAACGCGTACTCTTCTTTTTTACCACTAGCCACAGCAATAAAGATTGCCTTCAAATAAGCTTGATCATCCCTAGATAAATTAGTCCATCTCTGGAATTCTTCAAGGGTATGATTGCACCCCCTACGCTGCCTTTGCTTGACCATTGCTGTAAACATGATTATTACCACATAATTCCTAGGATTAGGTTTGATATAAACACGAAATGTAATACCATTAAGTTTAAACACCGCTTTTTTCTTGGCTATTACTTTGAACTGTTGGACCCTTTCAGCCGTCGAGAGCACCTGTCTTCTTTCTTGAACGTCAACACGATATCCAAGGAATATCGAGCACAACGAAAATAAATAACACCCCAACGAATTCATGATAGTAAATAAACACACTGATATTCATTTAACAACCACCAGTATAAACAACACGCCATCGATGTAACTGACATTTAGTCACTTTGCAGTTTTGCCAACACACATTTTTTCAGTTACCAATCCATTTTTACCGCCAGTGGCGTAGATGATAACACTGTCGCGCCAGTGGCGTCGGCGGTACTGTCACAATGTCCTGAGTTCCTTAGTCCAATTCCCATTCGAAGAAGTTCGAACAGCCCAAATGGCGTTATGATTGAAGTTTCCTGTAAGTCTTCTTCAGTCATTGGAATTTAATGGCACGGTTCATTCAATTCATTTGTAGGCAGTATTTTTTGTTTTTTAGCATGTACGTAAAATCTTGTAATCTAAGTATTGGGTATCTGCCCGGAATGGTTACAGAATTAGAGCGTCTATAATCACTAACCCGGCCGGTGGTGGAGAGGGCTTGCCCAGGGACTTTTAGATGGACACCATATTCCTTGTTCAATTATTATTTTAAATTCTTCCTTTGCAGCTAAATACTTTTCTGGAGGCTGAGGGCGAGGTCGCGCGTATAAAGGTAATCCTGTTGTACCAATTCTATAAACAACATCGTGTTTTGTTGAAGCATTATCTATGGATCGTCTTGTTATTCTTGAATCTCTCAATCGAAGGTTGATCGGATGTTGTAACACCTGCTCTAACCGATAACTCAGTTGTTTTATCGATGAGTGTGCGAGCGTGCAGGTCAAGGATAATCTGATGATATCAGCACCAAATATTGGACGACTGACAGACGCAACTACAAATTTCCATCGGAAAACTCTACGATGTACTAGTTGCAAGTTGCAGTAGTAAGTTTCGCCAAAAGTTTTAAATGTGGTTACATTTGCGGCATATAAAGTATAGGTGCTAAACGTAACCGTTAGACTTATCAGTTAGTATAAAAAGGCGGTTAGCATGCAAAACGCAAATTCCGCCATTTGGTGTTTCTTTTCGTTTTCCGCTTCTTTATTTGATAAATTATAACTCAAGGCGCTATGCACCGACGCGACATGCCTTTGCATCGAATCTGAAATGATAAAAACCCAACTGATTAGCTGTTGCTGATTGAGATGAAATATTATCATTTACACTGCATGAGCAAGTGGTTCATCGCTTTATGGCAATGACGTGCTGATTTTGTTCAGACGTTTTCTGTGCTATGGCTACTAGCAAGTCTAGTTCAATTATTTAATTTGGTAAATGATCGAGCCACCAAATTTTTAAAGTATCATCGCTAATTTTTTGAATGCACTGTAACGTCACGTTTTGCAACCAATAAATACTAAAGGAATCTCAGTACGGTCCTGGCAGTTTAGTAAAATTCAATTATGTTGGAACTGCAAATAATACATTAATCTAAACAATGTTTCCCCAAGTACAAAAGAGTCGCCACGAAACATATCCGTAAGCAATATTTTATATTTCTGCAGAATTTTTATTCTAGTGTTTATTTTAAGGCGTTCCACGTCGACTAAATGTTTGTTCTTGGAGAAAATGGATTATTCTAGAACAAATTTGTTTTTAGATTTTGTGTTCTCAAGGGCTAAAATATACTACTAGCCTTAATAAAAACTACCATATTGCGTTGAAATTTCACTAGTAAGTAAAATACCGACAAAACGAATTTTCTTGAACAGGCTGTCTAGACAGCACCTGCAAAGATTATTTGTTTTCCGTTGCGTACAGATTCAAAAGGGAATCCCCTTAAGTTTTCGTTAAGATTGTTCTGGAATAAAATCCCGCTATTTTTCTATTGGATTCTTTAAAATTTCGCCCTCCTCAAAAAATCAGTCAGTCAAAAATAGTTTAAGACAGTTGAATACACAGCCGAGCGAAGTGGCGTTTGCCACGCGAGAGGCCTCGTGCCTTCCCGGTGAAGAGAGTTGTACGAGGGTTGATTGCCTTTGGCATTTCCCTATGTTTTAGTTATGTGTTTAATTACCAATAGAAGTGCAGAAATTTCAGTGATCAATTTAGAATCGCTTTTACAGAAATCTAGTAATTAATTCCGTATGAGTTATCGAATTATAGACAAAGTGCAGTTAATATTTGGTGGCTATATTTCAGTTTTATTGAATGACTTTGTTTGATCGAAATACAGTTATTGTAATGAATGTTACACTTATCGAATTTGACTTATCGTGAAGCAAGTTTTTGCAGGATTAGGTTTCAAAATAATTTGAAATCGGAAGTTTGAAAACTAGATAGTACTTAAATAATATATTTAAGTGTGGCGTTACCTCGATTAAAGAAGAGTGTTTTTAATAAGCATTTAATAATTGAACTTATATGGTTGTGTTGGCAATATTTTTTTAAGAAAATGAGAACGTTATTAAATATTAGTTCTAAAGAGAGACCGTTATTGTGAACTTTATTTCCTTGGTTCAAATTCAGTAGTGGCGTCAATAAGATGATTTTCAGATTCCTTCAGTTTCATCAAGTTTGGTGATAAGTGTTTGTACTGATAGAAAAGGCAATTTTGTTTCAATTGCTTTCAATTTTTGGGTAATGTTATTGTAAGTAAACCATTATTTTTGTATCGAATATTTTTGACCATAATTTTTTGTGTTAATGTGTATTATTTTCTGTCGTTAAGAATTCTTACGTTGAATATCATTTTTTATATTTAAATTTGTAACGATGTTTTATTTGGAAACTTCCTACTTTTTATTTTCATTTATCAATAAAAAACTAATTAAATTTAATTAAACTGAATATTACAGGACCATATATTTATGAAAGTCTTTAAATATTTTATTTAACCTAACTTTGACATAACCGATTATGACTGAACAAAATTAAATTAAATTTATTAGATTTGATTCCAGTTTCTGGTTACTGGTATCGAGTCAATACCTTTATAAAAATTATTGGACTTTCCTAATTAGATGGCGCCCAAGTATATGTATTTTCTTGTGTCTTAAGCCTTTATCTATTTCTTTTATAAAGTGTGAGCTGTGGAAACAATACCTGCGACCTGAATTTAAATTTGTAGAAAGATATCTCAAGCCGAGGCAATCTTGAGTCGTACAGAAAGTATTAAAGATTTTATGTTGTACAGTTTGCGTAAGAATTTTTGAAGTTGAAGTAATCTGTTTTGCTTTTGTTACCGGAAAAATAACGTTCGTTTCACTGACGGTCCAACGTGGGCCTTGTTTTTATAGCGTTTCACTGGACGCCCAATCGCAGGGCTTTGTTTTGTTTTGAGATTAGAAAAATTATGTTTCAGCACAAGCTCTCTCATTCAAAGTAACAGTTGAGACGGACGTTGGTCGCCTAGTTCCATGTCAGTTATAGTTCTAGGAAACTGAATTTCATGAGATTCATCGTAAATTGACATCAAACTTTTTTTTATATAGCTTCGTACTTATCTGTATCAGGTATGCAAGAACTATATCACCAATCTGCTCGACTTCGGTCCTCCCTAGGCTCACTATCACCAAACTGTACCGATTAATATCTCCGAGCCTATGTGAAGCTACTATCGATTCAAAATGAGCAAACCATAGTTTAAGCCAATTTTTCCATAAAGAAGGAAACTGTTTGTACAAAAGCCGACTGGGAACCAGCATTTCTAGCGCTTTCATCAGTCCAATTTTCGGATTCTTCGTGAGCGGTATTTCTACTTCTATTTTCTTTAACTTTATCGGTGAGCAGCACATCAGCTCACCACTGTTACATCTTTTTTATTATTATTATTATTAAAAAATACATATTTATTACTAACTAAAGTAAACAGTTATTTACGAGTATTTATATTATTTTACCATACAATACCATAATGACACTAATATACGTGTTAGGTTACGCATAAGAATTTATTAGTATAAGATTTATAATTTAGTTATTTTTTTAACATTCGCAAACCCTGTATACATTTTTGAAATTAATGAATAAAATGAACCAAGATATTTTGCTTAGTAAGACCTTAATATGTAACACAGCTATTAGTATTAGATTTATGAAAAAGAGTCATTCCTGCGCATCTGAGAGTGGGAGTACCAGAGTTAAACATAATACAATACAAATTCTTGATGTTTATTCAGTTATCCGACCTTGCACAGAGAAATGCAGTCAATTCAATAGCTATCCTTGAAAAATGATTATTTTATTTAGGTACCACTCCATCCTAATCTAAAATAGTGCTAGCGTTTCTTCTAACGTACATCAATGTAGTTTTCTCTAATATACTTAAAGTTCAATTGAATTAAATTGGCAAATTAAAAAAGAAAGTAAACAAAAACTTAAATAATCAAGCATTAAATATTAAAACAATGTTTGTTAAACGGTTTAAATTAAAGTTTTATTAAAATTACTTTTAAGTTAAATTCTCAAGTTTTAACAAATAGTACTTCCAATATTCAATCCGTTATTGAAAGTTTTATTTACTTTACTTATCACCGAAAATTTATATTGTGTACATACATAATTATGTGTAACTCTAGAACTAGAATTACTCTCGTTCATATAATAGTTGTGCTGTTTAGGAAGTACATATGCAATTGCAAGCATTATAATAAAAACTTAGTGGAGATTTGCATGAAAAAGAAAAATATTTGTTTGGTAAATGTACTTTATGACATCATTAGTTGTCATTAGGATGTTGAAGCGTCTAATGTGTAAATACAAGATTTTGTACTAAATTTAAATAAAATCAATAACCTTTTCGTAAACTTGACAATAAGAATACACATTGAAGGAGATTTATGTTTACTTTTGAACGAAAACAATCAAAACTGTAAAATAATCTTTGGTCACGGTCACTGACTTTATTGATCATTAAATACTTGTAATCAGCAAAACACTACCTTCAATATACATCACCTACAAACCTCGATATTTTGACTGGTGAATCGTAATTAATTTTACCTTGCATTTCTGACACATCCTTAAAGGGAAGCAGGCATTTTCAATTTGTTTCACATAACGGGAGATTAAGTTTACAATTGAGATTGCATGGAAATATTTTCCTATTTACTTTAACATTGAGCATTCTACACGCTACGCACGATTTATTACCCCAAAAATGCACCACTGAGAATCGTTATACAATGCAGTATTAACTCTTCCAGGGCAATATATTACATCTCGTGATATACAGATACGAATTCAAGTATTGTGGATACACCTACCGGGAACAAAGCAATTTTTAAAATGTATTTTTTTAAATCTAAAATAAAATTTCCAACATCCCGGTTTACCGAACCGTTTTTTCATTCAAATACAACTCAGTAAACAACTAACACAATTTCACCGATACCTTCTACCATCTAAGCAATCAACAAATCAGCAAGAAAAACAGAACAGAAAAGAAACTTCGCGTATCGTCTTATATCAACACGAAGGGGAAGCTACAAAACTATCCCTTACCCCAGCTTGTACAGGAACAGCCGTTTTAGGTCCAAGATTGATTGTTCTTCCATCCGCCCTGATCAAGAGATTGAGACCCCTTTCTCCAGGCATGCCACCTGTAGAGAACAAAGACGTGAGAATAATAAAAGGCTCATTTGAATGACGGGCCGGGACAATAGAACATACGGGTGTCACGAGCGCTTTCCGTATGCTTAACATACGATCAAAAACCTGAAATAAAACTACAAAGAAATGAAAAATCATATAACGGGTGACTGATCAGGAAAACATTTATATAAATGTCTAACAAATTTTCTAGAAAATGACAGCCTTTAAGCTTTAGACATAAATATGCTTTTCATTTCATGTTATTTTATCTTCGAAAGTATTATTTTTTAAAAAGTTTTTTCTTCACCTATTCAAATAATGTTTTATAATTTTGAACATCACTTACCCGCCATTCCGTAAGGTTCTAAAACTCTTCTTTCAGTGAGAACCGATAATGTCAAAGGAGATCTGAAAAGGAATTCTCGACAAACTCCCGAGCCACCGCTGAACTTCCCTGCACCACCAGATCCAGTCCGAAGCATAAATTTACGTATATGCACTGGATAACGTCGCTCCACAATTTCAATATCCGTGATTCGAGTGTTCGTCATATGCGTGTGGACACCAGAACAGCCATGCCATGTAGGTCCCTACAATAAATAATTTTAGTCACGTTAAAAATGAATAACTGCCTGTAAATCTCAACTAACAGCTCCGCTGCCTCCCGACACGGTTTCGTAGCAACCCCATGAATCGTTACCAAAGGTGATGTTATTCATACATCCTTGTGAAGCCGCACAGACTTGGAAAGCTTTCAGAACGACATCCACTATTCTTTGCGACGTTAAAACATTACCTCCTACAACGGCCGCATTGTCACTTGGATCGAGTATGCAACCTTTTGGAACAATTATTTTAACTGGTGCTAAACAACCCTATAAAATCACGTTATTCAAATCTTTAATTAAACACAAACAGATATTAAAATACCTGATTAAGAGGCACGTCATGACCAACCATACATCTCAGACAGTAAATAAGGGCTGATAATGTTATAGCTTTAGGAGCGTTACAGTTACCCCATACTTCTGGACCAGTTCCCCTGTGAAAAATTAAAAGCATATGCATTAAATTTTTAACGCGCATGCAAAGATATTTCCAGCTAGATATAAAATAATTATAAAAAAACAACCACCTATGTACACAAGCTGTGTACACAAAGTATCACAATCAAATAAAACGCGTTTTATTTGTTTGATTCAACTGTTTCCAAGGATCGCAAGCGCGAAGTCATCAACTAGGAATTAATAAGGAACTATAACTAACAACTTGTGAAGAGCTACAGTCATTGGCAAATGTCTTGTCCCGAGTAAGTACGTTGCTGCTTTAAGAATCGAAATACCCCTTATACTGTGTACGAATCAGACCGAATTAAACAGAGATGGACAACTACCTGGGCAAGATATTTAAATTCTTTAAAGCTTGTTTTGAAAACACGTTTGTAAAAACTCTTGTTACTCATTCTATTCAAAATTTCTTTGACACACTTTATAAAATAGTCCTTTTAAATAGAAGCATCTACTAGTTAAACAAAGTTATATAGCGTGTTTATGTTTCATTCTTTACCTTTAATAAAAAATAACTAAACGAAAATAATAATGAAAACAATCATCAAAAAATAGAGGCTTAGGAGTATTTTAGATAATTAAATAATCGCAGAAATTAATGTAAGCGATAAATAAAAATAAAGTAATAATATAGGCATTTATTTATGTAAATACGTTAAAATTTTAAAAAGTTATTAAATATTCAGTTGTTTTAATAAAAATAATACAAACTAAGAAAAAAGTAGAAACATAGATATAGTCAGTACTAAAAACAAAACAGCCACAAAACAAAAATTAAGCAACACCCTTGACAAAGCATAGAACCTTAGATCATATATATCATTAATATCTGTTTACCTAAGATTTTTAGAAAATATTTGTGAAAGGTTACAGATTTTTTTAAATCCCTCCTCCTTTTAAGTAGATTAGCCAATGGGTTTGATTCTTCTCTCTAACACATTATTCTGTCAATTGCCCATCTCTCTCTTGCATGTATTACCTGAGTGCAAAAGTTGCACCGTTTCTCATAAACATTCTAACTAACTACTTTCAAGATATAATCCTGTGAATGTACCCAAACTGTATTTATTATTAAACTTAATTTATTTGACCGACAACTACTGGGAATTTTACCTGAAGGTGAATAAACCGGCCCTTAATGTTTAAATATGCCTCGTTTGTATGCCCAATCTGATTCTACTTTGGAAACTCGGGGAATAATTATTAGTTTTGATTATTTATTATTTCTACTAATTTTTGCAATAAAAACTGATTACAGTTAGTACTAAAAATTTAGTTTTTTTAGTGTTTACAAAATAATTAAACTTTGTAAATAAACAAATCAAACTCGTAAATAAATTAATAGAGTTTATAATAAAGTAGAAAAAAGTATACGATATTTATTTCTTAAAATAGAAGAAACGATAGTAGAAGTAAAACGGCTGTTTTGTATTCCAGTAAAATAAGAAACTCACTTGAAAATAGCAGTTTTTATTACTCTATTGTTGTTATACAAACTGGTTAGATTTGCTGTGTTGTTTGTAAATAAAAGAAACTATGCACCGCAACGTACGTCGTTTCTTTTACCAGACTTGTTAAATGTGTTGCCCGCTCGGGACAAGACATTTGCTAATGACTGTACTACATGTAAATGTTACTCTCGGAAGCCCGCGCGAACAGCCCAGTAGAGACGGCACATGATCACTTGGCAACAACAAACCGCGCAGTAAATTCCTGTTGTGCCAACCTTAAAAATAGGAACGATACTATTGCTACAACCACCACTCTCTGGTTAGGTACGACCAGTAGTTGTAGATTTAGGATTCCTGTAACAAAACATCAGAACTAGCTCCAGCTTTCTCTGACACGATCCAGGCCTCTCTAGGAAACTCGTCCTCGTACGTACTTAAGATAAAACACGCCTGGTTCGAACCATCAAACACTACACTACCTTGCTGAAAAGGAATAAGCCTATAACAGCAACTGCCCTGTTTCGCACAACACAAGATAAGGCTAACGATGACATAGTCCAGCTAATAAGTACTTTCTCTTCCAAAAATAACATGTCTCTAAGTGTCAAATAACTAATCTTAAAGTGCAAAGGGGTGCTTCTTGAGTATTGTAGCAAGTTGAAGGGTTCAAGCAGGGTGCTTTAGCTGCTATCTTTATAAAAAGTTCAAACGTAAATGCAAAAATGGTACAGACCTTTTTTAATCAGCACTAAATTCTCTACACATTTTTGTAGAAGTAGCCGTTTACTAGTTATAGCACATCAAAGTTTGCAAAAAGTAATTTTTGTAAAGATTTAAATTCTCTTTAATTTCTGTCAGCGACGCCATTTTGTCAAACTAAAGACGTTGCTATAACTTTTGCGGACTATGCGTGCTGCAGTTCTAGTAAAGAAAAAGTCTAAAAAGTTTTCACCATAAACTAATACATGCCTGACATATTGATTTCGGCTTCAAAAACAGAGGTCCGAAAATGGTACGAATTGCCTCCTTGTGTCTTCCTTCCACCCACTTAAAAACCTCAAAAAGGAAAATTATATTTAAAAGTTCTCAAGTGAATAAACTACACTACTGCATGTTGCAAGAAAAATCACAGCCAAACCGGTAAAAGAACAATCTTTTACAAAATTTTTCAAAACAAAAAGTGATTACTATCGGATGCAAAAGTTCTGAGCCCTGAGTTTAAATGCGCTCAGCAAAAGAACTAACCGCTCAAATTAATTCAAACAAAAACAGTTAGTTAGACAATTTATTTTTGTATAAGATGACATATTTGGAAAACTATCTAATTTTTAGTTTTTGAATTTTCGCAAATGTCTGTTTTTTGGAAGTTTTGACGTAAAGCTTATCTTTAATCAATAATATTTTAATAACTACTCAACAGAATTGAATGTAATCTTATATGCAAGTAGCTAATAGTGTTTTATGTATGTGGAAATTTTTGTAACATAATTCGTAAAAATTCAAAAACCTAAAATCTGATAATTTTACAAATTTACTATTTTATAAAAAATGAACTGTCTACCTAACTGGTTTTGTCTGAATTAACTTGAGCCGTTAGTTTTTTTGCTATTCGCATTCAAACTTGGGGCTCAGAACTTTTACATTCGATAGTAGTAGAAATCACCAATCAAGAATTCTTAATCTAAGCATTACCAAATATAGAGTAGCCAATAAAAATGTCTAGTTAAGAGCTTTTAAGAAGAAAATTTTAGGTTAAACACTGAACTACAATCAAACTGAGGATGAGCCAGGAAATGTAATAATTACGATTTTTTTGAACTACATTACAATTGTAATATAGTAAGGTTACTCAGATTGCTAACAACATATTTGAATCTATGATGATTAGTTTAGGAGATATTTAAAAAAACTATTTTTTACAACTTCTGACGGGCTGTAGCTCCTAAACTATTGCTGCTACAAAAGAAGGTTTCAAGTGAAAATTGTAGAGAATTTAGTGCTCTGCAAGTTTGCTATTACATATTTTTATATCCGAGCAATAATTTTAGTTAGTTACATGGTATTTTGAAAAAAGCTATGTTTTGCAGATTTGAACACCCTGCAGCTCGTAAACTATTAGTCCTACAAAATGATGTCTGCGACAGAAATTATAGAGTAAGTGCTCAACAAGATGGCCATTGGCATTTTAATGTACAATCACATTTTACGAAATAATTCACAAAGACTTATTGCAAATTTTAAACCGCTGTAACTCGTAAAGGTTAGTTCTACAAAAATGAGTGAGCAAAGTGTAGAAAATTTAGTGCTGAACAAAAACGGTCAACTATTTTTGCCGCAGTATTAATAGTTAACGAGATGTTTACGTTTGAACCTTTCCCAAATATGGCGGCTAACGTAACCCCCACACCGATCCCGTCAACTTAACAAAATACAGGCCCTCAGGCACCCACCAACACGTTAAAGTTCTCTTGTGCTATTTTTACCAACGCACTCTTTTACCTTTGATTGGACTAACAAGAGCGGACCAAAAGCAAGATTCTAGGGGTGAGGGGGTAAATTTTAGTAGGATAGGTTCTACTACACTATTACCATTAGACAAACTTTTCCGGTGCATTCTGAGTCAATAATTTTACATCTTAATGGTAATAAATACAAAATTTAATAATTATTAATGGTATTAAGGTTGTCAACGCCGCTTTGTACGAAGGCAGCGGAAGTCCAGCATATAAAAAGATGTGAACATTCGTACATATATAGGTACATAAGAAATTCGATTTAGTTCGAACGTTTGATCAATAAATGTTATAATAAAATGTCTTGCGTTTAAATGAGCTTTTGGGGGTGATAATTACCCCCTCTACATTTCAACAACTACAACTACACTACACAATTTCACTTACAGATTTAAGGAGTTCGATGGTAGAGCGCGTAAGTTAGGTTAGAACCTAACCTACCTTTTATCTAAAGCTAAAGTTAATTAGGTTAGAGAATAGATGTTGTTGGCTTCAGTGGCAGCTCTGATATACAAAATCAAAAGAGAATATTTTTGGAAAATTTAATGATAGAGAGTAATTATTTCTATCCGTAGATCTTTGTAATTTCACTAATAGATTTAAGAAGTTCGATGGTAGAGCGCTATTTTATCTAAAGATAAGGTTAATTAGGTTAGAGATTAGATGTTGTTGGCTTCAGTGGCAGCTCTGATATACAAAATCAAAAGAGAATATTTTTGGAAAATTTAATGATAGAGAGTAATTATTTCTATCCGTAGATCTTTGTAATTTCACTAATAGATTTAAGAAGTTCGATGGTAGAGCGCTATTTTATCTAAAGATAAGGTTAATTAGGTTAGAGATTAGAAGCTGTTGGCTTCAGTGGTAGCTTTGGTATACAAAATCAAAAGGGGATATTTTTGGAGAATTTCACGGTACCGAGCAATTATTTCTATCTGTAGGTGCGTTGGCTTCAATGGCAGCTCTGGTATACAAAATCAAACGGGTTTTTTTTTAAGTTAATGGCAAAGTGCAATTATTTCTATATCCACGACACTAAACAACGAATTAAGAAAAATAGGCGAACCAGAGGTTGAAACAGACCAAGAGCAAACAGAAAATCTCTGGAAACAATTCAAAAACACTAAACGATATACAAGCCCAAACTGTAAGAGCAACAAAATATGACCAAAATAAAAAATGAATAACGAAGGAAATCTTAGAACTAATCGACGAAAGGCGAACGTATAAAACACAAACCAACAGAGAAAAGAGAAGCCAAAGAGAAATGGATGAACAATAGATGTCAAGAGATTGAATAACTACAGAATAAACACGATCTCTTTAACTTACATAAGAAAGTAAAGGAAGTTACTGGAAATTAGAAAAAACATATGCCAACAAGATTAACAAATGATAGCAACCAATTGATATCTACAACCGAAAAACTAAACAGCGAATGGACAAAATATATACAAAAACTATTTGATGATGAAGTCAACCTTTCGAACATCGCTGAAGCGAAACAGGACCAAACAATTTAAAGGCGTAGGTGATCAAAGTGTTAAATACAACTAAAAAGGGAAAGCTGCAGGACCAGACGACATTTATGCAGAATTCCTAAAACTGATAAATGAAGATAATATAAACATAATGACAAATATGTTCAACAAAATATATAAAACAGGAAATATACCACATGACTGGCTAAAGTCAACGTTTATCTCTACACCAAAGAAACCTAATGTGAACAAATAAGACCAATTCCGATTAATCAGCTTAATGAGCCATGTTCTAAAACCATTCTTAAAAATAATATACAACAGAATGCGCAAAAGAAGCGAGGAAGACCTAAGCGAATAACAGTTTGGCTTCCGGGATGGCCTTGGCACTCGAGAAGCTTTATTTGGGTTATCAATATTATTGCAAAAATGCAGAGACCAGAGAAAAGAGGTATATCTCTGTTTCATCGACTATGTCAAAGCATTTGACAGTATAAAACACGCAGAACTAATAAACATATTACAGAATAAAGGCTTGGATAAACAAGACATCAGAATTATTAAAAACACACGAACAACAAACAGCAGCAATAAGATTAGAGAACTCAACTACAACCGAAGTGCCTATTAAACGAGGAGTCCGACAGGGATGTGTACTGCCACCACTTATGTTCAATCTATATTCGGAGCAAGCATTCCAAAAAGCACTTGAAAACTCGGAAGACGGAATCAAAGTCAACGGAAGACTACTCAACAATCTGAGATACGCGGGTGATACCGTAATAATTGCTGACAGCCCTGAGAGCCTACAACGCTTAATGGACCAGATCACAACCGAAGGAGATACGGTCGGACTAAAAATCAATACAATGAAAACCAAAATAATGATAGTGAGCAGAATACCAAACACAATAGTCGACGTAAGTATATACAATGAACCAATAGAACAAGTCCACAAATTTAAATACTTTGGCTGCTGGATAACCGAGGAACTAAACGCAGAACTGGAAATAAGAACTAGAATAGAGACAGCCAGAATGACCTTCCAGAAAATGAGAAACTTGAGATACAAATTTGTGAAATGCTACATCTATTCAATACTGCTATACGGGGTGAAGACTTGGAAATTGAACAAAAAAGAGATGAACAAGCTAGAAGCATTCGAGATGTGGGTATTCCAAAGAACGCATAGAATATCATGGGTTGAACGCATAACAAACGAGGATGTGCTCAGACGTATCAATAAGAACAGAGAATTACTTAACACGATTAAAAAAAGTAAAACCGCCTATCTAGGTCACATCACAAGAAGCCACAAAAACCAATTACTAAAACTAATGATAGAAGGGAAAATAGAAGGAAGACGCGGGCCAGGTCGAAGCAAATGTTCATGGCTGAAGAACATAAGAGACTGGACAGGCCTAAACACGCA
Source organism: Agrypnus murinus (assembly GCA_929113105.1). NCBI lineage: Eukaryota > Metazoa > Arthropoda > Insecta > Coleoptera > Elateridae > Agrypnus > Agrypnus murinus. The sequence goes on from OV816026.1 coordinate 23,757,482, forward strand.
TACATTAATTAGAACAGCACAAGATCGAAAAGAATTTGCCACAATTGTTGCCAACCTTCACTAATGGAGATGGTACCTGAAGAAGAAAAAGATTTTTGTAATTTCACTAATAGATTTAAGGAGTTCGATGGTAGCGCGCTAAAGTTTGGTTAGGTTAGATAAGATTAATTAGGTTAGAGAGGAGCTCTGATATACAAATTCAAAAACCTCCCGGACAAGCTTCATAGTAGTCTTTATTCTTATTATTTTTGGAAAATTTAATGTTAGAGAACTATTATTTTGATACTCGTATGTAGCTCTTATTTGCAGATAAAATGGTAATACATAAGATAAGCGCATATTATTAAAACTAATCCTCTCTCTCCCGCTTCCTTGTCCAATACTTTCCAGGTTAATTCAATTTCTGCATAATTTCTATGGAATCTTTCATGTAAAGTTTTGGCGTTTCCTAGTCTAGTGTTTAAAACTTTCCAGGTCTGGCACTATACTAGTCCTCCCCTAGGATCACACCTCGAGATGTGGCTCTGAAAATGGTCGCGTTTGTTACCAATAACCCTAATCTTCCTCGAGTCCTCCTATCTCTAATATTTCTACATCCCTACATCTACATTACTACATCTACGACCTTTTATCATTTCCCTATTTTCACTTCAATTTCCAAACACAAAAACGGAAAATTCACCAACCAACATCAACCGGCGACCTGATCAACACTGCCACCTATCCAACGACCCAACGTCGTACCAACCACCAACATTCAAAACCGCCGACAAAGTCCCTGGTACTGAACCAATCAAGAACCAAACCTCAGTTTAAGAAGCTACAAAAGCCTATAACGGACACTGCCCTACTTGCAGGACACGAAACCATTTGACAACTCAAGTCTTATTCTAGTTCGATAAACAATAATAATTACATAAAACTCCAGAATCTCGAAATTTATTTTGTTATACTTGCAAGGTTTTTTGAATAACAAACTGTTAATAATAGAGTTCGTCAATGGTCAATTCTTGTAGCTTTTCAAACTTTCCTCCTATTTTCGAATATTAAAGACTATTATTTAGAAACAAGCGTTGTCATTTTAAGTTCTTTTTAAATAACTTAATTTAAATTTTAATACTTACGTAAAGTCACACACAGCAGATCCTTCTTTTTCATTTAAAGTAACTTTTAAACGTATCAGCGATCCATCATCCATATGATCCTCAGCTTCAAGAACAGAATAACCCGTCCTCTTCACAGCACTTCTGGCTACTTCCCTCAACATATCTCTAACAGCAATCTCAGCATTACTCTGAATATGACCCATATATGCTTGGACGACCTTCAATCCATACTGGTCAATCAATTCACCGACTAAAATGATCCCTTTTTGATTAGCTGCTACTTGAGCCCGCAAATCCGATATATTATCGGTGATATTTCGTCCACCAGCTTCTAATATTTGTTCAGTGAGTTTCTCTTCTTGAAATTTACTATTCTCAACAAGGAGAAAAGATTTAAATGCAGCCCCTTCTTCATTTAAGCTCTTTGAATGAGGAGGCATAGAACCGGGCGTTATCCCGCCGATATCCGCATGATGACCACGACTCGCAACAAAGAAGACCGGAGTTTTGCTTCTGAAAAAAATAAAAACCAACAATGACTTTTCCGGCAGCTTCAAGCGATCTTAAATATTTTTTAATGCTTACTTATGAAATACCGGAGTTATCACCGTAAAATCAGGTAAATGTGAACCGCCAGCGCAAGGATGATTTGATAGTATTACATCTCCTTCATTGAATATACCGCGTGCTTTCATTTGATACTGTACTGCCTCCTGCATTGCTCCTAAATGCACCGGAATATGAGGTGCATTTGACACCAAACCACCGTCTGGACCGAAAAGAGCACAAGAAAAATCTAAGCGCTCCTTTATATTCGTTGAAATAGAGGTACGTTGAAGTATTCTAAAATATGTTATTTTTAAAATAGATTTTGCTGGAATTGCTGTTAAGCCATGAATTTACCTTCCCATTTGTTCTGCAATACTCATAAATCTATGTCCAAATATGCTTAATTGAATAGAATCCAATTCAGGTCCAATTTCTTTTATTTTACCAGAACCTATAATGATTTTTACGTCTCCGTGTTTTGTAATTGTTCCGGTACAGTCAGGTTCAATAAGAATAGTACTCAATTGATCCATTATAATAGCAGGGCCTTTAATTTTGTGTCCCGCTAACAAGTTCTTTAATAGATAAACACCAGTAGTTTGATATCCCCCTTCAAAATAAACTTGAGTCGTTTTCTCGGACTTTGTTTCATCTTTTGCAGCTGGCTTCTCTTGTTCATCTGAAATTGCACTTTTACCCACACCCCTAACTCTAATATCATCAACTACAACATGTCTTCCTTGAATAGTAAATCCAAATTCAGTTTGATATCTTTCTAAAAATGTCTTTAAGAAATCTCCATATTTTGTTCCAGAAGTTGAATTATCAGATGGACCACACATAAGAGCGCAATCCGTTCCATCATATCGCATATGAAGGTACGGCTCACAAATAATGTTCTCGTCGGAAAACCCTTGTTTGTTCAATTCATGTCTGCATTGTTTACTTAACACATCCAGTCTTTCTTCAAAAGCTGCAAAACTCTTAGAATTATATTCCTTTGCGCAAGGCTCTTGGGCTTCGTGAACTACATCAGCTAAAGCCATTCCATATGCAGACAGTATACCTAAACAATCACGGAATAGTTATTTATGTAACAAGGCAAGAAGGTTTATTTTATAAGACATTGACATGTCATAGAATCCTGTAAAGTCAGTTTCCTGACGTGTTACCTATAATTTTTTTTGCAGCAGCCTTAATAAACAACATAAGTGAAAAACTTAATAAAATTTGTTTAAAAGGTAGTCACTTTCATTACTGTTGCGGAGGGAAATAAACTCTTTGCCGGATTAGTCATGTAAAGACTTTACCGGATTATTCCGGTATTGACCAACTTTCCTGCCTCAACAAAGGAATGAAAGTGGCTACTTTCCTTACAATTGCAGAAAAATATTCTCGTATTTTAATACATTTCATTTAATTACCTGCATATTTATGAACAAACACCACTGACATTCCTAATGATCTAGCAATTGCACAAGCGTGTTGTCCTCCAGCACCTCCAAAACATGCCAAAGCATGTCTTGCAGTATCGTATCCTTTTGCTTGAGTTAGAGCTCGAATAGGCCTGCACATAGCTTCATTTGCAACACGTATAAAACCCATTGCAGCTTCTTCTACCGACATTTTATCCTGAAAAATAATTGAAAACTGTAACTTTTTTTACAAATTAGGTATTTAAGACGGTTTACCTTTATCTTAGGATTTTGTTCCACTAGAAATTCGTTTATCGATTTATTGAGCTTTTGAAATTCAATTAAAGTTGCTTCTTTATCAAGAGGAGAATCTTCATTTGGACCAAAAATTTTCGGAAAGTATTCAGGCAATAATCGCCCCAAAGCAAGATTTGCATCAGTTACTGTTAAGGGTCCACCTTTCTTGTAGCATACAGGACCTGGATGAGCTCCAGCTGATTCGGGTCCTACAACGAATAGGCCAGATCTGCAATAACAATATTTAAAGGTAATTATTTGAATGAAACAATACTTCTAACAAATTTCTAAGTCGTATGATCTATCATACCATATGATGCAATTCTAGCTTTCTTGATCTTGATGATTTTATAGTATTTATTTGGTAGTTATAAATTGTTGATATGCCTGTCAACAGTCATGATGACTGATAAATAATTTATGTAAACACTATGGTTTAATGGCATCATTCATTACTGACACTGATACTATGACATAATAATGAGCTAGTCACGTAATGTCTTAACACTACTTAATAATGGTACAATGATACAATGACACAATAGCATAAAGCCATAGTATAATAATGGCATAATACCAGAATGGCACTTTGTTGTAATGACACAATGATGAGTTAATCACAATGCAGTCTTAGCTCTTGCAGTACGTTAAAAAATGATGTAGGATTCACCCTTATAAGACTCTCGAGAACCTGAAAGAAGGTAGCTTTTGATATCCTTTAATAGTGTAACGAATAGTAAACCCACATATGACGTCATCGAACATTCTAGATGTATGAGTCATTAACTGTATGACTCATCAATAACACCTGCATGTATGACTCATCAACACCTGCGTGTATGACTCATCGACGCGACTTATCGACGTGACTCATCACCAGCTGCATGTATGATTCATCGGTTATGTTCTAGAACTTATGAAAGATATAAATTGAGACGCGGGTAGAAGGAGTTCAGTTAATGTTTGACCGGCATAGTGAAATGTACTCTGAATAATTAGTTAATAGTCGAATACTAGTGAATAAATAAATGTTAATAATTATTGTAATACATAAATAGTTTTATATAAATAGTCCTCAAATAAATTTGTAAATACCTAGCATTTAAATAGTTTGTTAAATAGTGTTTTAATTAAGTGTATGTAAATTAATATTTCTCTTATGAATAGACGATTTAAACAGCATTTTGGTTATTATTTTAAAAAGAACGTTAAAATAGTATTCTTCTGGAACTAAGAAGAGACTGATTTTTTCGAGCTGATTTGATCTAGAGATTTCCTCTGCGGACGGCATCTTAGATAGTCTGTAGCAACACGTGTTTTGACTCGTTACTTTCGCAAATAGCTATGTACTTGAATTTTGCGGTATGTTTGTATATTAATAAATCCTCAAAACTTTAGTCTAATTAACACTAATCAGCGTTTATAAAGTTGAATTGGCGAGCTCTCACAATTTCGTCTACGCGAACCGTCCGACTTTTACTCTTTTAAATGCTGAGCTTCTAATACTCTCAATTTGAATTTGGAATTTAGAAATGTTCAAGCTCTAAAAACCCTAATTATCAATCTTCCATTAGTACCACAAATTTTAAAACCTTCGAAGTTAAGAGATGGACGACCCTAAAAATATAAGATCCAAAAGATCCTTTGAATATCAAAATCTTTAGTTTCTTGTATTGGAATTTTATTAAACGCATTCTCTGAAACTTTGGAACTCTAAAGTTCAATCGCTTCGAACCTGGAAATAATTAAACAAATATACAAAAGTCGTATTTTTATATAAGGTAACTAAACTTTGATTAAGTTAGGGCAACTATGTCAAACATTAGTACTGACCCTATATCACACTAGCATAACAACGTTATATTAAAAGTTACTCTTTTGTATAGTTCAGCTTACCTTGACATTATGAAGTACAACGTATTGCTGAGAGATGACGCTACGAAGTTCACAAAGCTAGAGACCCTTTAATCAGAGTCTGGCAAAGGCAGCCATTTTATATCACAACACGTGGCGCCAAATTTGAAAAGTACAGAAATAGTTACATGACCACATATTGACACGCATGTAAGCGGTATTTGACTCAATTCAAAATCACGAAACAGTGGGTTTGTATATAAAACATATTTAACAGTAAAATTACATTAAAATTAGGATGTCAAAATCAAAATATTATATCAAACATATTGTGATATAAAATGTCGGACACCGTGACAGCGCTTTGTCCAGACTCTAATTGAATGGTCTCTACACAAAGCTAGAGTCACTACATTTAGTTACCTAGGCCAGCTGGTCGACCAGAGTACCGCAAACCGCCGCCATATTGGGGCAAAAGAAGCACGAATTGTTCATTATTTGTATGTGATCGCATTTCATCAAATCCAGGTTTACTTTAAAAGGTTTTTCTTGTTTTGAAAGATCAAACCTCTAATAAGTCAAATACGTAAAACATGGTTTTAATTTGTCCATTATTAAAAATCTCCCTTCTCAGCCCCAATATGGCGGTTTTCGCGGTACTCTGATCGACTAATGACTAGATGTAGTGACTCTACACAAAGCTAGAGACCCTTAGAGTCTGGCTAAGGCAGCCATTTTATGTCACAAAACGTGGCGCCAAATTTGAAAAGTACAGAAATGGTTACATGGCCAAATATTGACACGCATGTGAATGGTATTTGACTCAATTAAAAAACACGAAATAGTGGGTTGTGTACATAAAACATTATTTAACATTGGAATTAAGACGTCAAAATCAAAATATTATATCAAAAATATTGTGATATAAAATGGTGGGCACCGTGGCAACGCATTGGCCAGACTCTAATTGAAGGGTCTCTACACAAAGCCATGACCATTTAAAATCAATGTAGTCAAAATGACTTACATACGGCCCACGCATTAATTATTTTTATGTAGTACGTTAGCCTGTGCCATCTATCTTTCAAACCACGAACCTTTACAACATCAAAAATGTTAAAATTCTTTTTAGAAATTCTTTGTCTATGTTTTTAAACAATTTATTAACAGAAAGGATTTTGAACGGCAGTTGGAAATTTGAAGCATGTTATGACGTTTTTGGATAAAAGGGCAAAATTCGTTTTAATGTAGATAATCATGTACAGAGAAAGCTAAACACGCTGCGCTGTTCTAATGTCCTTGGTGTTTTATTGTCGGGAATCGTACCCCCAAATTTGGGGTACCATTCTACTTTCTTTTTGTAATATTTGCGATATTGCAACATATTGCGATACAATATCATTTCCCAAATAATATATATTTTCTTCTGCTTTTTTGTTAATAATGGTTCTTATGTGCAATTTCGCATTTTTTAATGGCAATTTATTTTTTCTTTTCGTAGATAAGTCAATCACTAGTAATTCCTATTTGATCACTTTAACGACTATCGTATCTTCTCTTATTAATTTGTGAAGAGAGGTTAATTCCATTTTTTAATTCATCTCCACATGAGTGCAATTCAGTCTTCCCTTTTTTGAATGTTCATGAACCTTATTGAAATGCTTTAATATTTTTCCTTTGTTTACAAACTGCAAAATAATATTTCTTTAATGAAAATCAAAAAATTAATAGAAGTAACCGTTTCTTACTCTTTTATTTGATTGTATCGTTCAAAATAAAAAATAAAATAAAATTATGCGTCCTTTTTTATATAGATCCTTAGAATATAAAACTTTAGGAAAGAGCTTAATCATCTACCACATACGACCGGGATGGAGTCTCAATATGGCGGAGTAAGTGTTTCCGGTTTTGTAATGAAATATTTCCATTGGCGGTTTTCACTGTCTCGAAATGCGCATAAACTACATAACCACAATTTTAAAACATAGAATTTTGAAATTAATCTTAGAATATAAGTTTTATATTTAATATTTTAAGTTTAAGAATAACCTCTGAATTATTTACAACAATGAATACCATAGAAACCGAGCTCTTCGAAAAATCAGATTTAGGTGGTGTCTAATGGCGGCCAGTGTGACGCTTTTAAAGCTCATTGTGCCGGGTAGTTATGCTCCTTCCTACAGTTTTATATGCTAAGTATAAATCTAATGATTATGTATGTGATTTTTGTCTTACTTCTGAGTTCAGTGTCATAAGTCATAATTAACACTTTTGCACGTTGTTGGCAGTTAACATTGATTTTTGTTTCAATATTTCATAACGAATTCAGTGGCGCCCAGAAACACAGCCCATGCGGTTTTTTCAGCTCTTTAATACCTACTTCTTTATAGAATTTAATTGAGAGTAATCTGGGCTCGAGTCCTATGATGGGCCTATTATGTTGATAAGCTAGCTGTTGATTAATAAAAATAATCTAATCCATCACTGATGAAGTAGTACATCAATCTTGCATAAGTTTTTAGAGTGAAATAAGGAATTAAAAATTGTCACTGTAACGAACACAAATTTTATTTAATAAATAACTATAGTAAGTTACCTGAAAAATAACATCGACCCGCCTCCTGCAGCAACGGTATTGACATCTAATTGAGGTGCTTGTATCGTAACACCAGCAGTTGTACTTTCATAAACATGCTCATACCGGCCAGCAAACCGTGAAACATCAGTTGAGGTTCCGCCCATATCAAAACCAATCACCGGTAAATCAGTTTCCTTCTGCCAGGTAGTCACAGCATACCTAGAAAGCATTTCAAACAGATAAAAAGGAAAAGGAAATCAAAAACCAGAAAAAAATCCTACCCGACCACTCCTCCAGCGGGCCCTGATAAAATAGCTCTCGCTCCGTTGAAATTGTGCATAGGTGTTAACCCTCCATCACTTTGCATAAAGAGTACTCTGGTGCCCTCTAAATTATTTTTAAATCCTTTAGCAAATCCCTGCACGTATCTTTTCACGTGAGGTGTTAAATAGGCATCCGCTGACGCCGTGAAACCACGAGGCACAATTCGCACCATAGGCATTACGTTATGAGACAAAGAAACATGAGTGAAACCTAGTTAATAAAAATAATAAATGAATCGTGAAAATTAATCTATAGGCCAAAGTAGGCACCTAATTCTTCAGCAACCTTTCCAACTTGTATTTCGTGTTCAGAATACATATAACTATGGGCTAAAGCAACAGCAATGCTATTGATTCCTTTATCTTTTACGCACTTTAAATCTTTACGTATATCATCAACGTTCAAGTCATTTGTAATATAAAGCTGTTCCCCAGTTTCCCCGTTTACAATTTTCCATTTGGATGCTTGATCGCCTAGCTCACATTTGCCGGGAAGAACGGGTATAACTCGACAATCCACTTCAACAACTTCCGAATATAAAACTTCGGGACGTTGAATGTTCTGTAAAATGATGTTAGAACTGTTAGTTTGAGATGTGGACAGATATGGAAGACTTACAAGATGGAAGATGCTCGGTCTAGCTTGATTTCCAATTAATAATATATCACGGAAGCCTTTGTTGGTGACAAAAGCCATTCGTTCGCCTTTTCTTTCCAATAAGGCATTCGTGGCTACGGTAGTTCCCATTCGTATCCATTCTATTAGGGAATTGTCGACATGGCCTTCAGAATCCAACGCTTTTCCTGTCTCCTACAAATTTCATAAACTACTGTAAATAATAGAGTGCATGTACACGTAGGTGTTTTGAAAGTATATAAATTACACCCATTGAATTTTGCCGACACACTGATTTATGTCCTACACTTATAATTAATTTGTCTGTTTGGAATTATACGCATTAGGATCTGTTGTAGAGAGTGATGTGATATAGGGCTTTAGAGTTAAATGGTATTATAACAAAGTTATAAAAACAACATTGTATTGATAAAAAACAAACAAGCAAAAAAATAATAATCGTTCAAAGACGTATGTGAGTTTGTTGATTGACTGCCTGAGGACTAGTTTAAGCTCTGAGAGTGCTGACTTATATACAATTTTTCACAATAAATCACAGTAAGCAATTAATCTCCATGCAATCTTTAATATTGTCTAGGAGACAATTATCTCCGCCGGAGATTGAGGTTAGGTTAACTTATTCTCGTGATGATAAGTGTTTCCATTGAGCTTAGCTCGTCGAATACTGTCGATTGACACCAGTCCCGCTCCGACAGTGCGTGCCCGGTGTGCCTAATGTAATAAAATGAAAATACAAATAAAGAAAAAACGTATATGGGCACTGGGGCTCGATGCGAAGCTCAAATTGGCCTTCTATCCTAAACCGGCATTCTAACCATCAGGACACAAAGTGGAATAATTACAAACACAAATTGAAATATTCTCTTTCTAGTAACCCTTAAAATTATTCTTTTTTTAAATTTGCTTTCTATCCTTTTTTAGCAGATTTGACATTCCCTTTTCATGTTATTGTTTTATACATAATTCTCATGTTATCTGTGCATTAAGAATTAATTATTTTTAATAATAGAAAGTTATGTTTCTTTTATTTGAATGTAGAAGGTGTGTTGCATGCTGAATAGGCGCACATAGAAGGTGACGCATTACTTATTTCTGTAGCTGTCGCTTATAAATTATAAAAATATAATTTTACTTTGGTTGCCATTAACATATGCAGTGTTATTTAATATGCAATGAAATTTAATAAAATAAAAAAATATAACCCCAATATTTTTTCTTTTTCCCAATGGGCTGACTCAGGTTTAATTAGATAGAGCATGAGATAAATGAAATAATAAAATCTTATTGATTCTTATACCTGGAATAAAAGAACTTACTACCAAGACACTTGGACTTCCGCAACTGGACAACAGCAAACTAAATTCTATATGTGAAAAGAAAAAGAAATTGATGCTTGCATACACATCAAATAAACACATAGATAAATTGAAAGCACAGTCTTTATTTTTATTAATGAAAATTAAAAAAAATCTAATTCAAAAAAGAAAGTCAAAAAAAATTATTTAAAACAGAACAGTAAAAAGTATAGGAAAATCTTCCTTGAGCTTGTTCAACTGTGTAAATTATTCGTTATCAACCTGACATAGGGTTATAACTGTTCTCCATTTGAGCAAACTGACATCAATTAAAATTATCAGTTGAAAATATTTACAATTGCTAAAATAAATTTATCTTATGACAATTAAATTTTTATAAACAAATTTAAATTGATAATTTGGTAGAATTTTGTTATTGAAAAACTTTTAAAATAGAAAAAATAAATTCTGAATTTATTCAGATTGTCTTTATGATTTTGTTATATGAAAAATTTAACCAAATCCTTTTATTTTGACCAAATTTGTATAGAAAGTACGTCGAGATCCACTTCAATCTTCTACGATTGGTAATACTGCATTTATTCGCACAGCTGATTTTTAAGATGAAGGCAATACGTCGATTATCCAAATCAATAATGGAAACAAAAATCTTCTTGATTTAATTTAATAAATAAATCGTTCACAATTCCATATAATTGTCAAAGAACGAATATAAATCTTCTTTGGTTTAAATATTCAGGTAACTATTTATTACACTTTCTTGAATTTTCGTTTTTTTGACAAACATACGGTTATCAGTTAACCTCACTTTATTTTACAGATTCTTTGATCTTGAGTCGAGCGTGGATTCAACCAAAGCGTTTTATCGACTGAAATTGTTCATTTTTCCTGGCCTTTTTATATACTTCAGCAAAACAATTGACGACTATATGTCAAATTTTTAAAAACAAAATCTACACGCTACATTTATGACGTCACTATCAAAAACCAGATGTTTGTAATTAACACTAATCTTAAATCTAAAAAGATTTAAAATTTATCATAACTGAGAAAATTAACAAAAACGATTCACGATGAAAAAATCTCATTATAACTTAATTACATGGATACACATGATCTGCAGCTCAATCCTTTACAAATAATGAATACATAACTACACTAGGTAACTGATACTTATAAAATTTACATCAGAACATATTTACAATAGAAGAAAAACTCAAATGTAAAATCTGTTTTTACGATTTTAGACATTCAACGATGCTTATTACAAGATCCATACAACTAACAACATAAATGAAATTAAATTATAGTCAAACTTGTCTAGCATACAGTCCTCCAAGTGCTTGTGTTCAAACAACGGTGTAAAAAGTTATATTAATATCAATATTTGGAAAAATCGAAGCATATCAGCAAAGCCGAAACCTTCATTAGGATTAATACTCTTTATTAGTATTCAGGAGATTGTAACATGTGACTTGGGTTGCATAAAACATGTATTATTATGAAAACAATCTAAATGATTGATATCCTTTTTATAAATTCAAACTTTGTAAAAATTGAAGTGACGTCAGCATGAAATTTATCCTTTTATAATTTCTATTTTAAAAATTGATAAATCTATCTGTAAGCTAACATGTAGCTTTTAGATTAAATAAACCTAATATCCTAGCATGTCTATTCTTTATTTCATTTTATTGCATGAAATAATTATATTTGTGTTTACGATCAAATCGTCAAGTAAATTTTCAATCGGATGATTCCATATCATCTCAATACCGACATCTTATTTTGACATATGTCACAATCAAAGGTTATATGCTATTGTCACTTCGATATTTGTCATTTTGACACCTGTCACTTCTGACAGCAGTAGCTCTAATACAACGTATATCTACTTTGCCCTTTGCATCTATCATTATCATTGGACCAATCACAACTAATCCCCCACTTGCGTAACAAAACAAATGGCAAATTAAGCGACGTATGTTGTACCTTTTAGTTAGTAACCCATTCCCCGCGCTTCTCGGAAAGCCTGCTGAGTTGACTCACACTAATTAGACGTGGGGCTTTTGTCCTTCTACAACACCAACATCACCAAGTTCAACTGATTGGGTTTAAATAAATTGAATAAGTTTGGACCACTCCACCAAACAAAAGATCCATGCAATCATCCCCTATGAAACCAACCGAAAGGGTGATTGAATAGAGTTGAACCCATTCCGTTGAAACTGAAGCCTTGTAAACTCTGATAGTCTTCATCGCCCATTAACGGTTTGCAGGTCGAATGATTGAGTTCGGATAAATAGATTATTTGATCATTTCTACCAGTGCTTCATGGAAACAAGCGTTGACTACTGTCTGCAATCAACCATATACGCTTTAACTACACTGCGCCATTCAAAGAATCTCATAATTCCATTCAAACGTTCATGATTCATATAGGCTCTAAAAATATGTTGTTATGAACATTGTAGTATGCATACATGTTTGTCCTCAGAATTTGAAACTGCCACATACAGTATTTATACAAGAATCTTTTGAAGTCAAATATCATGTCAAAGCTAGCTTTTCAAAACTGATCGTCAGAAATACGGGAATTTACCGATAGACGCTATTTAGGTTGGTACAATCTGAGCCGTCTTGTCTCTGTTGTATGCGTATTTTATGTCAAACCCCACTCCAGCACTGCAATTTACATAGCATAATTTACAGATTGTAGTCGCCTCAAGGCTGGATTCCAATAGTTGTACTATCAAATTTAGCACTGACACAAAAGCAAAGCATGGTGTTCCACTACTCCGCTTGACCAATTGTAACAATTGCGTTTTGCAACAATGATTCTTCATTTCATAAGCTCTACTTCACCAGACTAAGAATTCGATCTGTAGCAAGATGCCCAAAACGATTGCAAGAATGAAGAAATCTTCAATTTACATAGAAATGATTCACCGACCCCAACAAGACTAGATAGTGGAATTAATGAAGTCCCTGGCGCGACGAGGGACCATATGAGAATCTTGGGCGCCTCGGGGTGTGGTTCTGAAAAGGATCCTTCTTGTTACCATTAACCTTCCTAAGGTTAATGACGCTGCTGCCAACACCAATCCACTCGACTCCATTGTAAACAACACCCATCAGCATCCGCAGACTTAACCGTCAGAGCCGACACCCGAGCACACCAAACATTAAACAACAGCCTGAAGAGGTTACCATAGCCTATAACTGATAATCATGTATTCCCTGTATCATCATTCAGTCTCTGCATTCAGTTACAGACCCTTACTCTGAAATGTTTTTTTCCCTAGAAATCCCATAGTGTTTTCTTAATTGCAAAGTTCTCGAAATTGAAACCATTGTTGGGCGCTCTCAGTGAATACGTTATTATGCAAGAAATACATCAAAGTGCTAGAATATTTTGTCTGGCCAGCGGTTTTGATCTCTTGTAATCCATGTAATTTGTTCCTAAGCCCTAAAGATGCGCTTGTGAGCAGTTATTGAGTCCAAAAAGAAAACTATAGAAGCAAATTCAACCAGTTACAGAGAAATCGCAATCCATTAGAAAAATAGATTGCGGGAAATTCCTTTGATCGCTACTCCAAATAAAACAAGTCATCTTCTCGTGCAATATTTCAACAGTAGTCATACAAGACAATCTAGATCGATCGCCAACTTGATAATAGAAACAAGTCAGAGTCAGCTCTCCAAAATGTTCTAGTTCTTAAGGCCGCACAGAGCCATAGAAAATATTTATAGCATATATTATATATCTGGAATTTATGTATGAAATTCTATTGTTATTGACCTCAGATCTTTGGCGGTGACTTATTCGTAGTGATTGTGATTGACTTCAAAGATATATGCACTTTAACTAAATAAAAGAAGAAATGATCTCTTCAGCTTTGTCACTCACAGAGATCGCCATGGAATGCGCCCCGATACCAGGAGATAACTGAATCATTATTTACCAAAGACAGAAGTGTCTGCAAAGATTAATTTCCTTTGGGAGATTAAGAAATCATTATCGATTTGGGGTTCTTAGAAAACTGAGCCTAATGCGGGTATAATTTAGAAGTTGAATCTAGCAAATGCTATATGTCGGGATGGTTTTGGGGATAAAATGATTGGACTAGTTACAAGAGAATCTTTGACGAATCACCTCTATACAGCACTGTGTAATATCGAGTCAATAATCAACCCGAGACCATTGGCATACGTACTCAAAGCCCTATTGACTTTCATTAAAAGTAATTAGTGGTAAGTATTACTTTTATCGTTATAGTCTGTATCTTTAGATACAACGATAACAGTAGGGTTTGCAAATAGTTGCGAGCAAAGTCCATGCAATAGCCTGTGCTTGTGGCGACTTTATATTTGTTGATAAAAACAACAAACGTTGTTTTGGCCATTGAAGATTAAAGAAGCTCCACAAGGTCGACAAGATGTAGTTATCAGACTGTAGGGTCTGACATCAGGAATGGTATGTGGAGCATACCACACGGCACCTATCCATAGGCTGGCACCGGTAAATCCAATCCCAGGAATCTCGGCTACGGGTTGCTCAGGTCAGAATTAAAATGTGTGATAGGGTTATACGAAAGTGTATCTCGACGAATACTCATAAACATTGCAGAGGAAGCTCTGCTTACCTAGGACAAGGTCTTTTATTTGGTGTAAGCGCCCGCTGACTGACAGAATCTTCTGGAGGAAAATTGAAGTGAGGTTTATCCCGGTTAGAAGGGGATTTACGAAGAATTTTCTGGCCAATGAGAGACTGCATGCCACCAGGTAGTTGTGTTCAGGATGTTAGTCGGGTCACCATATGACTTAACTGCAGGAAGTCCTGTGAACTGAAGAAGTCCTAGAGCCACTACACTTAAGGAATGTTGAAATGAATACACAGCCTCTCATGTTCAAGGGAACTTCACCCTAACGGGGACATACCGGGGATCTAGAACGTGTAGGCTTACAAACGAAGCGCTTTCAAGGGCATACCAGGCCTATAACTGAGAGATCGGGGTGGAAAAACTAATAAAAAAACCAAGTCCTGCTACATTTGAGGTTGGATTCGATCAGACAGTGGTCCCCAACTTTGGGAAATAGTCCAAATCTCCTTGGAGAAGGTATAGCTCCGGTACTAGCCTGGAGTAGAGGCTAGTAGAGGATGGATAGTAACCTCGCTCCCACCAGTGCGTACTGGTAGCATTGCATTAGCAATGCGCACTAATTGAGCGTATCTCGAGTAATGTCTTCGGGCGGGAAGTAAACAGCCGGAAGTTCAAACAAATACATATCAAATAGCATACCTTTAATTAGGGTATATTTTAGGTATCTAGGAGATAGGCTATGAGGCGGAGGAATGCACACATAAACATTCACACAGCTCTTTTCCTGTGAATGTTTAATAGTTCAAGGCCTATAAAGAAGTAAATATTGCAACATAATATTTTTATTGACTACAATATCAGTATTACATATTATTTATTGGTAAAGCATACAAAACCTGGGACCACTCAAGACTAGAATAGCTGTCCGCCAACCTCCAATCAATCCCCTTCATGTCATTTCCAAAATTAAGCCCGCCTTTCCAAGTGTTCTTACTCTGCGTAATCCAGCACTGTTCCAGTACATTATGTTGCTTTATGGCCCATTTCATAGCCTGCTTAAGATAGCTGCCAGCTTTCCTTTTTTGGCCTGTTATCTGGCTGTAGTAGGCTCGGTAGTGGAGATAACGTGGCATGAATAATTTCCATTTCTTTGCGGCCACTTCGCACTGTTTCAGTTGCATATCTATTCGTTTCTCTTCAAGATTCAAGAAAGTTTTCTTCATCGCTATGTTCCATATCAACATAATTAATAAACTTTCAGTGTATTTCATCCAGTTTGCAATAGAGCATAGAGAAGTAAATTCAGATTTATCAAGACGTATCATAGTCTTCCACTTCAATGCATCTGCCCAATGATTATTTCTCAAGTGATGCATATGTAGTAATATAATAAGTTTATTTTCACTGTTTGTGTAACTAGATTTGTTTATTTGCTTTTCAAAGTGTTTCTCAGCAAACTCTTCACATGCATCGATGGGTTCCAATAAAAAGCTTGTTTCGATATTCATTTCTATACAGAAGGCATAGTAATCAAGTAAAGCCGCTTCTTCCACGTTTTTTCCAATATTATATAGCATTCGTATAATCGACACAGCATTTTCGATCTTTTGGGACATAAGTAAAGTACTCGCCAAGAGCGGTATGACCTCCGCTTGAACATAATAGGCTTGGATTGTTATATTTAAATCCATCGCTCTATACCCTAGACGGATAGCCTTTTTAATGTGACCATTCATAACGCGAGTTTGAAAAATGAGAGCTATCAGTCTGCAAATTGCATATAACTCGATAATCATATTTCCGGTATAGCTTCTAAGAACGACTCGACTAATGCATCTCTCCAGACGCTGGCATGTGTGGGAATCCCCACAAAAGTTGTACAGTTCAATGGCAGTACAATACGAATCGCATAACAGATTGATATTTGCATTTGCAGAAGTAAGCAAGTATACACTACGTTCTGCAGCGAGCTTCGCAAGGTCCCATTGACCTTCAGTAGCAAACATGGAGCTCACCAAATTCATGCATATTCCAAAATCTATGTTCATCATAGTATGAGTACCAGTTTCAAAAAGCACTTTTGAAGAGTGAAGTTTATTTAAGATTCTTGGACGATTTAAAAACAAATGTGGCAATTTATATTTTAAAGATAACATGGGAACATTATATTGTCTCAAACAAATGGTAATATGGATTTTAGCAGTTGGTGAATCGCCTAATCTGTATGTAGCTTCAGCTAGTAACATATGAATTTTTCCTATATGTAACCTTCTGAATGAATCACTTATTACGGAATCTTTATTTTTAGCATCCATCATGCACAACTCACTAGCTTCTGTTAGAACAGGTATACAGTCACGAAATTCCCGCAAGGTAATTAGAACCACACCATATTGCATTAAATAAAAAATTCTCTTTCCAAGATGACCTGCGCGTTCACTATGATAAACCAGGTCAGCATAAACCCTCGTAAGAATCTCTAAGCAAAAGCATATGGTAGGATCCCAAACTTTTCGCTTGAATGGTTTTTCTTCTTCTGCTTCCGTATCAGAATCTTCGTTTTGAAGTATTTGGCTTACTTGAGGTTTATTTGATTCAAAAGATAGATTAGCAGTAACAGCACTTATAGCACTTGGAGCATCTCCAGATTCAGAGGAGGCTGCTCGAACCCGATCTTTTCCTTTAGCTTTATCATCACCCTTTGAAATACTTCTACGCACATGCTCTCTTATGATATCTTTTACATTATGACATCTATACTGGAAAAGTTCATATTCTGACATAGCTGGTGGTCCGTAATCTGTTTGAGGATTGATACAAAATTGCATCATCTCCTTAAACGTTCTTAATTTAATTATAGCAACCGAGTCGTCTCTTAAGCAATTCGGACAAGAATTATTTTGATTTTCTAATACATCTGTTATTCTAGAGTGCAATTCTTTTCTTTGATTCGCGGGTAATAATTCATAAGCGATCGCTCTTAGGTTTTTGTTTTTAAAATGCAGAAGCTTACAATATGCATATCTAGGCAAGTCGATACTTTTTCTTCTCGTATTTAAATTTTCTTCCTCGGCCATAAAGCAAACACAATATAACTTCTTACTTATTATACCTCCAGAGCTAACATATCTAGTGCCACAATCAAGAACATCTTCTTCATATAATTTCATGATAGCATTAGAAAAGATTTGTTCGTTGGGATATTTCAATATGACAAACAATAAAGACCTAGCGAATATTTCACCAAGAACCGCACCCGTTTTAATAACCAACTGTTGATAAGGTGCGAAAGAATCAAATAAATCCAAAGAGATTGCAGCTAATGTCAATTCTTCCGATTGATCTTTAAAATTATCCGACAATTGTGCAACTGACAACAGTATTTTTCGTGTCTTAGAAGATTTTTTCGTCACTTCCGTATATTTCTCATGAAGCAATTTAACATCGGGGAAGACAAATTTATCATTGTCTTCGTCATCTTTAGCTACAAATTTGATTTCTAAATACCCATTATTAACTAACCTCAAAAGACAACTCTGAACCCAACCAGGACGTCCTTCACAAGTTCTACCGAGAAGTGTCAGTAATTTTTTAGGAACACCTCTAATTTTTAACATTTGGCAAGCTAAGGCGGGTATGTGTTCTGGATATAATGGTTCTAACTCCACCATCTTTATATGTTCGCTCAATGATAATTTCCATTGTATATCCCAATTGTCTTCTTCGAAATAAGCGGTGCTAAAAAATCTCACAGTTGTTTCTTTTAAGACTCCTTCTATTACTTCTAGACTCCTATGGTCAATATGTTGAACATTATCTATAAAAAGCACCGTTTTCCCAGTTTTAGTAATATTACATATCTTTCGGAATATACTAATTATTTTAAACTTTCTTGTTCTTACTTCAAGATTACCTCTTTGTAAGATTTCATTCAAGTTCCAGATATCTGGTGGTAGGTCTGCTATTAATTCACTTTCATCAGAATTCACATTAGCCTTCGCATCGTATAATTGCTTGTATAAAAGAGAAACACAAAAATAGGGACGTAGAAAGTTTCCGGATAAATCAGCAGAAGCAACAGCATGCCCTTCTGCTTTACATATCGCTAAAGACTCTTGTAAAATCCTACTCTTTCCAATTTTTTGTTTTCCATAAAAACAGATCCCTGTATAATCACTAACTAATTCTGGATGATGTACAACCTCATATACAAAATTAATGTCATCGGTACGCCCTATTAATGGCCCGGTCTGATTTTTATACTGAATTGTTTCTTCGAAATCTTCGCTATATTCAAAAATATGTCCAGCATCCTCAATCCCTTTCAATTTCACTGTAGACTGCAATTGAAAATAATACGAAGACAATTTTGAGTTTTTATAAGTCTTATAATCGCACGTAACTTTATCTTGAAAGCGGCACATCATTCTCGCTGCTTTATTAACCGATCCCCCTATAACCGTATATTCTCTCCTCAAAGGGTGTCCAACAACTCCACAATACACTAATCCATTAGTTACACCCACGGAAACGCTTTTAACCCCTTCAAGTCTAGAAACAGCCTTCCGTATTTTAAATCCAGATATTAGTGCGTTCTGACTTTCTAATTCATGCTTAATTCCCCTGAGTCCAAATAATACAAGCAACATGGCATCTTTGTCAAATAAGGACACTTTGTTAACGACACCTAAAAGTTGGCACACAATACTGCAAACAATTTGATAAGCGCTGTTTACCATTACGACCAACTTCGGCTCGTAAAATGTCTTTGGGACTATGTTAATAAACTGTATCGTTACTTCTCGCATTTCTGTTAAATATTCAAGAGGCTGTTTCTCTTCTATTTGTTCTTGTACCGGTTTAATAATAAACGGTTTCATATCTACGGCGACCCATTTCTTCGAAGCGATTTTCATAACTTCCCTTTCAGGCAGGTTGCGTATGAAGCGTTCGATGATTTTACTGTCGGTTAGGGTGTCTTCGAATTTTTTCCTGGCGTGCAGGGTGCTTCTGTGATTAATATGTTTCTCGCATAATTTTTGAACTACCAGGTATTTTTGATCGTAGTGCTCTTTCTTGGCTTTTTCGTTCGGCTTGTACAGACAACGCCAAACCTGTAATCAATAATGAGAAATTTAAAAAGGGTTTTAGAATTATTATTCATAGACCATAGAAATATAGAGGTGGACAGCTGAGGCAGGAACGCCTATCTACCTTGTGTATTGTGATTTATATGAAAAGGACAGAATATTATTAACCTTCTAAATATTAATATCTGCTAGTTGAAGCTGAGAAGATTTTTAAACTTAGATGTCTGGGAAGTGAACTCTTGCATGTTTATACAACACACTCAATCATATTACTTAGATTATTTATTGGTTCTGTTAAGATCACAATCGTTTTTTAAGGAACATGGAACTGAAGATGACTCCATAACTTTTGATGGCGGGTATATGACAGCGAGTCAGACTTACTTCGAGTTAGATGTTAGAATAACTGTCATCAAAGTGATCAATTCGTAAATTTCTCTAAACGCCTATTCAAGAGATTTTAATTTTCCAGTTTTAAATGTAAGCTCTAAGATTTTCTAATTTCTTGATTTTACCCATTAACAGCGGGAAGAATTTTGGATGCTAACCTGCTTCGGAAGCAAGAAGGTAACTAAAATTGCATCGATTGCATCTAGGTATATGCTAAATTCCAAAATGCTTGTCACTATGTTCCTGGCCCCTAATATGACTCGGCTCCTGTAAATTCCATCCCCAAACTACTTATACGGTTGAACTCAGCACAGAGCAGAGAGATGCAATGAGTGTCGACCATAAAACACACCGATCTTCTATATTAAAAATACACATTCTGATATTAAATTAATCTTCTAGCATTCATTTGTTTCAAAGTTATGACGTCATTGTCGTTTTTTAATGCTAATCCTCATTTTTTTCGTGACTTCGATAGATCGGATAATTGTCTAAAGCTAAACGATGTTATATAAATTCTCACACCTTACATAAGACAATTTTTGAGCAAAAAGCTCATGAATGTGAAGTACTTAGGGCTTCCTATCTAGTGAAGGCATGTCCATTTTTATGAAAAAAACACACACAGTAACATTCAATTCCAACAAGATGGAGCAGCGCCACATTTTGGAACTGCAGTTAGGACATGATTGTGGGGTTACCTAAATGATAAAACATATGTGTATAGGCCTGACAATTGAGAAGATCTGAAGATTGGAAATTTCCCAGAAATTCTTATATTTTATTGTTATGGATAGTATAATTTCAGTTCATTATCAGCACAGAAGAACAACTACTTAGATTATTATTAGCTCAGTAAATCTTTAAATTGCTGTTCATTTACCAGCTGACAGTACATGTATACATGTTTATGAACTGATTTTTACTTCAAGCTGTATTTCAAGCATATGTCCTATTTCTTAGAGGTGGTGCTCCATCTTGTTAGTTGTTTAAAAAATAATTGGAAGTTTCCATTAAAAAAAATAATAATAGCGTCATAGCTCCGAAGCAAATGAATGCTAGAAAATTAATTTAATATAGGAATGCGTATTTTTCATTTAGAAAATCGACGTGTTTTAGCTTCCTACCTGTATATCTCCTAAACTATACAAAATATCGATTTCAGTAAATAAAAACACATCAATTTATTTTTCGAGGGGGGACATTAACTTTTGCATCTCACCCCCTTACCCCCTTCCCCACCAACTTTAAAATGTTAAATGGCAACTCTCCCCATTGTGATACATCATTTTAAAGGAAATAAAAAAGAAATCTTTTGGCGCAAGAAAAAAATTGAAATCGGATCATGGATTTCTGAGATACATAAATAGAAGATGACTTATATGTATACAATGTGGAACATAACTATGGTAACCTTTAAGAATCTCTGGAATGGATTACACGATCGAAACGAGTTTTAGAATACTTCATTTATATAATATGCTGGTTTCAAAACTGATGTCGACAGTATTACCAAGATGTTAGTTTTTCGGAAGCTTTACCAACTTTTGTATTTTAAATAGGACACCCTGTATGTTTCTATTTTTTGAAGTACCGTCAGTAATTCTACTCATAATTTGTATGGCATTTTCTATACCTAAGTTCAATTGTTTTCGAGGTATTTTAACATTTTTAACTTCTTAGGAAATCTATTCATGAATCCGCTTGAGTTATGTGTAGTAATTATTTGAAATCAGAACATCGATTTCAATAAAACTTGATACGTGAATAGCACTTACAGATTTAGACAACACTTTTATCACGGTTTTTCGAAAGAACGCAAATAGCCCGCAAACTACTGAAAATCGCAAGTTTTGAAAATTTGTAATCCCAATGTCCCAATACAAAATCATGAAAAAATCGTAAGTCGCTTATTGTGACACTGGCGCGGCGTTTTGAAAATTTTTTGTTAGGTCGTCTATTGACGACTCCCGCAGTTAGTGGTTTAAATTCACTCCTCAACCTTTTCAGAAGATTCGCCGATTGGCGAAGGCTCAGTTACTTTTTATGCATTAGTACAAGAATTCTAAACAAAAGACAATCTTGGTCTACAGAAAAATATGGTACCGCAGAACGTTTGCAAATTGGTACTGCTCAAGGCCCTGAATGACATCAAAGGTCCCCAACCACATCCGACAAAGAGTACAAACGCACACTAAAAGGCGCAATATTGCACCGATTTGCGTGTGTTTGGTCTTAGATTAATCAGGAAAGTACAGGGACTCACGTAGATATATATCAGATCAAGTGATCCTTTCTAAACATATTAATTGAAGACACACCAGTGGGTAAAGGTGTTATACATACTTTTTTAAAACTCTGTTTTTGTATGAATGAAGGTGTTATGTATCCATATTTCATACAGCGTCATCGAAAATCTCAAAAATCCAATGACTGCCAAGATTTACCAGTGGACTACAGTACATGAACAGTGTTATAGTAGTTTGCATTTTGAGATGAAAAATGTCGGGCTGTTTTATTCATCCATAATTAATAATCATATTTATACTTAGATTTGCTTGGGTGCATCCACTAGAAGTTCCAAGGAATGATTGTGTCACACCAGTGCATACTGGTGCATCAGATCTTAGAGTAGTAGTATCCAAAACTGTTATATTTGAATTTGTCGTTGTTGAAGTCAGGGATCAAAGATATCAACCAATTTTCCGAATTCCTCTTATTTAATAAAATAAGCGACAACGAATCTATGGCTGACCACCAACAAATCGCCGGAGAACCGCCAACACTTTCTGAGGATTTTCCGGCGATTCTTAGTTAGTGAGATTTTTGGAGACTCCGGTGCTTTATTTATAGTCACCTTTGTGCAGAAGGTGCTTTTTGAATAGGGAAGACGCATATGTCGTCAATTGAGGAGATTCTTGCATTTTCATAAACGTCATTACTAAAATTAGTTAGGATATTAGTTATAAATGCATTAAACAATTACCAATTTTAAGTAATTAATTTTTGAAAACCTTGAAAATTTAAATAAATTTAAAATGCAATACTGGTGTCCTCTAATGGATGAAACTTTGTTACCTCTTACAGTTCCAAAGACGACCCACTGTTGGTGCTAATGAAACAGTTAAGAGTCCTGTATTACCTGTCAGTTTGAAAATTTTTTTATTTTCAAGTTCAAATATCGTCTACTTATTAACGAGTAATTAATATAATAATGTACGTTATGATGTTGTGTAATTAACTGCCATAATTAAAGTGGTGTTAAATATTTCTGGTAATATTAATTCAAAATTCAGTTTATTGGTTTTCATCAGCGCCATCTAACGTTGAGTAAATCGTCAATATTGCTTCTTCACATTCAAAGCGGTACCTACTTTTTTACATCAAATAGCTTTGAGGGAAGTTGCTCAAGGCCAAATTCGGTTTTAAATGAGGAGAATTTTTAAATTTAATTTTTTCAAATAAATTGAGGGTTTTTAGAAATTCCGCTTATCTGGAAATATTTTTCTAACCAAAATGAACGAATACAAAAATTTAAAAAAATACGTGCGTCTTCCCTATTGTGTTGTAACAGAAAAGCACTTACCAATTTATTGCATCAATTAAGAACTTGACTGGTTCATACGATTTTCGTATAAAAAAGAATTTAGTAAACGTTTGTTTTAGGGTAGTAAGAGATCTGTAAATCTTATATTTTTCACCTATTTGTGGATACGGATACTTACCTATCTAACAAAATAGTTTTATCTTTTTTAATGTTATTAAAATTATAAGATAAGCAAGTGACAATTAAGCGATATTTACTTTTACATTTCCTCCTTCAGTATAGGTAACATCATAACTTTCTTCTGCAACATGGCCCCATGCAGTAGGAGCAATAACAACATCCCCTGAAACACTAGCCCGTTCCGCACATTTAACATCATTGATAGCAGAACCAAGTATAACATAATGTTTATTATCTTGATCTCCGATTACAGAAAATGTCATATTCCCGCAAGAAATAGCCAACTTAACTTTCAACAATACGTTTACTTCCGTTTCGAAACATCCCAGAGTTTGCTGAATAAACAAAGCACAAACAATCACTTCATGTATAACACGGTACAAACACTCATCTGTTCCAGCTTTCCAGAGTGCCAAAAACGCGTCACCAGAAAACTTTAGTACGTCCCCACCGTAAAAATAGATTACTTCAACTATAGCGCCAATATAAGCGTTCAACGTGGCCGTCAGACGGTAAATTCCACCTTTTCCAGTTTTGTTATATTTTTCACATAGTGGGGTAAAACCGGAAACGTCTGCGAAAAGAAGTACACCGACGAAGTGCTGGATCTCTTGAAGTTCTTTTTGAGGTAGTCGCACTATTAGATCTGGTAAAAATGTGGTCAGCACTTCCATCTGCTTTTTAATCTGGCTTATCTCTAGTTTTCGCATGAGCTCCGTTTCTTTGAGAAGCGTGCCTCCTAGAGAATTCCATCTCACCCTCATTTTTTACTTTTATATAAATAAAAATGTGTAAAAAATAATTATGTAAATATTTTATGTAAGATTCAAATAAAAATATTTTGACATTTAATTTTAGCGCTTTTGTTTTTGGATATGTATGTATACATCTTAGATACTTATTATAGATTAATAATATGAAGAAAAGTACAAAAACTTACCTCTTGTAAGATTCTTCTGATTCCTTCAGTTGGTGCATCATTGTAATGTTGAGGGTCCTCAGAAAGAAGTTTAAGCACACGGATTTTCCCTCCAGGACATCGTGCGAAGACATCCGTAAAGGTACCACCACGGTCAATTGCAAATTGGAATTTTTGTTGGTCAGCAGACATCTAGTGTAAAGTTGAAGCAAATTAGTAATTAGGGTCTATCTAAATAAACTGGCTTTTTATATTTCCGCAACTGCGTAGAATTAAATATGCACTGTTAGGTCATAGTAAAGGTCTGTTCCATGCTTCTCCCTTATAGTTACATGTGAAAGGCTCCTAAGAAACTTTACAACACTGAAGCTGAAGAGATAAAGTGCAAGCATGTGCTTTCCGGACGACACAACAGTGCATAGGTAGTAATTGCGTAAATTGTCTAGGCCCTAGACAATTTACATTTTTCATAACGGCCAGAGTTGGTTATTAATAATAATATTATTACTTACGTTAATAATAATTTAATTCTGAAACCAGACGAGCATGTACAAGTACAATAATATTTCGTAACAAATATACATATTAAAAACATTTAAATACCTTGTTTCAATATTGATATTAACCTTTTGTGTGCCATAAGCGCCATTTGGCGTTCTAACTGACCGGCACAGCAGGCCTTCAAGCGCGCACATGTTCTCTGTTCTAGACAGGAGCGGTAAGTTTTAAGTAATTTAAGTGGTTCAAGATGCTAAGAATTTTCTTCCATATTTTAAACACTCATTCAAATACAGACCTTTGTACGGAATATTTTGCATTAAATAATTCGTTTATTTTTGCGAAAAGAATTCGCGATTAAACTATTAATATTTTAAACTTTGTTTGAACTTTTGTTGTGTTGTGTTGTTAAATAAAATTCGTGTTTAAAATGATGTATTATTAACATTAATGTAAGTACTTTCTGATTTACTTTTGCAAGATTTACTTTTAACCCGATATACGCGGCTTGGCGAGTACGCTCGCCAAAACATCGCCGGCACTTAAATGGTTAATATAAAAATGTCTTTGTCATGTGTGACACGCCACGAAAATTATGTTTCGATTTTTCAAAATTTTGACACACCGCGCTCAAAAGGTTCGCCATCACTGGTCTAGGGATTGCTCAAAGCTACTGTTGGTAAGTATGGCACAAAATGTTAAAGATGTTGGGCATTGAGCAAGCTTGCTCTGAACTTAAATTAACCTAAATGATATACAGAATAACTGTAATACCCAGGGACTGTAACTTTCAATCATATACATCTCACATTTTAAAGCGATTAATGTATTAAAACTTCTTAGTTCTAGAACTTAAAACTTCAAGATTTCTGGTTTTAAATTCGTTTACAAAATCCACGCACTCAGGGGACATTTATTATTTTCTTTTCAGCACGCAATCAGACTTGATTGAAAATGTCGGAATGATCTGGCGAGAACTTAGTCTGGCCCGAATGAACCCATCTCTGTGACAACCTTCATGTGGTGCTCAACTGCCTGCTATGTCTTTGTGAAACGAGCATTCCGCGTGATCGCCACCAGCGGTTAGTAAACGAATGAGCAGTCGCGCGGGTTGCTTACATTTTAGATCAAATTGGAGACTTCAATTACGGTCAGGAGAAGTTTAAGTTGCAAATTTCACAATTCCTTCCTCAAACCTTCATCTAAAAACTCACGTAACTTTGATGATCAAAATATAGATTTCGACGTTTGAAGATATGAATGAACCCACTTAGAGATCGAAGTTGAAGAGATCGTCGAACAGGGGCCATTATCGGATTACCGATTGTCTGTATCGGACTTACTATCAATTACCTTATCGTGTGAATTTGGTTAATTTTGTACAGGTGGTTAGTTTTGTTGGTGTACGCTCCAACAGCAAGCTGCGATGACGAAGAAATAGAACAATTCTATACAGATCTAGATAAGCTTCTACAACAAACCAAAAGCAACGACATTACAGTTATAATGGGAGATTGGAATGCGAAAGTCGGGAACGAGAATGTTGGAGAAGCTGTTGAAAAACATGGATTGGGGATAAGAAATAATAGAGGAGAGAGATTTATACAATTTTGCACAGAGAACCAATTAACTATAATGAACACGTTCTTTAAGCTCCCAAAAAGACGCCTGTATACCTGGGAATCACCAGCAGATACGCAACAGCATGTGGTTCACAATCAAATAGATTATATCACAATCAACCGAAGATACAAAAATGCCGTAAAAATCGTCAAGACGTACCCTGGTGTCGATGTTCCATCAGACCATAATTTACTCTCAGCAGAATTAAGAATAAGATTTAAAAAACTGATAAAACCCAAATATTTGAAGAAAATAGACGTGGATAAGTTAAAACTCGAAAAGACAAGAAAACACGTATCTGAAATGCTAGAAAAAAAAGTACGTACGTAAGTAAAAAGTAGATAAACAATACAAAGATAAAGAGGAAACAGTGGAAGAAAGATGGAAGAAATTTAAAAAGAATATCAATGAAATAGGTCAGTCGAGTTTAAAAAGGGATAGGCCTCAGAAGAGGAAAAAGTGGATGACAGATAAAATATTAGACCTCATGGAAGAGAGAAGACGAAGACGTTATAGAAATCAAAACCCAAGGAAAATAACGAGACCAGACGAAATACCAACAGAATTATTAAAATTGTTACAAAATAACGGAAAGATGCACTGCTAGAACTATTTAATTCAATTTACAAAACAGGGATAATTCCATCTCCATCTGATGAAGAACGTAACCCTGTTGCTAACTCAATTTCACCAAAAATGGAGATTGTGAGTTTTGATTCTAGAGGACTCATATATCGAGCAACAAGCCTTAAGAAAGTCAATTTCATCAAAAAATGTTCATCCATATTCAATTTCATTGCGCTTTTACAATAGCTGAACTACAATCAATTATGTATAATGAAAAAATTTCAAATTTATAAAACCTGTCTTTTTTCATTTGCAAAATGGAAATCCTTAATAGCCACTGATTATTATCGAAATTAAACCAGTTATGTAAATAATATAATCAATAGTCACTTGGCCCTTGTATTATTTTACAAAACTCTTGTAACATCATTTTTGCTTTTGACTTATCTAAATCTAAAACTTGTAGGGCAGGCGGGTGTGGGTTCATCAAAAATAAATTTTGTTTAAATTGATAGGTATATACATGCGGGAAAAAGAATATTCTATTCAAAATTTAAGATTTTCGCGGGTAGCTTCACGCAATTCACGTTGTTCATCACCTACATTCAAATATTTCCAAAATATAGGAGATTTTGCTCCTATATTTAAGGGTTGATAGGATATAGGAGATTTGAACAAAATATAGGAGACTCCTATTAAATATAGGAGACCTGGCAACCGTACCTAGAATGTCTTTAGCAAATGTCTTGTCCCGAGCAGTCAACACATTTAACAAATCTGGTAAAAGAAACGACGCACGTTTCGGAGCATAGTTCCTTTTTCCATTGTTTACAAACAACACAGCAGACATAACCAGTTTTAAAGGTTGCTATCCTACCTAGAGTGACTTTGTACAACAACAATAGATTCAAAACCTATTTTCAAATAAGTTTCTTATTTTACTGGAGTATAAAACAGCCGTTTCATTTCTACTATCGTTTCTTCTATTTTAAGAAATAAATATCGTATGCTTTTTTCTACTTTATTATAAACTCTATTAATTTATTTACGAATCTGTCTGTTTATTTACAGTTTAAATCAAGTTTAATCATTTTGTAAACACTAAAAACTATATTTTTTGTAGTAACTGTAATAAGTTTTTATTGTAAAAAACACTAAAATAATAAATAATGAAAATTAACAATTATAAAAAGTAAGTGAATATAGGGCATATGCAAAAATGTTTAAGAACATTTCACTGTTGTTATCTTGCAGTTGAATTTTACCGTTTTAGTTTAAAAGAAGAGGATAAACGTTCTGTCAGTGGAGGTTTGGAATTTCCAAAACTTTAGAAAGAGTGAATGAAAGTTTCTTGTCAATTCATGAATGAAAAGATAAAATTATAACCGTTCATTCGTTAAAGCGGAAAGTAAGTCTTTGAATTTTTTTCTGGAGCATATGAATTTACCTTCTTTTAGTTTGATAAATTCGTTTTAAAGAAATAGAAACAATTTCGAAGCGTAAGTTGTTTAGTGGGAAAAATTACAGCAAATCTAAACATTATGTCATTAGCTTGACCACTCGCCGATGACAGTGTGTTTCCTACTTAAGAACATGGTAAATCGCATTGGTAATATGCCTTATATAGATACTTTCAATCTACACTAAGTGGAAAAGCAATACAACTCCAGGACTAACTTTTTTTTTTATTTCGGACAATTAATTACACTGTGTGCCGAACATTGTTGACATCGTCTCATATGATTTACTACGACATTGGCCGGGTCGGATAATGTTACGGTCAGTATTGTAAATCGGCCAATCTCTAGAATTGCATAGAATAAACTTCAACTAACACGTAACCTAACAACTAATTTGCAGCTTAGTTATTATTAATTGAGCAGCCTTAATTATTAATTTAAATGTTAAGATGTTTAAATAATATTATATTATAACATTGTTATATTATTATAATATCGTAATATTTAAATTAAATTAAGATTATTGTAATATTTAATTGCACGAAAACCTTCCCCTGAATGAATTAATTATTAATGGTTAAGCCACAGGTGAGGTTAGGTTAGTGTTAGTTAGATGTATTACATTATGATACTGGGCAATTATTTACGACATTGACCGGTTTACTACATTGACCGTAACATTATGTCTTTATTTTCAACATTTCCGACTTTATAGATGGCCATTGACGATAATAACCGGTCAATGTTATTTTCAAGATTAAAATTAAACAACATTGTCCGCATTCACTGGATATTTACGTCAATGGCCGGTTTTTAACGTCTTTAACCAACCTAAACGGGCTATGACGATAATGGCCGGTTATTAACCACATAGACCAGTTTACCACAATAACCGTAACATATATATATTAAATTTTATTTTATTTTTGCTAAAGGAATAAGGTCCATTTAGAAGCATTTTACTAGATTTGAACTCCCAATGACTATAATGGTATATATTTTTTATTCAACCAACACAATACAATACAGAAGTAAAAACTAAGCCTAAAATGTATTACTTAAAGTAATATTGCCAATGCTCAATACCCTCAATGCTAATTCTAAAAGTTTACTTTAGGTTTTGCGCTTCTTTATTTGCTCATTACTAATTCTAGGTTTTTTTTGTATTACCGGAATTCTAATATTGGCTTGACTAATTATAATAAAAAAGATCTTCTTACAAATATTTTCTCTTTTTTCTATAGTTTGACCTCAACCAACGCCTCAACTTATAAAAATCAAACATGCAATTCTAAGCCTATCGGTTAGGCAACCAAACTTTCATCAAATCGATTGACATCATATGATCTGAAATTGCGCAAAGGGAATGGCGCAAGAAAGAAAATTATTCTATTCACGTTTATATCAATTTAAAACACATTTTTATTAATAAGGTGATTTATATTGTTTAAAATTTATTTTGTTAAAGATTTTAGTGCTTTTATCATACAAACACATGCTGCTAAGTTAAAATGTTATTAAAACTTACTTTTTAATCAAATGAAACTTGCGTCCTGCACTGTGTATAACCTCTGATAAAGAAACACTCAAAATGTTGTGTTATCTGCTTGTGACTAGCAATTAATAGAATTTATGGCCGGAGGTAAACAATGAAATGGTAGAAATTATGGATAGTAGATTATTTGCTATACAGCACAGTTATCTCTGTGGACTGTGGAAATTATACATAATAATGCTCAAGTTGGATGCTAATTTATTTCTTCCTTTACAAATCTTAAAAATATTGACCTCCAAGCAGTTTCCCATGATTTTAAATATTTAATATGATATTTTACAACACTATTATACCTTGTTTATTGTTTCCAGCCTTATTTTGTGGAACTCTTTCTTTATTTATTTCACTATTATACCTGGTTTCCTCAATTTTAATTTTCTCCGAATATTTACTTTTAGTAAATATATGGAGTAAGACTAATCTCTTCCAGCTAAAAGATTTCTTTTTTAATTCAATTCATGAGAAATTAATAATTGAGAAACAAATGCTTTCTACATAGTGTACGTATCATTAAATTATTCAAAATGATTTCTCCAGGCTGTGATACAATCCCTTATATTGTCTGGCTGGTGGTACTTGGTAGAACACACTTTTTCCAAAATAGAATTCATCTCTATAGATGAGCTTTAAGAGAGACTAAGCTGTTCTGATTAGAAGTACAACCACCTTTGGCTAGTGCAACATAGTATGGCCACATAGCCGTTTCTAATTGCAATAGTCAATTCTAACTTGTACACTTCTGTTGATGGGTTACAATTCATTGGGCAAACAATAATCTTATGAAAAGATTATTCTCCCAAAACAGAATCGTTATATTGGTGGTTAAAAGAAAATAAATTGGTAAATCTCATACGACTGTAGTTAACAACTCTTGCCTCTAAGGAAAGACTTCGCATATACATACATTTTCACGTACCTATAGTATGTATGTACTTATACATACATATAAAATTTTGCTCTTCTTAAACATTATTTGATATAATACAAATTATCTTATCACATCTTGTATATTATCTTGAGAAAGCTCCCAATGTGAAATATATTCTTAGTTTATTATATTCTCGGTTTGTCAAAAGACAAACCCATTTCAAAAGCTTACAAATTTTTCTAGTATTTCATTTGCACATACGTACATATGAACTATTCAGTAATTACATTCAATGTAAAATACATTGTTATTTCCTTTTCTCTCACTTTTTGTTAATATAACGCATATTTATTAGCTTTAATACATTCAACATTTTCGTTTTTTAAAAGACACAATGCTGCTTCTGATGAATTATTTGTATGAATACTACACAAAGCTTCCTTAATCACCAAGTGTTCCTGCGGAGGCCATGAAAACAATTTCTAATGAGTCATCTAGTGTTTTTGTATATCCTTTTCATAAAATCTGAACAAATGCTGCAAGTAAATAAATTATTACTCTCATGTCAAAATGATCAAGTTTATATTTATTTTTGTACTAAGGTGTGAAATGTCTGTAACATAAAATAATATTGTACAAAAAAGTCAAATATTGCAGACAGAATTGCTTACCTAAATGTCAACTTCTTTTGATGGTTGTAGAAAAATTATATTTAAAAGCATTACAAAACAAAAACTTATTACATATTATAATACGTATAATATCAGACATCTCCCAAGAAAAATCCTATAACACCCTCCCGCAGAGAAGGGTGTTACTTTAAAACAAAAACATTTCTTTTACGGCATATGCTGGTTCCAGGATCGAGAAACAGTGTCTGGGTTTTGTCTTAAGCAAAACCATTGAGATGAGTCAAGATATTTTGTATCTTTACTACAACAATAACAAATTTTTACAACTGTTCTCAGCAATGGTTTTTATGATTAAAGAGTCGCCATGAACTGGTGCTTGTTGAACCTTTTTCACTTGAGCTCTGTTTTGATATTGTAGATTACATATGTATCTTTTAATGCTTACTCAACCATGCTAAATATAAAGTTTAAAAAAAATCCAGAAAGTACTGTGATGATTACCGGTGCCTTGGATAATTTGTAGTATCCAAGGCAACGAAATGTAAACAGGAGTCAGAAATCAAGTCACAAACGAAAGAGCAAAGCATTAATTCTCTCACCATAACAAGTAAAAGAATAAAGCTTATAAACCACAAATTGTCTTTTACTCCACCCAAACAAAGAAGATATTACATGTGGTGATTCCAACGTGAGCTGAACATGCAACCTTCTGATCTGGAATCAGATATCAAGTCACAAACCAAAGAGTTCATTCTCTCACCATAAAAAATAAAATAACAAAGCTTATAAACAACAAATAGTCTTTTACTTCACCAAACACAGAAGATATTACAGTTCACGATTTATTATTATATTCAGGACATTTATGTACAATATAGGAAACAATTGCAAATATATAACCTCTGATAATTTTTTCAACATGCCAAAACAGTAATAAATCATAATTATAAATAAATATTTCATTTCATAAAAACGATCATTCGATAATCCACATCAAATATTTATTATATAGGAGTAACTGAATACGTACCGAGATAACTACAACTGAGGTTCTTTGAAATAATGTAGGTGCCAGTGACAGAATTTAACCTGTGGCACAAAATCAGTTAGAACCAATACTCAAGTCCTCTAAGGATGATGAGGATAGAACTGTTATTCAAGCACCTAACAAATGTGATATCAAATTGAATATCAATATTGTACAATATCATGATATTACACTTCACTACTCACTTTGCCTACTAGTATTTTGCTAGAATGAATTAAATTTCAGGTAATTATCTGTTGTATAACATGTGTGCAAGTTTTATATTACTTCCATGCCTTATAGTCATGTTTACTGTTGGGCAGTCTTAGTCGCAACAAGTACCCATATGACAGGTGAAATATTGATGAATGAAAAATACTATATGTTATGTTGTTTATTATTACCACCTTCACCCCTAGTCAATAATATATATCTAAGACTTAATTAATAACTAATAAGTCTTTAATAAAAAAATTGCATTTTTCATATTTTTTATTAATCATATAATTCTTATATATTTTTTAAAATACCTCTGATTTTATGATTTTGAGTTTTTTTTAGTTGAGAGGTTTTTTTATGTTGTACCTGCACCTATACCTATAGATCTAATATAAATGTACTTGGGACTGTATCTAAGTACTCTGTGGTGATTTATTCCTTGGATACTAACCGCTATCCAAGGCGTGCTAATCACAACATGTAGTATTGCTTTACTACTTTAATAAAAAAACTGTTCGTATGTAATTGATGAGAGCTTTATTTTCTTAGCTTTTTGGATAAGAAATCAATGTGCTAATTATGAAATTATTCGTTGTTGTTAATTGTTGTTGTCTTGGATACTAACTGCTATCCAAGGCATGCTAATCGCTACAGTACTTATTATAGTAGATACAGTCTAGGACTTTAGTAATGATTTGGCTCTGAATCTAGCCGTACTCATCACACTGCACAAATTTATTTTATGTTAATTCATATAGAATTTTTGTACTAAATATGTATATCCTTTATAATGTTATAAAATTATATTTTGTCTCTAAATCTGTAAAATGGTTTGTATATAGGCTAGATTTAGATTCATACTCAAATCATTACTAAAGTCTCGGACTGTACCTGTACGTAAGTACTAAATAATAAGTACCTATTATATGCATTGAAGGTTTCAATAAGAACCTTTAAATGTTTTTTTATCTCCGCCATTTCATTTTGTACAATTACTCCATATACAACTAAGTTCTTCCAAGTTGATGGATGGTGTTAAAGTCCGCATGTTTTCAACAACACCAGGTTGTTGCACAGAAGCTTATGCATGCATTTCTGCTCCAATGTGCATGGTTGCAATTGCCAAGTGTATTTGTAAAATTATTGTAGTTTAGGGATCTATCTAAAATTACCATTTTCTCTGCTTGAAATACTCAATAAACATTTAGAAAAAGAAATCTGCGATGGGTCCTTAAATTAGAATTATTCCGTGCCATCCTTCTACTTGGAAGAAGTAGTAGGTATATTGTAGTAAAATTACTGCAAATAGCCTATTTAAAAGGTAATTATTTAAGGAAAAACTCCAGTTTAGAATATTTGTTAGAGGATTATTTAGGGAACAATTCCAGTTTGGAATATGTTACCATACATGAAAGATAATTAAATCTAGGTGAACAATGTGATAAGGCAATTAAGAAAATCGCATTTTGACGCATATCCATCATACTAGAAGGTTCTTATCTCATAGGACAAGCAACCATGATTTAAAATACACTGTCTTGTATCTGAACATGCCAGTAGAGTGGTAGACTTTTCACCATTGTCTTACTAAGACATTTTTCTATAAGAAAATATTAATATAATCTACATTGCAATTACTTCAGGGTTCAACCACAATTTCATCAAGCTAAGTAAAGCATGCATCATAGAAACTACTATGCCAAATTTCCAAAATCTTAGAATCACAGGAACCTAAGAAGAAAAACAAATTAATTATTTCTGTCAGAGTGAACAGAAACAAGTCTGAACATTATATCTAAAAAAAGATTTAAAATGCCAACATTAATATCACGAAAGCCTGCTACAACCCACCTTTGTAGTTTAACTAAAGGCTCCAATAGTTGTTTACCAAAATTACCTCCACAAGCACCTAAATATAAAAAGTGGATACGAGAGTTTCGTAAAAGTCTGATGGTAACCTCTGCAAATAGTGATAGCAAATTTTTCTTTAGAAGCAAAGCTGCTATATTCTTGGAAAGAAAACGTCACATGAAATCGCATCCTTTTATTATTCATCCGTTTAGTAGTATATGTGTGAAACGTGAAACTGTAATGTGTTTACTTTGGATGTTTACATTTTTTAAAGATCCATTTTATACAGCTTATTATACAAGTGCAGAATTTCAGTCAAAAACAATAGCTTTTGATCGGATTTGGATAGCCATAGATTGTATGGTAGATGTAGTACTGTTGTTAAACATAGTCTTTTGTTTTATAACTGGTACTCATAAAGTTCAAACAAAAGAAGTTGAACTGGAACCACCAAAAATAGCTTTACAGTATGTAAGAACATATTTCTTCTTTGATTTGTTGGGCACTTTTCCATTTGGTCATGTACTTGATGATTATCTCTCTATTGAAAACCATCAAACACTCTTCACAGTAATATCTTGTTTACATTTTTTACGTTTTGTAAGAATAAGAAGTACATTAAAATACTTTCGAAGAATAACTGAATATCTTGATTTCGAAGACAGTACTCATCAAATAATATGTTTGATACTACTCTCTTTCTATTTTTTGCACTGGTGGACTTGTTTAATATATATTGTTCCAAAATTGCGATATTTCGTAGAAGGTAGAGTAAATCCCGATTCTTGGTTGACAATGGCTGGAATACATCCAACTGACGAAGTATCAGTAGGAAGATGTTATGTTGAATGCTTATTAAGTTCTTTTTGCCATTTTTATAAAGCAGGAATTGGAATGTATATAACAGAAGAACCCGCAGAACAGATGATGTTTGCTTTTATATTAATATCAGGTCTCTTTTTTACATCGTATGTTATAGTAGTTATTTTACAAATGGTGAGTTCAGCAACTTCTTCAGAGAGCAAATATGAAGAACTGATAAATCAAGTAGAAGAATACATGCAAAGAAAAAAACTACCAAAACACATTAGAAAACGTTTATTACTATACTATGAAAATCGTTTTCAGAAACATTATTTCAAAGAGCAGGTAATCTTAAATACCCTCTCAGAACATTTACGTTACGAAATATTTCTTCATAGTTGTAAAGGATTAGTAGAGAAAGTTGCACTTTTCCAAGGATTATCAAAAACTACTGTTGGTTCAATAGTTGCATGTCTCAAATTTGAAGTATTTCTCCCTAACGACATAATTACAAAGGTAGGAAATCCAGCTAGTGATATGTATTTTATTTCTTTTGGAACGGTAAGCCTTATAACAGCTTCTGGCAAAGAATTTTGTCATCTTGAAGATGGTGACCACTTTGGTGAAATAGCATTATTTGCATCTGGTACAACTGAAATTCATATATGTAATGTGGTTGCCCTTGAGATTACAGAATCTTTTAGATTAAACAAACGAGATTTTGATCATACTATTTTTCAAGATGACGAGTTATACGATCGTATTGATAAGATTGCAAATGAAAGATATAATCAGATGCTGGCACTGGATAGAGAAGAGGTTTATGATGAAAGTAAACACAGACGTGACGTTTTATATGAATTACGTAAGGGAAGGATTTTAGAGCATAGCCACCGAAAACGTAGACGATAAAATCATTATTCTATAGTTGGATGTTGTTCTTATTTATTTGTATTAATAATTTAATAAATTAATATGTTCGTACTAACATTTTTCTGCAAGAGCTGTTTTAAATGTTTATCTACACAATGAGGGTGCACTTTGTAATGAGTATTTAGGTTATTGCAACAACAATAAGGAATATATATTCTAAATTCTATATTTCTACAATTCTGGTAGTCAGAAAATATCTTGTAATTCAAATACTACCCAACAAAAGTGGTTTGTCATCTAATCACATTATGCTACTATGATATATAGTAGTATAAATTATAATATTTCAAATGTAAGTCATATTATGGATAATTTTCCCAATCCGCCATACCAGTACTTGTTGCGACTGAGACTGCCCAACTCCGAATCAGGAGGGCCATTTTCTGAAAACCAGGTAATATAACTTAATTGATTACTTGGAATATTAATTAAGAGTCATATTTTCACCTTTTGTTAAATATTTATCATCTTTATTGGCTCGCATTTGTCGAACATGCATGAGTAACAGTCACTGGCACCATTGTCGCAATATTGTCTGAAAGAGCCTCAGTTATAGTTACCTTGGTATATATTCAGTTACATCCTATATAATAAATATTTTATATGAATTATCAAATGATCATTTTTATGAAATG
Organism: Agrypnus murinus; assembly: GCA_929113105.1. Taxonomy (NCBI): domain Eukaryota; kingdom Metazoa; phylum Arthropoda; class Insecta; order Coleoptera; family Elateridae; genus Agrypnus; species Agrypnus murinus. Next base: position 23,794,959 of record OV816026.1, read on the forward strand.
AAATATTTATTAAATAATGAAGTTACATTACAATTGTTTCCTATATTATACATAAATGTCCTGGATATATAAATAAATAGTATACTTTCTGGATTTTTTAAACTTGACTTTTCTATCATGGTTTTAGTGATTTGGTAAATATTAAAAGAATCTACAATATCAAAACAGAGCCCACGTGAACAACAAAGTTCAACAAGCTACAGTTCATAGCGACCCTTTAGCCATAAAGACTGTTCTCGAAAGCAGTTGTGAAAGATCTGTTATTGTTTTAGCAAAAATACGAATGTCTTGACTCATTTCAATGGTCTTGTTTAAAACGAAACCTAGACACTGTTTCTCAATCCTGGAACAATCATATGTTATGCTGAAAAGGAAATAGGTTGTTTTTCTAAAGTAACACCCTTCTCTGCGGGAGGGTATTATAGGATTTTTCTTGGCAGATGTATGAGATCTTAGGGTCCTGGAAGGGCAGTACAGATAAATCTTTGGTTCTGTTAGTGTAGGTAGCTTATGGCAATATCTGATGACTGGTTTTCCTTATATTGTAAAATGTAGTAAAAGCTTTTACTATACATCTATCTTGTTCTCATTAATTAAAAATCTTATCTGTTATCTTTTATTAATATTAGTAAAATCATTTGCTATATTTTATGCACATATGGCCCATTATCTCATGTAATGTTGCTTTGCAATAGTAGTTATGTGGATTACCAACATCGTAGTTGTGTGAGTTATCAACATCAACAAGTATTTGAACGTCATCTTGGTAAAGAATGGTTGTATACCTAACTCCTGCAGTTTAACAGTCCAAAGACAAATCATGAGATAATTTAAAATTGTTTTATTCCATTTTGTACAAGTCAATCAAAAAATGGATTTGCTATGTAAATTATCGCAGATTAATTAGTGTGAACATTTCTCATTGGGCGGGGGAGAGCAGAATTTTACAAAAGGGCAAACTACATAATTATTAATTATGTGAAATTGGCAATGTTAAAGTAATTAAAGCACATAGCAACTCCAACCTGTTCTCCTCACCCAGTACTTTTTTCCTGTCGTAAAGTGTAATTTTTGTTTATGTTATTTGATCTTGTGAAAATACATAAGGTTCGATTTTCGCATAGTGGAGTGGAACAATTCACTTACGCAAGTTGAGTCTGTGTTCTTGCATGAAAAGATTAAATCATTTTCATAATTTATTTTGGCAACTAAGACCCGTTTTACACAAGAGAATTATTGCAAAAATTTTAACCAAAATTTTGCTGAAAATATTAGACAAGATTTTACAATAAATTTGCACATCTTTTCGTGTCCATTTTGATCTCGTTTTGCACGAGCAATAAATATAACGCGAATTATCTTCATATTTATGGTCATACGAACTCTGTAAACATAGAATGACATCTTATAAGAATATGTGGTGTAACTATGTATTCAGAAAAATTTTGGTGATTACACATTCTAATAGAAATATTGTTGATAAATTATATGTAAGATATTTTTCATGCCATTTGTTTTAAGGATTTTAAATATATTTTTTATACAATTATAAATAGTTAATTAACCTTTATTTTAGAATACAGTACAGCTTAATATTAACTTGTAACATATAATAGCAAATTTAATAAACACCATTTTTATAAAAAAAATAAACCGATGTGTTGCACATGCCTGCTCTGAAAGTTTTGTGCATACTTTTTCGTCAAATATCTAAAATAAATAGGGTGTATTCTATAGTTTTACTGTGAAAATTTTCATCATACAGTTCGGAGAAAAAAAATACTATTTAATACGCTTCAAAGTTTCTCTATAACAATTTTATGGAAAATTTTCAGCAAAATTTTGTTTAAAATTTTCGCAATAATTCTCATATGTGTAATTTAAACAGGTCTAAAAAACTATAGAAATTTTAGAAGCTTCTATGGATCTTTATGTATCAGGAGCACAGAGACACATGAAAGTGAAATCAATCTGTTATAGTAGATAGGCAACCAGTTTGCTACTGAAGTGTATTTTGCTTTTAATTAAACGTTACTTCATTGAAATTAAACTTTTATTACCTCAATTTTATATAAAAATATATAAAAACTGTTTAATAATAAAAAATTCACTGACATCTTCATTTCTACCTAAAGTATAATCATAGTGCCTACGATATTTACTTACCTAAAGATATAGATACTTACCATTTGATTCTAAATACAGCTGTACCTCAGAACCAAGCTGTCCTTTTCTTGTTCAAAAATACACACTATTAACAATGATACTACTATAGATCAATAAGTAACCCAACTCAAAAGTTTACCATTTTATTTATGCACAAGTGTTTTTTTTGACATGCTTTCAAAGATATACTTTATTAGCTTTAATTAAAGCTAAATACATGCAGTAGTTTATATGACAATAAACATCATTCTAATATTGTTTAGTGCTTAAATTTGGATATAATAATCTAACAAAAGCCATAATGTTGATGAAATTTAGAAATTTTGTAGAGGCAGTTTGTTTAGTTATAGCCACACACACACACACACATTTGCACACCGGTATTTGTATTCTACTAGTATTTAATACTGCACGACAAGAATAACATGATTTCATTTCATTTTCACAATTTTATGAACGAATGTTAATCTTTCCTTGCATTCTTTTGACTACTTATTTATTATTTAGAAAAGCTATCAATAACAATCATTAATTCTCATTAGTTAATACTTTTTCATACGAACAGGTTTCAGCTTTACATTATTAAAAAGTGCAACACTTTTTATTTTTATATGCAACTGCTTATTTTTTAAGCGTGTATGTAACAAAAATACCAATTTGAATAAATTATTATTATTTGTTATTAAATTTATTTTTTTTATGCCTTCACTAAAAATGTTATCAGTTTTCAAAGAATGCCCTTTGCACCCCCACCCTACAAAATTGCGCAACAATGGCCGTTGGAAGTCTATTATTCAGATGTTTCAAAACATACTGTATACTGTTTTATATGCTTCACATTGTAGTTTTGGGTCATTCCATATGAAATCATCAAATTTTAAAAAAATTGGTTGCTGCACCATTTTTGATTTTGATGAAAATAGGCTAGCTTGTTACCCTAGCCTTTAGATGAAAGAAAATACATCTTTTAAATTTTTACTGGCAACTGTTTGATAATGGCGGCCATTTTTCATCAGCGGTGTCAACAAATTTTACCAATTTCAGAAGTTTATATGTTTGATCACAGCTTGTTGTGTAGTTGACCAATTTAGAATATTTTTATGTCATTTTAAAGCTTAAGATATGCGTATTTTATTTATATATTTACAATTTGATAGTAACTTATTTTTCCAAGATGGCATCTGTGCGCATGTCATTGAAATTGCTATTTTTTCCTGATTTGTATCCCATACTGCACTCCCCAGGCTAAATTTACAGATCTGGTTTTTTGTGTACTTTATCTCTACATATAGAATAATAAGTACATACAAAATTATCTTCTTTAAAGCCCTGCTTATTTAAAAAAATACCTTCAAAGTTGACAAAAAATGAAAATTATTAAAATTTGGAGCACAAAAACGTTATGTGGGGACCAACTAAAATGTTGAGATTTTTGTAATAGGTAGTTTTTGTTGGTATCTGTATTGGGAACTTGGGGTCATTCTGTTATTTTTACCCCCTTCTTTATTAATACAGACCTTTGAAAATGCAAAAAAACTCATTTTTGATGTTGCGTCTTGAGGTGTGTTGGTTAAACCAAGGTATCTCTATATAATATTTTTAAGACTCTAATTGGTTCCAAATTGGTAAATACTATGTGGGACTGCATAAATAGTAACCAGTTTTAAGTATGAAGAGTTTGTGTTTGCTCGATACATCGAAACGTAAAATTAATGGTAGCGTCTTGCAAAACCCCAATGTCATGATTGTGATACTTCAAATGCAAGTTGTGTGCTTTCACATTGTCAGGAGTGTCCTGGAATTGATACAGTGGATAGAAGAATTTGTGATACCAATGAAATATTGACTGAAATTAAGTACAATCAGTATCCACACACACTTGTCACACTTTAGATGATTTTAAAGAAAAGTTAATAAAATTAATTTATAAATAATAAAAATTAGTTTATTACAAAATGTCAGTCTCAGTTTTTGAAAACTAAAACAGAAGACATTACTGCTTCTGAGTGTATATTTTTAGGAAATTTCTCTGAAAATTACGCATTTGTGCTGCAAGATGAAGTGCAGTCTTTTCATTGGGTTAATGAGCAAGCCACACTGCAGCCATTTGTAGTATATTTTAAAGACAACAATTCTATAAAATCAGAATCATTGTGTATTATTAGTGATAGTTTGGTACACAATACTGTGGCAGTTCATGCTTTCCAGAAAATCTTAATTTGTCATTTAACATTAAAAGGTTGGTCACAAAGGCAAGTTTACAAAGAACAGTAATTAACTACATACTGTCACCACAAGGTGTTTGATTTCTGTTCAAGTAAGATTCCTGGTATAAATTTCCTTTTTATATCCTCTAAAGACATTGAGTGTGAAAACAAGTTACTTGAAAAGCGATTTGAGAAAGCAGCAATTATTCCTAATACCAGACTGTTTCATCGCAAAAAGGAAATAAGTATTTTCTTAATAAACGTAAATGATTAAACAAGTTACTAGTTAGCATTTCTTATTAAAGGTTTATTAATAATCATTTCAATAAGTGCAATTGAACAGCACTGAAGTTTTATTTTATTTTATTGTTATTTTTCTACTGAGATCGGAAATTATAAAAAATGTGGTACTTGGCCGTTGAAAGGACGAAAATTTTATTAAACAGTTCTGGTGCAGTATATTATCCTGAACAATTATATAATTTTTAATTTATTTCGTGCATATTTTCACTTGCAGTTTGTCTAAAGCAGCCTTCGTTATCCATTTTTCTTTTAAGAGAAAACATGGAAACAACAGAAGTGTCGTATGTTAACATGCACCCTTTATTCAAAGTACAACAGTTGATTTGATTGGCTTCCATCACGTTCAGTTCACGTACTCGCCACTGGCAAAGATTTCAAGCAGTGCCAATGTTACGAATGTAAATTGCATTCCATCTTGAATAGTATTATGCCATCAGCGGTGTAGAAAAGGATGGGAAATATTTAAACTTTAAATTCGTATTATTAAGTTATTGCAATGCATTTATCGATTTTATGTGGACCTGTACATTAGATAACAGTTATACTAATAGTAACTAACTACTATTATAATAAAATATATGTTATGTGAAAAATTGTAATTTCATGCTTTCCATTAACAAAGGTTTCTCCTCCTCAGACCAATTTGCACCCCTCGTTATTTTGTTTTAGTTATTATTAAATTATAAACAGCTAATGAAATCAAGAAATATTAAATTCTAAGAATTTATAAGAATTAAGAAATTGGAATTTGGTAACAAAAAGATATTTATTTCTATAGAATAACATTTCATTTTAGACTATTTACTAAACACTAAAATATCTTTTAATATTTGGAGAAACAAGAAGAATCACATTTTTACACCGTTACCACTCTAGAATATCTTTAATCTATGAGGATACACATAAACAGTCATTCAGCGATTAGCTTTAATAAAATTAATAAGTCCATTTGTTGAAGCATCATGTGAAGATACTGGTACATTATCTTTAAGTTCTGGTTCAATAGCTTTTGCTAATTGTTTTCCTAATTCAACACCCCACTGATCAAATGAATTAATATCCCAAATCACACCTTGAGTAAATATCTTGTGTTCATAGAGAGCTGCAAAAAAATATATATTTTAACATTAAACATAGTAAGATCTTTTAAGCTATTGAAGAACAATCTAACAAGCACTTACCAATAAGCACACCTAAAACGAAAGGTGTAACTTTCTTAACCATAATACTATTAGTAGGTCGATTTCCTTTAAATATCTTATGTGGTAGGATATGTTCTAGATCAGCACCTTTAAGACCCTGTTTTTCAAGTTCAGCACGTGCTTGGTCGGCTGTTTTACCAGTCATAAGTGCTTCTGTTTGTGCAAGGAAATTGGCTAATAAAATGGGATGATGTTTACCCCCACTAATTGGATTGTGAGTTTGTGCAGGTGCAATAAAATCACAAGGTATGACACGTGTACCTTGATGAATTAACTGATAAAATGCATGTTGCCCATTGGTTCCTGGTTCACCCCATACAATAGGTCCAGTAGAGTAATTTACCTTCAAGATTGTACAATATGATTTTCGCCTTAAATTAAAACATACAAAGTACTTACAACTTCTCCACTTCTTGTGACATATTTTCCATTACTTTCCATATCACCTTGTTGGAAATATGCAGCAAATCTATGTAAATATTGATCATAAGGGAGTAAAGCATGTGTTTCTGCGCCATAGAAATTGCTGTACCAAATTCCTAATAATGCAAGAATCACGGGTGCCTATGAATAAGAATTATTCAATTATTATTTTTGCTGTGAATAAATTATTTTTAGAAAAGATTAACAATGGTAACATTACTAACAGGTAAGAATCGGTAAGATTAAATAAGCAAGATTTGAGCATTAAAGTTGAAAAGACCTCGCACTATAGAGGGAAATCCATGTACTCGTCCGGCTAGGATTTTTTTGTAATCTTCCAAAAACATTCATATCACATAGATGTGATGTGTTCACAATATGTGGTGCTCTGTGTATTTTGCAAAGTGGTAAGAGAATCTACTACCAAAGTTATTGTCTGCAGAATCTGGGAGGAGCCTAAAATTGTGCCCGGGAAACTGAGGCACAATCAGTCGCAAGGTTCCTTAGAAAAAGCAAATTAAATTTAAGAAAAATAGAAACTCACCGTTGTGGAATAAGTCGAATATCTTATGAAGTTATGTTTGGCTATAGAGCCAAAGTAAATATGTTTAACAACACCTTTGCCAGTCAATATATTATCAGAAATCATAAGCGAAGAAAATCTCGAGGCGATTTTAAAAGATCAGTCTGATGAACCTCAGAACATGGTCTCAACAGATGGTGCCAATATTGCATTATATTGCAGTGGTTCTGTGGATGTTGATAATGTAACTGTAGACTTGCAGTTACAGCTGATTTCAAATAAATCTAGGACAAGTCTTGAGAGCAGTGGCGGCTCGTATGCTTGGCAACGGATTGGCAGTAATGATAAGTTTCATTCGCATGAAATTGTTCTGTGCTGCAAAAACTTCTCTGCCCTATGAGTCATTTTAATGCTGTTATATTGCTACTACGATAATTAATTTGTTTTTGCATTTTAATGATTGCATGCGAATTCCTCAATTTTTTGTTGTCTCAAGTCCCGAGAAAATAATTCCGAGACACGGCACTTTTGTATATAAGATATTTAATTAAAATTCTTATTTTAGAATTAAGGATTTATTTATTTCAATTTCTTGGGCAAATTATTAGTTAAAACATGTAGTTCTGAACAAGAGTGAGAACAAAAATTTTGGAAAAAGGTTTATTTCTTTTTCAACGTAATCTCCTTTCAGCTCTATACACTTTTCCCAGCGGTGTTCAAAAAGTTCGATACCCTTTTTATAATAAGAACTGTCTTGCTCCTCAAAACAGCCATTAACTGCTGACATCACTTCTTCATTGTTGGAAAATCTTTAACCACTGAGCCATTTTTTGAAGTTTGGGAACAGAAAATAATCCGAGGGGGCTAAATCTGGCGAATATGGTGCATGAGGTAGCAATTCAAACTTTAATTGATTAATTTTGGACATTGCAATAACGGATTTGTGAGCTGGAGCATTGTCGTGATGAAACAACACTTTTTTTTAGCCAAATGCTGCCGTTTTTGCTTGATTTCTTCGCTCAAACAATGCAATAAGTTTGCATAATACTGGCCGTTGATAGTTTTTCCTTTTTCGAGATAGTCAATAAAAATTATTCCACGCGCATCCCAAAAAAGCCGACGCCATAACCTTGCCTGCAGATGAAACGGTCTTCGCCTTCTTTGGAGCCGGTTCTCCCTTTTGAGTCCATTGTTTCGATTGTTCTTTTGTCTCGGGTGTGAAATGATGGACCCATGTTTCATCCATTGTTACGAAACGGGGCAAAAATTCTGCTTTGTTGCTGTGAAACTTCGCTAAACACTCAATTGAAACATTTTCACGACACTGTTTTTGCTCGAGTGTGAGCAAACGCGGCACCCATCTTGCACACAGCTTTCTCATGTCCAAATTTTCAGATAATATGCGATGTACCGCACTTTTCGAAATGCCCGTAATGTCTGCTAGCTCGCGCACTTTCAGTCGACGATCATCAAGTACCGCTTTGTGGATTTTCTTCACCATTTCTGGAGTAGTCACCTCATTTGGTCGACCACTGCGATGCTCGCCTTGGCAGCTCGTATGGCCTCGTTTAAATTCAGCTACCCAAAATTTAACTGTTGTAAACGAAGGAGCAGACTCACCCAGAGTAGAATCCAGTTCAGATTTTATATTGGTTGAGCTGAGGCCTTTCAAATAAAAGTATTGTATCACATAACGATGACCAATTTTCTCCATTTTCACAAATTCACTGACAACGTTCACTATTGATGGCTGCCAAACAAATACTGAACAACGTGGCGCTTTCAAACTTGAAACATATGCTTTATAGACTGCGTACTTTCCAATACAGTGATATTTTCAAACAACTACCGCCACCTCTTGGTCAGGTCGGGTACTTCTGGGACTACCCTCGTACTAACCAAATGGAATACAAAAATCAAAATATTAAAATCTGTGAAAAAGTTAAAAGGAACAAAGATATGGTTAAGTAATGATTTAACACAAAAGGAACAAAAAGAAAAGAAAACCCTAACACAGCACCTAAAGGCCGCCAAGGAAAAAGGCTACAGCGCAAGATTATGGAAAAACAAAATAATAGTAAATAACAAAAAATATGGAATTGAGGACTTAGAAATGTACAGAACAGTCGAGGAAACAGAAACTGAAGGAGGACAAAGCATAATAAGGGAAGAAAGAGTATATGCAAATGATATAGAGGTAAACAAGAAAAGGAATAGGTCTACAGATGATGATGAAACAAAAACTACTAAAGGAGCAATCCCAAAGAAGAAAAACTATATGCAGACCATGTTAGCACCTAAGAGAACTGAAAAACCGTATAATATGGACGAAGAACTAAATAAAACGCTTAGAAGCAGCAACAAAACGGTGCGCAAACAATATACTCCAAAAAACGATTAGAAAAAGCTAGAAATGGGATGAACTATACGATGACGGAACGCAAAGAAGAAGGACAAGTAAAAAAGATCAATGAAATAATAAAACAAATAAAAATAATAAAACCAAAGGAAGCAATAATAAATATTCTGAAACGCGAACGGATATACAAGGAGACTCGGACAAAACCAAGTAAAGAGGAAAAAATAGAATCAACCAAGCATGAACAAAATAAAGTAAACAGAAATGCACCTCCTAGAAGTCTGATCAACAAGGAGGTAAGAGATCAAAGCCCCCCACCATATAAAAAGGAAAAAAAGAGTAGAGTAGAACAAGCAAAAACTATAACATTGAACATTTGTACAAGCACAACTCGAACAAGCCTTACAAAAAATCAACTATGATGTAGTAGGAATCGCAGAAACCAGAATAGATGGAGAAAAATTAGTGCAAAGAAGATCTGGCAACATGCTGTTTACTAAAGGAGAAAGGAAAGGTCAAGGAGGGGTAGGATTTTATATAAATAAAAAACTCCAAGGTAAAATAGAACAAATACAAGCATACACGGAAAGAGTATCAGCACTAACGCTAAATCTAAGTAGAAACCAGAAACTCGTAATTATACAAGTTTATGCCCCAATGGAGGCGGCACCAGATGAAGAGCTAGAAGAGTTTTATACGGATTTAGAAATAGCTCTAGAAGAAGCAAGAAGGAGAACGAGAGATGTAATAATTATGGGTGATATGAACAGTAAGATAGGGCATAGGGAAAGAGGAGAAACAAGTATGGGCCCATTTGGCTATGGACTTAGGAATGATAGAGGAAGAGAACTAATAAGCTTTGCACAAAAACACAAATTATATATACTAAATACCTTCTTTAAAGCTAGAGCAGGCAGAAAATGGACTTGGAAATCTCCAAATAGTCTATACAGAAATGAAATTGACTTTATCCTAACTACAAATAAAGAATCAAGTATGAGTGTAGGCGTAATAAGCCAATTCGAAATGAGTAGCGATCACAGAATGTTACGAGTGAAGTTGAAATTTAATAAAGAAAAAGAGACAAAGAAAGATTTCAGAAAATTAAAACTGGAGCAAAACAAGACAAATACATTGATGAGGAGGAGTACAGAAGTAAACTGAAAGAAAAAATGGTACAAAATAAAAACATACTGGAGAATATAGACAAAGTGCAAGGCATTTATAACTGGATTGAAAATAATATAAAGGAAATTAAAAAGCAAGCTACTAAAATAGGATCGACCCAAAACAAGAAAATATCTCAAAATACAAGGAAATTAATAACCAAAAGAGAATCAATAAAAAATGAAACAGGAGCTATAGCAAGAATAGAATATGCAGAACTGGACAAACTGGTTAAAAGAGAGATTAGGAAAGACATAAGAAACTTCGAAAAAAGCAAAATCGAATCTATAATAGAAGGAACTGGATCAACCAGAAAACTAAAGAAAGAATTAGAGAATGAAAAACATGGGATAAACCAACTAAGAGATAAAGCTGGAACAATACAAAAATCTAGAACAAAGATCATGCAGGTAGCAACAGAATATTATACAGCAATATTCCAAAGCAATAGTAGAATAAACTTAACAAAGAAATATGAAACATTAGAGGGGAGAAACGAAGAATGGCAAGAAATAGAGGTAGGAGAAATACAAAAAGCAATTGACAGACTGAAAAAAGAAAAAAACACCAGGTCCTGATGGAATAACAAACGAGGATCTAAGAATATTACCAGTAGAAGCCACTGAAATCTTAAAACTATTATTTAATAAAATATTGTCAGAAGAGGACATACCTGAAAAATGGAAGTGCGCCACTATAATTTTGATACATAAAAAAGGCAACCGAGACGAAATAAAAAACTATAGACCTATAAGTTTAATCCCTACAACCTATAAACTATTTGCAACAATTATAAAAGAAAGAATCATCAATACACTGAACGAAAATCAACCCCCAGAACAAGCTGGTTTTAGAAGTGGCTACTCTACCATTGACCACCTGCATACAATAAACCAAATCATTGAAAAGTGTTGTGAATATAACAAACCTATATACTTGGCTTTCATTGATTATTCCAAGGCATTTGACAGCTTGGAACATACTCCAATGCTAGAAGCACTAGGTAAGCAAGGTGTACCTCGAAAATATATTAGGATAATCGAAGAGATATATATAGCCAGAGCAAGGCAAATATCAAGTTAAAAAGAGAAGGAGAGCACTTCCACCTAGAAAGAGGTGTACGGCAAGGTGACCTCTTGTCGCCAAATCTTTTTACTTGTACACTTGAACAAATATTTAGGAACCTGAACTGGGTAGAACAGGGGGTAACATTCAACGGAAAGAAACTGTCAAATCTGAGATTCGCTGATGACTTGGTGCTATTAGCTGAAAGCAAAACTTCGTTAAAACAGATGCTAGAGGAACTTAGTAAAGAAAGTGCAAAAGCTGGACTCAAAATTAATTTTGACAAAACTAACATAATAACAAACCGAAAAGCAGAAGATATAACTGTTGACAGGGAAAAAATAACTTATAAAGAAGACATTATCTACCTTGGCCAGTTAATCTCATTTAAAAACAAGTCAGAAAAGGAAATGCAAAGAAGGATGCAAGACGGAAAAGCTACTGGTCCCTAAAAAACATATTTAAAAACAACATTTCGATCACATTAAAACGTAAAGTATTCAACATATGCATTATCCCAACGCTGACATATGGAGCCCAGACGTGGAGTTTAACTAATACACAAAACAAGAAACTGAAAGTAACTCAATCGAAAATGGAACGTTCAATGCTAAACCTAAAATTAAGCGATAGAGTGAGTGTAAAAGATATCAGGAACAAAACACGGACTGAGGACGTGATGACTAGATGCAAAAAGCTAAAATGGAATTGGGCAGGCCACGTAGGCAGGATGTCGAATGAAAGATGGGCCAAATGGTTAACAAAGTGGATACCGAGCGGATTAGACAGGAAGAGAGGTCGTCCTACGACTAGGTGGTCAGATGAAATTGAACAGAAGGCAGGAAAACAATGGTGGCAGAAAACAACAAACAAGAAGAATTGGAAAGAGGAGGGGGAGGCCTTTGCCCAACAATGGGATCATATAGGCTTATAATAATAATAATTCAATCTTAACTAATTATTTAACACTATAATTATAAACTGTTAACGAACTTAAATGCTAGATATTCAAGTAGATTATATAAGGACTATTTATTTATTATTAGAACATTTATTAAACATTTATTTATTTACTAATATTACTAATTACACAAAGCACATTTCAATTCACCGGTTAAACACTAATTGATTTTCTTCTATGCACGACGGTCGATGTATATCCCCATATAAGCATTCTACAAAATGTTGTAACGTGCTCGTGTATTACCTCGTCGATGTGTCGTATATCTCGAACATCGTAGATGAACCGGGAGTCTTCGAGTATTGTAGCTCGTCTAGCCGCCAGCCAATGTGTCATATATATCTCGAATCTTCTAGTATGTTCTTCGCAGCATATAGGGAGTTTCCCCATTCGTTACAATATTATTCACAACTTGTCTCAAATAATCAATACAGGGAAAGAGATTAGCTTCAGTAAGAAATTTCTGTTAGGTACCATACCTGGGCAAGCCATTCAATAAGAAACTGTACTTTATTCTATTCAATTATATTCAAAAAAAGGTTTTAATCCGGAATTTCCTACCTTATTTATTAACAGGTACTAATATTTTTAAATAGCAGTCTTCCTAAAGACCTAAACAGAATGTTTTTATTTAAAAATTCATATTGAAGTTCTGTTGAATTCCAAGAATTTTGAGTTCTTTCAGTAAAGAGCAATTATCGGGAATTTATATTTTGATTTAAAAAAAGGTCCAACATAAAGAAATTGTTCGAAAAAAATTTCAATTTGCTACAAGTCAATATACATCATAGATAAATTTACATTAAACACGTTAAATTAACGCTACAACCAGCCACGTGTTTGGGATTCGAGCCGTTCGGTACTCAAGGGTGGTAAAATGGCTAGCTTTACGCACCGACCGCCTATTATTACCCCAGGAAATGATTTCCCAGATACTCATTTTCAAGTCGACCTGGAAGTCTTAAGGTGCAATTCCACTGAGGCAACATTTAGGCAAATTATTAGGGGTAGTCCATACTTTTTTCCACACTGTATATATTTTTTTGATACGTCTATCAAAATTCTCTTCTCTAGATTTTACAGTATTTCCATTTCTAATATTCGCAAAATATTGTCATTGAATAATTTCCAAAACAATATTCATAGGTGAAATAAATAAAGATTATTAAAAGTTTCACAGTTTTATTAAAATATACCTGACAATATTGTTTCGACAGCTATGCTGTCATTATCAAAGGTAATATAATTATAAACAAACACGTCGCTAAGGTAGATACAAAATAGGTAACTAGATAAAATAATAATAATAATAAAAATTAATAATAAAAATCATAATTAAACATCTAATACTTCCAGTAACGGAGAATTACTGAGCTCAAGTTGTTCATTCATTAAAGGTACCCTGAGTTTGTGTTTGTATATCTCAAAGGCTTCTAAAATGTCTAATTTGCGTTTGTTATTACAAAAATGTAGGAATTTAATATTATTTTGAGGAGTCATTGTGTGATTTTGTTCTAAAAGGTGTTTGGCGTAATTCGATTTTTCAGGATGTTTATTTTTGTAATGACGTACGTGTTCTTTATATCTTATGTCAAAATTTCGAAGTGTTTGTCCAATATATACCGAACTACAAAAAGAACAATTTAAACGGTAAATGCCCGATTTCATGATATCATGTGTTCTGTCTTTAGCATTAAATAAAAATGAAAAAGTGTTAGTGTTGGTTTTAAATGTTATTTTATAATTGTTGGTTTTTCTTAGTATATGTGCAATTTTTTCTGATATTTTGCCAAAATATGGTATAGATATGTAATTTGTGTCTTCTGTTTGATTGTCAATGGGATATATTCTTTTGATAGCTAACCTATAATCTTTTTGTTTAATTAAAGTGTCAATCATGTTCGGATTATAATGATTTGCATGTGCTAGTTGTTTAATGGTTGATATCTCTTTGCTAAAATCTGATTTTGTTAGTGGAATAGTTAAAGCTCTGTGTACTAATGATCTGTATGCTGCTATTTTATGTGTATTGTGGTGACAAGATTCATTTGGTATTGTTATATCTGTTTGTGTTGGTTTTCTGTATATGGAAAATTCAAAAAGATTGTCTGCGTTAATCTTGATATTTAAGTCTAGAAAGTTTATAGCCCTGTTTTGTTCTGTTTCTAGTGTAAATTTTATATTAGGATGGATATTGTTTATAAGAATTAAAAATTCATTGATAACCTCAAAAGAACTGTCAAAACAAGCTAAAATGTCATCAACATAACGAAACCAGAAGATAATGTGTTTAGAGAGGTTTAATTCAAATATTCGATCTTCAAACTTGTCCATAAATATGTTAGCTAATAGAGGACTTAGAGAATTACCCATAGGTAAACCATCCTTTTGTAAATAAATTATGTTATTAAAAGTGAAATAATTTTGACTTATACAAAGGTCAAATAATTGAATTAACTCTAACCTTTTAACTAATTCTATATTACTATTGATCAAGAAACTATCTAATAGAGGAATACATTCTTGTGGGGGTATTCTGGAGAACATGTTGCAAATATCAAAACTAACAAGTTTTGAATGTGGTGGAAGATGTATGTTTTGCAGCTTATCTACTAATTCTAATGAATTTCTAACAGAGTATTTCGATTTGTAACCTATCGTGTTAATAATCTGGTTCAGTTTTTTGGATAAAATGTGATTAGGTGCATTGATGTATGATACAACTGGTCTTATTGGCATATTCTGTTTGTGGGTCTTCACTAATCCATACAGTTTAGGAATTTGTGGGTTTTTATTAATGATTTGTTGCTTTTCTAATTCTGAAAAGCAGATATTGCAGTTTTCTAAACCTTGTTTTATTTCTTTTTGGAATTTTGTGGTTGGGTTTTTGTTTAACGTTTCAAAATTTTCTTTATTAATAAATTCATTAACTTTTTGTATGTAAATATCTTTAGAAAGAATTACCAAAGTGCTACCCTTATCTGCTTTAACAGAAATTAGATTGTTCTCTGTGATTTTCTGTTTTATAGATTGAATTATTAACACGATAGGTTACAAATCGAAATACTCTGTTAGAAATTCATTAGAATTAGTAGATAAGCTGCAAAACATACATCTTCCACCACATTCAAAACTTGTTAGTTTTGATATTTGCAACATGTTCTCCAGAATACCCCCACAAGAATGTATTCCTCTATTAGATAGTTTCTTGATCAATAGTAATATAGAATTAGTTAAAAGGTTAGAGTTAATTCAATTATTTGACCTTTGTATAAGTCAAAATTATTTCACTTTTAATAACATAATTTATTTACAAAAGGATGGTTTACCTATGGGTAATTCTCTAAGTCCTCTATTAGCTAACATATTTATGGACAAGTTTGAAGATCGAATATTTGAATTAAACCTCTCTAAACACATTATCTTCTGGTTTCGTTATGTTGATGACATTTTAGCTTGTTTTGACAGTTCTTTTGAGGTTATCAATGAATTTTTAATTCTTATAAACAATATCCATCCTAATATAAAATTTACACTAGAAACAGAACAAAACAGGGCTATAAACTTTCTAGACTTAAATATCAAGATTAACGCAGACAATCTTTTTGAATTTTCCATATACAGAAAACCAACACAAACAGATATAACAATACCAAATGAATCTTGTCACCACAATACACATAAAATAGCAGCATACAGATCATTAGTACACAGAGCTTTAACTATTCCACTAACAAAATCAGATTTTAGCAAAGAGATATCAACCATTAAACAACTAGCACATGCAAATCATTATAATCCGAACATGATTGACACTTTAATTAAACAAAAAGATTATAGGTTAGCTATCAAAAGAATATATCCCATTGACAATCAAACAGAAGACACAAATTACATATCTATACCATATTTTGGCAAAATATCAGAAAAAATTGCACATATACTAAGAAAAACCAACAATTATAAAATAACATTTAAAACCAACACTAACACTTTTTCATTTTTATTTAATGCTAAAGACAGAACACATGATATCATGAAATCGGGCATTTACCGTTTAAATTGTTCTTTTTGTAGTTCGGTATATATTGGACAAACACTTCGAAATTTTGACATAAGATATAAAGAACACGTACGTCATTACAAAAATAAACATCCTGAAAAATCGAATTACGCCAAACACCTTTTAGAACAAAATCACACAATGACTCCTCAAAATAATATTAAATTCCTACATTTTTGTAATAACAAACGCAAATTAGACATTTTAGAAGCCTTTGAGATATACAAACACAAACTCAGGGTACCTTTAATGAATGAACAACTTGAGCTCAGTAATTCTCCGTTACTGGAAGTATTAGATGTTTAATTATGATTTTTATTATTAATTTTTATTATTATTATTATTTTATCTAGTTACCTATTTTGTATCTACCTTAGCGACGTGTTTGTTTATAATTATATTACCTTTGATAATGACAGCATAGCTGTCGAAACAATATTGTCAGGTATATTTTAATAAAACTGTGAAACTTTTAATAATCTTTATTTATTTCATGATTATGGAGTTCCACAAAATAAGGCTGGAAACAATAAACAATATTCATAGGGTTTGAGCACAACTTAAGACAACCAACTACTCAGAAGCGAAGCACTTTATAGCATAGCTCCCAATAACACAGATAAAAAAAATCATTATTAAAATGATGAATGAGGTTTGCTATATTTTTTATTTGTATTAATATTTTAATAAATTAATAAATTTATACTTACATTATTTTCCAAAGGAGCAGTTGTAAAATGTTTATCTAGATGATGTGCACCTTGTAACAATTGTTCAAAGCCATCATAACCAATAGATAAACAAATACTTAAACCAATAGCAGACCATAATGAGTAGCGACCTCCTACCCAATCCCAAAAGCCAAACATATTGGCAGAATCAATTCCAAATTCTGTAACTTTTGGTGCGTTAGTACTGAGAGCTACAAAATGTTTTGCAACAGCTGATGACTGAAAAATAAAAAACAGTTGAATTCCGTACTTAATATATTTTTTATAAGATAGTTTACATCTTTTGCATGTTGTAGAAGCCATTCCTTAGCAGAGGTTGCATTTGTAATAGTTTCTTGTGTTGTAAATGTCTTGGATGCAATAATAAACAGTACACTTTCTGGATTAACTTGTTTTAACACCTCGGCAAGATGTGTACCATCGATGTTGGATACAAAGTATACATTTAAACCTTTATTGTATGGTTTCAGTGCTTCAGTAACCATTAAAGGACCCAAATCTGATCCTCCAATACCAATGTTGACAACATCAGTTATGTTTCTTCCAGAGTAACTACAATGATGGTACCAAAGTTGATATTTTTGATCTTGACAACAAAATAAATTAAAACTATTATTTAACTTTTGTTTATGTATAATCAGCAAGAATCCTAATCTTTACATACACGATCAAATTAAGATTGGTGTAGTTTTCCATGGCAAACACCAGTGGTTTATAACAAGTAAATAAAGAATAATGACCAACTGCTTATCACCGTGTGGCTCAATACCATAATTAACACAAACCTTTTTTCAAATTTAATTTCCAATTAACATAAACATCTCACGTCTGTATAATAATTTGTATCTTACCCTCTCCAAACTCCACTAAGAATTGCATTTGTAAACTCCTTCATATGTTGCAACACTGCATTAACATCTGGCATGACATCTTTTCCATCAACAACAATTGGCTTGTTACTGCAATTACGCAAAGCAACATGCAACACAGACCGATCTTCTGTGAAGTTAATCTTCTGACCACTGAACATGGCATCACGAGCTTCCTCCACTTTTCGTGCACGAGCCAAATTCATAAGGAGACCCATCAATGTGGCATCTACACGGTTTTTGGAATAATCAATTAAGATGTCCCCATCATTTGGTGTTGGAATCTTCAAACTGAAATGTATAATATTGCACCATGTAATATGCTTTTTATTATTGTTTTTTCAAGTTTTATTCAATAATTTTGTGTGATAACGATATTTTTTCAGCTTTATTATAAATTTAATAAGAGTTAAGGCATTTATGAAAAATTATTTAAACCTATGTGAAAGACAAGTTAAAATATTCAAAAATCCCGTAAGTGGCCTTTTAAATGAAACTCCTCTGAGAAGTTTTATTGAAATCCTGGATGAAGAGATAATTAAACCATTTTGATGAAGTCTGACTGATATAATCCTAGCAAAAAGCAAATGCTCATCAAAAAACGGTGCAAGTACCCACACACCATCCAAGATGCATCAAAAACTTCCATTTGGTCAGGTTTTCTGTTAACGCTGCTAAGGAACCCTTCCACCATACCATGGTTTGGTGGAAAACCATGGTAAAACATACCATGGTTTACTGCTAGTCATATGTGAACATCCTGAGCAAGGGATGGGCCTAAAGGATGCTACTACAGTGCTAGTAATAGTGGATGGTTTGATGCTGCAATCTTCACAGATTGGACTGAAAGCCATATGCTGCAGAGATTGAAAAAACTAGGTAGGGAATAAACACTACTGTGTGACAATCTTTCGTACTACTACACACACTGAGATTGTGCAGTGCACACCAAATAAGTTTAAATCGTTTCCCTAAACAGCACTCATTTAATGGAATTCCTTGAAAAATTTATTTAACAAGCCCAGTGCCAATGGGTGGTGCCATTTGAAAAATCTGGTTTTTTATGATTATTTATGTAACAAGTACATAATGTAGGACATTATAGACAAGCCCAAAAAGGGCGAGTCTATAAGGTCCGATTATGTAAGAGTTGCATACAAAGCTTTATGTTCGATTCCTAAAATTAGGTAAATATAAAAAAAAATCAGTTTATAAATTTGACATCTATTCTTGACAGAGGAAAATTTGACATGTAATATACAGTTGTCATACTTTATTTTACTACTATCACTTTTTTTTACGAGTACAATAATAAGCCAGTTCACTGCCGCAAAACAATACAATAAACAGTACTTTATAATGCAATCGGACATAAACATTTTTTTATCAAATAACCGCATATATATCGAATAAACTTTTTTCTAATTTATCAGAGGTTTGGTGGGCTTTGTCAATTAAAACAATCTCTGCATCGTTTCCTGATTCTGTGTTTATTCATTCCGTAATGGCACTGCACAATTGGGGTTATACGGGACTGGCTAATTTGATGTGGTCAGTCGCGTGTATGAAGGATAACTGCTCTCTGGCACATGCCAGCTTGTTGTGTGGTGGATGGTAACTATTTGTGAAAGTCAACTGTATGTTATTATACTGTGTCGAGAGGTTCCCCTTACCACTGCCCTCCAGCAGATGATTCAGGGCTGTTTGAATATAGCCTTAATGGCCAATCAGTCTCATAATGTAAAACTTTAACTGCGGCTTGACCATTAATAATTTACTACTATCACCCTATCGGAAGATGTTATAATTTTTGGAAATGGCGTCGTACGTCAATCATATTTGACATTTGTGAACTAGACAGCTGCAGTATACAAACAGACAAACAATGGTGCGCTTACAGTCAAGCCATCCTCAATCTCAACAACGAAGAGGACGATTTTGTGTCGAAAATCATCATGAGCGACGAGGCGCATTTTCACTTAAGCGGTTACGTCAATAAGCAAAATCTTCGTTTCTGGGGCACTGAAAATCCGCGTGTGATGCACGAACAGCCATTACATCCACTCAAAGCCATTGTGTGGTGCGGCGTTCACGCGGGAGGAGTGATTGGGCCGTATTTTTTTGAGGACGTCATCGGCAATACAGTCACTGTTACTGGCGAACGCTACAGGGCCATGATAAACGACTTCTTACTGCCGGAATTGGATGAGCGGGGCTTGGTGAACATGTGGTTTCAACAAGACGGTGCAACCGCACACACAGCACGGGCCACAATGGATATTGTGAGGGAAGCGTTTCCTGGTCGCGTAATCTCCCGTTTTGGCGATTTGGCATGGACAGCAACATCGCCCGATTTGACCGTCCCAGACTTTTCTTTGGGGCTACTTGAAGTCGCGGGTTTATGCTAACAAGCCTCAGACAATCGCAGCCCTTAAGGAGAATATTCGACAAAGCGAACAGTTATCACCGGAAATCTTGCGGAAAGTCATGGAAAATGCGATAAAACGGGCACAAATGTGTATCAACACTGGCGGCAGCCACTTGACAGATATCATCTTATCCACTTAATAGAAAAAAATTGTAAAGGTCCAAATAAAGATTTCTATCACTCAAAATCATTTTTTTTTATTTAGTAAAAAAGTTATTAAAAAACAAAATTGGATGATTAATTTTGCGCCACCTTGTACATTATACTATACACATACGTTTTCTTTTTTTTTTCTGAGCTATTAACCACATTTTCTTCATCGTCTGGTAAATTATAATCTGTAGCTTCACTCATTTTAATGACTTTTAACAACAATAATGCACTAAATTACCTAACTTAATACAGCTTATAGCAAATTTGATTCATTTAGCACGAACGATGTTGGTGGTTAATTTTACAATTCTTATGAAGATTTCATACAAAAATGGGTTTGAGAGCAGGGCCGTGCCAAATGAAGGCGTAATTTGATTGGCAAATTTGAAAGAACAGGATCTGTATCTGACGTTCCGAGATCAGGAAGACCAAGGCTAAGTTGCAGAAGTTCTTCAGGAAAATCAAAACGTAGCCAATACTAATCCGCTAGCAATCAGTAGTGTGAATGCAATATCAAAACGATTACAAATGCCATACACCACGGTTTGACAATTTTTTCGGAAAATCCTAAAAAATGTATCCCTATAAACTGCAACTGCTATTTGAATTAAAAGATGCAGATTTTGCTCTCATTTACGATTTTTTATTACAAATATTGGCTCAGATAGAAATTGAACCCGAATGGTTATCTCGTATTTTATGAACAGATGAGGCCCATTTCTCTCTTAACAGTGAAGTTAATACTCAAAACTGTCGAATATGGTCAACAGAAAATCCACATGAAATCGTTCAGCAAGGTCTTCATGACAAAAAAGTCACCGTTTGGTGCAGTTTCACAGCTAATTTCATCATTGGTCCATACTTTTTCGAGGAAATACAGAATGGGGAGGCCATATCCGTAACTGTTACTGGTGAACAATACCTGCAAATGTTATGGGATTATGCAATTCTACAGCTGCAAAACGAGCACGAAGGAATTGAAAACATGATTTTTATGCAGGATGGAGCACCTCCGCACATTTACCGACCAGTTAAAGAATTGTTAACTGCGGTTTTTCAAGATCGTTTTATAAGTAGACATTTGGAAATTCATGGCCACCAAGATCGCCTGATCTTAACCCAGCGGATTACTGGCTGTGGGGTTATTAAAAAAAAATGGTGTTTAGAACACGTCCAACAACGCTGGAGGAATTAAAGGACAGTATCAGGGAGCAAATTCGTGCAATTCAACCAGAAATGTTGAATAGTGCTGTATACAATTTGGAGGAACGGTTGGTAATTTTACAACAACAAAATGGAGGTCATATCGAGCAATTGCGGTAACCAGTGTTTGACATCAGATATCCCATTATGTAAGCAACTAGATTCCATTTACTTTTTGTTATTAATTTGATTTGTTAAAAATATATAAAAAGTTGAAATATATCCCTTACTTTATGATAACCTCATATTATAAATTTTTATGAAGCAATAACGTAATTGAATTTAACATGCTGCAATAAATTTGACCAACAGCATGCAGTACACCAACCGTTCTACATGACAGTTCTTATCGAGTGAGTAAATAGCATTAAGGGTCTGCATCAAATTCTAATAATCGGGTCATTTTTGCTTAAATACCTTTCCTCGTGTTTGTTTTATTCGAAAAGAATGAATGAGACAAGACTTACAGCTAGACCAAGTAGTAAGTTAATATGATGGTATTAAGGCATAATGAATCCTTATTGTGGATTAAATATGTAATATAATTTTTTTTATTTACATTTAATTGTAAGGTTATAATAAGATGATTAAATTTAATTAGTCTTAGTCCAAATTACACAGTTTTTAAATTTCTGGTTTAGCATTTTACCTAAAATTTGAAAAAAGGGAAATTCAAAAAGAACAAAAATTTGAAATATTTCCAAGGACAAATGAAGGTCGTACAAGTCAATCAATTTCTGTAATATAACCTATTTCCACAGATTCTTTACCTGAAGTTATTAAATCTGGATGGATCGTTCTTAAATAATTCATTTATGTTAATAGAACTTCCATTCTTCTTGAAATATTCCTGAATTGCTTGATATGCCGGCTCCTTGGTTAGAAGTGTTCTGGGATCCATATTGCTTTCGTAACCTGCACACACCCTACTCGATCGAACACAAGACTGAAGAAAAACGAGAAAAACCACTTTGTTATACCCAGACGCGCATGTGTATTTGAGAGGAATTTTCAATAAAACCCTCATTTCAAAATATTTTTTTATTGTTTTTATTCTTTTATCTCATTTTAGATTCTGTAAACACAATTCTCATATACGAGCATTTTACTGAAATATTTTATTAAACTATAGTCTTTTTTTTTTTTCCTTATAATTCAAAGAGTTGTATATTTTCATTTTTCATTGATTCTTATGAATAAAATCTAGAAAATACTTTTATTAATATTAATAAAAGATAAAATATATGATTTTTAATTAGTAGCAATAAGATAGATGTGCTATTGTGCAGTAAAAGCCATTTTATATTCATTTTACTCTACTCAATAATATTACTATTAATATTTTAATGTTTCACTTGCATATTATTTGTTGTTTATACTTGTGATACGAACTACATAAACAACTCCATAACAACCAGGGTATTATAAGCGGGCGTTATAATTCATAACGACCGCTCAGGTTTACTTCACGTTTACTTTACAATCGGAGCCGGCATTACGTTCAATAGTAATTTGGATCATTAGATCAGAAACTATATGTTGCATGTACGAGTATGTTGCAAAACAACAAATAACGACTATTTGCACGTAGTTTGTGGGCGCGTGATCCGCGAATTCTTTTGTGCCGACTTAATTACCGACAAAAATTTCTTAGTTAAGATTAACTTATTTTTTAGATGACATTAGTGCTATTAGGATTTTTTGTTTTTATGTTGCTAACAACAACAAAACACATTTGAATTTAAATTGTCATTTATCCGTTTGACTTTTGTAAATTTAGTAAAAGTTGTCTTACCATCCGACAAACACAAAAATTCCTAGTTTCATAGTTAATAAACAACGCCCTGGTAACGCCAACAATTATAAATTAAAACTAATTTTCTACTTACACTTACCTATTCTCGTGAAAAATAAAATTTTGTATGCACCACGAGCGTTTTACTAAATGATAATACCCATCGGGTGACTTCCATTCCTCGGGCCTTTTAGGGCTTCGGGCCTTTTAGGCCCTCGGGCTGGAACATCGTCGCCCTCCTGCCGTTATCATCATTCTAACGTTCTTGGTACATAAATAACAATTCTTCTACAGCTGTCAAAAAATGACATTTTTTCATTAATATCCTTATGCAAATTAAAATTAAAAAAAGCCACATTGGTTTTGTTTACTCGACAACGCACACGTAATATTTTTCGCTTTAGAGCGATTTATGCATATTTGAGCAATGTCGTTTCCGTAGCAACAACGAAGCTGTCCAAGTTGCGCTAAAATAAAAATTTCTTTGTGTTATTTTTTTATGATTTTTTTTCCTACTTTTTCGGTTATTTCAATAACGCTGTAAAAAAAACATTGTGTGCAATTTGTGCTCGAAAACACTTTGGTGGTCTCGAATAAGATTTTCATTCTTGACACCAAAGTAGCATTTCGCGCACTAAATACACAAATAACTATTTTCTACAACAGGATTAAAAAAGCTTTATTGGGACGTACCACATAGAGTTCCTGTATAATAATAATAGTTTATTTATTATTATTATATAGGAACTCTAGTACCACAAAGAGTGTCCTGTATTCTGACGGAATTTTATTAAATCTAATTATGCAGTAGGCATAGGCGCCGACTTTTCAAAACTTGAATGAGGGCTGGCCTGTTTACAGTTTTACAAATCGTACTGAACACGGTCTACATATACAGGGTGGGATTAAAGTATTGAATATTAAAAAAAACGAGTTCAACCGGATTTTTAAAAACGCTCAAACACGTCGATTTTGTTTTTTAAAAATACACATTAATATGTGCGATTCACGTTCCGACTTTCATTTGTTTCTAAGTTATGACGTCATCACAACAAAATTTAAATGACAATATAGATTTTTTATAGTGGAATCCGATAGTAATTTCTCTTCCCTTTATGATCATGCAAATAAATCACAAGGTTGCATAACAAAAATTCTGAGAAAAATCGATCTGATATTTGGATATATTGATACCATAATATCAATAATATTAAATGTTCAGATCGATTTTTCTTAGAATTTTTGTTATGCAACCTTTGATTTATTTGATGATCATAAAGGGAAAAGAAATCACTATCGGATTCCACTATAAAAAATCTATATTGTCATTTAAATTTTTTTGTGATGACGTCATAACTTAGAAACAAATTAAAGTCGGAAAGTGAATCGCACATATTAATGTGTATTTTTAAAAAACAAAATCGACGTGTTTCAGCGTTTTTAAAAAAACCGGTTGAGTTCACTTTTTTTTAATATTCCATACTTTAATCCCACACTGTATAAGTATTTCCAAAGGATTTATTATACTTCTACATACAATAACAATACAACGTAAAAATAAAAAAAATACTTAAATGAAATTTAGAGATTAAGCTGTACTTTTAAACAATCGTCTGTAAGATCTCCCCAAGTAAATAAAATTTTGTTTATTAGTTCAAATGGTACTCATACCCCGAAAATTAAAAAAACATTTAGTACCTTTTTTAAAGAAAATCATTTAAATTAGTACAACTTAAAATAAGTGCGGTGCGCTTAAGAGACGTCAATATTCCATAGTTCAGTTAACCGGAGAGGGGTGATAATAATCGTGGTGATAATAAGTCGCCAGGTTCGATTCTAGCTATATATGAATTTGCACATAATTTTAATAAACTGCATTTCAAAATTGTAATTCCGGCCGACAGTATTGCACACGATTAATAATATTAATTGCTACAACCCATTACCTGGCTAATCAGTAACCAGGTCCCATAAGCTAAAGCTTGTGCGGGAGTGTGAGGACGATTAATATTATTACGCAGACCCATCGTGCGGCTGCAGCCGACCTACAGATGGTATAGCCCAAATCCCACATTTGTGTTACAGATAAGAAAAAACTGCAGAAAACCTTTTGCCGATCCCGAGGTCGAATCCGGGCCGCTCAGGTAAGAGTCTAGCATCCTAGACACTACACTATCGAGGCTATTTACCTTTAACTAAAAAACAGGTTAAGTAGTGCTGTAAGTAAATAGGTACTAGATTAACGAAAATGATTAAATCTGTGATATCTTGTTTCCAGGAAAATAAATTCAATTACTACATAACTTAAGCTTATCTTATTAAATTAGGCAGGTCAGTAAAATGGGGAAAATTGTAATAAGCAGTAAAACAAAACATTATTGCAAAACTAGGTACCAATCACATGAGAAATAAACAAGAAACAAAACTATATTATGCAATTTATTAAGATTAAGCAGAAAAACATTTTCGAATAGAAAAATTGTATTTTCAATTATTTTGCAAAAAATAACTTTTTAAAAATCGGCTAGCTGGAGTAGAATCTGGGGCGGCAGTGACTTACAATTATTATCACTCCTCTCTGGCTAACTAAGCTATGGTATCATGTCGGCGCGGGAATACGCTACACTTATTTTTAGTGTGGTAGGGTGTACTAATTTAAATGATTTTTCTTTAAAAAAGAGACTAAATGTAATTTTCTTGCATATTATAAGATCCTCAAAATTGACTATTCTTGAGAAACGCCCTTTGGACTTCGGACGGCAGTATACGTATGGCATCAAAAATTTAATATAAAAAAAATCGAAATATTGCCCTTTATGCAAAAAAATACCAAAAACCATTCTTGTTGGATAAAAATATATTATACCATGTTAATGAGGGCTAAGCTGTAAGCTCTCACTACATTATTTAATTGAGAGCTCACAGCCTTCAAGCCACCACATAGTCGGCGCTTATGGCAGTAGGGTAATTTTGTCAAATTGAAAGGTTTCAGGGTTATGTTACAACTAAAGCATTCATCTCATTGGTTGCATGTACTATCACCTACCGCATCTCGACGTGTCATTTTGTCTAATTCTGTTGCTGTACAGCGCCATCTATATTTATTGGCGGACCCCAATACTACCCAGGTAGCAAAGGCACGTGAAAATGACGTGGAAAATTGGACACTGAGTGACGTAAATGTTGTCGTAGTATGACGTAAATATGACGTGGTAATGACTTCCTAAAATCTCAGACCAATGACGTCATGTGCTAGACGCTAATTTGACGTCTTTTTAAAGTTATATTTGGTACCCCCCTGATCCCAGATTCTTAGGAATACATATGAAGTTAGAAATAGTTTTTAAAGTTATATATTGAAAAATAAACAAAAATATAACATATATCGAAAGGTTATAAATACTACTAACAAAATATTAAAAATTAAAACAAGAATTTGCTCATTAAAATTAAAGATAACATAGTTCACAGTCTAGTTTCATTGACCATTGTCTTGTTAATTCTAATAAATGGCATCCAAAGTTACAATGTTTCCTTTGAAGACTTCGACGATAAATCACTAAAATATTATGGAAAATAGGCATCGCCATAAAACTTTTCTTATAAGTCAAACCAACACATTTGCCAAAAATTTCTTTAATAGGCCATACTTTAGGTACTGATAGGTTTTTCACCACAAAAATGTTTAGTTTTTAAACTTTTAAATCTGGCTGAATGATAATTAGTCAAAGCCAAAAAACCTTTCAAATCAGAAATGGCGAAGGAAGCAACCTCCACATAAACGACAGAACAAAGGCTGGTACTGACAACCAAGATGGACTGCGCGAGCTTATTTCGTAAGTGACGAGGTGACGCCTACACCGATTAGTTGAAAGTTTGAAAGTAACACCATCATACTGCAGATCATGAATTTACTGTTGGAATTCTATCAAATAATAAAAATGTACTAAAAATAATATAGATAAATGTTTGTCTTTACCGCAATAACACAATGAGCCTTTGCAATAGCCTTACTGAAACATATACCATTACGAAGAATATAACACAAACTCAAAAAAATGATCTTCGAAATAATGCGAATGTTACTTACGACTCAAAATGCCGTATAGCAAAATTTAGTTTTTGAATTTAGAAACCGGTAGAATAATAATCTATAAATAAACCCATATAAATAAATCTATTACCTAAAAAAGACGACAATATGACCTGGATGTTGGATATGACCTGATATGATATGTATGATTTTAATGTCATTTACTGCACGTCAATATGTCGTCGACTTTTGGTCCACTGACATCTTATCACGAGTTATCACTAGATGTGAACGTCATTATGACGTTCCTTTGCTGCCTAGGTATTATTGGTCATTAAAGTAGACGTTTCTATTACTAATACAAAAATGTGCCCTTGTTAATGTTGCTATGCTACACCTTCGTTGCATGTGTTATGCGGCTTAAAAGTGAGTGCTTTTAATCCAAGAACAAAAAATAGCATGTGTTATACAGCTAAGGTTATACGGATTAAAAGTAACTTTGTTTGAATCGCATTTTTTGCAGTTGCTTGGCTACGGTGCACTGCACCTCGCAAATGCAAACATAAATGCTCGTCAAACAAAATGTCACTTTTAATCCTAATAACACAATTCATATACTATTTTGTATGACCTCTATAATATATAAAGCTCTATTTTTTACTCTCTTTTAGTCCTAGGTAGAGTTCCGAAATATGAACTGAGCTCTGTGTTATTTAGAGTTAAATCACGCATGTCAAATTTTCCTAGTGACAATTAATACTTTATTAAAAGCTGTGGTAAAATTGATATATGTACTATCATAGTAGTTTTAACAATTCTGTACAAACAGTAAATAAATGATAATGAGCACATTAAAAATTTTTACATGCATAAAAATAAACATGACATCATAACCTAGAATTTATAACTGACAGCTGCTGAATGTTGTCACTAAAGTAAAAAGATATAAAAAAAGTATATCCGTTTCAGACAGCTTAGTTTTGGCCTAGAAAGAGATAGATTTTGACATCCGTGTCCTAAGGGGTCTATTCTCAGGTATCTCAATAAATATCAACAGTTTATTTTGAGTAAATTTACATTATAACTGAATACTATAATAGTTTACTTACTGTAATTATTCTAGTCCGCGTTGATAATTATGATAACGTTTGATTTTTATAACACAATTACTGTTACCAGTAATATTCATCCCTAAATTGTCGTTGCTTTTGTTTACTGTTTTCGAAATTCTTGTTTTTTCATTATTTTCTATAGAGACACTAGAAGTAGAAGATTCTTCAGGAGGTACCTCGCCTAGGATTTTCTCTGCAACGTTGATTTTGTTATTTACACAATCATCAATGTATCCCTCTACCACTGTAGATGAGCGTTAACCCCCATGTCTTTTTAATCCTTCCATGTTGACTCCTGCATTTTTTATAATAATAATAATAATCGTTTATTACCCAACAGGTTTCCCCAATAATAGAGTAATATACAAAAAAAACTTAAAAAATACATAGTTAAAAAAAACGAAATTTAGAAATTTAGAAACGTGGTGTATGCATGAGTATGAGTGTGAGTGTTCCGTTACTGGTGTTGATTTTGAAGTATTGTTTTGAATTCTCTAAGAGTTACATTAAAAATGTCTATATTGTATTTCTCAAATTGACTACAAATTCTGATTAATGGAGAATTTTTTCTGTAATTAGTAGTAGTTATTTGGTATCTAAACGTTGGTGGGTTTCTCAATTGTACAGCCGGAACATAGAAGCTTAACTGTTCCAACAAATCAGTGTCATTAATTTGATTATGGACAATCTTATATAAAAATACTAGATGTTGTATTACCCTTCGTAGTATCTGATATTCACCTTCATATTCTTGACCCATTTGTTTGTAAAACATGTGTTTAAGGCATTTTTTTCTGTATATTCTCAATTTCAGTTTTTTGAAAGTTGTAAAAAGGATTCCAGATCAGTGAAGCATATTCTAATTTAGAGTGAATTAATGTATTGTACAGTTTGAGCACAACCTCATGGGATTTAAATTCTTTTGAAATTCTGTATATGAAACCCAGAAGTTTGTAAGATTGATTGCATAAGCTATCAATGTGACTATGAAATGTAAGTTTATGATCCACTATTATTCCTAAATCTCTAGTCTGATATTTTCTTGCTAATATTTTTCCATTTACTTTATAATTAAATTTAATACATTCTTGTTCAGTTTTTTTTGAAATAGATAGTGTTACACATTTATTTATATTGAAGTAAAGTTTATTAGTTAGAGACCAGTTGTAGATGGAATTTAGGTCAGATTGTAGTTTGTTGCAATCATTCTCACGTTGAATCTTTGTGAAGATTTTGATATCGTCAGCAAACATCAGGAACTTAGAATGTTTTATTGATTCCTCAATATCATTAATAAATATTAAAAACATTAAAGGTCCTAAATTCGACCCTTGAGGTACACCAGAAGTGGGGATAAATTCTATTGACCGAAAACCATGACATTCAACGTACTGTGTTCTATTTGCTAGATAAGATAACATCAACTGTAGCAATACATGTGAGAAGCCCATCGTATGCATTTTTTCTAGCAAGAGCATGTGATCCACCTTGTCAAATGCTTTCGAAAAGTCAGTATATATTACGTCCACTTGGTACCGGTTTTCAAGGTTGTCGTAGGCATATTGCGTGAAATTACATAGGTTTGTGACAGTTGATCTTCCTTGATAAAAGCCCATGCTGATGTGTGCTTATCAGATTTTTAATTTGAAAATAAATTTTATGAAATATGATACTTTCAAAAATTTTAGAAAAGATATTTAATATTGCAATAGGCCTGTAATTCTGAATAGATGTTTTCTGGCCGTTTTTATAAACAGGACAAATTTTTGAAATTTTCCACAACGAAGGAAAAATACCTTGCTGCAAAGAGGTATTAAATATTAAAGCAAGAGGCTTTACTAAAAACTCTTCAGAACCTTATATTATATATACGGGAACTTCATCTGGACCTACAGATTTTTTGTTTTTTAATTTTCTAATAGCATTTAAAATTTCTGTTTCTGATATGTTTGTTAACTCAATATTAAGACAATTACTAATTTTGCAAGTTATGTTACTTAAAGAGCAAGTATCTGACTTTTCGTATACACTCATGAAGTGTTTAGCAAAAGCTTCCGAAATTTGTTCACCAGTTGTAAATGAAGTTTCATCGGAATACATTAAAGAAGGAATTGTTGCCCGACCCATTTTATTTTGTAAATAGTTCCAAAGATGTTGATCATCTGCTATTAAATTTGTCTCTATATTTGTAATATAATTTTGATAAGCATTTTTTATCATTTTCTTAACTTCAACTCGTGCCCGTTTATATGACGATAGATATTTTTCTAATTTAGATTTTTTGTATAAGGATCTATATTTTTCTTTTTCTTTAATCAATTTAATTATATCTTTATTATACCATATGGGATGAGATTGTTTGCGATTATTTGTTTTAGGTATAGTTTGATCAAGCATGTTATACAGCGTATTGTAAAATTTCTGTGTTATTTCATTTACATCATTACTATTTATGTGGTATCCCCAATCACAATCGCGAATTAGTAGATATAATTGATGAAAATCGGCTTTTTTTAAATTGTAACGGCGATTATTTATGAACTTGCAGTTTCTTTTATCATTTGCTAGAAACGTAGCGGAGGTGCGCCTGAAGTAATGACCCGTATACGAAGAATGATTTTCTAGGCCTAGATATCTGGCCACCACTGCTAGCACACCACCAATTTTATGTATTCCGACTGGTTGCACGGTACATTTTTCTTTAATGTAATTGATAAAAAATCTTTGGTGCGGTGTCCTGACCGGCCGAAGTGCCATGTAGGCTCTGACAAGTTCAAGTAGGTTTACATGCTCGAGATTACCTGGTACTATTATAAAAGATCGATCTACTTTGGTTTTGGTATCTTTTAGATTGACTATGAAGTGCGTTTTATAATCTTCGACACATGTTGTCAATAATGTCACTAATTCTTGACTTCTGCAAGCACCAGCCACACCAAATATGAGGATAACCTAAAACGGAATATGTTTTTAGTAGATTTTCAAAACAAAACGCAATTAAAATGTTTACCTTGTTAAATAAATGTACTCCGTTGTCTGCTCTAATCAGAAAATCATCTACCTGTTCTTTAGTCAATGTCAAGGACTTTTTGGTTTGTATCCCTCTGCTTTTCGTTTCAAATAAGGAATGACACTTGGAAATTTACTAATGTCAACACCTTCACGTAAACTTATGGTCGATCGTAGCATCGAATACTTGCTCTATAGAGAAGAACTTCTATACCGTGAAAGATCGCTGTTGATATACGCTAGGATGCTGTCTTCACAAGTTGTTATAATTTTCTTACTGGAACACCATTTGCGATATGCATTATATGTTGCTTCGTATAAATGTCTGGATTTTGATGGTAATAAGGAATCTTTAGCGGTAGCAGCGTAATTTTTTATTTCGTCAGAAATTTCTTCTTTGACAGAAATAGTTGTTTCCATTTTTGGAGTAATGGCAAACTAATAAAAAAACAATATCAACTGCTAATGGCAACAACCAAAGTAAACTACGAAATTTAATAATTTATTTTTATTATTGTATTCAATTAGGTACAAGTAAAAATTATAATAATACTTTATAATGCAATCGGACATAAAATCTTGTATGTTACGCGTAAATGAAGTAAGGCTTCATTTGACTCGTCATTTATTGGCCTCGCTCGCAAGCTCACTCGGCAACAAACAGACTCGTCAAATAAAGCCTTACTTTATGTACTTGTGACATAAATAGCTATTATTTTTGATATGTGGTTATTTTATTTCTTTTCTCTCAAATGCTAAATAATAGGTACTGCTTATCATTTAATACCCATAATACATTGACTTTTTGGTGATTTGATTTTTTCACATCTATACAGAAACATTGATCACATGAAAACATCGATTATTGAATTCAAAACTTGTCAAGCTTGTACAAAGTATAATGTTCAAACCTATCTCAGTTTAGTTCTTATTCAATCATGCTTTCATACAAAGCCATTGATTGATATTTAAATCAATATCTATACCTTAACTAAACAAGCAAGAAATGAGTCATCACAAACATGTGGGCGAAAATGTAAAATGTATCTAGAATTACTCGAAGGTCACGCTGTAATCTAAATGATAAAATAAACAATAATTGAGCTAAGAATATTCATAAGTGGAACAAACCCCTTTTTAATTAAAAATAAATGTGAATGAAGCAATGAAAATCTGTTGGGGTCTAGCGTACATTACTGAATTCTTAGCAATGTAAAATTTGCACTCTTATCTTATCTCATCTCGGGTCGTATTTCTTTATTGCGGTGTGATTACGAAGATGACTCATTTCTTGCTTGTTTGGTAGAGGTATAGTTTTAGATGCTATGATTAATTTTGTTGAATATTTATAAAACACCGTCATAAAGGAAGTTTCTAACTTTGAGAATGTCTTTTGCAAACCTGTGAATTTAATTCATACTGCGTTAATTTGCATTTCGTCATCAGAAATAATTTGAAGATACTTCGAGCACTTTAGTCGTAATCTGTTCTACCTGTTCAACAAATATCGTAAATTCTAAGGAAAAGTATGTCTTCTTGCTCCTGATGTAAATAACCATTTTAGCAGATTTCATCTTCATGTAGAAGACAAAAAGAAAATTTCTTAGACAAACATGAAAATGCTGTAGCTTCCAGACAGCATTGGGTTGGACAATTCCCCATTAAATAATAGCGTTATTGCATTGACGGAACAAATTCTGAAATAGTGCAAGTTAACACGAACATCAAGCATATAAAAATGAATTACACAAATCAAACGTCAGTAAGGAATAATGTGCTGGTTGGGTTGTTTTGGTGATATATGTAAAAAATCTAAATTAAATCAGTGTAAACATTTAAGGTACAGGTGGATGAAGTTATGAAATGACCCTGTGATGGTAATAATAAAAAGTCAGAAGATATATAACTTTATTTGATAACTATATAAAAATTAACTATAACATACTATTGTTCTATTAACTATTTTTTTATTACCACTTTAACTTAAATGTAATCTGTAGTGCAATCACAAAGACACTTAAAAAATACAAAGGGTACACATAAGGTTGCAGAAGCCCATTGAAAATTATTGCATAACAATCATTACATTGTTACATAGGTAGGAGTAGTCATTACTCCACAATTGTTATCTTTAGCTGACATCAACACATAACCATCATTACCCCAATAATTTGACCAACTATTCTTTATCAACCAATAATCTTTTCCATTTATTGATCCATAACCAACTGCTAAAACTGCATGGTCAAGTTCATCTACTTTATTACCACTGAAAAAAAAAATACAATTATAATATCAACAGCAGTTATAAAACTATAAAGTGATACTACCATTTAGGTTCATAGTAAACACCATTTGAGTAGAAACTGAATGTACGATGACTAGCATCAATTGCAACACTGATAGGTCCATGTTTTACAATCGCTAATCTTAAAGCAGCTTCATCATCAGAAGTAACATTAACGTAGCCAGTTATTTTGGCTGTTAATGTAACATTATTCACGTGACAATAACCATCCTTGAAATAAATAGATTGTTGCACAATGATTCTTAGAAAGTGTTTATTTGAATTTTACCTGCCCTAGATAAGGACCATAATCATCTTCAGTTGGTATACCTCCATGTTTTAACATCCATTGGTAAGCTCGGAAATCTTCACCACCATCACAGCCATTATTACCAAAGCTAATTAAATAAGGCAATGTTGTATTTTTCAATTTTTTTCTTTATGTAGACTTACCCCCATGAACAATCAACTAGAGCTTGTTGTGAAAGTCGTACAAGCTGATGTCCATTATTTAAGAAAAATGCACCTTCAATAGCACCAACAGTTCCAAATGACCAGCAAGATCCACACACTGATTGATCTATAAACATAATAACCATGTGTTATGATTAACTGTGGCTTCTCAAAAGATGTGTACTCTATATATACACACACCTTTAACTGGAGTCACAGCACCAAAGATCCTCCAATCAAATTCACCTGGTAAAGTATCTTTTTTAATATTACTGTAGGGGAAAGGTGATCCTCCATTATATACACCAGAATATCTTCTGCCTCGCAATGCTTTCATTTCTAACTCAGTTCTGTCAGCTAAATGATTTACACCTAAATTATAACCTAAAGAAAAAATATATATTGATCACATAAGTTTTTCTTTTTTTTCTAAATTAAATTTTACCTTTGTGTTGTCTGTTTACAGAATGAATAAACCTAACATTTTGTCTGAAAACTTCTTTACGTTTCTCATGTTCCAACACATTGGCATATTCTTTGCTGTGCTTGGTTTTGAATTTGTCAAATTCAAGATCTACATGGGAGGTTGTAGCTGGATGTATAAACTCTCTCATAGGATTGAATGTGTATATATGTTTATCACCAGGTCCAGGGAAAGCATTGCATGGCAGATCTAAAACAAACCCATACTTCCCATAACTGAGATTTTGGAAAATCTATAACTTACTATCTTCAATTTTAAAGACTTCAGGATCAATTTCATCAGTGCTGTAGGAATCATAAAATAGATAATAGTGATCATAATGACTACCTAAAAGCGAATTGAAACCTTTCATTTCATATCTGCAAAACATATAATATGTATAAGTATATATTGATGAAAAGATTTATATGGTATATGCTTACTTAACAGGCACAGCATATTTAATACCAGCAGTATTAGGATCATCTTTGTATCTTAACCACATAGTATATTTGTTGACTTTTTGTCCTATGGTTTGAATTAATTGCCATTTTTCTGTATCTACCCCATCGATCATTTCAGCGCCTGGACAAAATTACAATTTTTAAATAATAAAATATATGACAGAATTTGTAAGTTTTTTTATTCACCAACACATTCAAAACCAACCAGAGATGGTAAAACAGATTGTGGCTCAATGTTTGCAGCACTACTACCATTAACTTGTAAACATGTTTTTGCATTTAATTCTTCCTCTGTTGTAACAGGAGCTACCTTCAAACTAGTTCCATATTGTCCACTGCTTCCCAGTTGGTATGTTTTTACCATACCACCATAATAATCGATACGTGATACTTTAGATGGACTAGCATACCTATAATAAGTCAAATGCTTTTCTTTAGTGATACTCATTATTATGAATCATAATTGAATAATTAATAGCAACATTACAAACGCATTAATATTCAATGGATCATAGACTTTAATGGATATCATAGAATTTGATGTTAAACTTTGTAAGTTAAAAGTAGAACGTATGCAAAGAAGTGTAGCCGGCAGTACGGCAGAGTGGTTATAGTGGATTATATCGCTTAATAGAGTTAAGTTGAGTTTGCTCCGGAAAGTACTCGGATGGGTAAACCACGAGCGCAGTATACTCAATACGTCAATGAAAAAGAAATTAGAAACAAAAAGCATTTTAAAACAAAATAATTCGTCTACTTAAGAAATTGTTGCAAAATAATTCGTCTATAATAATTTAAAGCATGACCACATCGAGTTACCATTTTAAAAACAATAAACAAAAAATAGTTCAAACAAAAGATAGTATTCTTAAGCAAATCTTGTCAGTCCATCTGATTTTACTTACAAAAATAGAATACTATAAGGTGTAAGATGGTAGAGATGGTTGATAATTAGTTATAATTAAAACCAATTTGTTGTGACTGTTTTCTGCAATAGGCAAAGGAAAAACCGCTATTAACCAAGTGTCAAAAGAAAAAGCGACTAGATTTTGCAAAACAACATAGAGACTGGACAAGCAAGAGTGACAAATCGTTATCTGGACTGACGAGTCCAGATTTGAAGTAAACGTAAATGATGTTAGAAAAAAAGTTATCCGTACTTCACAAGAAGCTTTCAATGCTGACTGTTTAAAACGTACTGTTAAATTTCCTTCTTCACTTATGATATGGGGCTGTATGTCGGCTTGTGGTGTTGGTCATTTGAAAATTATATATGGAACTATAGACGCTTTTAAATATCAATCTCTATTAGAGGAGTGCTTGTTGCCATCCATTCCCTTATTACAGACTCCGGATACAAAATACATATTTCAACAACATATATGTCACACGGCAAGGTCCACCAAACATTGGTTTGAAAACCAGAACATTCCTGTAATGAATTGGCCAGCGAATAGTCCTGATTTGTCACCCATTGAAACTTTGTGGTAGAAAATGAAGAAGAAATTAAGACAATAACCAGCAAAAACGAAAGGAGAACTTCGACAAAGAATTTTTGAAGTGTGGAACGGAGTATCGGCAGAAGAATGCAGACAATTAATAGATACAATGCCAAAAAGAATAAAAGTGGCAATACACAATAAGGGTGAAACAACAAAATGGTAGAAAACACAATTTAAGCCATAGTTGTTATTTAGACGAATTATTTTGCAACATTTTTTAAGTAGACGAATTATTTTGCGCTAAAATACTTTTTCTTTCTATATTGTTTTATTGACGTTCTAGTAGTGTTCTTTTTTTTTTTGTTCAAAAAGTAAGAATAAATTAATTAGTTTTCACAAATATATCACATTATTATAAAACTTGCCAATTAAGAATTTTATTTTCAACTGTGGTTTTACTTCGATCAAGCAGGCTGCACCAGACGAAATATTTTGCATCGGGGCACGTACCTACATTTCCAATACTATATTATCTTCTGCATGAGGGTGTTAGACATAATGTAAAATATATTTCGAAGAAACAAATTATGACAATGTAAAAGAAAGGATTATAAATTATAAATACAAATAAAGGTATATATTAGGTTGGTTCTTATTTGGGTCATACTGGAACTTCGGTCTTGCCAGGTGCCCATTTGATTCCAAAAAGAAACTGAAGATTTTAAGACTAATACGAACTTCCTATGTCTATTCTAATCATTCGCGGTAACGAGGAGAAATTTTCCATTTAAAATACATGCTTTTCTCAATTCTTATATATACAGATTATGGTCTAAACTGGTCTAAACATACAAAAATTAATGAGTGCAACAAGAAAAACATAAACAATATGGGTAGCACAACAAAGATAGAATGCAATCATGGCTAGGTAAATTTTTAAACTAAAAATCTCTCTCCAATAACAAGCAAGCAAGCAAAAAGTTCTGTCACAAATATTTTATCTGTCTTTAAAAGCATAAAGTGAGGTTAAATAACTGATCATTTTAATTCCTGTATTCAAAGTGCGCAGTTTAATAACGATATGCTGTTAATAATTAATAATAATTTTGAATTATCACCATAAATCCATTTAACAATTTAAATCTTTTCTTCC
Organism: Agrypnus murinus; assembly: GCA_929113105.1. Taxonomy (NCBI): domain Eukaryota; kingdom Metazoa; phylum Arthropoda; class Insecta; order Coleoptera; family Elateridae; genus Agrypnus; species Agrypnus murinus. Next base: position 23,832,993 of record OV816026.1, read on the forward strand.
CTTTGAACTTGAACAACATTTTGAACTTTCTAATATCCTATTGACAAATTGTAATAAAATTTATTTAGTAACGTACTATTATATTGACATAATTATTTTAACCCCACTTTATGCTTTTAATGACAGATAAAATATTCGTGACATAATGTTTGTTTGCTTGCTTGTTATTAAGAAATTTATCTAGCCATGATTGCACGCTATCTTTGTTCTGCTACCCATATTGTTTATGTCTTCCTTGTTCCACCCATTAATTTTGTATGTTTGGATTGGTTTTCGAATAATCTGTATTATTGGACCACTGGGACAAATTGTTGAGAAAGAAATTTGAAAATTGATTTTTTTTTTAATTAACAGTGTTCGATGCTACTCTTAGGTAAAAAAAAACTATATGGGGCATTTGATTTTTTCCGATTTACAAATAAATTCAAAATAATGCACCATTCAATTAGTATTGAAGTGATGTAGAACAAATCTACTCGGTGATTACTATGGCATCCTTGTAACTAAATCTTATCTACCAAGACCACAATCTAAATCAGTATAAACTCTTGCTATTTAGTAGTAAGTTAAGGTAGATTTTAGAAGCAACACTCAATTTTCGTTTGCAAATTATTATCACGTAGTAGAGTTTGTTCTTATTTATACCCTGTTATCTCATCAAATTATCTAAAAATAAGAATTCTGTGTGTATCAACTGGATAGGCACCTTGCACAACTGTGCATATTTTAAATACAGGCAGGTTTTTGAATTAAACACACACTAGGTCTCTATGGGAATACCGTAGTTGCCATTGTTGTTTTAAACTCAAGCAGCTGTCTGAGTACTTAAAAAACATAAGGGTGATATAGCTCTAGCAAATAAACTTTACAATATAGAAACTTAAAAATTAAATAACAAATGAATAGGAAATTTTGTAAACAATAAACTAGATATCTTCTTAATCTTTTCTTTTATTTCATAAGGTTAACTTATTGAACTTTTGATATCTTATTCAGGTTTTTTTTACATGTGAATAACAAAGCTAGCAAAGAAATAAATTATTAGTTTAATGAAGAACATAAGATTTCTATAGTTTTTAAAGTCTAGTCAATAACATGATCATTAAAATTACAAAATACTATTGTATCATTAAACTTAACAAAATTAAGAAAAATGCAAGTACAGTCCTTAAAGTTTATCATTAAAGTTAAATTATCGCTATTCATTTTGTAAACAAGAGTCTTGTTTATCTGTATAATATTACAATAGCTTTGAACTCAATCCTATCTGTATCATAGAAATGATATTTTTTTACTATGAATTTTTAAACTTAAATTTGAAACAATAAATAACAGAAAATTCTTACCATGCATAAAAGGGCTCTTCCAATTCTGCATACGGAATATAAAGGATTCCTTTAACAGTATACACAGGATTCCATTCTGGTGATTTCACATCTTTTCCTGAACAGTCAGCAATTACTATAAGGAGCAATTTAATTTATAAATAACTACATAAATTACCTTTAATTATATGATTAATTTTACCTTCACTCCATGCAATGCTAAATAAAGCAATAATAAATATTTCTAGTAGAGCCTTCATTGTGTAGTGCTTTCGTATTGATAGCACAACTACAACTAAATGATCTGTAAACAAAACTGATAATAAATATCAAAATTTCAAAATATTCTTGAAATAATAAACTTATACAACAGCTGATAACTGGGAAATAAGGTTTACATATGAAAGCTTGATGCTACCAGCAGGGCAAAAGATCAATAACTTCTTTGTCATCAATATCTCTTTCCTTGCAAAGCAGTTTGATATTGCATGATCTATTTTTTTTATGATTCAGAAATGCGATTAGTAAGTTATAATATTAATATTAATGACTAAACAAATTGAACTGGGCTATTTAATAAATGAATTGTTAAAGAATGTGTATTTTTCACAAATAGACATTTTTTATTTAAACTTTAGAAATATTTAATATAAACATTTATATTGAATATTTAATAAACAAGAAAAAAAATAACTTAATAAAAACTTAAATCTTACGACTTAGGTGAAATTCATAGTACATGTTAATAATTATTGTAACACAGAAATTTCTACTCTTATATAATTTTGCTTAGTATTTGAAGCATTATAAGGGTTAAATATGTAATTGATCTAAAATAACCATTGGAAACGATTAAAAAAAAAAGTAAAATTCTTTCTTTCTAAATCTAAATAAAGCTTTTTAGTGATAATCTAAAATTTAGTGAGTGGTTGGGTTATTCCGGCTTAATCTAATAAAACTGTCTGTAAAAATTGCCATTGATTAAAGAAATGAATTGTTGTATTAATAAGAACTCTGATTGTAATTATAAGAGTAATTTCTAAGACTGCAGTAAAAACCAAAAAACTGTTGTTTAGAAATATTTTTAATAAGTCTTCACAGACTGCCATCATTAATAATGCTTTTAGTACAAAATATACCAAAAATTCTTTACAAGTTACAAATTGTTATTATTGGTAATCACTTTTAGAGCCTCGAGTGTGCACTCATTGAAAGCATACGGTTGTTTACATGCATGCAGATAAACTTAACTTAAAAGTGATATAGGATTTGCAAATTTTAACTTTTATTATTATAAATAAATCTTTTTCAAGTTGAAAAACAATATAAAGTAGAGGCAGTTACTATCTACCCTTTTGGATGCTTTGTTACCAAGTGGCAAGCATATTAACCAGTTGTCTTGCAGCCACTTAGACAGATACAACCCTTTGCTAATTACTAACAGAATATCCAAACCAGCCAAGTTAAAAGCAGTAATATGTTTGAACAAATTCTAATTGTAGGGTTAAGCGGGCTAAAAACTAGACAGCATAAACGGAGAGGTAAAAAAAGACCATTATAAATATACCTTGTAAGATAAGGCTAGTCGAATAACACAAATTGTAGGGTTAAGCGGGCTAAAAACTAGACAGCATAAACGGAGAGGTAAAAAAAGACCATTATAAATATACCTTGTAAGATAAGGCTAGTCGAATAACACAAAAATGGTAGATCTTGGTATTGGTAAGAACTGTATCGAAAAGAAAGTTCACATTTTTAAATAATCGCAAAAGCAAGCCATGAAATATTTTAAAAATAATATCAATACAAATTTGTTTATGTGTTTATTGACAACCGCTTCATATGAAGAAAATCCAAGTTTGTGTACAATATACAGCAATGATGCAAATTAATATAAATGAAGGAATCTTGAAAAGAGCAATTTTGGGCGAGTAGTGCAGAATAAAAGAGATTTTTGACAGTTGGCTAAAAATCACAATGTGGCCATGAAAGTGTCATAAATTGATCAAAAAGTTTGCCGAGACTAGTAATTTGAAAAACTGTCGAGATCTGGTGCTAAAAATGGACCCCCTAACCGGATTAGATAGTCAGGTGTTGAAGATTTTTAAAAGTAAATCAATGTTGTCAAGAAAACAGATAAGAAAACTGTATGACAACATCTTAACCAGGAAAAGCTAGTGTATTATGATGGACGAAAAGACTTACTGCAAATTTAATTTTAAAACATTGCCAATGCCACAGTTTTACACTACTGAGAAAAATGCATATGTAAGCAAAAAGAAGAAAGGTCTTAGTCTGGCGAGCCATATGCAAATGCAGCATGAAATCTAACCACTTATTTACTCAAGCAAATCTGAATACAGATTTATACCAAAAAGAATGTTTCCAGAAAGACTGTCCCCAATGATTAAAAAGCATACAGCGCTTACTTTATTTTGGCCGGGCCTAGCTGCATGTGATTATGCTAGCCTAAAAGATTAAAAAAAAATGAATAGGGCTGCCAAAGCAATCACAAAAAAAGTCATCCAAAACTTAATACATAACCTGAAAAACAACGTGAGAGAACCGGCATAATAATAGTTTTTTTATATTTTTGTAAATTATTAAATTTTCTAGATATTAAAGTGTTGTTTTATTATAAAATTATAATTGTACTGCATAATTATAAAAGGTATACGAGTCTGAAGGCACCAATTTTCTTTTCAATACACTCCTTAGTAAGCATAACTAAAAGCTTAGAACAATGAGCGCATTCATCAGACTTACCGGTCACACTGGTCTGGGTCACCGGTAGTTGTTTTGCTCACCACATTTTAAATACGGTTTTACCGGTAAAATTAAAGTGAGGTTACAACATTGTATTAGATATTTTTACGATCTTTTTCGAAAAAACTGTTGATATTTATAATTTAGATTTAAATTATCCTCATCTAATATTAGCTGTTCCATTATTATTAGTACAAATATCGAATTATAGGTTATGCCACTCTATATTTGACAAGTAAATTTAAATATATCAACCGGTAACCAATTTTTCATCATTCAGCTAAAATCTACTGGTGAGCAGCACCGGTTTGTCACCGGTAAGTGTGCTGGATGCGCCCAATGAAAAATGCATTCTCCTTGAAGATAAAAAATAAATGCCTATAAAATTGTATCTGTTAATAATTTGAAAATGGCATGTAAAACTTTTATTGAACTGATGTATGGTGCAGACAAAATAATATCAACACAAGTGTGCAAGGGTTCATTTATCGTCCATTTTTGTACTTGTATTTTGAACTGTTTATTTATTTACTTTTATTGGGATGTACTTTAAGTGAATGTTTTCAAATGTTAACGAATAGAGGTAAAATGAATATTAAATAAACATATCAATGGTGATCTGACAGAAGGAAGTAGGTGCCAAAATGGTACCAATTGAGCTTTTGTAGCAATGAACAGAAAATTCTGCACTCCGTTGATTCATACATAACTTGTCGCTAACAAGCTTTTAGTTAAATTACCTGCGAAAGAAAATGATTAAACACGTTTCCCTGCATAGTAAAATAAAAACGTTTTTCGAGTTTATTACCACTTACCTTTATATTTCAAATCACCGCCAATATGTGTTGCACCACTCCACTACCTACCCTTTTCATTTTTCTAAATTAATGCAGGCTACGTTATTATAACCATGATGCATCGTTTTAAAGACCAGTCAAAACGTTATTCCAAAGAATCAATATCAAAAGCTGTGGAAGAATATTTAAGAGTAATCCAAGTAGTATTGTTTTATCTTCGGACATTGTAAGTGATCTAAAGTTTTGTACTTCCGGACAAGTTACCTTAGGATCTCTGCTTATAACCTGAGAAATAGCAAATTTTACATAACAGGTAAAATATGACCATGTCTTTTTAATACCTCCATTTATGTCTACTTTTTGTCCCTCTTTTTTATTCTCATTTTATTTTTTGATAGGCTATGTAAAAAAAACCTAAGGCTACTTCATTCTAATGTCCTATAAGAGATATTAGCAGTTTTTGTAGGTCTGCTTTGATTTTTTCATTATAAGAAAATTAAAAATTGTAAAAGTGTTAATATTATATTGTTGTACTATATTATTGCTTTATTCGAATTGTATTATTTAGAGATCTCAAATACATTGGATGGTCACAGATCATTTTTAGTGAATATAAGCCACCTGTACCTCTTTCTAGGAAGCAGTTCAATGCTTTCTGGAAAGAGATAGGGTCAATATGCCAGTAATTGACCACTTAAGAGATTTTTCAGAAATATAAATTCATAACTTTGTAATATATTTTTTTTAAACAAAATAAAAAATGGTATAAAGTGCAGTTATAGTCTAAGACTCTAAATATTAATAATACACAAATTAAAAAACATTTTGTTTCATAGAAAAAAATATAAGAGTAAAAAAGTTAGAATTTTCCAGTAGTTAACCACAAACAACCCAGTGTTTGATCAAATTTTTCCCAGTAATTGACCAGTGTTATAATATAACGAATAAAACATCAGTTTTTTATTATTTTATTATATATTGTTATAGAGCCACATAGTATGTATTGCATAAAGAAAAACGAACATTCTTAAAAAATATCAAAATATATGTATATTATTTTTGATGACATTTTGCTAAAAACAAAAATGGAAAGAAAAATTACCAATAGTTGACCACTTTACGAAGCCAGTGGTTGAGCAGTAGTTTTGTGCGAACAAATACTGGAAACAGCTATTTATTTGAAATTTTATTAAGAAAAACAGGAACAAGAGTAACTTACTAATCTTGTAGGGGAACAAAAAAAAACAAAATTCCTTATTTTGCATAAAACTAGTGGTTGGTCAACTACTGGAAAACTGATAAGATTTCAAATTCTGTAATTGACCACCACATTTTTTGCAAAAAAAGTGTCAATTAGAAAAATATATATAACAAAAATTTATTAGTTCGACCTTTCTATTACTTGCACAATATGTATAATATAACGATTTTCATTAAAATCCCGGATGATTGCAGATTTCAATAGAGTTGTTTACTTGCCATGCTTACTGTAAAAGCACAAATTTAGCTGTCAAATAAACGAATACAAATTCCACATGTATTTAGACAACCGTTTGACCAAGATAATTCAGCAATGTGGCACCATATAGTAATTAGAGGTGCAATAATCGCTTGTGAAACATAAAATATTCATAAAGATGTACAGGTATCTTATTTTTTTCTTTTAAAGTGAAATTTGGTCAACTACTGGGTGATGGTCAATTACTGGCTTACTGACCCTACATGTGTACCATATTCACCCAAAATGATTTGTGAGCACCAATGTGTTTGAAGTCTCTAAATAACACAATTCGAATAAAGCTACAATTGTAACTGTTTTATTTTACAGTATTTAACTTCTTGGAAAGAGCTCTTTCGAATTACTGAAAAGAGAACTGTGATGCAACCGATCATAAGAGGATGCAATCTCCATGAAATTTTTGGAATAGCAGGGAATCACTGGTATTTTTACCAAAAAATAGCAGCAAGTTCTACCGACAACCTCAGATATGTTATAAAAATCTGAAAGTAAAATCGCAGCATGCCTCTAAATAAAAGCACATGCCACATAACATCCAACAATTGCTAGATGATTTAATCATGATGGTGTTAGACAAATTAATTTCCCTTTTGTTCCATGTAATATTAAAATAAGAAGAAACTTCAGAAATTGAAACAGAAAAAGTTTTATTCAATCTTTTATTAATTTATAAAACTAAAAAACTAATACCAATTAAGCTACTGCATGTTTCACAAAACCTTCTTCCTCAGATATTCCACGTAAGCCAGGAATTCTTGCAGGATTCTGCAACAAATTAAAAAAATTCATAATCTTCACCATTAGAAACAAACTAATGCATACCAGATTTTTAGCTCGATTTTCAAGTATTGTATAAGCAACGTGATTTATAATAATACTATAAGGTAGCGAAACACCTTGAAACCTGTAAATGGGTCCGCCTGGTATATCAGTATTAAGTTTAAAAATGTTAGCAATAGTAATTCTTCCTAAATGATTGGTATTAGTGATCATGGGGCCCCTTGATATATCGATATGGTGATCAGCTTTAAATAAAGTCACTTTTCCTTTATTATTTGCTGCTATACTTGGTATTTGTTGTGTTTTATGAGGATTATTTTTAAATATCAATTGTGCAAAATCTGCATCAACATCTAAACATTCAATAGGATAATTCTGGCGACAAAACTTTACCATTTCTGCAGAAAGAACTCTCATTTCTTTTTCTGTTGGGATCCAATCATCTAAAGATAATTGTGCATCATATATGAAACTACCCGAGCGCACTAGAAAAATTTAAAAATTACAATTATTTTTATAAATTACTTAAAATTCCTACTAACCATTAGGACTAGGAAAACTATGTAACTGAATGTTAACATTATCTTTAAAAGCATTGTTAATAACTGCACCTAATAAAAAACTGCAAGTGCGCCAATAAGCTTTATTAACAGCACTTGGTTGAGGAATATTATAATGTAATAATTGAAGATTACAAGAATCTTGTAATGGTTTATGCATATGCCATAAAGTTTCTCCATTTACTAAAGCAACTGCTGCACGGTTTGCTAGTGTGTCACCCAAGTCTATAAGAAAATAAAATTACAAAAGCTCCTGATAATCAACTATATAAAACTAACGTTTAGCACAATCATAAGGAGTTGATATATCTTTATTCATTGTTAGTATTGTTTGCTCTGGAGGACCTTCGTAATTAATTTCAATTTTTTCTATACGTCCAACTGCTTCTCGCTGACGCTTACTTTCAAGTTTAAATAATTCACTTTGTCGTTTTGCTTCTTCGGAAACATTAGCAAAAAACCCTAAAATAGTATTAAATTAACTTTAAACATAAAAATACATTAATAATAATTACGTTACTTTTGTGTAATAAAGTTTTAATGTCACATCTTGGAAAATTCGAAAATATTAGTTTTCCTAGAGGTAAACTTGAATAATTCATTGTAAAATCATAAATTATAATTCCTTTTTAGTACATAACAAAAACAATACATTCAGTGCATAAAATGTGTGGTTATGGTATAAATGCAAAGCAACTTTGCCAGAATAAGCTATTAGATAAATGGGCAAATCATTTAGACATATTCAAAAGCTTGTAATATTCAAACATGATGGAATAATAAATTTCATGCCATTTTTTCATTATATAGTAAATTACAAGTATATGAATAATAACAGTAAAAAAAGAATAACTAATTTTAATGATATATAGGCCCTAAACTGCAAGTAATCTAATAAACTTGGCAACATGTAAATATCAGTGCTAGATTATTTAATGCCATATCACCAATATTAAAATATTAATTACTAAGCATTTTATTCAATAATTTTTTAGAAAATTCTATTAAATATTAAATATATAACATCAAAAAAGACTTTACATAAAACCACAAGATTTGAAATTGGTATTTGAAAGGATTTTAAAATAATTCTCCATGCTAAAAGTTCTCAAAAGTTTCATTTAAGGGTTGCCTACACTGCGGCAGATCATCAAAACGAAACAATTTAAAGTTAGGTTATGTCGGTTTAGTTAGTTTTGTTTTGCATTGTCATTACAAATCTTGAAAAATATATTTTCGAAGTTATAACTATCAGAAGCTAGTGAAGAAACAATGGCTTTAGCAGAAATTTGTGGACTTCAAGACTTTGAAACATTTAAAAACCCAAGTCCGTTCGAAAATGATATATATAACTACACTACCAATTTTTCAAATAACATGAATTTGGCAGTACCTCCATGCTCTAATGTAAGTTCGATTTCTTAATCTTTTCTAAACGTATACTAATAATAATATACGTGTTACAGATTGCGGGGAACATGCCTAACCTCACAACCGATGATACAGGTCGTGAAATTAAAATCAAATTCGATCATGGTACCACTACGTTAGGTTTCCAATATCAAGGTGGAGTTGTGCTTGCAGTGGACTCGCGAGCTACTGGAGGAGATTTTATTGGGTCCCAGACTATGAAAAAGATAGTGGAAATCAATGATTTTTTGCTAGGTAAAATAAATTATTCATTAGTCATTCATAATGCTTAGTATTGAACCTATTGTACAGGAACATTGGCTGGTGGTGCAGCAGATTGTGTCTATTGGGATAGAGTATTAGCAAAACAGTGTCGCATGTACGAGTTAAGAAATCGTGAACGTATTTCAGTAGCGGCTGCATCGAAACTTATGGCAAATATGGTATACAATTATAAGGGTATGGGTTTATCAATGGGAATGATGATCGCAGGCTGGGATAAGAGGGTAAAGTAGATACTTACATGTATTTTGCAGTGAATAAAATTGAGATTTTAGGGCCCACAACTTTATTATGTCGACTCCGAAGGAACACGTACAGTAGGTAAAGCTTTCAGTGTTGGTTCTGGATCCATTTTTGCTTTTGGTGTTTTGGATTCGGGTTATAAATGGGATTTAAAAGATGAAGAAGCTTATGAGCTTGGCAGACGTGCCATTTATCATGCTACACATCGTGATGCTTATTCAGGTGGTATTGTTCGTGTTTATCATATGAAAAGCACTGGATGGATCCACATTGATAATAATGACTGCATGGATTTGCATTATAAGTACCAGAAGGAAAAGGAAGATGAAGAAAATAAAATTTAATAAGTTAATATATGCGATAAATGTAATTACTTTTGTATTTGTTCACCTTAAAATAATAATTCTTAATAGATAAAACAATTTATTTTATTTGTGTTTTTTAATCACCTATTTCTCATTTTTTTAATATTTAATTTAATGCACATAACAAATGCAAAATATTTAAAAAGTGCATTGTCATTGGTTGTAGAAATATGGAAGTTTCAGTTTATTAACTTGATTGGCGTTTGGTAAATTTTTTTGCAGAGGGGATTGGAGCTCTAAAAACAACATTAAAGTAGTATATTGTTACCGGATTTATGCATATCCTGAAAGTTTAGCTTTTTAGTCTGAATGGAAATGGTGGATTTTCAATTGCAAGATTTGAGGACTTAAAAACCGGCTCGCAATAGACCCTGATGTGGTGCATGAGGGAACCACTTTTAAGTAATGTGTCATATGGTAATTGGTACGGCACCTTTATAGTTATTTACATTGCAAGACCGTTACTAAGAACTTTATGTGTGAGCAGGGTACCTAACAAGCGAGCTTGTTATCCGTGCAAGCATGTAGGGTTCGTATAACAGTCGAGCATTGTACAACATTTTATGGTATACTGATTCGTAAATCTTTAATAAATAATTCTTTCATTTACTGAGGCAGTACAGCACAATACGTAAGATATATATGAATGTTTTAAATAAATATGTATATTGCTATGGTATTAATGATAAAGAGCCTGTAATAATTTTTATTTCCACTTTCTATGTAAATGACACTTCACAGGCATTTATGGTAACTAAGTAAATGAGTAGTTACAACTACAGCCCTGTAAAACTTTACGGGCTCCTAAAAGAGACCTGTAAAATTCTACAATGTTCATCAACAAAAAGCTATGGAAACATTTTGTTGCTTAACCACAACACCATGACAATGCCTAGCTATAGGTTGTGCTACCGCCTTTGATTACAAAATGTCTTTTTATAAAAAATGTACAATTCATAAAAAACGCTGGTGAAGGTGGAAATAAAACTTTGTACGGGACATGCTTTGCAATTAATCTTTACTGGGTTCACTGGTTTATGGTGGCTGGTTCTTTCGTCGATCGTCCCACAAACTTTCCAGCTCACCCGTAAAAGTTAATTTACAAAGCTTGGCATGTAAGTAACTATTACGGGCTAGCCCGTAAAAAGAATTTTTACCCCTAGAGACAGACCTCAATAAACAGATGTTTGTTATATGTCAGCATGCCATAAAATATTTTATAAAATTGTGAAGTTTATAAATGTGACAGTAGGTATTGCGACAGTTGGGCCGACCTCTTCCCTTTTTATGCAAATGACCCGCGATCTAATTAATATTCAAATGAGGCGTGGTCTAATTAAATGCGCGAATTAAATTAATTGATCTAATTAAATGCGCGAATTAAATTAATTGATCTAATTTAATTAAATTAAATTAATTCAAGGTATCATTTGCATATCTCATCTCTCATTTGCATATCTCATTTGTCATCTCATCTCTCTCCTCTCTCATTTGTCATCTCTCATCTCTCATTTACATGTATCATCTCTCACATGCATACGCGAATTAATTTAATTCACGGTATCATTTACATATCTCATTTTTCATCTCACCTTTCTCCTCTCTCATTTGTCATCTCTCATTTCTCATTAGTCATCTCTCATTTACATGTATCATCTCTCACATGCATACGCGAATTAATTTAATTCACGGTATCATTTGCATATCTCATCTCTCATTTGCCTAGCTCATTTTTTTTATATGCATGCGCGAATTAATTTAATTCACGGTATCATTTGCATATCTCATCTCTCTCTCATAAATTTATTTTAAAATAAATCTTATGCTTTTCAACTGCTGTCATTCTTAAAGTTTTATTTAAATATAAATCTAAACGTCATAGGACTAACATTTAAATACATCCGAGTAACATAATTAACACGTAGAAACTAGAAATGTATGTTAACCCTATCGCTATACATAGTAAACGCAGTTAAATAATATTTAACAGGAATCATCAGGATTTTACAAGATAAACATTCTTTCCCTCTTATGTAATAGGTGTTAACCCGTAAAAGCAATTATCAAGTTGAAATATTTGTAGGTGCATTAATCATCTTCGTCATTTAAAACGACATCTTTACAAGAATAATAAATTATTGTTTTAAATGACAATAACTAACCCTCTGTGTTAATCACTAGTTATTCATGAAGAAACTTCGCGGAATTTCAATACAGATGTAAAGATTAAATGCTTACACGTATATTTTAAATCCCTTTTATTTATTTAAAAATTAAAAGCTTAAAGAACACTCGTAACAAAAGGAATAGCTTCTCGAAGATAACACTCCATTGAATGACAAATTTTGAAATGTATTGTTGTTAAAAACATAAAACTTAGAAAAGGAATATTGTGTAATGCCTTTTTAAGTTCAAAAAACTTATTTGAAATCTTGTAAAATATTATAAATGTTTTAAGTAGAAACTCCCATTAGTATTATCTTACAGGAAAAGAATATTATAGTCAATCATTAACATCTTAAAACCACAACTCTTCAAAACAAATTATTGTTTTAAAAAGTAATGACAATTACTCATCCTTTGTGTTATTCTGTATGAGCTAGTCATAAAGAAACTTCAAGGAATCTCAATATAGTCACTTGTTTAGTATTTCTGCTTTCAACTGAATCATACAGATTTGATGTACGCTTCATTAACTTTTTTAACCGAGAAACATGTTTATTATTATTGTTACTTAAGATTAAGACCCGTTCTTTCTATAATAACTAACAGCTTTCAAAAAGAGTCGTTCTTTTAAAAATAATGTTCATGACGTACTAATTACGCAAACGCCTAAAACTAGTATAAAAACCCCGAAATTTCTGTTTCCCAATCATTCCGAAAAGTGTTCTCGAATCATCAAGATAGTTACAGCAAGTGGATATTAAAATCAGGTATGTTTTATTTTTGCTTATATTTTAAAAAAACTATATGTAAATGATTTACGAATGTTTTAGATCGACTTCCATTTAGATCATCTACAATTTCGTATCTTTAAGAAATATATTTTCCTTATTTAAAATCAATCAAGTGCCTTAATTTTTAACTATGTTATGCAAACTAATCATTCTGAACTTTTTAGATCGTCTACAGTTCCTAAGAAATATAATTTATCAATAAGAAATATTAATTTTCCTTATTTGAAATTCATCATGTAAGTGTTTTAATTTAACTATGTTATGCAAACTGATTATTTGAATTTTTAGACCGTCTACAATTTCGTATCTTTAAGAAATATTAATTTTCCTTATTTGAAATTCATCATGTAAGTGTTTTAATTTTAACTATGTTATGTAAACTAATGATTCTGAACTTTTTTAGATAGTCTACAATTCCATATCAATAAGAAATATTATATCCTCTTTAAGAAATATTAATTTTCCTTATTTGAAATTCATCATGTAAGTGTTTTAATTTTTAACTATGTTATGCAAACTAATCATTCAGAACTTTTTTTAGATAGTCTACAATTCCATATCAATAAGAAATATTATATCCTTATTTGAAATTCAACTGGTAAGCTATTTATGTTTTAACTATATTTCTACCTCTATACCTATACCTAGTACTCAGGGAGTACTTACCTAGCCGAACACAGCGGACCAGGTCTAAAATACGGTGTGTGAGACCGATCATTTTATTAGAGATAATAAAACTTTATCCATCAAAATTTATCAATGTCGTACACAGTCAGTTGCAACCCAATCAGCAAACACCGGCAATGTCATGGTCAGCAATTCACGAGACATCAACAGATGTACCATAAGAAGCTGAGGATGGTTGAAAATAGAAATAGGTTAGAAAATTATATAAACGTTTTATATGTATTACGAAATGAAATAAAATCGTATCGTGTAATGAATAAGTTATATAAGAAATTTTCACGATTGTCTATTACAATTGAATAATGTATTTAATAAACGTTTATTTAACTGCGGATGTATTGCTATTAGCTGACATTTTTGAAAACTTTAGATCCGTTTGCCTTCACCATTACGGTCTTGAGCCATGCCAATATTATACTTCCCCAAGTTTGGCATGGGACGCTATGCTTCGACGTACTCAAGTCGAACTAGAACTTTTAACAGATGTTGACATGTTACATTTCTTCAGGAAAGGAATTCGAGGGGGAGTTGGTATGTGTTGTGGTAGAAAAAGTTTTGCAAACAATCGATTTATTCCAAATTATGATCCGAAGAAACCTACATCTTTCATAATGTGCTTGGATGCTGCAAATCTATACGGTTGGGCTATGTGTCAATATCTGCCTCGAAGTAATTTTACTTGGTTATCGAATGATGAAATCGAGCAGTTTGATGTGTTTAACGTTCCCGACGAATCTCCTCAAGGCTTCGTTCTGGAAGTGGACGTTGAATAGCCGGTGCATTTACACTCGTTGCATAATGATCTTTCCTTTATGCCTGAGGCATTAAGTCCCCGCCGATTTCAAAAGCAAAACAAAAAAAAATTGATTCCAAATTTGTACGATAAGGAAAGATATGTGATTCATTATCGAAACTTAAAACAATGTCTCGATCATGGATTGATTTTGAAAAAAATTCACCGAGTTTTAAAATTTGATCAATCACCTTGGTTAAGACCGTATATTGATTTAAACACCTCTTTACGTTATAAGGCAACCAATTCATTCGAGCAGGCTTTTTTTAAATTGATGGTTAACAGTGTATTTGGAAAGACTATGGAAAACGTTGAAAATAGGATTGATATCAAACTTCTATGGCATTTTGAAAAAATCGGGAAAAAACCGGGTGCGGAAACATACATCGCTTGACCTAATTGTAAAAGTGTGACCATTTTTTCGGAAAATCTGGTAGCGATTGATATGGAAAGATTATCGATCTGTTATGATAAGCCGGTCTATGTTGGTTTTAGTATTTTGGATATGTCGAAAACGGTTATTTATAAATTTTTCTATGAATTCTTGAAACCAAAGTATGGAGATAATGTTTCTTTATTGTATACCGACACGGATTCGTTAGTGAATGAAATTCGTACTGATAATTTTTATAATGATATTAAAGCACATATTGAACTATTTGATACATCAAATTTAGCTAATGATAACCCACATGGGATTCCCGTCAACGAATCCGTTTTAGGTGCAATGAAAGATGAATATAAAGGTGTTCCCATCAAAAGCTATTTCGGAGCCAGTGCTAAAGCCTATTGTGTCAACGTCGCGGATGAGTTACATAAAAAAGCGAAAGGTGTAAGAAAAAACGATATAAAAACAGTTTTGAAAGAAAGCGACTATGAAGCGGTTGCTATTAATCAAGGAAAAAGGAATGCCCTGAAAATTATAATGAAAAATATGGTAAAACTGGCTTGGAGAACCTATTAGTGGAAAATACTGTTTGGAAGATGGGGACGAAATGTTTTCGACATGTCGGCTATTCTTTAAGGCTTTATACTGAAGTTTAGAGTTCACTAGTTCACTAGATGAAGTCCGTGCTCATTTGTTCCCGACTTGTAAAACAGACATTCAGTAAGAATGTTGATCTACGTTTTTATAAACATCATAACATTCATAACCAATTTTACTTATATTTACCGTTATTTGCCACCAACAGAAGATGCTTTTTTATACCACATTCAAAGGGCATATTATCAAACATCTATTTATAAGACTGCTGTGAACGTTAATGCTAATTTCCCCGAAATATTAGAATTTGGATGGGCTATGGATGCAGATGGAACAATAGCACCTATTACGTCTTTAGCATCTCAACCAGATTTTCTTAAAATGCAGATATTTTGAAAATGCAAATCGAGTATATGCACAAGAGCATGCAGATGTTTTTGGAAAGGTTTACAGCGTAGAATATCTTGTCTATGCGAAGGCAAATGCCATACGATCAAATAATAAGATTTATATATCACTAGTGGCCCGCGTACAAGATATTGTAATTGCAATAATTACAATCACTCATTTTCTCAGTAGTGTAAATTCGAGCATTGGCAAAGTTTTATAATCAAATTTGACAGTTTTCAAAGACAGTTTTCTTGTCTGTTTTTTTACAGCCACAGATTGTTTTTCGTTCCTTTTAGGTTTTTGAATCATTCCTATTGATGGTTCTGCTTTTTTGACATTGATTTACTTTTAAAAATCTTCAACACTTTACCTTCTAATCCTGGATTAGAGAGTGGATTATGATGGCAATTAAGGTAATTGAAAAACATAGTCGATTTGAAAAACCCGTTTGCACATCGCTGCTAGGAAAAACCAACTCTCCTACACTCATTCTAGATTGCTTATAGGAATCGGGCCCCATTAGGTAAAATATTTGTACTTGCTCTATACCGGAGTTGTTCGCACGATAAAATGACAGATTATTAAGCTGGCGGAATTATTTATCGCTCGTAGTACAGTGTAGTAACCGTAAGTAACCGCAGAAATTGCGAGACAAACAAAGCCACTTTAAATCCGAAAAATACATACTATTTTTTCTACTAGGTCTAAAAGTGCCTCTCAATTAAGGATTAGAAGTTTTGCTTAGCAATACGTACAATTTTCTGTTATAAGAAAAACGTCAACTTTAATGACAAATGGTAATGTTAAAACAAAGATCTTTAAATAAGCCCCAGCATGGCTGAATACTGGACAGTCATTTCTCACGACATTGATCCAAGTCTAGTCTTTCAAATATCGAATCTTGGTTCTCTAATTTCTACTCAAGCGTAAATTGACGTTTACTTCAGCCTTGGTAGTGTAACGCCTGGCGTGCCGGACTTTCACCCAAGCTGCCCGAGATCGACTCCCGGCGCCGGCAGATCTGTTTAAGGTTTTCTGCAGTTTTCCTGAGCTGCGAGAACACAAATGTGGGATTTGCGCTGTTCCATCTGTAAGTCGGCTGCAGCCGCACGTAGGGCCTACGTAATAATGATAATCGCCCCCTCCCTCCCGCACAAGCTTATAGCTTCTGGTGCCTGGTTTCCAGGTTATGGGTTGTAGCAATTATTATTATCATTATTACTTACCAGTACTCGGTTCTCTCATTTCACCCAAGTTTCAAGCAATTTTTATTTCTCGAGTCTTGGCTGTTTGATTATTGTCGCTTAAGGGTTAACCAACACCCTGGTATTAATTCTCGGCTCATTAAACTTTGTCCAAGTCCGAGCCAATGTTTAGAAACCTTACGATTTGCTTTCACGAAAATAACCATTAGACTTGAATGATTTTTAAGTATTATTTTCGTGAAAAGTTATCACATTTGGTCTGAACTTAACTGAAAAAATATGCTTTTTATTTCAAGAAATAAGGGGTTCCATTTAAAAAAGTCCATGACGTCCTAGACCCCATAGTAGTAAACTAAAAAATTAAAATTGACGACCATAACATCCACAAGAAGCAAATAAAATTGATGTGTCCAAGCTTTTATTCCAAACAGTGGTAATACAAAAAATATAAATTTTATTCCTTACCTTATTTACACACTGTATATGCACAAGGAAAACTCTAATAAAACCATAAAAGTGTTAAGTTCGTATGGTCGCAATATGTGTTGAGAGTCTATGCCAGTAATTATTTATACGAATTAGAAGCATTCGATTCCTTCATATTTTATGTATGACAATTTAATACCCACATAAAGACAAATCTTAATTAAACGAACTGGAAACAGTTCGTTTAGTTAAGGTGAAACAATAATGGTTGACTGCTTTGCTTGTTAGCACTAGCATTCATTAGAGGGAGATAATTGGGCACCAGTTATTTTGTTTCTCAATTGCCAGCCTTGATACTATATTAACATTCAAGATTGGTTCAAGACTCAACCTACAGTTTTATTGTGATATTGGTGTCATTTATTGGGCCAAAACATTGATTAACATCAATAATCAATATTGTTCAACACCGATCCATCCATGACTAGGTACCGCGTTTGGTACCAAATTATCATTCCGATTTTAGCGTAGAAGTGGACCATTTCGGATTTTAGTGTTGTATCAAGGTTAATAAACATTGTCTCAAGCAGGAGTTAACCCAATTGCTCGTCAAATAAACTGATACTTCTAATTCTGATAACACAATATACTAAATAATATTTTTGCTTTACGCAATGTTATCAAATAAAGACGGCTTTTCGCTAAACCTGATTTTAATGCGGAAATTCCATAATAAAAAGTATATGTTTTGTCTTTAGAGTTCACTTGCATATTATATGGTATTTTATATCACTATTTCTTAGTTTTAACTGAGTTTAGTGAATTTTATTATTTATAATACTGGCTGTTTTTGTACAGGAAAATTAGCAGATAATTAACAGATACCTATATTATAATAAATATGAAGTGAAGTGCTTAATTTAAAACATAAGTTAATAACATAAATTTATAGCCAATGGAAGATTGCTAGTTTCGGAAAAAATAAGAGCGAGTACAAGAACAAGATAGAAAAGCAACTTTCTTTGTTAATTAAATCACGAGAAATCCAATAGTACCTACATGGTAAGTGTGTGACTTCGGCAACTTAACGAATATTTCTGTAAAAAACACATTATTTCATTTGTCTATATTACACTCCTATCGTGAGTTTAGTAAAAATCAAAAAAATATCTAACTTTTTCAATCGAAATAGAAATTGGAAAAATCATATTCAAATTAAACTCTTATTTCCAAGATTAAAAGAAACTTTATAAGATTATAAGAAACTCAATATCATATTTATACAAATATTACGTTATACATAACTACTGGACGTCTAATTAAACTAAATTTCACAGATATAAGTATTTCTAATCAGACTGCTAAAGTTTTCATTTAAAATACAATTTTATGATGTAAACGAGAAGTCAATGATTATAATTAGAAAAGCCATATTCAATTAGTTAGTGCTACTCATAAAGGCGCTTTAATAATGTTGCAACGGCTTTTTAATAATAAGTCTTTAATAATAATTTATAAGAAAATCATTTCTTAAGTAAAGAAATACAAAAACGCCAATTTACTATAACTCAAAAAATAAAAAATAAGTAAACCGAGAATGCTCGCTTGTTTTCTTTTGTTATTTTGCCACTAAAATGCCCTCGGCGAGCAATTTGAACCACCTGGTTTCAACATCTGGAAACCCACAAGCGACCCTTTTTATGAAATGTACATCTATGGAATGTGGAGTCAACGCTCTGTATATATAACTGTGCATAACGCTAGTATGTTCTGACTTCCGACGACTTGGCAGCGCTGCTGGAGGTAACAGCGAACTATAAGTATCTTCTTATATATACATTTTGGAGGTCGGTTCGTATCTTCTGTATAATCTATATATGGGGGTTTCAACCCCCCGAGGGTTAAAACTCCCATTTTAAACATATTACATTTTATGTTGGTTCAGTACTAAAGGCATTACAAAAGATCTCAAGTCTCTTCTCTTTAGATCTCTCATCTTTAGATAGTAAAAAAATAAGAACTTAGGCATGTGTTTTGCAAAAATTTACTCTACTATATAGTATGACTAGATTATTATAAAGCAGGGGTTATTATAGATTATTATAAACACATGAAAAAAAAACGTTATAGGTCCTGTAAATGATTCTCCTTAGTTATCGTTTCAAGATTTCAGACGCGACTTCTGTCTTCCGTCAGAGATCAAACTCGTTCTGTAAAGTTTCATTGCCGGATTTATAACATAAATAACTATAAATCAAAAATGTTTCTTTTTATAACATTCTATTCGTAAAAAGATCCTGTACTAACATCCTATCCTATTCGTTTGTTGGCGAAGGAAATGGACATGAGCTCCAGATCTATGTCGCTACTGATCAAGGAAGACCTTAGTATGAGGACTAGACACTTGTTAACAGCTCGACATAATGAAATAAGAAGAGTTGGAATCAAGTCTCATTTGCAGAGATAGGTGAAAAATCTTCATCGCCCAATCCTGTCTCCCTGCATTTTATATTTGGATTTAGGATTGATGCATTATGATGACAATTAAAGTAATTGTCAAACAATCCACATACGTAGTTGATTTGGAAAACCCGTTTGCACATCGCAGCTAAGATGCGTGAGCTCTCCTAAAGTCATTCTAAGATTCCTTATAGGAATCGAGCCCAATTAAGTAAAGTACTTGTATTTACCCTATAGCGGAGTTGTTCACATGATAAGATTATTATTTATCTATTATTTAGGCGGAGTTATTTATCGCTCGTAAATAGCAACAAACAAAGTCACTTTAAATCCAAATAATACATACTATTTTTTTCCACTAGGGTAAAAGTACCTCCTCACTATGATTAGAAGTTTAGTCTAGCAATACCAACAATTTTTTATTAGAAGAAAAAAAATTAAAACAAAGGTCTTTGAATAAACCCCAGCGTGGCTGAATACTGGACAGTCAAATGTCGTTTTCTCGTCATTGATCCAAGTGTAGGCGAATTTTCAGATATCGAATCTTGGTTCTCTAACTCATGTTTAATATGTATTTATTTTTAAGCGTTTTGTATGTATATGTATAAAATGATGATGTACTTCAAACAATATTATTGCTTGAGTGATTGTTAAATCTAAGACGGCTGTGAAAGCTGCTGCAGCGGTGTGTTGGACGCACCGATTCTCACCCACGTTTCAAGCAATTTTCAGATTCTGAGTCTCGGTTGTTTAATTGTCACTCGAGGGTTAATCAACAACCTGATACTAATTTTCGGTTCACTAAACGTTGTACAAGTCGGAGCCAATGTTCAGAAACCGAATCAGGGTTCCTTACGACTTGCCCAAGCTTCAACCAATTTTCACCAGTTAGGTCAATGCCAGTTACCCATAGAATATACTGAAGTCAAATATCAGATACTATTTCGCTAATTTGCTTTAGCTAGTCTTAGTCAATCTCTACATATTAACTGCCGGTTACATACTTATCACCCAAAACCTTAGCCAACTTTGAATCTTAGGTTCGCTAAACTAACTCCAGTTTTAGCAATCTTCAAAATTCAAAATCTTGGTTTCTTACCCTTCGGCTAAGGTTGGGTCAATATTCATATTATATTTTGCTAGATTTCTGTAAATGTGGTTTATTGTAAAGATGGATTAGTGGTTGCTAACCTACTGAATTTTTATGAACTTAAACTTACACTGGCAAGACTAAAGTGTAAACTATATTGACTTACCGACTGTACATATATATTTGCACAAGAAGACGTACACTATGAAAGTGTTAGGTTTGTACGGTCTCAATATGTGTTGAGAGTCTAAGACATTAATCATTTATACGAATTTTCGATTTCTTCGTATTTATTTTGTTAATGAACATTTTATATCCAACACAAAAATTGACTTTGCATTCAGTTACGGCGAAACAGTAATGGTAGACTTCGTTGCTTGTTTGCACTAGCATTCATTAAAGGAAAAGAATTGTGTAATAGTTGCTTTGTTTCTCAATTACCAGCCTTGGTACTACATTAACATTCAAGATAGGTCCAAGACTAACTTTAGTTTTATTGCAATATCGGTGTCATTTATTGTCCAAAACATTGCATAACGTATAGGTTTTAGCCAATAACATCCAATATTGGGTAACTCTGATCTTTCCATGTCTGAGACCAAGCTTGGTATCAAATTATCATCCCTACTTTAGTCTAGCAGTAGGCCATTTTCGGATATTAAGGTTGTGCCAAGGTTGATAAACATTGTTTCAAACAAAAGCTTATAGTGGTATTTTGTTTTAAATGGAGAGCCGCGATTGCTAACATAATTAAGCGTCAAATAAACTGCCACTTTTAATTCTGATAACGCAATATACCTACTATTTATCTATGCTTTATACAATGTTATCAAAAAAGACTACATTAAGTTAAACCTGTCTTTAATGTGGACTTAAAGTACACGTTCCATAAAACGTTCATGTTTTGTCGTTAGTAAGAGGTAGGTACATGTATAACAGTGTAACATACGTATTCTGTATTTCGTTAGATCAAGTAATGCTGGAAAAAATGTCTTAAGCAAAAATTCTATAAAAATGTTGATTAATTTGTTGTGTTTCGATTTGTTTTAATGTTAATAAAGTTGGTAACTCTTTTTGTTAATCAAATCACGGGAAATTCAATGGTCCTACATGATACGTGCGTGACTTCGGAAACAACAAGCATTTGTTGTAAAAAACACAATATTTAATTTGTTTATATTAAACTCTTATCGAGTTTAGTAAAAATTAAAAGAGTATCTGCCTTTATTTCAATCGAAATGGAATCTGGATAAAAGCATATTCAATTTAACCGTTATTCCCGAGATTAAAAGAAACTTTATAGAATATCATATTTATACAAATACTACGTTACATAACTGATTTATGTCTAATACACCTAAATTTCAAAAATGTGCTATACTAATTATACGCAATATTGGTACTGGTTGCGTTCTTATTGACTTTTATTGACAATAACAAAAGAATTCCCTTTTTCTGGTTTTGTTATATTTTCAATTCATTATAGAAAGAAATTTCTTTCTAATATATCACCGATCTAAGTATTTCTAATCAAATTACTAAAGTTTTCGTTTAAAAAATACAACTTTATGAAGTAAACCAGAAATCAATGATTATAATTAGAAAAGCCTCATTCAACTAGTCAGTGCTACTCATAAAGCTGTAATAATGTCGAAACGGCTTTTTAATATCTTTAATAACAATTCATAAGAAATACAAAAACGACAATTTACTATAACTCAAAAAATAAAAAATAAGTAAATCGAGAATGCTCGCTTGTTTTCTTTTGTTATCTGGCCACTAAAATGCCCTCGGCGAGCAATTTAAACCACCCGATTTCAACATCTGGAGACCCACAAGAGAACCTTTTTATGAAATGTGCATCTATGGAATGTGGAGTCAACGCTCTGTATATATAACTGCACATAACGGTGGTATCTTCTGACCTCCGAACACTTGGCAGCGCTGCTGGAGGTAACAGCGAACTATAAGTATCTTCTTATATATACATTTTGGAGGTCGGTTCGTATCTTCTGTATACTCTATATATGACAAAATAAAACAAGGGAAATAATTTCCCCTTTCTTGAGATTCGGATTCTAGAGGTTCCCCTCATCACAAATATAACAAATTTTTAGCAATATATTCACGGGAATACCCGGAAGTCAGGCCGTCTCCTCTGTATGACGGAGGTGACAGCTTAACAGGCATCAATATATATATATATATATATATATATATATATATATATATATATATATATATATATATATACAGAGTCTTCATTAAGTTTGGAACCGGCTTAATATCTTCAAAACTATTAACTGGATTAAATTGAAATTTGGGGTGTGCATTTTATAAATTAATATCTATTGTACCTAATTTTTTCACCTGCTTTGCATCGTTACTTTACGAGATACACAGCCAACTTGATTTTTTTTAAATAGCAATGGGGGTCAAATTTGACATCATTTGAAAGCTTATTTTTTTCTGAGTACCATTATGTAATACACGTGTTGTATCATTTTGACAAAAATCGCCAAAAAAATTAAAATCAACGAAACATGTTTTATCCACAAGATCAAAAGTGTTGAATAAATTAAAAATTAAAATATCTAGTGATCTTACAAAATTCATAGAAATGTCAAAAGTTACACATTGACAGTAAATATTTAAGTAATTTTAAGTAAAAGTAAATTTTAAGTAATAAATTTAATTTTGTGGATAAAACATGTTTCGTTGATTTTAATTTTTTTGGCGATTTTTGTCAAAATGATACAACACGTGTATTACATAATGGTACTCAGAAAAAAATAAGCTTTCAAATGATGTCAAATTTGACCCCCATTGCTATTTAAAAAAAATCAAGTTGGCTGTGTATCTCGTAAAGTAACGATGCAAAGCAGGTGAAAAAATTAGGCACAATAGATATTAATTTATAAAATGCATACCCCAAATTTCAATTTAATCCAGTTAATAGTTTTGAAGACATTAAGCCGGTTCCAAACTTAATGAAGACCCTGTATATATATATATATATATATATATATATATATATATATATATATATATATATATATATATATATATATATATATATATATATATATATATATATATATATATATATATATATATATATATATATATATATATATATATATATATATATATATATATATATATATATATATATATATATATATATATATATATATATATATATATATATATATATATATATATATATATATATATATATATATATATATATATATATATATATATATATATATATATATTAATGAAGACATAAATTGAATTATGAAAAATTATTATCTCTGACCAGGATTCGAACCCGGGCTTACTGCTATCTAGGCAGATGCTCTACCGCTGAGCTATCGGAGATCGATTACTGGTGAAATAACAATTCTTCATATAAGTTATAATAATGTGTAAACGCATAAGAGAGTACTAATTATAATTTGCTATGTTAAAGTAAGCTGTCGCTGATTAGTGACAATTTAACCCACAATCACAGCTAAATTAGATTTTTGAATTATTACCATAAGGCATATAATATTAATAGTTTAATGATTTAGAAATATCGTGCTTTAGCACCAAGATTAATGTATATTAATGAAGACATAATTTGAATTATGAAAAATTATTATCTCTGAGCAGGATTCGAACCCGGGCTTACTGCTATCTAGGCAGATCCTCTACCGCTGAGCTATCGGAGATCGATACACATAATTCTTGGAGTCTTGGATTCCAAAACGTGATATTATTTAGAGCATTATGTAACGTTATAGCATAAAACTAAATAGCAATTAGCTTCTAGGCATATTATTACTTATTACTCGAAATGTAATGCATAACCAAATAAAAATTCCTTTTTTTTAACATTTTATGACTTATTATTTTAAGTTAGTTATTCCATAAGGAAAGAACAATACAAATACCAAAAATAATACTTTTATTGTATATTATACATATAAATGTTAATTTCTCCATAAGGAAAGAACAATACACATAGCAAAAGGTAAACACATTTATTACACAGAAATAAACTATACATAATAAACTACACGAAATAAACTATATACATTTATAAACATACCATGGATTCACAAATTCCAAACATTTAGTTATGTAAAGATAATTTAACGTTCTACATACATATTTACAAATTTATACACTACGATTACAAATCATCGACTGTTGCTTCCATCAAATTAATTAGTTTATCTAAATTTGATTTTTGAATATCATTTTCAATGATTTCAATGATTTTAATAAACCTAAATCATCATCTTTTTCTGAAATCTCGTGATGACCCCAAGCTAATGTTTTGGTTGTTCCCGGTATAACAAACCGCTTATCGTCGTGAGCAGATAAAGCTACTTTATTTCGCATTTCTGTGTATACGTTATGCATATCCGACTTAAAAACGTACATTTTGCAAAATATTGTTTTTACTTGATTAGTAGCAACCGCTTCATAGTCGCTTTCTTTCAAAACTGTTTTTATATCGTTTTTTCTTACACCTTTCGCTTTTTTATGTAACTCATCCGCGACGTTGACACAATAGGCTTTAGCACTGGCTCCGAAATAGCTTTTGATGGGAACACCTTTATATTCATCTTTCATTGCACCTAAAACGGATTCGTTGACGGGAATCCCATGTGGGTTATCATTAGCTAAATTTGATGTATCAAATAGTTCAATATGTGCTTTAATATCATTATAAAAATTATCAGTACGAATTTCATTCACTAACGAATCCGTGTCGGTATACAATAAAGAAACATTATCTCCATACTTTGGTTTCAAGAATTCATAGAAAAATTTATAAATAACCGTTTTCGACATATCCAAAATACTAAAACCAACATAGACCGGCTTATCATAACAGATCGATAATCTTTCCATATCAATCGCTACCAGATTTTCCGAAAAAATGGTCACACTTTTACAATTAGGTCAAGCGATGTATGTTTCCGCACCCGGTTTTTTCCCGATTTTTTCAAAATGCCATAGAAGTTTGATATCAATCCTATTTTCAACGTTTTCCATAGTCTTTCCAAATACACTGTTAACCATCAATTTAAAAAAAGCCTGCTCGAATGAATTGGTTGCCTTATAACGTAAAGAGGTGTTTAAATCAATATACGGTCTTAACCAAGGTGATTGATCAAATTTTAAAACTCGGTGAATTTTTTTCAAAATCAATCCATGATCGAGACATTGTTTTAAGTTTCGATAATGAATCACATATCTTTCCTTATCGTACAAATTTGGAATCAATTTTTTTTTGTTTTGCTTTTGAAATCGGCGGGGACTTAATGCCTCAGGCATAAAGGAAAGATCATTATGCAACGAGTGTAAATGCACCGGCTATTCAACGTCCACTTCCAGAACGAAGCCTTGAGGAGATTCGTCGGGAACGTTAAACACATCAAACTGCTCGATTTCATCATTCGATAACCAAGTAAAATTACTTCGAGGCAGATATTGACACATAGCCCAACCGTATAGATTTGCAGCATCCAAGCACATTATGAAAGATGTAGGTTTCTTCGGATCATAATTTGGAATAAATCGATTGTTTGCAAAACTTTTTCTACCACAACACATACCAACTCCCCCTCGAATTCCTTTCCTGAAGAAATGTAACATGTCAACATCTGTTAAAAGTTCTAGTTCGACTTGAGTACGTCGAAGCATAGCGTCTCATGCCAAACTTGGGGAAGTATAATATTGGCATGGCTCAAGACCGTAATGGTGAAGGCAAACGGATCTAAAGTTTTCAAAAATGTCAGTTAATAGCAATACATCCGCAGTTAAATAAACGTCCGAATAATCTCCTAAAGTTTTGCATTGAAATAAATTCCACACTTCACAAGCGCGATCGTAATCGTCTTCAGACACGGTCGTTCCTCGTAACTTATCAACGAATTCGTTGCGGGGCGGTAATCGTGACTCATTCAATTTGGAAAAGTCATCTATATAAGAATACGGGAAAATATCTTTCCTGCGCATGCATCTAAATTCTTCATTCAAACCAAACCGCCTTCTAATTTCCTTGCACTGATCATCCGATAAATTTTTAGCCAATTTTTCAAGAGAGTCACCCATAAATCTAAAACTATCCAAAAATCGTATACGTACAAATACCTTTTCCGAGGCCCCCTATCATTAACAATATCATCAACCAATAGCAATTTCGAGAAAGACACGTATTTTTCTTTATTTTGAGCAATTACTTCCAGCTTTTCTTGTTCTAAAGCTAATTGTTTAATAAATATGTGAGCATCATAACCAGACAAATTATGAAAGAATACAGGTACAAAATTAGGTAATTGAAAATTGAGATTACACTCATTGTGTGCAGCATTACGAAAACAACCGGTTAAATGACAATGATCTTTCACTTTAACCTCACCTTCTTCAAACCTATTATTACAAATATGACAGACGGTGGCCGCCTCAAAAGCTCTTTCTTCACTAGGTGTTAAAGCGTTCATAGGTTTAGGTATTTTTAAATAATTTTGATACAGCTCTTTCACATCAGTATCTAATTTAGTAACAAATCTTCGAGCTGCATCGGGCCCTCGGTAAATCTCCAATTTTGAAAGCGATTTATCAAATGAGCATTTAATGTAGTAAGCAAACGAATGAGGTTCATGCTCCTGCACACGAATAGTAAACGGTTTTTCGGAATCCGGTTCTACACTAGATATTGGGGTCAATACAGATTCAAAATCAGCGTAAATCACAAAAGGCACTTTTAATTGCTTCTGATCATTTTGAAATTTCAATACATTTTGAGGTACTTGTTTACCCATTCTGTCTTTAACCAATTCAGTAGTCGGTATTTTAGAATTCACAAAATTACCATCGTGCTGGGTATGACTGTTTAATTTATCAGAAGAAGAAAAATATTGTAAACAACCATGTAGGTATTTGGAATTTTACAATATCTTTTAGCTACACACTCATGTTGGT
This sequence comes from Agrypnus murinus, assembly GCA_929113105.1. Taxonomy (NCBI): domain Eukaryota; kingdom Metazoa; phylum Arthropoda; class Insecta; order Coleoptera; family Elateridae; genus Agrypnus; species Agrypnus murinus. The sequence goes on from OV816026.1 coordinate 23,861,023, forward strand.
AACCCAGTCAGCACACTGACGTTATAATGACGTTATCTTTAAGTGATTATTGGTCGGCGACGTCATATGAATAATACATGATGTTCATAACACGTCAGGTTATGGGACATACGTAGACGTCTTCAAAACGACGTCTTTTAGACGTACAATAAGGTCGTTTTTAGACTTCTAATATTATTAATTATGATCTATCTAAGTAACCAAAAAGTGATATATTTCATAAAATATTTTTTATTTTTACATTTGCAGAATCTAAATAGGATACATTATTTTACTGTTTTCAATATTCAATTATACTATTTTTGTATTGTCAAGTCCACTGATGTACGAGAGACAAATCTAGCAACGCTGTTTTAATTTATTTTTTACTGAACTGCACGTGTAGGTATGTGTAGGTGCAACTACTGCATAATAATTGTGTGGTTTGTCGCAAAGGGTGAGTATTAATAATTATTTGTTCCGTCGCAATACTACATAACCTATCCAATTTTACCCTTCGACTATTTTGTGAGATTACTATTGCTAATAAATTAATACTTAGTTTCTTAGTACTTGCTAATATTATTTTAGTATCATCAATTATTCTGCATATTGTTTTAGCAGCTTTTCAGTTAGTAAATGTTTACTTTTGTTTAATAATTATGTGTGAAATAGTACATAATAAATATTATTTCCAATATTCAACTATTTATTTATAATTCCTGTCCTAGTCCTAGTATAGGACGTTTTAATGGCGTCATTGAACAACGTTTTAATGACGTCGTTAAACTACGTTTTAATGACGTCTTATATTGACGTCCTTGGGCTGTGATATAATGCTGTCAGTTTTACAACTATTTGACGTCATTTTAATACGTCACTTGACGTCGTTACTGCCAAAAAAAACTGCGACATTATGACGTCAGAGTGCTGTCTGGGTAATAATCGGTTTAATTTAAAAAACGTTCTACTTGACAAACCAACAGTTTCATATTCAGCGACACCAAATTAGTAAACAACTGTCGGTTCTCAAATTGTTTATGTTACATTATTTTCTTCTACGAGATAGAAATCAAGATTTTCCACCTTTACTATAGGTAATATAAAATTATTAAGCAACTTAATATCGTTTATATTTTAATGTATGATGAATTGTTAATGATACAGTCGGCCGAATGAAAGTTCGCGAGATCAGATAGACACGGGCTTTGTCGCTGCCCGCTGCCTCACCGACATTACCGTGATCCGATATGTTTAGAAATATGTAATAACTAATAAGTATCAAGCCAACGTTCGTCGTAGAGGTCATCTTACAAATTTCCGTTACTTTAAGACACCAAAGAACCCCAAGACTATTTTATTATGAACAAAAAGATCAAGGAAGACTTGTAAAACGATTGGGGGTTGAGATGTATCCACTTATAGCATAGATGTTTATAAATAGAAAGACTGCATAACTAATAATGTAAAAATCGAAACACTTGATGAGTACAACGCTTTGTTTATTGCAATTCCGATAAAAATCTCCCAAACGAGATTTTATTCATTTTATCATCCAAATGTCAAAGTTCACATTACAGATATTAGTAAATTTAAAAACAAGTACTATCCTGGAGCAAAATAACTATTTTCTTTTATAAACATCTCAAATTATTAGAAATAAATGTTCAGCATGATATTGCAACAACCATCTTTCACTTGTTTATTATATATACAACTATAGAGCTTTCGCGATCCTGTCCTGTTCCTGCACCTCATGTTGCAGATCCAAACCAAATTCCTGGTAAGTTAGATTTGCATAAGATAACAATTTTTTATTTTAAAAACTAACAATTACAGATTATTATTGGAAAGATTATGTCGGTGTAATACCAGAAGACGCAATAGAGGGTGGTACAGATGAACTGGGCAATCCAACTTACATAGGTCAAGTGTACATAAAGGACCTTGAACTTTTACCTGCAATTATTTACCGTGGCTGTAAAACGGCAACTACAACTGCGTATGGAGAAGAAAGGAAGACTGATAAAAATATTAAGGTTAAAAGTGGTTGGGCATGGTTGCATATAAACTGCATAACAGACATTAACAGTATAGTCAATATTTATATCTTTTAATGCAGAAATTCTTATTTTTTAGATTTTATGTGCTAAAGAGAAGAATAAATTCGAATGGGTCGCTACGAAAAATGAAGAAACTCAGTTGTTAACTAATCGTCACTTTGTCATAGGAGGCACTGAAGTAGATCAAATTCTAAATATTGGTAGGGTCAATTATGGTGGCAGGCTGATTACTGGAAAGATCTTTAGCTATCCGCTACCTAATAGAGGTTTGGCAGTACCTTATAATGGTAAACCGGTTGTGTTTCAATCGTACGAGATTTTGATTTATAATATTAACAAATCATCAAAAATACCTGTAGTTTTAGATATTGATGTAAGATATACCAAATAAACTAATTGTCTAACGAAACATTTTAAAATGGTGTTTGTAAGATTGTAATTGGTTGGTAATTGGTTGTAAATAAAACTAAGCTGAAAAGTAATTAAATATTGAGCAATTTGCACTCTAACTATCTATCTTTATTTGAGACAATAATGACTTTGTATGCCACTTTTATGTATTGCCATGCCCAGCAGCGTGCGGTGCATACGAAACAGTGGAAGCAGTCGCTAAACAACGTATGCGCTATTACGCTCGTACGCAATGTGTACACGAGCGTGATAGCGCATACGTCATATCGGGGGATATGCGATGTAGGAAATGTGCAGACGTAGTTAATACGTCTTAAATAAAATGTACTTATTTATGTGAGTTGATAAATATTTGTTGATGAAAATATTGTATTTCATTAATTTCTAAAAACACATTGAGCTATTGAGTTCCCTAAAGTGGTAGCCCCTATAACTTCTTTAGCTTATGCGTGAATCCGGTCCTGATTGGTAGCAGCTACAGGAAATCTTAATTATAAAACCATATATTTAATTAATTAAGTAAAATCATAGCACATAATTCGTGAAATTTAACAGCAAAACGGCAAAGTAGTAATACTAAAAATTATAAACCAGCAAAACATCAAAGCTCTTTAACATAACAATATTGAGAATTGCTACAAAATATTGTAAAGTAAACCAGATCATAATGACCATACCTTTACAGATTACGATAACTTTGTCCTTTATAAATTTTCTTTATCCTTAAATTCGTTCTTTTGATATCTCAATTGATTCGACGCTGTAAAGGTAGAAGATTATGAGAGGAAGAATATCTCCATTTAAGAAAAACAATCAATTTATTCAGATTTTCACACAACGTATGGTGGTTAATTTTTATACTTATAGTCATAGTTTGGACACAGCATAATAAATATACAGCTTACCTACTCGATTGTCGACACTTTGGAGTTGATAAGACGCTTCGCATGTCGCACACATGACGCAACGGTTACAAACCACGACCAGTTTGCCGATGATTGCCAGTCGTCATCGTATTGCATGCTGCTAATATCGAGGATCGTATATCACAGCATAACCGTTGTTCCGTAGCCCGTTTAACAGCCCCAGGATCAATAAGGTCACACACGACGGCTTTCGAAATTTGCGAGAGTGCAGCTATATATGTCACCATTAGTGTCTTTCGATGCTAATGATAATTTGGAGCATATATTTAAGTTCTGTTGGGTGTGTGAAATCTATGGGCGATCTACCTTCGACTGATGAGAGCCAAACAGTTCAAAACTCGAGTCTTGAAGTACTGTTCATGGATTTTACACACTCATTTTGCATCTTATTAAAACACAACTCATGCAATGAAAAGAAAATGCACACAGCACTGTTCAAAACACATAAATGATTTTTATTTTTAGTTTCTTCTTCTAGAATCAAGAGAAAGTGAATGTTTCTATCTGTTGGCGATGAAAAGATTAATATATGGTTTGTGCATGCTTAGACCAGACATTGGGAGGTAAAGTATGGTGACCTTTGTAAGCTTATAAGCTGTTCTAAAAGTATGCTTTTCTGCACGTCATAAAATCTGATGCAGTATCGAAGTAGGATAGACTAAAAGAAAATTAGGTGTACATTTCAGATCATTCGGGGTTGGTAAGTACTAATAAAGTCGCAATGCTCCTACATTTCCTTTTTTTGATATGATCAAAAAAATTTGCTTTGCTCAAAAAGTGATGTAGTTACAATCTTCAAATAAAATGGTACTTCTTCTTGTAGCACGAAGCGATTCGTTAAAACACTTATATTATTGTCTATTTTTGCCAAATTATTATTGGAATAGTACGGCAATAGACTATAAGAATGTATGACGAAATTCCGGTCACTGTAAAGTTATAGACATTTCTTGATGTAGAACTATAAAGTTTATAGAACTATAGGAGACCTATAAAAGAATTGCTATTTTGTTAGAGGCTTTGTACATTACCAAGATTATCAGTTATATACCTTACAGAATAAACCCATTCAGTTGAATATAATAACATTTGGCACTTTATTAGGTATCATTTCATAAAACTTATAAGTCTCATATCGTATATACAGTGTACTGATATAAATAACATAGGTCTGAAGCTAATATCTAAGCTAATATTAGACAGTTATAAGTTTTATGCTTAGACTATAAAACAGTAGGAAGGAACATAATCATCTAACACATACGACCGGGATGGAGTCTAAACATGGCGGAGTAGGTGTTTCTGGTTTTGTAATTAGATATTTCCATTGGCGGTTCTCGCTGTCCCGAAATGCGCACATAAACTACATAACCTCAATTTTAAAACATAGTATTTTTTAATTATCCTTAGAGTATAAATTTTATATTTAATATTTGAAATAAATGAATACTTATGAAATGTAATTCCCTTCCTTGTATTTGTCGGAGTTGAGAGAAAAGCAGATTTAGGTGGTGTCCAGTGTGACGTCATATCCGTCGCTTTTAAAGCTTATTGTGCCGGGTTGGCCGGGTAGTTACGCTCTTCCTACAGTTTTATATTCTAAGGTTTTATGAATAAGAATCCTGAATAATAAATTGTTTCCTTAAGCTAATATCGATCACCCTATACATAACTGTAAAGTGTCAAACTGTCACAATTTTGAAGATAACCTAAAAATATTATATAGAGGTTTCTGCTTGAAAATTTTTTGTAATTAATTTCGTAAATACTGTTTAATTTTTGATTACAGAGTATGTTATTACGGCTTAACCTAATGATTGAAGGACTTCAAAATCTATATCTAACACGATTTCAAATTGCAACTACTAACGAACTGTAACGATCCACTACTAATTTATAATAGAGAAGTTTATTGAGAAAAGAATCAAAAATAATGTATTGTAAAAGATATCGTATCTGTATTATACTTTTAACAATTAGCTACATGAGGCCTACAGCAGCCGAAGAAGAATTTTGCAGTATAGAAAATAATGATTGCGAGGGTCAAAATAAGAAATATAGGTCAGATTCATAAAATCTTTACATTTCTCAGGCTCACATATTTCTTATCGTTTAATAGTAATGGTGCATGCCTTAAATCACACATATCTACTTTTGTTTTACTGTAGATAAGACCAATTTTAATGAGGACATAGTCTGACCACAAGTTCTAGCCACAAAGGTATTTAAATAAAAAACAATAACAACTGAAAAATATAAATGTGTATGATTTAATAATTCTAAATAATCACGGTCTGATGCAAAGACTAGATATTAGTTTCTATGATAACTGGTTCCCAAGTAGTTTTCACTTTCTCCACATTAATCAAGTCTTGTTCAAGAGATCACTTCAATTGGGCGTTGTTCAGGAGCCTAAATCTTGCGCTAAAATGCAAGGCTAGAGCTGCTTTTTCCAACCACTCCTGTGTAGGTTGAGAGTTGCGTTGGAAGATCCAGCATTCCCCTAGAACTAACAGGACACTGAAAAGTTCTCAATATGTCCAAGAAGTCTTGATACACCAAAACAGGGAAGGAGTCTGTCTCGTATACTTCAGAGTTAGCAATTGTCCTGTAAGGCTACAATAAGTTTGTTTCCTATTACAGGCATTAAAAAACTTTCCTCATGTTCAAAATTTCCTTAATTATATTTTTCATGAAATATTAAATCAAGTCATCAAATCAATAAATTTGATTTTTAAAATGAAAATCACCATTAATCATGAAATCAATAAATGTGATTAGTAAAACAACTTTTACTTAATTCACAAATTTATCTTAATTTGCCTGATTTCAACAGCTAAGCTCTCACTGTCGAAACAGTTATAGATTAAAATTTGGAACCTTCTACTAATCACATTTATTTATTTCATGAGTTTTACCATATTAGGCCAGAAACAATAAATAATATTACTATTAATTGTTTATTTGAATTTTCTCCTAAAAATTTAAAAAAGCTGCAAATTAAACATCAATTCCTTCATTTTATTAATACAGAAACAGTTTTAATAATAGAAATCAAAAAGCATAATCATGCAAAATGTAAAAAACTTTTTAAGATAAGTTAAATCCTGCAAAACATACGAAATGTAAAACGTTCATATTAGGCCAACCTCTGACGATAATAGCTTCTTTACAATGTCTGCATTACTTACAAGTCTCTTAATACCTGTTGTTCAATAAAAATTTGTTACATGCTTTTACTTTTAAGAACACTTATCTGTGGTAGGCAGAAAATACCCTTCCGTCGTTCCTAAAGAAACTTTATTTCGTAATCACCATCCTAAAGATTTGCATTAATAGGCTACCAAAATACAAGATGTTTTATTTTTATTGAAAGATATTGTAGTGCTTCATCTTCTAACACATTTTCTTGTTTCTTTTATAGTAGATTTTGTATGAAATTATCTTCACTCATTTTGGAACTCTACGATTTTATATGCGAGGTCATCACATCCCTCCAGCATTTTCCTTTTTGTTTCGGGTTCTTCAATCTTCAAAATGCAAAAGTTGCCAAAAGCATTTTGGAACTGTTGCTTTTACTTTTTTTTGCAAATTTTAATGTACTAGCGCTTATGTTTTAAGGAAATCCACAAACGAATTATTTAGTATTTTTTCAATGCCATCACAACTGAAAGTGATTGAAAATTTGTTTTCTAGGCAAGAGCCAAATCCCCTAGCTGTAATGCTATTAATCAGATTTTCTCTTGCACAATGAAGGCTTGTACAAGGTTGAACAAAGATGCTTATGCACCGTGTTTCGGAACTAAAGGGTACAGTTTAGAAGAAATAAAACTTTTTGAGTAGTTATTTATAGCACTTTTCCCCTTATGTTCTTAAGGAAATCCACAAACGAATTATTTAGTATTTCTTCAATGCCATCACAACTGAAAGTGATTGAAAATTTGTTTTCTAGCCAAGAGCCAAATCCCCTAGCCGTAATGCTATTAATCAGATTTTCTCTTGCACAATGAAGGCTTGTACAAGGTTGAACAAAGATGCTTATGCACCATGTTTCGGAACTAAAGGGTACAGTTTAGAAGAAATAAAACTTTTTGAGTAGTTATTTATAGCACTTTTCGCATAGAACATAGGAAAACATGACATAGCTCATTATGACTTTTTGGGAAAACAACCCATCAGCCATTCTCTCCCACTTTTTCTTAAACTGTATGTTTTCTTTGGACTTCCCACATGTCTTCAAGCTTTCCTGCTTCACAATCACCTAATATCTTTCTGTTGGCCTCAACTAAGGTCAGTTTGGAGGGTTGAATTCCTTTGTGACAAAATCCAAATTGTCAATCAGTTGAGGCCAAAATAGAACTGATCCTCCGTGGGATTCCACAAATGGCTTAATTCGTGTTTCTAGATAGCTCTTTCTACATAAATATTTTGTTTAATTGTGCCTTTTGTATTCCACTTCTTGGCCAGAGATATTGGGGATGCCTTACTCTTTCCAGCTAGCTTTTTATTAGCCAGTTTACTCTTACAAACTGATCCGACTCTCTCTCAGTTCTCAAATGTTCCTTGAGCTTCCAAATAATGTTCATATCAGTCAAAGTGGCATATTCCAGCTCTGACAAACTGGTTTTCTATATGTTTATGCACTATTTTATCATGACAAAGTTGTTTGATCACGATTTAAGCTTTGTTGTAATCCCATTATTGTTTTAGAATTTGTTTTGTCAGATAACCAAGTGACAAGTGTCACCTAGTTTGCTCAGCGCTGTGCGGGTATGCATTATGAAGTTGTAAGAGATTTTGAATGTACGAAACTTTTCATGTACAGACTTTACTTGCTAACCAGCCAAACCTAGTGGGCAGGTATATTCACAATATTTAAAAAAAATTAATATAAACTGTTTATTGAGATTCATTAGAACACAGCAGTAAAAGATTTTCTAATCATGTATCCTTTCCTTTTTATCGAGCATTTACTTATAGTTGTACACATGCATGCATCAAGAAAGCATATATTCCTTGTTTATTGTTTCTAGCCTTATTTTGTGGAACTCCATAATCATGAAATAAATAAAGATTATTAAAAGTTTCACAGTTTTATTAAAATATACCTGACAATATTGTTTCGACAGCTATGCTGTCATTATCAAAGGTAATATAATTATAAACAAACACGTCGCTAAGGTAGATACAAAATAGGTAACTAGATAAAATAATAATAATAATAATAAAAATTAATAATAAAAATCATAATTAAACATCTAATACTTCCAGTAACGGAGAATTACTGAGCTCAAGTTGTTCATTCATTAAAGGTACCCTGAGTTTGTGTTTGTATATCTCAAAGGCTTCTAAAATGTCTAATTTGCGTTTGTTATTACAAAAATGTAGGAATTTAATATTATTTTGAGAACAAAATAATATTAAAAATTTTAGAACAAAATCACACAATGACTCCTCAAACTAATATTAAATTCCTACATTTTTGTAATAACAAACGCAAATTAGACATTTTAGAAGCCTTTGAGATATACAAACACAAACTCAGGGTACCTTTAATGAATGAACAACTTGAGCTCAGTAATTCTCCGTTACTGGAAGTATTAGATGTTTAATTATGATTTTTATTATTAATTTTTATTATTATTATTATTATTTTATCTAGTTACCTATTTTGTATCTACCTTAGCAACGTGTTTGTTTATAATTATATTACCTTTGATAATGACAGCATAGCTGTCGAAACAATATTGTCAGGTATATTTTAATAAAACTGTGAAACTTTTAATAATCTTTATTTATTTCATATATTCCTTGTTAAGATTCACCAGCATCTGCAATAAACCATTAATCATGTGAATGTTCCCATCTCATCGATATAAAGATTGTGCACAAAAAAATCTGGCCACTTTCTAACGCATAGTAGAGCTCTAGTGTATTGTATTTTGAATATTGTTTCCTAGATCAAGTTACCCTATATTTTGACATTAGTAAAAATAAATTTAAAACAAAAGTCTGTCAAACAGTATTCAAGAAAATGTCAAAAGAACATGCAGTTCGTGAAGAAATTTTGCGGATTCACCTAGAAAATCCTAATTTATCTAAACGAGCAATCAGGAGATTGATAGAAATTTGTAAATAACCAAAGATAGCATCAATAAAAAAATTTACCTTCAGGAATGTTTGAAAAAAAGATTACTGTCATTTATACGAAAAAATAGCGTTTCTACAGTTTTGTGGCTCGATTTGGCAACATGCCATTATGCAAGAGACATGCTGAACTGGTATGAATATAATAACATCCGTTTCATACCGAAAAACCAAAGTCCATCAAATTGCCCTGAGCTTCGACCGGTGGGGAAATATTGGGCCCTTGTGAAAGAAAAGCTGCGGAAAAGTCGGGAAGAAGCTGGAGAAACAAAACAATTCAACAAAAAGTGGAAAAAAGCTGCAGATTTAATACATTTTGAAGCTACAAAAATTGATGCGTAAAGTTAAATCAAGAGTGCGAAGGTTCGGTTATGGACTATCGCATAATTAAGTTAAATATGTTAACTTGTTTACCTTATATGTTAGTATTAAACCTGTTAATATGTAAAAATTTTTATTAATAAATTTCATATCAACTTTTTAAAGTGGCCAAATCTTTTCGTGCACAATCTTTAGTTGGATTTTGACACACATCCTCATTTTACAATCCACAGCTGCTTAGACACTATACATTATTCTGCATGTTATATTAATTAATTATTATGTTATTAATTATGAAATAGATAAATTAATAACAAATCTTTACAGATATGTATTGTACGATGTTAACCCACCAGAAGGTTTTAATTTACGCAGAGATGTATATATGCGTTTTGCTATATTTGCATATCATCTCAGTAAATCATCTAAAAGCAACCTCAGTAATGTTAAACTAGTATTGCCTCCATGGCCAAACTTGTATCACTGGAGAAACAAGGGTTCTGTGTATATGCACATTCCTTGGTCACACTTTTTTGATTTAAATAGCCTTCAGAATTTCGCTCCAGTAATAGAGATGCATCAATTCTTTGATGGTAAATATATACATATAATAATATAACACTCTTAGAGAAAATAATATTTTAGAAATTGGAGTCAGATATGGTGCAATTAATATTGATGAGGTATACGTACTGCAACATTTTGAAGATATGTTTAAGAATGGTAAATTCGAAGACAAAATGGAAATACAGAAGTGTAATAAAAAGTTTTATACGAGTTTTTATCATTATGATAACATGACGTCAGATAACATTAGATGTTTGTCTTTTCATGGTCATACTACGCAATTATCGAAAGTGTTAGAACAGACTAAAGCAAGGTATAGAGTAGATTTTTAAATTATTTTGCACTTAGCAAATATATAACATAATTGTATTGCAGAACGATTTTATTTGATCATGCAGAAGTAGCATTACATGATAGGTTTGGTGATAAAATCTACTGGCAAGCTAGAAGAAGTATGCGATTTAACAAAGAATTAGTTAAAATTGCAGCTGAATATAGACAACAATACTTAAATTCAAGTGATGAAAGGGATAGTACTGTTCTGCAGGCAAATTGGAAAGAGGATAAGGTAAAATTTGGTGATGCTGCTTGAAGAATAATAAGACTTGAAGTACCAATTACAAAAACTAGAATTTTTGATGATATGATTGAAAAAATGAGTTTTCGTTATCATTTATCATTATCAAAAGGGCTGGCTCATGGAAGGGGTACAACGAGTGCAAGCCAGAATGTAAAAAAATGTTTTTTTGTTAAAACATTTACAAATGCCCTAAAAAGTACAAGATATTTTACTTGTGCGTCAATCAGTTAAGTGAAAAATTTTATATTTCACAGTGGCGGCTTTAGATAGTTCATTTGAAGAGCTTACTTTTTCAAATTAAAACATCTTTAAAACAGATTATTTATTGAAGAAGAAAGAGAAAAATCATTCATGTCTTATAAATGTTTTAATAAATCTGATGATAAAGGAAGTCCATATTTATTGGTTTTTGAATTACAAAATACTTTTATAATAATAACTTTTTCATTGAAATTTGTAATTTCAAAAGTTCTTAAATATTATCAAAAGTTCTCCAATCTTCTTTGGTTCTGGAACTTATGGTATCAATAAACTGAATGACTACATTATGTATAATAAAAATTATGACAAATCCTAAAGAGGCTTTTTAACAAATGCAATATTAGAAGAGTGTATAATTTTGATTACTATTGTTGTAAAATGTACTGTGGAAAAAAGCTGACTATGTGGTTTGAAATAGTTAGTTTTGGCTTTAGATGCAAATTTCCGATTTTCTTGTTTATGCTGATTAATTGTGCTTCATTATTTTGAAAATTCTGAAGAGTTTTGAGGGTTCAATTATGCTGCAAGAAAACATTCGCGAATGTGGTCGATTATTCTTGCAAGTAGAACGTTCCTTTGATACAAGTTTTTCATGTGCAAACAGTATTTACAGCAGCAGTTATTTATTTATTTATTTTATGAATTTCTTTTCTCGCAAGACATTTACATTAAATAGGCGAGTGGACACCTCATACATGCATTTTGTTACATAAATTTAATAAAAAGTTGTATAAATATTATAATTTCGTATGTGTATATTATATTAATGTGATCGTCTTTACATAAAATGAATGCCTATTATCAAATTAATATTAGATTTTCAATATTTTTGTGCATTGTTATTATTAAACCTAAGATTTATTATAAACGGAATGTCAAATCTGGTAACTTTCAATGTGGCCAACATTACTGGTGCTTTTCCTCATTATTTAGAATGATATAAGTAATGAATATGATAATATTGAGTAAAAGAATTTAAATTTTCATTTATTGAATCGATGCGCCATCTGTTTAATTCATTTCAAATTATCGATTTACACTGCTTTAAATGGGTAAAATACAAACAACGGTTAATTAAATTAATAAAACCCCATATTTATATCGGATGAATATAAATCATTAATATGACCTACAGTGCTTGTCATATTACAATATGAGCAGTGCAGTCAATTTCATTTCTACGAAAAATACAATAATTACATTGAAATTTACAGCGAAATCTGCAATGCTTAGTTAATTGTGTTTTAACATAATTTATGTTTGTTCTTTTGTTGTTAAATTATAATATGTTGTTCGGAAAGGATCAAATATTATACTGTTAAATTCTGTCACACTTTTGTCTGCAATACTTTATGATTTTAACCGTTGTTTGTTCTTATGGAGAAATAGCATGCAAATCGGCCACCTTAAAGGAAAAAATGGGGCATAGATTTACAAGAAATATTCATAAAAATACAGATCAATTTTAAATATCCACTTACATCTATAATACAAATTGTTTGTTAATCCTTGATAATTCACAAATAACCTCACGTTCACTAAGAGGCTCTAAAATCCACTTAGCATTAGATAAACAATGCCTCACACTATAAACTTGGAAAGTATGATCGTCGATACAACTGCTATATCATCCAAGATTAACAAACTGAAATCTACAATAATTGTTTCATAATTGCAATTTCAACAATCCCTTAATGAAGAACTAAATCCATATAAGTTCAAAAAGAACTTACATCAGTTATGAAAAATGACCAAAAAACATGAGTTTATGTCCATTTCGTTACGCGTTTTAATTTTAAACTTTCGATATTTTACTAGAAAGACTGGTTTACTAGTTAAATTCATTAACTCAAAGAATTAAACTGCTTTAACAATCATTTGCTACACTTAACGGTAAATTCACGGGCTGTACTATTTGCTTGGCAGAACTTATATTAAACCTCGCGTGCGGTTCACTTAACAGATTCTTTCAAACTTTTTTAAATCACTTTTCTAATCGTTTGATTAGACTACTGTACTGTACTGAATTAACGTTAACAGACCCCTGTACTGTATTCAACCCTATGCGTTTAACTGACACCTGCACTGTATTTAATTGCCTTGTGCAGACTGACTCTTTGGGGGTGCGAAATTATTGTTGCGTTGATATTTTTTAAGAAAGGAAAATTTAAACCATTCTATCCGAATGAGACCAACACTTCTTAAACCGATAGGAAACAACCACCTCAAATATTTCTGGAACATTCTAAATCTTCGAAGGGAATTACAACGACCAAAATCTGCTTGCAAGGTGAAACCTGATGTTCTTTAAGTGTGGCTTTAGACCGTTTTTTATTTGTCTGCGTTCAGAAAAATCTATTCATCCAAATTGAAGATAAACATGTACAGGAACTATAAATTTAAGCTAAATGCGTTTTCAGACATATTATTAGTAAAAAGCTGTTTTTTTTATTTCTATATTGCTTTTAAGAAAGCAAATAATGAAACTTTATTTGATTCGGAATATCGTCTGCAATTTTTGCAGTCATTTTTTTACGAACTTTGACTTATCAAACTTCTATATAAGGTTGTTGTCAACTTTCTGAGCTGCTCAGATCACTTAGATTGAAAATCCTGAACTATAGATACCTCACCAGCCTTTTTCTTCAATTTCTCCCTTATTATAGACCAGTATTGCTCTATCGACCCTAATTCGAGACAATTTGGTGGATTCTACTCCTTTGGAACCACAACGCATTTATTTTCTCTGTACCACTCTTTCACAGTATTGGAATAGTATATATAGCTAGGTCTAGCAAAAAAATATTGAGTCTGGTGTCAAAGAAAAGGTAAAAGGCGCTTTTGAAGACACTTCAATATATATTTCTTGCTTTATGGTACCGGTGGTAACGAATGCTGCACTCTTGAGCCCACATCATATCATTTACCAAACCATATTTTTTTGGAAAGCCTTACACCTAAAGGTAGAAAGGCCCAGGACTAAGTAAGTATTGTTTTGGAAACTTGGAACCCTTTTTCACTTTACTACTCTCTGGGGCTTCCCGTCGGTTGGGCGCTGTATAAAAACCATAGTCAGCAATTTGTGTAAAATGAACTTTATAAGTACAATAGGTCTCATCATCCATCACTACACAATCATGTTGTTCATGGAAAATGAATTTGTGACATGGCTACTCGAATGATGACATACATTCAGTATAACTAATTACACGATCTGTCAATAACTTTCAGTTGTTATTCCTAGTGTGTCTTACAACACATTTTTGAACATTTGTGTGCCTATTGTCCGTCTCACGTTGGGACTACAGTGAAGGAAAGATAGCTAATGTATTTCTTATGGGAGTTTGTGCTTCGTTATTGCCACCTATTTCACTGTATGAATCTATGGAAATGCGGATTAAGATTCCAGAAGTTCTAAACCTTTGAAAACAGTAACCGAAAAAGTGTAATCGTAACCATACAAAAGGAGAATTTAAAAGAAAGTCTTATTAACATGTATTTGTTATTTTATTAAACATTACTTGGGATTTTTAAATGGTACATGTATCTAAATATCCGATATTTTATTACTTATACTTTTTTGTTTAATTCTTTCGTCTTCAAATTCTTTCAACATAAAAATAACGACTGGTTAGCTTCTGTATGATCTTTTTAATCTTCTAATACACAGGTAAATACAGGAAGTCCCAAACGTAATTTTAACGGTAAAATGATTTCATTATGATAAAATCATTCATTTGTTCAACTTGTTACAAAAGAAACTTGTAAAAACGGAAATTCAGGATTAGCAGCAAATGCAAAGGATTTTAGTAAACAATAAATCCTTCTGGTTTTTTCTACTTTTACTTCGTGGAACTACATAATACAGTTTGTACTTACTGAAATTATAGTATAACGTTTTTTGTCGGCACTATTAGTAATGGATAATGCACCATACCATTGCCGAAATATTGAAAAGATACCAAATCAGTCTTGGAAAAAAGAAGAAATACGATCATGGCTTTGGTCAAAAGATTTTGACGATAATTACTTGAAAGCAGATCTATTGGACATGGTGAAGGCTTTCAAATCTAATTATGAAAAATACATTCTTGAAGAATGTGCAAAAGAATACGGCATTCCAATAGTAAGATTACCTCCGTACTATTGCGAGTTAAATGCCATTAAATTAGTTTGGGGTGATGTAAAACAGTATATTGCTAAAAAGAATACCACATTTAAAGGAGATATTCGAAATTTAATTAGTGAAGCGTACGTTCAAGTGATAGCGGAAAAATAGAACAATTATGTTAACCATGTAATTAAAACAGAAGATAACATATGGCAAATTGATGAATTCATGGACGATATTGAGCCAATACTTGTAAATTTGGAAAGTGATAGTGTAAGTGACGTAGAAGATGAAAGTGATTTTGAGGGATTTGTGCTAATGCTGAACTTTTTGCTGTTGTACTTTTTATACTCATATTATTTGTTTTCAATTTATCACTGATTTATATAAAAGCTGTACAATTAAAAAAGTGTAGCTTGATAGTATACAATTTGATAGTATACAATAATTTATTAGTTTTAATGTTTCTTTATTTAATAAAAACCAAATAACTATAACTTGTGTTGTACTTTTTTATTTACCTAAAACAGAAACTTGATATAAAACGTTTGACTTTTAATTATACTCAAAATTATTAGTTTTGTAATAGTACTGGCGTTAACTCATAAAGTATGGAACTATCGAAATAAATCTTTTATTAAATATTTTTGAGAAAAATTCTCGAACACGTCGATTTTTATCTTAAATGAGACATATTTTAGTGTAATTGTTATTTGCAGATCATCTTTTGTTTCCGAGTTATGGCAATAGCGAAAATATTTTTAAATGGAAACCCTAATTTTTTATCATGGAGTTGGAAAGCAATTTTCGAAAGCAATAATTGCTTTTAAAGTTTTAAAACAAAAATTAAAAAACATCAAGAGTTCTAAGTTTTAATAAAAAAAATTAAAAATTCTTTTAAGAACTGCCATAAATTTAACGCTAAGTCAATTGTTACATGGCTACTTGATTTTTTATCAAAAAATTTGAACTCTTGATTTGAACTTTGATTGAATAACAATCAATCTTAATAAAAAAATCAAGTATCCATTAACAAGTGACTTAGCATTAAACTTATGACAGTTCTTCAAAGAATTCTTTTTTTTATTAAAACTTGGAACTCTTGATTTTTTTTTAATTTTTGTTTTAAAACTTTAAAAGCAATTATCTCGGAAATTTCTTTATACAGTATTATACTTTTTTAGCATATTTGATCTTAGCATTACATTATCTTTCCAAATCCATCATAAAAAATTAGGGTTTCCATTTAAAAAAATTTTGTTATCGTCATAACTCGGAAACAAAAGACGATTTACAAATAACGATTACACTAAAATATGTCTCCTTTAAGATAAAAATCGACGTGTTCGAGGATTTTTCTCAAAAATATTTAATAAAAGATTTATTTCAATAGTTCCAGACTTTATACGCGCACTATATGAACAGCAAATTTTGAATTTTCGTTTTACTATCACTGTCAGAAGAAGTGACTACCTGCAATATAACTTGCTCGAACAATAGGGATTATAAAGGTTTATGCAGTTACAACTACAATATTTAGAAAGTGTTTTTAAAAGTTGCTTGCAAGATGTTTGGCAACCCCGTTGTCCATAAGAACACACACTGTAGTCTCAATGTGAGACAACCAATAGGTGCATTTACTCTTGGCATGCACAACCTTTAGTACTGATTAATTCAAAATACTTGAGGTAGACTGCTTACAATGCCTACATAAATTAAAAAAAATGATTTTCATAATACTTTGTTTTTTAGCCCCAAAGAAATGCTATTGGTGGCCCTTATTTATCTGTTCATCTACGCAGAAGAGACTTTGCATGGGCACGATCAAAAGAAGTCGCTGATATAAAACATGCTGCAAAGCAAATTAAATCTCTATTAGTTAAATTGAATTTGGACCTAGTTTTTATTGCCACTGATGCCCCTCAGGAAGGTAAAGAATTTTTAATTTCTAGTATATAAAATTTAACAAACATTTTTCAGAATATGAAGAATTCAAGCAACTATTAGAACCTGATTTCACTACTTTTAAATATACCCCAAGCGAAGCTGTTAAAAAGAAACATAAAGCTGGAGGAGTTGCGATAGTAGATCAAATAATCTGTTCACATGCAAGATTTTTTATAGGAACTCACGAGAGTACATTTTCATTTCGTATTCAAGAAGAGAGGGAAATACTAGGATTTCGTGTAGATACCACATTTAATAGATTGTGTGGTAATGATGCCAATGGAAAATGTGATGAGCCATCTAAATGGGTAATTGTTTATTAAGACTGATTTATTTATAATATTGTGAATAATCGAATATTTTTTAATGTATCTTACGAGATTTATATGTGCATGAACAATGATTATAAGTGCGATTATATTAATTGCTTCAATTTTTTTTTTTATTTATAACGTAATTATTACATGACCAAATGTATAACTTGTACAAAAACTTGTTTAGAATAATATTGTAGTCTTAATATTCATTATAAAAATACAGTATAACATAAATAAACATCTCATAGAATATATAGATTATATACAATAAATATATCAACTTGAAATATAAATTTATTTTATTTACAGAACACCGGCTTGACTTGTATTTGTACTAGATTTCGGCACGAGATCTTGCTCGTGCTTAACTTGTTGATTTTTTATGTACATTTCCTTTTCCTGATGTTGTTGTAACCGCAGTGTTCTTTTCTATAAAATAACAGACGATAAAGTTTGCTTTAAAATTTTTAAAAAATATAAAAATAGGTACCTTTATCTTTGTGCTTCTTTCATGAAGCGACCTCATTTCCTTTTTTATGTTTAACAATTTCTCATGATAAACTTTTATCATATTGAACATATCTTGGAATTCTCTTGAATTTTGAGACCATGACAACTTTAAATTTTCATTATGAAGTTGTTCAATTAAGACACTTTGTTTGGTTCTAAAAATCAAACTTCTTTATTCGATGGTGGAGAGATAATTATGTTACATACGTTAATTCTTTTAATTGTTCTTTTACGTTGCTCAAACTTGGTTTATATAAGTTAACAAACCCATTTGATAACAGTTGTATCGTGTCCTGCGAATAACCGGTTGTATTTTCTTCTGAAGTAACTGTATTGCTGAAATAATTTATAACATTTAAAAGATATCTACAGTAGAGTAATATTAATAAGAACAGTTTACTTTGTTTGAGTTGACGTTTGATTAGCAGTTGATGCTTCCATTATTTATTTTATAACAATAGCATAAGATTGTATAAGTAACTCTAAATTATGTCAATAAAACATACAACTTAAATATGAATCACAAAATATCTATACTTTATTATTTATTAGTATATCAGTCTTGTAAGCTTAACGATAGCGTAGAAAAATAATGGATGACGTATATACATTGAACTATATATAAATAACTGGAATGGATGCCTTGTGTAAATAGCTGAGACAAATGAAATTTTATGCAACCCACCACAATGTAGGATCCTCATCCTTTTCTAACTCAATGATTCAAATTAAACATTTGGTCCCACACAAAATAAAACTTAATCTACGATAAAAATCAGCAAAAAGTTTCACCACGTGTCCTTATAATGCAGGTAACATAAGTTAGAAAGAAACGGGAATACTACATTATTGTCTGTTGCCCCTGACACAACGTTTTCTGATTTAGCGTGCTTGCGCGTCCCTTCCAGTTATTTATATATAGTCATAGACAATGTCATTTATTTGTCTATGCATATAGTTCAATGCGTATATATATAAAACAACATAACCCATATTTTCTTGACTTATTCATAACAACTACTCTGTCGTTAATAAACTTTGAACTACTCTATAGAGTTTCAGAACTACTATTATATTATCAAGTTCTTTGAATTTGCTTAGCCAGTGTGCAAGTTGTGTATACTATAACTTTAATAGTATATTAAGTATCAAGAACAGTAAGGACAGTTTACCGATCGACGACAATGTTTGGCGACTGAGCGAACCGAAGTCGCCAATATTGGAGGAGATCGGTAAACTCCTTACTGTTTGAGATGCTTATACTATTTTTTGTACGACCTTTATGAATACAAAGGTATTAACTAAGGAAATATCCCCGAAAAAAATAGATTTAAAATAATTTATTTTTGCCTTGTACATCCACCAAACATTAAGTAGGTTTTGTCGTTACCATGGATACGTTTGTAATTACTATTATTTTTGAATGTCACGATATTTGTCAAACTCGTGAGAATGAGTGAATCTGAAAACGAATATAATTGGGATATTGAAGAGGCCTGAGCAAATTTAAATAAACAACATACTTTTTTTAAATAGTCCAATTATTTAGAAAATAAATGATTTCTCGCGAAAGAGACATCTAAAGATCATGCATTTATTTTATAAATTACATATAATTTACTTACCGTTCTGTTTTTGACAGAACTGAACGGTAAGTAATTACTTACCGACGCGTTTTTGCTTAGCAACCAGTAAATATAACCTACTGTTCTAAAACCAAGTATGGTAAACAATCCGAAATAGCATGGTCGTACAAAAAAGGTTATTAGGTTGTACGCTTCCAAGGAAATACAAAACTAAATATCTGAAAGTTTCTTTTGACAGAGGTCTAATTTGATCCGCCATATTTATTGTTATACGTACCTTGAATATCTCTTGAAAGTATATCTACTTTCGCTGTTGCACGGGCATCTCATAAACACGCCTATCAGTGTGTTGCTAGGAAAATGCTGTTGCTCATATTTTAATTTTTAATGTGTCTACTTGCAAGAGATACAGTATATCGTTTTTTCTACTCCTATACTCTAATTCAATTATTATATATGCAATAGCCGTTTCATAATGAGGTTCATTATGCAACGAATTTTCATTATGCAATGAGTTGTTGGCCAATGAGAGTCAAGAATAACGAGTTGTTGACCAATGAGAGTCAAGAATATCGTATAGTTGCGTAGTAACGAGCCAAAGTTAGTATATACCAAACTTGGAAACGTACCTCCTCGTCCATCGCCACACAGTGAATAATAAATATTATTGATTATTTCATTCTACTTCTTTTTGGACCGATCGCAAGGCTTTATTTTTTGGATTACAGCGATAATTCGATAATTTTTTATTGTCCTTTTCGACTGTTTTTATCTTCGCGACAACGCTGAAAACTAGTGTGTCACATGTGTCCCATTTTTTACTTTCATGTCAAATACTAATCTTTATGTTAATAAGTAGATGCTTAAATAAACAACTGTATCATGAAATAATCTTACCGAATTACATGCTCGTGCTTCTGAAATTATCTGTTGTAATACTCAAGTTGATTAAAACGCAACACTCGTGTCATTTTTTGACAAATTTCCCTCCGTTGCACGTCGGGAAATTAAAACGTCAAAAAATGACACTCGTGGTTGCTAATCAACGTTCGTATTAGAAATCGATAATTTCGAAGCACTCGTGTAATTACAAGTGATAATTACTATTATTTTAAATCTAGACTAACAAATGATTCTTATTGTTGGTTTTATTAAATATTAATTTAAAGAAATTCTAATTGTATTATTTGGTGCTTTTATTTATTAATTTCGTAAGTCTACTTTACAAAGTTTTATAACACAATAAGAGTTAAAAAGATTAGAAGTTGCGTAGAAAAGCCCTCGTCTGATTGTCACCCAGTTTGCACTTAGAGGTTACACCTTATAACAGTTTTAGAAGTCCACTTACTAATAACAAATCAGTTACGGCCGAAGAAAAAATAGTGTATGCAACTCGCACATAATGGTTATTAATACACTCGCTGAGCTCGTGTTGTAAACGTCATACTCGTGTATTAACCCTAATAGCACACCGACGTCCGATGGACGTTTGAGCAATGTCCTCGGCGGACTTAATGAACGTCCAACGGACGATCGGTTATAGTCCGTGGGACGTTATATGGACGTCCACGGGAAGTCCAAATGTAATGAACTTGCGACGTTCTTAAAATGTCCCGGGCGGACGTTTTGCGTACGTCTTTGTATGTCCTCGGAGGACTTAATGAACGTCCAACAGACGATCGGTTATAGTCCGACGTTATATGAACGTCCATGGGAAGTCCAAATGTCACAAAGTTGGACATTATTAAAACTTTCCAGACGGACGTTTTGCGTACGTCTTCCAAGAAATTGACGAACGTTTTAAAAACGTCCAATGGTGGTAATAGACGTTTGATTTATACAACACGGGACGTTACATGGACGTCCACTGGAAGTCCAAATGTCACGAACTTGCGACGTTTTTAAAATGTCCCGGGCGGACGTTTTAAAAGCCTCCATTATACGTCCAACAGACGTAATAGACTTTTGATTATACTCGGTCGGACGTTCTATGGATGTCCATGGGAAGTTAAATCGTCATAAACTTGGATGTTCTTAAAACGTCTCAGATAGACGTTCTGCATACGTCAGCCGAGGATTTGCTGGATATTTAAGAGTGTTGAGTGTTAAGTCCAAAGAGGACCTAATGAATCCTTGACTCAATGTCCTACACCACATAGATATTTGCCGCCGACTTGACGAATATCCCAAAGATGTTTTACAGTCCTCCAGTGCACGGATCTAAAATAAACAAACCACACAAGAGGAAATAAAAGAAAGTTATTTTTAAACGTCATATCCTGTACACAAAAGTAATTTCGATTCTTATATAAGGTTTCTCTTTCAAGAACGAACTTTTAACTTGGGACTTCAGTCCCAAGTTCTTCCAGTCTAACTATTCATAGTTATTTCACTTTATTTAATAAATAATTACAGGTTGATTGGTATCAAAAATAAATTCTTTAGAAAATAAACTGGAATTAGACACTACAATTTTAATTCTAGTTTACTTACCATTCCTTCCAGACTGATCTCTTGCACCACTCTGGTTCATGATGCCTTGAGCCATATGTGGTTTGGGGAGTGAGACCTACATGGGGCGACTTTATGAAGGGACAAACATACTGACAAACAAATTTTGGATTTTAGTATATAGATTTTAGGTTTAGGTAATATTTTAAAAATTGAATAATTTTTCAATTTATCTAACTACATTTTTTATCAGTATACATCCTTTTTTTTAGCATAAGATAAACTTATCTATGTTACAATATGTACTTGATAATAATAAAAAATTATAAAACTGTTAAAGGGATTTAAGGACGGCTTTCGTTGGAAAAATCAAGTTTTGTAATTTCATTTAGAACACCAAAATCTACAAACTCTCAAAGTTGCAAAACTTTCAGGTTGTTTCGAATTATATAGGAATCTAATTAATGGCAAGCTAATTATTGGTAAAAATCAATTTTTTAACAAATATAAATCCTTTTTCTACAATAATATAATTATTACATAGATTATATGATGTAAACATACAGCATAAAAACTTAAAATAAAAAGTAAATTCAACTGTTTGGAATCATTATCAAAATTTAAAAAATCCAAGTTCTTCTATCTTCACTTTTAGCCACTTCAGAGGTTCTTTTCAAGTATCTTTTGAAAGTGTCTTCTATTTTCTTTTCGGTGCAACTTTTCAGCAACGGTTTTAAAGCAGCACCAAAAAATAAATGCAAATATAATTAATATATTGTGCACATAGCTTTTATCAATGCAATACCAGCATTCAAGATTGAAAAATGCCATATGCCTAAACCAGTGACGGTTTGTACACTTTTGGATGTTCTGTTAGCAGACGGCAAGTATATATTAACTGGTTGCTTAGCAGCCGATTACACGGGTTGCATCCGTGATGCTAACAGAATATCCAAAACAGTACATAGTAACCTCTGCTGGCATCGGGTCATACATGGATTTATTTAAAATCCAAAAATACAATATAAAACTCAGATGTTTTAGTAGATAAAAATTGAGAGTTCTGAACCCACCCCCCACTCCTGACATTGACCTTGAACCTGTCTCTCTCTAACACATGGTGACCTTGAATCTATCTCTGTCACGTAAACGTGGGGTGACCTTGAGAGTGTGGTGTTGCCACGTTTAGAGAGATAGATTCAAGGTCACCAGAGAGATAGGTTCAAGGTCAAGACCTTGAGAATGCGTTGTCATATTGTTGACCTTGAGAATGCGTTGTTGTCACGTTTAGGTGACAGAGATAGGTTCAAGGTCACCATGTGTTAGAGAGAGATAGGTTCAAGGTCAAGACCTTGAGAATGCGTTGTTGTCATATTTTTGACCTTGAGAATGCGGTGTTGCCACGTTTATGTGACAGAGATAGATTCAAGGTCACCATGTGTTAGAGAGAGATAGGTTAAAGGTCAATGTCAGGAGTGGGGGGTGGGTTCAGAACTCTCAATTTTTATCTACTTGTTTTATTTGAAAAGCATAAATCTTAGATCCGTAGCTTTTTTTGTCAACTTTGTTATTATTAAAAATATGAAATCCATTAAATTAGCAAATACTTTTATTTTTTCATGCTAGATTACGATAATAAAAAAAGATTGAGCAGTGTGCTACTGTTATATCACAGATCACAGAGACTTGCACTTTAATGTTAATAAGTTACCCTGTATATTATTTTGTTTTTGAATTCCTACTTTACGATCTTTGAACGACCACAAAGAGAAAACTGTTGAATCATCGGGAAATGAATGCCCCTCCCCTAGCTTTTCTAATCCTCTATCGGCAGGTGCCAATTTCCAGTCCGTCCAGAACTTTAAATTTTCATACTATATTTAGTTAAATTGAAAGGAGCACAAGTGAATAGAAAATTGAGATAGGGAAGTAACATTCTTACCTCTACCTTGGATTTCTGAGAAAACTGAAAATTTTAAAAATTTAAATCTTTTAGAAATCAATAATATGCATATTCCCTATGTTAACAACCGCTTAGTATCTACTCTGTACATTTATTATCATCTTTGATCATAAACAGAGCGAGGCAGACCTTGCTAAAGGGCAGTTATCTACGCTATCCTGTGCAGCTGTGTCTATAAAATTATGATGTGATGGTCGCTCTTCAAGATTTTATACGTGCGACTGCACAAAATTGAACATCAACTATACATTTGGCAAGGTTACGCTTCCCTCTTATCATGATACATTAAAAATGTTACTTACCCTTAATTAGCGTGGCCATAAAAAGAGCAGAAAAGTTTTTATGTTTGAAGCCTATTCAGAACTATTTCATTTTTTATCATGATTTGTCAGCAATATTTTCCAAGCTCTTTTTACAAATTCGTTCACATTGTCTCCTCCAACTTTGGAAAGCAGATCAGTCTAAAAAAAATCAGACACTCAGTAGTGTTAAATAAATTTGTGCTAAAAAGAAGAAATAATTATAGAAGAACTAAAAGGTCTGTATGTGCAGGATGTTATGACATGATATTGCGAACATAAAAAAATATAAGACACCCTGCACATCAAACTCTCACTAATAATATCATTGTGCATTGATTTTTTGAGTAAGATTTCTGCAACGTTGCAGAAAGTAAAATTTACAAAAAGAATTAATCCTCGAAGGCAAATTCAGTATCATACGACATATACGGCAAAATAAGCATAAAACACTTGTTTTTACTCCAATGAACGATTTCTGAAAAGATTTCCACTTTTTAATTTTTTTCAGGTAACATATACAGGGAGATCAAGATTGAATGTCCTGATCCTACACTACTTTCCACGAGCTTGATATCAATATTTACATCCATCACCTGAGAGTCAGGACAAAAGCAGTGGTTCGTTTTTAATTAAAAAATATATTGAAATGGGTATGGTTGTTTATTTTCTCTCATTTGAACTATGCAAAAGTTTATCCTTTTCATACAAAATAAACATCAGGAATTTAAAAGAATTACTGAATGCTAATTGAAATATTTTACTGTTTTATGTGTTACCATTGATAACAGAAATAACAGGACGTGTCAATTTCACTTGCCACAGCATTGGTAACCAATACTATTATTATCAATTATTATCATTAAGATCAATTACGATCAAAAATAAGAAGTAAATACAAAAGATTTCATTTAATAAACAATTAAAATTACACAAATTAACACAATTAAACAATTTACAATTAAAATTATTACAATAGATTTATAGTATGTGTTCAAAATGACCTCCATGTACAGCCAGACAAGCATCTACTCGTTTTTTCATATTTTTGAATAATTTTGTGAATTAATGTATCCAGACAAATGAAACCACGATTCATCGGAAAAGAATGTGAGATACAATAAATCATCATTGCGAAGATTTGCATTAAACCAGTTACATATTGAATTCGTCTTTCATAATCAGGGGGAAGTAACTCTTGCACGACAGTAACTTTATATGGATGGAAGTGTAGTATTTTCTTTACTGCCTTATGAGCTGTACCATATGATAAAACTACAATAATTTTCATTTAATATTTCAAAGTAATTTTCATATAACTGTTACGATTACCTGTTTGTTGAGCAAGTTGGCTTAATGGTTTGTTTGGACTACGTTCTACACGAGTACACACATCTGCAACAACATCTTCCGTAAGTACAGTACCACGACCACTTGACTTCCCCTTACTAACACTCCCTGTTTCATGAAAACGGTGCACAATCCGGTGTATATGTCGAATTAAAGTTTCTTCATCAATTTCCATATCAGTGAAGCGATTTATCCATTCTTCTGCACAAAGCGCTGGAGAAAATTTCCATTCTGCATTACCATCTCGTTCACCGTTGCAAAAATAAGCTTCTATAATAAATTTCTCTTGTTCAAGACAAAAGGGCATTTTGATAGAGGTTATTGACCTGTAACCTGTAATTCACAATTTCTACATATAATAACTTTATAACAACAATAAAAATATTTTTTATTTATCTTGCACTCAATATAATCCTTCAGTGGTAGTCTTGAAAAAGACTTTTATGTATAGAAATAATTAAACAACGAAAAGAATAAAGAAATAAACGGAATTAACAACGCACGGCAATGAGTTAACAACAAAAACAATTTTGACAGATTGACATCTAGGGACATCTAATAAATTCCCCAGAATTCTTTATATCACTAGTTTTATTTATAAATTGGATGTAAATATTGATATCAAGGTGATGGAAAGTAGTGTAGGATCAGGACAATCAATCTTGATCTCACTGTACATAGATTTTCATAAAAACTGCTGGTTGCCATAAATGCTATTCAAAGAGTTTTTCTATTGACTTTGTACAGTGATATTCTAAAAAGTATTACTTACAGATTTTTGCATATTTAAGGGATCTCCCAAAAACTGTTCAACTACCAGTAGTTCATTATTTTCACATAGTAAAGGTAAATTCAAGTTTTCCCATATATTTTCTGATTTCTTCATTATGTTGTGTTTTTATATACCTTATATTTCATTTTTCAAGTGAAGAGATTATTTCAGTCATGTTCAACCTTCATATGATTTGCTTTAGATATTCTGAAAATAATAATAAATCCTTATTACTTAACAATATAAAATACTATAATATTGCAGGTTACCATGAATATTTTGCTGGTGAGTTACTCATTCAACTATTTATTACCGTTATTACTGCACAATAATAATAATAAACGAATGAAAGGAATGTGATAAAATATTAATAATCACCCTTGCACTTCACACTATTTACTAAAAACACATAACGTAAAAGACTGATTAAATAGATGTTAAAAAAGCATATATAAATAATTGGTTCACACAGAACAGAAACTGCAAGATAAAAACGATGAGAACAAATACCGAAAACCGAATGGCGGCTTATAATGGCTTTACGGGGATTTACTGTTGGCACTGAGTTTACGTAGTACGTCTTTTATGACCTGTGCATACTGACGCCACACACATGCTGTCTGATTTTTATATTAGCGGAGAAATTTAAATAGCTGTATTAATTAAAAAGAAAATATTTTTAATGAGTTTATTATTATTATATATAATAATAATTGCTACAACCCATAACCAGGAAACCAGGCCCCAGAAGCTATAAGCTTGTGCGGGAGGGAGGGGGGCGATTATTATTATTATATTAATATACTTTAGTATATTAAAGAGTATTCCATAAAGCACAGAAAATATAATTAATTTAAAACACGGGAGAAGCAATTTCCGGATATTCCATAATAGTTTTAATTCTTTGTTTAGAGAACTACATAATGTAGTATTTAATAACAATAAGAAAAATGTGTATTCATAGAGGTCCTTGTTAAGCTCTCAAAATTATATGTACATGCAACAGATTATTCTTAAAAAAAGATCCTTATCTGAAGTTCAGACCAGCTTTTTTATGACTTTGAAGTCACGGGCCTACCATGATCTAAACTGAACGTCCAGTGGACATCTTTTGTTAAAATAGATTTCTAGAATAATTGTTAATCTTAATCTACAAATTGTTTGTTTGTAATCATTTTGTAATTCCTATTAGAACGTATTATGGACCCAAATCGAACGTCTGCCGGACATGTTTTGTTGTACTTCTGTAAAACGTTCCCCTATGAACGTCCTTTTATGGACCCAAACCAATCGTTCGCTGGACGTCTTATGCTGTACTTCTGAAAAACGTTCTCATGTGCACGTCCGCCAGACGTCTGTACCATGTCCTGGGACTCAAGGGCCTGTTATGGGCCCAAAACAAACGTCCGTTGGACGTCTCTTGTTGTACTTCTGAAAAACGTCTGCGTGTGAACGTCCGCCAAATGTCCGTATCTTGTCCTGGGATTAAGGGCTTAACTATGGACCCAAAACAAACGTCCGCTGGACATCTTATGCTGTACTTCTGAAAAACGTCCTCAAGTGAACGTCCGCCAGACGTCCGTATCATGTCCTGGGATTCAAGGACCTACTATGGGCCCAAAATGAACGTCCGCTGGACGTCTGTTGTTGTACTTCTGAAAAACGTCCGCGTGTGAACGTCCGCCAGACGTTCTTATTATGTCCTGGGATTTAAGGTTTTACTATGGACCAAGAACAAACCTCCGCTGGACGTCTTTTGTTGTACTTCTGAAAAACGTCCTTGTGCGAGTGTCCAGCAGATGTCCATTTTACATCCTCGGACCTACAGTACCTACAATGGACCTAAAAAGAACGTCCATCGGGCAATGTGTGCTATTAGGGAATAACCATCATTATGTGCTCGTTGCATAATATACTATTATTCACAATCGATACATAATGTGTTCATTACTGACGTTTAAAAAGTTAGAAAGTAGTTTATTATACACCATAGTCAATAATAAGTTCTCTTGGTTAGTAATGAGTTCTCTTGGTTAGTAATATCCATTACTTACCTTTTGCTCGTTCTAAATGTGCTCAACAGATGGCAGAAGTTTTCGTATCTATCTTTACTTTTAGCAGGTAACAGTCAGTCACTGTTTTAGCAACTTCTTGCAATTCCGGTGGTGTGCAACTTATTTCAGTTTCACTATCAGACATTTTAAATCGTGTAAATTGCAATTAGGAGCAATGTAATTAAATTTGGTTTAGTAGTGACACGAATTTACTTTGACAATTGTTGCAGCAATTGTCATTTTATCGCCACCTGAATAAAAACGCTGGTGTTGTGTCCTACATATATCAAGTATAAGGTATCAATGTAAGAACATAATTATGTACGATTGTGAATAAAATAGTATACATCCTTGGCGGGAAGACATTACGCGTCAAGCAATTGCTGCCCTTGGCGCTTCGCGACTCGGGCAGCAACATTGCTCTCCGCGTAATGTTCTACTTCCCGCCTCGGTAAGTAATCTACTATTATTGCATTTCGTATTTCAAACAATTGTTTATATACTACAATTAGTAAAATAAGGTATATCTTTATCTCCGTTGTCAATGCCACCGGAATTCAAGACGTTCTTGATCTCCGTTGTTGTTGACAACGTAAAAATCATTCGATGTTGCATAACAGTCACACGTGACATGCTACACTGGCTTGCAAAAAAATCGCATACACTTTAATTTAAAAATCAAGTAACCGAGTTTTTATGTAGTTTTCGCTATGTAAACGCGACCTTTCTGACTTTTGACATTACATTTTTGACGCTGTCATTAGGAAAATAAAACAAAATAATTTTAACTGATTGACACTGACAACTTAAAAGTTAAGACCGACTTAATACAATCAAAAATAAGTGTACACGAATTTTTTGCAAGCCAGTGTACTTTTTATCTCCTTGGTTACGCGTATGATGACACAGACAAGGCAACTTGCTTCATTATACAATAAATTCGGATGAATTTTAAAAGGGAGAAATTAGGATTGAAATACGAAATAAAATAAAACAACTTATGCAATACGGAGATCAAGCTTCTTTAAATCCTCGAAGATGTTATAACGCCTCGGCTGGCGCCTCGGGGTTATAATACATCTTCTCGGATTTAAAGTATCGCTTGATCTCCTAATTACATAATATATATTATGAAACGAAAAAACTTTGCACTTATCAAAATCTGATAAATGCAAAGTGCAAAGTAAAGAGTTGCAAAGTAGTTTTATGAAATAGGGCCATCAGAAGTTAGAAGTCAGGTGAAAGATAAACTTAGAGGTTATGTTTGATGTTTGGATATAAAACTTATTGTTTTCTAAGGAAAATGCTTATTTTTCCTGTACTCGTAAATATCATAATTGGCATATGTGTCATTCGACTCAATCCCCCCTTGAAATAAACAGGGATCCGTTGAGAACAAATACTTTAATATTATTCATACCGGAAACTCCATATACTTTACCCAGACTTTACCATATAAAAATAAACGACTATAGTCCCTTTATTTTCAAATAGTAGCGACGATTGATCTCTCCGCTGGAGCAAAAGCACCAGAACAACGTTGGCGACATTGAATATTACCAGATCTAACATTCCTTCTTACAATAAATCTTAGGTTTAATAGTGTCACGTGTGGTTTTCGTAACTGAGGGTCGTAGTCAGAGGTAGAAATAGAAAGTAAACGCAGGTCACAAATTAATTATATACTCAATAACAAGACACAATACAATATGTTACAAACATAAGTATGAGGACAGATCTTAGAATATAAAAGTTTAGGAAGAAGCATAATCATCTACCACTTACGATTCAACACACTTGATCCAGCGCCTCTCCAACATCAGTATTTCTTCCCGGAAGTGAGAGTCTGGAAGGTTGTGAAAATATTCATCTACGGCCCTCTCAACTTCTTCATTGGATGCGAAGCGCTTCCCAGAAACAAATTTCTTTAAGTTTGGGAACAGATGGAAGTCTGAGGGTGCCAAATCAGGAGAATAGGGGTGATGGCCGAGCAAATCATACCCCAAATCCCGCAGTTTTTCTATCGCCAACGCACCCTTGTGTGCAGTTGCGTTGTCCTGGTGAAAGATGATTTTTTTCTTCTTCAAGCCAGGCCTCTTCTCGCGAGTTTTGGCATCCAGCTGGTCAAGAAGGTTGGAGTAATATTCGCCTGTAATTGTTCTGCCTTTTGAAAGATAATTAATTAACAAGATCCCTTTCGCATCCCAAAACACGCTGGCCATGACCTTTCTGGCAGATATGATCGACTTCGCTTTCTTTGGCGCTGAACCACCGGCTTCCACCCACTGCTTGGACTGCTGTTTTGTTTCTGGCGTGTAGTGGTGGACCCATGTCTCATCCATGGTGACAAATCGCCGCACAAAATCGGTCGGATTCCTGTTGAATCGGTCCAAAGATTGCTGCGAACATCGTTTGCGCATTTGCTTTTGATCGGCATTCAGCAAATGCGGCACCCATCTTGCACAGAACTTTCGCATCCCTAATTCTTCGTGCAAGATGTTTCGCACCCTTTCTTCCGATATCCCCACAGCCTCATCTATCTCACTCACCTTCACTCGCCTATCGTCCAACACGATATCATGCACTTTTTCGATGGTTTCCGGTGTGGTTGCGGATTTTGGACGTCCTTCACGTGGGTCATCTTCGAGGGATGTGCGACCACGTTTAAATTCAGCTGCCCACTTTTTAACAGTTGACATGGACGGAGCAGAGCCCCGTGAACTTTTGTCAACGTCGGATGAATTTCCTTAGGGGTTAATCCATCCAAAACGAAGAATTTTATAACCGCACGATATTCAAGTTTATTCATTTTAACAAAAAACACGCAAAATGTCTACTGAGAAAATTCGTGTAAACAAACTACTTGAGCGAACAAGTTGAAACTAGTCATACGAACTAATGACACATGCACCCAAGCAGGAAACATAATTGTTTCCGGCCGAGAACTTTTCACCTTGCCCTCGTATATTGCGGAAGACATTAGAATATTAGCGTGAATCTGTAGGCGCGGCGTTGTGCGGCATGCAGCTGCATTTTAGCGTAGGTCGATCGCATGCTGTGCTGAGTGAGAGCTGAATGAGAGCAGCTGGCTCGCGTGTGTGGTTATCATTAAGCCAACGCTATATGATGTTACGAAGAAATGTAGTAACCTAAGAGAGCGGCTGGCTCGCGTGTATGGTTAACATTAAGCCAACGCTATATAATGTTACGAAGAAATGTATTAACCTCGGAACGTTGATATTTGCACCAGTTGGAATGTAACTTGCGGAATTATGAATTATTTAAAATCTAAATAATTGTGTTTGTGACACTAAATGCACAAAGGTATTCACAATTTAACATTAATTTGATAATAGACATTCATGTTCTGTAAAAACGATCATATTAATATAATCTTGTTTATTGTTTCCAGCCTTATTTTGTGGAACTCCATAATCATGAAATAAATAAAGATTATTAAAAGTTTCACAGTTTTATTAAAATATACCTGACAATATTGTTTCGACAGCTACGCTGTCATTATCAAAGGTAATATAATTATAAACAAACACGTCGCTAAGGTAGATACAAAATAGGTAACTAGATAAAATAATAATAATAATAATAATGCTAAAGACAGAACACATAATATCATGAAATCGGGCATTTACCGTTTAAATTGTTCTTTTTGTAGTTCGGTATATATTGGACAAACACTTCGAAATTTTGACATAAGATATAAAGAACACGTACGTCATTACAAAAATAAACATCCTGAAAAATCGAATTACGCCAAACACCTTTTAGAACAAAATCACACAATGACTCCTCAAAATAATATTAAATTCCTACATTTTTGTAATAACAAACGCAAATTAGACATTTTAGAAGCCTTTGAGATATACAAACACAAACTCAGGGTACCTTTAATGAATGAACAACTTGAGCTCAGTAATTCCTCGTTACTGGAAGTATTAGATGTTTAATTATGATTTTTATTATTAATTTTTATTATTATTATTATTATTTTATCTAGTTACCTATTTTGTATCTACCTTAGCGACGTGTTTGTTTATAATTATATTACCTTTGATAATGACAGCGTAGCTGTCGAAACAATATTGTCAGGTATATTTTAATAAAACTGTGAAACTTTTAATAATCTTTATTTATTTCACAATATTAATATATTATATATCTAAGCAATTGTAATTTTTTAACAACTTTTTATTAACTTTTCGTAACAGCATGCATGTAATAACTTTTTTGTTTCTTTAATAGGTCCCCTACACGATCAATCGGATTGACAGTTCGGCCATGGATTGACAATCTGATTGACAGTGTAAGGTCAAGATTGATGGATTGATGAATGAGAGTGATCGATATTTTGAAATTCGAGCTTCAATCACGGTTAGTGGGGGACGATTGTCATTCTGATTGACGCTGTTGTGGGTCGCAATCAATCTTTCCGTCAGTCTAGTAAGTGGAGGATGGAAAACGTTAGCCAGCCTTTTTTGTCTTTCGAGTCTCCTGATACCGGTGATAGCAATGACCAAGTGTTGAGAAGATTGCCATCAACGCAGCAAAAATAGTCGGTCACATAGCAAAACATAATCAACTACTTCAGTTAGCGTGCGAATACCTGATTTCTGATTCTACAAACACAGCACATCCTGATGTACCTGAGTATCTCAACAGTCAACATAGCCAAGGTTTGAGCCAATAGAAAAGACTTCATCCCATGTCTATATCAATTATAAATACCGCACAGTTTATTTAGGCTGAAATACAAACGCAGAATTAATTATAACAAATAACCGTAGCGAATCTATACAATGAAAAATCAGATTTATCGGTAAACAAAAGTAAAATCTGTAAAACAGGAGAAGCCCACTCAATTAACAACAGGTGTTCTTTCATTCTGATACCCAAAAGCATAAGAATGGCATGGCAGTGAAGAAGATGTGGTTTTTACGTATTAATCTCAATGTGTCAAAGATATGCCATGGAGTATGTAATTATTATATGCCGTTGAGCATTACTTTGGTATATTAATTGTAGTATGCAAAAAGAATAGGAGGCACGTAATTTTCATATGAATTTCTATTCGAGCGCTACTTGGGTAAAGTGGACCGTAAAGACAGCGTCAATCTTTCCACTACTGATATAGAATCGCTTATAATTTTCTCTATCTTGAGTAGCAATGTTTTAAAAAGACGTTCGTTTATACGGTAGTAATTCTTACAATCATCTTCAGCATTGGTCCCTGAGTTCTCGCGCAACAAGTTTAAGTGACTATACTTTACATGTTTTTTTACTATTTTTTTACTCAGCGTCCCGTTTGACCCTTTTTTGCTGACAAACTTTCTTTTTATTCGACATTCGCACTTAATGGCGCTGTCAACTGAGCTGAGATTATCTCATGCTCACTGACAGTCTGACTGATAGTGTAGGGTCTCTCGTGATTGAGGTCAGGAATGTCAGTATGATTGTTTCAGTCAGAATGTCAATCCGATTGATCGTGTAGGGGACCCTTAAGGTTTTGTCAGGTTTGCTGTTATCTTGTTATTATGCACAACAAAATAAACATCAAGCGGTCTGTTGTAAGCTCACTTTAACTGTACCGGTATGTAAACAAACCTTAATTAAATAAAATGTGTTGAACCAGACCGGTGTGACCGGTAAGTCTGCTGAATGCGCCCAATGACTGGAATATTTGACAGTAACGACATCGTCGTAATTCTCTGTAATTTTTTTGATTTCCGAGCACTTTTTTTTGAAATGTGAAAATTGGCTTTATTTTGAAATTACAGATCACTTGCTTGTCAGAATTTAGTCATTAATCAAACATACGTATTTTCTAGGAAGTAACGCTGTAGACATCGTGTCAATGCGATGTTGAACATGTTAGAATTCTTTATTTTGGGTAAAATTCAGCCAGTTTAAGCTGAATCCTAGCAGTCAGCTATGTGACCAAAGCAATCATGAGGTGCAACCGCCGTCAAAAAAATTGAAACACCAGCATTAATCAAGTTAACGCGTTTTTAAAACTTTACACACTGTAAGTAGGGCTTAGTGCTATAAATCAATTAAAGGTTATTTAAATGTCATAGATTTTAGGTAACTACTGCTAAATATATTAAAAAATAATATGGCATCAGCAATCTTGATTTTAACTCAATATATTATATCTATTTACGATAGCAACAAATTGCCTCCTGTTTCCATTTTTTTGGCCGCAGTAGTACGGAAGATGTCCGCCAGTCCCCTTCCTCGCTTACAAACAAACGAGCTTTTCAAATAGCAGTAACCAGGGGGCGAAAGCTTAAATTGCATCAAGTATGTTCGTGTTGTAGTGTTTCCCCCTATAACTAAATGGCGTCATCAGTAGTTTTAGTATAGAGACCCTGTATACAGGGTGGGATTAAAGTATGGAATACTTATAAAAATGCGAACTCGACCGGTTTTTTTTAAAACGCTGAAACACGTCAATTTTGTTTTTTAAAAATACACATTAATATGTGCGATTCACCTTCCGGCTTTTATTTTTTTCTAAGTTATGACGTCATCACAAAAAAATTTAAATGACAATATAGATTTTTAATAATTTAAATTTCCCACTGACACAAAATGGCGCCCGTAACCAGACTTGTACTACACAGACAATAGAAGGTACTCCAGTTGACTTTACGGCTTTAATGTTTTACGTGAATCCTTTCGTTCTATTTATTTATTTATTTTATTTTTGGGGGAGGGAGGGACCGAGGACCATGAGGCACATCCTTCGTGCCTCATGGCACCGATTACTATGATTATCTTTAGCCGACCTTACTAAAATTTAGCAGAGTCTGGGGGAATTTCATCCACAGTAGGGATTTTTATCGTGTCAAACGTGGTATTGACACGGGACCTACAGTTTTACGTCCTATCCGAGAAGAAGGCATGTTTTTAATTTTTCTCCGCTATAAGAAATTACCAGCTCGGCCGGGGATCGAACCTGCGACTCTTGGATTATGAAGCAAACATGCAAACCACTAATCCACCGAGGTTGGCTTCCTTTCGTTCTATTCGTAGCAATCGTAGGTGTGTTTTGTGGTAGTAACAACGATTGATATCGCCACTAGAGTAAAAGCACCAGAACGATGAACATTGAATATTCCCAGATTTGACGTTCCGTCTTACAATAAATTTTAGATTTGTTAATAATCATCCATCAACAAAAACATCCATAATTTAACATTAACTTGATAATGGACATTCGTGTTCGATAGAAACGATCATATTAATATATTATCCGCCTAGCTAAAGATGAGCCCTGGTCATTGATGCTCTCTGTTTGGTATAAGATTAAAAGATTTCTAGTCAAATCAGCATCCGTTGTTTCACAATTATTGATGAGGTTTGTCGTTTTTACGAAAATGTCATAGCAGGTGATTTTTGAGGCTAGGGATAAGGAATTTTGCACGCTTGTAGCCTTCTTTTAGATTTTAACATTGATACCTGTTGTTTTGGAAAGTTTTAAAACATCTTCAGTAGGAAACTAAGAATTAGATTTTCGCAAATACCTATTAGCACTGTACGTTCTCTAGTTTTACAAAACTACCAAGTACTAAAAAACAAGAAATCACTTTTACTTATATTTAAGAAATTAACTTACTTATAACAATTGTAGTAGTATTACGTAGTACCTTCAATATAGAGAAATATATTCTTTTCAAATACAGTTTTACATTTAACAAAACCCTGCTATTTAATATTTTAATCAACTTAAATACTAGTTGATTGCTTCCAACCTTATTTTGTGGAACTCCATAATCATGAAATAAATAAAGATTAGTAAAAAGTTTTACAGTATTTATTAAAATATAATCTGACAATATTGTTTCGACAGCTAAGCTGTCATTATCAAAGGTAATATAAATATATATAAACAAACACGTCGCTCAGGTAGATACAAAAACAGGTAACTAGATAAAACTTAAATACTATTGATGTACTTAATTATAATAGAATTAATATTAATTTTGCTTATCCATCTCTTATTTTGTTTATATATTATACATATTAAGTACATAAAACGCAGCGTCTATCTGTCTGTGATTCTGTATGTTCACTTTTTCTGAAGCTACACAAAACATAGACTTTATAAAATCAAAAAATATCGAACGCCTTACTTTCACTATACGTCTTATATACAGTTTCCCTGACGACCATTTTAGAAGAATCTGGTAGGACTACAGTTTTACAGTTTTCAACCTCTTGCATTATCTTTTTTTACCATGACTAGATAAGACTGGCTGGTTTCTACTACGGGTCCCCTTTTAACAGTTCAAGCACTAATTTCCAAAGCCGCAGCTGCTCGCTGCAATAAACAAACAATTGTAGTACAATATGATGATAGATAATAATTAATGTGTCTTACCTCTTGTACACAAAACAAAAGAAGTAAATTTCTACGGTTTTATTTTTCCCTCTCGAACTATAGTTTAGTAAATTCAGCAATAACACTGATGAGACTGCGAATGCAGTGTCTTCCCTTATGCCTTATACTGACATAATATTAATATTATATTAGGTAAAATTGCGATTTTACACAAGTTCTGAGAAGATTATTGCTTATTATTATTGAAATACTATGACACTCACGAAAAATATGTAAATAAAAAATAACTCCAGCAAATGTCACCTGTCACTCAAATCTACAGTCTATAGGTATCAGAGATACCTGTGACATGTTTTGCAATAAGGTCACATGTACATAACCGCATACAGAATTGCCTATAATTTTGGCATTTTCTTTCAGAAATCTATGAAATACGTTAAAGAATCCCTAAAATTGATCCCTAAAAAAATTACCAACCCGATTAATCATTATAGGGTAAAAGAATACAACTAATATATACCTCTGTAATTGTAATCTTTAAACAACTTTTTATTAAACCTTAGTTACAAAATGCTTGTAGTAATTGTTTGTTTATTAAAGTTTGTGTCAGGTTTGCTCCAGGATGTCGTTACTATTTGAAATAGTAGAAAATAAAAAGCCGAACGCAGCTTTTTATTTCGCGCGTTCGGCATTCAGATCTATTTACTCGAAAAGCTCGGTTTCCATGGTATCCATTATTGCAAATAATTGTAACTATGGCAAAATAGAGCTTTTGGAGAAAAAAGAGTTACAATACCGAACGCAGCAAGAGGTTGTTATAAAACAAGCAAACTGGATGATTTGATCAAGTGCCACATGATTTCCGGCAAAAATACAAGACTGTGAAAACAAAATGGCATTGACAGTTTGGAAAAATCAAAATTTATAAGATGCATAAAGCTATTCGTAAGATTTTAATCTTACTTATTTCCGCTTGTATAAATTATTTATTAAATTTCTTGGCATATGTAGCTTTATCTGCTAGTAATTCTAAATCTGGATTGTTATTTCCCTGAAACGAATGTACTCAATTCCAAGTGAAGATTCTCTGAATTATAACCTTATAATGGAAGGCTTTTATTATGATGCAGCAATTGAGCACATTACCGAAATTGTTAAGAACAACCTCTACTTCGCAGTTCTTGAAGGAGAACATCAGAAAATCATCAAAAATACCCATGATACCTATTATTTCTGTATTGACGATGAACTAATTTACGTAAATTACTACTTTGATTTTGGACCTCTAAATATATCGTGTTTATACAAATATTGTCATAAGTTAAGTAATTATCTACAATACGCTCAAGGAGTTAAGCGAGTTGTACACTATACAACTTCAAATCCCGTGAAACGAGTCAATGCTGCATTTCTCATCGGTAGTTATTCAATAATATACCTAAAGATGGACCCTAAAAACATTTATCACATTTTGGTTACTACAGGGGGCCCTTTCAAGTAAGTAGCTTAAATTTCTGTTGAATATTATCACACGGTTTTTATTTTATAGATCGTTTGTAGATGCTTCACAAGGAATCTCTCAGTACACCATACGGCTATTGGACTGCTTCCTAGCCATCCAAAAGGCTATTACCTTTAATTTTTTTAACTTTGCCGATTTTAATGTGAATGAGTATGACTGCCATGACAAATTGCAAAATGGAGATATGAACTGGTTGCTGCCTAGGAAGTTTTTGGCTTTTATAGGGCCTACAGACAATGAACTTTTAAATGGGCATCCCCCTGACTTTTATATTAAGTACTTCTTAGAAAACGATATTAAGACAGTCGTTCGGCTTAATAACAAACTGTACAATGCATCAGTGTAAGTGTATTTCACAATAGTTTTTAGTGTAAGATGTATATCGAGAGAGAGAGAGAGAGAGAGAGAGAGAGAGAGAGAGAGAGAGAGAGAGAGAGAGAGAGAGAGAGAGAGAGAGGGAGATGTTAAAAGTAAACGCTTTGTACATAACGACGTACACAAATCATACTTTGGAGTACTAAGCTTTTATGGCTAGTCAATGAACAAGCTACGACTTTTTTGGTCTAGATTGAGATAAACACTTAGCGTTTTATCTGCTATCCTCTTTTGTCATGGGACTTAAAAATGTACTTCAACGGCAAAGCATGATGGTTAGAAAACATTCAATTGTGGGAAGAGTAAGGAGTAAAGCAAATAAACCATCTGCCACAAGGTCACCCAGTCTTGCTGTAGCTTGAAATCTGTTTGTGTAGGTAAAAATCTAGATAAATTCTATAATATAAAATTCTGTAAATATCATTGTTCAGGGTTTTGGACTTAAGGAGGCAGTTCTTTAAAATGTCTAAGAATAAGGGACAGTTGGCATTTCGTATGAATCGGTTCAAACTTTGCACACTAAGGTCGCAGTCTACCTGCAGTCACTGCCACTTACTACCACCGACCACCACCAATTAAAATAATTCCGTGCAGTCCCACTGAAGCAAGTAGTGACCACCAGTTTTATGTAAAATTTTAAATTTTGCGCTTGTTTTATGTTCATTTCCTTTTGAAGTACACATATTATTGCCAACTTAGCAAGCTTACTGTTATTATTATTATTTCATATTAAATGAGGTTATGTGCATTGGTTTGTTTACTATAATTGTCGCGTTGCGTTTAATAAAATATAATAAACCAAATTGGAAAAATATTAGAAATTGGTCGCTTATGTGACGCCAAAGCATGTCCGTGGTACTTAAATTCGAATAACCAGACGAACTCGGATTATATAATTCGATTGTCGATTTCGACGGGAGACCACAACTTGTCTTCACACATTTTAAAATTTTTTTCAGGTTATGTTGTCAAAACAAAGCGTCAAACATCACACGTTGACAATACCAATCACCGTGGACAGGAAATGCAAATTTTTAGTTATCATCATCCTCACTGGCGCGTGCGCATTTTAACCACCGCTGACCACCAACCACCAAAATTCTAACAAGTTCGAAATTTCAAACTGGTGGTTACCGTTTGATGGTAGTAGGTAGCTAACAGTGGTTTTTGTGGAACCAGCGGCATTGATTAATGCATGTTTAAATTTTAGTTGATGGCAGTGGGTGGTTGACGGTGGCTCAGTGAGACTGCGGCCTCTTGAGCAATATTTCAGTTACCCTCAAAACGATTCGATATATCTATAACCTCCAGAGATCATGAAGGGGCATGTAAATTTCTTAAAACTTCGATCCGATGATACTCTTCTCGCTGACAGAACCTCCGAAAGGGTAGGTACAAACCGCCGCTGTTCAAGAGATTATCTAAGACCGTGTCATGAAACTATATGTAATTGGTCTCATCAATTCAGGTCACCGTATTATAATGCTAGGTTGCGTTTAAATCAACTCTAACCTTACATAATAATAAATCTTGATTATTGAAACAATAGAAGCTAACCATAAAGCTATTGAAATTTTTTTTAAGGTAATTTAAACATTGTTTAAGACGCAGAGTTGTATAAGTACCTGTGCAACCATCTCAATCGAAACAAACTTTTTCCATACAAACGTATGGACCGATTTTTCAAACCCCGATAGTGACTATCTCTGCTACTTTAACTTGCGGATCCTTCAAACTCGATCAACCAATATTTAATGATATATTCTGCTATTCGAAACAGAACATTCAGGTAGTTATTACTTGCCTGTTTATCTGACGACGGGACTGTTGTCTGGTTGAGTGCTCCATAGCTCTGTACAATCTTTGCGGATGCATTGGTTTGTTTACTATAATTGTCGCGTTGCGTTTAATAAAATATAATAAACCAAATTGGAAAAATATTAGAAATTGGTCGCTTATGTGACGCCAAAGCATGTCCGTGGTACTTAAATTCGAATAACCAGACGAACTCGGATTATATAATTCGATTGTCGATTTCGACGGGAGACCACAACTTGTCTTCACACATTTTAAAATTTTTTTCAGGTTATGTTGTCAAAACAAAGCGTCAAACATCACACGTTGACAATACCAATCACCGTGGACAGGAAATGCAAATTCTTAGTTATCATCATCCTCACTGGCGCGTGCGCATTTTAACCACCGCTGACCACCAACCACCAAAATTCTAACAAGTTCGAAATTTCAAACTGGTGGTTACCGTTTGATGGTAGTAGGTAGCTAACAGTGGTTTTTGTGGAACCAGCGGCATTGATTAATGCATGTTTAAATTTTAGTTGATGGCAGTGGGTGGTTGACGGTGGCTCAGTGAGACTGCGGCCTCTTGAGCAATATTTCAGTTACCCTCAAAACGATTCGATATATCTATAACCTCCAGAGATCATGAAGGGGCATGTAAATTTCTTAAAACTTCGATCCGATGATACTCTTCTCGCTGACAGAACCTCCGAAAGGGTAGGTACAAACCGCCGCTGTTCAAGAGATTATCTAAGACCGTGTCATGAAACTATATGTAATTGGTCTCATCAATTCAGGTCACCGTATTATAATGCTAGGTTGCGTTTAAATCAACTCTAACCTTACATAATAATAAATCTTGATTATTGAAACAATAGAAGCTAACCATAAAGCTATTGAAATTTTTTTTAAGGTAATTTAAACATTGTTTAAGACGCAGAGTTGTATAAGTACCTGTGCAACCATCTCAATCGAAACAAACTTTTTCCATACAAACGTATGGACCGATTTTTCAAACCCCGATAGTGACTATCTCTGCTACTTTAACTTGCGGATCCTTCAAACTCGATCAACCAATATTTAATGATATATTCTGCTATTCGAAACAGAACATTCAGGTAGTTATTACTTGCCTGTTTATCTGACGACGGGACTGTTGTCTGGTTGAGTGCTCCATAGCTCTGTACAATCTTTGCGGATGCAATATTGAATAAAAACTTGCCTCGGACTGCTAGACTAAGGTGATGATGTTGGTGGGCAAGAATTAGAATTCTGAGGCGCCGATTACTACGTATGCTGGTTTTGAGATGCTCGTGTCCATGATGGCGTAGCGTGTCACCGCCGATGAATTCCGTCGCCTTCGAGTAAACAGATTGAATCGTTCGAGACACATTTCGAGATCCCAACGCAGGAAAGTCAGCATTCGATGGCTGAACAAGATATTTTCTTATGTATAAGAAAGTATAAATTGGTTACATCATCGGAATTTGATGCAAAAACACTTTCTTTTTGGGAAGTGTCTAGATAATTCTCTGACTGATACCATCATGTCATGTCTCTTTGCAGTTAAAAAATGATAATAGTAAATCAAAACGTCACAAGAAACAAAACATAGTAAACAGATTTAATACTGACAAATTATTACAACAATCATTACATAACACATAGTGCATATCACATAGTATATATTACATAACACATGGTACATAATACATGGTATATAATATATGGTACATGATACATGGTACATAATACATAGTACATAACACAGCGCATAACAATAGCATATCGCATCATATAGAACATAACACATGACACATGGTACATGGCACATAGCACATAGCACAACATGTAACACGTAACACATAGCACATAATATATAACAACACATAGCACATAACACATAGCGCATAACAATAGCATTTAACATATATCATATAGAACATAATACATAGCACATGACATATAGCACATAGCACAACACGCAACATGTAACAAGTAACACATAGCACATTATGTATAACACAACACATTGTGCATAACAATAGCTCATAACAAATATCATATAGAACATAACACCTATGTGTTATCACATGATCCAAGATATATGGCACATAACACTAGCACAGCACGCAACATGTAACACGTAACACATAATGTATAACACAACACATAGCACATAACACATAGCGCATAACAATAGCATATAACGCATATCATTTAGAACACAACACTTAGTACATAACACACAGCGCATAACATAGCACATAACAAATATCATATAGAACATAACACATAGCATATGACACATGATACATACAACATGTAACACGTAAGTGTAACACATAGCACATAAAGTATAACACAACACATAGCACATAACACATATCATATAGAACATAATGCATAGCACATGATCCAAGGTACATGGCACATAACACATAGTACAACACGCAACATGTGACACATAACACATAGCACATAATGTATAACACATAGCACATAACACATAGCGCATAACAATAGTACATAACACATATCATATAGAACATAATACATAGCACATAGCACAACGCGCAACATGTTACACGTAACATCTAGCACATCATGTATAATACAACACATAGCTCATACCATATAGAACATAATACATAGAACATGATCCAAGGTACATAGCACATAACACATAGCACAACACGTGATACATAGTACAACACGTAACACATATCACATAATGTATAACACAACACATAGCACATAACATAGCGCATAACAATAGCATATATCAAATATCATATAGAACATAACACATAGCACATGGTACATGCCACATAGCACATAATGTATAACACAACACATATCATATAGAACATAATACATAGCACATGATCCAAGATACACGGCACATAACACATAGTATAACACGCAACATGTAACATGTAACACATAGCACATAACACATAGTGAATAACAAGAGCACATAACAAATATCATAAAAAACAACACATAGCACATGGCACGTAGCACAACACGCAACATGCAACATGTAACACCTAGTACATAATAAATA
Source organism: Agrypnus murinus (assembly GCA_929113105.1). NCBI lineage: Eukaryota > Metazoa > Arthropoda > Insecta > Coleoptera > Elateridae > Agrypnus > Agrypnus murinus. Next base: position 23,904,764 of record OV816026.1, read on the forward strand.
GCACTTCTTCAAATTTTAGTCAAAGGAGTGATTACTTTTTGGGAGCTGACAAAGAGCAAATGAGAGCTTCTTTTTTTAGCAATAGCCTAATTTCCCTATAATAACGTATTCATTTTTGATACTATACAAATACTGTGCTTGCAGGTAAACAAAACACACGATATGTAAAAAGGACCATTTCTCACTTAAATCATCTAGGATTATTCACAGAACTAACGCATCATTTATTTCTGATGTTACAGTTTTACACAAGCCGGAATAGAACACCACGATTTATTTTTCCCTGACGGAACCGTACCGACAAAGCAAATACTAATTCGATTTCTAGAGTTGTCTGAGAATGCCCGCGCTGCAATCGCTGTACATTGCAAAGTAATTAAGTAATATTCTTAAAATGTTCCCATCTAACCTATTTAACTTTACCTTTTCCAGGCTGGATTAGGACGCACGGGTTCTTTGATTGGCGCATATATAATAAAGCATTACCGAATGACAGCGCGTGAAGCTATTGCATGGATGCGCATTTGCAGGCCAGGTTCAGTAATTGGACAACAGCAGGGATGGCTTGAAAAAATCGAAAATTGGTTATGGAGACAAGGGAGTCAGTACAGGTGTTGTGTGGCACATTAAAAATTATAAAATTCAACTTATGAAACTCTTAAATGTACTGTTTTATTTACGATTTCAGAATCAATCATTTTGGCGACGGTGACAAGATACCTCATCATAAATATGGTGTATATAGTAAGGAGTGGCCAAAAGAAAGAGAAAAAGTAATCAGGCACGTGCAGAGGAGAAGGTTGGAAAGTCAAAATAACTATTCAAGAGCTAGATCTGTTATAGAGAGTCCGATTAGACGCGATAATTTATTACAGACAGATGCTTTATTTCGTCCATCTATTAATAATAAAAGAACGGCTCTTAGAACTCCTCAGAATAATCAGAAGACGTCAGTATCCGCAGATAAAGACGAGGAGACCAGAAGAATGGCGAGATTGTTAAGTAAGATCCAAAAGAATGCGCAATTAGTAAATCGTCCGCCAAAATCATTGGATGCCAAAGATATATATAGAATTCAAGACATGTCTAAACCATCATATCAAGAAGAAGCGTACAATGTTGACAACAGAGTATTAAAGTCAAAACGTTTAGTAAATAGTTCGTCTAAGTGTAAAGAAAGTCTAGAATTAGCTAGTGGAAGTACAGAACGCCGTCCTGAAAGTACTAAACAGAAAAGGTAAATTTTTTTGTATTAATGCTGATACATTCGTATGTCTATTATATATTGTCACTTTAGGGTTAAGGGACATTTATGGGGGCTTTGGACATTTAATAAATCATTTAATTATTTTATAATAATCAAGTTAGACAAATAAACAAAATAGGTTCAAAAACTTATAATTCAGTAGATACCAGCATCCTGAACGGTTCTTTGAGTTCACAAGTAAACTAGTTAATTAACTAATTAAGCTTTATTTCTGACCTGGTGGTTATTTGCTTGTAAATCGTTCTGTTGGTGTTGTATGGTTATTTTCCTTTGAAGCAGCAATCTAATTTACTTGACGGCTTGATGATTTTATATAAATCAAAAGCTTGTTTGCGACACTATCAATTGATGCAGAATATTACAAACGCTAGTTAACGGAGTGACAGCTTAATCTTTTAATGTTTCTTTGTTTCAAAATTACTGACTACATTTAATTTTAGTGATGAGTTCCATGAAGGAAGGGCGTCACATGTAAAGCCAAAAAGACGTAACCAATCACAGAGTGAAAGCAGAGAACAGATTATTGAAAATAGGCCCGGTGCAAGGATACGAAGACAATTCGTGGAAAATCTGGAACAAACGCAAGGGGACAAATTAAATGCTATTAAAGCCCAACGGCTTGCATCTACTACTGAAGGTGAAACTGATACAAATAAAGTTAAGGTCATAAGACCGAGGAGACGTTTAAATAGTGTTATACATTCTGATGTCTATGGTAAAGCAAAAGCTTCCACTTCCAAAAAACATGAAACGGACTTGATGACTTTCAAAAGATCGCATTTTGAACAACAACATGTGTTATATTCGCCAAGAAGTTGAAGTAGTTAGTGCATTATTGTAACTATTAGCGTAAGAATAACTTCTGTGAGCTATTTCTAAAAATAAACGCAGTCTTGTGTGTAACAAATAAACCAAGATAAGTTTAGTTTACTTTCAGTATTGTTCAGTAGCGGTGGGTGCATACGTCAAACCCGGGACACTCGCAGTGCAACACATGTTGATATACTGCTTTAATGTGTATGCACCCACCGCCACTGGTATTGTTGTTTAATTTTAATTTTATACTTTGTTGTTTGCTTAGTATGACTACACAACTACTATCTATTATCAGAATTGTTGGAAGTTTCTAATCCAGATCTCTAAATTCCAGTATTGTGCATAGTATTCAGGTACCTATATGGTTTATTGCAGTGTAAAATGACTGGTATTGCCGAACCCTACATATGTATATAACATATACACAAAAGAAGGAAAAATGAGTTGCAGCAGTCTACACCTGTTTTGCACTTATTAGTGCTCATCAGGACGGCATAGTAGCTAGAATAAAATAAAAGCAACGAATTCAAGAAGGTGTATAACACAAGGTTTCACAGATAGCAGCCAACACACATTTGCAGCATCGACTCGAAGACATTGAATTTCAGTGCAACAACAAACGTAGTTACGTCTTGAATTAGGACTTTTATTCAGAAAACGTTTCATAGATGCAGTCTGTGAAAGATTAACTTTCTTGTGAAAAGTTTTTCAATTTCGTGAGAAATATAACATAAAATACAGAAATAAATATAGTTAGATTGAGTGAAATAGTATTGCTGAGCAATACCAAAAATACGATTAGTATTGCTTTGACAACATTAGCACATAGGTTTCTGCGCCACTGGTTTATTGTCTACAATGTATGGTATAGTGTATGATCTATAGTATATAACAAATAGTCTATGGTCTATAGTATGTACATGTTTTATGGGATATATGGCTATGCCTATAAGTGACACCGGCTATGAAAAGGTACCGTCACGGTGCAAATCACATTAGTGGCAAATTACATTTATTAAGGTATGGTATACAAATCACTTACAAGGTAATGCATGTATAAATTGTATAGGAGTGAACATTTTTATTATATAGTAAACCTTTACTTTAAAAATTGTAGTTTTTGAAAGAATTGTGCTATTAACATTTGGTTTTCATCGTTAGAATCTTAAATCTGCGAAGCTGTTTTATAATTGCCCTCTTTTGTTAAGTTTGCACTGTATGAAGAATAATTCTACGATAATGTAACTACAATACAATGCGATCTATGGTCTATAGTCTATTATCTACACTCTCCGGTCTAAACTCTATAGTTTATAGTCTGTAGGTATAGTTTACGGTCTAATGCTAATGATTTATGGTCTATAGTTTATGATTTATCGTTTACGATCTGTAGTCTATGATTTACAATCTATATACACGTATACAGTCTATTGGTATTTGGTCTATAGTATGTGATCTAAGTTTATGGCACATAATATCCTTTCAACATAAAATTCAATTTGGTATTTTTTATGAAAAATTACTAATTTGGGAAGCATTCAAATCATTTTCTTATAATACTATTATTTCATAAAATACCGGTAACTTGTAGCAGTCTGATCTACAGCAACGAAAGTATAAAATTATAGATGTAAACCATGATAATTTTGTTCTTATTTAAGCTTGTTGTTTAAATTTATTATGTTTATTAAACATTGTAGAATTAATGTAAAATAGTTTAGTAGGGACCATCAAACTGGGAGTGGCCTTGATTTTAATCGACCCAATTGATACTTTTTCAAAAGTCTAAAACAGTAATTCTGTGTGGTTGTAAGATAGTATGGTATATATTGAAAGTTTGGAACTACAGACACTTTAAGTAGAATATTTTTCCAATCACTTATAGAAACTTATTTCTATATATCAAACAGAGTGCTTTTTGTAATCTGAAGACTACTGAGAAATGTTTGTATTATTGTACAGTTCTTGGTATCTCTTACTATCCATAGTATTCTCCTTTGGTACATTCTTATAACGGACACTGTATAAGTAGCGAAGAAGTCACAGCTTACCAATCGCATGGTAAGGATCGTAACGATTGGTAGAAGTTGACGTGTGGCAGAAAAGTTAATACAAATATTAAGTTGTTTTTGCTTTATTAAGGCAACTTTCACAAAAGACGTTCGATGAGTTGTTTTCGATTATTTATCTGTCGGAGTAGGTATCGCTGCACTATAACTGAACTGGTCTTAGGGTTCCCGTCATTTAGTTTGGGAATGGCCCCAAAATAAGGCTGGACTGCAGTTCGAGAGCTTAATTAAAAATTTATCACGGCAGCGACCCTCTAATCGCAGTCTTAGTGGAAACCGCTTTGCCCTGGTGTAGTCACTTCGGTGCTGTAGATTGGACAACGTAAAGCTATCCAAGAATTACAGATATGGCTAATCCCAGGAAGGCTACCCCAAGGGATCACTAACGACTATTATCGTCTCACTCTTAAAACCCTACTTCCTTGGTATAGGCTGGGTCTCTAGCTTTAGGGAGAGTCGGGCGGGGCTCACCAAGCCTTAATTATGGTAGAGCGAAGTGGTTATTAAATTCTGGGATATCCGTAGATGTAGGCAGACTCAGTTTCCAAGTCTCAGCCACACTTTAGGTTGTACTCGTCCGGGCTGTAAAAGTCCGCATGCTAGACTAAGACTTGCTACTAATAGCTCTAAGAGTGATGGGACTTCCTCGGAGACGGACCCCAACGGATAAGCAGTAGATCGCTCTGGCAGTAGCCTGGAAAGCTAGTAGAGGGTGAATAGGCAACTTCGCTTGCACCAGTGCCTATGGGGGCCGTGGCCATTAAGCTCGACACAGGTGGGCCACGTTAAGTAAAATCTTGGATTCATATGTCGGAGTAGAAGTGAAAACTATGCTGAATTATAACTTTTTAAAAAGTCAATAAAAATAAAAACTCTAAAAATCCCTGGTAAACTAACCACAAGGCTAGTAAGAGTAGATCGAAACGCTAACTGTAGGTCAAGTAATGTGTCCAATAAGTTCATATACTCGAAATAGGTTAATGTAAAGTATTTTATGATGTAAACAAAATATTGACATCTGCTGATACTATTTTGGGAAAACTGCTGGTCATGTAGCAAAAGTTTTATATTTTAAAGATATTTGTCTGTATTACTTAAAAGTAGTAATTTATAAAAATTATGGCTAATGAAATTCGTGAAGAAGTTTTAAAATTAATGCAACAGAAGGATCGTATTGAAGATGAAATTAAAGAGCTAACATCAATTTTAACTAAGGTTTGACCATTATATATATTTTATATTCAGTTTATTTTAAAATTTGATTTAAACATCCTCTATTTAGAATGGAGTGGGTATGAATGATCCCCTAGTTGACAACGAAGGCTTTCCGATTAATTCAATCGACATATATCAAGTTCGGCATGCAAGACACAGAATCATTTGTAAAATGTAGTCTATTTTAAGTGAACACCTTCTATAATGCTTTTCTCTTTTAGGTCTCCAGAATGATCATAAAGCATTAATGAAACAAATCGAAAATGGATTGCACGGCTACTATGGTACTTCTGCTAATGAAGATACTCAGAATGCACAACAGGATGTTGAGATGCGACATGTAGATCAAGTTGTAATACATAAGACACCGTTTGCAAAAGTTACTTTGATTAGCCCAGGCTCCCCTGCTGAAATTTCTGTAATTTAAAAAAAAAATATTGAGCGTAAAGGGTTTAAAAGTTTAAATTTTAGGGAATAGAAACGAATGATTTAGTTGTAGAATTTGGGTCTGTAAATTCTACAAACTTTAGAAGTATAATGGACATAGCAGCAGTTGTTCAACATTCTGAAGGGCAGCAATTAAATCTAAAGTTGCAGAGAGGCGATCGATATATTGTTACATACTTGATACCTAAAAAATGGGCCGGCAAAGGACTGCTTGGTTGTAATATTGTACCCATTAATGCTTAGAATATATATTTAACAGATTTCATTTTGTATTTGCTGTATAGCTATTAAAAATAAACTTTTCTTAAATACCTAAGGTTCTTATGTATCTATTATTCTCACGAACTCCCGAAAGGAATACTTATTATTACAATAATTATAGTTGACTTCAGATATCTGATAAAAAATAATGTCCTAATTCTTAAGAATGTACAAAATGGCAGATAAAGTTTATCATGTGATGCATGAATTCAGTATAGAATTTTAGTCAGGGGTGTTTGTTAAATAATGCGTCCAGAAGTTTGTCTGACAATGTTAGACTTTAGCTGTTTCAACTGATTTATTTGTGTATTATGCAGTGCGAGTGTAAGGTATGCAACTATTGGAATAAAATTTATCAAATGTTTTCAAAGAAATCCTCAAACACGTCAATTTTTATTTTAAAAAACATATTTTACTGTATATGTAGATTGTCTTGTTTTTAAGTTATGATATCAGCGATGCTTTTTTTAAAATGGGATTCATTATCCAAACCTATTATAAAAAATTAGTTTCCATTTAAGAAAAACATCGCTGATGTCATAACCCAAAAACATGACAATCTAAAGGTGACATTACAGTAAAATAAGTCTTTTGAAATAAAAATTGATGTGTTCCAGGTTTTTTTTTAAAAGACATTTGTTAAAAGTTTTATCCCAATAGTTCCAGACTTTGCACTCACACTGCATAAATATAATCAAATTAATTGACTTAACATGAGAATGTTGTAAGTCAAATTTTGGTCTAAATAAGTGTTATTGTTAACATCATCTGATATAATGGCTCGCTTACTAACTAGTGGTAAAATGTAAAGCCAGAAGAGTTCAAATGATGGTAAAATAGATATACACAAAATGTCCAGACTTAAAACCTTAATGTCTTAACATAAATAATTGGAAATTCTCAAAAATTTAGTAATTTACCGATTCACTTTTATGTACTTCTAATATTTACCCAATTTTCATCCTAGTGATGTTTCGACATATTTTCCTTATTTTGAATTCTCCTTTATTGAATCAATATTGAAAATTATACATTGGTACGTAGGGATCGAGGTAGTAGGGGAGGTGGAGTTCTTTTTTATATTAAACAAAGTATGTTTAAATGTATTATTAACACAAGTGATTTAATCGAACAGTTATGGATATTAGTTAAAATTAATAATAAAAGTATTGTACTGGGAGTGTTTTATAGACCTCCAACTTACAACTATAAGAATTTTATAGATGAAGTTGAGAATTCCATTATGTTGTGTACACCATATTCAGACCATATTGTATGTTTAGGGGATGGAAACGTAGATTTCCTAAAGGCAGCCAATCCGTCTACGGAATACTTTAATAATATGCTAGAATCGCTAAACTATAGTCAAATAATGACGGAACCCACTAGAAAAGATCGTTTATTAGATATTATTATCACTTCTCAACCTTCACTTATTCAAAAAAAGCATGTCGTAAACTGTCATTTCTCAGACCATGATTTAGCAGCCTGCAAAATTTTATGTCAAACAGTGCCGTGTTCTCCTATTAATTATACTTATAGGAACTTCAAAAACTTTAACCTTGATAACTTCTATACTGAATTGCAATCACTCTCTTTAGACGATATATTTTATGAAAATGATATTAATCAAAAAGTTATTATTTTAAGTACTAGGATATTAAATTTGTTTAATAAACATGCTCCGTGGAAAACTATTCAAATAACAAAAAGACGACCGCCTTGGCTAACTGATAATATTAGTTTGTTAATGAGCTTAAGGGATAAGGCCAAAACAAAACATAAAAACCACAGCTGCGTGGGAATATTACAGGACACTGCGCAATTTCACAAATACCGCAATAAAGAATGAAAAAAAAGCTTATCTACAATTTAAAATTGATCATTCAAAAAATTCTAAAGTACTATGGAAGGAATTCAGAGCGCTAAATGTTGTATCTAAAAATAACATAAATAATTCCTTTACTGGTCGTGCTGATGAACTTAATAGTTATTTTGTGAATAGTATCCCACAAATTTCAGTTCCTCAACACGTACTAAATTTCTACAAAAATAATGATTTACATAATAATGCCGTTCTCAAATTCAATCTTATAGATAGTAATACAATTTCAAAAACAATCAATTCACTAAAAAGCACTTCTACAGGATCTGATGGATTAAATATCACAAAGATATGTTGTCCCTTTATATTGCAATACTTATTACATATTATTAATTCTTGCTTCTTAGAAAATATATTTCCCGACAGCTGGAAGTCGGCTCTTGTAACTCCAATAGCGAAGATCGAGCAACCTGTAGAGTATAAGGACTACAGACCGATTAGCATTTTACCAACACTTTCAAAGATCATGGAAAAGATAATCAATTTACAAATTAGAAAGTACTTAAGAGTGCAATAATTTGCTGCCTGTCAGTCAGGGTTTCGATCTGGGCACAGCTGTGCAACCGCTTTGCTGAAGATAACAGATGACATTCTGAAAGCACAAGATGAAGGAAAAAGTACATTTTTGGCTCTGTTAGACTTCAGCAAAGTGTTTGAAACAATAAATCATGACTTGCTGCTTGGTATATTGCACCACATAGGTCTTAGTGATGATGCAGTCAAAATTATCTTTACAACAGGACACAACAAGTTAAGACATCCAATGCGGTATCTACGTCTGTTGATGTTACAAGAGGAGTGCCGCAAGGTTCCATACTAGGTCCTCTGCTGTTTACCCTGTATACCAGAGGTTTTTGTGATTGTGTTGGGGCCTGTGATATTCACATGTATGCTGATGATACACAATTATACTACTCCTTCAGTTCAAATACTGTAAGGAATGCCGTTGATACGCTGAATAATGACTTACAAGCTATAAATGAGTTCTCTACTAATCATGCTCTAATTCTAAATCCATCTAAATCTTGTATTTTACTATTGGGAAAAACGATTAATAATTACCAATTATCACCCATAAAAATTGGAGATACTGATATCCCAATAGTCGAAAATGCCAAAAATTTGGGATTAGTTCTTGATAAAACGTTTAGATTTAAAAAACAAGTCAATAAATATATACAAAAAGCCTATTACAATTTAAAACTTCTTTACCCGCATAAAGATTAATTAAGCAAAAACGCTAAGATTTTATTAAGTGAATCAATTGTGTTGTCACAGTTTAATTATTGCATACCTGTCTATAGCCCTTGTCTTGACTTTGATACGTCATATACAACGTGTTCAAAACTCTTGTTTACGTTTTATATATGGAATTCCTAAGTTTGCACATATATCTTTAAAATTAGTAGAGACAGGATGGCTTAATATGAAACAACGGCGTTACATACACACTGCAACGTTCTATCATAACATCATAATCAATAGGCAGCCACCCTATTTATATAATAAGATAAGGTATAGAACAGATGTACACAATATAAATGTGCGACATAGAGGTCTGTTGACTATCCCCAAGAATAATACTACATTCTACGAGCGATCATTTAGCTACAATGTCGCAAAAATTTACAATAATGTACCTTCATCTTTTAAGACATTATCAGTTACACAATTCAAAAAAGCATTGATTAAGCAATACAATGTAGATCGTCATTGATGTACCACTTCGCAATCAGTCAATACTGATATTATTATTACTATTATTATTCTCATATTTACACAACTTTACTTTTATTAGAAATTATAATCATTAAGTTCTCTCACAATACATAATGTTATTTTGCTTAAATTATACAAGGGGGGAATGGAAGAACAACATTGTTGAATTCCCTCCTTGAGATACATTATTATATCAAATAAATTAATATTGTAATTTTATTGTAATATATGGTTTTGTAATCTCAGAATAATAAATTAAATTAAATTAAAAATGGATTTATTATATCGATACCTGAAGTTTTCTCTTTCTCTGATTCTATTAAATCATCGTATCATATCCACTTTCTTGAAGGTAGGAAAAGTTGAAATTGTGAAATCTTTCAAAAATTTGAAAGTCAGAGAAATTCCCAATAGAGATAGAAATTTGAAGTGGATGTTTTATATCCCAGGGTGTCGTATGTTTTCTTCAGATCATCTACTTCAGTAAATTCATATAAAAAAATAGTAACAGTGTACATTTTCTAAACAGCAATTAGAAGTAAAACTGTACTTGTTGAAAAGAAAACCTATCTCGGCATATTGTAAAACTGATGTATAACTTAAACTTATATTATTCTAGTAAAACTTATTATTTTATAAAACTTTGCACTTTAACAAGTACCTTTTTACAAGTACTTGCGGTTATCAAGATGACACTAGAACTTAAGATTTGTAAACTGCAATATGTAAAACCTTAAACACGTCTTTTTCTTTTGCATTGCAAAATTCATTTAATATTCTTTTGTTTCATATAAAAATATTGTAACAGCGAGTACGTACTTTGAATTAGTCATAGTCCATGGAGTGGAGTTTTGGAATATTTGCTAGTAAGTTATGCAACAACCACTGTTTTTTTCAATTTAAGAAATCATTGCACTAAGAATTAACTGTACATAAAAACCTTTTTTTTTTCTTTATGACATGCGATTATTTCAAATTGTTAATTTTCTGGAATTATCCTTATACACGGATATAAAAAACACAGTTAATTTTTTCTACGATTTTATTTTGAATACGATCAAAGTAATTTCCTTCAGTAATGATACACTTGGCCATTTTCTTTTTCCACTGCTTAAAAGCTCCGAACCAATCTTCTTTCGGTATACCTTCAAAATAAGTGCGAACTGCAGTATCAATCTCTTCGTCAGATGAAAATCTTCTGCCATGTAAATTCCTTCTAAGCCCAAATACCAACCAAAAGTCACACATTGCTAAATTAGGTGAGTACAGCAAGTGCTTTAATACATATATAACTTTTATATACTTTTTTTTAGTCAAAAACTGCTGAGTTAAAGTTTCCGAATGAGAAGATGCATTATCATGATGCCACCTAATCCCATTCTCTGAAACTGCACTGAACACTTCAGGCAAACATTTCTCAGAGTACCATTTAGCTTTAACTGTCTTTTATCCATCTAGCTTAATTACCATTACTAGGCCAGTAGTTCTAAATAATACCGCATACATAACTTTTTTCATAACTCGCTGCTTTTTAGTTATTGTTGGAGTTTCTGCATCTTCGTGAATCCATACACGGATGGCGGATAAATATGCCGAAAAAAGGAATATAAGTTTTGTCACTATTTTAGAAAACATTTGGTGTCCTCCATTATTTAAAGTTTCATAGCAAATTCTTACACGCTCTGCTTTTTGGAAATCAGAACGCTTATGTGGCACAAAATGACTAACTACTTTTTTAAATCCAGATGATCATGTATGATTGCATGAACAGTTGAGGATCCAATCTTGAGTTGATGCTCTATTACCCCATAGGTGGCTTTATTGTCTGCTTCAATTATTTTTTAACAGCAGCAATGTTTTTCTCGGTAACAACTGTCGAGGGATATCCTGCTCCTCTTTGATGATGAACAGAATTCCTGTTGCGTTCAAATTCCAAGTTGTAGCCAATGAAGGTGCTTCTTCACTAAAAGCTGAATCTAAACTTTCTGTTCACTCATAAACGCTTAAACATTTTTCAAAATCATAATAAATCATGATTTTAAAATGCTCTCTGGTTACTTCCATTTTTCCACATGTAATATCAGCTTAAGAAATTAATAATTTGAGTTGTAGTTAACGTAATTTCAACAACTAAACTTCAAATGGCAGACAACGAATTGCTTTAAATGACACTGTTTTGCTTTTCATAGCCCAATAGACTTTCTTATTCGCAATAAAATTAACGTGAACCTTACTCATGAATTAAGAAGTGTTCATTTTACTAAGTGGACAGTTTTAAAACTTAAGCAGGATTTCAAAGTTCTAATATAGTTTTTAGTAGTTGGTACTAACTACATTAGCAAGTGACGTCTTTTCAATTGTTAGTATTGTTTACTACAGCGTCAAAAATTTAAAATGATGATCCAAATTACTCATCAATGGAAACTCGTAAGTTCATTGTGCAAAACATCAATATAATAAATTTAAGTATACAATAATGAAAAAAAATTCCTTGTTGGAAAATAAAAAACTTAATATGTAATACAATTAAATATTTAAGTTTAACATTAGAAAACAAATTAACGAAGTAAATGACACATGGCAGATAGGATTTTACAGAAGGAAGCCAACACGAACAGCTTGGATTGGTAAGGAAAAACTACACTATCAAAATTATGTAAAAGATCTGTGCATCTTTATGTATCTATAACTGCAGTAACCACCACTACCCATGATAATAGTTTGTAACAAGTACATAATGTAGGACTTTATGGACGAGCCCAGTTTTATGGCAGAGCGAGCAAGGCCTATAAAAAAAGCGAGTCTATAAAATCCGATTAAGTATGAGTTGCATACAAAGCTTTACGTCGACTGCTAAAATTGAATCATTAGCGAAAAAAAATCAGTTTAAAAATTTGACATCTATTCTTGACGGAAGAAAATTGGACATGTAATATATAGTAGGGATGCTACAAATATTTAAACCGTTAAAAATTAAATGTTTAAATGCTTCCTCAGTCAGAAAGATTTGTGAAATCATTGTTTTAATAATCTTACTCGTATATCGTTTTAATTTATATGTGCCATACTCGAGACGGCTCACGTTACTGTTTACGTCTACCACTACTAATAAACACTGCCAAGAGACAAATTTTGGTGGGATAAATCATGAAGTGCACTACTAGCAAATAATAAAAGATAAACTTGTTTTATATGAAGTATTTCTGCATACACTAAAGTTGCTACTTTTCATCACTACAAATATGCGAGATTTGATTGGATTATTGTCCTAAGCAAGTACCATACCGGGTTGAAATTTCGAACAGCAACTTGTCGTCTTTTAACTCTAATGAGATTATTTCTTGCCGTCTACTATCTATGTTCCATTGAGAAGACTTTCACAGATACATACTTGTTTAAACGTATATTTTTATATTAAATGTTTAAATTGCGCATTAGGGTGGGCCGAATATGAGCCAAAAAATAATTTTTTTGAAAATAGAGTTCTGATAGGAAGAAATACATGCCTTTTTGCTTCTGTATGAAGTGTGCAAAAGCTGGTTGCAATATGAGTACTTCTTGAGGGGGCGCAACGGCAGTGAAATTTATAATTCAAAATTCAAAGCCCTTTATTATTTCCAAGAAATATACAATTCAAAAAACCTAAAATATTTTATTGAACACGTATTTTGAGCACGTCGAATTCCTCCCCTTCCCCTCTCCACGCACAACCACCCTACCATTCAGAACTTTATAAGGCTTGTAGTCCTGTTTACAATCAAATTTAGGCATCTTCTTTCGAAATGCAATCCTTGCACGGATAAAACCGTCTCTTGTTACAGAATCACAGACAGCTGCAGATGCTTCAGTAACTATTTTTACCGTCCGTTCCACACCTTGTGTATGGCACGGAAAACGTGGAAATTGTAAGGCATCAACACTTCCTTTGTTTACCATATCACACAATTCCTCATCTCCGACCATTCCTACGATATGTGGTTCTGTAGTAACAACGAGCGGCCATTCAATAATATCTATGCAGTCATCACATTCAAAGCAAAGCTGTGGTATTTTAAATAAGCACGGTTTATCTGACTTGTTCTTTCTTGCATTTATTATTCTTTGCAACCCTAACTCGCGAATATGCTTCCTGTCATCTGTAATCATCGCCAGCAACATGTTTTCTGGATGTGCAAAGAAGGCATTTCTTAGTATCACTGGATCAACAATCTTTCGTAGATCTTCTGACAAATACCGGGAATTCTTAATTAGGGCGAAGAGATGTCTAGAACCATCTTTACACGAGGGTGATGCTTTAATCTTGAACCAGGTTGGAGCATAAACTTTGATAACGTACTCTGTTAATATTCTTAAATTTTCATTTGGATTTTCCGTCGAAATATAAAGTCTAAGGATGCGATTGGCAGCTGTCAGCCATCGCGAATGGGCTAATTTGCCAGGATTCTTCAGAGAAAGATATTCTGGACAATGACCGCTGATAACTGGATTACAAATGTCTAGCAAATAACACTGGTCTGTGCTTAAATCTGATGGATTCATACAGCTGGGCATCTGTCCTTGAATAATTTGATATTTAACAACTGGCATATTTTCGCATTCAGCCAGTAACTTTCCTATCGGACCCGAAAAACATCGTGGTCCTGTAGTGTGACCATCAATGTGCTGCAATAAGTGCCGGAGTGGTAATTCATTAGCATGGAGTTGGCAAACCAGCCACTGCAGCGGCTTTTTTAGATTTAAATACATTTATTGATTTAAATCATTTAATAAATATTTAAATCCCTAAAAATGATTTAAATCAATAAAAAGTATTTAAATCTTTTGCAAGATGATTTTAAACTTAAAAAGATTCTAAATACTAAAAAGATCTTAAATCTAATCTTCTACATATATATTGTCCGTATAAGTCCGTCCAAAAATACAAGAATGAGTCACCCACATAATAACCCGTTCATATCCACCTGAATAAACAATACAAATCGATATTAAAACACAAGCCTCATTTTTGTTCCAGTTCGTTTGAGTCTGTTTGAAGATTTTAAGAAAAATCAACGAAAACCTTTTCAGAGATTTTTAATTAAATCGTTATAAAATCTTTTGTATTTTTATACTTTTGGGTTAATGTAATGTAGAGTTAATTTTGGTGATAAATTGAAATAATTGTTGGAAAAAATTTGTTAATAAATACATTACTACACAATTACACTAAATAAAATTAAAACATCACATCCTCTTCGTAGAGTGCTCGCTAGCCGAAAAGTCACTTAGTTTGTTAATAAATTAAAATAATGTATACAATAAGCCCTTTAAATCCGAAATCTAATGAAGATGTGGAAAGCGAGGTCGACAGTGAATAATGTTGATTAATAGTACATTTTTTTCGTTCCTGGTTAATTTACTATCTCTTTACAGAAGATGATACTAGCCAAAAAATACGAAAAAATTAAATGTCCATGTTATAATATTATTATAACTATTCTGGAATACTGTTTTACTATTAGTAGGTAATGGGTAAATAAACAAAGGTGTCTAAGTATTATGTAAATTAATTAAATTAAACATACATTAGTCACATATGCACTAATTTAAGAAAAACGAAATTACGTGTATTTTTAGCCCAAGAACATAGACGCGGGTTTTCGACGACCTAGCGTCGAGACAGTTTAAATTGTGTTTGTTGTTAAATTTTATTCTTTTACGGAATTATTGTAATCTCTAAAAATATTAAAGTGACATCGTTGGAAGCGAAAGATCACGTTCTACAATTTTATAAGAACGTTTTTTTCGATTAAAGGCGTCGTTTCTGAGATATGAGTTGATAAACGCGACAGTACCCTCAAATGAATTAAATTTTGAAGGATCCGAAATGAAGTTACGGGCAGTTAAAGTTTAGAATTCCCGTAAGAGGTCATGTTTTGCAAAAATGTGTTTAATTCTTTTCAGAAAAAGGGCTACAAACTTTACATCGAAACCTACATGAAAAAATTGTTCTGATGATAGATAACTTAAAAATTATGAATTGCTTCTTGACACATTTTAGAAATTGAAACCTGAAACTGCATTATTTTGCGAGAGTAGATAAATATCAAATTACGCAATGTCTCATTTTAGATTATGCTATTAACAGGCAGGTACCTACATATCTGTTTATAAACACTTACAAATTGTTGACTGGCAATAAAATAGTTCCCGATTGCTTTAATCATATTTCAAATTATATTGATGATTTTATAATTTAAGAAAAATATGTGGGATAGCTGAATTATGAATCTGAACATACAGCCGCAACACGCGGTTTTTAGTAATAGATTTTCATAAACTGTATAATACTAGAATACCAGTAAAAATTGTAATAGCAGGAGCAAGGTTGCTGAGTAATCAACAGTCCAAAGGAGACGTACACAATAATGAGACCTGCAAAGGTTAAATCATTTAAATATTTAGAAAAGATTTGAATCCTTAAAAATGATCTAAAATCATTTAGATGTTTAGAAAAGATTTAAATCCTTAAAAATGATTTAAGATAGTTTTTAAGTATTTAAATATTTAGAAAAGCGTTAAATCCTTAAAAATGATTTAAAATCACTTTGAACTATTTAAATCTGATCTTTTTTCGAAAGAAAATCAAAGATACTTCCTAAAATGATTTTAAATCGTAAATCAAAAATCATTACTGGACAAATGATTTAAAATCAAAATATTTAATTCAAATAATGATTTTAAATAGTGATTTAAATCGAAAAAGATTTAAATCATGATTCGTCGTGACAGCTCTGCTTGTAACGTTCATTGAACCGAGAATTTGGTGGATTTGGTCATTATAACAGGATTGAAAAAATTTTTCATCCGTGAAAACCACTTTTTGCCAAAAACCTACTCCTTCCATCAAATATTCTAGTACAAACCCCACCCTTTGTTCTTTGTGTTGATATGTCAGAAATGGCTTTCAGGCTGCAGAATGGTGGCACAGATCTGATTCTTCTCTTATGCTCTCTTATATCTGAGTCTTGCTGTTCTGACAGAACCAGGAAAACCGGTCTCGGCATGTGCCACCACAACAGACTAGAAATCATTTTCCTGTAGATAGCCAATTAAATTATTAACTTGCTGCTGGGTCGAGATTTTCGGTCTTCCACTTCCTGCTCTTCTTTGAATGACATGCCTTTCTTGCCAGTTCTTTTTAATGTTATGGACAGTACTCTTCGGAACTTGAAATCTTTCTGCTACCCTTCTTTCTGACCAACCCTTTTCTAATAAAGTTATTATTCTAGCTTTTTCCGTAGACTCTAAATGAGGCATTTAAACTCTGATGTTTGCACACAATTTCAATTGTTGACTATTCTGAAAAGTGACATTTTAAAGTAAAGTACAAATTAAGAAAACCTCTTCCCCAGATTTTTTTGGCTGTAACTGTACCAAGAGTTATTCTATGAACTAAAGTAAGAGTAAAAAAGACAAGAAACAAAGGTACTTCTAAATGTTATGTTTTTTAATAAACAGAGAACGTAGTTGTCTAGAATTTCAAATTGAGTATTTTATTACAGTCCATAGCAGGTGATATTTACACAACCTTGAATTTCTGCTTTATTTACATATTTTCTTATTTAGGTAAAAACCTCATGTAACATCTATGGCAAGTGTGTCAATATATACAAAATACCTAACTGAATGTTTCTTTTTTGTTGTTCCACAAAAACTACATGAATTCACAATTCTTTTAATACAGTTCTATTCAGTTCACATTTCTTTAAATTGACTATAACCTAATAATTATTCAGCCAGAAGCATCCCTAAGGTCGGTCATCCGGGCGTATGCCCAGGGCCCCGGAAGCTAGTGGGGCCCCGCAACAAGCTACCTTATTTTAAACAACACTTTTTTATTTACTGGGGGCCCCATTCGATATTTGTACCCGGGGCCTCAAAATCCAAAGGGTGGCCTGCATTAAGCTGTTGTTGATTGTTCATTAAAGATCATATTTACGTCACGACCTTACTGAACAGACCAATCAAAAGCTGTGTCTGCAATAAACAAAGAGGTTATGTTGGCTTCAAATATTCGTATCATATGCCATTTCTAGTAAATAATAGTTTAGTGTAAAACATGCACCCAGACATCATCAAACTTCGAAGCTCCATAACTAGATAACCAATTGACTTTTCCAGTAAAAAATTTGCACTAAAATATATCTCTATAAGATCACTATAGGTGAAAATTATTAACATTTTCAAGAGTTACCAAAAAAGGTGGGTCCGCTTGAGATGGAATGACACATATATCAATCCCAATAAATAATTTACAATGGCTTTTAATAAAGTATTAACTGTACCCAATATCAGATTTATATAATTGTCATATCAACAGTTTAATTTATTTTTCATGATTACCAACCTTCTAATAGTTTCAAAATAGGAAATGTCACTAGGAAAACTTGACATGTGTGACTTAACTGTAAATAATACGGAGCTCAGTTTATATTTAGGAACTATAATTTTTCCTACCTTTTTATAAACGTATTGGTATACATGTTTATGTTGCAGGATAAAAATTAAGAAGTAAAACAGTATTTATACTATAATTGCCAAACTTTTAATATAATTTACTTACATCGCAGATGTTTATTTTCTTACAATTACACTATAGTTCACAATATACATATATGCTTATATAAATTTAATAATAACAATAGGCTAAAATATATTAAAATAATAACATAAAAAATACTTAAACGTAGTAGTAATTAGTTTCTTTGATAATGTATGTTTCTAAAAGAGAGAAATTTAATATACAACAGATAGTTTCTAGAACATTTTAGTGATGATAAATTACAATCATCTCGATAGAGAAAATAGTTAAATATAATTGCAAAGAAAAACTATACATGATTATTTTTTAAAACTTTATAAAAAAACAAAATCCTACAGATCTGCCTTAAGAACCAATCAATGATCAACAATTATTAATTATCTTTTATGAAAATTGCTCACATAATTTCTTCTCTCTTCTTTTTTCTGCTTTTATTATGGCAAATCTATTTTATATTTCGAGTCCTTCATATGAAATAGCATCAGTATCTGGATTTTCTATTCTTGATTTTAAATGTTCTAAAGTATTGTTAAAATGCTTTGTAATCTGATCTGTCTCATCTGAACTATCAAGATTTGGAAGCTCTTCCTTAATCTTACCAATCACTTGATTCAAAATTTGCACACTAATTTGATCATTTCCTTTTTCATAAAAGTATATATAATGATTAAGTAACTCGACATACAGTTGCACTTGCACACAAACATCCATGCATTGCTTTGCAATTCGTAAACCTTTCTTTAAGCATTCGACAACTCTTTTACCATCGTGCGTCTCTTCCCGATTGCTTGCTAAACTTTTACCACTCCAGAAAAGATGTGAACATGTAGCTACACCACGACATTGATCAGGCTTTTTTAGTAATTTACTTGCTGCTAGTGCACATTGCGTTCGCAAAGGTTCAGCATTTTCTTCACCGAAACAACTTATCTGTTCCAAAGTACCCACAATCAATGTGATAGCAGCCAATTGTGCTTTAGAATCAGATATTTCATCTTCATATAAAGAAAATGCTTGTGATAAGAATTCATATGCTACAGTCTCATGATTATCAAAACCAATTTGATTTATTGCTAACGCTCCTTGCAAAAATAATCGAAGGGGTAACTCTGCCAATTCAGCTTTAACCAAAGCTGAAATAGTCGAGTGTGTGAATTGAAATATTTTTTGGCATTTCTTCTCCCACATATCATCTTCCTTTTTCAAGTCTTTATACTTGTAGGCCAGCTGATAGGCTTGGAATATTAAAGGGGGAAGTGTGTGCTTGATGCGTAGTGGTCCTCCAACTCCTAATGTCTATAAAGAACAACACGATTGAAGCATATTAATTTATTTATATGAAAATCAAGGTTAAAGTTCAATTTCAGTGAACTGTGGAATGAAAAGTCGTGTTGATTTGAAATTGAGTGAAATTTTGAAAACTCCAGTATTAATAAAGGATGTTCAATACCTGTGAAAAAAGTCAATGCGATTTTGCTTATCTTGCTTTGTTAGTTTTGCACAATAGCAATCTTGTACAGATGAAATTACATTGTGTGTAACACCCATTGGTGTTTGGCTCAGAAAAATTTAACACTCTGCATGTTGACGAAGTGGTCGAGTTGGACTTTGAGCTTGGCTTATTTAGTAGGGATTTCGTTTTGTGGATTAGAAGTATTTCTCTTTCAAACAGTGTGATATTCTCTTCACTTTTAAATCTACCTTGAAATGATATTTCTCACATCTGCTTATCGAACATAGAAATTTTGCCAAACATCATGTTGCACTCGAATAACTAAATTATTTACAGACCAGTGGGCCATTTTAACAACTGTCAACTATTTGCAAATATCTACAAAGCTTGCTCTTTTAAATCATCACTAGATCAATTAAAACCATGTTTTATCACTGGAAAACCTTCAATATCTCTGGGTTTGGAATATCTTGGCTTCCTTTAGATTTCTTTAGCTTTAGTTTTAGCCTAATAATTTAAATGAATTTAAAACATTAAAGCATTGAAGGAAACTACCAAGAGAATAAAAACACAAACTATTTTACAGTTAGCACCCACTATGAGACGGATATTTATATTTTTATATTGTAGGATAGATCGAAAGATTTCTAGAACAATACGGAAAAAAACAACTTTTTGGAGAAAATCATATTTATTTTTCTACATAGTCTCCTTTCAGCTCTATACATTTAGTCCAATGCTTTTCAAGACCCCGCAACCCTTCACAAAAATAAGAACTATGCAAACCTACAAAATATCCATTTACAGTTTCGATGATTTCAGTATTCAATGAAAATTTCTTTCCAGCCAACCATTTCTTGAGTTTTGGCAACAAGAAGAAATTCGACAGAGCCTAGTCTAGCGAATAGGGCGCATGTTCAATTAACTGGAATCATAGTTCGCGCAGTTTCGCCATCGCAATTGCTGACTTGTGGGATGGGGAATTATCCTGGTGGTACAAGACCTTTTTCTTTGCCAAATGAGGCCTTTTAGCTTTGATTTCTTTGTTCAATCTGTCTAATAAGAACACATAATACTCACCCGTTATTGTCCTTCCGTGTTGAGTTGCAAGTAATCAATAAAAATTATTCCTCGGGAATAATACGGTGGTCATGACTTTCCCAGCAGACGGAATTGTCTTTGCCTTCTTTGGAGTTGGCTCACCACGTTTTGTCAATTGCTTTGACTGCTCCTTGGTCTCCGGAGTGTAGTGGTGAATCCATGTTTCGTCAACAGACATTGCTGAGAAATGGTCATTCGAACTCGCTTTGGTCGATTGTCAGCAGACGCGGCACCCATCTATCACTAAGCTTTCTCATGCCCAAATGTTGATATAAGATGCAATGTACATTGTCATATGAAATGCTTACTTTCTCTGCTATCTCTCTCAACTTTATTCAGCGATCCTTCATCACGATTTCATGGACTTTTTCAATTGTTTCTTCATCGGTAGCTGTTTTTGGTCTGCCAGAACGTGGTGCATCCTCTAAGCTTGTTCTACCGCGTTTAAATTCAGCAACCCAGTTTGCAACTGTTGCATACGAAGGCGAAGACTCACCATGAACTTCATCTAACTCTGTTTTTATTTATTTAGCAGTTAAGCCTTTAAAAAAGAAATGTTTTATAACTGCACAGAACAAATTATTTACTTGAATCGATAGTAACGGCGTGTGTTTATATCCAATCCATTTGAAAATTTGACAACTATTGTACGAACAATGGTGCTTTCAAAACAAGTGATTAGTACCACGCGCGCATAAAGCCATCTTGTGGTTCATTCTAGAAACAATCCGATCTATCCTCGTATAATACTTTTAGAGAAATGAGAAATTCAAGAAAAACCTTTAAAGAAAAAAGAAAGAAATTTTAAACATTTTCTTCAAACCTAGAAATGGTTTCTGATTATTTAATTCAAGATAACAAACCTGTAAATTAGTACACGACTTTTCATACTGCAGCCTACTGAGAAGTTTTTTTTAAGATCACTTATACATACCTTTCTAGCTGCTGAAAGGACAAGATACTGCTGATCAGCCGAATTCGACTTAAACTGATGTATAAGCCTAGCTAAAAGACCCTGTTCTTCAGCTAATTCTTCGAAATCTATTTCACCCTTAGGTTGATCACTCTGATCACTAACTAAGGTCTTAACTAGATTCAATGCTTGTTCAACCTGTTCCTGTGTTGTGATTAAAGTTTCACTATCCAAAGCATTATTTAATATGTAAGTGCTTAGCAGCTTTCGTCCATAATAATCTAAATGTTGCATAATAGGTGCGTAATGTTGTAACTTGAGCACTGTCAAAAGATTATTATAATTATCAATCGGTATTTTTAAAAGCTTCTGCAGTTCCTTTGCTACTAATGTATTCGATTCAAATTTCTCGAGACCCAAACGCTTGAAAACCTTTAAAAACAAACAATTTTAGTTTCTTTTCATTTTATATGCATAAAAAAAATACCTCAATGCTATTCTGCATAACCTTATCTACATAATCTACTCTATCTGGATAACATTTATGAGCTAAGTTGACTAATGCAACTTCAAGGGATACCATATCTTCTGGCGGTAGATCTTGACGATTTGTAATTATAGAAGCAACTTGATCAGAAAACACTTCAAATAGTTGTACATCAGTGGGTAGACATGGGCTACCTAAATAGAAAGAAAGACAAATAAGTAGAAATACACTTCCTTTAATATAAAAATACCACCTTGATCATTTCTTCCCGAATCCCCTACACCTTCCGATCGTTGACTGAAAGCAGCAAGTCGTTCCATTAAACTAATCACAATATTTTTAACATTAACCCCAGCTTCGAGTTCAGCACATGATTTTAAGAATGGGTTTAATGTTTGTAAATGGAATTCATCAGGGAATACTTGTATTATGCATTCCATAAGATACTCTTGAGCTATTGCATCTCGACAACTTACTACCTACAAGTATATAATAAAAGTAAACTATTTCCTTCTATTTATAATTGTGATTAAGTTTTAAAAAATAATATTATAAACATACATTAAAAATGACATTGTTACATTTTTATTTTTACAAACCTACCTGCTCTAAAATACCAGGCAAAACTGTCTTTTGATATTTCTCCATCGTAACAGACTCCAACTGACTTAACCTAACTAAATTAGTGCCAACGAGTATTCTTAATTCTTCTCGTTCTTTCTCTCGATTTTGTTTTTCCCTGGAATGCCCTTGATGCTGCATACGTACCCAAAGTTTATTCATTTCGGCAAAATTCATTAAAACAAAAGTAATGGAGTCACGAACGGTTCCGTCACCATCATCATTTTCTGTATCGGGTATGTCAGGTAAAACGTTTCTTGTACATTGTAATAAATAGTTACGTAAGAATAGGCCTCGTAGAGGGTGCTGAACTCCTGAAAGGAATAAATAGGGAGCTTTACTCAAGATTCTTTTAGGATTCATAAATAATATTTTTGTATTATTGTCATTTATCTTAACCTAACTTTTGTTAAAGTTAGATTGAAAGTTAGAAAAGTTAAGTAGGTAGGTACCTATATAAAAACTGTCAAATGCTATAAGAATTACATAATCCCATTTTTATTTAACCACCAAGTTGTTGATGTCGATTATATTAAATTTTCTACTATCTCTCAATTCTTTCATTTTGGCGGATTTTAATTCTGCAATGTTACCAATTTTTTACCAAAAATTAATAGTATATTAAAGTATTAGTTTCATAAGATACGTTTTTAGCGCATGCATCCGAGTTTAGAAGGAGTTTTCTAAAGGACAAGTGCGCTAAAACGTCTTATGAAACAAATACTTTATACTATTTTTTCTATTTGTGTTATTTCATTATTAAATAATTAAAAAAATTACTGAGTTTTAAATAAAATTTGTTGGGATATTTTGGTAAGTAGCATGACAGTTGGCAACACTAGAAATTATGCAATTGTTTTTCATAGAACCTCGTTAACTTTAGGCAATTCGCACGACGTAGACATTCCTATTCTTGTCTGATTGTGTAGTATACGTACTGTTGAAAATAATTATAAATTCAAAGTAGAATGTATGCCAATATATTTGTGTCATAAATGATAACTGCTACTTAATGAATTAAAAAATTGGATAAAATAAGAATAATTATATTTCATTTCATAGAATAAATACCTGATTTGTTAAAGAAATTAATGACATATAAATGCAATAGTATTTTCAGCAAAGAATGATTTTTGTTAACAAAAATAATTATTCATTTTTTGGATATTATAAGGTAAAGATATAAAATTTTAAGAAACTGAATTTTATTACGTTAAGTTTATCCTGAGCATATTGCACTTATACACAACACAATGCAGCCCATGATGACAGTATCAAAATTTACAATTTCGTTAATAATAAAGTAAAAACTGTTACGCCCATAACGCGGAGCTACCGCCGACGGCGCCTTGCAATGGTAGTTTAGCAAGCGTTACAAGAGTTCACTGCGTAAATAAGATATGTTTGACGTTCTAAGAACAGCTGTCTAACAGTGATATCAACTTCAAAAAATAAAATGTTACTGTTTCTAGTATTCTAATAAATTTCTTTAGAACACGCAAAATGCTGTCATAAAACATTTATGCCCAAATAGGGATTATTGAAAAATTGATATTTTGTAGTTGAAATACCAAATATAGATGGCAGCATAAAATATTGCGGTGTATTTAAGCTTAAATAAATATGTCCACCGTTCCAAATAAAACATAAATTATATACAGTGGATTAAAATAAAAATACACCCCAAATATTTTTCTTTATTCCAATCGGCCAACTCAGGGTTTATTCGGTAGAGCATGAATTATTTGAATTATGAGACTCTTATTAACTCTTACACCTGAAAGAGGAGAAAAACTTATATTGCAGACAATAGGGCTCCTGCAAACTGGACAACCACTGCTAAACTCCAAATTCAAAAAGAAAGAAACCTGGATGCTTGTATGTGCATCAATTAAACACATAAGTAATTTTAAAACACATAAACTTTATTTAATTCAAAGAAAAAAATAAATAGAAATGTTAAAAATGAAAGAAATAAGAAGAAAAATTGTTCAAATTTGTACAATAAGGCCATTGGGAAAATTGATTCCCAAGCTTGCTCAAATGTCATTAAAAGTCGTAATAGCCTGACATAGGGCTATTACAGTCATTCACTTGAACAAACCAACACAAATTAAAAATGTTCACAAATAATAGCTATTTATGTAACAAGTACATAATGTAGGACTTTATAGACAAGCCCAGTTTATGGCCGAGCGAGCGAAGCGAGCAAGGCCTATAAAAAGGGCGAGTCTATAAGGTCCGATTATGTAAGAGTTGCATACAAAGCTTTATGTTCGATTCCTAAAATTGGTTAATTATCAAAAAAAATCAGTTTATAAATTTGACATCTATTCTTGACAGAAGAACATGGGACAGGTAATAGACAGTTGTCATACTTTATTTTACTACTATATACTTTATTTTACTACTACCACTTTATTTTACGAGTACAATAATAAGCCAGTTCACTGCCTCAAAACAATACAATAAACAGTACTTTATTATGCAATCGGACATAAAAATGTTTAAAATAAAATTTAAAATTTAAATAAAAGAAAGTGAATTGTTTTATTTTTTTAAAGAAAATAAGTTCTTAAAAGAACCTTTATGGTTAAACAAAATAATTTTGAAATTATTAAGGATAAACTTTATAAATTTAATATTGTCAATCAAACTTAAGAACCATTTTATTACGACCAACCTGGTATATTATAAAAAGATTTTCCTTTATTTTATAATCCTCAATAGTATTTGCCAGCTGATTTCCTGTTATAATACGTCAATACGTAAATCGATAATGGAAATAAATTCTCCCGAATTTATTTAAACAACCACGTTCACTACCAAATAATTGTGGAACAACAATAAAATCTTCTTTAAATTTTTAAAAATATTCAGGTAAACACTTCAATTTAATTCAAACTTGTTTATTTTTACAATTGACATCAATCATATGATCAACACAATGGTTATTATTCTTAACCTCAACTTTTCTTACAGATTTTCTATCCGGAGTCGGGCATAGATTTGCCGAAAGTGTTTTGTCGACTGCCTCTGTTAAATTTGGCTCCAACTTATATAGGTTTAGTCAAAACAACTGCCTGCACTGACATTTAAAAATAAAAATCGAAGCATGGAAAATTTATGACGTCACTATTTTTTTAACAGCTGTTCATAATTTTCACAAATCTTAATTCTATAAACACAGGATTGTAGCTCATAAAACAAGGATTAAAACAATGTAATACACTTGTATCCTAAAATGCATCGTAACGAAGATATGAAGAGAAAACGATTGTCAATGTACAAATCTCGTTATAGCTTAATTACATACAAAATTAAATAAAACAGGTTTATCCTTTACAAAATAGATGCATGATCACACAATACAACTAATACATATAAATTTTCCATAGGAACATCTTTACAATTTACAAAAAGCATAATTTACAGTCCGTTTCAATGATCGGATACATCAAATAGTGCACTTACAAGTTCCAACATTAATATTGATTCAAATGAAGTCAATTTATGATCAAATTGTCCAACATACAGTCCTCCAAGTGTTTACATAAAAACAATGGTGAGAAAAAACAGTATAAGAGTTAATAATCGTCAAACTGAATCAAAACGACAAGATTTAAACCTTCAATAATGAATATGCTCATGATTATTATAACAAAGTTTAAAAACTTATTGTACTATATGTCATAACGAGATTGACCCAAATTATCTGTTTTTAGTTAACTGACAGCGCGAAGCTAAGTTGGTTTCTTGGAAAATAGAAAAATTCATCCTACGTTAAAGATCGTAGCCTCTAAATTTAAACAAGAAGATTACTTCTTCTCTACAAGTGAAAAACCCATCCCAATATGTAACTTGGCTTGTATAAACATGTATTATGATAAAACAATCTAAATGATTGATATCCTTTTTTATAAAAATTAAACCTTTTATATGCATATAAATTTAGGTTATGTTTGCATGAAATTTTTATTCTTGATTTCTATTTTGAATATTGATGAGCTTAACTGTGACCCTATATATAGCCTTTATATTAATTATGCCTATCACCTAGCATGTCCATCTTTTAATTTAAATCTGATATGTGAAATATTTGGTTCACGTCTACGATCTATCGTTAAATAAAATTTTTAATGAGGTGAACTGATAACACCTCAATATATTATTAAATTTAATGAGAACGGACAACCAAAGTGATTCGAAAAATTGATAAATAGCAATTAAAATGTTAAAACTTAATTAACACAAGAGAAAAATGCACTGAGAATCAACTTATCTTATACAACTTAACTTATACAAAGAAAACTCGTTAATTTTGCATACAATAATACTAGACCTAGATGGCGTTGCAAATAAACATTGAAAGTGACTTTTTATAGTATACCGGAGGTCTTCTAAAGGAAAACCCAATAGTATTTTTATCAATATACAAGGAGCTCTTAAAATAAAAAGTACACAGACAAACTGTCTGCTACAAGTTGACAATTTGTTTAATGCTAGTTTAGTATGCAATTTCAATATGGCCCAATATCTTATAAAAAACTTATAGAGTTCTTGAATAATACTGAAAAAATTTACAGTGCTTATATTTACATTGGCTGCATCGCAAATGACCAAATTTAGAGTATAGGCTGCACAGGGGAAGAAAAATTCGCGGGGGTTTACATTTAAAATGTGCCTCTGAACACCGTTCTTCTGGCCTCGCATATTCGCTCCATTATCATAGCCCTGTCCTTGCAAACTTTTATAGTCTAATTGCAAATTTTTGATGTTTGCTTATATTTTCTTCATCGCCTTTGTTTGTCAGCAATTTTATAAAATATTATTCAATTGTTCTCAAAGTTTCTCCCTTTCTAACTCTTTTGCTGCCTTTTTTTTATTTTCGGATCTGGATAGTTTTTTCTTCAATTCCATTTCTGTATTTATTAAAAGTAATTAAAGTGTTAAATAAATACATTAACCTTTTCTGAAGCTGTTAATGAAGACACAATAAAAAGACAATAACAATAAATAATAAAAAAAATTTCACTTAATGAAATTTCAAAAAACTTAAACTTAATTTCAATTAAATTGAATTTATATTAAACTTAAAGCAAATGCTCATAATGCCCTCCTGTGGACTCTACACAGGCTTTAAAGTATCTCAGTAGTTTCCTTGTAAACACAGCTCTAATCATATTTTTTGAATAAATAATTTAGTTAGTGAATATGAAGTGTACAATTTATAAAAAATATTTTTTTCAACCCCTAAATGCACATTAGATAAACAAGTAAGGCATACTACCATATGCAGAATGAAGTGAAGAATACATTTCCGTGAAAAAAAAACAGATGGTGTAATTTGAGAAATTAATCAAGTTGGCATGATCTCTTAAACGTTGCTATGCAACCAGCATTTAAGGTTGTTTTCTGAAGGTCCATTTTGAGTCATTCAAATAGTTTTTGGTTGATTTTTTTATCTTTTCAAATAAGGAAGATATTGCGTGTAAACAGCATTGTGGGACACCCATGATGACTGCACAAGGAAAACAGTTGACAATTAGGATTTTTAAATCTAACCTAAAAGGTAAGGTTTTTAGCATGTTTAAATTTTTTTGTTCATTTTCATCAACTCAACTTGGATTAGCCTTCTTTTTATGTGCCTTAAAAACTCCCAACCTTCTTATTTCTTATGTCTCTGTATCTATGTTGATACATACAGGGTGTCTGAGTCCACCCATAACATACAGAAATTTATTATACATCAAATTTAACAAAGTAACATTTATTGCAAACAAAAGAAAAAATTATACCTATATTACTATAGGCTCATTCCACGTCAAATCACCCAAAATAAGAAAATTTTCTGCCTTGATATCACAGAATATCCTGGTTTTTGGTTATATTGTGAAGGTTCATGAGTAAGTTTACTGTGATTTTTTCAAATGTTTTGGTGCTAATACAAGCCCAGTATCCTAAGTCAAAGTTTAGGGTGGTAGACCTTTTTTCGTCTTTTTAGAACTGTGCATTTTCTTAAAAAAACTGTGGACCAGTTGCATAAAGCATAGTGAACTACATGATTATTTAGACTCGTTGTTAACACATGTGATTGGTTAATTCAAAACAAGTGTTTTAGTGATTGGTTCTTTGAAACCCGTTGTTAAGTTTTATCCAATCAGGTTACTTAACAGCGTGATCAATTTAACAGTGTGGTTAACTATGCTTTATGCAACCGGCCGTGTATCAGGTATAAAGTAGTTAGACCTTTAGTTAGTTACCTATTAGTTAGACCTTTCATGAATTCTTTGAAACAATTGATAACATTACATTTAGCCAATCGATTCTTACCGACTGATTCCAAATTGAAACATTAAAGAAGCCCGTGGATGACTTTATTGAGCACCTAGTTTGCAGTTTGAAAGGTCTAATTACACATGATTCCATAGCTAAATCCCACGGAAGTTAGTTATATTTACATCAGGATGTACGAAGTCAATTTATGTCTCCTAACATACAGTTGCAATCATTCGCTAACGAACGATGAAAAATCATAACTGGCGATTTTCCAGTTTTTTGTACAATGTAAATGTAAGTTTATTATATGGTGTTGGAGAAAATTTAATTTTTTAACATTATAATTGCCCAGTTTATAAATCAGGTCGAGTTACAGTGTACATTGTACAAAAAACTGAAAAACAGGCGATCACTATTTTTTAATTGTTACTTAGCAAATGACCGCAACTTACCATGTTCCAGTTATAGTTGACCACTAGCTGCAGACATCTTTTGCATACCTTATGAAAATATCCTCATGAATATTACACCTCCACCTACAATCACTAGAAGAACCTACAATATACCCAATACAATAACCAGTGCAATAATTCACACATTTAAGAAACGTCAAGAGTTAAAAACCTGGATCTGTAAAACTTTGGAATGTTTGAGTTTTGAATGCATTTGTGTTATACATGTCTAGTAGAACCAGTGGCGTATTTTCGGGGGGGGGGGGCTATCTGGCTGGAGCCCCCCCTCCCAAGTCTTAATAGTGCCAAAATCTATATGTTATGTGAAAATCTAAGTATTTTGATTCGGAATTTTCAAAGAGTAGCCCTCCCCAAAGAAATTCCTAAATACGCCACTGAGTAGAACTACTTCTATTTCAATAAAACTTAATAAATATCTGAATGTTATTATTATATGTACTTTCTCCGAGAGATGCAGGTTTGCTGTGTACCTCTCGTAAAATGTTTAATAATTAGCCCTTACAAAAACACACCCTCACCATTTTTTTTTCTCAAGAAAGGGCACGACACAAGGTATCAGCAAAAAAAGATTTACGAGGGTGTCAGGAGGGTGTGATTGAAAAAAATAATGAACATGGCACTAATTTATCACCTGTTCTGTATATTCAAACCTGTTTACTGACACATGAATACTTAAATAATGACAGATTTTAATTTATAATAGAAGTAAAATTTCTGCATTCAAGAAAATTTATTTCATCAAAATCGGTTTATAAATAAGAAAGATATCTTTTAAAGAAAATGATGCACAGGTCTAAAAGACGAAAAAAAGGTTTACCACCGTAAACTTTGACTTAGGATACTGGGCTTGTATTAGCACCAAAACATTTGAAAAAATCGCAGTCAACTTACTCATGAACCTTCACAATATATCCAAAAATCAGGACATTCTGTGATATCAAGGCAGCCAGCCTTAGGTAAACTGACATAGAATCCTATAGTCAAAATTTCATTACATTACAATAATTGTTTGCTTATAGTGGCAAAGTAATTTAACAATTATTTTAAAATTAAAAAAAAAGTTGATTATGGTGGCACATATTAGTTTATCTTTTCATGATTTGACATTTTTTAATTTATATTGGTACAATCTGAAAAGATAATTGACATTTATAAAATAATTTATTGGAGTAGTGAGAATTGGTGTTTTTGAGAATAACATTTACATCAATATTTCAAGTTAAGGAGGCCACAACAAACTCTGATCCTGTTAAATTTTTCCCATTTTAATTTCTGTATGTTCTGGGTGGCTTCAGACACCCTGTATATGTTCTAATCTTCTCGAATATTCATTAACCTTCATTTTTACTGCAGAAAAGCAGGAACTTTTCTTCATCTGCTACTCCTTATATTATGTACTATATGCTTTTATTTCTTTTTGCAAATTCCCATTCTTTCAACCTGTTCAATTATTATGTGCTCTAGTCGTCTTATCTCAACATCTTCATTTCTTGTCTATAAGCTCTTCCAATTTAACATTAATTGACATCTTTGATATATTTTTGCTAAGAATATTTTACTGGTCTACTGCAAGTTGGGGATGTAGTTTGAAAATTCAAAGTGGTGGTTACATTTCATGGAATATTTTCATTTGTCATCAATACCATCACTAATTAATTAATTAAAACATCGAATTATATAAGTGGGGTATACTATGCTTTGTGATCTCACAGCTATTTAGCCTTTCTCAGTGTTAATATTCAAGTTTCTTTGAGTTTCAGAATTCTTTATTACTCTCTGAACCTGTAAATCTCACTTGTCCCAAATAAAAGAACGATAACTCACTAAAGTTCACACTAACTAGCAATTCAAGAATAAATATGTTAAAGAAAAATCCTATAACCTATCCCTATTCTATTTGTCCTAAATTATTATTCTTAATGAAATTTGAACAGATTAAGGTGGCTCCCCCAAATTTTTCAATATTAGCCAAAGATCTGAAATTATTATAATTTATAATTTGAGGGTCGCTGAATCGTTTCCCGCCGAGAAAACAAGGGGTTATCGGGGAAATGAAAGAGAAATTTGCAATTGAAATTTGAATTTTTAACATTGTGGTTATGGGAGGTTGTTTTTTTAACACCGGAAGTCGGGGGTTATTTAATTAACTAAATCATACACTCTCACAAAAAACTGATGACAGGTAAAAGGAAACTTGAGAAATAAGATGCCGTTTTGATGGAGTGGGGTTATCGGAAGATCTGAAAAGATATTAATGAAATAAAATCAACTTCCCTTGTCTGCTCTTAGAGAACGCAAATTACGTGATCTGCCCTGTAGCGCGCGAAAATACTCAGACATTTGAAAAATGTAAATATAAATCTGATTTTGAAATTGATAAATAAGAACAAAATAAAATGATTTTTTAATATAGGCAAGGAATCGGCAAAACCTTTAACTATCGACTTCAGGTCTCCTTTTAACTCTAGACTACTAGCTAATCTTATAATTCTAGGAACGTCAAATTTCATCCCGTTATGCGCTACCAAAATAACTCCAGTGTCACTGACAGATTTCAAAAAAATTATAAATTGTGTAAACGCTTCACGAGCTGAAACAGCGTGCAAGCGTTTATTGTGTAAATACAATTCCCCGTTCATCAATGGCAAACCTGTAACATCAGAAGCCGACTTGGATATTGAACGTGAAGGAATTATGTACACGTTGAATTCGGCTCCATTGCAAACCGCCGCAATTTGACAGATAGCAGAATAAAATTTCGACTTCCGGACACTAGTCATTTGAGAGACACATTTTTTTCTTGCATTAAAAAATCTTTGATGATTTGTGCTTAAATCGGTAGCTCAATTAGTAAAGTGATTTTTAATTAATTTTATTTCAGGAGAAAAAATGAATCGAAAACTTTTTTTTTTCTCTCTCAACAACTCCGGTGTGATTGGGGGAGCCACCTTAAGTGACTTCACAGTTAAATAGGAAATTGTACTGTTACTTTGAAACCCTGTATACTCTTTGTAAACCATCTGTACTTTGTGACTTTTTATAGAAGTACAATTGTTTTATTTTCTCATCATTGTAACACTTATTATGTCGGAGACTTTGAGACTTACTACATACAGTGTCTGCCATAAACTTAGATCAATATGGGAAATTTTTTTAATATTCTGATTGAAAAAAGTTTTGTGGGGCAATCACCTCTGCTTTCAAAAATATTTGAAATACAATATGTCAAAGTTGACAAGTGATATTAGGTATCTGTCAAAGTAGCCATTCTTTTTTAAAATGGGCAAAGAATGACCTTATTTGTTAAAATATGGAAAAGTTTTATTAAGAAAAAATGTTTCTAATGACATTTTACGTTTACATACCGAGTTTGAATGATATATTCCGACTGAAGGAAAATTTAGTTTTTTAACATTTTTTGATACACCCTAGTAACTGATTATTTTTTAAGTAGTAGTTTCGTGTTAAGTTGTTTAAATTATAATTACAACAATTCTTGTATTATTCAAACGTGGCTTAATAATAAAATTATGAGTTATTTTCTTGGAAATTGGAAAATAATCCAGAATGTTCCATTTTTTTTCTTGATAATTTTAATATTTGTAAAGAACACCTACACCATCGAATATTATAAGCAAAATATGATATGCAATTGTTGCTGTCCCACTCATTTAAAGTGTTTTTAATGATTTCAAAATAGTTACAGGGGTGCATCAAAAAAATGTTAAAAAACAAAATTTTCCTTATGTCGGAATATCTCGTTCAAACTCGGTATGTAAACGTAAAATTTCATTAGAAATAATTTTTCTTAATCAAATTTTTCCATATTCTAACAAATAAGGTTATTTTTTGCCCATTTTAAAAAAGAATGGCGAATTTGACAGATACTTAATGTCACCTGTCAAATTTGACATGGTGTATTTCAAGTATTTTAATAAGCAGAGGTGATTGCCCCACAAAGTTTTTTTCCAATCAGAATATTAAAAAAAATTCCCATATAGATCCAACTTTATGGCAGACACTGTATAAACATTACTAATTTTAGGGTTCTGCTAAATTCTTTATAATTAAATAATCTATCTTCTACAACTTGCTGCTGAGTGGCTAAGCTGTTGGCATTTTGATAATGGATTGAAAGTTTTCGGAAGTAATAGATTTCTTAAGTAAAGCCTATTCAAACCTGAGGTAGCATTAAAATAGATGAAATTGAGTGGTAATGGATGATATATGCTAAACGTGACTTTCCTGAGATAGTTCCTAAAAGTATTATTTTGTTAAACTTAGATTAAAAGAGTTTTTAACAAAAAAAAGTTTGAGAAACAAAAGTATATGATTTTATACAAAATTTACACAGAATGAGATTCTGTGTAATTAAAAAATAATGTGCGGCATGTTCTACAGATAACGGGTAGAAACTCAACAGCTGCTATGGCAACATTGCATGGTAAGTTTTAAATGGATTTGTTTCTACTGACAGCTGTCAGTCATCAGCATTATTTGTTATACTTGATTATGGAATTCACTTTACCTTTGCAATTTGATTCATCATATTTCAGTTACAATGAGTGAAAAGAAAAAGAAATGTAATAATTTAATAATCGTACAAGAGTGAAGTTATGAAAAATGTATTAGAAAGACATGTTTGCAGAAACAGTGTTGCCTTTTAAAGTACTATTTTTTTCCCTCAATACAAGAGAAATCTTTGAAATTTTATTTTGACATCATCGAAGAGCCCGTGTGCATTTTCAATAATTTAAACTTTAATAATTTTTTTTAACAAAATATGGGAAAAAATTGTGATTTATTACTTATGTTGCAGGTTATTATGTACTTTTTTAGTTTATATCTAAATTTTTCCTTAATTTGAACCCATGCAATACCCCTATTATCTTCTGGTCCATAGTCCATACTGGTTGACCTTTCCTTATTTCTAACCTCAAAAGTTTATATGACGGTTTTATTATAACAGCTGATTTCAGGTTAGGTGACATTTGTAATATAACACATAGTAGTTTGTAGTATAACACATATACTGCCCTGCCAAGAACAAAGGCAGTAACTGCAAAACTACAATTTATAAATATACTATACAGAATTTCAACGTGTGCTTAGAAAAGTATGGTATATTTTCGGGTTGATGTTTTGCAGTTACCGACTTTGATTTTAGTAGGTCAGTATACATAGCAGTGCCACTCCAAACTAGAAAGTAAATAGAACAGACACTTATTATACTGTGGAAAATGCATTGTCTGTTTATCCCATGATTCTTTGTATTGAGACTACAAAACACGAATATAGTATGCAGAATTGTTAGTAGCCTATCCAATTAATACAATTTATGTCCGATTGCATTATAAAGTACTGTTTATTGTATTGTTTTGCGGCAGTGAACTGGCTTATTATTGTACTCGTAAAATAAAGTAGTAGTAGTAAAATAAAGTATATAGTAGTAAAATAAAGTATGACAACTGTATATTACATGTCAAATTTTCTTCTTTCAAGAATAGACGTCAAATTTATAAACTGATTTTCTTTTGATAATTACCCAACTTTAGGAATCGAACATAAAGCTTTGTATGCAACTCTTACATAATCGGACCTTATAGACTCGCCCTTTTTATAGGCCTTGCTCGCTTCGGTCGCTCGGCCATAAATTGGGCTTGTCTATAAAGTCCTACATTATGTACTTGTTACATAAATAGCTATTATAATTCTTTCTTTTTTTTAGTCAAAAGTCACAATTAACATATTTAGCAGTTTACTATATTTGTATATCAACCACACAAATTATTCATTCTACACAACTTACCTCTACACATTTCAACTAGATCGTTTAAAATGTCTCTTTTCAACCCTGAATTTGATTTGATATACACCAGACCAACAGTAATAAGTAAATAAAGTCTTGGTACAATATTACCAGCATACTGAACCAATTCATATAAGTCAGCTACTTTTCTACCCTTCTGAAACTCATCCAACAGGTACAATTCCATATGTCGTAATTCATCAGTTATTGCCATATCTATAAACATAATATTTAATAACACTTTCCATTAATAAACATGAAACTTACAAAGTTCATAATAACTTTTAGGAGATAAAAGTGATGTTCGCAATTCAGCCAACATAGCACTGGCATGTTTTAAAGCATCCATAAGTTTGTTCTTATCAAGACATCGTTTCAATTGAAATGCTTGCACTTTAACAACACCAAGAGCTTCATCAAGAAGTTTCTCCTGCTCTTCCACAGGTGACAATTGTTGAGGAGTTGCAGGCTGAAAAGGTAGAGAGAAGTCAAACATTTGAGATTAAATAATTAATAACTGTGTGAGGTTATAGGGGGAGGTTCATAGAATATTACCAAAGGCGATTTGAATAAATCGGAATAATTTATATTCCACATATAGCCGCCTTGAAACGTGCCCATTGTATACAATATTTTCAATATATGTGACGTATATAATAATTAAAAACACTAAAAAATTATATACTTACCATTTTTTAAGTGTCAAATATTGGTTATAAATTGTAACACGATAGGTAACTAATAAATTTAAAAGTAACCAGATAGGGTTTGTTATTTGTACAGTGGTTGTCAAAATCTTGTAAGACTTTTACTTGAGACTTATGTTTATTACGATTAAAATTAGACAAATTTATATAAAATACTCTGGCGTAATAATTATAGAAATATATAGTTTAGAAATCTGTATTTCACTTATACATAAATTAAAAACTTTATGAATATAAACTCTCAATTAAAATTTCATTTGGTATCACTGGTATCATTGCATCAATTCTTATTTTGGTAAATTACGTTGTTGTCTTTTTGACAAAAATTATGTATATTTCAAATGTTTTGATTACTTTTAACCTAAAATAGTCAAATCTGACAGTTGCTCTTCCTTTCAATGTTTGTTCGATATTAATATCTAAATTGTAAAGAGTTGTGGATTTCTGTTTCATTATAAATAAGTGTATTACTTCCTATTATTAATCTTGGTTTAGGGAAAATTGTTGGCAGCTACACAGCTTTTCCATTTTTAAAAATATCTAGGGGATTTACCCCTTTCTATGATCAAAACTAAATAAGACATTAAGGACACTTATGCTTGACAGTGATGATTGGATGATGCTCTTGTTTAAATCAAATAAGTTGATAAAGTACTGTGTGGTGTAAAATACCTATACTTACAAGTTTTAATTACTTATCATTAATAATAAACAATATTAAGAAGATAAGATTATTGTTTTCTATAAATAAATTGAAGACATTGAAAGTCACAGTATACTAGTAGAAATACTGCTGCTGTGCAAGAAACTAGGCAGAAGGTAAGAATTTGATTGATTTTATTTTAGAAAATTTTTTCACTCTTAATATAATTATAAATAAATGATTGATAAAATAATCACAAACTAAAAACTTAAATATTTATAATAAACTAATTATTTTAATTAGGATTTAGGTGTCACACAATCGAAATTATGGCTGGAGAAGCAATTTATGATTATGTTTTTGTTGTTTTTTATGATGATCATCAATTTGAATTCTATTTACCATGTGATAGCACTGTAGGTAAGGATGATGAAAAATATTATTGCTATATAATAATAAAAGTATCTGCACATGCACCAGCTAACCATTAACATGTTTTAATAATAGTCATAATAACAATCCATTTATAATTATAAAATACCTGAGTAACCCACAATTGATTAAGTTAACAGAATTGTAGTTTTAAAAAATAAAATATTGAAATCTTTTAACGCAAAGTTTTCAAATAATCTTAATAACTAGAATATTCAGAGATTTTTAGCACCATGACCTTTTGTAATATAATTACTTAGTAGTACTACTAAAGTTGAACCTGCATTCTAGCGGAGTTTTATTAAAATTAATTATGCGGTAGGATAATTGTCATATTGGAAGGTTATGTCACAACTAAAGCATGCGTCTCTCATTGGTTACATATATCAACATTATTTTGTTTAATTTTGTTGTTATACAATGACATCTATATTTATTGGTGAATCCCAATAAAATTCTACTAGAAAAATTGAAATACAAATGCAGTAGGAAAAAAGACCAGTAGGTAATTCAGATTTCTACTTATTATAGTATTTTAAAAATTGTGCTTGAAATAGTTTGTAAAGATGGAAACACGGCTGAAAATGGAACGCTGCAGCAGGTTTCTCAGTCGTCTTTGATTTAAAAACTACCATTTAAAATTTTTATTATTTTATTATAGCTCTGATCTGTCAAAATTAATGTTCTGGCATTTTAGTTATTGACATTTAGTAAATCAATCGTCTAGTGCTGCTAGGATGTATTTAAAACGATTTTATTGCTACAGTGGTTTTTAAATCTAAGACTGCTGTGAAAGCTGCTGCATCATTATATAACCAGCGGTGTGTTGGACCAAATACTTTAATATTATTAATACCGGAAACTCCATATACTTTACCATATGAAAATAGGCGACATTGTTGTGGCGCCATCTTCGCAGATGGGTGTGCAACTAACAAATGGTTTTTCGGTGAGAATCCTGCATCTAATTAAAAAATAGCACTATTTATGTTAAACGATGGTTTATTACTGTTATGCTAAAAATGTTTAAAATTTTACAATTTATCTAAACTATTCAATCTTTCATTACAATGACGATTTTTTAATTACTTTCCCAATATTTGAGAAATGTCAGGTTTATTGGTACACCACACTGCAAGGGGCGCTATTAAATTGTTAGAGTATCGGTCAGGTTTTATGAGCGCTTTTTTATAATTTGCGTAAAGTGGACTTGAATCTTTGCACTAGTGAAGCTCTAGTTCTAAAAGAAGTTGAAACTTTTTGGCAAAATACTCGAATTCCAGTGAAGAAAACAGCAGATAGTATTAACAAGTTAGAATCGCTTAATCAGAAGTGGAGAACACTAAATAAGGCTTCGAATCGACGAACTGCGATTCATATACGACGAGACCAAGAATTTAAAGAATCGTTGGACGATTGCTTTGATACAGTCATGCAAATGCTTTGGAAATCATGAACAATGAAGAAGACAAAATATTTCTGTCGAAGCAGGGGAAAGAAGGGCGAGTTCAAGTAATGGGTGCTAGTGATTACACTTTATCAGAAAAATAGTAGCAGAAGCGAAAAACTCTTAAGCAGAACGAAGAGAGATGCTGCAACAAAAGGGCCCAACAATTAAATTACTGAAAATATTTCTAGGAATTTAATTATTTTAAATATATTTCTAACTTATTGGAAATAAATTTAGTAAATATTCTTTGGCATTACAGAAACAATTACAGTTGCAATTTACGTCATCCAGCGATGAAGGATCAACGAATGTTCCATTACTTGAAGCTTTCAGCATTGAGAACGTTCCTGCGACAAGTGGCAGGCTTTCGGTGCCTGGGAAGTTAAAGGTGATTTGGACATACCTCCGCCTAGCAATCCAAAATGGAGAAAAGGAAAATAACAAGTTTTCTCTTCAAAACTCATTGCCGCTTTATTTCGATGCATGCAAAATTAGTGATCGCGATGCTGTTTGTATTTTAGGACATTATCCAAACGAGTTCATAACGAATAGATCTTCTCTTCGACGACTTCGTCATTGTTTACGTGCATTATTTTAAAAAACAATGATATAAGACATACTAGTTGCTTTTTCCTGTTATTACCCTAAAAATTACAAGGGCAATATGCGGCATGCAACTTCACGCATTACGTGCAAATGCGAAACGGAATGATTAATTCTGTTTAACTTAATGCACTGCCAGCAAACGCTGATTTTTACTTCAAGATAATGTTTGAATGTCTTTTTTACGCAGAGTAAATAAATCGGAACCTTTGGCGTACATTCTGCCGATGTTTGAATTTTTGAACAATGGTCGCCGATGTCGATGTATTGGTTGAGTCGTAGTTCTCTCTTAAGTGGACACTTCCTATAACCGGACATAGTCTTTTTTTATGCGGACGTCTCCAACAAACGGACAAAAAATGTGGCACTGGGTGTCCGCTTATGGGAGGTTTCCCTGTATTATTATTGTTTCTTATTTTCCGAATTAGTACATATGTATTTATAATATACAGATTTTTTTTTATATTTTATTAAGCTTAGTTGTAATTTGTAAGTTTATATTCATTAGTAAATAGCCTAAACAATTAAATAGTTCATACACAAAGCATTGGTCACTTTTATTTTTTGCTTTTTCCTTATAAATAATTTCCTTTTTCCTATAACAATTAGAATATTACATTAGAATAATATCTAATAATCAATGGAATTGGAAAAAAGTTATTTTTGGCAAAGTTCAAGATTTTTCATAAACAAAGCCGTTGTGGCACGTCTTCCCATTGTCCGATTGACTCCAAATTTGGAAAAAACTAACTTTTCAGTAAGTAGAATAGATTGCAGGGATCGCGTGAATCTAATTTTGAAAAAAAAATTCATCAAGAGTAACTATAAGGTCCATCCTAGTATACATTCTTACATAGATATCAAGTTATGCTTTATGGGTGATTGATGGTTTATAATTACAAATGGATATAATCAATTAAATGATATACCAGGTGTCCACTCTCATAGTCGATCATAGGCAATTAACATTGTGCATTTTACTTTTATGAATTTTGCTATACTGCTACTAAATCAATAAATATTAAAGTTTTGAACAGTTTAAATAGTCGTTATTCAATTCGGTCATACGCTAAAATAAAATAATTTGAAAAGCATGGCTTGTCATACATAACAATAGCTAACTTTTAAATTAATATTTTAAAATAAAAATCGGACTCTTAATATTATTTTTAGTGTCATTTGATGCACAATAATTTTCTCATTCTATTGATACCATTATCTTTCTTGTAGTTGAATTTGGCGAGCAGGAACCACCAAAAACATTTAATACAATGTTAAATGCATATGTTCGAGTTTGAGAAAGACAGGCTGTATATAAATAAACATAAATATAGAGAGAGACTATTAAAAAGGTGAATTGCCGTAACTAGGCATCTGTCTCTCTCTATCCAATGCTATATATGAGATACTATCAAACTGATTTCTGAAGTAGTCTACCTGAATAACCTGTGTTCAAAAAAATCGAATCAAAGTTTGTCATGAAAAAAAAGGTAGATATACAAGTCAGTTCTTAGCTTCATCTAGAGAATTACATAGTTCAAAGTATAGACCGTAGTTATTTTACTCTATAACAAACTATGATTTTATTTTTTCTGGTTATAGGTACTATCATATCATATAGGTGACATATCTATATTTTACCCATATTTTCAAGGAGTATTAGATTATATTTGTTATTCAATTCTTAATTAGAATAATGTCAACATCTGTCACTATTAATTTTTTCAAGGAGTATTAGATCATAGATACCTGTGCAAATTTTACTCCTGGTGTACAGTGTACAGCTTCTGCCTGGTACACTAAAATCTGCCATGACTAACATTCATTCAATATAATTAAGTTTGACTGTTTTGATTATAAACCATAACTAGACTACAAAAATTCATAAAAAAATATTTAGATCATTTAGTTTTAAATCTTTTTCTGACTTAAATCTTCCATCAAATATTTTTTTGCAAAGCACCAATGCAAGAGACTTTTAGTATTTGATGCTAGAGACTGTATCTTTTTAAAGTATGTCATAAAACGACATCTCTGAAAAGTTTCACCTCTTACATGCTTTATCTGCTATTACTTATTCTGCCCTTCTTAATTTGATGTCCTACCTACTTATTACTCACTCTTAAACCCCTTCTACCTTTTCAGGTGTAGGACTTGATGTTCTAATACATTTTCAAATACTTGATAAAACTGAGGTTTTATAATTTTCTATGTGCCATTTTCATTTTGCTTAATAACTCAAGAATACTGTAAATGTAGGATTAACTTATCAATTAATTAAATGCCTTTATATAAGACACTTTAATTAAGGAGGGCTGTTTTACTTCATACAAATGCTAATAAAATATTCACTTATCTATTTTTACCATACCCAACTTTCTTACTTGGATTATAATTATGTATTGATTAATAAATGCATAGTGGTAACTTTCAAGTCAAATTCACTATAAAATCTAGCGCTTTGCACTGCAATTGTTTTATTTAAAATAATTCATTCAAAAACAGATGAGGCACTTATTATGCACTTTTACTAAAATTAGTTGTAAGTCAATAACAAAGGAATATTCAAGTGTTATATGGTACTATATATTGGGAACTTTCACACACACACTGCTAACATTAAAAGGTCCAACTACATTCCTTTGTTCTGAATTGATACCTAGGTCTACTATACACTCTGTAAATACAAGACATACTGATCTGTTCACTATACCGAAACACAGAACTTCTTTATTTCGTAGAGGTTTTACGTATAATGCGGTAAAGTTATACAATTCTATTCCTGCCGAGATTAAAGCTTCTAATACTACAAAATTTAAACGTGACTTAAAACAATATTTATTACAAAAGCAATAATAGTATTAAGTTCTATCTTCACATCTGCCTATCCAATTGGTAATAATTATCTGAAATTTAGATTTTAGTATTTTTGTGTATTATATATATTTCATTATTTTTTGCACTATACATTAATTACATTAAAATTTATAGTTTGGGTTCGTG
This sequence comes from Agrypnus murinus, assembly GCA_929113105.1. NCBI lineage: Eukaryota > Metazoa > Arthropoda > Insecta > Coleoptera > Elateridae > Agrypnus > Agrypnus murinus. The sequence continues at coordinate 23,947,001 of OV816026.1, forward strand.
GGGTTTCCTGGTTAAATAGAGTAGCCTTTGGCTAGATTTCGCCAGGAATCCTCACACCTCACACATATTCTACATTTTGATTCTTTTTTTTTAATTCAATTTATTTGATTTATCTTGATTATGATTGTTTAATTTTTAATTGAAATGTATGTTTCTCTTGTGAAAGTAAAGGCGATTTATTTTTATTATTATTATTATTATGTTCACATTTCGATGCTCACTGTTGGTATCTCGGTTATTAGAAGACATAGAGCAACAGTTAATTGGGGAATGTTTTGAAGAACTCAATACTCGCGACAAATCCTATTTCAAATTCACCCTAACTTTTTTAAATTTTAAGATAATTTGAAAAACCCAAACAACTTGTACCCAAAACAACTCAATAAGACCTAATGTGACCTCTTCTAAGTTTAAAATGTTAAGACACTTTTTTAAGATCAATTTTTTGATGTAAACAGAAACCGGCTGATTGTCATTTGTTTTCAAGTTATTAGTGCTATCTTTTGTTTTTCATATGGCAGCCATATTGGATTTGTGGTTAGTTAGATAGTTTTTAAAAAGAGCTTTTCAACTATGTATGTATAACATACCTGAAAAATTTTTATTTGTAGAGGATTGGATAATCTGATCAAAACATAGGTTTGTTTAAATTTTGTATAGAAAAGTACAGTAATAATTCAATTTAATACAAAAGAATGTAGAAATTTGGATAGTCAATAACAATAATAGTTCTAACGGCACTCATCATAATAATTCTAATAGCCGCATTCTTTAGTATAATGACATATGATGGGTTTTGTCTGCCGGTGTCAAAAATAGTTGATCCAATCACCATTATTATCAATTATAACCTGACTCCAGATTTCTTTTATGCAGTGGCTAAGCTGATGAAAATTTCTTGTAGCCTCTGTCGTAGTGTGCACTTCATAGCGAAACCTTGGATACCTCATGGACAAAATTATGGTTCAATGAACAGTTAAACACCCCATTACAAGGGGTTCAATGAACAATTTCATCAAAACTTTAAAAAAGTGTTTATGAGGATTTTAAACTATTTGAGAATAGTACAAATTACCAGAAGAGGTTACTGACATCAACGAGAAACATGATTTGGTAACAGCAACAACACATAGTTATTGCACTTGGATAACAACTCCCAAGAATGTACACTACCTGGAAAATGGAGCAATGGCTTGAACAGTCCCCTAATGTTACTCACCTAGACAATGGTTAGTGTTTCATGAAGTGCAAACAACAAGAGAAACCCACAAGAAATATTGGTCTGCTTAGCTACTGCATAAAAGAGATTTAGAGATCATTCTCCAAAAAACTGGGCGCAAACTTCACGAACAAGTGATTAATAATAATGTTGATTGAATCAATTATTAGCATATAGTGTATTAGAATATCTAATAAAATTTTAATATTTATCTCATATACAGTGTGTCCATATATTATTTTATTAATTACTAGACTACATAACGTTTCATTGAATAAAACCAGTTTAATGTGGTCTTTACTATAAGATAGAGCATCTCAAAAAGTCTTAAGATCGCGATAGTTTCCCTATCTAGACGGCTTTGAAACATTGCAGTGTATTCAGTAGCTTATTCAAACTACTTCTTTCATTACCATACGAAGACATTTTAGAACATTTCAGAAGCAAACGCCAGAAGATAAAATTCTTGACAACTGGTAATTTACGTAAAAATAAAAGTAGTGGTCACCCGCCAGTCAGCAATTAAATCGTAAAAAGCGTAATATAGGCATTTACTCGTTCTCTTAATAAGTCATTAACTACAGCAAAATGTAAGTTACAACAACCTATACATACATAAGTTATTGCGCAAAAATCTTTAGTGGCCTCATAACCTTCAGATTCTACATAAAATAAAAGCAGACAATTATCCCAAATTATTATGGTTTGACTTTGCCACTGAAATTCGTTTAAGATCAGATGAACATGATAGATTTTTGCAGGTTTTTTTTTGCTGAGTACAATATTTGAGTGAGTATCAGAATTTGGGTGTCTGAAAGACTGAATTTTACGAGAGCGCATAAGAAATAGCCCAAGAATAAATGTTTCATGCAGGCTGTTACGAGAGAGAATAATCGGGCCTTTCTGGATTCTCTACACCTCTTGGATACTCTAATAGACTTTACTATCCCGTAGTTAGAAGATAAGCAACTACATGTTATTTGGCAGCAAGATAGAACACTACCACACTGGACTATTGAATTCTCAGGACTTTACACGAGGTGTTTCCACGCAAATGCATTGGTCGGGTGGATTAATTTCATGTCCACCGCGGTCACTCGATATAACCGCACTATATTTTTTTCTGTGGGGTTATGTGAAGGACTGTTTATAAAACTGTTGTTCCTGATTTGGCAACTCTGCTACATCTAATAACAGCTGAGACAAAATTCGTGAAGTGGACCACGTATTTATCAGTGGTACAATATTATATGTTAATATGAATTTTCCTATGTCATTTAATGATAACTAAAGTTCGCGAACACGACGCGATAAAAATTGCTGTAATTTCCTAGAAAAAGTCATACATAATTGAATTTGTTTATTATAAATCCCTTATTGTTTATAAGAATAGCATGTTGGATAAAAAATATTTACTTGATATTAATCTTTATTCCCTTATGTAGAGTTTTGCTGAATAATTTTGATTTTAATATTTTAGTAGCTTAGAAAAATAAATTTTTCTTAAATCGTTACACAAAAATGTTATTGTGAATAACTTTTGGAAAATCAAGAATTTTATTAAATCAATTACGGATCAGGTTACTATCATTAAATGACATAGGAAAATTCATATTAACATATAATATCGTACCACTGATAAATACGTGGTCCACTTCACGAATTTTGTCTCAGCTACACTTGAATATGTTACTGTGGAAATGCTTTCCAATGTTTGGCAAGTGCTTGATTTTCATTTGGACGTTCTTAGAGCTACGAATGGTGCACATGTTGAAAGAAATTAAATTATTATTACAAAAATATTCCAAAGTTTATTTTTAATTCTACAAAAAATCAGTTCAAATATATTAATTTTGTTGAAATGTTATTAGTATTTTTAATCAGTAATATCATTTATAGACACGTTCTATTAAGTATACAAAGATTCAATGACCATGCCTTATTATATTGCACTATATATTATAATTACAATGTGTAAATTGTGTGGAACCAGTCTTGTTTATCTATCAGTCAATAAGATTATGCAAGTTTCTTGATATCAATGTATTGAGTTTATGTAAGTAGCATTGTAAACTTTATCACTTTTAATTATAATGCTTAATATTATGTTAATATTTATGACTTTAAATCGCAAGATACCACACACACACACACGTCTTGGTGTTTCTACAACACGACATATGAAATGTGACTAAGTGCAATTTATCATTGTTATTAACAGTACATTTCATTCATTGTTTGCCTAGTTATCTTCCTCTCATATTTACTCAACAAAAGCATTTTAAAACCTAATTTCATATATTTGTAACAAATAATAGTTGAAGTATATCTCAACTAATAATATGCCTCACACATTTTTATTAAAACAATTTTTTGATATGAATTTTCTTTATAATCTAAATTATTTGTTGTATACATACAATAGAGCGTTCCTCAGGTATAGGAGGTATGTACCACAGTCTATAACCCATCTTTTTGGTTGCAGTACATAAAAGCTTCCTCTTCTGTATTTTTCTTCTAAATAATACTTTTGAATGTTTCACTTGTTATATTATCTATAAAACTGTATAAAGCTAATTAAGTAGCATGTAAGTGTATTACATGCATTGTCACTTATTTCACAATGGCACCTAAGAATGGTAAACAGTGCCACCTTTAATACACCTTTATTAACCTTGAAACTAACATTACCAGAGAAGAAATCTGAATTACCAATACATTTCTGCAGCAGATAATGTCAGTACTATATTCCCATGTATTTTTTTTACTTTCTATTATTATTTTAGAAACTTGAGTTGTATTGTTTTTCTTAAGTTTGATGAGTATCTAGTACTTTCTTCATTAATTAGTTTTTAGTTAATTTGCTTAAAACACTTTAAGCATGCTTTATAGTTTTATAGACTAGGTATTTTTAAAAAAAGAGATAAAATTCACAGAAATTGAACTTTTATTGCTTGCAATAAAAATGTTATAAATGATTTAAAAGCCCATGTATGTTAAAAAATTAATGTTCAATTTATAAAATTCATTATTTTTAAGAAATAGGTACATTCTTAAAAGTGCTAAAGATAATCTGACTGAAATTCTAAAAAAAACTATATGTAGTAACTACATATGTACTATACACACATAGTACTGTGTAATATTTGAATATTTCTAATTTAATAAAAACCAAAAATAATAATTCCTAATGATAACACTGAGGATGCTATTAATATGACTAATATAATACTATCACTGATATGACTAACTCACTATTGATAACTTTAATTAATTGTATTTTTTTGTATAATTTAATATATTGATACTGCTTATTAACTAAACAAATTAATAATTGTAAATTGTAATAAAATATGTTTCAGAGGATGTCTATTTAAAAATATATGAAAAGACTAAAGTTCGCCCTTCTAAACAGATTGTAACAGGTTGGACCAATGATCCCATTAATAAAAATCAAATATTATCAACCTTTTTACCCCTACAACAAAACATTCTTTGGATCTTATCAACAGATAACGAAAATGCTGTCGTTATTGAAAATAATTATTCAACTAGTAGTTATCCAAAAGTGTCGAATATGTTGTCGTCATTGGAGCATAATTTTAAAGAAGAATCAGAAGGTAATTAAATTGTTTAGTTTTGGTATATGCTTTATTCTGGGTGATTGTTAAATTTTTACTGCTTTACATTAAAGAGTAAGTGTTATCTTTTATTACTAGTTATAAAATTTAAATGTACAGGATGCTTCACTTGAAAAAAAAGTAAATGTTGATGTTTTTGTTATTAATTAATTTTTGATTTATATGTTTGGTCTAGTGGGTTGATTTAGATTTTTATAAGTGTTATGTACGTTTATAATTAGGTAAATGTAATTTTCAGTATGTAAATTTAGTTTTTAAAAAATTTACAAAATCTTAAGATGAATTTACTCAGAAACTGTACAGAATTCCGATATATAATAGATTAACAAAAATACTTAAAATAAAGTGTAGAGGCCAGTTTTGGTGGATTAGTGGTTTGCATGTTTGCTTCATAATCCAAGGGTCGCAGGTTCGATCCCCGGCCGAGCTGGTAATTTTTCATAGCGGAGAAAAATTAAAAAACATGCCTTCTTCTCAAATATGAAGTAAAACTGTAGGTCCCGTGTTAATGCGATGTTTGGCACGTTAAGAATCCTTACTACTGGGGGTGGAATTCCCCAGATTCGGCTAAATTCTAGTAGGGTCGGTCAAATGATCATAGCAATCGGTGCCATGAGGTACGAAGGATGCTCCGCCATCCTGATTCCTCAGCCAAAAATAAAATAAAAAAAGTGTAGAATTGAAAATTGTAAAAATATATATAGGCCGTTCTGTTTAAAATAAAACAGTTGATAGTAATTGTAGCAAACGACTCACTCTGTATATTAAAAAATATAACGTTACAATTTGTTTTAAAACATCCAACTTTGGTATTTAACTGGTTTTTGGTAAATCTTACAGTTTTCAAGATAAGCTACAGGGTCATCTTATGTCATCGACGTTAATGCATACTGGCATAACTATTTTTTAGCAACTTTACAGGAGCGCAGTTTAAATACTTATAAAAACTTTATTACAGATGATATGAACTTAATTCTCTTCTCATTTGCTCCTTACCTTAAGTTTTAAACAATGCCTCAATTATAACTTTCAAAAACTTCTGGTTATAGAGATACAGGGTTGTCATTTTTCAAAATGTGTGTGGACATATTTACATAAAATGCACTATATCTCAGATTAATTTATAATATTCCAACAGTACAAAAACTTTGTGTAAATTGTTAGTGAGTCACATTCTGATCAGAGCCATATTGCATAGTAAATAAATAGCACTGTATTTAATCAGTGATTCAGATATATTCAATGCAAATACATGAACTCATTCTGTTGTTATGGTTTAATTTTTTTGTAAATTAATTTCATTTTTCAATTTAATTTTTAGTTTTTGGCTCAGTTTGTTTGCTAAGAATTTTGCACCTTTTTTTTTCTCAACTGTCCATTGGAGTTTTTTTATTTTCAAATTTTGCTCCAGAATTCTCAAAGTGTAATAGCACATATAGATGAAATTGATTATTTTTTAAAAAATAATAATATTGCTATTTTTTGTCTTACAGAAACACACTTAACTAGTGAAATAGAAAATTGTGAAGTTAATATAAATAATTATAATATTATTAGAGTAGATTCAGAGAGTAGAGCAACAGGAGGAGTAATATTGTATATTAGAGATGATATTAAATGGTCGTTTGTCAATAACTACGAATTACATATGAATTATTGGCTGTTATTAATTAGAGTAGTACTAGGAAATAAGAAAATTTTATTAGCTTGTTTATACCGTTCACCAAATAGTTCAACTTTTTTAGATTTTTTAGAAAATTGGTATGAAACCTTAGATATAAATGTTAATGAGATGTTTATGTTGATAGGAGATTTTAATATAGATATGCTTAAAACAACAACATATGCAAATAGATTAAATAGTTTTTTAAATTTAAATGGTCTTAAACAATACGTTCGGGAGGGAACACATATTTCAATAAATGGTAACAAATCATTAATAGATCTTGTTATAGGTATGTATGAGGACATTGTATGTAAGATTGTAAATGATTATGTATTTAACAATCACGCTCTTATTTGTATAGAAGTTAAGGCAAGAATGATAAAAAATGAGAATCAGGTTATTATAAAAAGGAAACCATTAACAAACATAGAAAGTTTTAAATCGAAAATGTTGCAGATTAGCAATTACTATAATTATAGAATATCTGATATTAATAGTAAATATGAAAATTATTATAATGCTGTGATAAAAATCATTAATGAGGAAATGCCATTTATTAAAATAGAGACTGGTAAAAATAGTAACTTTTGGTTTAATAATGAAATTAAAACTTTAATAGGTATACGTAATAATTAATATAGAAAATTTTGGTTTACTCAAAATATTGAATTTTGGAATTCATATAAACAATATAGAAATTTAGTGGTCTCTAAGTGTAGGGAAGCTAAGAAGCTGTATTATGAAAATTGTGTCGATAAGAATAAATCTAACGCTAACGGTACGTGGAAAACACTAAAACAGATTATTATAGGCAAACAAAATGAAAATTATAATTCAATTATTTTTAATAATGAAAGTTATGTATACTTACCTGAAATAGCTGATAACTTTATCAATATTTTATAGACAGTGTCATAGAGATTGTTAATACTATTCTAAACAAATAGTTTGAACTTAAATATTAGCATAAAGAATTCTTTTAATAATTTTAAAAATATTAGTTATGGAGATTTAAGAAATATAATATATTCATTACAGAATAAAAGCAGTCCCGATAATATTACATTAGAAATTTATAAAATTGCTTATGATGAAATTTCAGGTCCGCTTATAAATTTAATTAATTATTCATTGGAGAAAGGGGAAGTACCTAATAATTTAAAAGTATCTGCAATAATCCCAATAAGAAAAATCAGTAATAATGATAAAGCTGAAAACTTTAGACCAGTAAACATGTTGCCATCAAATATTAAAATTTTAGAAAAAGTTGTTTATATACACTGCCGTGCTAAGCGAAAACAACCTATCTGCAAAACTGCAATGTAGAAATGTACTATATAGAATGTAAATGTGAGCTAAGAAAATATATGGTATATTTCTGAGTTGATGTTTTGCAGATAGGTTGTTTTTGCTTAGCACGGCAGTACAGTTGCTAGAACATTTAAATAAAAATAATATAATAAGTAAATATCAGTCACGGTTTACGGAAAATTTTAGCTGTGAAACAGCAATACAATATTTGATAAATGAATAGAAAGAAAGCTATGATAACAATGAAGTAATTATAATAGTGTTCTTTGATATAAAACGGGCTTTCGAAACTATTGACCGGGAGAAATTACTAATAAAATTTAAAAATTTACGGGGTGGGAGGAATTGTATTAAATTGGTTTGAAAGTTATTTGGATAATAGGAAGCAGCATGTAAAATGTAACCAAAATGTATCATCAGACAGGAACATAGATTATGGAGTACCACAAGGGAGTATTTTAGGACCCCTTTTGTTTAGTCTGTATATTAACGATGTTAGTAATGTCATTAAAAAATGTTAATTTCATCTGTTTGCTGACGACATGGTTGTGTATATTAGTGGGAGGGATAATATTGGTATTCAAAGGGATTTAAATGAGGATATAAATAATATAAGTAATTGGTTAGGAAGTAATAAATTAAAACTTAATGTAAATAAAACTAAATCGTTAATTATTGGTAAAGGGAGTGGGTATCAAGAGGTTTTTAATAATTTTGTAGTTAATGTTAATGGTGAGATAGTTGAAACAGTAGACAGTCATAAGTATTTGGGTATTATTATTGATAAAAACTTAAAATTTGATGAACACATTAATTACATTTGTAAAAAGATTTCAAAAAATTGGGGTTTTGAGATGTGGTGGTTATTTGTCAACTTGGTCAAAAAGATTGGTTTTGAATACAATAATACTACCTCACCTTTGCGTTGCCGCTACTATTTTATTTATTATGGGAAATAAAGGGGATTTCAATAAATTACAACTTCTACAAAATAAAGCAATGAGAGTAATACTTAATTGTAATAGATATACAAGAGTGGTATATATGCTAAGTACATTAGGGTGGGTTAACATTGAAACTTTTATTAAAATTCAGGTTGTTGTTTTTGTGCATAAAATTAAATTAGGGTTATTACCACAATATTTGACAGATAATTTAATATTAGTAAATGAAATTCACAATCACAATACAAGGTTTAACAATAATTTTTATTTAAACCGAAGAAATTCATCAAAAGCACAAAATTCACTTTTTTATAATGGAATTATTCTTTACAATCAATTGCCTGAACAAATAAAAGGATTAAATTTAAAAATGTTTAAAAGAAAAGTCAAAGAATTCTTTATATCTAGCATCTAGTCATAGAATTTATACATATAGTCATTTATATTATTTATTTTTATACTTTTTATATTTATCTGTTATTGTAACTTGTGCTGTTGGTAATTATTCTAAGAAAGTGGAATGAAAGGGACCACTGTAGTACCTATATGTAAAGTTATAGCAAATGCTAAATAAAGATTATTATTATTATTATTATTATTATTATTATTATTATTATTATTATTATGTAATGGTATCTGTTGCTAATTTATAGCTTATTTTTACAATTGTAGCTTTCAGGGTTTTTTTATTACTTTTTATATTAATAATAAAAGCGTTTGTTGATCTTTGTAGATTTTGTCGACACCCACCGCCGGCTCGTAACAGTATCAGCCAACAAATCATGTCAGCAACCTGCTATAATCTCGTTTATAATATTCGCCTTCCAAGAATGCATATAATTATTCATTTTAGTATTTCTATGTACATAGAACTTTCTTGTTCAGATTAACGAGATTTGTTCGAATTAAAGAAGATTTCGAATTATAGCTTGTAAATATTTCATTTTTTATTTATGGATTTCTACTGTATTCAAAATTTTTAAATCCTAGTTTATTTTTTAATTTTTGTGTGGTACATTGCGTGTGATTTTTATTTTTATCCTTTCAAGAGATCATTGTCTTGCACCCTTAAATTACTAATTTGCAATTTGAAAATTGTGAAACAAAGAAATCAAAACTGTTCAATGCTACAGAATGAACAAGTACACGTGTTCGTGTTGAAATGACAAATCTGAATCGCCAACTTAAGGTAAATAGGTAAAGCAAAACAATGTTCTTTAAAGCAGTGTCGCAACCAGAGGGGGGCTTTGGGGATTGCTGGAGAGTACCCCTTCAACAATTGATATTGAACTTAACCAAATATATTTAATATTATTAATACCGGAAAGTTATTTTGAAAAATGGGAGACAAAATTTAATAGCACCTTTTGCAGTTTAGGTTTTTAATTCATTCTCACGGCAGCTAGTAATGACTAAAACGACATGACAAATCTTAGGCATAGGCTTGTAAGTTAGTTGGATCTGTATCAATCAAAGACAAACTGATAAAGTTTTATTTTTAATCTTGTTGTATGTGATTCTTTATTTTTTATACTGATTATCCGAAAACCAGTCTAAACATACAAAAATTAATGAGTGCAACAAGGAAGACGTAAACAATATGGGTAGCACAATAAATATAGAATGCAATCATGGCTAGAAGCAAATTTCTACCGATAACAAGTAAGCAAACAAACATCTGTTATTAAAGGCATAAAGCGAGGTTGAAATAATGATGTCGATGTAATAGTGTTACTAAATAAATTCCTTTTGTTGTAAAAATCAATTTTACCACAATTTGTCATTAGAATCTTAGAAAGTTCGATACGTAGAAAGAAAAATTCAAATTATTAATTGATTGTGGTTTGAAACTGCTCACTTTGACTACACGAATTAAAACAATCAGCAATCTAACCTCATTTTATGCTTTTAATGACATAAAATATTTATGACAGATGTTTTTGCTTGCTTGCTTGTTATTGGAAAAAGATCTTTAATTTAAAAATTTACCTAGCCATGATTGCATTCTATCTTTGTTGTGCTACCCATATTGTTTATGTCTTCCTTGTTGCACTCATTAATTTTTGTATGTTTAGACTGGTTTTTGGATAATCTGTATATTAGTTCATCTTAACTAATACAATTATTTTATTTATAGAAATTACAGATGTTCAAGCGTGCATTAGTTTCATAGCACAATACATATCAAAATATGGTAATGATCACATTTCATTCCATGATAGTACTTTAGGAGATGCAATTGTAGAAGCATGCTTTGCGTCTGTTCAAACTGTAAGTATAACTTATCCACAATTATAAGATATCTGATCTAGCTATGATATATTTACCAGCCACAATATATTTCTACTAAGTAATAAGTTGGAAATACTGCAAAAAATTTTTTAATAGGCCATTGCAAAACTAAATTAACAAATAAATGTAAAGTCAATGAAATTACGAGTAAAGTAGTCAAAAATTACTGTTCGGAATAATACTACCCCTTGCTTTTCACAATTAATTAATCCTGCAACTGCGCTGCGTATATCAGGACGATTAATTACTAGTTTTTCTTAATTCTGAGGTAGAAAATTAAATTATAAGTGATATCTTTATAAGTCTCAGATATCTTATAATCATAGACAGATTATCTTATAAACATCTATAAGTATATACCGCATATATTTTTAGCGAAAGATCATTGCATTATATTTTCATAATGAAAACGATGCATTTTCAAAAATGCTTTGTCCTACGTTTAGCAAGGGTCAAGTTAGGGATATCTTAGAAAAGCACTACTATGTGATAGGTTGGGACATAGCCGATGCAACATTCCATGGTGCCTTAAAAAACGCATTAAACCAAAATCTAGATTTTGAACCAGCTCAAGATATAATAGCAAAAAAGCATGCTGCACTGTTTATAGTTTATCCTATTGAGAATTCAATTACAGTATTTTCTATGTTACATGGTGATAAAGTAAAGGTTAAAGATGTTGTTACAGCTTTACAAGAAATTTCAAGCAATTTTGAAGTTGAACTTAAAAATGAAACTGAGTTAGAAAACATAAAAGAGAATATTAAATCAGAAAATGACATTGGGTAGGTTTAAAAAGAATACTAGCCCAGTATTCAAAATGATAATGATTACTTGGTTTGTAGTTCAAAAGAATTTCAACAACTTATGTTTGATCGCTTAGGTGATAGAGATTATGATTGTTTTGAATACAATGAGCATGATTATCTAAGAGAGAAAATTGGATTTGCTAAATTTGGTCCACCACAAAAAGAAACTGGATACGATGAGAAGCAAAAGAAGAGTATTGAAGAAACCTATAAACAAATACATTTATATAACAGTAAGTAACATGTTTAACTTGTCTTATGTCTGGTTTTAATTTATAGCATTTTAATTGTACTACTTATACAAATTTAATAATTTGGACACTGCCAGTACACATATTGCACCTCTATTTGTATTTTTAACTTAGTTGAAATAATTTGGAAGTCCTTACTCAGGTTGGCCAGCAAACCTGGAAACTTTGAAAACCGAGAATTTGCACAACCGGGAAACGACCTTGAATTAGCAATCAAAGTCGGGAATTTCTTTTCGCGTTAACTAAAGCTTAACGTAATTAACTACATGTTGTTCGCGGTTACCAACAACACTCGACCATACGCTTACAAGCTCTTAACGTGGCATCACCAGTTATTAACTCAGTACACATGATTGTTTAGCTAACACGCTATTACTAACGAGCATTAGTGATTACATATCATTGCATAAGACGCGTACACATTCAAGCACGTGATTTCAGTGAAGGAAATTCTCCATACTAATGACTGGTGATTCCGCGTTAAGCGCTTGCATTTATATGATCGAGTGTTTTTGGTTTTGGTGCGCGATCAACGCTACATTAATCTCCTCATGTGTACTGGACCATAGACCCAGTACACATGAAGCGTTAGCTAAAGCTCGATTACTAACGCATGTCAATGACTACATGGCATTGCATAACACCCGTACACATTCAAATGGGCAATTTTGGTGAAGCTCATTACAATGTGAGATTCGAGATTCCCCATACTAATGACTGGTGATGACGTGTTAAGTGCTATGTAATTACTTAACCAATAGTAATCGCGTGTTAGCTAGCGCGTCATGTGTACTGAATCTATTACATATTAAATACTTCTTATTTTTTCTCCTTTTTTACTTATCTATACTTTTTTAATTAAAACGTTTCAAAGCGAAGAAATATTAGGCTTTACCTTACTAGCTCAGATTTACTTTAGCGGTCAGAACGGAGCTTCAACGCATCCTACCCTTTTGGTGCAGATTAGCGAGCTGAGTCAAATGACACTAGTTTCCAGGTGCGGAAATGCCCCATTCCCATTCACCAACCATGGGTTTTTGGACTTTGTGCCCAGGAGAACTTTTGATCCGGGAGTCGTTAATTATAACATATAAAAAATTCAGCCAATTTAACCGGGGGCCAGTTTCCATAAAATTAGTTTCAAAAGTTCAAACGATTTCAAATGCGTAACTTTAAGCACCTGTGGTGGGCAAACCATGGGTTTTTGGACTTTGTGGCCAGGAGAACTTTTATTCCAGGAGTCGTTAACTATAACATATCAAAAATTCAGCCAATTTAACCGGGGGCCAGTTTTCATAAAATTAGTTTTAAAAGTTCAAACGATTTCAAAACGCGCAACTTTAATCACCTGTGGAGGGCAAACCATGGGTTTTTGGACTTTGTGCCCAGGAGAACTTTTGATCCAGGAGTCGTTAACTATAACATATCAAAAATTCACCAAATTTAATCGGGGGCCAGTTTCCATAAAATTAGTTTCAAAAGTTCAAACGATTTCAAAACGCGCAACTTTAAGCACCTGTGGTGGGCAAACCATGGGTTTTTGGACTTTGTGCCCCGGAAAACTTTTGATCCAGGAGTCGTTAACTATAACATATCAAAAATTCAGCCAATTTTACCGGGGGCTAGTTTCCATAAGATTAGTGCGGGGTCCTTTTGTATCATTTTTATATGAATACTAATCATCTGGGTTTCTATTATTTCATTTGGGGAAATTTGCTTTGATATGCGAGTGCTCTGGATTACGAGAACATCCCCGGAACGAATTATGTTCGCAAACCAAGGTACCACTGTATGTAGTTTATAATACCAATTTTTTTCTAGATAAATACTCAGAATGGCAAAATCAAATATGTACATCATTCATTTACAACTGTTTAGAACCATTACCAGAAGAGAAACTTGCAAGAGCAAAGAAATACGTTGACTACAATCCAAATACAGATATGTCACCTATTCCAATCTTTGTCATTCGAAAATGCATAGGAAGCGATAACCCATGTCGTATATTTATTGATAGTGATAATCGCATGTATGAATCATGGAGAGATTACATTGAAGATAATAAGCTTCATAAATGCAGAATGGTATTACCATTAAAAGGGCATTATGTAGGTAATCAAGACGGTGGTGTTCTGCTTGAAACACATTTATCACCAGCCTGTGGTATTGGTCATGCCATAATAAAAGGAACTGATATTGCTTCTACTGTAGCCGGACTTGCTTCAGGCGGTGTTTTTATTGCTGCTATGATACCTGCTATAACAGTAGCACCTATTGTTTTAACAGGAGCTGCTTTAACAGGGATTGGAGTTGGTTTATATTCAGTTGTTCGCAGTGCTGTTAATATCTACGACAGAAAAAAGCATGGGGAGGTACATAAATTATATAAATCCATTTCAAAAAGCTAATGTATTTAAATTTCAGAGTCTGAGCTTTGCAAATTCTGAAGCTCGAGGAGCTTATATTAATATAGTTGCTGGTACTCTTGGCTTCGCCGGTGCTGGAGCTGCTGGTGCAGTATCTCAATTGGCAGCAAGAGGTGTCAATATCGGACAAGTAGGTTCTAGTAAGAAATAAGTTGATGAAGATAACTCTCTTAATGAATATGTTAATAGGGAACTCGTGTAGCGGTTAATACAATAGGAGTATTAAACATTGGTGCAAGTGGAGTTAGTGTTGCAAATTCGACATATCAGGTTATTGATGATTGGATTACTGACCAGAGATCTCCCTCTATTTTAACTGTTGTTCAATTAAGTTCATCCATTTTGTTCTTTGGAAATGCCGTTTATAATTTCAGAACAGCCAGTACCATTATTGAAGAAAGTCAAACTAATATTCTTAAAGATCATCAAGAATCACTTCGAAGTAACAGACATAGGTAAGTAAATGATTTTTATGGTGATAGGTTTACAAATTAGTATGTACTTTTTAGAAAAATGTTTAAAAAAATGCTGAGAGAAACAGCTCGTCAAAATAATGGAGATGCTGCAACAGCCAAAGCTGAAGTAATCTCAACAATTCGTAATATGGGAAATAAAGATGAAACATACGCCATATTGACACGCAATAATAAATTGTTTAATGATGAAGGCATAAGATTCTCAGCAGAAAATGGTGAAATTAAATTAAATGGAGTTTCGGTTGATTTAATGGAATTTGGTGTAATGACAAGGAATCAAAGAACACAGTTTTTAGTAGATTTGCCTCAGACACCACAACCTACTGGAGCAAATGCAGCTGATATGACAAGCACTATGAACACTATTACTTCAGTATTTGATATCCAAAGAGTGAATACTTTAGTTAAGTACGGTCAACTTATTTATAATCAATGTACATTTGCTCAATTGGTCATGACTTTACTGCAAGATTTCTCAAGTGCTATTCAAGAAAAAATAATAAGAATATGCAAGATTCTTTGTGACAAATTATTGGAGTCAATTGATTTTCCAAATATATCTAATAATTATTTTTCTCATATTAGTAAGGAACCACTTGCGGTGATTCTAAGATTTGTTGTTGATTTTATAAAAATTAAAATGAGTTCACGAGAAGAAGAATATGAACAACAGAAAGCTGAAGCAATGTCTTCACCTAGCTTTAATGAAGAGGATTTTGATAAGAAGTGGGGATTACATCCTGCTACTGTAAGTAAAGCAGTTTTCTGGTTTGAAAGAGTCGTAGATGTTTTTGTTATGGGTACTTTGATTAATGAATTGTTATTAAAAGAATTAGTACAGTATGTTATGAATATTATTACGGACAGAGTCTATGATAGTTGTGATGCAGAAGAGAAGCGCTTGAGGCGTATAGCAAATACAACTCAAAATTCATGTAGGATCGAATGTAAAGTTTGCGGTGGTTACTACTATAGTGCAACTAGTTCTTGATGTTTACAGTTGCTGCGTAGAAAAATCTTCAATAGATGACAGTTAGCTTACAGTATTTGAATGAATGATGTAGAATTAATTTATTTTTAGGTATACTTTTTTGTACTGTTTAGTTTATGGCATATGAATATAATTGCTCTGGAAAAAACAATTGTTGATTTTTTGGTAAAAGTTATTTTATATTTCACTTGTAAATTTAATATTATTAGTGTCAGAAAACCTCATATTTGTAACAGATTATGTTTCTCTATAAATAGATGAATAGAAGAGCAATAATATAATAATAATAATAATAATAATTACTACAACCCATAACCTAAACCAAGGCCCCAGAAGCTATAAGCTTGTGCGAGGGAGGGGGCGATTATTATTATTATGTAGGCCCAATGTGCGGCTGCAGCCGACTTATAGATGGAACAGCGCGAATCCCACATTTATGTTACAGCTAAGGAAAACTGCAGAAAACCTTAACCAGATCTGCCAGTGCCGGGAGCCGAACCCGGGCCGCTTGGGTGAAAGTCTGGCACGCCAGACATTACACTACCAAGGCTGTTGTTAATAATAATAAAAGGATGTTACTGCAATGTCCAGGAAATGCAAAATATCTAGAAGCTTCATACATTACATATACAATAAGAGCAATGCAAATTTTACAAATAAATCATATGAGAACTGCTAGTGAACATAAGATATAAGTAAAAGTATTAGATACTGTCAGCAGTAAAGGCATTTAACAAATAATAGTATATGTTATAAGGCGCTATTTATTTACTATGCAATCATATAAAAGAGTGTGCTGTATAATTGGTTGCCTATATGCATAATGCTTTTACTTGACTATTTTAAAATGTTGCATTTTAAAATAATTTATTGCACATGTTGCATTTTAATTTAATAGTTCTGTATAGATATACCGTTATTTGGCAGATGTCTCAATTTACCACCACTCTACCCAAACAGCTTTAACAAGTGAAAGTTTCTGAAGGAATTAAAAACATGAAATGGTTCTAAGTCTAATTAATTAAATTATGTGCTGACTAGTTAAAAGTCAGCCAAACTAAAAGTTAAACCTTTGATAAATTAATCTCTAATAATGAGACATGCTGATAATATTCTAACACGAGCATGCAATTAGAGTTTGTTTCAATAATTAATATCTACACCCATACTGCTGCAGAAAATATTAATCAAATGCACAAATAAAAATGAGAATATAAACTAACATATCAACTAGTGCCTAAACATTATTACTAGTAGTAGAGAAAGAAATTTACACGCTGTATTTGTTCAAGACCATAAATAGCCTTAAAATAAAAATTGTTTCAAGATATAATAACGCATTCATTTTAAAAGAAATTTTATTAGTTCCATTACAGTTTAATCTTTATATATTGAATGAACAGAAAGTATGCGCATCGACATAGGTAATGAGTTGGAGATCGAGGCACAGACATTGATACATCTGTTTTTCACTTCCATTTCATTTTTAACTTGAATTTTTGAAAGAAAGGTTATTATTTAATTAACATAAGTTATAATGTAAACGTTTACATGTTACCACTACATAAAAGGTAAACTATAAACATTGATGAAATTCTCAAATAGACAATTCTGATTATCAAATATTTTAAAATTAGAATTTGAGATTTTACAAAAATAACTACATTTCTCGATTGCCTTTCAACATCAGAGTTGTTCCGCATACTTTTTTTTTATTCTGTGTTTACTAAATATGAATAAAAATATCTTAATTGCATTTATTTATGAAAAAAGCTGTTTTATCTGTGTATTATAATATACTAAATATTTAATTATTTGTATTAAATATATGAAGTTGTATAATTTTATAAATAAATATTTACATTTTTATTCCTTGTTTTTACCTATTTCACATAGTGAATAGATTTGGGTGTGAATCTAATTGATTTCAACCACTATTTTGATGCTTAAGGGTGATGTGACAGCCTCAGACGTCGATTTGAATCGAAGAACTTCTGAAAAAACTTGCTGATTGTAACCAAAAAAGGACCATTTTCAGTATAGTTTCAATCTTTATAAAAAGTATTTTTCTTTAATTTTTTTAATAAAGTTTCTGTTTTTAATTATTTGTGGCCGAAAATATCGACGCTTTACCTGAAACACCCATTACTTTTGAAATATTTGCTTTCTTTCCTTTTAGATATTTGCAACCTATTTGAGACTGTACTGCGGCAACAACATGAACCAAAGTCTACTAGAGTAATAGGTCTTTTGGTAGGAGGTAATGTGTATATTAGTTGAAGGCAACCTGTGGAGTATGTGAATGACAGTCACGTAAACACTCTCCAAGTTGAAAGGTAGTCACGAGTAGCAGCAGCCTTATCCCAAGCAGCATTTTTAGTCATTACAACTACAGATAGAACTATTAAGTTGTAGCCACAAGATGTAATTGCTACGGTTTAATTACGTGCCTGGAACCAAAATCGGGAACAATTTCTGGGTATCAGATATGTTGCAGTGACTTCTACGAAACGTCCCCAGTTATATTAACACTACATAGCGGGCATGTGTCGGCTTAGTAATTGCTACTTTCGTGGAAATTCTTTTCTCTTTGACACATCGTGTTGCTTTGTTGATCTTTCTCTTGAAATATATTATATTATTTTCTATACTAATGCTGCGATCGGGTCACAAAATGGATTACCATTTTATTTGTAATAAGTATAGGGTGATCCAAATAGACTGAGGACTGTTTGAATTTACCGCCACGGTAAATTATTGTCACGTTGGCAACATGAATACTTTTCGAATATTTTTATCCTTCTTTTATTTTACAGTGGCGCCTGCAAAAAGAAAACTTATAAACTTCATTGATTTTAATTAATAAGCTTATTTGATAATAAAATCGTCTAACAAGCCATAGTTCTGAAAAGAACTGTTTTGTAAAATAAGAAAACATGCGAGGTAAAGCAAAAATTAAATGAAAATCAAAACAACGTGGCAAAGCACAACGATGTAAACGAGAAAGTGACGAGTTGCCGCTGTAATTTGACGCTACATATTTCAGTAGTACTACACTAACAACTTGAAATACACCAAAACCCAAGGCGCCAAATTCAAACCATCTTCACTCAATTTGGATCACCCTGTACATAATATGCATATAGAGATGAAACGTTTGATTATTTTTTCATGCCAGTATACCAAAATTATAAATCAGCGCAATTTTTCTGTTAAATGTGATAATAGATCGAAAAATAAAAATGTGCCTTCCTTAAATATTTTTTTTTATAAAAAATGTCTAATAAAATTTGACAAAAATCTTTATAAGTTGATACACATGATGGCGCCGGCGATAGGTGTGTAAGCTTAAATGCTCGATCAATACAACAACAAAATAATTGCATAATTGATTAAATTAAAAATAGTTTCTCATAAAATATAAATAATATCGGGGGTTACAGAACAAATTAGAACTTTCATGTGGGTTGCGCAGACGGGGAAGAAGGACGACATTTGCAGTAAAAGAGATGCATTGCTCACATAATTATGCATGCAATGCATAATTATAACAAATTGCAAATTGATTAATAACCTCCAACATTTTACAAGTAAATATGGAGCACTTTTCAAAAAAAAGTTCTAAAGTTTCTGTTATTTAATTACGAGTAACATGAACTAAACAAATTCTACTTCAAGGTTGTTGTTACCATGAAGTATAAAATAAGTTTAAAAATTCTGGAACTATATCAAATGGCTCTTATTAGACTTAATTTACTAAACCAATTTTCATGATTGCCATCCTTCTAATAAAATTTGACACTAACAGTTGCTATCTAAATTTTGAGTTTTGCTTTCTCTTTTTTGTACATTTTTAATTATATCTAGTTTTTCACTTTTATTCTGTAACTTATTGCAATTAGCAATTATAACCTGCCATTGAGCATCACTTTGGAATATTAATTGTGGCATGCAAGAAGAATTAGAGCCACGTAATTTTTATATGAATTTTTATTTAATTGCTACTAGGGTATATATTCATTAGGTATACTATTTTATGAGTATGAATAAAAGGACCATAGCTGAAGGCCCGAATTTAGGATGAACAGTACACCTCTAATGCTTTTGTATATTTCACAATTTCGGGTTTGATTATCTGTTTAGCTCTAGATGTTATTAGAATCACATTTATCTTTCGTCAAGTTTTAGTACACTTCTTAGTTCCATCACTGTATATCAATTTTGTGTTTAGATATATATTTCAGTCTGCTCAGATCTTCAATTAACCTAAAATAACAGATTTTGACATTTCAGAAATGTCTAGTTTTGTTTATAGATTTTCTTATCCTACGTTAATTATTCTAAAGATAAAATAAACACCAAAAAGTAATAATGTGATCCGTTAATAAACATGAGTCATTTTATTGATTAAATAATTTAGTGTAAGTTCAAAAAGATTGTTGACATTAGACCATAACCTATAAATTAGAAAGTGAAATTTTTACTGTTTCTATAACACACATTTATATAATAATTACATAACAGTAGTTGAAAATTTATTAATTATTACAGACTGAAATGTTACTTTTTTATTAATTAATCTCTTGCGAACAAACACAAATAAACACATTAATTGGGACATATTTTTATTGGTCAAGGTATTGATAAGTTCAGATAATTGGTAATAAATTAACTTTTAATGGTGAATCTCACAAAAGAGTAAACAATTTTTTATTCTTAACCTTTTACATTATTCAGAAAAAGCCTAATTTAATAATTGTTTCAGATCCTATTCGTTCTCATAATATAAAGTTAAACCTCTGTGAATGCGTGATATTAGTCTTTTTATTCCTTAGGTGATGCAAGGCTACAATAATGGCAGAGAAAGAAAACGATACGTACGTTTTTTTTGTTTATTATGACAACAAGCAGTTTCGATTGTATATACCAAGTAGTGCTACTGTAGGTACGAATATAAACTTGACTTATAATAATTTTATTTTTTATATGAATGAAATTAAAAATGTCTTTTAGAGGAAGTAAAGTTACAAATACATGAAGAAACTGGAGTTAGTCCCTCTAAACAAATTATAACAGGCTGGACTAGTGATCCAATCAACGAACAACAAATAATATCATCTTTCTTGGGATCACAACAAAATTTTCTATGGATTTCTTCTACTGATACTCAGGATGCTGAAATCGAAAATAATCCTTCTGAATTGAACAATTTAATTACATCAAACATGCATCAAGAGGAAAATATTAAGGAAGAGCTGGAAGGTACTAGTTTTTAAGTTTAAACTAAATAAAAGTTGATTACTTTTAAAATTTAATTTTTGCAGATCTTACAGATGTTCAAGCATGTGTAAGTTTTATGGCACAATTTATATTCAAGTATGGTGACGAACATGTTCCATTTCATGATTGCTCTTTGAAAGATGCAATCGCAGAAGTATGTTTTGCTTCCGTCCAATCTGTAAGTATATTTAATAATTTTATACATGTTTAAAGTTTTATAACATTATTTTTCAGCGTAAGATAATCGCCTTGTATTTACACAACGAAAATGACCCATTTTCAAGAATGCTTTGCCCATCGTTCATTTTCGGTGAAATTAAGAATATTCTGGAAAAATCATATTACGTTATAGGATGGGATATTGAAAATGACATTTTCCATGGTGCCTTAAAAAAATCATTAAGCAAAAGTATTGACTTTGAACCAGCTCAAATTATGATTTCACAAAAACGTTCTGCATTGTTCATAGTGTATCCTATTGAAAACTCAGTTACTATATTTTCTATGTTGCATGGCGAAAAAGTAAAACCGAAAGATGTTCTTACAGCATTGCAAGAGATTGCAAAAAATTTTCAAGTTGAGATTAAAAACGAAATCGAGTTGGAGAATATAAGGCAAAAAACACAAAATCATAACGACATTGGGTAGGTTTAATTATTGTGGAAAATGATAATTACCTGTTACTATTTAAATCATACACGTTATACTCAGAGTTTCAACAGTTCAGAAAAAAAAACGGAAAAATTGAAAAACAATACGATTTTTATCCAATAACAAGAATGGTAAGGGCATTTACCAGTTGCGACCAGTCAAATACCACGCTTTTTCTTAAGACCAGCAAGCCTTAACATTCGTAATGACTGTAGTACTTTTTGCACAATTGAAACAAAAAAATCAAAATTAAAAAAATTATGGAACAATTAGAGTCTTACCCCACTAAACATTTTTTGGCCAAACTAGTGTAGTGTCACTTTAACGGAGATTTTATGCTGGTCATTTTTGGGGCAAACGTCAAAAAAAATTGGTGGCTACCAACGTAATACGTAACCTTCTCAAAAAAGCCACTACCCAAATAAAATGCTATGCACAAGCAAATTCGAATTTTTTTTAACCTAACCTAATCTTTCAACACAAATATTCCAGGAGATTTTGCTCATTTTTAGAAAAATCGTATAATCTGATTAACATCCACTTCATGATCATGAGATTTTGATTCCAAATTCAAAAACTAATATTCTTTTCTCGAATTTGACAATATTTGTAAATTACAGAATTTCGCAATGGACATTTACAATAATTGAATCGCGTTAACCGAGTTACTATTTCTGTCACTAATAGGTGCGTTCGGTTTTACGTTTCAAGAGCAGAGTAAGAAGAGTAGATCATGTAGTCACGTGACCAGTGAGTATATGGAGTGCAAAATAGTATCTAGAACGATATAGAGTACAGAAATCGTCAAACGTAAAAGTTATGGATAACCCAAAGAGCGACTTATCTCATTATTTATTATTATTATCTCATCATAAGCTTGAGAAATTGTGTACGTTTGCACAGATTGAAAATCTGACGATTGAAAATCTGACCAAAAGCTGTCTATAATGACATATAAATGTATTAAATTTCCATATAGGCCAGTAAAATTAGACACGTTTTGGACCGTTAGTGGAAATAAATGTTGGAAAGCGGGAGATCGTTTCGATCGCTTTGTTTGAGGTCAAATATAAGTATCCTAGGTTTGCACGGTTCCTCGACTCGAGCTTACCTGAGGACATCAAAAGAACCACGAAATCTTTGGACTTTTTTTAGTTTTTCGCTTATAACTCCAAAGCGGTGCTTTCCAACGAAAAATTCACTATTACAAGAATTAAAGAGCATTAAATTCTGCGTCGGATGAGTATCCAACACTTTAAATTCGTTCCAGTGGTATGGTCGAAATCGACGGCCGAGAAACGACAATTTTACAAATTTTCGATTTTCCGTCAGACCGGACGCTCAGAGGCTTTCCGTATAAAAAAACCCGTTGGACTCATTCAGATTGTTAATATAAGTCGAGAAATACCTAAGCTTTGATATTATAGAGGTTGCCGGATTAACTTAATGGCCATTTTTTGGCAGCCCCCATCATAGCAATTAGAATCAATTCATATGAAGTAGTGCAGTACTGGTTGTTCGATCGTTTGAAAAAAGATAATTTTTTGTGTGTTATCACCCCTAAGTAATGGTAGATGAAGATCACTGTCATTTTATTTTTATTCCATTTGATTGAAATATGGCAGCCATATTTGTTTCGTGGTGCACAACGTTGCTTGCGATTTTTTGATGTAAACGTAACTCTTGATATCTAAAGAACGGTTGATCCTAGAGATCTGCAGTAAAAATGATTGTATTGCTCACATGTCGGACTACATTTTTAATCATAAACATAATATTGATATGACGTATCATAACGATAACTTCAAAGCCCATAAATACCAAAATAGTAAAATTTCAGATTTAAAATATTTTATACATAAACTACCTCTAACCGTGTACGTTTAAATAGAAAATCCGCCTTAAGACTACATTTTTATCTGGATATATGAAATATGCCTCCATAAAAGCGGAAATTCTTGTAAAAACTTTCATCTTCGGGATTAAATCACACCCATAAGTAAGCGTCCTACAAAAATTATGTTTAGATTTAAAAATGTAGTCCGACATGTGAGCAATATAATCATTTTTACTGCAGGTCACTAGGATCAACAGTTCGTGAGATATCAAGAGTTACGTTTACATCAAAAAACTGCAAGCAACGTCGTGCACCACGAAACAAATATGGCTGCCATATTTCAATCAAGTGGAATAAAAATAAAATGACAGTGGTTTTGATCTACCAATACTTAGGGGTGATAACACACAAAAAATTATCTTTTTTCGAAATCATCGACCGACCAGTACTGCACTACTTCATATGGATTGATTCTAATTGCTATGATGGGGAATGATGAAAAATGGCCATTAATTTAATCCGGCAACCTCTATAATATCAAAGCTTAGATATTTCTCGACTTATATTAACAATTAGAATGAGTCCAACGGGTTTTTTTATACGGAAAGCCTCTGGGCGTCCGGTCTGACGGAAAATCGAAAAATTTGTAAAATTGTCGTTTTTCGACCGTCGATTTCGACCAAACCACTGGACCGATTTTAAAGTGTTGGATACTCATCCGACGCAGAATCTAATGTTCTTTAATTCTTCTAATAGTAAAGTTTTCGTTGGAAAGCACCGCTTTGGAGTTATAAGCGGAAAACTAAAAAAGGTCCGAAGATTTCGTGGTTCTTTTGATGCCCTCAGGTAAGCTCGAGTCGAGGGACCGTGCAAACCTAGGATACTTATATTTGTCCTCAAACGAAGCGATCGAAACGATCTCCCGCTTTCCAACATTTATTTCCACCAAAGGATTCTATTTTACTGGCCTAATATTTATACTAACTATAAAATATTATAATTTCAGCCTAGTAATTTCATCTTTATTAAAACTTTGTACAGCGTGGAAATAAATGATTTTCATCAAGTTCTCTTTGGAATTTTTTCACATGTAAATTTTTCTGTACCGCTCTACTCTTTTTGATTTAGTACTAAATTAGTTCTGTCAATAAATGAAATCAATCTGTCAAACAATTCATAGAATTTATTGAATTTATTTAATTTTGAGGTTATGGTACTGCCTTCTCTATTTTCGTAGAGCGGCATGTCGTGCTTTTACATGGGGAATGCAATGGTAACTTGATGAAAATCATTTATTTCCACCCAGTACTTTACATTCAGAACATTTAAATAATATTCCCGGAATATCCATTACTAAGTATTACATAAAATAATTTCCACAAAAATTACAATCATAAATTTTAGGTTACGTTGTCATTTGCTCTCTTTACACCACCATCTCTGCTGGAGTTAAAGGAGTATACTCTCTATGCTCCTTGCTATAATAAACGAACGTATGAGTTCATGCTCTGTTTGTTCCAATTCTAATAAAAGAACGGTTTGGCGTTAAAAGTGTTGCTGGAACGTAAAACCGAACGCAGCTGTTATTGACATTAAAAAGAAAATGACAGAAGTAGTGACCGGACTGAACTCTTCCAATTATCGTAAATGCCCATTGATAGGAACTTAGTATAATTATTATTATTCGTTGCCATGGAGATTAATCATTTTTTTACCTTTGATCCCCAGATTTGGGGACTTCGGGGTGTTTGTCCCAAATATTCTACACATTTGGAATCAGTATAAAATCTCCGTTAAAATGACACCAGTTTGGCCAAAAAATGTTTGGTGGGGAAATTCTTTAATTATACCAAAATTACTTATTTTTACTAAATAAGGATTAGGATCAAATTAATAAGAGAAAAATCATTATTTTTTTTAATTGTGTTATCTACCACTACCCAAAATTTTCAAAAATGCTAATTAGTAAATAACTCAATTATTTTAAATGGTAACATCTTTTAGACACCCAATATTTACAAGTTTTCATGACAAATCCATTGATACCTTCAAATCAAAAATCAGTTTGATATCAACCCTAATAATTTGGAAATTGAAGGGTGCTCTGGAAACAAATTCATTAAAAATAAAATTAGCGTTTTAGTTAGATTTTTAATACATAAAATAGATTGAAACTACATTTACACAAAATCAAAAAGGTAGCTAAGGCAACAAATGTTCAAATTCTTTCGACTTCTACCATTTCGCATGAACATTTCGCAGCAGGAGTTATACTTATTGAGGGGGCATATAATAAACCCAGTCTTTTTTAACATAACCCCCTACAAAGAAATCTAGAATGCTTAAATGATGAGTGATCAGGCCAACATATAGTGAAGTTTGTTGCAATTACTGGTTCATTAAACTGTTTTACCAAACAATCTATAACTTGAGCGGTATTATGAGGTGGAGCTCTGTCTTGTTGGAAATATATTGGTTCTAAGATTTCTAGTGGTAGATCCATCAACAATTCTCCATTATTGTTTTGAAGGAATTTTAAATTAAACAGTCCCTACAACTGATTTTATTTACTACATGTACATATTTCGCCCACCAAGTGGGCATCATCAGTGAAAGTAAAATAACTTATACATAAATTCTTCATAATAAAGGTACATACATACAAACACTAAAATTTTATCAAGTGCAGACCAGCATGAGTAACGTATTGTATAAGGAAGTTAAATCTAAATTGGTCACTTTGCTTTTATTTCTGTGCATGTGAATCGCTTCTTTTAAATTGAAATATTTTTACTGATTAACTTCTTTTAATAATTTAACGTTTGTCATGTCATGTCCCTTACACAGTACGTGTTCAATGATTGCAGATTTATCTCTGAAGTTATCTTAATACAATACAAGTGCTCTTTAAACCTATAGTAAAAATCAAATAAAAATTAAGTAGATGGCGCTTTGATCCAAGTTGCATTTACACTTATGTACAAGATGACAGTGTATCTTATGCACAATTTATAAATAGAACTGATGAAATAATGCGACACTATCATCCAAAAAACCTTAAAAATGATTTTATATTGACAGTACTAATATCCATATGTTTATTTGATTCATCAGTTAATTTTTGCGGGAACTTTCTGTTTTCTAATTTTATGATAATTTTTTCGTCGTTAAGAAATATTGTGCAAATCCTGCAATGTCATATTGCGCGATCGGAAAATGTCAAAAAATATCAAAATTGGCCGTAGAAAATGTTTTAAACAATTTCTCTGAACGCTTAACAATAGATAGGCAGCCAGGTTCCGGTAGGAAATCGAGTGCAATATATAAAAAAAACGGAATGGAAGATGATGCAAGCTTTCACGCAGAATCCGAACTTGTCAGTGGGGAGATGTGGCCTAAAAGGTTAGAACATCTTCATTACATGTTACAAAAGTAAAAAACAGGGGTGGACTGAAAACATTCAAGATGCAGAACGCTCTGGATCGGCATGCAAAACAAAATTCCAAGGCGAAGACCCTCGCAAAAAAAACTGTACACAAATCTTTTAATGAAAGCAGATTGTGTAACAATGGACGACGGGTTGTACATCAAAAATGACATTCAACAGCTTCCCGGTCAATAATTTCTTACTTGCAAACAACTTTTTGGAGTTGAGGACTAATACAAACAAAGGAAAATTTCGGAATCTTCTAGAAAATATTTGGTCTGGCAAGCGACTTGCACTCTTGCAATTATGGGAGAGAAAGAAGAAGAAGCTTTGTAACGAAAGGCACCATCAACACTGAAATCTATTTAGAATGTTTGAAAAAGTGCCTGCTACCATTTACAAGAAGTCATAATGTTTCTATTCTATTTTGGCCAGATCTGACCATATGTCACCATGTCAAGCAATTCACTGGCATGCAAAGAATGTGATCACTTTTGTACCTAAAGATAGCAATCCACCGACGGCCCCAAACTGCGACTGTAGATTTTTACGCTGGATTTTCTTTTCTCTTGATTGGATAATTAAAAACAAAATAATATCATAACGTACATTTTATACGTTTATTAACAAAACACTTATTTTATATACAAATAGGTACACAGTCCACAAATATGTAAATTAATTGATAAAGAAAACAACACTACACTAAATAGGTACTCAAAATTGAAAGGCGCTTTACTTGAATTTTAGTTGAACTTTACTTGAAGAGATTCTTTTTCGTACTGCTAAAAATGACACCCTTGAGGGCGCTCTTACAACGCCAACCCCTCCTACGCAGAGGACCGAGTTGGTACCTGGAAAATTATATCCTTGACCTAATGGTCGAATTCATATTACAATTATTATTCTTATCTTTAAATATTAAACAGCGATCGATCAACAATACTGGGTTATTGTAAAGCAAACACTCTGAAAAACAAAAGAAACTGCTAAAGATATTGTTGACTTTCAGAAAAACTGAAATAACACGACAAAAAAAATACTACTATGGCTGTACAAACGTTGATGTCTGATGTGAAACGAAAAGTTAAAAATGTTAGTTATAGACAATAATAATGTACAATATATGTAAATACGTTTCAGGAGGAACATATATGTTAAAAGTTGATAATAGTCTTAAGTCATAAATAATTTCCGACGACCCTACTTTTTTGCTGTTTTTGTGGCCAGGTTTTTTCGTGCACACCCTTTAGAATATAAAAATATTTTTAATTTAAAGTGTTTGAAAATTTGATCCTCATGCCCCTATTTTCCTCTAGATTGTCTTAAGGAGATGCTCTAATTACATTTATACATACATACATAATCTTTAATCCCTTAAGCCGCAGAGTGGATATGTGGATGTGAGATGAGGCAGCAAAGCCATGTAGGCAAGTACACCGCGCTCGTAGTTTACGCATTCGAATACTTTCCAGAGCAAACTCGACTTAACTCTGTTAAGCGATATAATTCACTATAACCACCCTGCCGTACTGACGGCTCTAATTACGTTTATATAATATTTTAATATGTTTTTATTGGTATTGGGTATTTAAAGGATGTCCCATTAAAACATAGCCGATCTATATTGTCACAATTTCCCTTGCGATGGATTTTTAAAAGTGACGATTCATCATTTATTTATTATGACGTCCTATCCATCATCAAACAAATATATTTGCTAACAACAAAAAAGTTTTTTCGCTTTTAAAATTCCTTCATGAATGCTACCTAACAGTAATTGTATTTTTATAGTTCGAAGGAATTCCAACAACTCATGTACGATCGTTTGGGTGATAGAGATTATGATTGCTTTGAATATGATGAGCACGGATATTTAAGAGAAAAAATTGGGTTTGCTACATTTGGTCCTCCACAAAGTGAAGAAGGGTATAATAAAAAACAAAAAAAAAGCATAGAAGAAACATATAAGAAAGTACGACTTTACAATAGTAAGTATATAAGTACTATTAAATTATTCATTGTGTTCTTCTAATTCAAGATTGTGGTTACTAAAGTTTTAACTGTTTGACTGTTTATTTTAGATAAATATTCAGAATGGCAAGATCAAATATTTATATCTTTTACCTACAACTGCTTAGAACCAATGCCAGAAGAAAAGATAAGAAGAGCTAAAAAATATCCTGATTACAATCCAAACACTGACATATTTCCAGTTCCAACATTTGTAATTTGTAAATGCAGGGGAAGTAAGAATCCATGCCGTATATTTATTGACAATGATAATCGGGTGTATAATTCATGGAAAGATTACATTGAAAAAAATAAGCTTCATAAGTGTACAATGGTAATACCTTCAAATGGACATTATGTTGGTAATGAAAACGGTGAAGTTCATCTTGAAAGGCATTTATCACCATCTTGTGGTGTTGGACATACTATATTAAAAGGAACTGACATTGCTACTACGCTGGTTGGACTTGCATCAGGAGGAATTTTTATTGCAGCATTGATTCCTACTGTAGTAGTTGCCCCAGTTGCTTTGACTGCTGCCGCTGTAACAGGTATTGGGGTTGGTGTATATTCAGTTATTCGCAATGCTGTTAGTATTTATGACAGACAAAAACATGGTGAGGTACGTATGTGTATAATTTTAATTATTCGTAAAAATAATAAAGCTTTTGTTTATTTTAGAGTATGAGCTTTGCTAATTCTGAAGCCCGAGGGGCCTATATTAATATAGTTGCTGGTACATTGGGTTTTGTTGGTGCGGGAGCAAGCACAGCACTAACTCAATTAGCTACTAATGGGATTAATATAGGACAGGTATATAACTGAATTAAATAAAAAAAGTTGCTTTATAAATGATATTAAATAATCACAGGGTGCTCGAGTAGCAGTTAATACGATAGGAATGATAAATGTGGGCTTTAGCGGAGTTAACATTGCAAGTTCTACATATCATGTTATTGAAGATTGGCTTACTGAACAGAAATCGCCATCAATCTTAACTGTTGTTCAACTTAATTCGTCAATTCTGTTCTTTGGGAATGTTGTTTATGATTTTAAATCGAGCAATTCGATTGCAGAAGCAAACATTCTTAAAAAGCATCAGGATTCACTTAAAAACAATAGACATAGGTAAATTATTTTTTATAATTGGGACCAATAAGATAGAGGAACAGATTGTAAATAGCAAGTTGATGCTACCAGTTTATCGCTTACTTATATGTCTGCAAAATATCAATCTTTAGAATAGTCTACAGAGTATAACTAATATAACTAGAAACCTCGTAATGGGGGTTAGTTGTGATGATTTAGAACATATTTTCCTGATCAACATGTGGTCGCTTCCTGCTAGTTTTTGAGAAAATTGCATTTTAAATTTTAAGTACGCCCATTACATTACATTAAACATACGGCACAAGCAAAAAAAGATTTTTTTTTAAATTTTTTGAAATCACGGTGTCATCAGGGCTTTTAATATATTCATCGTTAGACACCCCCAAACAAGCAGGGCCGGCGCGTCCATTTGGGCAAAGTTGTGCGGCGAACGACAGCGCCAGGATCCGAAAGGCTTATAATTTGAGGAAGTAAAAAATATGTACAACGTTTTATGCTTAAACACACGCTAAGACTCCACGAAATTTGAAATTTAAGATATTTAAAACAATACACCGCAAGCTAGAAAGGAGTAAGGAATTAAGGATTGAGTAAGTTAAGTAAAAACAATACATTAAAACTCTTGTTTATACGTATGGTGGTATACTAGAGTATTACTGGGAAATAATTACACTGGAGGAAATTTAATATTAAACTTTATTAGAATTATTACTAGTAATTAATATTTTGTATAAATGACAATTGTTGTATTACCTAAATAAAACCATTAAGGTACGTTTACATCTGACACTTTTGTCCGACATATGTGTCAAGTGTCGGGACATAAATCGCTCTGATCGTTTACATTCAGATAGAAATTACTTGAGATTTATATCACCAATATGTGTATGAAATGCTCGATGTTCTGAAAGTTTGCAATAAATATATGAACCGTTTACATCTGTATATACTAAATTTATTATACTTATGTCGTATACATTTCTTTCTACAACTCTTTTACTATCCAATTGATTTAATTTTTTTTTCTAATAATAATAAGCATTTTCTTTTTGCTACATTTGCAATTTTATAAAAATACAATAAACTCCGTCTATTTCTTTCTAATGTTTCGTATATGAACGTTTGTAATGTTAACGCAACACTCCAAATGAAATTTTTTTTAAGTATGTTGTGTCTAATTCATGTCTGTCTTTATAACTTCTGTGTGATTTTATAGTGTGAAACTAAATGTAGCATATTTTTTTCTATTTAAATTCAATCCTTATTTTATCAAAATTACAGCCTGAATTTATTGAATTTTGAATACTATTACATGGGTAACAGAAACGTCGTTAAAAAAATTACTCTTACAAATAAAAATTTTAATTTTTATCTGGAATGTCTCTGGAAAGATCAAAAAATTTTACTGTTGATATAAAAAGTCAAAAACTTATATAGTTTCGAAAAAACGTGATTATAAATTAGAGCGTTGCATTTACGCAACGTTAAATTTTTTTATGTTCTGATATATTATTTAATTTTTTTTTGTATTATTAAACAGTTTCAGTTAATGTTAATAAAAATATAAAACACAAAAAAATTAATTTGTAGTTTTTCTTTATAATAGTGGTTTTAAATGGGTTAATAAAACGAAATATCTTCAAGACACTTTTATAAAAGTAGATGAATACTCAACTAATGCAATTTATTTCATGCAAGTTGGAACTCAAAAATAATTAGCGTTTACATCTAACCATATACATGTGTCGATATAAATTGCCGACACATGCAACATATATGTCCGACAGAAATTCTCCACCGTTTACAGTAACCACAATTAGTGTCTGACATATAT
Organism: Agrypnus murinus; assembly: GCA_929113105.1. Taxonomy (NCBI): domain Eukaryota; kingdom Metazoa; phylum Arthropoda; class Insecta; order Coleoptera; family Elateridae; genus Agrypnus; species Agrypnus murinus. The sequence continues at coordinate 23,979,179 of OV816026.1, forward strand.
ATCAAGCAATAAGTGTCAGATCTAAACGTACCTTTACACATAGCTTGCTTCACACCTTGTTTACCGACAACTGACAGCTTTTTCCTCACAGTGGCCATAAGCGTTTTTCCACTCTCTTCTGCAACTTCCTGACTAATTCGTCGCCAAATTCTTTTAAAACCAATCAAGTCTTTTGGAGGAGTTTTCACTTTTGAATATTTCCTCTTTCACAATGCCCAAAATTTTTCAATAGGACGACATTGAGGCAAGCTAGGTGTATTTTGTGCCTTAGCTACAAACGGGATGTTTTGCTCTCTGCGGTAGTCCTGGACTTCTTTTTTATAATGACAAGATGCCATATCCGACCAAAACAATACATCTTGTGGATTGTGATGGGCATTGATAAAGGGAATTAAAATTCCCTTTAAACAGCAGTTTAAGTATGTTTCCCCAATCATAGTGCCTTCCGACACAAACGGTTCTGAGACATTTCCATGTCCATTTAGCGCCTGCCAAACCAGAAATTGTTTGAAGATTTTGCTTTTTGTTTAAATTTATGCGCAAATGCAACTTGTTTAGAGTCTGTTGAGTGAAAAAATCTCCGTTTAGGGGTTTCACCGGGATCACTAAACACATATGTTTCGTCGTCAATTATTTATTTATTTATTTATTTACGGGAAAACCCCTATTACTGAATAAAATTACAATTTATAAATTTAAGGCACAAAGTATATAAATTATCCATCAACAAAGTATAAATATAAATCTAAATAATCTAGAAAGCATGCATTACAATCGTTATGTTACATATAAAATAATAAAGATCGATTATGAGTTATAAATCCCACTAATCACAGTCATCACTGAAAAGATTATATACTTAAATAGACTTTAAACTATCCTTAAAACGAGTTATAGACAATCCAAATAAATTAATATTGTTATGATTATTTATAAAATCTAATATCATGTTTAAAGGAGCATTCTTCACATAGTTGGTACTATGATTCTGAATACCAAAATAATTTATTGTGACGTAAGGATCTAAAAGGTATGTTAAAGTTAATTTGTGCTAAGAGATACGGATCTAGGATAAGTCCATTTACCAACTTGTATATAACACAAAGACCAGCTACCATCCTTCTGTCCTCTAAGGTTTTTAGTGACAATTGATTTGAAATCAAAAGATATTCATGATTCTCTATAGCAATATTCAATCGTAATGCACAGTATCTCAGAAAAATATGTTGAACTTTTTCTAAAGTGTCAATATGTACTCTGTAATATGGTGACCATATTACAGATGCATACTCCAACTTGCTACCAACATGGGAACAATAAACTGACTTTATTGCTTGTACTAAAAGACCTTTACAGCTACGTATAACAAAACCCAGCAACTTAGATGATTTAACTGTAACCATACTAATATGTTCTATAAATGATAATTGTTCATCAAACATGACACCAAGATCTTTAACTAAAGAAACATACCGTAATGGTTGACTATTAATTTCATATGAAGTATTGACTTTTTTATTAATTTTAAAAAATGATATATAACATTTTCCAACATTTAAAGATAGTTTATTAACAATACACCATTGCTCAAGCCTATTTAAATCCTCTTGTAGCAAATTTTGATCATATTCTGAACTAATCATTTTAAAAAGCTTTAAGTCATAAGCAAACAAAAGACATTTACTATGATGAAATGAGTGAACAATGTCATTAATAAACAGATTAAATAACAATGGAGAACAGTGTCCTCCTTGAGGTACACCTGAACAAGCATTGATAACTTTAGAGAAATAGCATCCAATTTTAACGATCTGTCGCCTTTTCGACAAATAGCTACCTAACCAGTGAACTAAACTGATATTAAACCCCAATCTGTATAATTTTGATAACAATAAGTTATGATCGACTCTGTCGAATGCCTTGGAGAAATCGGTATAGATTGAATCTACTTGCCTTCTCTCTTCCAAGGCCTTCAATATAGACGTCTGATAAGTTAACAGATTTGAAACCACATATCTATTTGGTGTAAATCCATGTTGATGAATAGTGATTAGCTCAAGATACTCCCAATACAACTGCTCGCCAACTAAGCTATCAAAAAGCTTTGGCAATGCTGACTGAATACACACACTTCTATAGTTTTGAATAGTCACCCTATCCCCTGATTTAAAAATAGGTATGATGTAACTCAACTCCCATTCAGATGGAAAAGTAGATGTCTTCTGCGATTGATTATAGAGTAGATATAGCGGATTTGTCAGAGAGCAAACACATTGCTTTAACAAAATATTTGGAATTCCATCAGGTCCCACAGACAGCTTATTTGGTAATTTAGAGATCGAATTAAATATATTCATTTTTGATACATGACTACAATGAATATTGATACTTGTTAAATTTGACATTTCGTTCTCTAGAACAATATTACTAACGTCACCAGGTAGATAAACAGTAGCAAAGTACTCACCAAATAAGTGTGCTATGTCCTGACCATTATTTGCTGTTATGTTCAAATATGACATAGTGTTAGGTAGTTTAAAAGTAAATTTTTTATTAATTATATATTTCCAGAATGACTTAGGATCAGATTGTAAGCTATGATTAATTTGATTCATATAATAAGAATAACACTCATTCGATAGTTCTTTGCATTGTTTTCTAAGATTTTTAAACTCTAAATAGTTTGCAGGAGTTTTATTAATAATATAATTTTTATGTGAAACCTTTTTTAATCCAACTAAATGTCTTAACTCCAACGAAAACCACTTAGGAAATGAAAAAGTTTTAAATTTCTTTAATGGCACAAAGTATGCAATACCTATGTTTAATATTTCATAAAATATTCTTGTTTTCATTTATATTTGAGAAATTTAAATATAATTCCCAGTTAATGGAAGCTATATAATTATTTAGTTCAAAGTAATTAGCATTTCTAAAGTCATAATAAAACTCATGATAATATAATTCATGAAAGTTAGAAGTGTTGTTAAAATTTAATGTATATTCATATGCAAGATGGTGCACAGACTTAAAAGGTAATAACAAATCAGTAGCTAAATCAACAGTTGCATTAACATCATGACAAAATGCTAAATCCAGGTACACATTTCTGTTGTTTGGGATACTATTAATCTGATATCATTGTAAAAAACTAAACATACTAGCAATGCTAACAATAATAATAATTCTTTGGCGTAGTTTTCTTGCTAAAATCTTACTGTAGCTCTTAATGCGATCTTCTTGCCCTGGCAGATACTTTGGACTGGACTTCTTTGTGTTTGCACAAATGCTTAACTCATGAACTTTGATGTCACTTACAGTTTTTTCGTTAAGACCTAATTTAGAAGCAGCTTCTTTGACGGTACTTGATGGATTCCTCTTAAAATGGTTTTCGATCTTGCGAATATTCTTTTCGGTGTATATCTCAGGTATACGACCGGTCAGACACTTAAATTTTATTTCACCACATTGTTTGATTTTGTTTATATAATTATAAATCGTTTTTTTATTGAAACCCTCGGTTTTAAAGTGAAGAGGGGTTGATTTCGATTTATCTGCTTCGCAGGAATTATAATACGTTAAAACACGTTCTGTCAAATATTCTCTTTGACCTTTGTTTAATTTTTTTCTGTCTATTGTAAAAATATTGTACTGAACACAATGACAGATAGTACATTTCTAGTTGACGTTTTGCAACTCATAGTGTTTCTATTTGCTTACAATGCTAACTAGAGCCATCTTATTGCAGTGTAATTATTTCCCAGCAATACTCTATGCACCTCATGTCATCGTGTAAGAATAGAGGTGTTACATTCCCAAGGATGCGCTATGGTCAGATGAATCCATTTTCTTACGAGACAGTATTAATAATTTCCACAATGACCATCTTTGGTCTCTGGACAATCCACATGTGACCAAAACGTGTAATTTCCAGCAGAAATTTATATAGTGTAAATGTTTGATGTGGTTTATTTAACAACATACTATTTTTAAATGTACGTGATGAAACTTTGAATGTAGAGAAGTACCATAACTTTTTGAGCACCACATTTTTTGATCTTCTTCAAGACGTTTCAGTCTGATGCAAGATGTGTGGTATCAGCATGACGGGGCTTTGCTTCACCGAGCAAGACAAGTGACCCAATGGCTGCATACTCATTTTCCAAATACATGGATTGGTAACGGAGGTCCATTACCATACCACTTAAATCACCCAAGTTAAATCCTTGCGATTTTTATTTATGGGGTTACTTTAAGCAACTTGTTTATGCCGTAGAAATAAATGATTGTCATCAATTATTACAGAGGATTCTAGAAGATGCAACCCATATTAGAAATAATATGAATTTATTAGAGTTTAGTTCGTCGTTGCAGTTGTGTATTCAGGAGAATGAACTAATTTTTGAACAGTTACTGTAAATATGATTCCTCATTAGTGTTCAAAGAGATAATTATTTTAAAAGCCCTATAACTTCTTAACAAAGAAAGATAGAACCTACATTCATATGAACATTTTTTTCATGAAATTAAATCTAGTTTTTATTACCAGCTTTTGTACAGAGGCTAATGAATCACCCTGTATATGCGCAATGCGTGACCTGTATACTTATCCTATACCTCATGTGAAATCTTACTACTCGTTTTAACGCTAGAAAAATTAAAAATTTTCTCGAAAAGTCTTTTTGTACCAAAAGACCTTTTTGAGAGCATGTTTAAATCTTGTGCATCTATTTTTAAAGATACTCAGTTAAATATCTAAAATATCTTTCTACCAATCAAAGAGCTTGTTTTTAAGTGCACTAGCATAATCGATGTAAACTATATTGAAAGGAAACAGTTTGTATGCTCATATTCTAATTGTAATGCTACCAAGAATACTTTTGTTTTTCTTTTCAAAAGTTGGGAAGATGTCCAGAAGAATCTGGACAGTCTCCATTTTTATGACTCGTCAATTTTTGATTATTATATATGTTACTTTAGTATAACCTAAAAATGAAGAAAATAAACCGGAGTGAATCTAGCAGCCGCAGACTAGCAGACGGAGTTGATTGTGAACGAATCTTGCTCCCAAATTGCCAAATTTAGACAATTTGAAATGAAAAAATAGTCATTGCAATCTGTCAAATTTTTTTAAAACTTTAAAATTGTTAATTATGAAACTACTATTAATAAATAACCTTCTGGTAGCAAAAGTGTGCACGACATTAGTTGCTGCTTAAAAGATTTTTCACAACTCCAATTAATATTTATTAATTGTAGTTTAATAATTTTATTAATAATTGGAGTGGTGAAAAACTTTTTAAATTTGACAGTTTGAGAGCAAGGCTGGTTCACCATCAACCCCCGACTGCTAGTCTGCGGCTGCTAGATTCACTCTGGTTTATTTTCTTCATTTTTTGGTTGTACTATAGTCAATAGTGAAGACTCAAATATACACCATACATTTACTAAAAAAACTCTTTATTCAACTTGGTACAACATAACATGAACATAACTTTTCTTAATTCTGTTTGTCAACAACTATCTGTTGTTTCCTGTTGCCTTAGCAACCTTAATCCTACATATCATTTATCGCATTCTAGTTTTTAATGAGAGGGTCTATAATTAAGACCACCCACCAATTTGAAGCTAATGGACTGCACTATCACGTGTTTGCTACTCCAAAATAAACTATTCAATTAAAAATATTAACTTTTCTTGTTGAACAGGTGCTAACAAACACAATACGATTCCTCAGTTCAACACTGTAACAACTCAAAAATGTCATTTTGTGAATAATGAGGAAATTTTGTTATGTATAGAACTTAGCTACTTGGAAACAATAATGCCAATAAAAAATTATAATAATTTGGACTTATACATTTTGCACCAATCTCAAGTCTGTGAAATTGAAGTAACTGCAGTCAAATAATGGTACTTTGCCTCAATAATGATCATTTATGATATTTGCATTGATTTATCATTTAGAACATTTGTCGTCACTGTGTTTTGATGGTGATGCTAGTCCTAGTGCAAATTGACTTTTATTGGGAATTTTAATATACAGGGCTGCTACTTAAAATACGTAAAGTACTACTTGTAAAAATAATAAGTTACCATAAAGAATGATATGAATAAAATTCTGCATCAGGTGCAGAAATGTTGGGTAGAATAATTAAATACAAAAAGTTACCTTTAAGTAGCAGCAAACATTTTATACCCTTGTTGAACATTTACTCCTAAGTAAAGAATAGATCCTCAAGGAGAAGTCTTTTATCTTATTGGTTACATTAAATGAACTAATGCTTAATTATAATTGATTATGATATTTCAGGAGAGTACTCAATAGATTAATGAAAGAAACTAATAATGATGAGCTATCTGTTAATGAAAGTGAAGTAATCTCAACAATTCGTTTTATGGGAAATTCAGATAAAATATTTATTACATTGGAAGGTAGCAACAACTTATTTAATAAGAATGGTATTAAGTTTTCAGCAGAAAATGGAGAGATGAAATTGAATGGAATATCAATTGATTTAGTTGAATTTGAATCAATGACAAGGAGTGAAAGAGCACAATTTCTTATAGATTTATCACAACCAACGGAAGCAGACAGTGTAACAATAACAACGCTGAATAATATCGCAGAAGCATTTAATATAAAAGATATTAACACATCTATTGTATATGGACAATCCATTCCTACCTCCTCTACATTTGTTAAGTTAGCTTCCACTTTATTAGAAGATTTTTCTAGTGCTATTCAAGAAAAAGTACTAAGAATATGCAAAACTGTTTGTGATAGATTAATGGAATCAATAGATTTTCCACATATATTTTCCAATTATTTTTCTCATATTAGTAGCGAACCTCTAGTGGTAATTTTATGGTTTGTAATTGATTTTATAAAGATTAAAATCAGTTCACAACAAGCGAGTTATGAACAACAAAAACTTGTAGCAATGCTTTCATCTAATTTTAATGAACAGAATTTTGACAAGGAATGGGGCATATCTCCAACTACAAAAAATCAAGCGCTTGTTTGGTTTGAAAAAGTTGTGAATATGTTTGTAAAAGATTCCTCTATTGATGAGTTGTTACTATGCGAATTGATTCAATACATTGTATATATAATCACAGAAAAAGTTTATGATAATTGTGATGCAGAGGTGAAATATAGAAAACGTGAAAGAAATACTGTTAAACTTCCCCATAAAATCAGTTGTAAGATCTGTGGTGGTTATTATTATAGCAAAACTAATTCTTGATATTCTGAGTTGTTATAAGATAACATGAAGGATGATTAGTTAGCTATCACTTAACAGTATTAACAACATCAGTTAGATTTGATATTGATCCTTCGTGAAGTAAGTACTACATTGTTAATTTGCTAAGAAATACATAGTTTTTAAATAAAAAAATTGATAATTTATATTTTTTAAATTACTTTTAAATAATTATTGTATTGTTATTAATTTAATATACATTTTATTTTTTATTGTAATAATCATCACAAAGAATCTTATAATAGTTGCTCGAGTTAATTAATTTTATTGTTATTACATATTTGATATTTTTTTAAATTTTACTTTTGTTAAACTAAAGTTAGATATATCTAGAAATATACAAAAATAATTGAATGGGTTTTTACAGTTATATTAAGATGACATATTTGATGCTTGGTTTGGTTTTAAAAATTACCGAATGCCTAATAACAGATTGCAAAATAATTATACGTATTTGTCTTTTTATCAAGACTATTTAAAAATTGTATAACTAATATAAAATCACATCTTTTTTTTAATACTTAACATATGAGGAATGAAATACGAACAAAGTGTCGAAGTAAAAAAGCAATCAAATTCAACCGCTGAAAACGCAAACATTATAAAATTATATTATCGAAAACCCAACCTAAAAAAAATAAATCATGGCAAACACTGATTTAAAGGCATTCTGAATAAAATAGTTTTTTAAACAAAATTAGTGTTTTTAGTTTTAATAAATCTATAGCTATTTCAAAACCGAACCAGTAGTTTTGAACAACATTCAATTATTTTTTAACTTGAAAGCTACTGTGAAGACCCACTAGTCAACAATTTTGTAGTGTTGACAAATGAAAATATTTCAAGGACACATTCATAAATTTCCAATAAATCTTAAGTTAGAATTAATATACGCTTGCACGTTTCAATTGTTGTTTTTTTCATAAACTCATTTTTTTAAATATTGTACATCGTCTTTTCACAATTTTTAATTTTTAGTTCAAAACAATAAAATTATTAAAATTAATAAAATAAAACTATTATCATCGATCCATCGTCAGTGATAAAGATTTTTCAGACATTTATTGATTCATTTAGATACCTCTTAAACTGCGTTTCAATTTCGTTGACTTTTTTGACATTTGCCATTTCAATAAGTTTCTGGGAAAGTTTGCTAACAACTAATTTCCGGAAATTTGCCAACACTACAATTTTGATTATATTTTAAAAAATAATTTTAGTTATTAAGAAAAATTTACTAAATATTAGCTTTAACTATACTGGAGATCTTTATTATAGTATATGTATTTTCATAATACTTAAATGCCACATTATATAAGGGTTTGACAATTGTTTTCTTATATGTAAATACCTCTGTATTGTGTGGACAAAATAATTATGCAGGGTTCGGCAAAAAGTTGGTAACACTGAAATGGAAGCTGTGTTTAATACGTTAGCTGCCGCATTCACCGCTAGTGGTCATTTTAAAGAGTTATCGCTGCGCCTCCATGAGAAATGTTTATCGAGGTGCCAAACAATCTTATTTGTTTGATATTTTACATATATGTTGAACCGCCGATTTTCAGGTCACGTTTATAGTACTTGCTGCTGTTGAATCATGTACTATTGATTTCATAATGGTGCCATCCAAAGCGTTTTTGTTTTGTATTAGTTGGTATTTTATATAACAACTTTAATATAAAACAAAAATGCTTTGGATGGCACAATAACAATTAGTTTTTTATTGATTTCTCAAAATTTACAATTATGCAGATATGACCTTTATCCTTAACAGGGCAGAATAGTACATTGCCAGCTGGTGACTCAATTGGACTCTCAGCGACAATCTTAGCGTCAGCAGCCAACGTGTTGATAAACATAACTATTATACTCTTCAACTTCAAATTTCAATTCAGACCAGTATTTAGATACAGAATTTGATGACACTTTTTTTAGGGTATATCATGAATAATTTGTTACACATTCTTTAAGGTCATCAATATTGCCCATTTCAGTGGTAACATCTTTTTGCTAAATCTGAATCTAGGTACAAGTTGGTCTAAGTCAATTTTAATATCATTGAGAGATAGAATATTCAATTTTAAAAGAAATATTTGAGCAATTAATGTACATAATCTAAATCATTATAATTCTGTTCTCTGTGATCATGGTGTATATAAGGATTAAAGGGTGTGCACATTCTACTGCTTTCCAATGCAAAATGGTGGACCTGTGGAATAGCAGCAGACATTGAACATAATTATTAAACATCGTCTTTCTGATGTTCCAGACTACTTGGCATACATATAGAAGTGTCGACCAGACAGCATTTTAACATTCGCAGTCTTAGTGATAAGCTTAGCTGTTTATTACAAAGCAGTGTCTTGAATTTTGTAAAAGTTTTTCTAGTTAATTCAATTCTTCACCTTATTTCCTTATCAGAATTAACTGTATTATTCATCACGCGTCCAAGGTAATGTGTATTTTTGTACTTCTTCAACTGTTGAACTTTGCTTATGGCTAAAAGCACAGTGTCGTCTGTGTATCTAATAATGTTTAATAACACGCCATTTATCTTAATGCCTTGAAGGCTATCTGTAAGGGCATTTTATATAACTTTTTCGAAAAATATGTTAAATAAAATAGGTGACAGAATACAACCTTGACAAACCCCTTTTCTTGTTCTAAGTGTTTCTTTGTTCTTCTGTTTGTTCCCATTATAGACTTTTTATTATTTTAATATTTTTTCCATCGACCTGGAGTTACCGTATAAGTTTGTCTATCTCTATTAGCGTTAGACTTTGTCAAAAGCTTTCTCGTAATCAATACAGCATGTATATAAGTCTTGCCGCATGTCCAAACATTTTACTACTAGTAAGACTACATAGTACCTCTCTTGTTCTCCCTTAAATGTTTATAAAAAAAACATCTGCAAATAAAGATTAAAGTTGACTTTGCATAGATTTTCAGTTGTACAATACCATCTATTTGAGTAATCAATAATTTCGAGTTCACAGGTACTATAAATTGCACCTTTTCATTGCCTAGTTTACGTTAATACAGGGTGTGGCAAAAGTGCCCAAATAGCTATTTATATAATAAACGTCTGGTCTGATTAAAACCAAATTTGATACAGTGAGATAAAGAAATATTTCTGATTTGATGGTAAAACTGACGATGTTGCCAGGTTTACACCAACTTTATTTTTTTACATCCTGTGTATTTTTCATTTCTGAATTTATATAGAAAAGGAGAAGAGGAAGACCTAGGAAAAAATGGATGCAACAAATTGTGGAAATAGGAAGAGATAGAGGGAAAACAATGGTGGAAATGAAGGAGCTAGCTGAAAACAGAAAAGAGTGGAAAAAATGGACGAAGGAATAAGTAACCCAAATCCGACGCCCGCATGGGTAAATGGAAGGGGAGAAAGAAAGAAAGAATTTATATAACGCAGTTCCCCCCCTAAGCTTAATAATTTTTGAAATATTAGCAGTTGGAATTCGACACTCTTCCAGCTTTGTTCACAGAAAATTAATGTAGGACTGGAATTGTTGGAACTACTATCATCAAATCGTTTTACTGCTTACTAGCAAATGCTTTGAACGCGAATAGTTTCTACTATTAGTAACATCGTAGGTCGCAGTCTTCCAAATTAGTAGTTCCAACAGGACGGGGCACTACCACATTTTGGAATAGACACTCAGGCACACCTGAATCAGATTGTCCCACAGAGATGGATTGGTGGGAAAGGAGCTATAGAATGGCTTCCTTGTTCATCCAACTTATCTCCTCTAGAGTATTTTTATTGGAGCTACCTAAAGAACAGAGTTTTAATACAAGACACCTCCAAATCTAGAAAACCTAAAGAATACAATTATTGCTGAAATGCAGCTCATTCAGATGAATCGTTGAACCGCTTTTTATTAAAAGATTGCCCACTGTCAAACGATGGATGGAAAGCATTTGGTATAGGTTTTGTTCAGTTTTTTTTAAATTTTTGTGAAACGTCAGTGTACTGTTGTTTTTATGAATATCCAATTAGATTTAAGAGCTATTGCGTTAGTGTACTGTAACGTTTTTAGAATGTGTTTGGAAAGTGTTAGTGTATTATAACTTTATTTATATTGGTATCGAAACTTGAGGTTCAGTATTGAAAATAATTTGAATTTATTTATTTTTAGCATTTTTTTATAATTACAAAATTGAGATGGTGTATAGTTATAATAAACAATGAGATAGTTACAAAGTAATATTTAAATATTTTTGTTAATGCTGTCGCTTGGCTTGCTTGTCCTTGTCATGACATAATTATTATTATAGTATTGTGATAATATCAAGATAGGTGCTTAAAGCATATTATAACATATCAGTAGGTTCCTAATCAGCAGAAACAGATTAGGTATAGTCTATTTATGATAGGATTGTATTTATATTTCCTTGACAGTGTACAAAACTTTAGTTACAATACATCTTGTGTTCCAACAATTATTTGCAAGATTGGTAGTAGTTGTTGAGGCAACTGTTTAATGTTTTTGAAGTTTAAGCTTGAAAGTTTTGAATTCAGGGTTAATATTGAAATGCAACATAAAAATTATCAGAAATTGCCCTTGCTTTACTTTGCGAACTTTTAATTACAAACATTAACATTGAATCAAAATCGTCAAGTTTAAACTTCAAATCATTAAACAATTGTTTCAGAAACTACTAGTGATACCGTGAGATCATTTAAAATTAAAGTAGGCGGGAATTTTTTTATACGTTTGGCGATCCTGCCAATTGAATCGCTGTGTAAATTAGAGGTTATGCAATTTTATGTTCTAGATTAAACATTTTGGAGCGTCACTTTGACAATTCAAATCAAACTGTGAAGTGAACAGTTAGTGTTGCCAATCTAATTTAAAAATCACAGCCAACTTTAATTATAAATTCAAATGATCTCGTGGTATTTCTTTTCTAACTAAATATGTACACTGTTACAAAAATGCAAACCCTATTCTGATTCATAAAGCAAAAAATAGACTATTTTAGTATTTAGTCCTTAGAATAAATAACCTCACAAAAGATTCCACATTAATCTTGTCAAATTGTCAACTGTGATATATGAAGTACATTATTCCATATGTAAATACAGTATGAAATACAAGTTATTAATAAATAATACTGGAAATCTTATAGGAAATATACATATTATAAACACTGTGATGTTAGAAAGCTTTTTAAATCTTCTATGATTGAAAAGTCGAATGAATTTTCTATCTGACGATAGAACTGTAAATAAAAAATGCTCGAACTTGTCTTTTTGACTTCAACTCTATTAGATAGATCTATTTTTTAGTATTATTTATTGACACCCTGTAATAACAACTGTATAAGGTGTCAAATCATTACTGTTACTACTACACACTGAAAAGTTTTCTCAGAAAACTCAAATAATGAAATAAGAATATTAAAATAAGATTATTTCTAATGTATTTATAACTTTCTTTTAAAAAAAATTCCAATTGCTTTACTTAATTAAGGTGTATTCTACAGCTGATTTCAAATAAATCCAGGACAGCAGGTACTCCATAGTGTAAATGTTGCTTTTGTTTTTTCTTGATGACACAGTGTTAAAAATTCAGAAATTATTCTCAAGACTTGTCCTAGATTTACTTGTAACTAGCTGTACCTCTACCGCTTAGAAATGTAATTATTAAAGCTCTAAATATTCTTATAGTATTACATTACTAAATTAAAAAAAGATGTATATTTTGTGTTAAATAGTTAATGAATAATTTTAATGGATTTTAAGGCTATTATAAGTATTAAACAGTCTTAAGATATGTAACATTATGTCAGTGAATTATGAAATATTATCATTGAGCCATTCAAACAATCAAACTGATTTCTACAAATGATAAACAAAAATTGCATTGTGGGAAGATAGTACTGAATATTTTGAGTAGTGAAACTGAACATTTAAATAACTGTTCTGTGACGTTTTACACACAGTAATAAATTTCTGCATTTAAACTTTCTATGATCTCTTAGACCAGTAATAAAGGAGCATACAAGACGCTGTGCTGCGCGTGTTGTTTTCTCCATCATATTTAGAACAGTATATTCTAGTTAAAGAAAATACACAAGCGATCAACATGTGCATATCCATTCACGGAATGCAGATGATTGCATTGCCAACGTGTCATGTAGGAAACGCCGACAATGCAATACACTGCGGTGGGCATGAAGCGTGCGGCACGCCACGTGTTGTACGCTGCTCTATTACTAGACCTAGATTACATTACAGTGTTATAATACGAAACAGTGTAAAATTAAAAAGTATAATTGGACCATGTCTAACAGAAAGGGATGAAGCGACATTTTTACGAAAATGGGTTTAAGGTATCAAATGCCATAACAAGATGTACAATGTTATTAAAGAAAAATTCAAACGTGATTTTTGTGTTAGGTTGAAATATACTGATGAACTAACCGCCAAAGTCATCATATGCATGCAAACTAGGGTGGTTCTTATTTGGGTCATGTTGGAATTTCGGTTTTGCCGGGTGCTCATTTGATTCTAAAAAAAAACTGAAAATTTTAAGACCAATACGAACTTCCTATCTCTATTCTAATCATTCGCTGTAACGACGAGAAGGTTTCCATTTAAAATACATGGGTTTTTTAAATTCTTAGGCATATATTTGACCACTGGAACAAATTTTTGCAAAAAATTTGAAAATTGATTTTATAGAATTAACGAGCATCAATGCTACTTTTAGGTGAGAAAAAAAAATTATATGGGACATTCTACATCACTTCATCCCTAATTGAACGGTGCATTATTTTGAATTTATTTGTAAATGGTTAGAAAAAATCGAATGTTCCATATATTTTTTTTTGTGCGTAAAAGTAGTATCGAACCCTGCTAATTCCAAAAAAATCAATTTTTAAATTTTTCCTCAACAATTTGTCCCAGTGGACAAATATATACATAAGAAGTGAAAAAAAGCGTGCATTTTAAATGGGAAACTTCTCTTCGTTACAGCGAATGATTAGAATAGAGATAGGAAGTTCGTATTGGTCTTAAAATTTTCAGTTTTTTTTTTTAGAATCAAATGAGCACCCGGCAAAACCGAAATTCCAACATGACCCAAATAAGAACCACACTCTAAAAAATTACCGGTGAATTATACCCTAAAAAATGGAGGCAACTATGTTACCTCCATTTTTTGGGGTAAATTTACTTCAAAGTGTAATTTTCATAGGAAGTGGGGAAATTTCAACATTAGGTTAAATTTGCATTGTAATGTTTCCTTTTTAAGTAAATTTACAGATTAAAATTACAATCTCAATGTAATTTTACATTTTAACATTAAAACACCTGTGTAAAGTTACATGGCAAAGTTAATATTTCATGGCAATAGTACTTTTCAGGGTTAAAATACAAATGTGAAAATACTTCTTGAATGTAACGATGACTTGCGAAAGTACTTGCAAATTCAATCGTTCCTCTGAATATTACTTACATAGGTAAAGGAATTGTATGAAACAAAATAAAATCAAAGTAATTTTTATTGAACGTATGTACTTATATAAAATATAAGACATTAACAGAACTTCTTTTCAGGGGCTTTCGGAAATATTTGGTCTCTCAAAGACATTCAGATAAAGTTTCGATTCCACCTAGAAAATTAAAAAATTATAAATTATATAAACAATTATACACGAGTACCTTTCTCAATTACAGTTATGCTAGTTTATTTCGAATTCTTCAATTTTTGATTCATCCTAGAAAAACATTAAATTAAATATTTTTATTTTATTGGTTTAAATTTCTAATTTTAACATATAGGTACTTACCGATTATTATTTTTTAACTTCTACTATAAAATAAAATTCTTCCCATCTTCGGTCATACGTGTAAATATTTGCCTTTAATAAATGCGCACTACACTACAACGAAAAACAAAATATTAATGAGCAATGAACACTTCGTTCGATATCGATAGAGTACGCCTCGCCGAAATCATAAAAGAATGGTACACACCATTCCGACCATTCCCCAAAAAGCCTATTTGGACTGTTCATAATGGATTCCTGAATTCTTTCACGAAACGAAGGTCACAAACAAGTGCGATCAGCGAAATATTAATTAAGGGTAAATATTAAGGGTAAAATTACACTATTCTTGTTCAAGTTCATCTTATCTTTAATATTACACTAAAAATGAATTAAGTTATTGAGCAATTATACATTTGTAAGGAAAAAATTGTCTGAGTTATGTAAATTTATATTATGGATAGTGATTTTAACCAGTTCAATGTAGTAGAATTACTTATATTTGTATAATTTTACATAATTACAGGGCATTTTACCACAAATAGTAAAACTACTAAATGTATAGGTAAAATTAATTTTAGGGTAAAAATACCGCAAATAATAGCGAAAAGTTACCTCTTTCCCAAGGTAATTTTACCTCATTTTTTACAGTGCACCCTAATGCAAACACAAAACTTTAAAGTGCTTTTTCTAGCATTCTTTCATTGACGTCTAGTCCCTTTCTGGTTAACATGGTCAAATTCATTCATTTCTAATATGATTTTTGGAGTAGTAGAAATTTTAGATTTAGTTATATCTTATCTAGAATGTTCTTCATATAAAATATTGAATGTAAACAGTAAATTTATACAAATAGCTTTATTTAAGTAAAGTGCGTTTGAGATAATCTATCGCAAGACGTAAATAAACTTGAAGTTAGCTGACCCTTGAAGCTTCATTTACGATGATGCGTGTTCACATACCGTGTGCGCTTAACTCGCTCTTATGGTTTCAGCGTAATATGGAATGGAAAATGATACTGATGAAAATTAAATATACAACAATTAAATCAGACTCATGTTTAAAAGAGGTGTTTGCTCTAAAAAGAGCAATTTTTGAACAGAATCTGCGGCAAATAATCTCTTTATTTTGCGAACCGAAAAAATTACATCAGCAAACTAAGAAGTTTTTTTAAATAAACTACAGAACGTACAGTAAGCCCAACAATTTCTCCAACTAAGCCTTTAATAGCTGTTAGAGTCATCTCTGTATACTGTTCACACAACCTCATATAGTTATTAACTATGATCTCCTTTTCGCGTCTGCAAATTGCGACTTGTTTCCTTTTTAAAGGAGTATTTTCTTGATTTTCCGCCATTCTTAAACACACAAACCCAACACTCTTACGAAACAAATGCAACTGCACAGTACAAATGTTAACGAGGGCCGATTGCCTATACGTGTTTCCTAGGGTGGTCGTTATTTTGCAAAAGTTAAATTTTTTTAGGTCCCTCCCCATAGATCTCTTTAAAATGTCAAAAAAATGAGCAAAATTTCAGCCGATTTGGTCAATATTAACCCGTGCTACCAAGAGGTTAAAGTTTAAATGGGATTTAACATGCGTTTGTGCATTTCTAGAGACTTTGTGGCGTAACTTTTTATCTTTCTATGTTTTAAGTTGAAAATTTATATACTTATGTTGTTGAAGCTGCTGAACACGAATATGATAAAATTCAATCTATCAGAAGAACTTTTGAAAGTTTTGCAGCTGTCAAAAAATCGGTCAACTTCACCAAAATTAGCATTTTCGTGAAACTGTCAAAGTTTTTTTGGCTTCAGATTTGTGTTAACCAACTTGAATTTGAATTGAATTTTATCATATTCGTGTTCAGCAGCTTCAACAACATAAGTATACGATATTTTACGTTAAAACATAGAAAGATAAAAAAGTTATGTCACAAAGTTTCTAGCAGTGCACCAAACCCATGTTAATTCCCATTTAAAACTTTAACCTCTCGGTGGCACGGGTTAATATTGACGAAATGGGCTGAAATTTTGCACAGCTTGTTTTTTGACATTTTAAAGGGATCTAGGGGGGGACCTAAATTATAACTTTTGCAAAATAACGGCCACCCTAGTGTTTCCGCATGGGTAAGGTAAAGGTAAGTAAAGTAGCTTAAGCGTTAATGAGACCACGTGCATGTCAACCAGTGTTATCGCTTATGGTTTATTTACGTCTTGCGAAAGGTTATTTCAGGCAAGGTTTAGTTGTTTTACATTCTATGGCAAATGAAGAAAAATATAATTTTACATTTAAAACTGATAAGGTCATTGGGAGAATGTGTAACTAAATTTTTTATTCTGCTGAGAATTGATCAATATCAATTCTATTCTGAATCATATTAAAAATGAACAAATAATGCCTTGTAACTACACTTCAATATTTTCATTACAATCTTTTTAAATAGTTGCAAACAATAAATTTCAAGTTTATTATAATTGTTATTAGTTTATGATTCAAGTGCAATGGCTTTTGTGTTTAAAAATGTACATATAAATCTACTAATCTTTTTTTTTTTGTTAATTTTCTATTTTAATATTACTCTTTTCCAAATTGTTATATTCATCAAATACTTTGCTCTAGAAGATGCTATATAAAAACATGTAGAAAATACCAAATAGCATAGACATTAATTGTATAGAACTGATCAATTTAATATCTCAACTTGAGTCCGATGGATGTATATGGGAAAGTGGAAAATGGAACTATTATGACTGAAAATCTTTATTATCTAAAATCTTAAATAACTTAAGTGGGCTGTCTTTATTTGACTTTCGTCAATTTACTTATTTTTAGTCAAATTATTTGCTTATTCAACTTTCAACACTTTCTACTTTAAAAATAAAGATGTTAATGTTACTGCCCACTTTCTTCTATAAATTTCATGTATTTTTACAACTTAGCAGTATTCTAATGTAAAGATAATCAAAAATATTCTATTTACCACATTAATATTGTAGATGTTTTATGAAAATGTCAATTTAATAGAAAAAAAGACTAGTATACGTTCATCTTTAGAACTAATCAAAGTAAATAATGCACAACATTTTAAAAGGGTTAGGATTAGAACACAGTAGAAAGCCAATTATAATTGGTAATAGATTGAGGTTGTTTCAAATATTTGAATAGTGATTAATGAAGTGTATGTTCATCAGTAAAAAATGTTTTTAAAAAATGAGTCACAAATAATTTAGGGAGATAGTGGGAACATTTGGAACAACTTCAAATTTGTGAGAATTTGAAAATAAAATATTTAGATAACAGGCATTCTACTGTACTCATATAGCTGCAAAGCAGTGCTTTTATACACTACTAAAAGCTTTTCCTTGTAGAATAAAATAATGTTAAAAAATAGCATTAATTGTATATTTTTATATAGTATATTGTATGATATTTATAGTAAATATATTTATTCCGCTAAATTACACAATATATAGTTGAAAACTGCAAAACCTTATATCTACCTCTGAATCTTTTTGAATTTAAGAGCTGCATTAAAAAACCGAAGTTAATGTTTTTCTATAAAATCGGTAAAAATTAAATTATAAGGATTTGCAATTTATTCATATATGTAAGTGTCTTTTTTATATACCTATTAAGGATAACAATCATTCTTCTTTTCCTGAAGTTGCTGGAAATCATTAAAGTACTCAAAATAATAAAACGTGCAAAATTACTGAAATATTGTTGAACAGCTTCTGCTACGTGTAAGATTTTTGACATCTAATTTTCCATAATCTTATAATAATAATATATGTCTTGTATTCGACATTTATATAAATCTTTTCATATGCCAGAAGGTAACAAGAAAGATTCTTAAGTTCTATAGAGTTCTTGCGCCTTTGAATAAGGTTTTAAATTTCTATTCTACAACAGTTTATTGCATGGTTTTTCTTTAATTAAATCGACCTACTAATTTATGTATTAATGTTACATTAGATTTTTTGAACTTGAATGATTTATTTATACAAATAAATGGTTTTCAATACGATTTTGGATTGTTAGTATTTTAAAAGCAAATTATGATTGGATTAATAGTAATATTTAAAATTTCAACATGTAAATTTTCAGATTTTTTAAAAAAATCTTTGCATCGTTGGGTGTTGTACACTATATACAGCACCTAAAAGATTGGGTGTTGTAAATACTTTTTTAATTGTAAAATAGTTATTTTTACAAGTTGTAAAACAGTAAGCGTTTTTCTTTCTAATAGTAGGGAATTCTACAACGCCCAAAAATAAATAAATAAATAATAAATAACAAAGTTTACTGAGTTTCATATACTATATTCAGTGTCTAATTTACAATAATTTTTTTACGCCTCAATTAATTTTTTACTTGATTTATTATTTACATCAAAAATGTAAATAACGTAAAGAAAGTACAATACCTATAAAAACGTAGGATTTGAGTTTTAAATTTTTTTTTATTAGATTTAGAACTTCCAATCTTTTATTCTTTTTACACATTCACTAAAAACTACATATTTCTTCTTGCTTATTTTAATTAAATAAAATTCAAGTCCCACATACAGATCAGTATTTTGTTTTCTACCAACCTATTTATCTATACCTGTTATAGATAAACAACACAAACCATTGATTTGTTTACATCACAAGATATAAATTATAATAACATAACACATGAGACTAGATTGATTGATATAAAGACAACCTATAATTTTTAGTTTCTTATATTTTTTACTAATTATTTACATGCTCTACTGATTATGTACATTGTTTACATTATTTACTTATTATTTACCCCAAACGTAAAGAATTAATTCTTTACGCGTAAAGACACATCACTGACTCTATTGTGCTATTTTTGCAACCACTCAAAGAAGCTCAATTTGATATTTCTAATTAATTTATTGACAACTACTATCATAAAAGTAAATAAAATCAATTTTTTTTCTTTCAATAATACTTTAAAGCATTTGAAAATAATGTGGTTTGTGAAATTGTAGCTTTAACAATTGTACTTTTATAATTAAAAATATATATAAATATTAATTCATTTAGTAAGTAAAATAAGTACAACCTACTGTTATAATAAGTATATTTGGTAGCTCAGCTGGTAGAAGCGAGATATTTGTAAACACAATCTGAACTGAACTGTTGTCGCTGCTTTTTAATTTTTTTGGGAAATCTTCCGCCTACTTGTCGGTCAAGATACTGGGTGCTATTTAAAATAATGAATTATTGGTGACACTGGTTACTTTTAAAAATATTAATGTTTAAATTACATTTAGTGTTGCGAGTTTTACGGTAAAAATGGTAAAATTAAAAATGGTAAGGTAAACATCAATTTTGTAAGAAAAAAGTTAGATACATTTTTGTCATATCTCGTCTGATTTTTGCATAATTGAAAATAGAAAGTATGTCATATATCAGTCCAAAATCATTCTAGTTGGCCTGCTTTTACTTTCGTTAAGAGCTGAACACCCCGCAATTTTGCCTCAAATTTTTTTTGGTCTATGAGAAGCTGACTTTTATTGTTAAAGTACTGCCTCAGCATTTACTACATGCCAGGTTTTCCTTTAGCTTTTGTAGGCTGACCAGAATAACTTGAAAAACTTTGAAAGGGTAGTATGAGGGTACTTCATAGTAGAATTTCATAAAACTTGACATAGTGTAAGTGCAGAAGTAATACTGCACTCTAGTAGCAAGAAATCGTGTAGGCCGTAGGATTTAGAATATTGAAACAAGTGTGAGATTGTACTTCTTAAATTAGTTTATTTACAAAAATGTATCTTTCCTTTTTTCGATTTTTGTAATTGCACATTCCACTTGCTTAGCTATGATGATTACAAATGATGTAATAAAATACACCAACTTCAATAAATAAACATTTCTTGCCAACTATTACCAACAATATGAAAATGTAACCTAACTAAACTAACCTAACTTAATTTATTGTTTCTAGTCTTATATGGTGAAACTCAATAATCATGAAATAAATAAAAAGTTTATTATAATCTACCTGACAATAGGGAAGACGCACGTATTTTTTTTAATTTTTGTATTCGTTCATTTTGGTTAGAAAAATATTTCCAGATAAGCGGAATTTCTAAAAACCCTCAATTTATTTGAAAAAATTAAATTTAAAAATTCTCCTCATTTAAAACCGAATTTGGCCTTGAGCAACTTCCCTCAAAGCTATTTGATGTAAAAAAGTAGGTACCGCTGTGAATGTGAAGAAGCAATATTGACGATTTACTCAACGTTAGATGGCGCTGATGAAAACCAATAAACTGAATTTTGAATTAATATTACCAGAAATATTTAACACCACTTTAATTATGGCAGTTAATTACACAACATCATAACGTACATTATTATATTAATTACTCGTTAATAAGTAGACGATATTTGAACTTGAAAATAAAAAAATTTTCAAACTGACGGGTAATACAGGACTCTTAACTGTTTCATTAGCACCAACAGTGGGTCTTTGGAACTGTGAGAGGTAACAAAGTTTCATCCATTAGAGGACACCAGTATTGCATTTTAAATTTATTTAAATTTTCAAGGTTTTCAAAAATTAATTACTTAAAATTGGTAATTGTTTAATGCATTTATAACTAATATTCTAACTAATTTAGTAATGACGTTTATGAAAATGCAAGAATCTCCTCAATTGACGACATATGCGTCTTCCCTATTGTTTCGACAGCTAAGCTGTCATCAAAGGTAATGTAAATATAAACAAATACGTCGCTAATGTAAATACAAAAATTAAATAAAAATAATAAGAATTAAGTATCTAACACTTTCAGTAACGAAGAATTACGAAGAGTTACTGAGCTTCTAAAATGTCTAATTTGTGTTTGTTATTACAAAAATGTAGGAATTTCATATTATTTTGGAGAGTCATTGTGTGATTCTGTTCTAAAAGGTGTTTGAGATATACAAACAAAAACTCAGGGTACCCTTAATGAATAAACAGATTGAGCTCAGTACTTCTCCGTTACTGGAAGTGTTAGATATTTAATTCTTATTATTTTTATTTTTTTATCTAGTTATCTAATTTTTGTATTTACCTTTTCGACGTGTTTGTTTATATTTACATTACCTTTCATAATGACAGCTTAGCTGACTAAACAGATATCAGGTAAATTACAATAAATTTGTGAAACTTTTACTAATCTATTATGTATTTCATAACCTAACCTACTCTAACAAAGCCTTCTATTGGCCCACTGAACCACTAACTTCTCTGGATTACAGACCCTTTCAGATGGTAGAGTAATTTTGAGTAAACTAATTCTGGTTGTACATGCAATTTGACGTGGATGAATTTTGAGTTCACCCATAACTTCTGTAGACCAATTTTGAATAGACAATTTCTGACTAGGTGAATTAAGAGACTGTCAGACTGGAGTTGCATTTGACATTGCTTAACTTCTGTCAAGTATGCCTGTCTGATAAATTTTAGTGTTCTAATACGAATGTACATAATGTAATAGTCAACTTTAAACAATCAGGTAAGTTAAACAATTACATGTTGAGCAATCTTATAATTATTGCTGTTTTCTCAGTCGGTAGACAGAACATCATCTCTTAGAATTTTAAATTCCATTATTGCTATGCAATACGCAAATGGGGACAAAAATGCCTAGTAGTTTGTAGAAGCTTTTTTTTCATTTTGAAAATTTAAAATTAGTGAAGTCCAGAACCAGAGGTTTCACAGAAACAGTATTCCTATGCATCTTACGAGAGACTCAACATTTAGTACAAAAAGATTACTTAGCAGCTTTGTGAACATCATTTAAAATAAATCTTCTTCTTATTTTGGACAGCTATAGGGCACCAGGGCCTTTGTAATTTTTGTACCTGAGGCACTTACTTCTTCACTTCCCTAAAACACCAGCAACCACATCAGTGGTTGAGTTTGCACATCAGTTTCCCTGTGATGCATGCATGCATTTTTGTTTATAAAATTAAACAAAATAATTTAGACTAGAATAAACTTCAAAACACAGATTATATTTTAATTCTACACATTCGAAATTTGAAAAGTGGACAGGTAATTATAAGATTGATTATTTTTTCATACTGGTAGCGGTCGAGCCGTACATGGCCATTACAAGTGAGTTTTATTGCAGCCCATGCTGAGCCGAGCCGGGTGTTCATATATCATACAATATCGCAATTGACCAAAAATTAAGAGAAAATCAAGCTGGTTTTAGAGCTAATCGCTCCTGTATTGACAACATTATTATCTTACGAATACTGATAGAAAAAACAATTGAATGGCAAAATGAGATGTATATGTTTCATAGATTTCAAAAAATGTTCGATCAAATTGGTAGAGAGAATATTTGGAACATCTAAAAACTATATGGAATACCCGAGAAATATATTAGAATGACACAACTGTTATATGAACAATATGGTGCTAGAATGGAGCACAAAGGAAATTATTAGATAGGATAATGGTTTCTAGTGGTGTATGGCAAGGATGTATACTCTCAGCAACGCTTTTAAACTGACTTGAACAAAGTCACAGATAATAAAAGTAGTATAACATGGATCATATTTGATAAACTTGAAGACTTGCAGTTCGCTGATGACATTTGCTTACTAACGGAAACGAGAAATCATATGGAAAGTAAGATTAAATCAGACAATAAACAAATGGAAATAGTGAAGGAATTTTGTTACTTAGGCAGTGTGCTAGAAGAAACGAGGATGCACACAAGACATAACAATTAAAATAGGGAGAGCCCAGAAAGAATTTATGGCAATGAAGGAGGTATGGTCAGCAAATAATTTAAGTAAAAATACAAATATCCGAGTCTTTAACATTATTTTAAAAAAATTCTGCTGTATGCATGTGAGGCAGGGCAAGAAAGCAAGAAAGGCTTTAGAAGATCTAGATATTCATAGACAAATGCTTAAGAAATATACTGCAAATACATTGCGAGATAGAATTACTAATGTTGAGCTATGGGAAAGAACCAAAGCCGGTTATTGCAACAATTAAAAGACATAAATAGGCATGTTTTGAGAAAACTAATCGAAAGTATAACCAGACAAGTGGTGAATTAGAAACCTTCAGGAAAAAGGAAGTAAGTTAAAGAAAGTGTGAATGACCGAAATAACTGGAGAAAACTAGTGTTAAATGTGGTGAATTAATAATTACTAAAATTAGTATGAATAAATTAATAATTCAATCATAATGCAGAAATGCATGTTTAAAAGATGTGATAAGGGTGCGGTAGTTTAGCTAAGTAACCACTTCATGAACAGCTATATGAAACATCCTATAATGCCCTATGTGTTGTTAGGATCTATCAGGAAATACATACATCCTTCCAGTAATAGAGAAAGACTAAGCTCAAACTGTTTTTTCATTAAAAGTACCCTGAGTTTGTGTATCTCGAAAGCTTCTAAAATGTCAAGATGTCAAATTGGATATTTTGTAATTATTCTAATTAATCGAGTCATATATTTATTGTATTTACATTAGTGACATGTTTGTTTATATTTATATTACCTTTGATGTCAACATCACTATCGAAACAATTGTCAGGTAGATTAAAATAAATTTGTGAAACTTTTTAAACGCTCGAAACAATAACTCTTTAGATCAATTTCACTAAACATATGATATTTACTTTTAACTTTATCTTCCTATATAATAACTTTGGTATGGGTCTTCTTCAGGAGAATAATTAAAATGCCTACGGGTATATCCACGAGAAACAGCAGAAAGAAGTTGTTCTTGTTCCTTACAGACAACTTATACACCTTTACTAGAAACTAAACTGGGTAACATTGCTATTGATATTAAAAAGAAAGACACAAATAGTGGCATAATTAATTTGGTACAATTTTTGTAAATATCTTTGTACACAATTTCAAAACATGTTTGACTAATACCATATAGCATAAATAAGTACTATCCTTTTACTGTTGCAACTTAAGAGTTAAGTAAATAGTGTAACAAAAAAAAACGCAAATATTTAATTAGTTTTATTTATTTTCACATGCAGGTACTACTTATATTCTATAATGATAAAATGATGCTAGAATTACTAATTGCCATTGCTTATTAAGTATTTGTTTCAGGTTTCTTTTCTTCAGCAGCCACCTTAAGTTCATACAGTTGTTGAATCTGTTCATCTCGAAAATGATCCAGCTCAGCACTAGATAGCTCTGCTCCTAAAGTCTTCGATGTATTCGGCCCTCTTAAGCCTAATTGTTCAGCAAGGTTGATAGCATACATCTAGAAAATCGACTGAAATAACATAATATTGAATTACCAAGCACTTAAAATAGCTTACAGACCACTCGCTCATAAATATTTGAGCTTCTTCAGGATTACAATTTTTATGCCTTTTAAATTCATCTCTAGCATAATTATTACCTAACGATTTCAATTCTGTCGGCAGACCTCTGTGCAATTTCATAATGGTCTTATATAAACGTCTCACTTTTTGAACATGGGATAACATTTTTTGAGAAAATAGATGAAACTTTTTTGAATTCCCACCATTTATAATCTACTGAACGACATCTTTAGGAAAGGTTATAGTTTAACCTAAAACAATTAAAAAGACTAGTAGAATTTAAGGTTATAGGTGTTTATTTTGTATTATACATTAATAAGAATTTTATTTTTAAATTGCAAAAACAAACGATTTTTTTAATTAATTCTATAATTGTTATATTTTACCTTAAACTGTGAAATTCTATTTTAAGTGTGATTTAAAGATAGTTATTTACATAAAAACTTATTTTTGTTAAGAGATTCAACCCACCTGATGAGTACTACACAAATGTCATAAATGATAAAACTTAGTGGTTAATTTCAAAGTGAAAATGATCCAAAAATATATAAAAAGTATTATTATACATAATACATAACAAATATAAACGAAATGTGAAAGTATAAAAGTTTAAATAGTGTGTTGTTAAGGCAGCCGCTATGAATGAAACCCAAAAGCCTTTCGTATGTGCGAAGCAGGGTTGCGAAATGGCTTTTACAAATGAAGATCACCTTAACGTTCATAAAAAGAAACATGATATGGCTTTACACCTTGGTATCGATACTCAAAATAATACAGTAGGTAGGTAAAAGTATTTGCTAACTTTAGCTTTACTTAAATTGAAATTAAAAACTTGTTTTCAGAGTTTGCGCTAAAAGCTAATGTTTAAAGTTTACATTTTTAATTCTACATGGACTGTCTGTTATCTATTACACTGTTTACAAAATATTTACAATTGAGAAAAAGGTGCCTATTTTAAATTATTTAAAATGTTTATTTTATAACAAAAAAGTATTGCTTGCTATTACATATAAACTAATTATACTTGTAAATGCTTCTGAATTAAACAATAAAGAGCTTTAGATAGTTTAAGAAGAATAAAAATATATAACTGTAAATTTTATTTAGGATGAAGTGGTGAAAAGCATTAGTTCTCAAAGTGTGGGTCGCAACCTCCAGAGGGGAGGGGTCAAATTAAAGTCCTTGTGGTGTCATGACAGGGTTTTCAAACACACAGATTTTTAACAGTTTATTTATCTCGAGTGTAAAAACACAAACAACAGATGGCTCCTGGTTTAAGAATTTTTTTTCCGCCTATTTGCTATTAGGGTTTTTTTATCATTTTCTCAAACATCTCCTGTTTTTATCATCTTCTATCATTCAATTTATAATTTATACAGTTTAACTATTTAATCAGTTCAAATAATGCTTATTTAATTGTATAACAGCTGTTTCTGATTCATCTGCTGACATCCAACTGTTTGTCAGGCAGTGATGCTAGAATCAAGCTGCTGTAGTTCCCTCCACGCTCTCGGTGGTCTGCCTTTAGCCACACTCAACCGACATCAACAGCATTAGTTGAAGTACTTGCATTATCTTTTCTCTCACACCGAATTTTAATAATTATTATTTACTCGGCGAATTACTTATGTTATAAACTTTTAAAAGAAGTAGAAAAATTAAATAAAATAATAATTTTAAAAGCTATTTACATTAAATATTAATTATTATTTTCTGTTTATGTATATTTGAAAATTATTAAGACCAAGACAAAAAGCTGTCGCCATTGGTCGGAACGGAGTGTAGTGGGCGCACCAGCTGGTCAGGGGAAGCAACGACAGCGGCTTGATTCTGGCATCGCTGTCGTCAGGATCACTAAAATCGACGATGTCAGAATCAGAACTCTCTTCACTCATATCTTTCTCAGAATCCGACTTTCTAGACTTTAATACCATTGGTACATTGGTACGTGGTTTATGAGACACGATGACTTTTGGAACTTACCTCTACGTCAAGCGCTTTATCTAAAAGTGAACTTAACCTAGAATAACCTTAAATTGTCATAGAGCACCGAACCTAATCTCAAATAACCTAAAAATGTCACAATCATGCAACCTAACCTAGAATAACCTCAATATGTTACGATCGACCAAACCTAGCCTTGAATAAACTCGAAATGTCATCCGCAAACAAACTTAACCTCAAATAAATTCCAAATGTGGAGGTTATTCTAACTCACCAATGGGCTGCTACCAACATTTTGGGAACCCCTGCTCTACAGCAACCAGTCATACTCCCGCACCTATGTTTATTAAATTTAAATTTCACCTACATATTTTTTTCATCCTCCAAACTAGTAGTTCCCAAAGAGTGTTCCATGGAGCACTGGGGTTCCATGAATATATTTTGGGGTTCCGCGGAACACATAGTTAAATTTTTATATTAATTTAAGGTTGAAGTATGAAATTATAATTCCCGTAATGTAACAAAAGGATGCCATTTGCAAACCTTCAAATGTTCAAAAGTTCTGCTGCCTTTTGTTACCACAAATTATGTGAATCTGAATTTTCGAAATATATAAATACAAAAACCAAAATATCGCAATCAATTGGATGCTGCACCAAATATGCAAATTCAACTAATAATCAAATATTAAACCAATTTTTTAGAGAATATTGTAAGTCTAAAATACAACTAAAGTATATTTTTCTCATTAATCATTTACTTTTACTTTATAAAGTTTTTCTATGTTTTATTTTTATTTTATTCTTTATTTTGTACAATTTGTATTCTATTTTGTATAATTATTTATTGCATGACTGTGTATCTCATATGTTTATGTTTGAATAAATTATCGGTCAATAATTTTTATTTTCTTAATGCCCAGTTAAGATTAGGATGTTTGAAAGCGAGGGTTCTGCAATGTGTAAAATATTTTATAAGGGCTCCGCAGAAAAATAAGTTTGGGAAACACTAAACCATAATTATTAAGCCATCGTTTAGGTTAAAGACAGAATTATTGTTATATTCTTTAACAATGTGTAATATGGAATATGTTTTTGCAGTAGGCTAAAAGTGCCATTTTTATCTTCCGTTTGAAAAACTAAAGTGTCACTTTTAGTCCCGGAGGGATTAAAAATGGAATACAATAATGCCTTGAAAGCAACCCTCTGTCTCCCAGATTATTTCTGATGGCCCATTTCTTGTATTTACGGTTTAGGTATAGATCAATAAAATATTGCCTGAGGATCTTCATTGAATTTCCAGCTGTATTCTGCTGGAACAACAGGCCATTATTTAAAAGTATTAATTAAAAGTATGGACCTATAATTCCAAATGATCCTACATTACACCAAACAATGACTTTCGGGATATGTCGGCTTTTAACGCTTGGCAACAATTTTTGCCCGACCAATGTCTAAAATTTTGTTTGTTAATTATACCATTCTGCATAAATTCTGTGACACCCAAGTTTTTCAAATTAAGCACCGAACCATTTTAACTCCAGTGACAAACCTACGACACGACGGTTTTTCAAGAATTAACTCCAGAAGATAATTGTTAAATTTTATACTTGGCATGGAATTTTGAAAAACTCTTCTGCTATAAACTTTTCAACATTTATTATGTTATATTTGTATTGTATTAGAAAAAAATGCGTACTAGAAAAGATGAGATTTTGAAAGACATATAACATCCTTCCAAAAAAGATAAAGTATTGGCGAATGTAGCTTCTGGGAAGCTTGATCAAACAATACAAATCCTAGGTCAAAGATTCAATATTGCGATAAAGCATGGTAGCATTTACAACAAAAAAGGTTTGTTACTAGCAACTCAAAAATGTATATTAAATTACAATTAAATACCTACTAAAAGGTTTGTAAAAATACTCTATTAAACTGATACAACTTTTTGGCAATTCCATAAATCACCCAATAGCGTGAATATTATAAATATCTGTAAAGATTAGAAGACCTCAGGAGCCAGCAAAGACAAAACCTCTTAAAGAAATTGAAAATTTAAACTGTAAAAGATTTATAACACGATTAATCCACAGTAATAATGAAATATCTAGTATAATTCGCAAGTGATACTTCAGGGCACACTGTTCCAAGTTTGTTGTACTCTTATCAGCTGGAGATAATCACCTGTGAAATCCACGCACCTCATCCCGGTTTATTTACAAACCAATGACTAACATTAGTACCACATGGTACCCGATGCGACACCTATAAATAAAAAGCCAACCGCTCCATGCAGTAAAATTTGACATCAAACTGTATGATGAAGTGTTTTTCTTTTGCAGCATTTGCCAGGGTGATTCTGATTGTATCAAACCTAGTAGTAGATGCAAAAGTTTCTTGATAATCTTGTCCTTCAATTTGAGAGTAACCTTTGGCACACAATCCTTCTTTGTATCGATCAACTTCACCATTTGGTTTCCTTTTTACTCTGAAAACCCATCTGCAACCTATGACATTGTTTTCTTCGGGTGTAGCCACTATTTCCCAAGTGTTGTTTTTATTTAAGGCACTTAATTCTTCTTCAATGGCCTTCTTCCAATTAACTGAACCTTCACAATTTGTAGCATCTTCGTATGTGGTCGGTATATCAACTTCAACCATATTTACTTCAAAATCATTTAAGTGAATTAGTGGTTTTAAGTTTATTCTTCTTCTTAACTCACATCGTGCATTTAATTCTTGTTCTTTTGACGGTTCTTCATACTTACTTTCTTTTTTTAGTTCCGCGTGATTTTGAGTCTCTACATTTCTAACATCTGCATAATTAATTTCTTCTTTTCTTTCAGACGTTGTTACATTTATTGGTAATAAGGTTGTATTCGTTCTAGGTAACATTACTTGATTATTTTCATTGAATGTGACATTACGTGCGATTGTAATTTTCTTTGTTATTGGATCAAACAATCTGTAATTTGTAGATTCAGATTCGTATCCAACAAATATTAATTTTTTACTTTTGAGATCCAATTTCTTCTTGGCTTCATTTAGAATATGTATGAAAGCTTCACTTCCAAATGTTCTTAAATTATTTAATGTAGCCTTATTCTTCGTCCATTCTTCATAAGGTGTTATATTTTGATTATTTGAATTTGTGGCTCTATTCAAAATATAAATAATAGTATTAACTGCCTCCACCCATAAATATAATGGCATATCTTTTGTATATAACATTCATCTTGCCGATTCAACAACTGTTCGATTTTCCCGTTCAGCTTTTCCATTCTGTTCATGACAGTATGGCGCACTAGGTTCTAAAATTATTCTATTTTCACTCAGATATCTATTGAAATCTTTATTTATGAATTCTAGGCCATTATCTGTTCTAAGGATTTTTATTCTTCGACCAAATTTATTTTGGCAAATTTTTACGTATTTTTTGTAACAATCGAGGGTGTCTGACTTGTGTCTTAAGAAATAAACAGTTCTATAGTTTGTACACTGATCAGTAAAGAGAACAAAAATCACTTACGGAATCTACAGACATCAGTCCACACAGGTCGCTGTGCACAAGTTCTCCAGGTTCACAACTTCTGACTTCACTTGATTTGTAACTTAAAACTAAAAAGTTATTACTGGCTACTAGGTCGACACTCGAAATTATCGCTGTCTAATAAACTCCTAATTTACAAAACTGTTATAAAACCAATATGGAGCTTCGGAATCCAGCTTTGGGGCACTGCGTCACACTCCAACATTGAAATTCTTGAACGCTTTCAATCGAAGATACTTCGTATAATCACTAATGCTCCCTATTATATCCCAAATAAAGAACTACGAGAAGACTTGAATGTGACAACAGTTAAAGAAGAAATAGTGAAGTGCAGTGAGAAATATCTTCAGCGATTGGAAATACATCCCAATCCTCTTGCATTACCTCTCCTTGACAATAGTGACCAAGTGCCTAGACTGAAACGCTTCAAACCTTTGGACCTTCCTCACCGATTTTAAAACCGCGCTAGTGCATAATATATACAATTAAGTAATTGTAAGAAAACTCATAATAGAGAAACGGCAATGGGCGTTTACTCTACAAATAAATTATCACTGTAATTCTCATTTATCTTAAATCAGATTTGCTTATTGTTATCATCATAACAGATTGCAAATAAAAGGCTTATTAAAAAAAAACTTGATTTGTAGGGCATTTTGTGCTGTTTTCCATATTGACAGCCTTCACATATAAAATTTGTTTGTCCTGTATTAGTTACACCATCAACAGCATTATTTTTCACCATTTGTTCAATCGCTTTTATATTTATGTGCTCCAAGCATCCATGCCATGTTTTTAGATCATTCTTTTCAGTTGCATTTACTTCTAGTGTTACAGAACAAAATAATAATTTGTAAATATTGTTATTTTCTCGAATGCCTACAGCTTTTAGCAGTTCATTTTCAAATATCTTTGCTGTATCACCCTGTTTGATGACTTTCATGCCCTTTTTGGTGATTGTACCTTCTGAAAACAAATTCTTTCTTAAGTCGGGTACATACCAAACTTCCTGTAAAATACTTTTCTTCCATACACCATTTATCCCACATTCTATTGAGACAGAACCTCTTCCTACAGGATTATTTCCCAGTTTTACAGAAAAATAATCACCCACAAAATTTGTAAGTAGTTCTCTTCTCCAAGTTATATGTGCCGAAGCATCACTATCTAATACCCATGTTTTGGTATCTACTACACTCTTGGCCACATTTCTGTCATCTTCCACGTTGAACGCTGAATAATTTCCGTTACTTTCTTTTCTCTGAAATCTTTTATTCTGTTGGTGAGCTGTCTTCTTCCACTTCGGGTGTGTGGGAGACCACATGACGCACACCCGTAAAACTGGCTGTCTTCTACCCTATCCTTGGAACCTGGATATGGGGCATGGAAACATGACTGGGTAATGGGCGAAGTAGTCAGGTCAAGAGTGTGGTAGAGAAATTCCTGAGAATTCTCGACGGTTACTCATACCGATCAGAGGGAGCCCTGGTAATATGATACCGGTGTGGGTGGATTCGAGTCTCGCCTTGGAGGAGGTCATTTATGGTCACCAAACGGAACCCGCTGTTTGACTTCGGTCATTTATGGTCACCTATGGAACCCGCTGTTTGGCTGAATCTTAAGGAGGAGAAGTGAAGTGAGGTTTATCCCGGTGTGAAGGGGTAAATTCATGCCAATGGGAAAGCGCATGCCACCAGGTAATTGTGGTTAGAAGCTATCCCGACCACCCTATGATCCGGGCTGCAGCCGGGTACTGTGGCTGGGAGAAGTTCTAAAAGCCTTTACGCTTAAGAATTGTTGAAGCGAACACATAGCCTCTCACAATTAAGACAACTTCACCTCAGCTAGGTACACACTGGGGGTCTATTAGCTGTAGACCCATAGACAAAGCTCTGTCGAGGGCCCACCAAGCCTATATATTGGTAGATCGGGGTGGCAAAACCATTTAAAAACCAAGTCCTGCCACAATTGAGGTTGGATTCGATCGGGCAGTAGCTCCCAACAGCTAGGGACAGTATGTTGGGAGAAAAGTCTGAAACTAGACTAGGTGAAATCTCCTTGGTCATGTGATACGTCCCTCACAGCCTCCTTGGAGATGGAGCCGACGGGTGAGCACGTTTATCGCTCCAGTACTGACCTGGAGAGTCAGTAGAGTATGGATAGTATCTCGCTCCAACCAGTGAGTTAATACTGGTAGCATTGTTTAGTGTAGCGACAATGCGCGCTAATTGAGCGTAACTCAATTATTCGAGCTTCGGCTCGTCTTAAAGGCGGGAAGGAACACCCATAACGTTCATAAAATTAGTCATGCATCAAATACCTTATAGACAATTACTACGGCCTATTGTATATTTAAAAGGTAATAGGCTAATAGATCACTGTAGAGAAGGATTCAGTTCCCTTTTCGCGGACAGTTAGCCTTACATGTCTTCTTCCACTGCCTTCGAGCTCTGCATTCGTTTGCATAGTGCCCTTTTTTCCTGCAATTGAAACACGCTATCTTGAATCTGTTTGAATTTTCAGAATACCTTTTATTATTCCACTTTTTGTTGCCATTATTTTTTGTCATTACAAATGCTTCTTCTGTTATCTCCATGACGGTCAGATTATTTTCTTCATCCACCAATCTTGCAACAAGATTTTTCAATGTCTGTTTCTCTTAAGCTAATGACAGCCATGCTTGTCTAAAATTCCTATATTTGTGAGGTAATGTGCCAATAATTTTTGTCACCACGGCACTGTCACTTATCTGATCACCTGCTTCTTTGATTTGCTTAGATAAATTTTCTACTTTTGCCATGTGCTGACCTATGGTATGTGTGGATGACATCTTGTACGAATGAAATTGTTCATGAGCTATCATTTTGCTATTTTCACTTTTTGTTGCATATATGCCCTCTAGTTTTTTAATCATTTCACTAGACGTCTCACAATTCTCAATCAGAGTTATTTGATTTAAATACATTATATATAAGTTTTACTACAACATCATTTGACATATTATTTTAGTAGTAGTTGTTTTTAAACAACCACCTTCTCGATATACATAAATAATGATTAATGAAATAAAGCATGGAATATATTCTTAACAGTTTTATTAAAATTTATTGGATGGGATTAAGCCTAATCTTTGAAACTTAGCATACTGGGTGAATATTTGGTTAATCTCTAAAGATTAGACCATCTAAGTGACTCTCAGCTACATTCATTACCCAGTGGAGTGAACCTTCATTTATTACAGCGACTTCTCTATAAATGCATGCTGTTAGTTCCTCAATGGTTTTAAGACGACTTACTTTCGCTTTCAAATAGCTTAGATTCTAGTTAGATCGATCGACCACACGGGCCACGGTAAATATTCAAAACGTGAATTGATTTGGCCATTAAAATATCGTCTGAAGATCTTTATTGAATTTCCAGCTGTTTAAGTTGTCGCATTCTTCTGGAACAACAGGCCATTATTTAGTAATCTCCGTCTTCTTAATCCGGGAACAGCATAGGTTTTTAACATATGTGAGTAGAGTTGGAAGGTTACTGTAACGAAATGTCATTTCGCCTTTGAAATTAGTATTGACCTATAATTCCAAACGATCCTACACTATACCAAACAATGACTTTCGGACTATGTAGGTTTTTTGTTAACGCTTGCCAATATTTTCACCTGTTCAATGACTAAAATTTTGAAATGATGAAAATTACACCATTCTGCATAAATTCCGTGACGCCCAAGTCGGATATTTCTATGACAACACAATTATTCAAGACAAAAAGATGCTTTATAAAATAATTAATATCAACAGAATCTTTGACAGGTACCTACTGGATGACTGCATGTAAACATAAATCTCAAAGTTATACAAGATATCCATACATAAGGTTGTGGGGGAAAAAGACTGCAAAATTTGGTCAATCTCTAATTTGCTTGCATTCATCTAGAATGCTATGAATACTTTCTGGTTTTTTACTTAAAGTGTAGTTTACTTAGCTAGTAGAATTAATTTCTAATGCATAAATAATCAAGAATTTAAACAAGAATTAACTCGAAGATAATTGACAAATTTTATACTTGGCATGGAATTTTGAAAAACTCTACTGCTATAAACTTTTCTGAAATTGAAATTCTGGAAACAACATGCAGCTTCTGGAAAGCTTGATCAAACAATACAAATCCTTGGTCAAAGATTCAATATTGCAATAAAGCATGGTAGAATTTACAATAAGAAAGAAAGAAAGAGGCTTGTCATTAGCAACTCCAAAATATATACCAAATTACAATCAAATACCTACTAAAATGTTTGTAAAAATACTCTTATAAACCGGTACAACTTTTTGACGATTCCATAAATCAACCAATAGCATGAACATTGTAAACGAGAAATTCGCTGTAAAGATTAGGAGACCATAAGACAGGGATTGTTAAAAAGAAAAAGTAACTAAACGCTCCGGCAAACTCCAAATTTGCCATTTGTAAATCTAGTGAATTAGCAAAGACAAAACATCGTATAGGAATTGATAATTTAAAATATAAAAGATTTACTAAGACTATTTAAGACGATCAACCCAGAGTAATAATGAAATGTGTGGAATTCACAAGTGATACTTTAGGACAGACTGTTTTGGGTTTATTGCACCCTCATCAGCTGGAGCTAATCACCTGTGAAACCCACACACATATTCCTGGCTTACATACAAGTTAATGACTAACATTAATACTAAATGCTAACCGATGCGACACCTATAAAATTATGGTCTCTATAGGTTGTCAAAGAGAATATAACCGAAAGTTTCTAAGGTGCTGATTCTGTTGTATGAACATCTCGTTATCTGTTTAAAAATTGCAGCTTATCTAAACTCAACAGTAAAAGAATTATTCATATTTCAAATTTGTGCAGATTTCTTTCTCCCCAAACACTTAGAAAAGATATTCTTGTACCCTACTAGATGCAACGACGATAGAAATATATTTATAGTCATAGCTGTAGCGAATGTACATGTTGAAGGATGTCAAACGAATGCGTTTTCAAAACGAAAAAGAGTTTGCATTGCATGCTCCCTCAAATTGGCAAAATAGCATAATGGGACAAACAGTCGAGGTTTAAAAAGTAACATCTCCCTACCACGCTTGTACAAACACCGAGCCAGGTTTTCTTTAAAAATTGTGGTATATGCTTTGTTTCATGAAATGAACTGTTTTCTTGTAAATCTACAAGACAAAATTCAACAATGAAACTTTTATTAGACATTTACAACTTTTTCCGGAATGTGAACGACTACATCTAGATAAATATTATTGTAGTTTTTGGATAGCAATCCATCGCATCGTTCTCGACAAGCTTAAAGGTTCTCATAATTAATTTACTAAAACATTGTCCTAATTTTATTTCAGCCAAACATTTTCAAATTCGCCAGACCTTAATTCTTTTGATTACTAAGTTGGGACGCTTTACAGAGAAAAGTGAGCAGTATCCTGAAACCGTTTAAAAATAGGGAAGTACTGAAAGGGAGAGATTTAGATTTTCAAGAAACTATTCCGTGAGCAATTATGCATTGGAAAGCACGATTGAGAATGATCATAACTTAAAATGAGGAAAATAGTGTAATTTTATTGGTGAAACTAGTATATATGTAAACTCTAATACAATATATTGTATTAGAAGTGCTATTAATTAAATATGTATTGTAATTATGTAGACTTTTAAAATTATACTTTAACAAATTTTGAGGTTGGTAACATTCGTCATTGGACTCCAAAGTGTGAAGCGTTTTATCTAGGCCACCAGGTATATTTTTAAAAATTTTAAATTCTATTGATGGTATAGGAAGATATAGATCTACCAAAAAAGAAGTACTTAACGAATGTCTCAAAAGTTTTGACACAATTTTAAGGTCTTTGGAATTTATTTTTAGCAAGTTACTATTTGAAACGAAACAAGCTTGTTGTTATGTCATTCTAATATCTTCTCAGTTTTGGGGTTTAAATTGGTCATTATGTTTTATTAGATACAAATTTTCAAGAGCATCTTCAATCTTGTTGATCGGTTCCGAAACCTCAAATTGTACTATTCTTTGCGAATTAATTTTAAGTTTTTAAGTAGTAGTTTCGTATTAAGTTGTTTGACTTATGATTACAACAATTCTTGTATTACTCAAACAATTAATAAAACTATACCTTGTTTTCTTGTAAATTGGAAAATCGCCAAAAAGTTTTATTTTGTTTTTTGATCATTTTAATATTTGTCAAAAATACCTACACCATTCAATATTATTAGAAAATATGCTCTGTAGTTGTTGCCTTCCTACTCCTTTAAAGCATTTTTAATGAATTCAAAATAATCAGTTACGGGGTGTATAAAAAATGTTAAAAAAGGAATTTTTATTGTGGGGAAGAAGGGATATTTTTTCAAGCTCGGTTTGTGAACGTAAAATGTCATTAGGAATATTTTTTCTCGATAAAATTTTTCTATATTTTAACAAATAAGGTCATCTCGATTTAAACACCTATTGTATTTCGGTATGCAGAAATTTGCCGAAAAATATTGATTTTAATGTTTGAGTATTTTAAAAACGAACGTTTTCCTCAATCGTTGTATAAAAACGTTACTGTTCATAACTTTCAATAAATCAAAAATTAAAAAAAATCACTAGGAATCAAGTAACTACCATTAAATGACGAGGAAATTCATTAACATTAGCTGTTGTAAAAATTTGGTCCATTTCGCGAATTTTGTACCAAATCTAAGGTTTATGCATTAAAAATAACTTTATTACTGTAATAAGTCATAATTTCGTAATAATTTGCAACAATTTCAAATAAGAGTCCAGTTTTAATATAATATAATTATTCTTTCCATTTAAAAAGATGTAGCTATATTTACTAAGAAATACAGACAGAAACGTGATACCTTAGATAAGGAAATGACGTGTTTTTAAACGGGCTTCAGCTAAACAAACCACGAATATGAACTAAAAATATTCTTGGCAGTGTTGCCGCGAATTCGGAGGCAAAGACATCCTTTAAATGCTTTTATACATGCGGAGGTAAACACAACCGCGTGGCGTATACATGTATATCTCGCAGCGACTCTGCGGCAATCGCTGGAACTAAAATGTATATAAATATATGTAAATAGGTCCAGTTTAACTCCGGCTAAAAATAGGTGGAAAATGATCCTGGAGGTGTCCTGATACCGAATAACATGGTTAGCGCATTCGACTCCGATACAGACGTGCTGCCTCCGGATTTGGAGTCCGAGTCGTACGCTGTATATAGCGTTCGGAGGTGTATAAGTACTAAAAGCATATGTGTGTGTATGTGTGTGCGTGCGTGCTGCGTGCGTGCGTGCGTGCGTGTGCGTGTGTGTGTGAGTGTGTGTGTGTGTATGTGTATATTCTCTTTTGGCCTTTCGAATCTGTTTGTTGTATTCAGTGAGGGAAGGATAATATTCATCCCATTCGCCTGTTCTTTACGCTTTATTGAATAGCTTGCGTGTGCTCTTCCTTAGTTCTACAAGATTCGTATTCCACCAACTAACATCCTTGTTGGTGGTTCGTCGTATGATCCTGCAGTTGTCATTGTATGAGTTTAAGATAGCCTCTTGTAGTTGCACAAAGGTTAGCTCAATGTCTGTGCTGTCTTTTATTTCGTTTTTGATAATACTCAGGTTAGTTTGAAGATCCTCTGTATTTCTCCCAGTCCGTATTTCTCGGATTTCGATACTTAGAAATTGGTATATCAATGTCTTTGATATTCATTCGTATGTATTGTGATCCGAGAGTGACGGTTCCTCTGACACGTGCCAGCAGGTTATCTGGGAGCTGATACGGGAGGTTGCCAGAGTGATATCAATTATCTCTTTACGAGTACGTGTGACAAAAGTCGGTTTGTTTCCCCTTCTATTGTTGTTGCTGCTAATCCATGCTGCATGGTGCGCGTTGGCATCCAGTCTGATCCTTTCCTCTGATGGTGGTGGTCTGGGTGAGTCAAATGGAAGGTATACTGAGGCTAAAATAATTTCCCTCCAGTTGCCCTCCATTTGTAGTTTCAGTTCAATGACTGCTTGATCTCTGCAACAGAAGTTCAACAGTTTTAGAACATGAAGTTCTTCCCTGACGAATATACATTTCTGTTGTAAATTAGTTTACCTTTAGCATTTCTGAGCTCTGCTACCTTTCCCCTGAATAACTAGGGTTCCTGGATCATGGTAACGTCAATGCTATTGGAAACCAGAAATTTATAGAGGGCAGCAGTCGCTGCTTTATTGTGCTGAAGGTTTATCTGTATTATCTTCAGCATCTGGTGTTTCTGTCTTTTTTGAGGTCTTGAAGGTTATCTGAGATAATCCTAGGTAGGCTTTATATTTTACCTTACTCAGTTCCTTCGGAGACCTCTCGTCGATTACAAGGGCCAAAGTGATACCCTGTGGCTCTGAACGGCTAGAAATAATTCTCCACTCATTAGTCCCCAGGATTTTGTTCTGGGTTTGCAAAAGAGGGAGGATATTGTCTGGTTCCTTAACCTCCAGTAAGTCTGTTGGTATCCATCCTGGAGGTGTTCACTACGTCTTTTGCCGCTCCAACTCGAAGTTCAGCTCCTTCCCATAGTTGGAATGTTGGAGTTTTTTCCAGCAGCCACTTTTCGGAGTAACTGTTCGCACATGATACGAACAGCACCTCCGCGCATGCGTAGCTGTTTGTGAACTGTGGTTCAGCTCCTGGTTCGCATTTGAAGATCTCCTTCATTAGTGCTTGTTGTATCTGCTTTCCCTGTTCTGGGGATAATCTGTCCTCAGGGTAGGTTTGCAGAGTTACTGCCATTTTAATGGTCGAGAGGGATTGACTGTAGGACTGCCCAGCTGAGGGGCTGGGTTTAGTTTAGAGGATGACCCAATCCTCTTTGACCTTTTTAGCAGCCCGTTTTGTTGCGGGAGAAGGAGTACTTCCCCCCTTACGGGTTCGCTTTTTTTCTTGTTGTTGAGTTGGCTGGGCATTTGCTGAGTCTTTATAAGTCCCCAGATCCTTAGCCTTTCTGTTTGTCCTAGGTTTTCTAAGCCTAATGGGCTCCTCTCTTGCCATTGCCGCCACAATCGCCAGCTTTCGGCGCTGAGCCCCAGAGAGTCTTTACTCAGGTTTGTCATTTGTGACAGGTTTGGCATGAGTTTTATACGCTCTTGGCTAGTGATGCCACTTGGGTTGGCTCCAGTATCAGTTTGGGGATTGCCCTCAGGGTTGTTGGTCCCTGTTGGGTTTGCCCCTATAATTTCTGCCATTCTGGAGGGAGAGATCTGGCCCAACATAGTTTCGGTTTCCTCAGTCTCCATTAAGGTGGTAGGTTGTTCATATAGATTTTGTATAAAAAGGTAATGTTCATCATCCATGTTTTGATTCCACGAGTCTGTAACATTTTAAAAATTTTAATAGCTTATACTGTGGGGTGCGCTCGGTACCTCACAAGGGATCCAGTAGGGACTGATCATGTGTTTAGCCACGCATCCCTTGGCCTGGTCCCAATACCCTAGGATTCAGAATTTTTTATTGAGGTTGTCTCCTCTCGGTCCGTGCAATTAAGCCAAGAACGCCACACATCTCCTATCTTGTCCGTGAAACATGACCCCAGACAGTAGAAAATGCATGGTTTTTCGACTATGCTGCTACAGAGTAGTGCAATAGCTGGCGCTGTTAACTGCAGTGCAGGCCCTTAGCTACGACACGACAGCTGGGCTGGGGGTTGGTCCACGGGGAAGTTTTCACCTAGACCATATTGCTAGTATTAATCGCTCAGACGCTTCACTCACTCACCGCTATGTTGTGGTTTTTACACCACCTAAGCCTCTGGATCATCGTAGTGATAGGCTTATAGCCACCCAATCCAGAGCAGTTCATGAGACTAGCTAGTCAAATACTCTGGACTTCTCCTATTCACCACCTGGAGACGCGCCCAATAGCTGCCCACCAACACGGGAAAACGAACACCATAATTCCCCTGCAGTTTAATCCCAAAATACATTGGGACTGCTGTTACTAATATAAATATAAAAAATTAATATAAAATTAAAATCTAATTATGGAACTAAAAACATTATAATCTATTTTATCTGATACAAGTAACAAGTTTATACGGTGTCTGGAGGAATCTCAGGAAACAAAACAGGTACTTCCCTTGTAAGTGCATATAACAGACAGTCGAGTGAATATGATTCTTAATGTACTTATAATTTAACTTGACTAGAATTATTTTAACATTTATTATCTTAAATAAGTAGATAATTTATATGATTTTCTTTGCAGCTGACCAAACTCCAACTCCTACAAGATTCATTCGTAATTGTGAAGAAGTGGGCTTGTTTCAGGATTTACAAAATGTAAATCCATTTGATGAGACATTTCGTAAAGCTACAGAACTCGTAAAATCAGGGTCATTACACGTACCTGAATCGTCATCCGATGATACATTACATACTCCACACATATTTCCTTACATTGAAGAAAAGAATCAAGTCAGCAAGTTTAGTCGAAATAATAGTAATGAACCAGAATTTACAGTTACCACAATTAATGCTGAGTTTTTAAGATTAGGTGGAAAAAAAGGGTTGTTGTTAACAGAAGAAAGTGATGATTCTGGAGATATAGGAAGAAATGATTTATTAAAACAGAATGATCTCGTAAACGGTAGTAGTAATGATGGTAATACTTTGATATCGAAAGACAGTTTAATAAGTAATCTTACACCAACTGCTATCCCAGTACCAAGTTTGTATGAGAATTCAGAGATACCTACTGTGGTGATTAACGATTTGAGTGATTTTCAAATTAATAGCAGCAAAAATGCAGTGAAAGAAAAAATTTGTATAAATAGTTTAGAAAAGAAAAATAGCAGTGATAAAACAGTAAAATCAAAATTAATCGAAACTTTAAATAATAGGGTTAAAACTGAAGAAAGTGAATCTGATGATTGTGATAATAGTATGGTGATACAAGAAATTGAAAAACCTTCTTCATTTAATAGTAATGTAAGATTGAAAACAATCAAATCTTCTCCAAAAAAAGTTATTACGAAACATTCCAATACAAGAAGCTTGCGGGATAATACAATCTTTATAACTACCAGTGGGTCAACTACTACTAAAGGAGTATCAGTAATAACCAATACTCAGAATAAGAAGAGTGTTAATGTTAAGCAAACCAAATCACCAGCAACACAAAGTCAATTAGAGAGACAGAGAGAACTTAATAGGGCAGCACAAGTTCGAAGTCGACAGAAGAAGAAATATTGTCAAAATCAGATGGAAATCGAGATGGCACTTTTGCAGAGAGATAAAAATGAACTTATTTTCCAAAATCAGACTTTAAGAGATGAGGTTATATTGTTGAAAACTATGCTTACATATCATAAAGACTGTCCTGTGAGTCAGGATCCAGAGATAAGTAAGTATTTGATTGTCTGAAAACTTTTCTAGTTAGTTGCCCTTGAAACATTAACATTGTTTATTTATGTCTTAAAAAGAAAACTCACAATTAGCATGGTTGTTCCTACAGATCAGAGGCTTTCCGGCCATGCATGTTTTTAGACAGCCTATTGGACGCATCAGAAATTTCTGTGCGCTCTAGCAGAATTCACGGTGGCCAGTGAACTTGGAAACGTTGAAAACCGGGAATTCGCACAATTGAGAAAAACTTTGAATTAGTGATCAAAGTCGGAAATTCTTTTCAGGGAAAAATAAAAAACTAAAACTAGGAATAGGCTACAAACAAAACACGTAGCGCATTATTACTTTTTTGTGCAACCGTACGCAAAGCAGACAGGATGCGAAATGCAATTTCGTGCCAGTTACTAAGGGTAACGTACGCGAAGTAACTTAATGCCAGGGCCCGTATTCTTGAACTCATACGAACAAGTTTCGCATACGAGATGACGTAATTCTGTATTACCTTCTAACATTTGATTGGCTAAGTTGTATCTAATGACGTAAAAATTACGTCATCTTGTATGCGAAACTTGTTCGTATGAGTACACAAAACATATTGTGTATACCTTGTTCGCGAAATTCTTTAGCGTCCTCGAGATTCCCCTGCCTCGACCGCAAACGGCCTCGACGACAATTTTTCTCTCGGTAAGTTAAAAAGAAATTTCGCAGCTTTGGTATATAAATATTTTTTTATTTGCTTGGCTTCATTTGGACATATTTGCAAATCCAAAAGAGATTCCGTTGAATA
Organism: Agrypnus murinus; assembly: GCA_929113105.1. NCBI lineage: Eukaryota > Metazoa > Arthropoda > Insecta > Coleoptera > Elateridae > Agrypnus > Agrypnus murinus. The sequence goes on from OV816026.1 coordinate 24,022,290, forward strand.
CTGGAAACATTAACATTTTATTTTTAAAGTTAATAGTATTGTTAAACAGATATTCTTAAAACATCAAACTAATTTATGCAAATTTGAAAAACAAATGCAACATTAGAATTTTCCAAGTTGCCTATCAAACTATTTAACAAAGTATTCCCAAGAAATTTTGTTTAAAACTAGGTTATTTTTTTAAACTATTATAAATTAATGCAAATAGAAAATAGTATATTTAAGTATTAGTTCCATAAGTTTAGAAATGACCCGTGTAGCGGGGAGTTTTCTAAAGGAAAAATGCGCTAAAACGTCTTAAGAAACGACTACTTTATACTATTTTTTTCTCTGGGTTATTTTGTAATCATTTAAGAAAAATAACTTAGTTTTAAATAAAATTTGTTAGAGATACCTTGTTAAGTAGGCAAGACAGTTGCTGACAGTGAAAATCCTAATTGTGCGTTTGTTTTTGAAAATGTCGTAAATAAGTTTGATGTTTTAAGCACAGCTGTTCAATGGTGATACCTAAAAATATAAAATATTACTGTTTTCAGTATTTAAATAAATCTCTTTTGGATACGCAAACCGAGAAAAAACCTTGAATTTCAAAGTACCACTCTTGCTGGCCACCCTGAGAATTTTATTAAAACTAGTTATGTTCAAATATTCAACTTCAATATTCAATTAACAGAAGCTCCTGGTGACCTATGTACATCCTGTTGATAAACATTTTGTTTGAGTTATTTTCATAGCAAGTAATAAAGTATCTACACTATTATGTGTACATACAATAAAAAAACTTAATGAATAACTATTATTCCTCTTTGATTAATCTAAATTTCTTTAAAAACCTTGAAGTAAATCTTAATTTTATGAAGAAACAAAACGTAGAATTAGGTAGATTCAAATCACCACTTTAATATATTTGTGATTGCTTCTATTGGTTAGTCTTTCAGAAAGTAAATAGCTTGTTTTAAAATTCCAGTGGAAGAAATAAATGCTTCTGTAAAGATCATACAAGAAGAACAACAAAAGAGACTACAAAAAGAACGACAAGCCAAGAAAGTTGTTTCAATTTGTCCAAATCCTACAAGTGTTATTGCATTAACACCTGTACCAAGTCCAGTATTCATCCAGGTTCCTACCCAAGTAGCACAATCCATTGCTGCAATGCCAACAACTACATCACTCAGAACTCAAGCTTCACAACCGATTACATTAGCTTCAACAAATTCAAAAAATGCTACTATTCAAATAGGTGGATTATCTACTTTTACAACTAAACCACTTGCACAACAAGTTTTAACTGCAAATGCAGCAGCTTCGAGCACTCGAAATGGTTCCAATGAAAATTCATCATTGAATATAATAAGCAAGTTGTCGGAGAATTTAAATTCATCCAACTTAAAATGTACAAGCACAAAGGTACCGTCTAAAGCCTTTAAAGCTAAGAATAAACTACAGCACAAAAAGAAAAAGGTCGTTACTAATAAAAATGTTAATAATAGTACTAATGTAATTAAGTTATCAAGTAATAATTTTTTCATTGTTGCACAAGGATCCAAATAATTGATTTAATGTGGAAATTAATCCATCCAGAGGATGGAATTCATGGTCATTTAAACGATGAATTTTAATCTCATTTTATTCTAAAATTAAATTAAGTTTGTTGTCCATTTAAATGGTTTTTCTCTACTATTCATTCGTTTTTATTTATCTGTGAGACATGTCTTTGAGAAATACTTACATAAAATAATTTAGATATTTCTTTAGAAAGCTATTTTATATAAGATTTGATTTTATGCTATAAATTTAAATAGTTTCTCACTAATTGTCTTCATTACTTAGTTTGTCCAAATACTGGTTTTGCATTACTACTGACAAGAAAATCGTTGCCTTAAGAGATTCTTAAATAATTCAATTGTGTTCGGTCCATTTATTATGCTGCCACCGCTGATTATGAATAAGACTAGTTAAATCGAACTCGTTTTATTTGTTGACTTATGAATAAAACCCAGAATTTTTAGAATATAAAAATATGATTTATAGTAGTTGATGCAAAGCAATTAATAAGTTATAAAGTTTTTATAGATTAAAAATACCACTACTAAGTTTCCTGTGTATTCCCAAAAGAAACTTTTTCATATCTTCTTATGAATGATGCCCCACTGTTTGGTGCTGCAGGTTCTCGTCTTTAAGTTTGACTTTTATTGAAACAATAATTCTCTATAAGGTTGCCATTAGAGCTTTGTACTGGTGAATCCAAACACTTAATACGATTGTATTAAGTGTTTGGATTCGCCCATACAAAGCTCTGATGGCAACCTTATAGAGAATTATTGTTTCAATTCACGGGCGAATCCAAACACTTAATACAATCGTATTAAGTATTTGGATTCGCCAGTACAAAGCTCTCATGGCAACCTTATAGAGAATTATTGTTTCAATTCAGGTTCTCTTGTCTTTAAGTTTGACTTTTATTAAAACAATAATTCTCTATAAGGTTGCCATCAGAGCTTTGTATGGGCGAATCCAAACACTTAATACAATCGTATTAAGTGTTTGGATTCACCAGTACAAAGCTCTAATGGCAACCTTATAGAGAATTATTGTTTCAATAAAAGTCAAACTTAAAGACGAGAACCTGCAGCACCAAACAGTGGGGCATCATTCATAAGAAGATATGAAAAAGTTTCTTTTGGGAATACACAGGAAACTTAGTAGTGGTATTTTTAATCTATAAAAACTTTATAACTTATTAATTGCTTTGCATCAACTACTATAAATCATATTTTTATATTCTAAAAATTCTGGGTTTTATTCATAAGTCAACAAATAAAACGACTTTGATTTAACTAGTCTTATTCATAATCAGCGGTGGCAGCATAATAAATGGACCGAACAAGGAATACTGAGATTTCAGTATCCCTTCTTAATTTTATCCCAGTGCAATAAATTAAAAGGTGGATGGATATTCTTAACAAGCAAACTGCAGCAAAAAGATTCTTCAATTTGGAAAATTACTTAACCGGTTTATAGTAAAAGTATTATATTTTTTAAAGAAATTTGATTTAGAAGATGTTTACTATCCTCTAGTACTCTTGTTCTAACTCTACTATATGTGTCATCACATCAAACAAAATATTTGTAAATATGAATCGCATCACTTTAGTAAAAGATTTCTGTAATGTAAAAAGTATTCAGTTTGGTAGACATTTGTGATATGTACTTGATGAAACTTGACCACTGAATTATGGAATTTTTCTTTAAAAACTCTTAACTCAGTGCATTTTCTAGTGTAGATTTGTATTCGCAGACAAAATAATAGTTGCATTCAATTCTTGCAGTTCATAATATCTGACATTCAGTGGTCAATACATTTTGGTCAAGTCAATAAAATTTATTTTTATATCTGCCATATTATTACGTAATTAATAAATGTTATTTATTTCTATTTATCGATTTTGGTATGAGATTACAATTAATTTTTAAATTTATTAAGTTTTTATAAAAATATACTTATGTAGATTTATACAAAGAATTTATTTGTAGAATACATATTAGATTTATGTATATTTTTCATGACAAGATATTTAAGTTACCTACTGTAAGTTAAGTTAACTAAAATGTTTTAATATAGTTTTTAAGAAAAACTATAGTAAGCAAAAAGTATTTTTGTGACTTTTATAATGTGAAAATACAATTTTACATTAAAATTGTATTTGTAGTCATCTTTATAGTATTTAAATATTATTATTATACATATATTATTTTAATTTCCTTTATTATTGTACCATGTGAGCCAGAAATACTGTCACCTATTGTATCAATTTTGGTTGGCAACCTCGTTAAAGTTGACATTGCCCTTGGTCTGTGCTGTCATTTTTATATGTATAATTTGCATTTGATGAAAACATTATTTTGACTAGGTTGATTGGTGCCAACATTGTGTTAACTTTTCTTTCTTTTCCCCAAAATAATTGTTCGACATCTATAATTTTCTGACTTATTTATTTAACTCAATTACATTTAACAATCAAAACAACCATTTGTAAACAACAGATAAGTAATTTTTACAAGATAAGTATTTAAAACTAACAAAGTCTGTCAGCTACACCACAAAACATCCACTCCCATTTGTTGGCTTCTTAATACTGCGTGCAGACCACCATCTATTCTGCCATCTCATCGTTCGTGCGCGCGCGTTTTGTTTAACCCGCCGCACACTGGGGCCAAGCGCACCTTTTGGTGGCCAAAAGTATTTTCTTAGCTTATTTTGCTTTTTGAAGATTTTTGTTATCATGTGTGGCCACATACACCATAATAGAAGCAAAAAAATAGAAAAAATATATAAATTTTACATTGTCACGGGTAATATTACCTCTACCGATTCCTTTTTAAATTCCGCAACGATGATTTCCATGTAAAAAAGTAACAAAGTGTAATAATATCTGGGTTTTAAACAAAACAAAACATGTTTTTGCAAAAGTACAAAATTGTAAACAAGTCTTTTGAAAAGGTATAATAAACCAATAAACGAATTTAGTTCATTGCTGTAACAATAAAACAACTGGATTTACAATTAGGGACACTGCAAGCCAATAACAATACCAGATGTTATCATCTATTGTGTTTCAGTTTATTTTTAAACTATTATGTACAAAACTATTAGAAGAATTAGTGTTGATTTATTGGAAAAACACTAAAAAGATTAGAATATAACTATAATATGAAATTATTTAAAACTTTAATCCTAAAATAGCAAAAATCAGATACAAGAATGATGTAATAAAGGAACAATGTAAATAAATTTGAAATGCAAACAATAATTGCAACAAAAAACATGCTATATTACATGAAGTACATATTCAAAATACAACAAAACTGCATAAAGTACACAATAGTTAAGTAATTAACAAAATTACTTGAAAATACAAAAATGTTCAAAAGTAAAAATATAACAATCATGTAAATACAAGTATAAATTATCTGGTCATAACAGTTCACTCACAGTCAAAATAAAACAGATTTGGATGTTCATAAATGTATGTTGTAAAATAAACACGGTAAGCTAAAAGTGAAGGATCAGTCACTTTCTTTTTCATCTTCAGTACAATCTAAATCTGAGGTATCAAAGTTGATGAAACGAACGGGAACGTCCTCGTGTGATATGTCTGGTTCTTCTAGCATGTTTTGCACCTCTAAGCTTAAAGATAATTTATTCTTTTTAGGCAATTCCCGTATAGATGAAATAACGGAATCCGATGAAACTAAAAGTAAATTAAAAACATCCCGTAGAGTTTTTCCCTTGAAAGTTTTCTTGAAAATCCTTCTCTGTATTTTTTTATATCTTTATTACGGGCCTCTTGCACCTCTTCATTGAGTTGCCCAATAGGTAATAGGGCGGACTCGATTACTTCTGGTCCGTGTATTAATACATAAAATATTAATTTTGTGGACTGTAGTTGGCATATGGGTACAAACTTACATAGAGTTCGGCCGTTTCCATACAAATTTGTTTGAATTTTTCACTATTAATTTTATAACCACATGACATGGCTTGCAGAATTACTTTAAATTTTTCAATTAAGGTTATATCTACCCCCGTAATTTCTGAAGACAGTTTTAGGTTTTGGAAAAACCTTCGAGCGGTGTTGCCATCGTTACTATTTCCATAACCCGGTTTAGGTTTGTCCACATTTAAGCCCGTTTCATTTTTAAACTCCATTTGTATCTTCTGTTTAGTTTCTGATACAATCTTGCCGTTATCTCCTCTGGCTTGCCACTTTTTTATTGGAAGTTTATAAGCTAAATGTAACAAACACTCAAAGAACCTTATCCAAGTGTGTAGAGTAGATAGCCTAAACTTGAATCGGCTCTTGTCCACTTTTCTTGCATACATCTGCTGTAACTTATTAAAATTCTTTTAAGTAGCACCACAAAGATAGCACTTCATTGTGGATTTAGTCTCTGTCACAGCATTGCAGACTTTCCCATCAGTCATGGTAAATAGTAATATGTGTCTCACTTTAATGATTTGGTCTTTAAATTCACAAGTTGTGTTGCAAAGCTGTTTTATTTGATTCTCCATATATTTCATTTCCGCCAAAGTTATTTCTGCAGTCTCATGCAGAAATTGCAGACGCACAGGCTGCCAAAAACGAGGAGAAGGACGAGGATTGTGCCAAACAATTATATTATTCTCTGCAATTAGTTGTAAAGGCACCAAAGATGTCCAAAAACACATAAGCGTCTGAGTATACATCTTTTGAGAATTTCTGCTTATATTCGGTGTGTCCCGCGCTTTCATCGCATCCCCATTTTGATATCAGTGTTAACTGTTTAACTCTCGTTTTAAAGTTAATATGACATCTTTTTGAAAAGAGACAAGTCTCTTAGAGGTATGATCCAGTAGTTTCTGCAATGGCACCTCAGCAGCTACTTCGTTGGCCATAACAGATTCCGGATAACATTTGGCTTTCATTCTATGAATTGTTTTATGAGGGTATTGATCCTTAACGGGATCTCTAACCACGTTATATTGGTTTCTAGTTAATTGTGCCTGGACAAAGATTGAAAGCGTTTGTTCTGGAGTAATTTTAACATTTTGCTGTTTTTCAATACTTGTATAAGCTCTTCTATATTTTGAAGCTCTTTTAGGCATTGAAGTTGTCATATCCTTTAATACTAAAGCTGCATCTGATTTTCCCGTAGCACGTAGGCTCATGTGCGCTACATATACTAGCTCGTTTGCAGGAACATCTGACCGTAGATTAGCTGTTTTGCGACGTTTTGTTCGTTCACTACTTTCCTCAAAACTAATAGTAGGGCATCCGAAGTGTGTTGGTCCTACAGCTACAGATTTTGGAAACGCAATGGACCTTTTCAACCAATCTGCATTGCTTGCGGTCAGTCTATCAATCTTACGGTTTGCTTTGGTCCACCTAACAATGAATTGGTCTTTGAAGTACGATAAAGCTCTTACAACTTCCTTCTTTTGACTTTCGGAGCAGCCTAACATTTTAAACAGGTGTTGCTTCAAAAGTTCATACCTAGTTTCAATTCTTTTTACGTGAAATTGTAGCATTAGCTTCATTAGCTCCTCATGTGAATAAAAGACATGTGCTTCATTCTAAAACAAATAGAAAACAAGACTTTTCAAATTTTCCTGTTTTAGATTGCAGTTTTATAAGTAATTCTTAATCACACATTGTTTTAATAAATAAGATCTTCATTTCCATATTCTTCTATATGAGTAAGTACATTACGATTTTTACAAATTTGCTTTCGATGGCTAGTATAAAAACTAGAAAATGCAATAATACATGACATTTAAGTATCATAATCATAAATTCAAGTTGTGTAGTTTTTAATTATATTTATTCACATAAATCTTGTTACTAGTTTTTGAGATTTTACATTTTATCTTGTTTTCTTTTCTCTGACAACTTTCGTAGTAACAATTAACAATTTCCTCAAGCGTAATGTCATAACTCTTATAACAGATTCAACAAAAAACTATAACTATTTCCGTAAGATAATTGGGTAGTAAACAGTGACCCGTGGCGTCGCATCGCTCCTCTAGTCGGTTTATATACAGTGAAGTCTCGTTAATTCGGACTAATTAAAACAGGGCCAATCCGAATCATTGCGGTTTTCGGATTACCGAATCTGCAGAGTTACAATGTTTTATTTGTAAGTAAATGGAATTAAAACATTCTGCAAAAACATTTATTTAAAAATAAATAAAACTACAAAAATATTTAATGCAAAACAGTTTTAAAAACGTAAAAATAATGTTCCGCATTAATATGTCGTTAATCAACAACGGCGGCGATTTTGTTTGTTTCGCGTTTTTTAAACTTAATACCTTACACTGAAAAAAGCGTTTAGTTTGAACAATTAAATTTATTCAATTCAACTAAATAGATAAAATCTGTTAAATCAAATTAAATTTAGTTTATTTAACTAAATATCTGGTTAAATTAAATACATTTAATTGGTCCTACTAAATGCTTATCTCAGTGTAGATACGATTTTTCTTTTGAATCTTCCAGCATCACAATTGTTTCAATTTTTCTACCGCCCATTGCAAAGCCACGCTAATCGCTTTGCAACTGTTTTTAATTGCCTTGCTGCTTGCGAATCATTGAATAGCTATTCCCCCGAGATTTTTAACAGACATAAATTGTGTCTTTTTAAAATTAAGTAACCAATCTTTACTTGCCCTGAAGTCATCCTTTTTGAAAACATCTTTGATAAAGTTACAGCAGCATGCGGTGCATACGAAACAATACAGTTGCGATACGACGTATGCGCTATCGGACTCGTACATATTGCGTGCGACCGTGACAGCGCATACGTCACATCGCGATTGCTTCACTGTTTCCTATGCACCACTGCACGCTTCTGGAAAAAAATGCTTTGCCTTTTCGGTCAAAATTTCGGAAGTTCGGATTATCAAAACCTTTAAATCCGGATTACAATAGAATCAATGTAAATAAATTACTGATCCGGATTGTTGTGGTATTCGGATTAACGTAGATTCGGATCAACGAGGCTTCACTGTATGTAGAAAACAAAAAGAAATAAAACGTAAAATCACAAAACTAATAAACACAAAATTTATATAAATAAATATAATTACAAACTAAATAAGTAATAGGCATCATTGCATTTTTTAGTTTTTGTAAAATCCATTGAAAGCGATTTGGGAAAGTATGGAAATGTACCTTTGGAAAAAACACATAGTATAAGGAATTACTTTTTAGTGTGTGTATGCTTCCTTATAATTTTTTTAAACATCTCTACAAGTACTATACTGCTACTAAAGGAATGTTGGAAATTTAATGTTTTTTTACAATTCTTAACTGAAATGGTAATTACAAAAAAAGCACAAACATGCTCAATGTTTTTTTACTTAAGAAGTTGTACAAAGCTATATAGAATAATGCTAAGCAAGATTTATGTTTTGGACTAGTATGGACGGTAACTATAACTCAACGACACTAACAGGCTTTCATAGTTTTATAGAAATTAGAAGTATTTACTTTTAAATTTTAAAGAAAACCTAAGTTTTTAAGACAATCATAAGCAATTTGATTTCCACTTACGTCCTGGAATAGAATCCACCCCTAGAATAACACCCCTGAATGAACTTTAAAACACTATCCCACACTACTTAAATAACAACCGCACTTGGTAACGTGGAGATTCAAACTAAGAAAATAGACGCATCTGTTGTTTTATAACCTTTTCTTATGCAGACCCAGTTAGCCTGATCATCCCTTTTAAAAAGTACATGCCAAAAATAAAATATTATACAACTTTTTAAAATCACTTTTGGCCAGCAAAAAGGGTAAAAAACCCTAGTGTGCGCCGCGGTACTTGTGAACCGAATAATAATGTTTGTAAGTTAAATTTCTAACAATTGATATTTTGCGAATTTGTTGGAAATTCAAACAGGTGACACAATTTCTGACTCGCATGGTATTATTATTATTATTATGAAGCTTTATAGTCTGTAAAATGAGTGGTTTTGCTTAACGGTAAATTGTGTATCTGGGCGATGCATTCTAAGATAAACGTTGGCTACAAAAATGTTGCATATAACTATGTATATATATTTTTACAGACAGCGATGACCCGTAGCAGTTTCAAATGAAAACAATTAGGGATAAATTTAATTTTTAATTAAATCATAGTTTCTGCTTATCCCGGCTCCACATATGCATATACGAATACCGTAACCGAATATTCGCGTATAGTGTGTAGAGGCCACCACGTGGGGGTTAAGATGAATGTTTGATCTCTTTGACTTGCGCTAATTTACTGCTACAAGACGGATCGTGCTCAAGTTCGTGGACGAACAGCAAATATTCGTATACGAATACGAATGTTTTATCTAAGCTTTACGTATATTTGTGTACGAATAACAAACATGCATCAACGAATAACGCATGTGTGAAGCTGGAGTTAAGAGTGTAAAAAGAACAAAGATCTGTGTGACATATTTTATTCTTTCCATTTTTTTCTAGGGCACAGTGTAGTAGCCTAAACTTTTAAATGTATAGTGATTGGTGTTATATTTCAGATGTTATATATGTACGAGAAAGGAAATTCTCTAATCCTTACAAATCTGAAAAGCAAAATCACTCATTTTACAGACTATACAGGTATATTAAAAAAAGTGTTTAATATCATGATGTAATAAATTATAAATTTTTATTTACTAAGAAAATTTTTCAACATAAATGAGTTTTTCTTGCTAGTTATTTAATATGTCATCTTCAGGTTAAATTGAATCTCGCTAAAGAAGCTATGTTAAAGTGAACTCATTTCGAGTAGCGAGATTGTAATCAAATAGTTATTTAAAATGAATGTGATTCAGTTCAGAGTTTTCATCGTTGGTAAATAAAAAATTTATATGCAAGCCAAGCTAATTAATAATAAGTATTAGTTATCCGACACCAACACAAACTGAACACTGTGCTTAATCAAGAGAACAAAACATCTGGTAAACTTCAATGTAAATTGAATCCTCACAATCTTTGCAATTTAAAAGTACACGAATAAAAGTATAAGTTCCTCCAACCTTTTTTGACTACATCAAAACTGAACTATAGTAAATTTAACTTCCAAAAAATCAGAAATAATTAATGCAATAACACATGCTATATACCAGTGTTCCGCAACCTCTTTTATCTAACGACCCAAAAATATCAATAAAATTATAAGGCGACCCACACAAGAGGGAGCAGGGAGTTACTTCAAATAAAGGATCTTATAATATAAAATATTTTTAACATGAACCTAAATGATATAATAAAAGTAAATAATTATGCAACGTGAAATTTGCGGGGCAGCAGTAGTTTCTGAGATAATCACCAAAAAGTTTTTGGAGGGGGAACCATAGACTTGAGGCCGTAACCAGCACAGGATGGGCTTTCAGTTACTGGAGGCCCTAGAGCTGAAATTTAATATTTTTAATAACTTTTTAAATACAATCTAACGATTTACCGACTACGGACGTTAACAGGAACGCGAATTAATATTAATATGTTTTTGCAAGTGTAAGACTGACTACCTTACATTATGCCCTATACTACTTAGAGGAATGAAAGGAACGATGAAGAAGAAGAATGTTTTAGTATCCAATGTCACGCCGTATATTAAATTACGAAACATTCAAATTATAATTTTTGCATAACCGACTCATTTTTACTTTAAGTAAAAATATAATTGTACTTGAGTTACAATAATAGTGCAATGTTAGCTCTGGTTTAATTATAACTGACTTACTTTTGCTTTCTTCCTCTTTTATAGTTTTATTTATCTATTAAACATCTTTTTCTCGATCTGTTTCGCACTATCTTGCCAATACAATGTTTGGCACGTGTAAGATCTCAGCAGTGGAATTACCGTAGATTCGGTTAAATTCTAGTAGACCCATCCCTATGATCAAAGCATTCGGCCTCTCAAGAGAGGGGAGGGATGTTCAACACAAACAAATATATTATTACATATAAAATCACATCGAAGAATCACGAGAAGTTTAATTAATCTTTATCGGTATACAGGGTGTCTCAAAATCAAAATAAAGGAGTAATAACACAGAGGGTTAAAGAGCGTCAGAGATAGAATCTAACGCTGAAGAAAAAACTAGCTTGAGAAAGCTTTTTTAATTTATAAGAAATTGCTTGCGATACTAAAGTAGTAAATAAAACTAATCGGGCATTGAGATATAGTCAATATTAGGAGGTCATAGAGCATTACTATTTTTTTTTTGATTGTTAAATAAATCCATTCAGTGACTATAACCGCTTTAGTGTCTTATGACTTATAAGACAACCTAGTGTTTTATACATAACATAGAACATCTCAAAACAGTAGAATTATGGCCTCATAAAATATCGGTTGTGAATAAATAATCTAATAACCACACTAAACTATTTACACTAATGAGAATTGGATATTCTTTATAGCATAACGATCATATTGAGTAGGAAAGAAATATTTAATACAAATTTGCCGTTATCAGATCATACACAGTACCTAACGTTTAATGTTTATTTATTCTATAACGGTTTCAGTTTTACTGAAAAGGATTACTGGAATCAAGTAGTCATTCAGGTTGTAAACAATCTATTAACATCGCAGATTGGAAATTGAACTAGAAGATTTTATGTTAACATATGTAAAAAGGACATGTGTTTTATTTACGAATGCATTTCAAGATCAACACTCATCTTCGTTAAGTCATTCTTAGTATTCTTGACATTAGATGACATAAAAACATTTTAGACAAAAAGTTATAAAAAAAAAGTTCTCTCTACACGTCATCAACTATTGCGTATTCAAGTGTTGTTCGGTATTTTTGAGACCCTGTATATATAATTATGTATTATAATATTTTATTGTCGTTATATTGTTCTATAAGCTCTTGTTGAAAATTAAAGTTTTCTTAACGTATAAAATACGTATTTGTTTGATTTAATTAATTGATTTGATTGAACAATATATATTTTATATATTAGGTCTAAAAAATTTAGATTAAAATGTCTTTACTGGTGCACAGCACAGCATAACGAGCGGAAAAAAGGTTAAACTTAATATTGCAAGCGGGAAATCAAATTTAAAAATTTAATCTTTTTTTATAAACTGATTGTTTCAAATCAATAAAAGTTAAATTATCATAATTGTATAACATTGATAAAATATTCCTATTGTTCAATAAGGTGTTATGGTTTTATTTATTAGACTGTATATGTTCGGTTTTTTTTAAATATAAAGAAATACAACAAAAACAAATTTTTAAATTTAAAAAAATTATGTTTTTCATTTGGTGGGGGCCTTGAATGTGGCTCTGAGTTAGGCAGGGCGAAGCCTTTCCTCTGAAGTTTCTTCCCTTTCCTGGACAAATTTCAGGAAAAATTGAAAACTTACGATTATACGAGAACTAGGTATAATTTTTGTCTACATTTTTTTTTCTTGTAAACAATAAACTATACAACAAAATCAAAGTTGATTTTTCTGAACATGAATTTTTTAACATGAGAAATAAATCATTTCGGAAGGCAGCACTATGAAAACTTGTTCCAGCACAAAGCAAGCGCATTCATATGGCATTATTAAAACTCCAAAATTCATAATTTGCTGGGATAAATGTTTATCCAGCCCAGCAAAATAAAACTTGAAATACATAAACCATTCCGGCTGGCAGCACAATGGAATCTTTCTGCAGGACAAACCGAGCACATTCATGTACTAGTACTAAAACTGCAGAATTTGGAATTTGCTGGGCTAAGCGTTTCCCCAGCCCAGCAAAATAGAATTTGAAATAAATCGTTTCAGAAGGTAGCACAATGAAACCTTTTTCATCACAGTGCAGCTCAAAGCGAGCACATTCCTGTGCTAGTACTAAAACTTCAGAATTTGGATTTTTGCTGGGCTAAACAACCAAACAACCCAGCAAAATAAAATTTGAAATAAATTGTTTTGGAAAGCACTATAAAGAAATCTATCAACTAAACTTCATGACACTCGGCATACAGTAGGTGCTGGAATAATAGCTAAGCAACACCTACTTCGTAGACCAAAAGAAGCATTTTGGACTATTCTAATGAAGTCCAAAAAAGGTAAAAATCAGGTTTAAAAAGGCCACAGAAGTCAAGAAAGAAAAAGGGGCTTATAGATCCAACAGAGGGAAAAAGAGGACAAAGAAGAGGTCAAAAACAAGTTTAAAAGAGATCAATAAAGGTGCACGCGTAACTTTTTTCGACATTTTTTGATTTCTTACCTATTTTTCACCTCTGTGTCATCTCTTTTTGACCTCTGTTTTACATCATTATTTTTTAACTTCTTAACTCTTTGACAACCCTTTTCGTACACAAAATTTTATTTTGACAATATCTGTTGGAGTTAAATCAAATTTTTGGAAATTGTATACCTGTATGCTTATGTACTTACCATCAGTTATTTTTGGTACCTATAATTTATTTTATAAAAAAACAACCTTTGGTAATTTGCAGTATGGTTTTCGAATGTTGTTTATTCATTCATTGCAATAAATTGAAAAATAGCAATAAGTAAGTAAATGATATTAATAAAATCAGTGTGAATAATTTGAGTTAAAAGGTATGCTTCTTCAAATACTAAAAACAATAACATCCTCCCCAAGTTAAATTTCTAGATATTTTATCTATATAGAGTTTAAAAATGATTTAAGATTAACATGTTGATGTTAATCTTAAATCATAAAGAGGTTGCTCTTCTGTTGCACTAATACAAGATTTCAGATATTTGATGAAGTGTCATAGTAGCATGCATGTCTATAATTTAATAGCTTTTTTTTTCTCGAAGGCCATAAAATAAATCAAAATAGATATTATTTACTGTTTTATCTTTCTCACGTGAATTTGTATTCATTTACCAATAGTCTCTTTTGCTGTCTTATTACAAGATTTCAAACAATTAGTTAAAGTGGCGAAAAACCTTTTAAGCAGCAAACTGATGTGCACACGTTTGCTATCAGAAGGTTATGTATTCACAGAGGTTATAATATTATTTACTGTTTTATTTTTCTAGCAGGAAATTATATTCATTATGGGTTTTAATTAATAAACAAACTTTAGATATAAAACAGACTCAGTTATTAAATATATAGAACACGTTTAATTTGATATAGTTTTTTCTGGAAGGCGCTAGAATAAATCAAAATAGATATACATTATTTACTGTTTTATCCTTCTCGCGGGAATTTGTATTTATAATGAGTTTTAATTAATAAATAAACTAAAATTTAATAAACAGTTTTCGAAATGTAATAACAGCTGGAAATAAAATTGATGATGCGCGCCATCTAGTAATCGGTAGCGTAATTCTTAATAAAGGTTTATGTACCAACACTTAAATATTAAGTTAAATTGGTGAAAAACCTTTTAAGCAGCAAACTGATGTGCACACATTTGCTATCAGGAGGTTATGTATTTACAGGGGGTTATGTTCTGGTTATGTATTTACAGGGGGTTATTATAGATATTGTTGACTGTTTTATTATTCTCGCTGGAAATTGTATTCATTAATAAACTAAATAATTTAATAAACAAACTTTAGGTATAAACTAGTGATGGGAACTTGGTAGTGATGGGTTCTCGACACTACCCGCGTGTCGCGACACTTGAGAGTCGAAACAATATGACGTCAGAAGTGTCGACTCTTCATGATACTTTAACGACACTTCGCCTTTACATCATGCATGCGCTAGTGTAAATGTAATCCAATTGAAACGAGAAGCAGTCAAAATTCATAACTACATAAATCATAAGCAAACTATGGATTGAAAAACAATTATATGAGTAAATTCTGTTATGGTTATATATTTATGCATTAAGTACATTAAAAGACATTAAATTATTTATACACCGTGTTCGTTCTAACATTTGCTATAGGAAATTAGTATGGAAAATCTGAAATATGCCAAATAGTTCGTTCTCGAATAAAAGTCGGTGAAATTAATAGTTGCAATCGATAGATGAGATATTCTAACGTACTGTCCAAAAATATTACCCTTAATAACAATCCCAATTCTTCAAAAATTATAAATTCATGAATTATTTGCAAAACATTAATTTAAAAGCCGAAACCTGAAAAGTTGACGTGACGCCTCTGTGGTTCAATGACAACCGTGGCTTGCTAAACTGCACGGGCTGGTGGAATGCAAGATCGAACCCCGTTACAAGCATAACTTTTTATAAAAAATGTAAAATAAAAATGTAGGATATTAAGGAGTGTCCAGTGAACACAAGTATAGACAAGTATCGACTTGTGTTCACTGGAACCAAAAAAGCAAGAGTATAGAAGGAAAACCGTCAACATTTTAATAGAATACGGTACTCCAAGAAGAAAAAGCCATTGGTATTATATTGCTAAAGGCAATTACACAAACAGCCAGGAAGATATTTTCATGTTGAATTACCGTAGTAACATAATCTCAATGACTTTTCATTCTTGGAGTGCGATTGGCGATCCCGACGATAGGTAAATATTTTCCATGTCTAGTCATGTAAAGCAAAGCTGTCATCATTCTTAAAGGTGATGAACGTGTTTATTTTTCTGACAATTTTAGAAAAATGATTAAAATTTTTATAATACATATATTTCTGCACGATAGAGCCTTTTCGATCATTTACCACCTCTGTTTTCATGACAGTAAGTAGCTTTTACTGATTGCTACTGCTTACACAACGCTAACGATTCTTCGCTTCATGATGAGGAAGAGGGGGCCATGGGATTGCAGTTCTTCTCTCAAATTTAATGACAATACTATGTTACTAACTACGTAAAAGTTATATTGCGTGAATGGGCGGCCCCCAAGCCAAAATCCTATTATACATAATAAAAAAGCAAAAAACAAAATTTTAGAAAATTAAAAAAATATGTAATTTATAAATTTAATTCAATTTGATCAACATTTTTAATTAGTAAATATAGGTGGTAATTTTTTATTGTATTTTTCTTATCTCGTTCATGCAAAGACTACTATCGCGAATGTTACTGATTACAGGCCTCGAACAAAATTGACTGAAATATTCTCTTAGATCGGTAAATTACCGTTACCCATAATATATTACTCATTTCAAGGGTTTTCCTGTTTATTTTAATTTATTTAGTTTTATCGATCTGATACCGTTACAATGTATCCAAGAAAACAATTTGCCAATTTAAAAAAATGGCAGCGTATTGTAATATATTTAAAAAATGCAAAGATGGCGTATATGCCGTCCTCCATATTTTTCTAGGTAAATTAGACACAGTTGATGACTCTTTGCAGTTATCTTCATAGGTATACTGTTTGAAAAGGATACTTACAATTAGTTTATTAACAACTAAAATCATTAAAGTAAATGTAAAAATACGTTGCTCTATGTTGGAGACTGCACAACACACTTTCGTAACAGGAACATAAACAACAGAAGTTATTGTAAAGTAAACGCTACGAGTAAAGGAAGGTAACTCTTTATTTTCAGTTTGTGTGTTGTGAATGTACATGTAGTTTGTACAATAAGATTCCACCAGTACAAGAAGCAGGTCAATATTTGGCGTGTCCCAATAATATAATATTACTAGTAATAACAGTTAACAGAAAATATCTTAATTGTAAAATATTAAGCTATTATTCAGAAGAAAACACATTTTTTAGAGCACCACTTCCTTCAATGAAGATATTTACAATTTGTTCTGCCTAATTCTTTAGCACTGCTCTTAGGCAAATAGCTTTTTAGTCTGCGTAATAGACAAAAAAACGTTCAGCTCTACATGTGGATATACAGTGAAGTTTCCCATTACGGATACTCCCTATAAGAGGACGCTTCCTGTAAGCGGACAAATTTCGTGAAACCAACGTTTTGCTATAACCAAGACATGCTAAATAGCCTTCTTTTAACGGACTCTTTTATATACACTTATATAGACACCGACAGTTCCCGTTTAAACAGTTTTCTTTTATCAGTAAAATATACAGCATGCAACTTCACGCCTTACGTGCAAATGCGAAACGGAATGACTAGTTAATTCTGTCGAACTTAATGAGCTGTCATCAAAGACTGATTTTTTACTTCAAGATAATGTTTGAATGTCTTTTTCACGCAGAGAAAATAAAGGCATAAAATGTGCTGCATTTTTCCGATGTTTGGATTTTTGGACAATTGTCGCCGATACCGATGTATCAGTCCAGTATTCTCTCTTAAGTGGAAACTTCTTATAACCGGACATAGTCGTTTCTTTTATGCGGTCGTCTCCAATAAACGGACAAGAAGTATGGCACCGTCAGTGTTCGCTTATGGGAGGTTTTACTGTAACTAGGTATGGTCATCAAAAATTGAATGATCCGGAAATATTTGGATAAGTGCGTAAATTCCCCTCGCTAAATTTTCAATTTAAAATTTTTGTTATCTAAAATATATTAACCATGTTAATCAGGCTCAGCTCCCACTAAATTATTTTAATGAGGGACACAGCCTTCGGGTCAACACATAGTCGGCGCCTATGTGTGGGTTGCATCCCCACATGTACTAGTACACAAGATGTATTTACAAATTGAAAATAAAGAGTTACCTTCCTTTACTGGTAGCTTATTTAGGATGAGGGGTGTTGCACTATACCGTGTTGAATGAAAGGACAAAAAAAATAACTTATGAAGTTGAACTTCCGCTCCCCTTTGTACTCACTAAGAGCTCTAAATTTAAATCCGGTCTAACTATCGTAGTATCATACTTGTTTAAGGCACATTCTCAAAAATGGGCGCATTGTTCAAAAGAAATATACACATTTTTATTTGGAGAACTAAAACAGTCTAAATTGTAGTTATAACTTTCCTCATTATGTCAAACATACAAGCCAAGCTATTTCCACCTTAGTTTCCATTATAGGAAGAAAATATTGTAGTACAAATCTAAACCAAAAGTAATGCGAGATATAATATTTTTTAAGATTATGTTCTTCAATCATTATGTTGTTTAAAAGATAAAAATTTAAAAATGCATTTGGTAGTTAATATAATTAAGGTACTAAATTACCTTTTCAATTTATTTTGCGTTCTTGTATAGTTATTTGATAAAATTGTAAATATGCACGACCATAGTATTTGATTCGACTATTTTTGGATTAATTTATACAACTTCCCTTTGTGACGCACATGCAATGTTAAAGTTTATAGACAATACATACAATTCATAAAAACTTGAAAAAAAGTTGTTATATTACCTCCTTTAATACGTCACCTTTGTGGATACCCATGATCCACGCAAGTGACATCCATGGAGGTGACATTTTCCAAACAAATATTTTTTGTTGCTAACCTCTTTGACGGATTTCAAATTCTGACAACAGACTATGAAACTATGCACTGTCACATATGTTTTTATGCCAAAAGTTAATACTTTCTCACTTACCTTCTTTTTTATTAATAAATCACAAACGTGACCAACATAGCTTGCTAATATTAAAAAATATATACGCTTTCTCTCACCACCCCGCCATTAACTTTTACCAAGTGACAGAATATCAATAAACAGCGAGATGGCGTCCTTTGCGTTGTCTACAATTAGTAAAGTTCCTTACACGCATAGTTTTTCAAATGATAAGATGCGTTCATAGCTAGTACCATGGAGGTGACAATTTCGATTTGCACAAAAATAAATTATCGCTATAAGGGCCAAAATAACAGTTTTTTTAATATTTGATTTTGTCTATGCAATATTCTATTTATCAAAATTATTACCAATTGTGATATCTAAACAGCGAATACTTTATATTTTTATAGCAAAATTATAGGTAGCGGAAATTGCACACTCCATGGAGGTGACATTTTCAAGAGATTTTATTCGTGTACTTTTAAATAAAATTATGAATTGAAATAAATATCAAAGTTCCAGAACATATAGGAGGTGCTTTCAGTATTACAAAAAAACCGTTGCATTTGATAATTACTGGGTGGAAATAAATGATTTTCATCAAGTTACCATTGCATTCCCCATGTAAAAGCGCGACGTGCCGCTCTACGAAAATAGAAAAGGCAGTACCATAACCTCAAAATATAAAAAATTCAATAAATTCTATGAATTGTTTGACAGATTGATTTCATTTATTGACAGAACTAATTTAGTACTAAATCAAAAAGCGTAGAGCGGAACAGAAAAATTTACATGTGAAAAAATTCCAAAGGGAACTTGATGAAAATCATTTATTTCCACGCTGTATTAGCATTTCTAAGACATGTGCACAAAAAAAAACCCAAAATGTGAATGTGCCTTAAGCAACACAGTATACTGCGTTCGTAAATTCGGAGGAATAGAAACACAAGATAGAATTACATTAGAACAATTCTTGAGCTTACCGCTAACTGGCGGCAACCTTAAATTTAAACCAAAAACATTTTGTTATTTAACTACGCAGTTATATTTCTGTTTTAACTAATTTTCTATGTTGTTAATATACAAGAAACAACTTTTTAAACATTTTAAAACCGACATCTGTCAGCTGTTACACATGTTAACATTATTAAATACCGCTGGTTTAATTACCTAGCGTAAACTTGTCTCGCAAGTAGCCAATCAGCAAATGAAATGGGAATTTTAATTTATGACTCACAATTTACGAAGGTGGTACAGATACAGACCGGTTGAATATTAGATTCAGATTATTGTCTCAAGCTTTACTTCGTGAAACTCAATAATCAAGAAATAAATTAGAAATAAAATAATTATTAACAGTTTCACAAGATTTATTGTAATTTATACCGCGTGTCCCAAAATGCTGTTTACACGCAATATCTCACTTATTTGAAAAGATAAAGGAATCTTTTTTTTAATTAACATCCTATTTAATTTGCAATCTATACTACGAGGATGGTCTGAAAAGTTTCCGACCTTAACGTGAAGATGGCAGCACTCGTCAATAAAAGCATGGCCAACTGCATCAATAAACCCAGGGGGGTTTATATGGCCGTGCCAATAAGGCAAAAAAAATGTTTATTTTGACAGTCCTCTTACTAGAGACCTCTTGCTGATATAAATAAAATCAATTTGATTAGATGTCAGAATTTAGAGGTTAATAATGGCAAATGGAGAGAAAAATAATGTTCAAATTTTTAATGTATATAGAATTATTCAGTTTTGTTATTCTTTGAATTAGCATTACCGTTCTTAGAGATATATTTTGCAAATAACTAATGCTAACAATAATAAATACAACGTAATAAAACACTGGCTAAACAGTGAAACTAATTTTTAGTTAGTGAAGTGTAAGTACTTTTCTTTAAATTAATTACAATTTAAATACTTTTCTACTAAGTGTTGTTAAAAGATGTCTTTTAGCAAGTATCAAATAGGGGCAAAAGTCAAAGAATAACCAATGGTAAACGTATTACATGTAATTTTGCAGTGATGCTTCATAGAGACTTTTGAGAAAGGCCACATTAGAAGAAATGTTGGCTAAAATGTTATCAGTGACAATTCGTAATATGACAATGGATTCGCGGTCTGTTACAAGTTCCAAGACTTTTTCGATGTCAAATAATGTAATTCAGCTGTTGTAATTGATTGAATGGAAGAAATACCTTATTAGAATAGTAAATGTTGTAGCCAGTCCATGGATAACAAATCATAGAAAGTTTTTCGAAATTGAAGTATGTTTATGTGTCGAGTTCATAGATAGGATTATCTGTTCTACTGCATATAGTAATTTTTTTCTTTAATAGACATATCATCAGCAATCAACAGGCGATGCTGCCAATACGTAGCTTGCTTAAAACGTGATAAATCAGTGCGAAGACGTTGTTTAATCAATTAATTTTGCTAATCATGAAATTGTCGAGAAATATTGAAATTGATAGATATAATTGGAAAAAGGAAAATTTTTATATTTTTGTAGAATAAACACGATTTAACTATTTTTCAAAATATCAAAAATTAATGTGCAGCCTACTAAAATTTTTATTCAATTGGCTTCGCTAATATATTTTAGTTCCTTGTTTCTCGAGAAGCGGCGCCACGGGGAGGACCCCTGGCCTACTTCTCCCAAACAACATTTTAGCGCTTATGAGACGGCCATATAAACCCCCCCAGGTTTATTGATGCAGTTGGCCATGATAAAAGCTATAGATAATATAATAATATACTACGTATATAGAATGCAAACTGAATACAATCAAAATTTTATGAGCTTAGCACCAAAAATACAGATGGCACTTGTAATGCGGTCTACCCACGGCCTACTAGATTCCTATAAGCTTCGCTTATATACGGCCGTCTCATTTCCAGTTTTTTCATTGTTGAATATTATTACAGATTCGTACGTTAAGTTGCACCATCTAGCGGTAATTTTACAACAAAGATATTTAAAGTCAGAGCTCAGTGTCAAACTGGCTCCGATTAAAGAACGTTTTTCGTTGACCGTTTGTTAATGTCAATATTAAGAATGATTTTTTCTAAAAAAGGATGTATTAATGGACGTCATTAATACACTCTTTTTTATTAAGTAACTGTTTTGTGAAAAAAGGATGCATTAATGGACCTCATTAATACACTCTTTTTCATTAATAAACCCGTTTGTGATTTTGACGTTTTGATGATGTTTTACTTTGGGCAACCAGATATACGCACAAGTTTGGATTCGGTATTATTTGAAATTTTCTATCTTAAAATCGAAGAATTTTACGGTCAACGAAAAACTGTTGTAATCAATTCGTTTGTTAATGAGCAACTAATGATCTCAACTATTAAAGGCACTCACTCCCTATCGCTCGTTCGTGCTTTAAACAGTTTCGATCATTAATCGCTTTCATTAACAAACTAATTTATTAAATAACTATTATTATTTTATTTTATTATTCTTTCGACGTCTTGATTTTTATAAAAAAACTCTGCCAGTCCTCAAATGAAATTGGTAAGCAATTTAAAAAAGTTACACATTATCTACATTAAAACTAAAAAACATATGTTACTTTAACAACCACTTTACAAATACACCTATTTTTATACTCTCTGTCTCCTCTCTAAGTAGTTAATCTTGTGGATTGGTTTATCTCGGCACTGTATATCTCCATTCTTTTCGGTATGCTGCCATACTATCAGTTTTTTTTTCTCTATAGTCAATTCTGTATAGCTGGAGCAGCCTAAGTTTTCTTTTACTTGGAGTATATATTGCAGTCTAGGTCTAACTAGGATGTTTTTTCCTTCGATCATGCTTTCTATTATCATTTTTAGATAACACCCGAATGCCATAAAGTATGTCCTATTAATCTCTGCTTCTCGTGGTCTCCTTCATTAACTTTCTTCTTGTACTTTTTATAGTATTTCATTGTTCGATATTCTGTCAATCCATCTCGCCATTAACATCTATCTATATTATCACAACTCAAAAGCTTGTCTTTGCTATTGTCCAACTTTCAGACCTATATAGCGCGACACTCCATACGAATGTGTGTAAAAGTTATATAGTATTAACTTGATTCTATACCCTTTAGATCATGCATTCGGCTAGTTCAGAGAGGTTTCAGACTCCATCTTCTACCTGGAACACTTCCTCCACCTTCTTACCACAAAATCTGTTAAGGCATGATACAAAAATCATTATTTAATTATTGGTATCCTAAATTCTTAAACCGCCCTTCAAAATTTCTAAATACTTTTTCCGACATCTCTTTTAATTTATATCATATAAACCAAATCTTACATAACGCCTTATGTCATCATCATCATAATGCCTTATGAGTCAAATCTTGTCAGTTCCATATTTATTTTACTGAAACTCTGAAAAGCTCTTATATCTAGAAAATATTTTCAGTAATGACTGCTACAGTGAGATTTCATCATTCCAAATATACTGTTACGTGGGGTCTTCGTAACTGGAGGACGTAGTCAGAGGTAGAGAGAAATCAAACACAAGTTGTAAAAAACAACTATATACTAAAGACAATAAAGAGAGTACAAAAGATTAACATACATGTTGAGTACATATTGTGAGGACGTACATGTCCTCCTAAACTAATACAATACAGGGGAGGTCGGAACCAACCCTGTTTTAGCACTAGATCTACTAACTAAGCATAGGAGATAACCTCCTGGTGAATTACGACTAAGCTGGGTAGCCTGGTCACAACTACCCATAGTTTCGCAGAGAGTGGGCGATTAAGCACCGCCCGGTCGTGCATTATCCTCGGCAAATTACGCGTCGAATGAGCCCAAGCCCATCTCTCCAGCCCTTACAGAACGCGAGAATGGGGCTCGGACACACATACAAATCAACTTTAGTAGTATTGGATTACATTTTAATTTAATAGCACTGTATAATAACGCATGTTCATTTAAATTCGTAATCTAGCAACCTTTGGAATTTTAATGAAAGAAGACAGAGCGACAGATATAATACGTCGCAGATAGAGACAGGCAATAATCCAAAGGTTGCTAGATTACGAATTTAAATGAACACCCTTTATAATCACGTGGGCTGAATCCTATAAATTCAGTTTTTTGTTTTAAAATTGAAACTGACATTTCTCAAAAAATGAAATACTCCAAAATATAATTGTGCCGTTTTAAGTTTTCGCTACAAAATTTATTTGCCATCGATTTTTAAATTCTACAAAGGACCTAACGACATTCTTTAAATGGAAGAACTTTTGTCAACACTCTTACATTGAAAAACTAATTGAGAAGAAAATTAACAATTACCGTATTTGTGATAGGTATAACTAGCACTGGAAAATTAGTTAATAGAGTTTACAAGATAACTTGTAAAGCAGACCGAGTAAATGTTTCGTCGAATTTCTTTAAATAAATTAATTACAATTTTATTATTGTAGCGCAGGAAGAATTTAGAGATGTTATAAAGTATTGCTGGAAAGCTATACATCAATTTCGAAGACACCGCATGTTCCAAGGATACAATTTCAAATTTTAAGTTAGGCCAACCAAAAACAAAACTGTGTCCAAAAGTAAAAAAAGTTATATCAGAAAGTTAACAAGTTAAAACAAACAATCAATAGACAATTTATTATACATTTTGTAAAAAAATCAGGTACATTTTCTTGTAGTCATAAAGCTAGTTTAAAAGATAGCATTGTTTGCAAGATAGTTGGTTTAAACAACAATAATAAGGCAAATGTAGTAGAAATTGTAAATACAATCTGAACTATTTAACCAATCAAGAAAAATGTAGGTATTTGTTACGATGTAAGAATAAATAATTTAAATAATTACTTGGATTTCTTTCTAAGCCAAAAGGAAAAAATAATTTAAATTCTTAAAGATGAAACCGTACAGGTAAAATATATTTAAGATACTTAGCCCCAAAAATACAGATGGCGCATATTCATCGAACAATGCTTGGAGTTTGCTTTCTATATACGTAGTATATTATTATATTATCTATGATAAAAGCTAGGGAATATAGTTGTGCATCTTTTGACAGGTACTCACCAAGATTTCAGCCATTTTGGACGCGCAGTTGTTATTTGACAATCGTTTGAGTGAGTCGATGTGAGTGTTTTTGTGAAAATGGAAAAAATCGAGTATCGAGCTGTCATTAAATACATATTTGTTTTTGAAAGGCAATACGCCTACGCAAATCAAAGATGAGTTGGACTCTGTGTATGGGGACTCTGCGCCATCATTTACCACAGTGAAATTTTGGGCAGCTGAATTTAAACGTGGCCGTACCAGCTTGAGAGACGATGAACGTTCGGGACGTCCAAAAACTGCAACCACTGACGATAACATCGTTAAAGTTCACCAAATGGTGCTAAACGACCGTCGAATTAAAGTGAGAGAGATAGCAGAGGCTATGAATACGTCCAAAGAACGTGTTTGTCACATATTGAATCAAGGTTTAGGCATGAGAAAGCTGTCCACGCGTTGGGTGCCGCGTTTGCTCACGTTAGACCAAAAACGTGTTCGAATGAACATTTCCAACGCTCTGTCGGCGCAGTTTAGGCGCAATAAATCAGAGTTTTGGCGCCGATTAATTACTGTAGATAAAACTTGGATACACCATTATACGCCCGAAACAAAAATACAGTCAAAACAGTGGACTGCGAAGGGGGAATCGGCTCCAAAAAAAGCAAAAACTGTTATGTCGACTGGGAAAGTGATGGCGACTGTTTTTTGGGATAGTCATGGAGTTATCTTAATCGATTCATTATGCATCATCACTTGACAAGCTGAAGGCAGAAATTGCGGAAAAACGGCCACATTTGCAGAAAAAGAAAATCCTGTTTCACCAAGACAATACGCGTCTCACACCTCCGCGGTTGCCATGGCGAAAATCCACGAATTACGGTTTGAACTGCTTGGCCATCCTTCTTACTCACCAGATCTAGCCCAAGCGACTTCTTTTTGTTCCCTCATCTAAAAATTGCGCTCGGAGGACAGAGATATTCGTCAAATGAGGAGTCAATCACCTTCGTGAACAATTATTTTGCAGAGAAAAACGCCGAGTACTATTTGGACGGGTTAAAGAGATGGAAGCATCGCTGGGAGAAGTGTGTAGACTTACAAGGAGACTATGTAGAAAAATAAAAATAAATTTAAAGAAAAAATGTCTTGTATCTTTGTTAGGTCGGAAACTTTTCAGACCACCCTCGTATGTACATTTAGCAAATGGTATATAGAACAATATTATAGATAACATGTAGAAGGTTGCCCAGTGGCAAGCTTCTGTAACAAATGGATTATATTTGGTATGTGTATTAGGATATCATACTTACCTACATACTAAAACTTAAAAACTAGAACTAACATAAAACATGCAAATCAGAATCTGGTAGGCAGATCGCTGGGTAGGTATCGTTTTAGCCTTCTGTTGGCAATAGGCTGACTTAGAAGGTTAACTGCTAGGTCATTCGGATGGGCATGTAGTCGAGCACTGTACTGCAGGCTAAAATGTCGTATTTCCTCTTTAACCGAGAGGATATGGAGGTCTCTTCTGATGGCTGCGTTGGACACAAACCACGGTCATGAAACTTGTCTCAATACTTTTGTTTAGAAACGCTCAAGTATCTCTATATTGGATGTGGATGCTCTGCTCCAGAGCTGGATCCCGTATGACCAAATTGGTTTTAATATAACTTTGTGATAAAGGAATCAACCAAAAACTATTGCGAATGGCTTAAAATGGCCCTTCAGAAAACACCCTAAAACGCCGGTTGCATAGCAACGTTTAAGAGATCGTGACAACTAGATTAATTTTTCAAATTGCACCCTCTGCTTTTTTCGACGGAAATGTATTCTTCACTTCATCACTTCAATAACAAAAAAATGTTTTTGTCTAAACCGCTTGTCACTAAAAATCGTTTTTTGTTACAGCATTCTTATTGTTAATATTAGAAACATTCTTTTAAGTAAAATAATGTCTACACATGAAAAGTGTTAATTTAGCGAAAAAATCTTGACGCTATCTCTATTAATAAACAAGAAAAGATAGTTCGCTTATTTTTCATATAAATCTTAAATAAAACACTTTTTTGTCTAAAAATTAATAGCGTAATAACCAGAAGATTTCTTTCTAAACCCTACAAAAATCTTAGAAAAAAAAGATTTAATTAACTTTTAATGAAATTGTCCCTAAAAATGGGTACCTGTTTTACGTATCCTCCGATAAAAACAAAAGTATGCAATTTAGAAATATACTATTTTACTGTTGTATGTAGAAGTAAATTTACTATTTGCTCATTTTTAAATTATTTAATTTGGTTCAGCACTTTACGAGCAATACGCTTTCAAAGTTAGAGGACTAGAAAAAAATGGATAGTAATTGTTAGCCAAATTATATATGCTACTCTCCCTACACCAAGATGTTATGTGTGTTGCCTATAGTTTCCGGGTTTAGAGAAATTTCATATGCTGTTCTTTGAAGGTCGCAGATTTTATCAATTTATGATTTAACCATTCATTTAACGTAGTAAATTAATATTTTAAATCTTTGCCTGATATTGTTTCTATTTCTATTCTTCCGCTTTATATCAATATCTACCTGTTATTTGTTGAAACCTAGTTTTGTTTGCTCGATCACGAAACTACATCAGCTTTTGAAAAAAATCAACAATTAGTAAATACTCGATTTGTTGAAATTGGCCATCGATAAATCCATAATCCTGTGACCGATACCTTATCTCAATTTTACAATTTCGAATATTTTTGAAATATTGAAATATTTGAAATGTTTAGTCATTTTGAAAGTTGAAACTTCTTAGAAGATTTTGAATCTTATATAGGCTCCTCAATCTTTTGGTATTTAAAAGTGAAATCCTGCAAATTTTTAATCTCCCTCAACCGTCAATTGTTAAACAACCGATAACAAATCATGAAAGCCATTTTAGTCAAAAAATTGAAAAATTGCGAGAGCAAGTATTGTCTAAATATTTGAAATCCATACATGCAGTCGCTTTGAAATGTGATATGTAGTACAATAGAGATTTTAGTTTTTCTTGAAGAAAATCCACAAGAACATCACCAACTTGGAAATTAGAATTAGTACATCAAATTCTAATAAATATGTCAAAATATATTAACACGCATACATTCTACAGTAGCGCTAAAAAATATAAAGATGAGATTATAGTGTAGGCGTAAGTATCCTTTAGTAGCGGTATACTAATTAATCTATAGCTGATAATCTTTTGTTCTATTTGTGTGGTCTGATAATAAAAGCTTACATCTTCTACAAGAACAAAAAAAACGTTAATTATTATTTCACACAGGAATTACACCGAATAACAATAAATACCTTATCAACTATGTCATCTAATACAAATCACGCATTCTTACGCCGCCGTTAGTTTCTTCTCATTTCGTTTCAATCATTGCAAAGATGGATGTAACAATAAAATTAATTCGTAATGACTCACGATATTATCCGAAAAGATACGATTAAGAACAACGTATAGGTACGAATAACACCTGAGAGATTACCTTGCTTTTGCTTTCTACCGCGGTTGCGGCAAAAGGTAATTTTAACGGCCAGTTGAAACACAAGACGGCGGTGAAGTAACTCGGCCCGCGCCATCGCGAGGTTACAATCAAAACGACGGGCAGTATGAAACACAATATGCTAAATAATAAGATTCATAAAAATTTAATCAAAATCGGTGTTCGTGTTCATTATCAGTGAAAAGCGGTAAACAAAATTCAGTGTGTTAAGTAAAATTAAATGTGAACGATGAACAGGTGAAGTTTTGAGTCGCGCTGCACTTAAGACTGACTAGGTTTACTATTTAAATAGAGATTTACCCTGTGATATTTTCTGTTTGTTTTTTCTATTATTATATTCAGGTTTATTTTAGTCCGGATCTTGCTTTTAAAGGTAAGATATCTTAGTTAATTCAAAAGAGTAAATCAATCTCTATTGATAATGATACTAACTAATAGGGTCTCAATTCTGAGGGAGTAGATCAAAATTTAAACATATCATAAAATTTTATTGTTTATAAACTAATAAGTAATAAGAAAAGCAATCTAAGTGAGTGTTTTAAAATTTAATTCCCTATCAGAAAATTATTAGAGCATAAGTGCGTGAGAAGGCAAGCATTAGTCACGTTAACATATTATGGTTCAAATTATATCAATAATTACGTAATTATTTCCAATTTTTATATTTTTAATTAAATTTTCTTTGGAGTAAAAGTATATATTTACATAAGAAAATTTAATTTGACAAGATTATTAGAAAAAAAAGTGAAGATTATGAAGATAAGGTCAGGAGATTTCAACGCTAGATGACTAGACTAACCTACCTTCAATCTTTAAAAACCATAACGAGATGTAAAGTTTGTCGTTTGTGTATATGTTTATCGCGGTTCATATTAATCTGTTAGATTATATCTTGGATCTTCTCGCATCTAGATAGATTAGGAAGAATGAAAAAAATTTTATATAGGTATAAGTAATTTAATTTGTTTATGAGTTGTGTAAGTGTTGTTTCAAATTGAGAATGAATAATTAAACTATTACAACAGTTTAGTAACCAGTTTATATTTAATTTATTGTTAATACAAAATCATAAACTATCACTTTTGAAGGTTCACATATTGTTGCTGTGCTGGTTATTGTTGTCGCTAAATATAATAGTAATTATTCGAAGCAAGCAATTATAAAAAATAAAATTACAATTTAAAGAATTTCACAGTTGAGTTACCGTGTTTTGTTGGATATTTATCTGCTCTTCAGAGAAAATAAGTTTTTAAATAGCAATCTGGTTAATAAGAGCGATAGTGATCTATAATGTTTCTAATTGTACCGATCTGTATGCCAAAAAATATTTCATACACTTCTGTGAGACTATCACTTTTCAACATCTGTTTAAAATGGAATAGTTTTTGTTCAATAACATCTGGTTGATTAATAAAATAGATTCATTATTTGTTTCAGAGAATCTTAATCTACATTCTAAAATGTTAATTTGATTCATTCATCAACTTTTAGTCAGTTGTTCTTCCAGATATTCTCACAAACATTTTTATTTAAGTTCCAAGAGGTCTTTGAGAATATAAATAAAGATCATTATGGTGTCTGTAGAGAAGAATTTTCAATGTTATTGCCTACAGACGTCTTGCCTAGTCACCTATACTAGTGCCAATATCTTATCTTTGATATTTTATATGAAGATGAAAACTGCACATCTCTGTCTCTTAGGGTTTTCAACCTTCTTGCTGATTTATTGCAGCTCTCCATTCTTTCTAGTCATATGCATTTGCGACACCATATATCCTCCACTATTTGACATATCGAAGTCGTGGTCCACCCTTTTGTTTTCCTCTATTATTACGCTGATCAGGTCTTCTCTTCTTAACAGATGTCTTATCTAGGTTTTCCTGTGTATTTGTTTCCATAATGAAAGTTCTACACCAGCTATCCTCGTCATTTCTTCATTTGTTATTTTTTCGACCCATTCGGTCTTTAGCAGACTCCGGTAAGCACTTATCGTCTTCTTAGTTGCTTTCTCAATTGTTTAAGCTCCACACAAAAGATAAAATAAATTGTTTTTGGTTGGTATTGAATTTTGCGTTGGATGTTAATAGTAAGTTTTGAATAGAAAACGAGTTTTACTTGAGCAATTTGACTTTTAATCTTTCTCTGGCAGTTATTGCACCTGAATTACTAATGCTCCCTATATCTAGGAAAACCCTTCATCTTGTTGAATTGTAAAACTCTTTAACATTATATTGGTATCGATCACATCTCTACCGCATATCATAATTTTGGTTTTGTTTTTATTTATTCTCGTTCCAAAACAACTTTCTACAGTATCTTCCATTACTTGTCATGGCTTTTGAAGGTCATTTTCAGTTTTAGCTAACCAGCTATATCGTCAGCGTATCTCAGTATATCTGCTTTTACTCCATTTATTTTAATTCTATTAATAGTGGATTCCCTTATACTATCTAAATGTACCTTTTTTTGTAGATATATGTAGGATAATATAATAGGATGCATGAAAACCCACATCCTTGCCATACTCCTCTTTTTATATTTGCTTTTTTTTGCTCCTGCTTTCATTTAATGATTGCAGTTTTTCTGTTATAAACCTGATATATAATCTACCGATATATAGCATATATTTATATATAAATATAAAAGCTATGTAGATATTTTCGTCCTTCCTAAACATATTTCCAGCGGTCTATTGATACAAATATGTACTTATTTTCCAGAAAACTTAACTTTTAATTTATTGTTTCTGTACGTGCATTTCTGAACGAAACTTGATTTATTTTAACGATCTTTAAATACTTTACAAATTACGTAGTCAGCAAATCATGTGAGAAATAATCAAGGTTGTCGCAAGCGGGTGTGTGCAAATTGTGCAACCTACAAGGGCGCCATGTATGGAGTGCCGCACAACTTACAGATTAGCTGACTTTATATTTTTCTGAACTGAATTAAAGTTCTTAGAAATCTCAGTAGTGTAGGCATTAGCTTCGTTTTGTAGTCGTTTCTAATTGTTTGCTATACGTTATTATTTTTTATATTTCATTAATTAATGAAATACAATGATTCAATGCAATGAATGAATATTTCGTTACAGTAGGAACAAACGTTCTTTATGCCATAACATAATCGTGGTACGCATGGATTTTAAAAGCTGCGGAAAATCATTTCTATTGTTTCTATTCATTCAAGTAGCTATTGATTCTTTCGTAATAAGGTAGTGTTAAATTGATAGCTTCTCTCACTTTTTGTTGAATACTCATTGATGTAATGGCATGTCACGGTATTCTTCATTTTTCGCAAATTTTGAAATTTTCTATTTTTCTCAAATTCCATCGTTTCAGAACATTGAATATATAGCTTTTATAATTTAACTTTTTATCTAGTCAATATAGAAATGTCGAGGTTACAAATTTTAAAAGATTAATAATTATTATCTGAGTTTAGGAATTTTAGTTGAACGGACCAAACATTTTAAAAAATATTAAGTTTTAAGTCTCAAAGTCCCAGAATTTCAGAATCTCAATTTAGATTTCTTTAGATTCTCAAGGATGCAGTTTTTACAGTGCTTGCAGTTCAGATTTCAAGTTTCATGAATTCAGAATTTATCAATTTTTAACACTTGAAGAGCTATTCTATCTTAAGCCTAAGTCTCAAGTTTAGACACGTTGATGCTTCAAACTTTAAGATCAGAGTTTCAAAAATATCAAGATCTAAAGTTTCAAAATTTAAGAATGTCATGACGTAAGATTTTATAAAGATTCATAAATCAAACCGAGATCCAAATCTACGAGAGTTTTAGTTCTATATATTCAAAAAGTAAGCTTTAGATTCAAGTAGTTTGAAATCTTCAAATGATATTCTTCAAAAGATTCAAATGATGACAGAAGGGAGGGCTAGTCTATTAAAGGTTGCATATTTTTATTTGTATCTGCAGATAGAAAAAAATCACACATAAGAGAAATATTAATGTATATTGTAGATGTTCCGTTAATAATAAAATTGAAACGGTACAATTAAAAAATATTAGTTAAAGATTGAAGAATTTACCTAAAAGTCAACACACATCTTACACTTCAGACACATACATAAGTAAGTGTGTTATTCAGAATCTGTAAATAGTACAGGGAAAATTGATGCTACCAGTATGCAATATACTGCTTTACAAAAAAACATTGTCACGATTCTAAGCTCCTTCCTTTACGTTGAAACCTCTCTGAATGCATTTGCATTCCTTGCCTCTCTACATTTCCCGCCGCTAAAAACTTGCTTGAAGTGTAAGAAATCATTTATTAATTTTCTGCACGCCTCGAAGATGAAATTACGAAGAAAAGAGATCTATCTTATTACAGCTGTATGTCGCTAAATGAACATGTAGTCTATTAAGTTATTAAGAAAAATGAAATACACATTTCAAAACTAAATCGCAATATTAAATGCGACTTTTACTGATAGCATATAAACAAGATTTTATTATTTCTTCTCTCAAATTTATTCAAATCAATTGCAGATGACAAATTAAGTCAAAATACCAAGTATTACTCTTCAAACATACTTAGTTCTTGTAACATCTTTTATTAAGTATTCTCTGGCAACCTTATATTTTCTATAGTTAACAGTTAGCTGTCACTGTAAATAAGTAACTGCTTTTCAGTTTTATGGCAGTCCAACAAGAAAAGCATAGACTATAGACTAGATTATTGACTGCAAAATATTGACTGTAGTGCATAGACCATAAACTGTCGAATATCGGGAAATCACGGTCAATCAATTATAGATTATAAACTGTAGGTTATAAAGCATAGACTGTAGACCATATACTGTAAACCATAGACTGTAGACCGTAGATTGTAAACTGTAGACTGTAGAACATAGACTATAGCTCATAGACCGTAGACAATAGACTGGTCAATAGACAACAGAACATCTATATACCATAGACTGTTGACTATATGCATATGATGTAAGTAAGCCATAGATTGTAGACTATAAACTGTAGACAGTACACTATACAGTGTAAATTATAGGCTGTAAACCATAAACTATAGAGCATAGACTATAAATCATTGACCATAGACCGTAGACAATAGACTGTAGGCAATAGACAATACAGCATAGACTGTAAATTATAAACTGTAGATCACAGATTTTAGATCTTTACTGTAG
This sequence comes from Agrypnus murinus, assembly GCA_929113105.1. Classification (NCBI taxonomy): domain Eukaryota; kingdom Metazoa; phylum Arthropoda; class Insecta; order Coleoptera; family Elateridae; genus Agrypnus; species Agrypnus murinus. The sequence continues at coordinate 24,055,919 of OV816026.1, forward strand.
ACTGACTAGATTAGGCCCAACTATAGACTAATCGACCTCTAATCACATTTGCTTCTAAGCATTTTTCTTTGGAAGACTTTATGTCTAGTTTCGTTTCTTTGTGTCGCCTTGCATGCACAAGGTCACATCTGTGAGATTTTACATCTTCTTTGCTATTGGATTGGTTGGCCTTGTCTATGCAACTCAGGCAGCGAAGCCTGAAGTCAGTTTGTCTAATTTAACCTTTTGCTCTAAATACTGTTTCGCCATTATACTTTATGAAATTTGCCGTTTATGTAGTAAGTATTGAGAAAAAAAATATAATTTACTGATTTTTAAGTTGCTAATCACTCTTTATTGGGATGCCCACCTTGTATCACCTTGATCCTTTAAAATAACTTCAAGTTCGTTGATTAAAACTTGTCAACTTTCCGTGAAAGCTTAAAAAAAATTGAAGAGTTGTACTGTCCAAAAAATGCTATCATTATCGGTGAAACACTTACTACAGACAACAATATTTAAGCTGTGTGCAGCACGGAGCTCGTATCCCGTCCAATGATTAACCTAAGACACTCTTGCCTGTATTCTCGCTTTATTCTCCAGCCATGTTAGTGCAGTTGTCATAGACTGACCACGACAGTAATCGATTTTCAAATTATATGCTTGCAGTTTTGTTCAAATATCATTTAAAAGCCCATCATATGTTTTTCTTTTGTATGAATTCTTGGGCGGATTGAAATGTTTTTAGCCACACCAAGAGAATACACACTGATGCTTTCCAAAATATTTTGATTTTTCTTATAATCTTTCTTAAGGTTAATGCATTTCTTCCAGCTTCTTTCCAAAGCCATTATGCCACTTTTAAAAACTGCTTTTTCAAGACCTTCGAAATAGACAGTCACAGTTACAATCTGAACCTGTTGATTTGTGGAACATTGTCCAACTTAGAAGATGAGATTCTTTAAAAGTGATCTACAGTCGGAATATGAATGAAATCGGTTTAACAGATATTTGAGAGAATCAGTTTGGATTTATCTTCATGGGCGAATATACAGTGTATACATCATCGTATTGGAAAAAAAAGGTCAAAATGCATACGTCGAAAGTATTACGGCCATAATTATAAGTTAGCATCAAGAAATTCTTATTTTTCAAAATTTACATGCTTCGTAAGTTTTCCTTAATGGCTCATAAATTTGTGCAGTGTCTTAAATTTACAGCTTTTAGTAAATTCTTATAGTTCGTTTACCAAATCCCTTATATTTTTTCTCTTGAATACGAAATCTTGAGTCAATGAACACGCAGAATCTGCTCTGCCACTTAACGTCTTCTAGGTCTGTGCATGGACCATAAACGACATCTCTGCAGTTTAAATGCGATAATATTAAGCCTACACATAGCATCTTTCGATTTTGGTAAATAATACGAAAATTAAGAGAACCGTTTTTATTCAACCGCTATTGGGGCTGTAAATTAACATAGCCATCGTGTTATTTACATTTAGTAGTCAAGAGTGGCTTGGCACGATGTCAGACATCCGAAGATCTTCAGTTTGAAAGTTTGACGTATAGATAGTGTGAAGAGTGTAGGACTAAGTGTAGATCCATGACTAACTCCGGAAATTATGGGAATATACCGGGATATTCATTGAATTCAATGAAATGAAAGTTTTTTCAAGTGATGCTGCTCCTTCTCAATACGCACTTGTAATTGGATTGCTAAATTACAAAAGTCCAATTTGTATCTAAATCCAATAAATAATTAATATATTTGAATTAAAGCTATATAAGCAAATGAATCATTATTATAATAAAGGTCCAAGATGAAAGTGTGAGAACCAGGTTGGGAAAACCTTAACCACAAAACTGAGAAAATTCCGTTTTGAAAAACTCCTAACTGAAATGAATTTATATAATTTAATTTGTTTCTACCGGTATGTTTAAAAAAAACCGGTAAGCGCTTATATGCAAATGTATATGTATCTTAAAAGAAAAAAGATGTTTTTTTCTCATTTTTCCAAGGTTGTGGTCGTTATACCCAAAGAACTGACCCACTTGAGCATATAATAACCACTTTCTATTTCTTTCAGAAATACAATGAGTCCGAACCGCCCGATCGTTACTGCATTTTTCGCCGTCTTATTGGTAAGATTAAATAATAACAATAAATAGTAATAATAAGAATATAACATAATGCGTATGCTTTTATTGAGACATGTTAACTAATAACAATAAAACAACTTATCTTAATATTGCAACACCTAAAGTGTTCTTAGATATAGTTAAGGCTACTTTAGAAAACTCATTGTTTTGCAGCTAATTTAACACTTAATTTGAAAGAGATATTTGCTAACCTCGTTTTGGTATCTTGAAAAGTAAAGGATGTTCTAAAATCTTTAGATAATTCCATATAATTGCCTTCATTTAGAAGTGTTTTAAAAAAAGAACAAATATCTGATTTCTCAAAAGAATCATTTTTAAAAGGTATTTAACAATCTGTCAACCTAAATTGAGGTTATAATTTAAATATAATCGTTTCTAAATGTGGGCGTACTTTAAATTTTGTAGTTTAGCGTAATTTATCCAAAATGAGAATTTCATTAGTATTTAAGATAAATATAATGAGAATTTATGTAGTATTTAATGTTAAAAAAGTGGATGGAGTCTGTTTACAATTATTTAATCATTAAGCTGCGGTAAATAATTTCATACAGCACATATTCATAGAAGCGTGCCTTTCATTAAAACGGGTAAGCATTAAACATGAATACTAGAAAGAAAAATCTACAATATTGAAATTTTGTTTTCCTAACAAGAAAAAGAAACAAAAATAACATGTATAGATTGAACTAAAATATGGATGCCACAATAAAAGCCTGTTGGAAAAATTTGATTAATGGCGTATACAAATATGGGTCGCCTACAGGAAACCCAACATCAACAATAGAAGTAGCAATTTCTAATCCTTCAATCTACGTTACTTCTCAGATCAAAATCAAGGGGTGTGATTTATAAACAAATTGCGCAATTTGCAACTCCTTATATCGGACAAGCAGGAATTTTTACATTTTTACAAAACCAATCGGTTCTGACTGTATCATTACAAATTTACTTACTACTTTAAGAAAATCTTGTAGCTGCCGGTCATCTTACTTCATTCTTCAAAATTAAAACTGTTATGACATGATCATATTAAGAATATGGAGGCGCTTTTTCCTTGGACTTTATATGCCAAAATCACGATAAAAGTCGTTGTTTTTTGTTTACAATATAAAGCCAAACAAAACTATCAGCTTTTTGAATTTGATTGTCAAAAGCAAACCTCGCCGATGCAGTTCAAAACGTTAATTATTTCACTCTGAATGATAAGAAATGAATTTATATCGGTCTTGGCCTTACAAAGGTCAGTTTATACTCTCTCGTAAGGTACAACTGACCACGGCCATCTGGCAGTTGCCGATCCTTCGCTAAGACAACTAGTCGCTAAGACAATTGACCACTAAGACAATCGCTGTCAACCTATTACTAACGTTACAGTGGTTGTAAATATTTTAATTTAATTACTCTATTTTAATTGAGTTACTTTTCTCAATAATCAGTAATTTTATTATAATGAACTACATTAATTTTAAAAGTAATTTTAGTTTAGTCAGTGCGGAGCATGTAGCTGTAAGCTGTAACTCTGACATTAATGCAGTGATTCTTAACCTTTTTGATGTCAGGGAGCACTTTTGATCATAAGAAAAATTCGCAGAGCACCAAAATCAAAGAGTCAAAAAGCATCAGACATAACTTTTATTAAACATTAAACTGATTATTACATTAACAGTTAAAAATAATATTAATTAAAAAAATATATAAAAATATACACGAGGTAAGCGCTATTATAAATTCTCGGCCTGATATAGAAAAAATAAACTTTGTAAAATATAATAATTTCTATTTTTCAATATAATCTCCCCTAATGTCAATACACTTATTATTACAACGTGGAATTAATAATTCAATGCTCTTGTAAAAATAATCTCTAAGTTTTTCCTTCAAAATGTTCAATTACAGCTGCTTGCAACTCGTTCTCGTTCTTAAAACGACGTCCCCTAAGGTCTTTCTTTAAATTGTAAAATAAATAATAGTCACTAGGAGCCATATCCGGACTGTACGCTGTACGGTAGATGATCCAATGCTTCAAAGCCGCATTCGCGAATGGCAGCTTGTGAAATTGTGGCAGCATGAACGGGTGCATTGTCGTGTAATAATCGAGCATTTTCATCGAACATCGATTTTCCTCGACGTTTTTCACGAATATTGTTTCTCAATTCATGCAATAAAGACGCAAAATATGTACTGTTAACAGTTGTATTGCGTTCTTTAAAATCAATCAGTAAAATGCCGCCACAATCACAGAATATTGTTGCCATAACTTTCGTTGGGACGAGATTCATCGGGTCGCCGCCATTCCATTGATTCCCTTTTGGATAGAGGATCATAATACAGAACCATTGTTTCATTTTCAGTGACAATGGGCTCCAAAATCGTCTTTGGGTCGTCTCCACACAAGTTTAAAAACGAGCTCGCACATTCGACGCGACGTTGAACAGCATAAAGAAGAAACGGTATCCATCTTGCACTAATTTTATTCATACCCAAATGGTCATGAAGAATTCGCCGAACACTTGTTTCCGAAATATCAGACATCACTGCTAACTCCTTAACTTTCAAACGGCGATCTTCTTCAATGATTGTAACTTTTTGAGGCGTTACCGCTTCAATTGGCCGACCGGTGCGCTCATTATCTTCAAGAGATTCTTGCCCCAAACGGAAACATTTTGACCACTTTTTACAGTGGAATATAAAGGAGATAAATCACCATAAACGCCGTCTAAACGTTGTTTGATTTGATTAGGCGTGCGACCTACTTTTGTTAAAAATGTAATGACGCGGTACTCAATTTTTGTTAGCTGCGACATTTTCATGCACTCGTCACGATACTTGAGTGGCTATTAATAGTTATTTACGTGCCTAACTTTGTAAATTAATCTTTACGGGCGAGCTGGAAAGTTTATGGGGCTAGCGACGAAGGAGCGAGCACACGATTTCACTTCAGTTTGCAAAGGTGCTGCCATCTAGCCATTATTGTGCAACTCAAATCACATAGAGTGGATGATCCAAAATTAAATTTCGGCTTTCATAATTTCGCGGAGCACTTGCAACAAGCTCGCAGAGCACCGGTTAAGAACCACTGCATTAATGAATAAGAAAGGAAACGCATAATAAGTAAAAGCGAGATAACAGTACGAACACTATGCTTTTGTTTGCCATTATTTATTTTTTAGTCTGTTTATTTCAAATTAGTGTATCATCCTTTTCTTACACGTTCATCTTACTAAATACCAGTCAGGATTACAACGCTTCTCCTATGTTTGTGTGAGGCGGGGTAGTTATATCTCGTCATATACTAAAAAGTAATGTCAACTGCCATTAATATAAAATTAATTTAATTTAATAAGTTTGATAAGTTAAGTAAGCCCAGTAATCTAACGGATTCCTATAAATCAATTTAAGCTTGACAGGTTGTATATACCTAGATAAACCTAACGTAACCTAACCTAACCTAAAAAATATACATTCTAGAGAGAAATATGCATATATTGTTAAATTAAATTAATACTAGTGATGAAAACACGAAAAGCTTGAAATGATGACTTTTAAAACTGAATAGCACTTAGGTATCTCATACTACATAAATATTTGTTTTATAATTTGTTTGGATTGCTATTTGCTCATTTTACACAACTAAAATGGCCGCTCTGATGTCACACTAATTGAGTGAGTCTAGGTCGTGTTCAATCTCAAAATGTGTTTTTAAATTGGGCAAAAAGGTAGCATAATGATGGATCTATTCAGAACAGTAAACCAACAGGGCCTATTGTTAGTGTTTGTACTGAAGAGAATATTGCGAGGATAAGAATGGCTGTGTAGAGAAGTCTCTGGCGGTCAATTAGACATCCTGCATGCATTTGCCCTTAATTTATCAACAAAAAGGCTTTATTCAATGTTAAAGAATAACGAGAATAAAGAGAACAGTATGGACACATAATAGAAAATTATCTGATCCCACACTTTAACCGCTTTGATAGAAGAAACCTGTGGTTTTAACAAGACGGAGCCACTAAGCATACTATGTGTTGATGACTTGCATGACATAATTTAACACTTGCTGCCACGGCCTTCTTATGGACGCGTCACTTTCTATGTGAGTACTGCCAGTTTTCACTGGTGGGAATGAGGTTGTTATTCACCCTCTATTAGATTCCTAGGCTAGGACTGGAGCTATTTACCTGCTTACTGGTCGGAATCTACCTTCCCTAGGAAGCTCTTGTATCTCTACCTGAGCATGCACTGCCACTTTATACTGCTCCATCGAATCCAACCAAGAAGTGTGGGCGGGGCTTGGACAATCTGTCCAACCCGATCTACCAAGTAGTCGAGATTCTTGACTACTCGGCACACTCACCAGATGTAACCGCTCCAGGTTTTTTATGGGTTTACCTAAAAGATGAAGTTTATTAAACATGTTCAATTAGAATAGAAGACTTGAAGAACAAAATATTTGAAGAGATCTTAACGTATTACATTATGGATGGATGTTTGTTATCGAGTACAAGAATGGGTTGAACTATGAAGAGGTTACAGAATGTTACATTTACTGACAGTTTAGTACACTGCTGCATCAAAAAGAATAAACTCACTCAAACTATGTGAGAAGCAGAAGAACTGAAAAGAAAACAGAGATACAAGCTAAAAATCCTCGGATAGAGCAATATGCGATGGACAGGAAGCGCTGAAACAAGGAGGTGGTGTGATGTTATACAGCGCTATTCAATTAAATTGCAAAATGTAGAATTTCCCTATGTTGCATTTGAAATTAATCGGATCAAAGCATTATGCACATATAGGCAACCAATTATATAGCACGCTTTTTTTACTATTATCATATAGTAAATAAATAGCACTGCATACGTATGTCGAGAGGAAGGAAAATCGCTTATAGTGGAGTGTGTGATCTTATGGTAACGCACCTAAGCATTACGACAAAGAACACCGACACAAGCGGCACCGGATGAAGGTAATAAGACCGCTTTCTACAACCAACTATCTGCAATATTAGCCCATATTAAGAAATGAGATATAATAATCATAATAGGTGACATAAACGCTTAAGTGTAAAGCGTTCAAAAAGGAAAACAAAACGTAATGCCACGTGGTAGATGAGGCAAACAAGAACGGGAAACGGTTTAGAGAGTCAGTCATGGATCGTGGACACTTTTGGACACACAGAATGGACACTTTTCAAACATAAAATGTGTCACAAAATCTCTTGGGTATCCTTAAATCACCAAACAGAAAAACAAATTTTTATCACATGACCGTAAACCAAAAAGAGAGAGGCGTGTTACTAGACTTATTGTGGGCAGCCCCCATCTCTTATGGTAGCCGTAAAACTACAAGGCGTAACATGCAAAACAAGATGAGTGGGCAAGCAAGAGGCTGGAACTAACCAACAAACTTGAAGCACTTAAGAACGAAAATGGTAATAAGGTTAAGGGAGGGGGGTGGTAGGCAGCCTAGGAAACAGCTCAAATCAGGTTAAAGAATTATTTCAAGCGAAAGCCATATCAACATTCGCCCAGCTGCGTCCAGTCTGAAAGTCAGAAGAGATAGGAAGGAAAATAAAGATAAAGATATTTTAAACCTAAGTCAAAGCATTCTTGGTATACCCCTTCCCCAAAACAATATCAGACGAAGATCTATTAATGTACCAAAAACATCTTCATTATTAACCAAATCAGATAAAGGAAATGGAGATCACAAAAGACCACACAATTTCATAGCAAGGCAAGTGCTGGATTGGCACTATGATAGGCACAATAGACCTAAAAGAACTGAATTCTACCTGGAGACAGGTGAAAACGTTCCAGACATAATAGGTTGGCGCGATCTCGGGAGGGCATTATGTTTCTCTGAAGGAACTTAATGAATTACATATATGTAAGTCAACTAAATCGAGTAGATTGCTTGATTGTTTTAAAATGAGTTGAGGCTAATTTATGTGGCAGTGAGTTAAGACGTGCCTTCGATATTTTGTAAATAGTTCTTTTGTTTTTTCATCTGTATATACGTATAAATGTGAACCAATACCCCGACATCAGTTGGAAATCCAACTAAAAGTCAATCTGATACAGAATCTGGCGATTGGTCCTCTAATTTTCCGAGATTTTTAAAAACCTTGATGGTAGTCCCTGCTTTAATCGTGATAAGTTTCATCGAGATCAATTCAGCCATACCATAGATGGTTCACACTATAAAATACAAATTCTAAACAGTAAACAGTAATTAAAAATAGAAACAAAAGAAAACAACTTAGAATCATCGTTTAAATAACCTGCTTGTTGTTTAGCATAAAAAATAAAAACGAGCCTAAAAAATGAAAGTATTGGAATGTAAAAACAGTAACAACAAAAAACAACAGTAAAAAGACTTCTATTATTATTATTATTATTATTACTTTTCTGTTTTGTTTTAAACTATTTTATTTTACATACATACAAAAAAAGCTTCAAGCTGTGAGAATTCTCATTTTTTATTATTATCATTGTTATTAACTTACTCCATTAATGAATACAGCCTGTGGCTACTTATCCAATTTGAGCACAGAGAATTAATAATAATTAAGCTTTCTTATTAGAAAAAGAGAAGTTATATGAAGAATTCTTTAAAAGATTTATTAAACATTTATAAATTGGTCAATTATAATTTATTTATTATTATTAGAATAGAATGTTAACCATTTAAGTAAATAATATCAATTTAGTAAATAATGTTGAATGGTATTTAGTTTTTGTCTTTTAATAATTTATTTCTTTGTTGATTTTCTTTTCTTGTTTTATTTTCAAACACATTAGGTTACCGTTTCAAAAGGACCCTGCAGGTGAAGGATGGGAAAATATCGTTAAGTAGAAATTGACTGAAACTTTTCAATTTGTAAGATAATCCGTCTCTTTTCTGAAGTTATATTATTTTCCCATGAGAGGTCACTATGGTAGATTATGGTCAGTATTCGTAATTAACATGAGAATATTATTAAATTCGTCATTAACATAGATCTGGTTTTAATTCAAGGTTTAAACAGCCTGGATGATGTCGAAGCAATGCTTAAATTGATTAATTCTCTAAAGAATGCTTTGCCTCACATCTAGAGGTCATCAAAGCTCATCCACTTTTCTGAGGTTAGATTGTTTTTCCTGGAGGGATGACAGCAATGCAACTATGGTCAGCATTTCGGATGTCATAGATCTGTTTTTAATCAGCTTTTAAACAGCCTGGATGACGTAAAGCAATGCTTAGGTTGATTAACTCTCCAAAAACTGCATCTTTCATGCCTGAAGGTCATCAAACCTTATCCACTTTTCTGAGGTGGCATCGTTTTACCTTGAAAGATCGTAGCAGCACAACTGTGGTCAGTACTCGTCATGTCATAGATTTGCTTTAAGTTTAGCTTTTAAACAACCTGAACGATGTCAAGCAATGATTAAATTGATTAACTCTTTAAAAACTGCATTTTTTCACACCCAGAGGTCATCTATGTTTAATACTAATTCAACATTGCAATTCCATGACTTCTTCAAATTGCATTATAAGCAACTGAAATAAAAATAAACGCAGCAAATAGTGTCATTCCTTATTGCCCCACACAGCAATCTTTCTAACCTCGTTTTTTATTAATTATTATCGTCTCAATCTTTGATGCAACAGACCTTACTAAATCTTTAATTGAAGTTTAAATGGGAGCACTATGATAAATATTCGGTTTTCAGTATTCGATAAACTGGCCTTCTTACAATAAACTAAAAATAGCAGAATTTCATTGCCAGTTTGAGCTAAAAACTGTATTTTCGATTCCTGGAATCTAGCAACAAACCAAAAGTTGCTTAGAAATTGAGACTTTCTTATCTATGGAATAATGTAACTAACCTTTTTATATGATTTAAATTACAGCAAATTTTGCTTTCTTGAGTTTGAACCATGAGTACGTTAAAGTTCTCAATAGATGCAAACAATTTCCTTAACATCCTATCGTTTAAGTTCAGCGTATTTACTAAGCCCATCAAAACTTATTTCATTGTTCCCCACCATGCAATGTTGCCTCTATAGAGATCCGCTAAAACTCAAAAAATACACTATGTGTTAGATATTTTCTCTTGAACCAGGTGTCATAGCTGAAATTCCCATATTTTATTAATGTAATCTTTACTTAGTGCTTATTTATCTCTTGAGGAAATAGTATAAATCGGTAGTTAACTCTCTTTGATCGTACCTGAATCATTCTGTGGAAATCTTCTTGTTAAACTATGCTAAGCTAATCGTATTCCCAAAGCAATGCACAGGTTTAATAGGAAGGTACTAAATTAACGAATTGAACTATTAGCTTCTCGAAACTACCGCTGTAGCCTCCCGAACTATGCTTATCGAAAGGTCGCAGTATATGATAGTATTTGTTCTCTCATATCTCCTAATAATGTGTTTTTTATTGAATTACTCTTAGTTTTCAGACCAAAAATATACCAACGAAAGGATGGCACAAATCTCATGAAAAGGTTTCCTTGATACAAATTTAAGTGACTCGAGGTTTTGCCTACCAAAAAAATATTTATCAAATTATTCTATACCAAAACGAATTTCAATTGTAAATAGTTAGAAGAGCTAGCAAAGCTCAGTTTGTCTCAGTTGGAAAGAAGTGTTAGTGCCATCAGTTAGGGACTTTCAGAGAAAATGTGGTGCCCGGAGCAATATATTTTTGAGGCTCTTCAAAATTAAAAATTTAGTACTTATTATTTAAGTAGCACATTAATAAAATATATGAATGTTAGTATAGTATATCAATGTATATAAATATACATATTTTTATGAATTTAGATTTAAAATATAATAAATAATAAAAACATTAGGGGTTTTTCCATCATTCTGGAAATTTCTATGTTATATTCAGTGTACTATTGTGAATGGTGATTTTCTTCCTGTCAAGACAACTGTTATCAACTAAAGTGATAAAGAAACCCCTAAAACCAGTACTGGTGAGTTTGCACCATCTTTTAAAGATACAACAGCAAAGACAACTTTTGAAATTGTACTCCACCTTAAGAAAATGGCCGTTTTACTATAAAGGTCCTCCGTAATGACGTTGGCTTTTGTTTGATTTTGCTTGCCCTGGGCACAGTATAAAAAAATACAGTGCACCCACTCGATTGTCGGCGCTTTGAAGTTGATAAAGTAGCTTCTAACATCGCACTCAACCGCGATCAGTTCACCGAGGCTTGCTGATCGGCATCATATTGCGTGCTGCTAATAACGAGGAGCCTATTTCACAGCATAACTATTGTTTCGTAGTAATAAACTGACTAAACAAGGCCTCACACGGCGGCTTACAATATTTTCGAGAGTGCACCTACTGTTTATAGCTATACTGTGCCCTGTGTGTTGTTGGTTGCTCGATACTCCTGTTGTGGACAAAGAAAAGCTCCACACTGTGTAGCTTGATATTCAGCTGTCAGTTCTTGAAGTTAAACAAAGTGTAAAGAGAGCATCTCGAAAGAGAGGGATGACAGCTATTTTAACAGATTCTTCCTACAGAAAAGACTTGGAAATGCTCGTAAGAAAAAAGAAAAGAAACAAAAAAACAAAAAGAAGGTATAAGGAAAAGGTTATTTAATGACAGAGAGAAGACAAATAATGCTAAAATGCTGCTAAAGTTACTAAAAGTAATGCTAAAGAAGAAAAATGAAAGAAGTGGATCAACTGCAATCAAATTAAAGCTAACAACCGATTCACCGGGCGATACTGAATATCTTTAATGTGGACATTTTTATTTCACCTGCTGCAAAGTATACGCGTTTGCCCCCCTCTTCCCTTAGTGATATAGGGTGAGGCAAGAATGGGTTTACATAGACAACCAGGCAGCTCTAAAGATTTTCTCGATTTCTAGACTTGTAAATGAACTCAATAAATGGACCAAAGACCAAAACCAAAATGCCGTCAAACTGCTTTGAGCACCAGGTCACTCTTGAATTGAAGGCAATGAAAAAGCCGACGAGTTATCCACGGAGGGCTGGGAGAACCAAGAAGTGCAGTCCGAGACTATGTCAATGACTAATCCCGCACTCAGCACAAAATCTACTGGAATAATCCACCAGGACATAACACTAGCAAAGCGTTCATTGAAAGATCTTGCCAGAAAAGAGCCACACAACTTCTTCTCTTAAGTAAGTTGCAACTCAAGGTCATTACGAGCTTCCTGAATTAGAGTTGGCATTGAATTTTTTCTACTTGCCCTAATTTCTGTTTTATGGTTAGTTTTAAACTTCATACCCCGTTCCGTTCCGCCGTCCTTGTGTAAATGACAATGACCATGAATTAAGACAGTTGTTCGTCTTAAGACAGTTGACGGTACTTAGAGTGCTAGCTTACGATCAATAATTGACCATGTGATAAAGAAAAATACACGTATTCAGATACAATGTTATACACTCAAATCATTACTTAGTAGTTAAAATCAATAATATGAATGAATGAACAAAGTGGAAAAGAACTGGAACTAAACTGAGAAATAACAAAGAAAAAAAGTATTTAAAGTAGGTATATTTGTTAACAAAAGACAGGTTCACCAAAGAAGACAAATCAATATCTTTCAAACCTGGTTACCAGTGAAAATATAACAAACAAATGGAAAAACATCAAGGTTTGCATCGAAAAATCTGTCTACGAAAGTTTAAAAAAGAAAAGGAAACTAGAAGTAAATAAGAAAGGTTTTAGATTACGTAAGGAAAAAATATAATGTTATGAAAGATAAAGAGAATAAACAAGCGCATCATAAATATTTACATATATACGTACATCTATAATAACATTTGCAATAAAGCGAAATGATTAACTAGACAAGCCCATCAAGAATCGTAAATTAAAACTGATTACACTGATGGTAAATGCTGGCTTACAAAGTATTAAAATACCTTAACAAGAATTAGAAAGATGCAGCACAATTAAATGTAATAGATTAAACATTATTTAGATTTATGGTTACTGAAGCAAAAAATAAGCGTAAGAAGTAAAAAATGGCGAATCACAATATGTGATAATTGACATAACTATCAGATATCAGAGGCACGTAAAAATGCGTAAAAAATTGTTAACTCAGTGACGTAAATGGCGTAGTTAAATATCGTAAATGTGACGTGATAATGACGGATGACAACCTATGCTAAACGTCAATCTTACGTTTAATACTATGTAGACGTCAATTCCATGTCTTATGCTTGACGTTAATTTGACGACTTTTTCAGGTTATAACTTGTAACTCCCCTCCGCCGCTTTTCAGAAACACAATTGAAACTGCTAATACTGTTAATGGTTATGTATTGAAAATATACATTATTACAAATTATAATAAATCGAATAAAACTAAATTATTAATAACAGGTGTTGTTAGAAAGCCAAAATGTTGCTAGATATTTTAGTAATAGATCACACTTTAGTAGTTACAAGTTTTTAATCACAAAAATGTTTAATTCGCTAGAAAGATATAGATACGACTATAAATTCGATAACGAAGAGATAATAATAATAATAATAATTAGCAATGTCTGCAAAGATTCTTTCATAACTCTTCCTGCGTTACCAGTGTAAAGTATTTTAACAGTATTAACATTTGACTGAGAGTACGTCGGAAAAGTTTATTCAGTAGTAATGTAGACGACAATATGACGTGATATGTGGCACGTCATTTACTGGACGTCATTATGTTGTCAAGTTTTGTTTACTGTTGACGATTTATCATCAGATCTTGACATCATTATGACGTATCTTTGCTACCTGAATTGACGAATTGTTAAAAATAGTCCAACAGTAAATAAAGAAAAACTATATAAAAGCCAATCCAATAACAAAAACTTGTTTCGTTAATAAAGTCTAAATGGAGGGGGGGGGCTTTACAGCGCGGCGCGATAACAATATATAGAACTTCAAAAGCTCAAAACAAAATAGAATTAGAAATGTAAACGTACGTCAAGAATTAAACATGCTGTATGCAATACATGATAGAGAAATGGATAGTCGGAAAATCGAGGAAAACCTTCTTACGGTTATCATCACGTTATTAGTTACGGTACAGACCGATTTGGAATTCTTATCAGTTAAACATCAGAAAGTGACTTTTTCTAAAGTATGGCCCGCTTTGCGAGTGTTTTAAACCATTTAACACATTCTGAAAGCTGGAACAGATATATATGGACACAAGTTTTCATAACTTTGTTTATCTGACACAATAAAAATCTTTATAAGGGTAGAGTTTTCCAAATTGTCATGGTTATTGCAACCAAACAATTAATATCATCTAATAACAAATTGCTTTATTTTTTGGTATTTCTATAACAAGGTTACATTTCCTTTGTACGCATGATAAACATGTAAGTCGAGAAAGTAAAAACCGATATAATAAGAATATATACCACCTTTCAGGCTGTCAATTTTATGTATACGACATTTCCTTTCATTCTAGTTATGCAGATACAAATTGCCCAGATGTATTAAATTTCAAACGCAACACTACGTATTACTTTTATTTTACTTTTAAATCGCAAAAGTAATTTAGATTTCAGTTTCACTTTCCTGTCTTTTAAACAGTATCTTTACATTCTGCAAGAACGAACAGCAACAACGTTCACTTCTTGAATTTTTCATTATTTAAGACTAAGAAAAATTACAGAGATGATCAAAGCAGATGATTAAGTTTTATTTTCTTTAAATAAAAACAGTAATTAGACATAATTACTGTTTTATCTGCTTCCTATATTCCCATCGGTTCTCGAAAACAAAGCAAGGATACAATGGAAGCCATCAATATAAGACATTTGCCAAGGTAGTCCAAGAGGAGGATGATTACGTCATTTTTTACGGTCTTTGGGCGATTCCCAAGGTTGTCTTGATGTTAATAAGTCGAAGCGGTTTTATAATCTGACTCATTTTAGCATGTAAATATCTAATTATTATTAGAAGCATTAAGAACAAACTAGTTGTCAACAGGTTTTATTTTTTTAGCCCAAGGAATAAAAATATGAGAATACATTCCAATCGAGTGGTATTGTAAGGAAATTTGGAACAAAACAGAAGACTCTATAGGTTTTAACTTTTACTTATAAATAATAGCCTGAGGATCTTAAATTTTATGAAGAAAGCTGTCATAAATAAAAAGTCCCTAGGAGCTATAAGCAATAACGTGTGGCATTATATGGATAGAACCTTGAATTCATCTTAAGCAGATACTTATTTTAATAACACTTCAATAATGTTTAATTTTGTTGATGATTCAACAACTTTCGTTCTTATTGATAATTTGGATTTCTAAATGATGTAAAAATGTAGAATTTGTATATTAAATTACATAAAAAAGTAATCGTGAAATGCATATTATTAGAGAAGGTTAGAATCTAATTGAAAATATCAATTTATCATATTAGGATGATGTTAAGACTTAGAGGATTATTGGTGAAAGTAAAAGTAAATGAGCATTTGTTTACAATTTTATTAAGCAATATTTTATTTCTATAGTAAAAAGTTTTATATACGTTTGTATTTTTTGCAGGTCTTTACGTCATACACTGCCATTAATGGTGCCAATCTACCATCAGAACCACTTTCCAGTAAGTATTATTTCAGTCAGTTTATGAGCTTTTCGACACAATTTCCAATAAATTACAAGAATAACTTGAAAAACTTTAAATTGGTATGCAAGGAACAGACAGACGTATTAGTCTGTAATAGTGGTCACTGTGATGTTCCATCTTGTAAATAATGTGCGATATCGTTTGATTTTTCTGAACGTGCAATACGTTACGTCCGATACAAATATACACCAGAATCTTATCCCTCAAATAAAGAAAGCGTGTACAGGGTTATTCATTATATTTTGACCACCCCTTTGTCTTTGTTATTATTAGGGAAACTAGAAACGTCATCTTATCAGCAGTTTGGTTGTGTGGTCGCTCTGTCTCTTGCTTCGCTATACAAAGCAGATATTGTTACTGGCGTCGTCGTCAACGCACCGAACATACTCTGCTGTACGCCAAACGGGTAGGGTAGAGAAAATGGTAGCTTCTTGACTCCAATTGCGTTCTGCATACATTAAACACCATTTTTTACACTGTCTTTGATACACGACCTTTCCTGTATAGATAAATCTTTGACATAGAATATTGTCGTACCTAAGTCATAATCACTTTGTTTACTGCGTGTTAATGTGTTTTATCAATTATATTCTGAAGATTTCATTCAAAGAAGGGTACATGTATACAATGAATCAAAAAACAGCACCCACAGCACTTACAGATCTCGCTGTTGGTGCTTCCCGCGTCTACGTGTACAGAATTCTTAGCAACCTCTTGTTTTCTACACAAAAAAGTTAAACAAAACATAAAGCAGATACAGTGCTTCAATCTAAAAAGCAGTGGAACATTTTTTAAGTTTGTTACCTTCGCCAATCAGAAACCTTCGTTTTCAGACAAAAAGCTGACAGGTGCTCCTTGCCGCAACTTGCACCCCTCTAATACATATCATACTCGTTTTCTTAAGGCCTTTGTAACATATCAGGTAAAGTCAGTGTGATCGCAGACGATTTCCCAAATTCGGGATCCGATACCCTGCTTTATACGTCGGTACTTGCGACGTGTAATAAGCTCTAGATCTAGACGTCTAGTCATTTCAGATACAGAATGATGAAAATTCAGGCGAAGTAATTGCGCAAACTTTGAAAGTAAGCATTTTTAAACAACGATTTCAAGTTTGAGTCAGCCACATTTTTATACTCTATAGAATATTTTATTATTATTATTATTTATATTATTATAAATGTCACTGAAGAAGACGACTTCATGGCACATGAGAAAAAGGTAGTGAAAATTGATTACTTTCTTTCAAATTCATTTGGTATCGAGAGTTAAAAAATGTATGTGAATGAAAAAAATTAAAACAAAACGAATTTCCTGTTAAGTACAAACTCGTTTCTCTATTGTATTCTTCATTTCTTCCTAATCTTCCGAGAAATCTATTGATTTTTGACCTATGCAATTTTTACCAGAAGTTCTTCAATTGTTCTTCACAACACTTCAAAATAAATACCGCCTCTTATATCTGAATAGCAAATCCATTCAGGAATGCAAAAGGAAAAAGAAATCTATTGAATTAAATACAATATCTAGCTGTAATGTCGTTCTGCTCTGCTTGATATTTTATCGGGTTATTACGAATATTATGAAACGTAAATATTTAGAAAAAAACAGCACGGCTGCGTAAAAGGCAAAACACTTTTTTCCTTTAAAAGCAAATCAAGAAAAAAAAGTTGTTCTCTCAGATTACCGTAATGGAAACTTATTTTCCTGGCTATAATTATTACATAATTAGAAATTTAATGCCATAATTAAGACAAAGTACATAGTAATCAGGAGGTTGTTACAATGGAAAATATTGTTGATATCAATGGGATTATTCATAACATCATAACAGTAAAAAGAAGAAATGAAGAATACTCTGTAATTCTTATAAAAAGAGTAGGTTATGTATTATTAAAATAATGATTTTCCGCTTTGTTTTGCATTTTCTTAATGCTGCTCAAGCAGTGGAATTTTTAACAGATTATTTCAATTAGAGGTTTCCAGAAAGACTTCCTTGTTTAAATTAATTTTCTTTGGAGGATAAATAACTGTCTTAGATTTTGAAGAGTATCTTTAAATAAAAAGTTCATTTATTTTAGAACATTATTTATGATGGCATATGATATAAACAAGTAGAGGAGGTAAGATTATAGACATTATAATTTGCTGGTGCTTATACTAAATATCGCATGTGAACGCCTACGATTTTACTTCCTTACCCTACAATAAGAATCTTTTCTGCCATAGAGATTCCAGACTGGAGTCGGGTAGCGTAGTCGTGGCCCTTTAGTAGTATCAATATAAAATATACTTTTTTTTTATAAAACTGACTTTAGACAGAAAAAGTTTTGTCTGGTCCACTTTAATTTCATTTTTATATTAAATAGTCGCTCTGTATGTTATTTGTTTGCACCCACACCAAAAATTTTGTTCTACCCATCAGGCAGTGTGTTGGGTCAAATGGAGCCTATGCTAATCTTTCGTTTACTCTTTGCTTTGGTTAACTCAGCAGAATGGCTGCTTTATCTGCTGAACTTTGTGAGTAAAAATTGAAATGTTGCAAATTCTATGGTGCATCATCTCCTTCTATTTGCCTTTATTTGCACACGAAAAAGCTTTTTTGCTTATTAAAGGCTGATAGGTAAATAAAAATTCCATTTTTTGCAAATTATTCCGTGAGAAAGTGACAAGGTTAGTAATTTGAATTTATGCTCAACTCTTGAATGTATTAACAACCAAATAGGTTAGCATGATTTTCCCAGACATTTTTGTTCTACGTTTTCTACATGTAAATGGTAAAAAATAGAATTTTGCTGAGCCAGCCTGAGCAAAAAGTGGCTAAGAACTTACCTCTACAGGTTTTATTAAACAAAATTACGAAAATTTTGATTTTGTAAGGTTTTTTTTTTGACGGAAAAGTTTGAAATCCGTTAGAATAATTACAGTTAGTGATACTGCAGTATAAAACCTATTATGGTAAGATACTGTCCCCGAGTTCAACAGGCCGCAACATTGAGAGGCGTCCTTTATTTTATCACCTTCATCTTAAGGCGATCCATCAGTTTTTCTTCGCTGGAGGTTCGGTAATGATCTCTAAGGATTACTACTACCCTTACCACAAATGAAAAAAGTGACAAGACGTGTTACGGAATGATCTGTATCTCGTCACTCTCTGTGTTTTTGAAAGACATTTCTTCTCTCTATAAAAAAATATATTTTTAAAAACATGAGCAAGTAAAGCAACGTTAGAAATGATTTTTTATTGTATACGTTAACAACAGTAAAGCAAAAATAGTTTACACATTACGTATTTACACATTGACAAATCTTCATGTGAGCATATGGTGATGTTGGGAGCAAATCTTCTCATCTGTTGCTAAAGTTAAGTTAAATTGAATCAGAAGATTTTCATTTATATTTTTAGTTTAGTTTAGACTTCAGCGTGGAGTTGGATTCTAATCTTTTGTCATGAGTGAAAAAGTAATGGTAAGGAAGACTGTCGAGGTTGTTCAGTTCCAATGATACCAAACAAGATACCTGCGCAAGTATCTTGCAGAAAGGTGCATGAAATAGTTGAGTAGTGTTGATTAGAATCGCATGTCCTGGACTTTCCAACTTGTTAAAGAGCCGTGTAAAAAGTGCTCATGAAAAATGCTGACTTTTCTACGAACTACGAAAATAATACATCGATATTACTAGAGATGTGCTAAAATAGTTTTCCAAAACAATTTTCGCGACCAAGATACTCAATGCTTTTCGGAGTTTTCGTGCATTGGAGAGTTTATAACTCTAAGTGAAAGTAACCTACAGACATACTGTAGGTGCCTTCAAACGCAGAAGTCCCTTCCACGCATCATTTATTTTGAATCTTTCTTTCAAAGCTGAAATACTTGCCCTCAAGTGAAAAGAAACAGTTGTTACTTCGAGTTATAAAGGTTTTAAAGAACGTTGATTTGTTCTTTTTCTTATGGCAGTTCATGCTGGAATCGTTCTAAATAATCTTTTTAAACTAAAAGTCATACAGCCCAACCTTAATAGATGGTCACCTTGACCTTCTGAACCCCAATTTATTTTCTTAGATAAAATCAATACTTCAAATGCATTTTTGCCAGTTATAGATATTATTTTAACAATCTTGATGCTAGCATTGTTAAGTGAAATAAAATCCTACAAGAAATCTTTATAACAGAGCTGCCGATATAGGAGATAATGAATATAACCTAACCTACGAATTTTCAATAATTTAATAATCTTAGAAAATCTGTAATAATTGAGTATCTTTTGTAACAGTTAGCTCTACAAACTTCAGAACCGGATCTTACAGACTGTGTCGAAGGTCTTGTTGAGACTCTCAATAATTCGGAAGTCTGGTTTGGGACTTCTGGTAAATCACTTTCGACGTTATAATAAACGACGTTCTCTATTGGTAACTCAAAGGACAGTCCTTATCCATTGGTAATCTGTTAACCTCATCTAACCTAACCTAACTTAACCTAACCTAGCCTAGCCTAATTTAACCTAACCTAACCTACCCCAACCTAATAATAATAAATTCTTTGTGTTTCCTCATTAATAAATAATTTACAGACGAATGTATATTGTTGGTGACTACAGCAAAATCCACAAAAATTGTTATGTATT
The DNA here is from genome assembly GCA_929113105.1 of Agrypnus murinus. NCBI lineage: Eukaryota > Metazoa > Arthropoda > Insecta > Coleoptera > Elateridae > Agrypnus > Agrypnus murinus. Next base: position 24,076,293 of record OV816026.1, read on the forward strand.
AATTAGTAAATATTTACTTAGCTGGCAACGTTTTGTTGTTTTCTTGTAACAGTTTAGAATATAGTCTCTTTGATATAGTTTAGAACGGTTTAGAACACTACCATTAAAAAGTCAATTTGGAATATGGAATTTGGAATCAAATGAAACTCTGATTCACTCGAGGATATCAAAGGCTCTACCTCTTATAAATGGTATTAATCAACTGGCTATAATAATAATAAATAATCAATGATTTATTTTGCTACATTTATTTACATATAACCGCGTGTTTTTGAAAGCAGTATTAAATTTACAACCAATCAAATTAAAAATACATAATCTGTTTTTATCAGAAGTCAAAAAGCCTTTTTGTACCTTTTAGTTTTATAAATCAGTAATAACATCTTCTGCGTTGAGAACATGAACAGACCAGGCAAGATTAAATTATCATTACTTGTTGGTTATCTTTTCCTATGGCATCGTTTGCATAATACGTACAAAGTCTTAAAATGTTCTGAGGTTGCAAAATAAATATTTATAAATAAATAAAAACTGAAACTGGTTTGCCAATTTAAGAATGACATTTTAAACTTGTACACGTTCAAAACTCGGATCATAAATCAATCAGTTAAAGAATGAAAAAAGAAGCATTTTTCATTTAATTCGGAATACATTACTCGTTACGTGCAGAAAATTAATTTTAACTATTGCAATAAATCAAAATAGTCTATAAAGTAAGTAAAAGTATACTTCTTTTATAGAAATTTTTCGAAAATATAATTAATAAGATCGATTTCTTTTCTCTTAAATTATCTTTACTTATCCATTTAAATTTCGTAGATGCCTATTGCAGAATTGGCAATATGATTGGTCGTCAGATGTTTTAGGAGTATACTATAGCCAATTGTTCTTTCTGATTTTTTCTTGCACATGAGTTATTTTATCGTTAGTGATATGCATTTGTCTTTTCAAATCGCAAACAGTAGTGAACTAATAGTTATTAAGGCATTTTGTAGTGGGCCCCACGCTGGGCGCCAAATGATAGTACAATGTATATCAGAATCAGTATCATACTGTTTTTTCTTCAAAAACAAAAAAAATATATATATAACTGCATACTAAAGTGGACCTAACGTGACAAACACTTTAGAGGTAGAGGAGTAGTAAAGATGTATAGATATAGAGATGTAGAGATGTGAATATGTTGATGTAGAGGTGTAGAGAGCTGGAGATAGTGAGATAGAGTTATGGAGGGATGAAGAAACAGAGAGAGGGAGAGATCGAAATATGAATAAAGTGGAGAGATAGAGAGTGGTATGTATTAACACTCAAATTCATCATATACAATGTTTTATCAATACGTATTTTGGTCCAAGGTCAATTTTTCTTTGATTTTAATTTGGATTAAAAAAACGTCAAAACCGTCCGCCACTAATCCAATCTTTGAATGAAAAATGTATGAATGATAGCAGTTAGAATTAGTACTTGTTTATTAGTAACACTATAACACTCTTTTTTACTGCGTTATCGGTTGTTTCAGAACTGTCTTCAGGTTTTCTCCAGTAGTTTTCTAGAAGATCTATTTGTTCTGTACACCTAAGTTTTTCTGCAAAAATCATTTATTTATGTTTTTTTATTATTCAACACAATGGCACCTTCCGTTTTTGCCTTCTAGATTTTGGACATACTATGTTTAAGATTTGTTGGCAATTTAGTTAGTGACTGCTTGTTTATAAAACCACCGCAGAAATAACCTAAACCTTAGTTTTGTTAATTGACTTAACCTTAACTAGCTTAATCTAACCTATCATGAAGCTGGAGCGGACGAAGATCTTGACTGGGTAAAACATGGTAGTCCGAAAAAGCAACCAGTACACCACCGCATACTAGATATATTTTAGGTATTAGCACACTCTCGCTACCTTCAACTAGTTGTTAACCTAACCGAATCTATAGGAACCTAATCGCTAAAGCAGGCGAGGGCAGCGAACGAAGCGAGGTGCCGAGCCATGTTAGCCTTTGACACAACGTTTAAGACTTGCACTGGCTGCTCTGTTGTGTACGGTGGTTACATTAGGCTAGGTTACGTGCTATGTGATATTCTGACGTGATATGTCTAGTGGACGGTGCATTCAGGTTAGGTTAGATTGCGGGTTGTGTACTGCTTGATTCTGCTATGCCTACCATGCAGCGAGCGAGCGATGCTTTCTCGGTTAAATTAGGCTAGGTATCCGTTGATATATAGCTAGTATGCAGTACTGCGCATGAATACACTCTTCTGATTTTATGGCCGAATAAAACTGGAGTTTTGTGTCTATTTGTTCAGCGCTGATCCAAGTTAACGAAGTCAATCATTCTGTGGGTTCCTCTCGAAGCCCTATCCGACTATCCTATTCTACTATACAATATGCCACCCGAAAATCTCACATTTAGAGAATCCCAACGTGGGGGATTCTCTGTATGTTCCATGCAACGATGCTTGATGGAGGGCTACACTTCAAGGGTTTCAATTCAAATAGATATTTAAAACAAACTGAGTAATTAAGTTTTAAGAATAGGCTCTACTCGTGCAAAGAGACATATGTTTGTATTTTTGCAAATTAAGATGCGACGAGATCTTTACTACAAAGAGAGTACGCGAACGTAAAGAACTACTTACTTTTGAGTTGTTTGATAACCATGAAAGTCAAAAAGTTATAAGGTTGCTTTAACTAACCCTGCTCGATTAATAATATGCCTCAGCTTCCTTTCATAAGCTGTCCTGTAAAACCAGTAAACTTATTACGTAATCATTATATTAACAAAAAGATGCTACGTTAAAACGTTTCTAAAGAGATCGGCTATATTATAGGATTTAGTCAGGAAACTGTATACCTAAATATACCTATATTCCGCCTGAGTTACAAAGACTAATTTATAGGCTCGACTTGGACTTTATAGATCCGAAAAGTGAGCTAAGTATGTTATGTATTTTTGGATTTTATTAAACGATTTTAAAATTTGTGTGTTCTTATGGTGGTTCTGGCAACTCTTTATAGCTAGGAGCCTTTTTCGATGTCAATGTTACTAAGAAAAGTTTGTTTAGGTTGGGTTGGATATGATATTGGATTTAACTTTGAAGGCTCATTGATTTTTGCTTGCTGATGACAATGATGTAACTCTACTGACTGAACTTATTTGATCAATTTGTCTTTTCGGGCCGCTTGGATCTTTTGGACCAGATCAGTTGCTAGATTTCTTTATGACGATAGGTATGTTTAGATTCTCCTAAGCAAACTGAAATTTCTGGTGATTATATTTATCGAAAGACGCTAGGCAATATTTTGAATTTAGGCAAATGCACCAACTTCAGTAACATCTTTAGAAGTATATCTGATGTGTCTATCTGTTGCAGCACTTCTCCCCCATTTCTGTCTTCAGCTCGTAATACAACTTGAGAGTGAACAAATTGGAACAAAAAATTAATTATATTAAAACTAAAATGAAAACATTTACAACAATGCTTTCGTGTTAACATTCTAAACATTATGCATTAGAAAGAGACAAACTATACAGCAAAATATATGAATCTAGAGCAAGCAAACTAAAACTTAATAATTCACTTTCGTAACTTTCAAGACGTTCTTTTATCAAAACATCTTGTATGTATTGTAATATACCGAGCATTATTTAACATGGGCGAGGTTCAAAAGATCCAGATAAACAAGTGACATTTATTTCAAGAACTCGTTGTCGTCACTATTATGGAATTAAAATTTCAAAAACCCACACTTTTAAATTGGGTGAAATCATTTCATAATGCTTCGTTGGAAATAACTTTTTAGACCTTTGATAATTTAGATGTCTTTATTTAAATGGGGATTCTACTAGCATATTGACCCCATTATTTGAAATTTACAGATGTGTGGTTATGTAATAGTAAACTTGGTCCCATAATAATAATGAACGAACATCAATTTACAAGTTTATTATTTGTTTTTATTGGTTGCATACTTTCTCTTTTTTTACTGATTGTCTGATCTTCAAGAAATTTCTTAAAACTGAAAACTAACCTAAATTGATGTGCATATTGAATTTACGTAACTTAACATTTTAATCAAAGAATTCTAGGTTAAGAAATGACCAAACAAGCGAAATTTTATTTTGATTCAAATAAAATCCCTAACCTTATTTTCTTAATTGAGTTTTGTAATTGCAAGCCTTAGTTCTACTTTAACCAGTATTGATACCCCAGAATAAAACAGGTTGATTATTCGTATCTCTTTTTGAAATCTTTACAAACAAGCCCACATTAACCTTCATCCAATTTGCTTTAATAAAAAACAATTAATTAGTAAATTTTCCTTTATGTAGTAATGTGCAATTCACAAGGGTTACCTAAACGTCTACTACCACCATACCACACCAAGAAGCAGAAAAATGTAAGGTCACAATAATTGTCTCTTTAGTATCAGCATCAGCTGACTGTATTTGTTCCAAAGATGGCATTAAAAACGTGACACTGACTTATTACCATGATTATGCTTCATCTTCTTCATATAATTCTTCAGGTAAATTGGTCCGTTGTTGTTCTAACTGTTGCCATTGACCTCGCCTTTAACGAGCTAAGTATAACGATTTCCTTTGTTTTTCACTGATTTGTCATTGTTGGTCATTTTTCTTACCAAACAGGAAATTTATTCTTTTCCAGTTTTAGGTAAGTAATGCAACAAATATTTGTTTAGTTGTTTTTGAGTAACCGACAAAGCGACTTAAATGGACCAAAAAAATGTTGAGCATTTACATTCTTGAGCTTTAGTCCTCGAGTTTAATTGCTGTTTTTATGGAGATAATTCCTAACCTCCCAAGAATGCAAAAAATATACACAGGTTAAACCCAACATTTTTTCAGAAACACGTCACATTGTCTACATTTAAGGCTTCAGGTAATGAAGGTTTCTGTAAAATGTAGTAATGCTCATTCCTTTTAGTAAAGATGTTTGTTCAAATACGTTTTTAATGCTCTTACATTTTGTGAATGGCTTTTTACCTTCAATTTCTAATAATAAACATTCAAACTTTTAATGTGAAGATAATACAGATAAGGTTATTGGGTTTTTAATAGTAAAATAGTGTTCATAAAAAACAAATAAATATAAAAAATGTTGATATTTATCTTTTGTTGGTAAAAGGTTAACCATTATTAAAAATATTAACTTACCTTGAATGTGTTTGCATTAGGAAACTGTATTTTAAAAATTTCCAAGCAAAACCGGTAAATCTGGATGAATAATAGCGGAATCTTCGTTAAGCACCCTATTGGCCTGTTATGTAAAGTTTGAAAGATCACAGAGTCTTAATTAAACAAAATAGTTTTGGATAATTATAAATGGAAATTTAATTGAAAATCAGCTGACATATTTCACACAAGTCTCCCCTGGTCGCAATTTAATCATATCGTAAAACATAACCTATAAATTTTCTCAGCTTTGCGATGAAAATTTAATCTAAATATAATAATAATACTCTAAACACAATACTCTTTTCTAAATCTTTGGTCTTGTTAGGCATGCAAACATAAAACTATGTTGATTTTTATCTAAATTCAAACCACAGCCGAGCGAGTTAACATTTTTTTAACACATAGCATTGGTGCATAAAACCGAAGAAAACCAGTGATATCCATAAAAAGTAATATATGTATGTAGTCAAAGCCGAATGCTCATTTAATAAAAGAGGTATTAAACATCAGCAAACTTTGCTTTTTCGAGATTTCAACTTTGTTGGCCAAGATGGATTCTCAGCATGTTTTTTTAATCTTTAGTACGATATTGTAAATACAGATGCAATCGAAAAATATTAAAAATCGCTGAAAATTTTCTTGAATTTCTTTTCTAGCCTCAATTTTATTTTTATGTTCAAAATATGCAAGAAGAAATGTTGCCATTTTTCGTATTGATTTTGCACCTGCCAACGTGTGTTCGAGGGCGATGTACACTTTTGTTCCGCTCCTGGCGGTAAGCTCTTATTAGGTTCCACCGTGGGTAGCTTGTAAGATGATAGTGTTGCTTGCCATATGTCTATTCTTTTGGCAAACGATTGATCGTCAAAAAGACGGTTGAAAGAAAGTTTTCCTAGATTTTAGTCTAGATGTTGCTGCTGTTTGGACATCCAGTGGTTGTAGCGGAGCGGAGCTGGATCGTTGTCTCTTTTTCATGCTAGCAATTCCTTTTCAATGATGCGGTGATGCTATGCCACTTAACATTGTGTAGTTGTGATAAGGGCTTTAGACATTCCTCTGATCAGTAGGTACTTGATGTAAGATCGGAACTAACTTTTTGGAATGGCAAGAACTTCCTATTAGTTTGCTAGTTAGAACATTCGAGTTTCCTGAAAAGTCCGGTAAAGAATCATAGCTAGGCAGCTGCTTTTCTGTTCAAACTGAGTTGCTGGCCATCTCAAATCGATGTGATTCTTTGGTAGCCTGTTTGTTGTTGAGGTGAAATATACTCGTTATGCAGCCTTTAAAGCGTTTGGTTTGATATAGTCTTCTTTATAGGACGGAATAACCAGTGATGAAGTCAAAGTTGTGCTCGATAACTGGGTACTTCTTCGATGGGGAGTCGTCCGCATATAAGAAACTTCTAGTTTGTGGATTCAATTCATGGATTGGTCATTAGTGTAGATATTGAACATTGTTGGAGTTAATACACTAAATGTGGTAGCCCGTTCTTTGAATTCTTCATTGCGATTTCCGCTCAGCTAACGCAAAAACCACACCTGTTACCATGCCAGCCCGATATCCATTTTTAATGTATACTGTTAGATTTAGCGCTTGAGCAAGTTTTACTAGGCCTGAACTCGGGCTTATTCTGAAATTAGTTGATCATCAATATTGGGACAGATTCGGTTGAGTAGTATTTCCTCAAACAGTTTGTAGAAATTACATAGAAGAGAGATGGGTCTAAGATCATTTTGGTCATCACTATCTGACTATTTATTAACTAGTCTACGAATGGGAATAACTTTGTTTTTCGTCCCGACCTTCGGAGGTTAGTTAAACAGTTTTAAGATCCACTTCTTAGTACTTACACTGGAATCCATAATTTGTTCGTCTTGCAATTGTCAGCCCTGCAACTTTTTTTGAGTTACAATTAGCGTCTTGTAACTCCATCGTAATCCGTTGACTGTAACTGCCATGTTCTGATCTGATAAGACGTCTTTTCCTTTTCATTCAAAATTAATTGATAGGCCCCTGTTTAGCTGAGACGCTAATATTTTCTTTTGAGGACCGAGGGTCTTTGTTTATTTATTTTTTGCGCTATCTACCTGTTTTTATGTGTTTCCCGACTTGTTATTTGGCACAGTAAAGTTGATGTTATCGAAACGTTGCCGGTTACTATGACAACAACACAACTGTTATAATTCATAACGTGTCTGGGTGCTGCTATAAGAATAAATGAGTATTTATAATAGTTATTTACATTGCAAGACCGTTACTTAGAACCTTACGTGCGAGCACGGTACCTAACAAGCGAACGATTAGCGAACTTGTTATCTGTTCAAGCACGTAGGGTTCGTGTAACGGTCGATCATTGTACAACGTTTTATGGTATACTGACTAGTAAATCTTTAATAAATAATTCTTTCATTTACTGAAGCAGTACAGTACAATGCGTATGATATATCTGAACGTTTTAAATAAATATGTATATTTCTATGGTATTGATGATAAGGAGCCCGTAATAATTTTCACGGGCTTCATAACGTGCTAGCCCGTAAAAAGAATATCGTTGATGGCGCAATCAATGTGTGGCCGTTTTTGGTTCAATGGCTGCTCTGATTTGAGGCGTAATGGATCGGTATGTTGAGAATGTGGAATGGGGTGGAATGTTCTTGCACTTGCAAATAAAATATCTGGATTATATCCTCTGTGCCATCTACACTATTAACTATTAAAGGGTGCAGGGAGTTTGACATCATGTATTAGACTGAAAGATCAGTTTTCCAACATTTTTATCATCCTGGTTGGTTTTGTTATAGCTCCACGTCTCATACTGTAGATATTTAATTTCCCAGCTATAACCCTAGAATTTGGTTAGGTGATATGCTGATTTGGGTAATCAAATAGTATGACTGAAAAAACGACACGGAAATGTCGTGTAGAGGTGTTGTTGGCATTAGCAAGAAAGCTTTTAATATTCAGATTGTTCTTGATAAAGACTGCACTGCCGTATTGCTCATGCAACCTGTCAATGGAAAGAGCCATTTCCAAAATTTTGGGTCTGAGGTTCGTGAAGATACGGCGCGTTTTTTGGAGGCAGGGAACATAACACTGATGCTTCTGGCTTTCTGCATAAGTATATCCGCTACTAAATCTTGTTTGACAGAAGATAGTCATTATACGTTTAAGGAAATGGCGGTCAGTTTTGGTCATGATAATGGCGGACTTTTAATTTGGTTTGGCACATTTCATTAGTCTGACTGACTGAGTTAGTAGGTAATGCAGCATCATCTGCTAATTAGAGACAAGTAACCCCCAGAGTAGTGTCTGGTCATCACTATCTGACTATTTATTAACTAGTCTACGAATGGGAATAACTTTGTTTTTCGTCCCGACCTTCGGAGGTTAGTTAAACAGTTTTAAGATCCACTTCTTAGTACTTACACTGGAATCCATAATTTGTTCGTCTTGCAATTGTCAGCCCTGCAACTTTTTTTGAGTTACAATTAGCGTCTTGTAACTCCATCGTAATCCGTTGACTGTAACTGCCATGTTCTGATCTGATAAGACGTCTTTTCCTTTTCATTCAAAATTAATTGATAGGCCCCTGTTTAGCTGAGACGCTAATATTTTCTTTTGAGGACCGAGGGTCTTTGTTTATTTATTTTTTGCGCTATCTACCTGTTTTTATGTGTTTCCCGACTTGTTATTTGGCACAGTAAAGTTGATGTTATCGAAACGTTGCCGGTTACTATGACAACAACACAACTGTTATAATTCATAACGTGTCTGGGTGCTGCTATAAGAATAAATGAGTATTTATAATAGTTATTTACATTGCAAGACCGTTACTTAGAACCTTACGTGCGAGCACGGTACCTAACAAGCGAACGATTAGCGAACTTGTTATCTGTTCAAGCACGTAGGGTTCGTGTAACGGTCGATCATTGTACAACGTTTTATGGTATACTGACTAGTAAATCTTTAATAAATAATTCTTTCATTTACTGAAGCAGTACAGTACAATGCGTATGATATATCTGAACGTTTTAAATAAATATGTATATTTCTATGGTATTGATGATAAGGAGCCCGTAATAATTTTCACGGGCTTCATAACGTGCTAGCCCGTAAAAAGAATATCGTTGATGGCGCAATCAATGTGTGGCCGTTTTTGGTTCAATGGCTGCTCTGATTTGAGGCGTAATGGATCGGTATGTTGAGAATGTGGAATGGGGTGGAATGTTCTTGCACTTGCAAATAAAATATCTGGATTATATCCTCTGTGCCATCTACACTATTAACTATTAAAGGGTGCAGGGAGTTTGACATCATGTATTAGACTGAAAGATCAGTTTTCCAACATTTTTATCATCCTGGTTGGTTTTGTTATAGCTCCACGTCTCATACTGTAGATATTTAATTTCCCAGCTATAACCCTAGAATTTGGTTAGGTGATATGCTGATTTGGGTAATCAAATAGTATGACTGAAAAAACGACACGGAAATGTCGTGTAGAGGTGTTGTTGGCATTAGCAAGAAAGCTTTTAATATTCAGATTGTTCTTGATAAAGACTGCACTGCCGTATTGCTCATGCAACCTGTCAATGGAAAGAGCCATTTCCAAAATTTTGGGTCTGAGGTTCGTGAAGATACGGCGCGTTTTTTGGAGGCAGGGAACATAACACTGATGCTTCTGGCTTTCTGCATAAGTATATCCGCTACTAAATCTTGTTTGACAGAAGATAGTCATTATACGTTTAAGGAAATGGCGGTCAGTTTTGGTCATGATAATGGCGGACTTTTAATTTGGTTTGGCACATTTCATTAGTCTGACTGACTGAGTTAGTAGGTAATGCAGCATCATCTGCTAATTAGAGACAAGTAACCCCCAGAGTAGTGTCTGTTCAGCTCTATTCCAATGGGTAAGGTGATCAAGAGATTTTGAGTCTTGGCATTTGTTAAATCAGTTGCTATAGTGTTTTTTAACCAGATTAAGGGATTTTTATTTATTCAAGTCTAGAACACCAAAATCAAACATTAAGCAATCTGAGTACTGCATTTCTGTAAAAGATTTTATTGGACCTCGAAAGATCATATAGCACCGTATTGTGAGCTTTTGATGTTATATTTATTTTATTTCATATAAGATTATTCGAGAATTCATACTCAGTGAGAGTTTTCTTAGATAGGTTTAAATAAATTTCTTCTTTCTTCTTTTAGATCTAGAGTGTTCTGAGGTAGTCTAAATAAAGCATAGTTTATGAACTCCAAACCCGAAATTTTAAGGTATTGAATTAAGCTTTTTTCTCATATGTAAATTCCAGTATCTGAAGTTACAGGTTATGTGGCGTTCGCTTTACAATCCAGTTACAATCCTCGGACTTGAGAAATCTCTTAGGACATTAAGCAATAGTGTCCAGACAAAATTGATTTGGACCAGTTTCTCCAAGAATTGATGACTCTATTGTAAAGTTCATTCTTTCTTTTACTGCATTACTTTCAAACGTAACATAAAACTCCTCAAGCTTCCATTCGACAATAATTAACGATTATTATTACTAGATCTCTTCAGATTGATCAATGTCATCCTCTATATTCGACCCGTAGAAGTCATGTAGAAGTCAAACGGACTGCAGACTTAAAAGGAAGGTCTTGAAGCAGAGTTAAATGTAGTATAGCCACTAGGAAGGGAATGCATGCTTTAACCTTTTCTCTCGAGTAATGTCATAAATAAAAATAATTACCTACCAAGTAGTAAAGCTTTTCTCTGGACAGTAATAAATTGGCTTTTGGAGCAAAAGCTTCTAAATCCAACTTCGTCTTTGAGATATTAGGCAATGCTTTTGACAAGCTGTTTAAATAATCTTCAACAACTTTCTAAAAAATGGGGTGGGCTAAATTGAATTGAGACAAAACAAAGTATCATTGGTGTTCTGAATAAGGCATAAATTACGATTTGATCTTTAGATGTAAAGTAGCAAAAGTCACTAATAGAAGTGTGTCAAAGTCGGTTCTAGACCAGGAAGTGACGTCATCGCCGTTAGAAGCGACTCAAAGCCGGTTACAAGCGGCTGTGAACCCCTTTTCATTAACTTTTAACCAGTCTGAAACCGCTTTTCAACCGGTTATAAGCAACTTTTAACTCTTCCTGTTCTAGAACTTCTGCAGAGTCTCTAATCAAGTTGGTCAAAAACTTAGTTCCAAACTCTTTGTAATGTATTCATCCTTGTTAAAAACTGTTTATTGAGTAAAAACTGCTTCAAAACGGCTAAGAAAGTTTGCATACGGTTCAGAGCCGCCTTTAAATTTTTCTGAGTCGCTTCTAACGGTGCTAACGTCACTTTCTGATCTAGAATTGATACTATAATTGGGAAACGTTTAGCAGAATGTTACCTACTAGAATTAATTACGTTTTTGCATACTTTACGACAGAAAACTAGACAATTTTTGACCTTATAACTCAGTTACTAAAGGCTATTTAATCTAGTGATATTTGGTAATTTAAGAAAGTGCCAGTGACTCTATACACGCTGTAAAAGATTCTTTTCCTAGAAATCGACGTTCAAAAAGTCAATTTCGCCAGGGACAGCGGAAACAAACGGAAATAGGGATGGAACGTGGTTGTCAAGAGGTTTCTAGGATATGTGTTTCTATTCATCCAAGTATTAAAACCTCTACTTCTGCTACTTCTTCATTACGTTTCTTATTTAGCATCTATGTATCGACATTATGAGTATATGAAGACCACACGAGAAGAAGGATAAATGCCAAGGGTTAAAATTGACTTATTCAATTTATTAAGTTATGCAACATTGCAACTCGGGGAAATCCTTAAGCTGAAGTTAAAAAGTTAATCAAACTATATGGCATATATTTTTAACCTAGATAACAAATTTCCTGTAACATTCTGCATCATTAATGTTCTTAAAGGTCACGAAATAAAAGCCCTCGTAAGAATTCTTCAAGAAAAAAAAAGATACACAATATTAATAAAATGTACATAATTGCATATACATATTCATTGACAAACAAAGCGCTTCTTGTCCTTGCACCATTTTTGTAACACTAATTGAATTTCCGCCTTACCATATTACGCAATCGATCAACCTATTTTCCACACTAGATGAAAAAGGCAAAGAAACCTAACTTACAACGATTACAGTTTAAACCTACAGTTCAAGAATATTAATTATTAGAACTAAAAAAAGTGCTATGACTAAACATTATAAAGGTTTTGACTGCTTATTTTTAATGCATACAATTTCCTGCAGGTACACAGGAAGTTGTATCGGACGTGCGAGTCGAGTGCAACAGCAACGAAATCGTGGTCAGCATAAACACGAACTCCGGAAAATTCACCGGAATGGTATATCCTCGTGGATTGTCCAAAAACAGTACATGCATGGGAGAATGGACCAGGAAAGCTTCTCCGGTTCAATACACTTTGCCATTGAGAGGGTGCAACACCATGAGCACAGAATTGGTAAGTGTTAATTACTTTACAGGTTGTTTTTTTGTGCAAGGATGTGTCACACGTATTTTGAGAGTGGTTCATGTTTGAAAGATTTTTAGAGGATTAATCTTTATAACATGTGTAGTAAACGCGGATAATTACATATTTTTAGGCTTTGTAATGATGGTTTTCCTGTCGGAAAGCTTTTGTCACTTCTTTTTAATAACTCTGCGCTTGTGTTTAACTGTGAAATTTTAATTTTTGGGTATCATTTGTCACGCCACTATATACGGGTAAATTCGTGGTATGTTCGTAGTAATAATGACATTTTCTGTTAATTACATATGTGGGAAACTATTTACTAGCAGGAAATAATAATAAATTAAAAAGACAATAAAAATAAATCGAAATAAGAAAGATAGGAAATTTTAGATAAAATTAGAGGTTATACTACTAGACTAGACAGTATGGAAGAAAAATTGCAAGAGTTACACCGAAGAACTCCAAGACCGGAATAGATTAGGGTGAGATAAATCAAGTCCGGTAAGAAGGACGTGACTCAGGACCGGTCGTTTTATAGGCAAGGGATGGAATTAAGTAAGCATTGAATTTCTACTACGGCAATTACAATTACATCATATTCTTTTTAATTACCAATTCCCAAAAATGATTCTTTTATAACCTTGTGATTGCGACTGATTGACTTAGATCTTTTTTTTCAGAAATTCTTAGAGTCAGAAATCCAAATCTCAAATATCTACAATCCTATATATAACCGGGTATCTCAAATTTATTGTAAAGTTTACGTAAATTATGCTTCGAAGCTTCATAATTATTCTTATCTATAATTCGAAGTTTCAGACAGCCAGAGTTTCTAGATTTCCAGAACTCCACTGGTACTAGTAGAATATCAAAATTTAGACTTACAAATGCTACGAATTCTAAATCACTGTGTTTATATAAATCCCATTACTTAGAATATACCGTTCAGAAATTTCGAAATTTCATGGTTTAGACATATTTAATGTTATCAACCATTCAACAATTTAGGATTCACAACTTCGATATTGGAAGATTTAGAGTATTGAAAGCTTAAAAAGATCTGAACTAGTCAATGCTTATATAATAAAAGACTTTTGGGAATTTGTGAAAGGTTATTATAGTTTTTTCCATCTAAATAATCAATAGAGTCATTTGTAATTATCAGCACTGTCTGCAAAGTTCCATTTGGCGCGAGTTCATCCGCGTGGGTTTTGGGTTATATTCAGCTCTTTGATTTACAAGAGTATCATAATATGATTCGTTTTCTGGAGTCAAAAACTATTAAGAGCGCTAAGAACGAAGGTCTGCTCCAAGTGCTTGCTACATGGTATGCCATACACCAAGTGTTTAAACGGCTTGGTAGGCATAGGCATAATTCATGGAAAAACTTTCAATATTAGATTCTTAGAGCTGTAGAGATATTACAGCACTAATCTTTCTCACAACAAGTATGTTATAGAGGCATTTTGCAATTATTCTGGAACTTGCATAGTTCGCATAACTCGCGTAATTAATTTTCACGATTGTGTGTTCGTTTTTGAAATAACATGCTGATATTTTTAATTTCTTCCCACCCTATCTACTATTAACTAGTACGAAAATCTAAAATAATTTGGAAGATAGTTTAACGCCATACAACTTTTATAGTATATACATTTTTAGTTCAAAATGATTAGGAAAGCCTATGGCCACGAAACCGACTCAGTACCCGGTATATCATTCTCTTGCGAGTAGCAGCTTTAGAAGATTCGCAACTTGTTTTATATAAATTAATATTTGTTGTACAATTGGACACCTCTCTTTTGTCATATCGTAATAGTATACAGCATTAGGGGTGTCCAGAACTGGTCAATGTGTCAGAAACCACCAATACTCAAGTTCTTCCCATTATTTGATTCGATTGTGGTCTATAAATATTTTTTACAAAATTTTAAAATGTTGTCCTGAGGTCCCTCAAAACCTCGGAACATAATGTCCAATAGCGGTCAAAGTCACACTTTGATATTCAATACCGACACTTACTAGAAGAGGTTACAATACAATAATTAAATACCAAACTGCACATTTTTGCAGCTATTTATTAACAAGTCAGAACTTGACAACGCATGTGTCACAAATTTACCTTATTTGTCCACAAAGTGTTAAAAATGTCGTAATCAACGATGTCAACGGTAGTGTCAATTTTACAATATATAGCGCTTAGGTTTCTTCATATTGTTAGTGCGTGATGTTCAGTGTCTTTTTATCGAATTGCTTTCTGTGTTGTTCAAACCCCTTGTAAGAGCCAGGATCTTTGCTCAGGATTGTAAGATGGTAGGTTGTAAAGATGGTAGCAAAATCCGATATAACCTTGATCCCACACTCAGCTGCATCATTTACAACTTTGACAGTGCGAACAAATTTCTCCGCTGCAAGAAATGCGGGATCAGATGGCCATTGATTGACTGGCTTTACTAACCTGTTAGTACTGACCTTCTGGTCACTGAGAATTCTGAACAATGCGTGGGATTCTGGGCCAGTTAAATCTTTCAGTGTCGTATCTCGATCAATTTTTATGAATATAGGCATAAGCCTATATTCATAAAAATTGAGTGTAAAGATATTCATAAAAAGTGATGACGAGACGGAAGTTTTCTGGCAGTGGCATCACTGACAACTGAATAGCCATTTCTTGCTTCAAATGATCAATCATGTGATGCTGAAAAGCTCAAAGGGAACAATTTCTTTCGTGAGATACCATCGGTGGTTTAGAAGTTTATGAATTACCGTGTCGGCAACTGCCTTATCCCTTCACGAAAATCAATCATGTCATGAATGAGTTGGAGATTATGGAGATGGTTTTCTGTTCATACGCATGAGTTTCTCAACCATTTTATCGTCAGACAGCATTGCCTCGGAGAACATGAACATTTTTCCTTTGTAGAAGTTATTGGCCATCCAACGAGCTTAATCAATTGCATCAGGCTTCAGGAAGTGGATCTCACGCAGAAGAGTCTCGCCAGGGATTATCAGTGTATTCTCCACACACTCACGATAGTCATCGCGCTGAAACGTTGTTGAGTCTTGGCTTGACAACAAAGTAACAAGATGATTGACAATCTGCTTTCTAACTGACAATAACCATGGGTCTTTGACTGTCAATGTTTGCGCAGAAATTGTTTTGTCAATGTTTTTCCAAGCCTTTTTGAACTGAGAAAAAAGTTTGTTTTCTGGTTCCATAATTGTACCAAAAAGGAGATCCAAAACTGCACGAACAATCAGTTCCAAAATATGGTAGCGATATGTTGCTGGCGGTTGTATCAAACACCAGTGCAGCAACACGGTCTGACATAACCCAAACTTCAAAGAGATTACAGGTTGCATCAGCTTGTGTTTTTCCCTTGGAGTCAACAGGCTGCGGTATACCGAGAAGCTTTCCCTCAGTGTATTCATCACTCAAAAGCTTTCCGTCCCAATGTAAAGCACAAAGAGGTGGATTCTGTTTCACTGCATCCATTGCATTTTCAGCTACCTATTGTTGATTGCACATTCTACTTTGACGTGTAGTGGATCTGGATATATCGAAATCATCAAGATTGCCGCCAGATGCTTTTATCACAGCAGAGACAAGCATTGTTGCCTGATTATCAGATAATCATAGTTAATCTGCTGCATTTGTTATCTCGTAGCATTGCATAATTTTCTTCGGCATTCTGACACTAATAAACTCTGTATCTGCTGGTTTATCTTCTACCAATTTTACTTCAGAGATTTATCACCTTCAGACATCTGATCATCTGAGTCCAACTTCAGCAACGAAGCTGCTCCATGAGAAACCGCTGCCGTCTGTCTTTCTATACGGTTCTCTTCTTGCTCTCTAATTCTGCTGTGCCGTCCAAAAATTTTGTCATGACCATCCATGATAGCTCTTCTCTGTTATTTTTGATCTAAATAAAAGTCAATATCATCCTGCTTCTTCTTTGCTGATAGAAGCCTTGACTTCATTATATCCTCAATAGCATCGGGTGCACCAATATCAAAAAGACTGACCAACCGTGCTACAGTTTGCCCGCCTGTTGCTTCGGATCTGACTGCCGCTTTTTTTCTTTATCAAGCTTTGCCACTCGTTCCATAATGTTATCACATCTGACATGCAGTGATGTCTGTATTTTGTTTTGACTCTTGCCATATTCCAAAAGACAATAACACTATCTACTACATCATTCTGTTTTGACTCTTGCCATATTCCAAAAGACAATAACACTGTCTACTACATCATAAGCAATTTCCTTGTTTTTCACCTTATTCCGCATATTGTCGGGATCGTTTCTGAGATACATGATATATTTTATGACCTGCCTGCAATTTGGCAACTTGCCTCCAGTTATTGATGCTGATGGATGTCCAATAAGCCAAAACTCAGTTGATTTACGTGTAGCAGGTTTTGTCAGAGTATCCGGCGGCAGTGAATCATCTTTGCTTCCCGAGGGCTGTTCAATGCGCCGCTGCTTTCTGCTTCTAGTAGTCATTTGTGCCTAAAAAAATCGAACAATTTAACTATTGATTTAATTTTGCGATTTAATAAGTGTATATATTACAAATATACACCTTATATAATATAATATACATCAAATATACGTAAACATACACCAAGAATACACAAATTGCTTGGCTTGTAAACACACTAAAACACGAGAAAACCTCTGACCGTGTGACTTATGTTCGGACGCTTTGAGGGACCTCAGGATAACATTTTACAATTCTGTAGAAAATATTTATAGACCACCGTTGAATCAAATAATGGGAAAAACATGAGTATGGGTGGTTTCTGACACATTGACCAATTCTGTATACCCCTAATATAGCATATGTCCATGAAGAAGAAATAAGATATTCAAACATATCAAAAAGCGAAAAAAGCTCAGCATTTACAAAACTCAAAATTACTTAAGTTTCGTAGTGCTGTGCTCGTGCTCGTAGTACTCGAAATTTCTGTCAAGAATAAATTCGATTTCCTTAAGTTCCTGTCGAACCAGTCTGGAAGTTGTTGAAAAAAAAGTCTATAGAAGTAGCCTAGCACATTCCATACCATCACATATCTGACCGCGACAATACTGCAGCTACAACGAAATGTCAACAAAAAATTAGTGATTGTAAAGATTGCAACTCCTTCCCAACAGAACGTCAATTCATAAGTTAACCAAGTAGGATGTACTACTTCCCATTCATTTAGGAGACCGGGAGTTATTCTTACAACTTGCTTAGGAGTGCCGCGACAGATAATTACAAAGACAGGTTAGTAATTTCAAGTTTTGGCACGTTCATTCATCCTCAACCGGGTAACTGCATATCTTTACTTTCGCCATCTGATAAATGCGATGAAACTAGTCAGCATCCAACTAATATTTTTCACAGATGCTTCTTTAGGGTACAAATACAACTAACGCTTGTTGTCCGCGCTGACTTCGCCTAGAAACGACAAGCGGTAACTCTCTGCAAGCGGCTATAAACGTGATAACAGTAGAAATCCTCCGTTCAGTTCGCCTTTAGGTATTAGAATGTCAAATTCGATGATGATGATTTGTCTAATGGTGTGATGATCATCATATCTACACATCTAGTGATCACAATAGACACGATTTAACTGTGTGACCAATCAGTTGGTAATATATATTCCGGTAAATATATCGGCACTGGTAGCTCAGCCGAGACTACCGTCTGCCTCTAGCAGGATCTATCCGTTCAGAATTATTCTATTACTAAATAGCAGTGAAATATTAAAAATGTAATTTTTGATTGATCCAAGATATTTCCTTGGCCACTTCTGAAGACGATTTGATTAGAAGATTCACCAAGACAAGACCGGGCCTTGCTTCAATTTATCTAATCGGACTACTAAAAGCTTACACATGGATCCGAACCTGTAGTAGCCTTGCAAAAACGGAATTTTAGTCTATTTTTATGCAGAAATCACTAAAAAGGAAATATTCTAACAACGACATTAGTCCCACTCGTTTGATCTATTTGTATCGCATTAATTTTGTCCTGCTTGAGACGGTTCTGTAGCAGTATAGTAGATTCAGTAGTTTTTGATTGCAAATAATGACTCTATATGGATCAGTTTGTAGTATCGGTATCAGCCCATCCTTGTGCTCCACTTTATATTAGGAACGGGTGATAGATAATGGTTACGTTAAATAAATATCCGATAAAATGCGATCTTCAGGTTTGATTTTTTCGAAATTCAGAATATAAACAAACGCAGCAATAGCACAGATACCTCTACCCCTTAGGGGTATTTTTGCAACCCTTGCTAAATAGCCAGTTTTGATGGAGGATTTATAAACTGCAAACTGACGTAGGGTATTGGGGCGTTTCCTTTGCTATGCACTGTATATTTAGCCCATGCTATAATAAGTCTACTGTGTCTGCAACCATGTTGAGTGTTCCAGTCTTTTGCTGTTTTCTTTAGTTTGAAAGATTATCCATTCGAGTATATTCAAGTCTACTATCATTGTCCTTATTTTACTGCTTTTGATTAATATTATAAACCAAGAGTTTTCCTAAGATTCTTGTAATATAATCCCATTTAGTCTATTCCGTCCCAAAATGTAATTATTATTAATAAATTGCACGGCAATCTCTATTATATGGCGCCTGCATGCTCTATATGCCCACCTTCGTTCACCATGCGGATATATTATTCACATGATAAACTGTTTCACATCTAACTTTATATAACTTAGGTGTGCCTCTATACATTCAATATAAAAGAAGTACCTACCTACAAACGTAAAATGAATGAAAGTAAAATTTCTATTGGATTAAGTTTTTCTTTCATTCAGAATTAATAGCACATTTCATTATTGCTGGTACAGAGTTGCAGAAAGACATTTCCCCTTATTAATTTGCTATTCATTTATGTATACCATGGACATACACGATCAGGAAGTAATTAGAAGTACAAAAGGTAGGTAATAGAATAAACAGTTTTCTCCAGTGTTACGTGTAAATACTTAACGTACATAACATAAAATACTTTGGTCACACAACAGTTTCGTAACAATTCAGTATAAAAGAGAATTTTGGGAATTACGAAGGTCATGAATAATTGAAAGAAATTTCTCTATTATACAGACACATTTTTTTGCTTAATTTTCAATTTAAATTTTGTTTGGGTTGTTAAAACTTTTGCGTATTTAACATAAGACACAAAGTCGTGCTTGGAAAAGGTAATGGAGTTAGAATTACAAATATATTTATAGTAAAAGTATCTTTTACTTGAGAATATTGGGCGACTAAGATTTTTTTCATACCCGTTATCATCTGACATGGAGGCGAGGCAACATAAGTGAAAATGACATACTCTTGAAATCCCTGACAGAAAAAGTGACATCGCTGTAAATAGCCTATCCTATACAATAAAGAGCGCCAAATTCAAAATGATTAAATATTTAACAGAATGGAAATCTACATATTATATATAAGCATTAAATTACCCCAGTAATGTATGTAAATACATATATATGGATTAGGCTAGTAAGATACAATTATGTCAATTGCAACATAGCAACATAAATTTTATGTCCATAAATTTATAGTGAACCCAAACATTATTAATTTTTCGTTTAAACCTCCAAGCATGTGCTAATTTCGATGTAAGTAAATCTCTTACTATCTTACTTATAATATTGCGTTTGCGAGTTAAAATTTTAAATGAATTTCAAAAGAATTTTTAATATTTCGTGGGTATCTTTGCAAGGTTACAGAAAGAACTTGAGGTTTACGAAAGTTGTTTTGCAAAGTTGTGCAGTAAGCATAATTGACACTAAAAGCGCATTTTACAATCTCTATTAAATCTTAAATTTTAAAAACCAATCCGATTTGCAGTGTCAATTCTATTATCCAATAAATGCATGCGGAAACACCATATATTGGACATACTGCAAATGCCTCCAGGTCCAATATTTTCATTTATTGTATGGTATATGCGACTGGTGAACGTTTCTGTAAAGTTACATTACCGGTTTGTCGGTTTTTTTCTGCATAAAGGTAGTTTTCGATTTTTATTATTTATCTTTCCGATCTTAATTGCATTTAATGCAGCTTTAAAATGTGAACGTAAATTATATAGTGAATAAAAGATAAAAGGTTTAAACGTATTAAAATTTCCCGCCTCTTGTTTAACTAATGCTAACTAATAATAATGCTTATGCTATTTGAAATATTTGCATTGAATTGAATTGTTTGAACAGTGATTAGTCAATAATTTAGACCCTGAATATGGATTGTATAAGCACTGCATACAGCCAGCCGACGACTCGAGGTCTCCATTATAAAATTTGTACGATACTTACCTATACATGGTAATTCCTCAAGGTTCTGTCCTCTTTTTCTACCTTATTTATATGTCTACTTATTAAATAACTAACCGTCTTGGTAGTCTGGTCTATATTAGGAAGAATTTCATGTTAGAGAAATTAGTTTCTATATGACATATGATACAGCGAATTTATTGGCACTAAATCATTTCATATAAGGAAATGGCGTGGAACGAGAGTTGCATAGTTCAAAAGAAAGTAATTATGTAGACTAGGTGCTTGTAGATCTAGATATATGTAGCATTTTTGTGTTCATTGCTTTTACCTATGTAAGTGTTAATCCATTAATTGGAATTCATAACATGCCAGGAAGAAATATTTAGCAGCTTGCAAGTACTTACCAGTAGCTGTAACTTTAGTAGTTCAATAAAAGCTTGTCTCCTTTACAGTTGTAGCCTTTTATAGGATTCCTTGAACTTTATTGACCGCAGACAGTAAAGGTGAGCTGTGCAAAATATTCTTATTATAGTATATCTTGTGGCGTGTTTTTCATATATCTGCTATATGATAAAGGACCTTCAGTATCAACAACGTAGAATTATCTAACCTAAGAAAACAATTAAAAGAAACTAATGGACACTAATAAAGCGCATCACAACTTTTCCACAAGTGTAATTCAGTGTAGTGTAAAATTGTATAAAGCGTAGTGTATGTAAAGACACCTAACTAGGTCATGAAGGATGATTGGATCATTTGAAACTGCAAAAATAAAAATTCTAGCCAATATAAATTCAGGAAGGAAGCATCCTTTCTGTGTTTATTTGCTTGTTCTTACTCTCCTTGCCTTGCGGAAATCACACAACCGCTGTGTGGACAAGAGCAGAACATATAAATATTATCTTATTATTCGCTACACATCAACTTTAGATAAATCTTGGGCGTTAGAGAAGTCTCGTAAAAGGCACTCGAAATGCCAAAATAGCCAGATGATATTATAGGCCATAGCACATCGTTACATAACCAAGAAAACCTTGTTGTGACTCTTTGCTGGATGCTTTATTCCCGAGAAATAAACAATAATTATTGGATAAGACTAAAAATGCGATTTAAGGCAGTATTATACTATACTACGTGCTTTATACTTTTTTGCCTTCGCACTCGATTAGGCCGACCTTTTCGATATGAAACTGAAAAATAAATGGCAATCCATTACTTTTTAACGCTCAAATGAATTTAAAATGTTTGTAGAAGTGGTGAAAACTATACTGTATTGAAACGCGTGCACTCATAAAAATCCGGTGGTAGAGTTGAGGACTTAAGTTCGCACTTGTTTTATACACAATCAATGTCTACTATAAATCTCGATGGTAGGGCACGTAATACAGTAGAATAATATTCCAACTTTTTATCGCATCGTTTCACTATCTCATTATCATCTCTTATCAACGCTTTTGTTTTCCTATATCTAGTGCACTGTTTCCAAAATGTATACTAGTTAAGACTATATAACAATGCATTAATTTTTACAGTAACTTTTCACACGTAGCAGTATTGGTTTTGGACCTTGTCTATACTGTAGACAGAATTCTACATGTTTTAAATTCAGTGTTTTTAAAGTCTCTGATATTTTTGAAAATTTAAAATTTGCATTTATTTTCATTTGATTAGAAAGGAAATTACAAAAGTATGGAAGTTTTGCCTCAACACTTTAAACTGTAAATCTCTTTTCTGTAATGTAGGTATTATTTCAAAATCTTATTTGATAAAAAGTAAGATTCTAAACACAATCCAAATCACCCTGTATAAATAACTGAGAACAGGATAAAAGGAAGTATATTTGTACTTGGTTAGAAACTTTCCACTTTATAAAATCTGAGCTATTAGTCAGCCATTATTCTCAACAGTTTCTGAGATTCTCTCAGTTTTTAAGATTTAAGAATATTCTAGATTTCTTCTAACTAGATCGTGGAGTCCACTTAGTAGGAATAAATTTCAACCTCGAAGCATCATTTGTTTAGATATATATTTGTACTGTGACTCTGATTTTATTTTAATGTTTTCTTATCTAGAAGATACCATCTATTAAAGATAACATTCCAGGCAGTAACAAATTAGCGTATAACTTGAACTAATGGTTTTCAATCTACGGTACATGTGTAGTGGTAGTGCATAGTTACAATAAAGGGTCCATAAATAACGATATCTGCAAATTGTTAAAGATACATTAATTTATTTTCGCGCCATTTCCACACTAATATATTGTAAACCATGTACTCCACTTTACACACTTTCGTACAATGCATTTGTTTCAGAAATCAGGCAAAAGGAATAAAATCAAGTTAGTTGGAACCCGAATTAAGCAATTTGGAAAGCATAGTTTTATCAGCCAGGAGAATATTACGCTCCTGATTCATCATTTGGCAATTTAATGTAGCATGACCGAAATCATACTCAATTACCAGTACTCTTTTTCTTCATCCCCCCTAAGGTACCTTTCAATATTTCCATTGTAAACTGAAAAGCAAATCATTTTGAATACCTTTTTTTACATTGTCGGTCTTAGATGGTCACTTAGAAACAGTCAGAATTGATGTACAGGTTTTCAATCTATAAGCGTTTAAATATCTTAATCTTGATTCTTTGCCTCATTCATTTTCCAAAATGTATTGGATATTAATGTGGTTCTTGATCAAACGAGTCTTTGATTATTTGCACAGAAAATGAACGTGACTATTTTTAAATTCCAAAAATACTTTTTTAATTTTAGACTTTAGTTTTTAAGCGTTTTTTTCTGTCGGTGCTGAAATTTTCAATGAAGTTTTCGTTTACACTAATCAAGCACTAAAGTTTTATTCTGCACTAAATATAATAATTATAGCCCCCTTTCACAGGCCATGAAGGCCCATCGGGGTGTATTAGGTTAGGATGATATTACTCGAGCTGTTTGGTACCCAAGGATGGTAAAGTGGCTAGCTTAAAGCACTGACCACCTGTTGTTACCCCAGGTACTCATTTCTACAGGCTGAGTCGACCTGGAAGCCTTAGATTTTTTTAAAAATTCCAATGAATTGTTCTTGGGAATTGAACCCAGGAGTCCGAACCTCAAGATTGGTACTCAAGTGCCATACTATGGCTTCCTCTGCACTGAATTACATTAAAGTATTATAAGAAGATCTACAATATACTGACGGACTAAAGATTTTAACAAATAAATATTTTAATTCAACACTATTATTGAGATTTCAGCATGTTATTTAAAAGACAGTTTCAAATAATTTTATCGACTTAAGTCAACATTCTTTAATAAATACTTTTTATGACATGAATTAGCTTAAAAATTCTTTTGCAGACTATATTTTTTGTATTGAGATAAGAGATCTTATACTTGCCACCTTGTGGCCTACCTAAAGATTTTGAGTAGCTGTAGTTCATTTAACTCCTCTTATCTACAAGTTCAATGGTATGTATAACACTAAAGTTTCTTACATAATACGGTAAAATGTTCATTTTCTGGCTTGCATGAAACATGTAAAATAAGGTACAAACGATAAAAAGGAACTAGAAAATATTTATTCTTAGTGCTCATCATTATCATTAAAGTTCATACTGCTCCAAAAGTGTGTACTGAAAGTTTATTCAATATCTTTATTAAGTATGTAAAGTTTGGAATATTCTTAGTTTTAAAGCTTTTATACATTAAGGAGATCAGGGGAGTTAAAGTTTTAATAAGTCAACTTTTACATAAGAAAAGTCATTGTCATCAAAAAAGTTCTTATTGCTTGCACAGTCTAACAAATAATCCTATTAATTACTGACCTATTTACAGTCTCAGCATACCGAGTAATCACCTGATTACTTTTATGGGCAGTCTACCTCTGATTATTAGGATTAATCTATTTCCAAAGGTCAAAGTAATGAGTTGACCCAAATATAACATAATAATATGCTTTACGATTACATTTTGCCCAAGCTGAGGTTAAGCCAGTTTTTAGTTTTTTTAATTAACTTGTCTAGCTTCTAATACATTTAAAATAAATATCCATGTTTTGGATTTGCACAACAATTCTTTGTTGCCTTAAAATTAAATTGTACTTTTTTTTAATACTGCTTCTCTTTTTATGGTCATATGTTTATCATCATACCTATGACTTCTTATATTATTGATGCACTAGTCACTAATGAAAAACAAATACATTGCTTTACTAGAAGGGATAAGCGTACAAGGATGAAGTTAAGAAGCACCAAATAATTTTTTACTTGTGAAATCTTCTAATAAGTTATTCATGGAGTTATTGCAAAATTCAGATGTAACTAGATGAGTAAATATTTAAACAAAATAAAAAATGCAGTATGTACTAACAATCCGTCAATTACTTAGAACTATACTTACTTTTTGGTTAAGCTGTTATGACACAGAAAACCTACTATTATATGATGTATTGCCTGACAGCCTTGTTTAATTACTTAATCAAGTAAAGCAAAGACATGCTAGTAATTACACTAAACAAGCATAATTATATCAAAATAGAGAAACCATTATGAAATAATGCTGACACTATTTTTATTTGTTTCATTCAAAAATAAATTACAAATAGTGTAAACGGCCCATCTTACCTTAATTTTTAAAGGTATGAGGATGTAATAAAGTGTAAACATTATAGATTAGTCTGGATAATCGTTAACATTATTTATATATTAAAGCAAAAAAGAAAGCAATATGTAATGTTGCTTGCTAAGTTGTTCGTTCTTTGTTGCTAATTAATTGGGTTGTGGTCATTTAGAAAAACGATAATGATATATACAGATCATCATTTTGTTTATTGATTAATTTACCTAACAGAGGCAGTCTGAGGATAACGGTGGTGTTTCCTTATTGCATGATAGCTGAACATAAGGATTTTTAAGATACTTGAAAGTGTTGCGTGTGAATGAAGTGGCTTTGTATTTAACACTTGTTTTAATAATTCAACTTACTTAATTGATAATTACAGAGTTAATACAAATACAAAATCATTATATATAAATTTAAAGGCTTACGAACATGCCTTCAGTTAAGATTTAGTGGAAATAACAAATACACAGTCATAGTGATGAGAAACCTTTTAAAAGAAAATGTCTAATTATGCAACACATTAAACATACCAAATTGTACCACCATTCTTTTGGATTATTTTTGAAAACTGGTACTTTGTTTTAATCTTTTACACTATAGAATACCAGATAGTATTAAATAATATTTTAGCCTTACTATAAAGGATTTAGAGAACAGAGAGCTTAGATATATTTTTCTTAATTTTCATCTAAGGCTTCAGAAGAAAAATTATATCTATGTAAAATGTATTAAGTATGTTAGAAAAAAATTATATTTCCTACTGCAGTGCCTATATACATACATACATAGAGATACATACCATATGTTTTTCTTATTTCTTCTAATTAAGATTTTTAAATAAATCCACACTCTAAAAGTGTAACTAACACAGATAATTAACATAATTACTTAATCAAAAAGGAAACAACAAAATCAAAAATCCACACACAGAACGTGTTTATAATCTTGATAGTTTCAACAGCAGCATAAAAGTTAGCAAACTGGAACTCGTGGGTGGATTGAAAAGATCATCGTAAAAAAAAAGTTTCCTTGCATATGTTCATCTTGCATTCCTGCGGAATGGTAAAAACCCATATGTACTGCAATTTTGCATTAAACCACGCCCCTAACAATTTTAATCTACAAAAAATTAAACATACCCAGATAGAATCTTCAATTTTATTATATTGTACTATAAAATATCTGTCTTGATAAATACTAAATAATCGTGCTCAACCCACTTTTTATCTGACTGATTCTAATCAGAGTTGTTTAAGTTGCGAGCATGACTTTTTTATACTGTGAGGACATATAGTAGAGTGGCCATTTCAAAAGCTAAAGAAGAGAACAGAAGAATCATTATTAGATGGTCAGACCGGTTTTACAAGTTGTCTGAAGCATTCTGTTTTTTTTCTGCATTGCAAAAATGATGATCGCGTTCTTACGACCTTCTGGGAAGAATAAACTAAACGCCTCATTGCGGTATCCAAATGTTTGTGTTTTGTAAGGCTAGACACTGCTAATTAACTCTGAAGCATTTTCTGTTTCACAGAAAATTAATTGCAGGGAAATTTTAATATAAAAAAACAGTTTTTAGAACTTGTGAATACGATGAGATCAGATGACGGCATTACAAGGTTTTCTCTTTTAGTTTTTACGTTAGTGAGTAATCAGTAGTCATGAAGAGCAGCATGAGTATTTAATTGACGAACCACACCTATCAAAAGTTATATTTTTGTTTTTTATTTTATTTAAAAGCAAAATGAATTTTAAATACAATACAAAGTTAATGTGTATGTTCCCATCTGAATACATAATAATTTATTATTATCCAAACCGGCTATTTTTATAACCTCAAAATTACCACATCAAAGACAGAATAATAGTACTTCTGTGATAATAAAAACGGGCATTATGTATTCAAGTCATCATAAACGTTAATTTAGAAGTTTTAGGAAGGAAACTTGCATGCATAAAACGGTATAGATAGTAAAATTGCGGTTTATAACGCTCTAACATTGCCGCCGAGCTAGAGATTTCAATGCTAGGTCAGAATGGAGAACTTGATGCTATAATTTAGGAACGCATTGCCAATAGCAAAATTCCAATTTTAATAGCGCGAGACTATAATAAGACTGATGTTGTGTGTTAATCATAGCTAAATGCTGGCTTGACTCATCGTCAATTAAAACTGAATTAATTTATAACTGTAGATACTAAAATCAATTTTGTATAATAAAAAATGTTAGTAAAAAAGGATAGTAGTAATCAATTTTCAAGGCGTCTAACGTAGTGGAAAAGATCTACAGTTATAATTAAGATAGTCGCAGTTTAGAAATGGATGAGTTGAAATTTCACAACCGAATTACAAAATGAATGATATAATTATGTTGACTTTATATATAAGATTTAAAAAAAAGCAGAGTATAAGCTACGGCGTGGAGACGATGATTATTTGTTTGGAATTTTAAGTGAATCTTTTACTGTAATTTTTCTTTTTGAAATGCAATTTGTGTTGAAAGTATTTCCAATGTACACCTGCTTATTAATTTTAGATATACAGGATGGACTTATGTAATACTTTTGTCATGAAAACGCTTCAGCGTCCTGTATCTTTTTGTTGAGCCATTTTAACGATGGTCCCCCCTGTCTTATTAAGTATGGACTTGATGGGTTTATATTCATAAAATTTTGATCAACAGTGATTATGATATACCCTGTATACCATATAAAATATAAAACTCTTGCTCTTATTAAAGATCAAATCAAATACTATTTTTATCACATATAGTATATAACAAATTTAAATGTTTATTCTTATATACAGAAGCTTAAAATAAATACCTTAAAGAAACCGAAGCTTGTAAATATAAAAAACAAACATAAAGTGAGCATATATTTTCATTTTTTCACAGCCTACATCTCATAATATAACAACTTTCGTAATATTGTTTATAAAATTTTATTGTTACGTAGCTTGATATTACCATAAAGAATCCTTGAAGATATACTGTACAGCTATAGGCATTGTGATTTTTATGTGATACATTCCTTTGCGCTACCATTTTTGGTGTTAGCTTCATATCAGTTTATAAACTTTGTTCTGACTTCTGATAATATAAAAATTATCCCACTTATACTTTCAATTTTCTATTTTACTCTTTATTAAGTCGAAGGTTTTTATTATGCAATTGCTATTTCAACAATTAGGTGATATTTCGTAATTATATACTTAAACGTATCTAACAGCTGTTAGTTGTATTACTTTTCTTAGACATGCGTTCAAGTACGAGTCCGGCAATTTGAAATAATAACTTGTTTATATTTTTTATTTTGCGTGACTGTTATTTTAGAAAAAGAGAGAAGGATAATAATTAAAAATCAGGTTTGACGAAGTGATGAGTGTGAATTTAATCCGCGTGTTTATTAAACAAATTAAATTAACAGCTTGTATTAAACGGTAAATCAACAATGGCAATTATTTCTTTTTTGGGTGATCCCGAAATTATGACACAAGACTCATTATATTTATACTAGGTATATGCCTCCAAGTATTCCCAGGGGGTCACAGGTTAGGTTTATAAAAGTATAATATTAAATATTAATTTAAAGGTATAAAGATGCGCCTTTATTAAAAACAACTTTGAAAATAACAATTATACACAACCACTGCGGCGAGAAACCTTTTAAATGCAAATGTTTAATTATATGCGCGTTTAGATTAATACAATAGACAATTGCAAAAAAATTTTAAAATGCTTTTATTATAATCATTGGAAGCTGAAAATTCTTATTTTTATTATGACTATCCACATATAGCTTATGTTGTGGAAACGAGTTTTTGTATGTTATACATTCTTCAGGGGGGAACATATCAGACCATATCTTTTTTGTATTATTAATATTTTATTGAGTCTTTTACACTATAAAAGCTAAATAGTATTTAAATAAGAATAATAAATAATATTTTTGCTTTACTATAAAGGATTTTCCAAATCGAGAGTCTCTAGATATATTTTTCTTAATTTTAATGTACGGCAGAGGAAGAAAAGCTAAGAGTATACATCTATGTAAAATGTATTAAGTAGAACTTATGTAGTTTAGTAAAAAATCTTATATTTTATTCTTCGCTGCAGTGTCTGTATAGGTACTATATATTATTATAAAATAAACAAGATAATATTATCCATTTCTTCTTTCCGCTAATTAAGATTTTTAATTAAATCCACACTCGAAAAGGGTAATTAATACAGGCAATTAATATAATTACTTAATCAAAAAGGGAACAACATTTGGGAGCATAAGACCCCAAGCATTTCAGGGAGTCACAGGTTAGGTTAGGTTAGGTTAGGTTATAGGAGGCGTTAGACATTTTTATTAGGCTGTACAAAATTATAGATGAAAAATCATTCTCAGCAGTAACTCGAATTAACAAATCCTAGTACTAATGCTTTTTCCTTTCTCCTCAAAGGTCCTTTGATACCCTTTCTTTTGTAGATAGCTTTCGAATGTTTTTTGTGCATCATCTAACAGAGTCTCCACGTATAATTGTTTTATGCATTCAAGTTTAAAATATTTAGTGGAGGCAGAAAAACTTTTGTTGGATCAACCAGACTTTTCCGTACTACACTTTCTGCTTTCAATACGGTTCTTGGTTACTTTTTTTGATTCAGTGTTGCCTTCTACCCCGATTGTTCCATTCACATAAGAAGCAAGGGTAGAATCTTGAAGTATAATTTTTCATATTGGTGAGAAGTAAGGCTCGATTCTCTTAGCGTTCCATCAGATATACCGAATTCTATGCTGGTGCTAAAGCAGAATACTGTTATTATGAAGAAGTATAGCGTTGAGACTTGCTTTTGACAAATCAATAAAGACTTCACTCGTTTATAAATGTAAGGTAAGCATTGAACGAAATCTCTTTCTGTATTTTTAAACTATGAGAAAGAGACACTAACAGTCAGCCGCCTAAGATTAGGTTAGGTTTGATTTTTCCTATTTTAATCCCAACTAAAGTAACGAAATGGGCGCCAAATTGTTTTAGAAATCGCAATGCGTTCCATAAACCTGTGAAAAATTTACATGATTTTCTTTTAACTCGGAATATTGCACAAGAAAATGCACGTTTTCTGAACAGTATGGCTCCCATTTCGCTGCTTTGTAAATCAAGGTCATTTCGTTTGCTTTGTGTGATGCTATAGTCGCTATATCTAATCAGTCATGTCACGCTGGCGGATCAGAGTACCGCAAACGACGTCATATTGAGGCGAAGAAAACGCGAAATTATTCATTATTGTTATCTGTATTGAATTTAATTAAATTCATGATTAGTTTAAAAATATGATCCTTACTACTTAAAGTCTCAAATCTGCAGTATACCGAATACGTAGAATGCGATTTAATTTGCCCAGATCTAGCGTCATTTGTAGTATTCTAATTAGATGTAGTGACTCTGTAAAATTCCCCTGAATACATATACGTACTTAGTGACCTTTGGCCAGTATAAATATAAGCGTATTGTGACTTCAGAAGCACCCAAAGGGAATAATAACCTCAACAATATTTGCAGCTTCTCATGTTTTGATTTCTCTTGTGGTATAAGGGCATTGTAAATAAAACCAGTTTTCTTCTGTGCAAGGAGTTTTGTTTGTGATATTTGCATTTGCTTCAAGGATGACTTGACTTCAGCATTCGGAATAAGTGTTAATCGAGGTGCTAATGATAGCTTCTGGAATCAGACTGTAGTATTTTTAGTTTTTCTTTTAGACTATCTAATAATATAATTAATACGTGTAACCAGTTTTGGTTTTCTAATATTCTTTTCGTCTAAGTAAAACTGTCAATGTAGCAACAACTTTAATAATATACTTGATTATTCAAGTCCACACTGTAATCCTTCAAGCTGTAGTCTTATGTATAGGAAAATAGGAAATATAAACTAATGTTATCTATAATGTTACATATAACGTGTCTTTCGAGTAACAAGGCAGTTAATTACTATTATTATATTAAATTATAATTTACATGTAAAAATTAGTGAAATGTAAAATTAGTTTTTGATGCTAAACATCGTTCGAAATTAGTCACATGTAATTAAAGAAATTGTGTAATGCTTTATTTTTCTGTGCTGTATCCTGTGTACCCTTGTAAGCAACTATTAATCAAAAAATATTCAGCTTCACTTAAAACTTGGATGGGATACAGCTTTCATTGAATTTCATCTACAGTAAGTATGCAGTAGTATTATAATAACCTCCCTGGCAAAACTCTAAAGTTGATGGAGTTATGAGATCGGTAGCATTCCATATTGGGTATCGTATGATTAGTCGAATTGGACCATAAATAATACAAATACAGAGGAATAACCACAAAAACGACAATTTATCACTTATTGCCACCAATAGTTACGGATTTTCTCATCTTTTTTATTTGTTTCCGTATTTCAATGCGGCTAATCACTAATGTCGATAACGGGCCCTTAACCACCCTCCCCACCACTCGTAACAGTGCTGCAATACTAAATGTCGAGAAAACGATTTTAATAGGTCGTCACATTAAAAGCTTTTGAAATGTTAAGATGGTACGATCCCCACTGCTCTCCGGGTCGTAATTCCTTATCTTTCAGAGGTGAATAAGGCACTGAAACGATGCAAACTGTAAAACCAGGTTCTTGGAGATATACAACTGTAAAAGTAACTACTGTAAATCTTAAACGCTTTGATTATTGCAACTTTGAAATATAAATGTTAAAAACCTGAACTCGAAACCTGTAACTGTAAGACCTCAATTAGTTAAGATTCTATAACTTACAAGGCAATCATTCTAAACTGGATCTTGGGAAATCTGAGCAGCTGAAATATATTTCCGGGCTTTTCGTCTATGGGATTTTCTTATATCTGTGAAACGTTGATTGTTGAGATTTTGAAGAACTACTATGATAATTTGGAACTTTGGCACTGAATTTTTAAGACTTTGAAACTCTATAAATACTGTCTTGCAGTTAGATTTTGTGACATTACTTGAATTACCTACATACATAAAGTATATGTTGTTAAAAAGATGCAAATTCTTCTTGATGGTATTTACATCACTAAGATGTGTATGGCGTCAGACTTACATTGCAATTTTTCAGGTACAGACGATCTTAATTAATAATTTAAGCAAGAATTACCAGCAGCCCTGTGACAGTTTCTTGTTGCCTTCTTCTTTGAATGTGAAAACCGCATTCGCTCTCTCAAGAATAGTAAAATGGCAACCGACCAGTTGATCCACTAATCTACTGACCTATTTCTGGAGCAATTTAAAACATTGAGGTTCTGAAACCTTGAAATTTGCATATCCCTGAAATCAAACTCTGAATATTCCAGGCATCAAAATCAAAAAATTTCCGAAACTTGATACTGGCATTCTGAAGCTATGAACATCTCAAAACATGAAATTATGAAACAATAATTTGGAAGTTTTGACATTTGATTGCATACTTTAAAGTTCTGAAACTCAAATTCTAGTCTTGAAAATGTGATACTTTGAAACCAAAAACCCATTCAAGATGGCAAACATAAAAACGTGGCAATTCGATCTAATAAAGTGGTAATAAAGAATGAATAAATTCTATGTTCTTTGTTTCGTATGTGTAACATTCATATATAGCGCTATTAAATTAAATTGCAATATGTGTAATTTCCGTATGTTGCATTTGAAAATAATCGAGTCAAAGCATTATATAGACAACCAATTATACAGCATGCTCTTTTATACGGTTTACATATATTGCATGGTAATTAAATAGCACTGTATACAGATTCCATACATTGAGAGCAAGTCCTTATGATTTAGAAACCTTGAAACGCAGGTGACTTTTATGCTAAACTATTAAGCTTTAAGTACTGTTCCTAAAATATTCTAAACCTTAAGCTATTACGAGTACTCTGCAAGTGGACAGAAGGACCTCCAAAAACTTTGCACAAGACTCATATTTTTGTGTAGTAGAGGAATCCAAACTCTTTTTTAAGTACATACCTATATTGAGAGCTAACTATTCTTCTTCATATGAGAACCATTTATCAATTACAATTTCTGTACTACAATCAGGTTGCTGTCTTAACAAGGGCATGGCTATTTAGGGGAGTGCTTTTAAGGCAAAAACACCCTCCACGACTTCATATTAGTATTTTCTCAAGTTTCATTCAGTTATTGAACTAGATAATTATTTTAAAAAAACATATCGTATCATTCATAATTCACCTAACTCGTTTTTACAGTTTTAGTATAAAAATAGGAACTTCCAGATGCCCATAATCCATTCTTGAATATAATTGAATAATACTTTACTTAAGGAATAGCAAGTAGGTATGTAATCCTCTTATACAATGCCCACTGTGACATATGTTATGA
This sequence comes from Agrypnus murinus, assembly GCA_929113105.1. Classification (NCBI taxonomy): domain Eukaryota; kingdom Metazoa; phylum Arthropoda; class Insecta; order Coleoptera; family Elateridae; genus Agrypnus; species Agrypnus murinus. The sequence goes on from OV816026.1 coordinate 24,110,257, forward strand.
GCAAGCATTTGCTTGCTCTTCTCCGGAAACCACCGTACGTACGAAGTACACCGATTACTGAATTCATTTAATACATTTATGATTGCTACTGAATTTAATTTATTATTATATTTAATTTATTCATTCATTACAGTAAATTGAAAAATTACAAATATTAAATTGTTATAGTAGTGTCAGTGTGAATAATTTAAGTTAGAAAGTATCCCAAGTTACATTTCTCGATACGCCACTGTCGCTTAGTAGTATTAATTAAAGAAATTGAAATAATTTATAAGTTCTGCATAAATCTAGCGTATCATGTCACCCGAATTAATGTACATAACGGTGTAATTCCAAATTTAAATTATAAATATATTTTATCCAAATTTCTATTTTCGCCCCCACACATACCATTAGTAACACTTCATAGTTTATATCATTAAGAAAAATTTGGGTTAGACTGTTTCGAAAAATTAAAAAGCTGCAAACGAGAAAAGCTATACGGGCGCCTACGGGTTATTTTGGGGCCCTGAATAGCCATTTCAATACAGTTTGTTCAAGTATGTATTTAATCCAAGCTCTTTAAACTGTCTCTTCACAAATAATGCAACTTTCTTTAATTTGCCAAAATAAATTTTTTTGTGACTCTAGACAATGTTAATGTTTTTTAACGACGTGAAGGTCGTGACCCGAAAATTTTACTTATTGTACCAAGAGTTATTATCTCTAACTCTAAAGGGAAAGTGGTAGAGGTAACTGAAGATTAGTTTTAAAAGAACACTAGAATGTTATGGTGTGAAATTCATTAAGAAGAACACGCCTGATTTTATCGTTTATCATTTTAACCTCGTCTTACCAGTAGTCGTTCATTATAATAATATATCTAAACTGGATAACCTTTTCAAAGTGTAGGTTTCAGAAACTTTCTTTCTCGATCCATACCTACTAATAATAATTAGTTTGCAAGTAGGTACTAAACCATAAGTTGATATTTCCCAGAACATCTCGAAAACCTACAGTGGAGTTTTTAGGTTATTTTATATAATTATTCTTACGTATAATTAATTTAAAACTGCCACGAAACTGGTCTAGTTGTGTTTGGACATCACACGGTTTTTTCTTTGTGCCTCTTAAAGGTCATGGATAGCCAGTGGCTCCGGCATATTAATATCAGTTAATTTTTAAATGCTGGCTTTAAAAGTTAATTTGAGAACGAAAATAAATAATAACAAATTGTTTCGTTTTCTTTGTAATGTTTTATAGATAAGGTCTCCCAATAACTTTCACTGGCATGAAAATGAAATTAAGAGCACTTTATAAATAAACGTTACATTTTATTAATTATAGAGGTTAACGAAAACATTAGAGCGGGTGCATACGTCATTACGTCAATTTGTTCATTTCAAATAAGTACTATCGAAATTGCAATTCATCTTTTATACATACAATCTCTTTATACTGCATGGTGCATGGAAATTTTTAAAAATGTGCATGTGTAGGTTAGGCTGGTTATAGTTTGTTGGTAATGCTGAAAGGTTACACTTATTATTTATTTTTCCCAATTCTGCGCTGAACCATATTTCTGCCTCACTTATGTCTATCACTTCAAATTTTGAAAAATTCCCATTTACAAAAAAAAACAATACCCCGTTTAGCAGATTGAAATTCAGGAACTTTAATCTCTTTGACCTCTGTCTGCATAGGTATAACTTTTAAAAACCGTTCTTAATTCTTTTGGTTATAAAAGACCATGACGTAGATATATGAAAAGGTGTGTCGAGCGTTCCAATATAAAAGTTGTTCGCTTTGCGTGTTGTTACTGCCAGGTAAGGTATTATGTAGGAGTCTGTGTCGAGATAGTCTGAATCACTGTCTTGTTCCACCACATTATACGTCACTCTAAATCCGGGTTACAAGATTAATTAAGCCTAATAAAATCGTTGTAAAAGAAAAAAAAGATGTAATAAGAGGTTGGTTTTGAGGTAGGTAATGTTATTATTTTAAAAGGAAATCAGTAGCTATGTACCTACTGTGTTGCTCCAAATCAGAGCAAAATTCATTATGGTAATCTTCTTGGTCTAGTTGTCAAAGCAGGCAGCCATAAAACTAAAATTTACATCCCACAAAGACGGTAGTATGATATTTTATATAATTAGATTAATTGCAAAAAATATTATATTTGATTTAAAACCCGAATAAAACTCTACAGCATTTTGGTTAAATTACATATGCACCTACTGGAAAAAAAATCTTCGAGCTACTCCTATTAATCTGAACGACTTCAAAGAATCGAATACGGTTGGCTGAGTGAGCTTACTAATTAGCTTAGTTAGATCAGCAGATTCTATCTATGATATCGATAAGGAATTTGGACTAATTTTCAGTTCCGCAAATACTACAACTTTTTTCACTTTGCACAAAACTAAAAAATCTAGATCAATCCTTCTTATTGTAATATGAAAATCGAAAACCGGAATTGAGATCACTTCTGAACATTCCTGATAACAAAACAGTGACTGATATTCCTGCGAAATTAATTTTGACATTGCAATTTATACATAGACCGCATGAAAGACTATTGAAATGTGCCTGCACAGTTAGGCATATTTTTCTCAATTTCACACAACTAGTTTGATCAAGAGATACCTTGATTAATAATAACAGTCTATGATAGTAATTGGCGCTAACGGTACGTAAAGCATTCATTATTCGATTAGTAAGATTTACAAATTGTGGTCGTAAGTATATACATTTATACATCCTCATTCTAATATTCAAAAACAACCAATAAACACTAACGGAACAGAAGACTAACCCTTGCTGTTCACTGAAACTCAAACCTATATTTTTGAGAGCTCAAGGATCAGACAACGTGCTAATCATGGACCCATTTGTCTAAGAATTAGGTCGATGATGAAACAAAACGCAATAGTGTATTATTTATATACAGTAGTGTACTGTACCTAGGTACAAATATCTGGCTACTGCAACTCTTTGTGTACCTAAGTAGCTGTCTAGGTACTTAAACTTAACCTGTAGCTCGTTACCTTTTTTATGATATCGACACTACATATAGGTAGGGATAAATGTTATTTAAATAGATTCAACAAAACTTTTATTTGGGCTGCTCACAAGCGAACACTGGTTTTCTTTGATATATGAGTGCACAATGCATAGTCCTAGTAGAAACTAGTAGAGTACGGTGGATGTTCGAGAACAGTTACGCCATGCTGAGCTAAGAATTGTCGCACTCGAATCTGCTGAGCTTCTGCTTGTCGACGGCCGACCCGAACGTAGCTCATCCTCAGTCGTTTCTTTCCCGTCGCGAAAGCGTTTGAACGGCTCGTTTCTACTCACGGATTCTGTCCCGTACACTTGCACTAACATTTCAGCATATCATTTGTTGTTCTCCCCAATTTGTAGCACAACTTCATGTTAACCCGTTGCTCCATTGCGCTGTGACAGTACGACTCACACTGACCGCGTTCGACCGCTAATATCGGGTAACCTTGGCTGCCAGCTGCATTCCCAACTACATGGAGCTTCTAAATATAACTCAGAATATATGCATAACAATGCATAACAAGTATTCCAGACTCATCGACATTATAGATCCTCCTTGAAAGTAAATATATTGTTCTTTTCTAATAATTTTTGATATGTTTTAAAGAACTTTCAATTTGTGGTCTACCCAAGCTCTGGTTAGTGTAGGTGTTTGAGAAACCTGAGAAGACTCTTGAGAGAACCAGTCAACCATTCTTGTCCATCTCTTAGCTTGTCCATATGAAATGTATGTACAAAGCCGTTTGTGTCGGTAAGTCAAGAGACAGGCTTTCGAACTTCCACACAAGTTAATCCAAATAGTTTCCAGTGGCCAACAAGTTTTCTCTCAACCTGCGGAGGAAATGTCAACTTAGATCTACGCAAACCTTCGGTGTAGGACTCAAAGACTTGTTTAATTTTAGTGCGAGTCGATTCTTAGTGTAGCTTGAAGAACGCAGATGATTTTAGCTACCTAAAGCACCGCATTTTATCAGTCAGTCACCGCTTCTATCACCCTTTTCACTCCAGACCCCGAGGTTAACAGTTGGTGATCCGTTTGTACTCTGGTGGCATGGCAAAAATAAAACCTGTACAGAATAAAATAAACTTTAAACAGTCTTTTTCTGCAGGAATACATTAGTACGAACACAATTTCATACCTATGTCATTTTGTCCTTACATGATGTATGTCATTTTACCCTTAGTATGAAATCACATATTTTATAACCAAAATGTTGACATAATCGAATTCCTGCCTCACTAGAATCCGATGAAACTTTAAATAAAAATGACCTAGTGGTGCTATCCTCCATACAAGTTTGACCTGGTTGTCATGGTGATCTAAAACTCGGACTGATTACATAACGTACGCTTTCTAATCGTCGATCAAAGCAACATTGGCCAAAATTAGGTGTGTCTGCAACATCTTTTTTTTTATTAGATATAATTCTTATCAATGTTTCATCCACCACATGCATTCAATTTCTTCTGAGGGACTTCCCCTGCACCGACTTTAAAAGTCTATGAAACAGGATGGTTAACCAAACTGCTTTTGTCCTGGTTTCAGAAGTTCATGTCGTTCAGGTACATACATACAGAAATCAGTGTTTTTGGTGTTTTGACTGGCATTTTACCCAAACACAAAATTTTGGCACTCATTTCGTTGTGCCTTTCTCCGCACTGCTTGTACAGGCTACAGACTCTGGACGTGTTATATATGAAGTTCCTGAATAAACACTATATGAATAAAATTCATGTGTGGGTTACATTAGATCAAATCCTGAAAAGATTGTTATTTCATTCTTTCAGGATAGTCTTTGTTAAGTGCCGCTTATAATTAATATGCATGCTTCAACAATGATCCCAGTGGTCAATGGCTTCCAAAGAAACAGGTATATGACCTGGTTTTATATTTTACCGCCTGCGACAACAACCATTTAGATTTCTCTTAACAATACTCATGAGTCTACTTAGTTTAGACTTCTCAGAAGCCTCACATCTCATCAAGAAGTGCAGAATTTAGAAGTGCATCCAGAATGGAAACTTCTTGTGTACGAATTCTACGTGATAGTTTTCCATAAGATTTCATGCAGAAATTGGTCCGATTTTCTGCATATTTCTAGCTAGTTCAAAAGAAAATTGTATGCATAGTATATTCAACGCACCTTGTTGAGACCACAAGCATGCCTTATCTGCAGAATCAAGAGTCGCTTCTAAATTAATAGTTGAAGGTCATACGACCATAATTAAAACTTCTGCATACACATGTACAGATTATACAGCCTACAAAAACTTCAACATCATATGGTAACGATATAATTCGAGAATAGAAATTCTGGTGATTTTTGATGATGAACGATCAGGAGTTTGGCTCAATCATTTCTCGGTTTAAGCCCAAGAACAGTCTTAACCTCGGTAAGAAACATATTAAGTAGTAAGACGAGAAGGATAGTCTGTTTGCAGTATCCTCGAACCTTCCAAAGGTTTTTGCAAGATATCCATATTAAATTATTATTGAACTACACTCGACTTTTTTGGTGTGTTATTATTCAAAATATCTTTTCTCCGATGAACACGACAGACAGTCGGATTACGGATTTCTTGTACTCAAGTACTCGATAAGGAGATCATCATGTTTGGTCTTTTATTTTTAAAGCTACATTGTGGGAAAATTTATTTAACCTGATGTGTTTTCATGGTTCTTCTCCTTTTGGGGCTTTCAGCCTGAAACTGAGAGTCTTCCGAAGGCCGGAGTATGAAATAATGTACACTGCATCTGATGCATTTGCAGAAATATTTATCGTTCACTGATTGTTGCTAAATCATAATCTGACATTATTTTTAGATTGTTAGAAATATCGTCCAGATGCTGTAATTGATTCGGCCATTACTATGACCATAAGAAAATGTAGATATATGCCAACCTCGATTGGCCGATATGTACTTAGCAAAACTCTCATCGATTTTCTGTAGATAAATATTGCTAGATACAGACAAATCCTTAATTTTGTCCCAACCACCTCCAGATTCAAAAAGGTGTGATTGGAAATCTTTCTTTAGAGTTTTACTTATTGATAGATTTTTGTCCAATCGGTGGATAGGAGTACAGTTTTGGACTGAACCATTCGAAATCACCATCGAAAGATAACAGAGAGAAAAGGACGAAAGCTTCTCACTGACAAACTTAAAAAGGGGCATACCAGGCCTATAACTGGGAGATCGGGGTGGTAAGACCATTTAAAAACCAAGTCCCGCCACATCTGAGGTGCATTGGCCCCAACTAAGGCTTGGTGAAGGAACTTATGAAGGCATGAAAGAGGACTGGAGAGTTCCGATGTACCTAACCTAGGTTAGAGAATAGTCCTAATGCTGGACGAGGAACTTACCCCCGTATGATAGAGGACGGGAGGGTTCCGACGGGTGAGCACGTACATCCTCTGTAATTGCTCCGACACTAGTCTGGTGAGCTAGTAGAGGGTGGATAGGCAACCTCGCTCCGACCGGTGAGCAACTGTAACAATTACCATGCAATTGCGCGCTGATTGAGCGTATCTCAATTACTTCCTCTTGGAAGGAACGTGGGAATAAAGTTATTACATGGGCCCCATGTACAACATACATGAATCGTTACAAACTTTTAGGATTGAGAATATCTTAGGTTATGGTTTTCGAGAGATATGCTAGCGACAGATGAGCCTATCGGAACTTGGTATTATGGAGCATCATCAGAATAAGTGTGTCATAAGTGTTTAAGCTTCATTTTCCGTACCGAAGACAGGGTAGAATTTGTCTACAAATCTACCAATAAATAAGAAAGTTGACAAATTCCTTGACCTAAGAAGGGTAGAGGTAGAAAGATACGATATTAGCACGGTTATTTTGTTCCGTAACTCAGTTAATCATAAGTGCATCGAATAGCAGTTAGACTTGTCTCATGATCCACGACATAGTGCAAATGAACGTAGATGGATAATTAGATCACTACCATCAGGAATACGTCAACTATTTGTCTTGGAAACGTTGCCTTGCATTTGCATGTGATTTTGAGCACTAGGTTCATCTAGTAAAATATCTCTCGTTAAAACCTCTGCTCGGCTGTAGCTCTATTTTCCGCTCTGGTGGCTGTCAACTCTACATCGCAACCTGGATTGACTGCAAAAATCTATCTGTCCATGCATCTTCGTTACGTTAGAACACATTTGGATAAGATTTATTTTATTTGGTTTGAAGTAACCAGCGATCTATTCAAAATAATTTCGCCCATTTTATAGTGTTTTTGTTTGCTTTCGCCTTTGGTGTTTAAAGGATACACTTTTCATAAGTACTGCAAGGCACAAGAATCGAGATAAAGCCAGTAGATTAGTGAGTAAGAGCAAAACATTAAAGACAATGTAATCAGAGCAGTCACGTCGACAATACTAACAAACACGTCACGAAGATGACGTATGACACAAGTCAACAACTGACGTCAGAAAGACTACCATTTCGATTTTATGACATCATAAATGAATAGTCATTAGAAAATCATGTTATTTCGACGAAATACTTAATACTGCTACAAACAACAGTATTTCTGGTAAGTCTAAAGTAATAAAATAAAAACAATTATTAAATACATACTCTTAAAATAAACACTGAACATTAAAATTTCCATTAATTAATTGACTTGATGAATCATATCTAAATCCATTGCGGTTAAAGATCCTTAGAAGACCGGCTTGAGTATATAATCTAATAACAGGACTAATAAATATGTCTTAATTAAATTAAATTAAAAAAATGACACCTTTTAGAATTACCCACGTAATGCATACATTTTACCTGTTTTGCTCTTTAGTTTCTCCATAAATCAGTGATATTGATTTCTTTGTTTTAAGCGTTGACTAATTTAACTTCTGTACCTATTAATCAAGAAGTAATTTTATTAATAGTATTTAGACTTTTTCTTTATAAAAATGAATTTGTCCAGAATGTACGCAATTATTTTTTTTAAATCAATTTAATTGGATAGCAATTTTGTCATTGTTTGTAATTGATAAAAATGTTTTGTGATTTTGGCTGATTGTCTCATTTTATAAGATGAGTTTTATTTTTATTTTTTAATTAGTATAAGGATTATATAAGATAAGAACTATCTTTACTATTCTATTATTGTCTTGGAATTGATTATGGTTTAATTCAAAAATTTCTTAGTTTGGAAAGGTACAAATTGAATATGGTAACTCGATTGGTGGATTCATAGGTTAGATATTGCAAAGGTAGAAAGTTTGTGGTTAACCATCCGTTGTAAAACTGCGAAAATTAATTTTTTATTTTTACCACACATACATAGAAAAAGCTCTAGATCTATAAAAATAGACAAACATGAGATATCGGTTGATGACACTACATATTTTTAGATTCTCATCTTCAAAATCCTGTTCTCCTTACACCAAATTATTCCTATTCTTCTTAATTATATTTCTCCCCACGCAACGGTTCATCCCAAAATCCAAAATAAGCAAGGCCATAAATAAATCTTCAAATTAATGACAAAAAGCATATCTTCGTAGCATCCCACCATGACAATCCCACAATTTTATTTTTTGTCAAAAAACGGTTAACTGTAGGTTTGAGTTTTGACTGTGTATAAGGAAACTTGTAATAAGTAAGCGGTCAGTCCACGCGAAATATTTCAAGCAATTTTATACTTTAAGAAGTCGTTTATAACAAACAACAACCTACGTTTTCAATTTTACTTTCGGAGTCGCCAATAATATGAACCTGAAGGTCGTATCCTGTAGTCGGTGGGATTTGGAAAGGTCAAATGGTATATACTTTTATATATAAATACCAGCAAGCGTATAACCAATAACACAATTAAAATAATGCCATTTTCTGATTGGTTTGAAGATAACATTTTATTATTATTATTACTAGATTGTGAATATAGAAATGGGGATGCCAATTTCTCCTTTGATTGACAGAACAATCATTTCTTATTTTTCCTTATTAGAATATTCTTCTAGACTTCTAAGAGTGCTAAGATCTAACAAGGGAAAGACTTATATCTCTCGCCAAATAATATTTAATGCCTCTTATTGTGTAGAAGAATGAAGATTTGAAAGTTTCGCATATGGAAATGTTTATTTTGAGAAAAGATTGCTTCCTCTTCGTATGTATGTAATTTGCAAACAAATACAGGGATTTTAATTGTTTGATTAGTATGTGTGTCGACTAAGTAATTTTATAATCCAGTTGAAAGTGAACTAACTATAGAAGGTAATAGAGCAATTAATTATTTAACGGTTTGTTATATAAATTAACATTCTAGTCAGTTCAATGAAACTCTTGGATAAGACGCGCTTTAAATAGATTTAAAAGACGTCGTCATGACGTTTGTAGGTGGCCATGCATCAACATACACAGCATCTTTCTCACGTGTTATTGACCAACTGTAATTATTATCAGGCAGATCTTATCAAAGTTCAAAATAGTGAAAAACTTTCTTTTAAATAAAAGTGGCGTCTCTGGATGGTGATGCACCTATACACGGCATGTATCTAACGTATTATTGACCAACAGTGATACTTAGAAATAATGTAAATTCTTGGCAGACTTTATCGTAAAAATTCAATAATATCCTGTGGTTATGCTTAATGTTAAAGCACTCGACAAAAATTTATTGGCCGTTATCCTTCACATTATAATTAGTATACATAGAGTGACTGTAAACAGAATTATCATATATTTGGGTATATACATGTAATGTTATATTATGTATATAAGCAATTTTAGTGCTCTTTGTTTTATAGCTAATAAAGACAGATGTTCTTTGGAGTGTCATACATAATATGATGAAATATCCCAACACTATAAATGTTATGCTAATATATTTCAGCGGCATCAGTGACGAATTTCGAAAACACTTACACGTGGTATGAATAAAAACAATGTAGGTGGACAAATTTTGCAATAAACAAATTATATAAAGTCAGTGTTAATAGAATCATCATTAACGATCATAATTCATATATGAGCGATTTATTAAAATTTTACCGCTACCTTTTGAATCTTGAAGAGCAGCTATTATAAGTTTGAGAGAAATATTGCTCAATAACAATTATACACAGAATATAAAAAGTTGTTAATTATTTTTCTGAAAGATTACACATACTTTATATAATTTAACTAACTGGTACCTATCACAAATATCACAACTTGGAAGATTGTTGCTTTATCATTCCTGTTCGTTGTCATTTATGTTATGAAGGAAAAGATTACTGCAACAGAGCAAATTGTACCCAGTTTAGATCAAAGATAATAACGATAATAGGATTACATAATCTTCATCTCCACGATTCGGTCAGCTAAGTGCCCATACCTCCTCGGCTCATAAATAGCGAAGATGTCAGAGAAAAGTAACCATGCCAAAATAGGAGTCATCCCAGATTTGATCCTTTTACTCGATCAACATATTAGGGTGTGATATCAATATATAACGGAATTTTGACGATCCTCTAGAATCTAGATTGTTGTTCCAGTAACGTTTTATTCTATTCAATTCGTAAGATCTTCCCCAATTTCTTCCATGCCTTGGGTTAGATTAGATGAATGCAAAATCAGGCAAAAAGAAAATTGACATGGTCATAGATATTAAGTGATAATCAAATGCTAGCACTACGTCTCTATATATGGGGTAGTTAGGCAAATAGGCCACTCTCTACTGTGATCACACTGGATATGTATAGATAATCAGATAATCCTAAGTGTTATAATGAGCCCCAACATATAATCACAAGCAGTCGTCGAGTGCGGACGTGTTTCAAAGTGCGGAAGTATTTATTTGTGGATAAAGTTATTTCCAATATTTTTTAACATATAAATTTAACATAATGTCGGAAATCTGCCAATCTTGCAGCTTGAAAATTGCAAGCAACCAACAAAAAATAGTATGTGTTGTTTGCGTAAAGAAATACCATTTAACCTGTTTAAATTTAACAAGTACAGATATACAATCTCTCTCAGGAAATAACGAAAAATGGAAATGTATACAATGTGATAAAACCTCTAGAAAAGTGCGAAACGCCAGTTCTTCAACTCTTATCACTAGTGATAAAGAAACTAAGCCCCAATCTGCTACAGAAGGGTCAAGTGACGATCGGCCTAATATTGCTGGCACCTTAAATTCTATTATGTTACAATTGAGCGCTATTTTAGAAACTCAAAAAGAAACTGGAATCTCCATCAATTTATCCCACGAGAAAATTGATGAATTGCATAATAATTTTAAAAAGATTGAGGCATCCGTAGCAAATTGCTTAAGGAGAATCGAGGATCTTGAAACTAAAAATATATTACTGCAGAAAGAAAATACGGATATAAAAAACAAGTTGAATGAATGTGAACAATATTCTCGAAGGAACGCTCTTGAGATACAGGGAGTTCCAGAAGCACCCGGCGAGAATATAATTACAGTTGTCAGAGCAGTAGCTACCTCTATAGGTTTTAAGTTAGAAGAGAATATGATAGATGCTTGTCACCGTTTACGTAAAAATACGAATCGCCCGGATCAAATGAGGGGTATGATAATAAAATTTGTACGGAGGATGGATAAAGAAGAGTTCTTGAGATTAAAGAAAATAAAACGTGAACTAAAAGTAAGTCATCTGCATCCTGACTTTGGTAAACTTATCAAGCAAGATAATTACATTTATGTTAATGAATCTTTAACTTCAACAAATAGAATTTTATTTAACAAAGCTCGCGAGTTTAAGAAACAAAACGAGATAAAATATTTGTGGACACGGAACGGGAACATATTTATGAGAGCAAGTGAAAATAGTCGAGTATATCAAATAACATCAACTTCTAATTTTAATGACGTCCATTAACAAAAATGAACTGTCAATTTATTATCAAAATGTAAGGGGTCTGAAAACTGAAACTATGTCTTTTTTTAACAATTTGCTCTCAGAAAACTACGACGTAGTGTTACTAACCGAAACCTGGACAAATTCAGGTATATCAACAAGTGAGATCGTTGATAATCGTTACATAGTGTACCGTTGTGATCGAGATTGTTTAATATCTGAAAAAATGGACGGTGGAGGAGTGGTGGCAGCAATAAAATATAAGTATGACAGTACGTATATAGACAAAATCCAACATAAATCGTTTGAAAGTATATGTGTTAAAATTAAATTTAATAGTAAATATTATTACATTTATGTTGTTTATTTTTCTCCTACTTGCACATCTGATGAGTATGCAGATTTTTATATTAGCATTTATACAAGCAATTCCGAATATGAAATATTGATATGTGGTGACTTTAACATCCCAAATTTATTTCCAATACGACATGCAAACTTAAATAAAGTACAAAATGAATTTCTAAATTTTATGAATTATTATAACTTAAATCAGTACAATCAAGTCATTAACAATAATCAGAGAATATTAGATTTTGTATTATGTAGTACTCACATATCGGTGTGCAAGTCGGATGAAGCTCTTATTAAATATTATTATCTTATTAAATATTGTAGGTGAACAATACAACTTTAAAAACGCTGACTTTCTTAGGCTGTATTACAATTTAAAAAACACAAATTGGAATATTTTAAACAACTACAACGAAATAAACGCGGCAGTTGATAAATTCTATGAGCTCTTTTATCTGGCGTTGGACGATTCTGTACCTAAAACCAAAAATGGTAAAGGAAGGTATCCTCCGTGGTTTACAAGTACCATAATTAAAGATATAAAACGAAAAGCGAGTCTTCACAAAAAGTTAAAAACCAATCCCAATGAAGAAGTTTTAGACTGTTAAGAAAAAAGATTAAAATTGACATAAGTGACGCTTTTAAGACGTTTTGTAATATCAAAGAGCAGGATATACAAAACGATCCTAATTTCTTTTGGTCTTTTATTAAATCGAAAAATAAATCTCATATACAACTCAATAACATGTCTTACAATGAAACTCCTTTAAACTCAACATTAGAAATAACAAATGCTTTTGCAAAAAACTTTGAAATGATCTATTCCCAGCAAAATTTACCTAATAACAATATTAATCTTGATTATTCTGATCTAGAAAACATAATTTCAAAATTAAACATTCAAAATATTTCTAATGAAGATGTAAAAAATGCTTTACGGTCATGCAAACCAAAGAAAGCTTGCGGTTTCGACCAAATACCTATATATATCTACAAGGCTTGTTGTGAGTTCTTAGCCACACCAATGACTACGATATTTAACCTGTGTTTATCAACTTGTAAATATCCAGATAAATGGAAATTATCTAAAGTGTGTCCTATCTATAAAAGTGGAGACAAGGGTAATGTGGCCAATTACAGACCAATATCTCTTCTACAGACTAGATCCAAGGTATTCGAAACCACCCTGTATAAAAATGTAATGAGTCATGTTAAACCTACGATTTCTGAAACACAGCATGGTTTCATGCCAAACCGTTCCACTGTCACTAATCTGATAAATATTGTCCAAGATATATCTGAGGCAATAAATGATAACTTACAAGTCGACGTTATATACACCGACTTTTCAAAAGCTTTCGATAGAGTGAACCAACCATAAAATGCTCTTAGACAAATTAAAAATTCAATTTGGATTTTCTAACAATCTTTTACAATTTTTTGAATCCTATTTGTCTGACAGGTGGCAGGTGGTGGTATATGGGGGCTGTCAGTCGGAGAGATATAGAGCAATGTCTGGTGTTCCACAAGGAGCAAACCTAGGACCCTTTTTATTTCTTTTGTTTATAAATGACCTTTCAGGGGTGGTTGGGAACTCAAAACAAGCATTGTTTGCCGATGACTTTAAGATATGGAAAACCATTAAAACTGTTCGAGATTGTAATTCATTACAAACAGATATTGATAATATAACTCAGTGGAGTCAGAGAAACATGCTTTATTTTAATATAGATAAATGTTGTAAAATGACATACACAAAAAAGCAATATTTTATAGAATTTCAGTATAATATGAATGATATACCATTAATTACAAAAGAGAACATAAGGGATCTGGGAATAGTGTTTGATAAAGAATTGACTTTCCATATACACACAGGGAGAATCGTTAATGAATCCTTGAGAGCCTTAGGATTTATTATTAGAAATTCGTCAAATTTTAAACAAATACAAACTCTGCTTACATTATATAATAGCTATGTCAGGCCGAAACTAGAGTTTTCTTCGGTAATATGGATGCCTTTCTACCACAATAATATACTAACGGTTGAAAGAGTACAGAAAAGATTCGTTAGATACCTTGATTTGAGATTTACTGGAATCTATCCTGCCTTTGTTCCCTACAACAATCTTCTTAAATCATATAAATTGCATTCGTTAGAGAGTAGGCGTCAGTATGCATATCTTATACTACTTATGCAGATTCACCTTAAAAATGCACCAACGAAATGCACAAGCGATACAGCCTAAATTACACAAGGGAAAAATTAGCGTTATCTCGAAAATAAGTAAAAGTTAAACGTTACAAAATGTGATAAAAATTTCAAATTTTTGGTGTTAAAGTATCGAGCGTGCAGAGAATTCAAATTTCAAAACTCCACTAATTCTACTTTGGCCAGTAAAATTGGATTCCGGTGTTCTATGTAGTTTCAACGATTAAAGATGATGTTTCGGATTCTAAGATTTTGAAAGTACAATTCAGTATCTTAAAGGTTCAGATTTTAGTTATTTATGTTACAGTTTCATTTTTTATTTTGTTATTGGTTTTAAAGCTCCAGAATATGGTTTCAGAAAGCAATAAATAACTTTATATAGTGGAAGTACAAGACATCTTGGTTTAAAATGTCAAGGTTGCTTGGTTGAAGTTTTGAACTATGATTGTATTGAAGCATTGCAGTATTCAAAGATTTCGAGAGTCTGAATAAGATTTTTAAGACCTACTTTTTTAGCTTTGGAAAGTTAGAGAATTACGGTTTCAACCGTTTAAGTTTTTACCATTCATAATTTTGAAAATCTCATGGTTTAAGTCTTTTAGAAACTTTAAATTGTCATGGTCTCACAGCTTTATTATTTCAAAATCAGTTTTAGTCTGATATCAAGTTTCATGGTTTTGAAATATCGAAGATTCTGAGACTTTAAAGCCCTGCCCAAGTAGCGACATTACATGAAAATTACGTAGATTTTGCATGACATAAATTACATCCTCAGAATTTTAAGAAACAAAAGGTACGTGAAAAGGATGTAATGTTTGTATGCCATACATATGAAAGGTCCGTTTTTTGCAATCATTTTACATGAAAAAAAGTGATGTACATAGATGATCAGAAAAACATGTGCATACATGTTACGGGCAATATAATAAACCGGATAATGTGATTAACGGTCGCCCAGTCTCATCACGTAAAACTTCAAACTAGCAATAACCTAACTTCATCCGTTTATATTAATATTCATTTTGGAATATTAATTGTGACATGTAAAAAGAATGAGAGGCACGTAATTTTTAAATGAATTCATATTCCAGCGCTACTTGGGTTGATGCCATCAGAGATGCTTTAATGCTTTACAATTTTAGATTTTGTGTGCTTTGGTTTACAGACAGTATAGAATTTAAGAGTTTTAGAAAATTTGAATAAAATAGAATACTTTATTGTGTACCTCTATTGAACTCACACAGTTTATTACAGTATTGTGACAAAGGTTGACAAAACAATAGCACTAATTCTGTTAAGTAATAAAAATTACTTTACGTATACTTTTAACAATTCTATGAAGAGATAATATTAGATTCTAAGTATGTTTACTGGGCTCGACTTATCCCGATTTCAACTAAATTCTAAATAGAGTTAGTTGTATCATCCCTTGACATCGACAGTTAGATTTTGCACGACAAATTGCTGTTTGTATCTTTTCCAACATCACTCTTAACACTTTGTAACCCTAATATAAAAATGAACAGATAGGCAAACAACACAAGACTATTAAAACAGCTTATGCTAATTAACAAAATGCTAGCTTTAACGCTTCTTAACATTTCAAGGTATGTAAAAGAAGTAAGCAATAGATACATTTATTTCAAGTCATTGTTGATTACACAGAGTAATATTTTCGTTATCGCTTTATTTATTTATCATATTACTGAGACATTTTTGACTTTGAAAACCTATAGTATATCTGTAATTTTTAGCAGTAGAATAAAACACCATTGTCCACTTTCCAGAGTTTACTACATCAAACTTAACTTCCTGAAACTCCATAGTCATGAATTAAAATAAAATAATTATGAAAAGTTTTCTAATACATTGTGAAACTTTTCATAATTATTTTATTTTATTTCATGCTGATTTTTTTTGTATAAAGCTGCATTATCCTGTTTTTATACATTTTCCATACATAGAGGGATGTGTATTTTTCCAAAACTGTTCTAAGCTTGCATTGTCAGATGAATGAAGTAATCATCTTTATTTTATTGCTTCTATTAACACAAGAATATTGCATGAAATTATTCAGTCATAAAATAATCTCTTATTTTAAAGGGCTATATTTTAGCTCCATGAAGAGATAAAATGTCTGGAAATATGGGAAGGCTTTAAAATAATTTGAAGCATCGTTAAGATTAATATGTGAAATAATAACTATTCAAAAAGAGAATTTCTAAAAGGTCAGATTAAAACAGTTTAATGAGTCTACCAGTAATTAACTTTTTTTGGCAAAAGTGCAGTTCTCTGTCTGGTCTCGCAAATATTTATTGATATTATCTTCCAATCTATAGATGTTAAAAAATTACTGTATATGTACATATAGTTAATGTGCCTTTAATTATTTAGCACGGTCTTATCGATTTTTAAAGAAATAAATGATGTATAGATAGTAAATAAACGTATGCTTTTATAACAATTTTTCGTTATCAGTTCTTGTAATATATAAGAATGGCATTGATTAATATTTTTGGCTAATCAAAAAAATTGACCGTTATTGTATGACGTGTTGCATAATCACCCCAAAAATACTTTTTTAAATTCTTTGTTGAATCTGCAATATAAATTTTTTTTAAAGCACTATGTTCTGCATTTGGAAACTAATTTAGAAAGTAAGGGTACTGAACTAATCTTTTCTTAAATTTAATATTTAGAGATAAAATTTAAGATCTAGACACACAATAATAATAATAATAACATTTCCTTAAATGTAAATGTCATTTTTTAACACCTTCGAATATCTTTGCATAAATTACCATGTAATCGATAAGGCATCTTTATATACAATATCTATAGCTATCCTAACGTCATATTTTAATCAATGCCTATTACGATACGATAAACTCTTTTGAGTACATATACTATTACTTTTTTATTTAAAAATCTTAACTAGTAATAAAATTTCCTTGAATGATGAAACTTCATTATTTTTATTACATTTTAAGATTTTGAAATAACCCCCTTTCAAATGCAGATAAAATATGGAAATTATAGAACTATTGTTCTTGTGTGGTGGCATATGGTATATGTGATTTTAGGCGAAGACAGTAATAAAATGATGTTCTTTTGCAAACATTTCCTTATATTATTAGTTGAATGTGGGGGCAAGCTCACGTGTTGGAATATAAAATTTCAACTTTGTTGTTAACATATAGCATTTTAGAACCTACGTAGGTTAGAGAATGTCATTCTAATACTGCTTGGTAATAAATCTATTTATAAAACTGCTAAAATGAAAATTTAATTTATTGGTCATTTGTATTTGAATAACTTAATGACTTTTAAATTTTATTTAGTAAACTTTTTTTTATTCCTGTAAGAAAATCTGGGCTTGCAACTGATACACTTGATGGAAATGCTCATATTATTATTTTTATTTAAATTCCTTCATGACTGAGGCCTACTTCCTAAAATATTTGCCAATTTTCAGAAATAAATTAATTTCAGTAATATTTGATACTATATAAGTTTTTCTTGATTTTGCTATTTATACAAAAAAGTATTGATAAAACACTTCAATTAAATCGAACACTAAAGATGAGAATTTTATTTATTAATTTATCGATAGGTATGCATGATACAACAAAGCTATCATAGGTTGACAACTTAATATTATTGTAAAACGAATAATCATTCATGCAACTAACATAAGATTGAAATAAATACAGGGTGTTCCATAAATATACCGACAAACTTTTAGGGGTGGTAGAGGACATTAAAACATACATTTTTTGCTTTATAAGCATATGTCCGAAAACGCTTCGTTTTCGAGAAATAAACGTTGAACCATAGAATAAATAGTTATGTAGTAGGTAAGTTTATGCTTAAAATCCAGTTACCATTAATAACAATTATAGATGGACATGTCATTGTGATAAATTAATTTGTCATTGTGAGTAGTCCTGTCAAGTAGTTTATTGTGATAAAACTTGTGTCAATTGTTAATTTAAAAGTTTTATTTAAAATGGATTTTTTTGTACAAATCTTAACACCCTGTATCTCGAAAACAAAGCGTTTTCGGACATATGTTTATACAGCAATAAATGTTTGTTTTGATGTCCCCTACCACCCCTAAAAGTTTGTCGGTATATTTATGGAACACCCTGTATATTGTTTGGCATTGGATTTTTTATAAAACTGTCAGTAGAAGATAAAATCATAAAAGAATATAAGATTATCAAATCAATGATGCTGTATATATAACCAAAATAAATTGTATATGGTTAACTTTTTGTTAAAAAATAATCAACGAGTACCTTAAATGGTTTCTATTCTGGTTTATCTATTATAATCTTGATATGGTCACTGTAAGTAAAGCTTCTAGCAATTATATTTAAGGGGATACGAAAATGTCGTAGATACAATAATTTTGAAAGTTAATCTCCTTTTTACATGTACTGAAATGGAAGCACAAAATCCTGACTTCATGAATGATAATTTTTGCCTGTAATGCAAATGTAATGATAATTTGCAATGGAATGTGAGCATTTACCAGTAGGATGTTGAGAGCTTCCTATTATAAAATGTTGGCAAAATAAGAATAATGATTAGTTTTTCATGGAACTTTTGGATTAAAACTGGTTTTATACTGTGTCATTATTATTGAATAAGGAGGTGAATCAATTCCCCTGTAGAAAGTGATTGGCTATCATACAACCTTTACTTCATACAAAAACCACCATTCATGAAAGCCAGGGTAGCAACCCCATGAAATGATTGGTCTGTTGCTAAGTCGATGGCAACTTCTTTTGCCTGACTTTGGACAACTCAATCGTAAAAACAAAAAACACAAACGAAGAAATGATGGGGCATGAGTTTAACATACCATTATATGCACCCAACGTTAATTTTAATCGGCCATAAAATAACAGGTTTCATAGACTGGAAACAGTATTTACATCAATCGACGAGTTCACAACTATTATGCAAGATCCCAGCCAGCACACTGACGTCATAATGTCGACGTTTTTTCGGCAGTAACGACGTCAAATGACGTAGGTATTAAAATTGTCGTAAAACTGACAGCATTATGTCACAGCCCAAGGACGTCAATATAAGACGTCATTAAAACGTAGTTCAACGACGTCATTATAACGTTTTTTAATGACACCATTAAAACGTCCTATACTAGGGATTAGAATAGGAATTATAAATAAATAGTTGAATATTGGAAATAATATTTATTATATATTATTTCAGACATAATTATTAAACAAAAGTAAACATTTACTAACTAAAAAGCTGTTAAAACAATATGTAGAATATTGAAGATGATACTAAAATAATATTAGTAAGTACTAAGAAACCATTGTATTAGTATTGTATTTAGTATTTATTAACAATAGTAATCTTATAAAATCGTCGAACGGGTAAAATTGTATAGGTTATGTAGTATTGCGACAGAACAAATAATTATTAATACTCACCCTTTGTGACAAACCACACAATTATTATGCAGTAGTTGCACCTACACATACACTATAAATGTAGGTACGTCAACAACATTAATAATAAGTAGAAACGTTACTAATTAAAGAGCAAAACAAATACACGATTGCTGTTTGTATTGCGGCATGTGGCCACGTGCAGTTCAGTAAAAAATAAAGTAAAGCAGTGTTGCTAGATTTGTCTCTCGTACATCAATGAACCTGACAATACAAATCTTCGGTTTCTCTAGCACCTGATTGAACTAAGCTTGAATACCATTCTATACCTAACAGTGGAGTTATGGTACAACCGAAGAAACAGACAGATGCAGCTAGAAGAAACATTCCACGCTAGAACATATGACATAAATCTTGGAAAAGTTACAAGAGATAGGAAGATTTAATTGACTATACTAAACACCTACAACAATAAAATGGCGTATAAAATCGATGTTAGGGTTGTTAACTTTTGAAAATCAAAAACTGGCGTATCGCCTTTACTACGTTTTTTGTATTCGAGCCAGAATCCTTATGAAATTTTATCATGTTGTAAATCGAAAGATAAAACTGCGTATAAAACTGTTGTTGATCTGTATCTCTAAGTCGCTCTTATATTTAGAAAGTTGCATTTGTTTACAAAAGTATGCACCGTACATTCTAAAAAAATTCCAAAATCTGAAGCAACACCTAACACATGTTATCTGTTCAGGTTGTCTTGGTATCTATCGGCTAATAAAAGTTCGACATTCTGTGGTCGATCTTAGGTTTTGGTTTATTCTATCAGGCTGATTGTAAAATATATATGATACACATACTTCTTTAGTCCGAAAATTAACGTTTATTTACCAGTTAAATTGAAACGCTGTGTTTTAATAACATGTACAAGAAAAAGATAGAAGATGCACCTACAAATTAGTACTGAACTGAAACGGATATTTATGGTTAGATCTGGACATCCTGCAAGTGAGAGTTACAAATGTGTCATACAGCACCGCATACTCAGGATGCTGATCTAGTTTATAAAAACTTTTTTATAAATTAGCTTCATATGGACTATTAGCTTTTACTGTCCCAGTTTTCAAAATCTAGTAACACAGCTGAGGCGAAACGACTTTCTAGTATAAAATGACAAAGCTCCTCTCGGAATTGGCTTTAGTTCCATAAGGTTTAGAACCCCACTATAATACCAGAATCATGCGAGAAGTAAAATAATGCTTGATAAAATTGCATACACTATTTGTCCGAAGTGACTATTGCACGTAGTCAGAAATAACATGGGAGATCAGCCTTAAACAGCCTTGGTAGTGTAGGGACTAGCATGCTCTCTTCTCATCCAAGCAACCCGGGTTCGACACCCGGTACCGGCAAATCTTGTTAAGGTTGTCTGCAGTTTTCCTTAGATGTAACACAAATGTGGGATTTGTGCTTATACCATCTGTTAAGTTGGCTGCACCCGCGCGTCTGCCCTGCATAATTGTAATAATCGCCTCTCTCTCCCTCCCGTATAAACTTCATAGCTTCTGGGGTCCGGTTCGCCAGATAATGGACAGTAGCAATTATTATTATTATTATTATCATAGAGCTTCATATTTATTATTATATAAAGCTGTTATTGTTGAGATATTAGGAAGATTGCGTGTGATATAATAGCTTGCAGAGTTCTAAGGCATAGCCCTGGTACTAAACTTTTGACATATATACGTAATTAAGCCAGTGACTGCTTCTTGGTGACGGAACTTGCTACTGCACATCCCGAATGAGGTTGTCAATTTTTGATACCTGCTACAGCATCCTAATCATATTTAATCGCCGAAGGCTTCACAGCTTCGGCGATCGTTATATGCAAAAAGGATATTAGATTATGGGTGAAAATCGAAGTACATTGGATTGTATAGCTAAGAAGTATATTATTGTTTAGTTCTCTACGCTATCTAACATATCCTTCTAAAGTTTTTTAAAGTGTTTTAAAGTTCTTAATATGATGGTTGATAAACTTTTCAAACGCTTTTTGCTTCCCCAGGTTTAAGTTAATCTACCGGTTAGTATAATTTGAAAAACGTGTAAACATGCAAATATAAGAATACCCATGACCACAGAATTTCATTAAATCACCTAGACTTCTTTAAGCTTTAAGAATTAAGGCAAGAGTTAGTATAGGTAAATTAAGTAAGAAAAAGGTTTCTCAATGGCTATTTTTATAATAATTGAAAAGGAAAGGAAGACTTTGGCTTCAGTGAGACATTCCAAATGCTTATATCATCAGTTCCATACAGTTATTCATTAATGTACACTGGCTTGCAAAAAAATCGCATACACTTTAAAAATCAAGTAACCGAGTTTTTATGCAGTTTTTGCTATGTAAACGTGACCTTTCTGACTTTTGACATTACATTTTTGACGGATAAATCTGTCATTAGGAAAATAAAACAAAATAATTTTAACTGATTGACACTGACAATTTAAAAATTAAGACCGACTTAATACAATCAAAAATAGGTGTACGCGAATTTTTTGCAAGCCAGTGTACTTTTATTGTTATATCTGAAAGGTCGCGATCGAACAAACTTTTAGCATTCAATTATTCTATACATTTTTGTGTTCTTGCATGTTAATAAACTATTCCTGCCTAAATTTCATGAAATAGCCGTTTAACTAACACTTAAAAGGAAATAGTATTAATAAAACATTAGTTAATACTTAGTTGCCTAATCAAACAATATAGATTGTTAGGTAAAGATTTACTTAAGAGAAAATGTCTAAAAACAAATGGCTAGAAATAACAAGCAAAAAACCCAGTCTGCAAATAGTGTTCAATAACCTTATATATACTACAGATACATGCAATATTCTAAAATGGCAGTGAATACCCGAGAATTATCTGACAAGGTGTAGGTTAGAATCGATGACATCATAAGTTTAAAATAAAACATGTACAAAATAATCATTTACAACCAATACAGCTATGATATTTATGTTTCTCGCATTTATTGTATTTAAATCTAACCACAAAATATCAATTGTTTCTTTGAATATATATGCGTGGGTTTAATTTTAGCAAAAGGTAGGTTATCCGTAACCAATTCACCAATACTTTCGCATCAGGTACATTCTTTCACCGATAAATTTAAACACAGGAAAAGAAATGTTGATTTCAAAACAACCGGAATTAAACACTAAAACACTCTTTCTGTATTTGATAGTTCAAAAGGTGAAAATACCGAAAATCAATATTGTCTTAATACTGTGAAAGTGAAACCTCTTAGAATAAACATGGCACATGCTTGCTAATTTATGCTAATATTTAGTACACGAACTGTTATATGAGTTTCTAAAATGTTAAAGACCTATGTTGAAAAAATGAATGCGTCGTTGCATTTCGACGTAGCTCAAGGCTTAATTTATGGACCGTTACTTTTAACAATACCCTCAAATAAATTGTAGTGGTTCTCATAAGACGCCTACATCATTTTTCATTTTGGTGTTTTTTTTCATTGCAGGACGACGACGGAGGAATCGAATATTACAACACGATCGTTGTTCAACCTCATTTGAAATTGGTAACAAATCAAGGAAGAGGTTTCCATGTTCGATGCAGATATAACACTAGAAATAATAATGTTAGCATCGTTAGTGATGATCCTAGAGCTGAGTAAGTAGTATTTTTAATTATTACACAATATCTATTGCTTCTGAAGTGAAGTTTAATAATTTAGAATTTAAAAAATCACTTTTGATCTAGAGCCCACAATATTAATGAAGTGTGAGACTAATTATGGCCGAGATAATTAACTTTAGAGATTTAAAAATTTACAAGTTAGTTGATGATTAAAAATTAGTTCCATTCTCAGATTTTACTAGATCAGGAAACCTTTAGACTCTGTTTTAAGATTATAAAGTTTTAAGATTAAGATTTAAATAAATTAATTCTGCGGCGATTTTATAGATTGAAGGGTTCATGGCTTTCCTTAAATGATTTTTAATAATTTGTGTTGAGAACTTATATAATTTCATAATTTAAAATTTCATAATTCCCGAGCTCCTCAGTTTCAAGACTTCCATGAGACTTGTTGGACAGTTAAAACCTTGATTATTCAAACTCATTCTTTGGAATATAATCTATACCGCTTTGAAACCTTGAAGACCGATTTGAAATCTATTATTATTAATCGGTAAGACTAGACTAGCGGTGAAGATGACCATCATATTTACTCTCAATATAGTGACAAAGTCATCTCGACCCGACATGCCTGGGTCCAAGTTCGAGCTTCGGTTCTGGAAATATTCTTCAGGTTTAAATATCAAATTCATGGATCGTACTGACCCTGCGCCAGCATCCGTTGCTGTTCGTAATGAAATATATAAGGGTATCAGCAATGAAAAGATGTCTTCTTCTTCTTTATCGAGTAGAGAAAAATTATTTCTTTGCTGTAATCAATAGTTATCATATAGTCAAAGTAGCTTGTTTGAGCATAGTTTGAGTATATACTTCATTTGCATTTTGTCGTTCAAGTTAGAAAGAGTACAAAAGACTCAAAACTTGGAGCCTGTAAGACTCAGACACTTATCGTAAGCAAGATATTAGATATTGAGAGAATTACAGAACACGAAACACTTGGGGTTTGACACTTTGAAACACAAACATTAAAAATAAAGAGTTTGATACTAGAAAACGTTATCATTTTTAGAGACCTTTACAACATTACTAAGCAAGGCATTTTTAGACATTTTTTTAAAGAAACAAGAGTTTTAGCGTCCTTCGGTCTTACGTAGAATTTTGGAAACTGGCAATTGACTTTATACGGAGTGTTTCAAAAGCTACTGTGCAGAAAAGTATCATGTCACAGTGTTTTCCTATGGCAGATATTGAGAATATCCCCCAAGCACATCAGACATGTCTTCAACCCCTCAGGAGCATTTCCAACATTTGCTGTAGAAAGAACTGCAACGGGGTACGTGGTACCTTATTGCATAGTAGCTTTTGTAATACTCCTTTACGATTCTAAGATTTTGAAGTCTAAAAACTTTGACTACTGTACCTAAATGCATAATTATTCAGGTCAACTTGGCTCTTGCGACAAGTAGTGTGCTCAATGTAGGAAAGGTCGCTCTTTCTAGGTGGGAATCAATAGTAGACAAATTATCTGTGACGCGACGCCGATGGTGTTGGAGTTGAATCTGGTCGTGGTCTGATTAAACATGATTTGCAGAATCAGCATTTTCCTCTCTTCCTTGTCATGGTCTAATTATCTTTTGCACTCCAGCTTCTCGCGCCAGTTCCAATTTAATTTTTCTCAGCTATACGATAAAGCTCCAGGTAAGCTCGGAGCTCGTCGGTAAAGCTGAAGAAAGACATCTTGCAGCACTGACATCTTCCTCTATCACTTGTACTACAATTCTTCAAGTGGCGAGCTAACGAAGACTTGAGTGTGTATTCTTTCTCATCTCGTTTGATGGGTTGGGCTGAAAGCCCGGATTGAAAGATCTTCCTTATCGCACCTTTTATTTGTGTGCCGACACTGTGCACTGAAAAAGCCGATTAAGATAAGTTTCTAACGTCGTTATAGATAGCCTATTCTATGCTTTACCAAAACTTCTATCCGCCCTCTCTGATAGAGTACATCTTCAGAATCAAAAATAGAAAACTAAAACAACGGCTAAAACAGTCTAAAACAAATGAAGGCGGAGAAGAGAACATAATACGATCCATATGGCCGACCATGGCCATCTTCTCTGAAATCTCTATACACCTAATTTAATAATTTATTGGCTCTAAACTAAAAATAAAGATACCCTGCGATGACTACATGCAACAGGTTTTTAATTAAAACTGTGTACTTAGAATCTACTTTTGTGGTTATGTTTTTATGACTACGCATAGATTATCGAATTAACTACTTATTATACTTCTGTGGGAATCTTAGATCATAATGACGTAGTAGGTTTGAAAAATTTCATAAATGATAAAATTTACTTCCTAGTTTAATATTCTTGTTTTCTTACGGAGCAGAGGCTAGAGCTATGATTTAAAACTATTATACTGCCTACTTAGACAAAGTTGTGTTATTATTAAGTCGCTTACATCGGGGATTATAAACATGTACTTACTTCTTACTACTTTCTCATCTAAAATTACAGTGTAAACCTTTAAAAAACTTCCACGAGAGATAATCTCTATCTATCTCAATTCCCAACCTGAACCAAGGTTGTGTTAATAATAAAAGGAAAAACAAGATGTTTTAATAAGCCAGTTGTGTACACATAATAAGATTTAGATAAAGAATAGTATACAAATTTATCATTATTACCTCTTGACGTGTTTTAACCTTGATGGTCATCAGAAGAATTAATTTCCACCTTTGTTTCCTTCATTACTTAATTATAAAATCTTCCTTTTTTGATTGCACGTTCTTAGTTACTCATTTATCATCGCTTGCGATACAATTATAGACTTAGATGTCTTGATCTTGTAAAATTAGCATTTATATTAAACTAGCTTTTTTCTGTTTTCAGCCGGTTATCAGCAGATCCATCAACAGAATTATCTCCAATGCCCGGTTGCACCATGAAGATCTTCTCAGGTGATCCAAACGATAAATCAGTAGCGGAAAGTGTAAAAATTGGAGATCCTCTAACTATGATGATCTCGATAGATGCTCAAGACACATACGGACTTAGGATCACAGACTGTTTGGTACGCGATGGTTTGGGATGGGGAGAACAGAAGCTTATAAACGATGAAGGTTGTCCTGTTGATAATGAAATTATGGGAATGTTTGAATATTCTAAAGATAAGACAAAAGCGTCCGTCCATTTTCAAGCTCACAAGTTCCCATACACTGCCTCGGTTTATTATCAATGCAACGTTAAATTATGTTCAAAGGCCGATAATGGATGTGCAGCTGTCACGGTAGGTTTTTACAAGTGAATATTTATCTTCATTTAGTTTTCTCACTTTGTAATGTTTCATCACTATATGATGATATATAATAAGTAATATTTCCTGCAGTTATTTTCATCTTTTTGCTGATGAGACTTGGCTGAGAATTTCATGCCCTGAAATAGATAATCTTTGTTCTTTAACATGTAACTTTGCTTAATGCAGCAGGACACACGTTTATAATAATAAATACTTAATAACATGAAATTTAGCGAATCCATCCTGTTTGATATGATTAAATATTATTGCATTTTCTTTAACTTTAAAACTTTTAATTGTAATAAGGATGTAATAAGGAAATCCGTATTGACGCTAAAGGCCGCCTTAAACAATACAATTAAAAGTAATGTACAACCTTAAACAAAGCTTCCGCAAAATTCTTTGATAATAAGGATGATGCGAGGCAAGCAGAATTATTTTAGCATTTCCCATTCATCAAATTCAATAACACCGGACACAATCTACTGCAGTTTTGGACTTACCTATACACAAAGGATGCATTCGTAACAAAGAATATTTAAACTAAAATAAAAACATAATAATAATAATAATAATTACTACAACCCATAACCTTAACCAAGGCCCCAGAAGCTATAAGCTTGTGCGGTAGGGAGGGGACGATTATTATTATTATGTAGGCCCAATGTGCGGCTGCAGCCGACTTATAGATGGAACAGCGCAAATCCCACATTTGTGTTACAGCTAAGGGAAACTGCAGAAAACCTTAACCAGATCTGCCAGCGCCGGGAGTCGAACCCGGGCCGCTTGGGTGAAAGTCCGGCACGCCAGACATTACACTACCAAGGCTGTTAATACATACCAACCAAATTTAATTAATTAGTCTCTACACCGGCTTCTTATCGTTAAGCTTCTTCGACTGTGGTAAACTAAACCTAAGTATTTATGTAGTTAGTTTTAGTAGGTAGGTATGTAGGTCTTTGTGTGTTTGAGTAACTTACGTGTTTCTAAGTATCAAAATCCACCAAATTCTATAAGTGACAAGGTCGTAAGTTTTTCAAATTCTCAATCGCGATGATTCTCATCTAAAACTTTTAAGTCGCTATTTGTTTATTTCTGTCTTTAAATTTCAAATGTTCAAAGTTTCAAATTGAAACTAGGTATCAAGACTATTTGAACCTTTTACCAGTTGGTCGAAATAATAAAGAGTGAGTCATACATAATCTCGAACTATTATCACAGGCCTTTTAAATATTGCAAATAGGTAAAATAGATTTTATTCTCCTCGCAATAAGGCATAAAATAACGAAGTATCTGTCCTTCCGAAAAAGACAAATCTGCGGTATTACTTATTGCAGCCATTGGCGTAAACTGCACGTGCGTTCTTTCTCTTTCCTAGAGTCACTCCAATTCTCTTGCTTTCGTTAATCCGACAACGCTCCAGATGGTGTAAATGAATCACTCTCTCTATTATTTCGTGTTAGTATAGTTACACGAGTGCTTTGTGAACACCATATACTTATGCTACTGTATATCATGAAGTATAAGATGAAGATATTCTAAACAGTTACTGCATTTTGCTGCATAGTGTCTTTTAAAGCTTTAACTCCCTTCGAGTTGCTAGATCTCAACAAATAAATAAACATTGTATGGTCTTGGGTAACTTCCCAGATTGCGATTTTCGTGCCATGTATACAGATACAGGCAAACGTTGCTTAACTTTGAATATCGTTTGATTAGTCCTTACAGCACCAGGCCATGCAACCGACAGATCTCAAACTAACATGTCAGCCGCTTACTGTCATTTTTCTACGGCGCTTTACATGGGTTTACGGTGGTGAGATTTGAAAATTTTTGAAGTTGTTAACTATCTGGATCTGTACGTTTCTAATACTCTATTTAGTTCTCGGAGTCAATTCTAAATTTCTAAATAATTTTCTCCATCTCTAAGTAACTAACCTGAAATGTAAATGTTACGCAACTGTAGTTGGTAAGGTTTCAAAAACTCATATTCTCCAGGCTTCATACATTTCATAGGTCTTATCAATTCTTGAATGTCACACTTTAGACTAAGGAATGTATTCAACATTTTAAATTCACCAAAACAAAGCATAAGTGCTTTTAATTTTAAAAATTTTAGATTTTGAAGGTTTCGGAAAAGACAAGGAAGGTTTAGTACTTACTAGAGAAATTAGATTGCAATGAAGTTTGGCACATAAGTTCACCAGATCTTACCCTACAACCATTTCTGGGAAGGATGATACTCAAAAACAAATCACCTTCAGCAATTTTTCCAGGCATCGTTAAATAGAGTTTGATGGCCTGATTTCAAAAATATATAAGACACTATCTACTGCGTCGGACACCTTTTAGCGCGGAATGAATCCCCAACTTTCTTGTGGCGATGAAATTGGTACGAAACCCACTGAAACATTTTCTAGGATGCCTTACAGCGTCCTGATAGAAAATGAACGGGAATACGGTGAAAAGCATGACTACACTTCTTTGCCTATTCTATAGCGGACGCTAAATGATCAACGGAATGCTTAACCCTCTTACTAGGAGCAAATACCATTTGGAAAGAGCCGCGTATCTTTTAATATAAAACCCGATGATTAATAGCATCTGTCCATAGATATCACAGAGGATCGCACAGAGTCGCAATGGATACAGTTGAAGTTGCTAACCGCTACCTTGACGTATCCAGGAAGATCTTTTTTCCTCGATTGGAAAAGTGCAATCCGAGTTGGCTGCTACTTTTGTATGTGGATCTGTGGATAAAGTCTGGCAGGGAGAAGCATGCTCCCAAGAATGTGAAGCGGAGGATAGCGCCTCTAGCACATCCCACTACATTTTCCGTTCAGACTCCAGAGCTTTGTCATTGGGTTTTTCTAGATTTGAACAGCCTATGAATAAAAAGCCTAAGTGTTTTATATGTTAATCTAAGCAAGCACATGGTTCTTGTTAATATAAATAGGCAGCAATATCAAATATTGTGAAACTTTGATTTGATACATGGTCACTGAGGTATCCCTCCGAAACAAATTACTAAAGTAGAGAACTTATGTCGCATGTTATGTTCGACGTAAAATATCAAATCCACCTTTTTTCTTTTATAGTTCAAGAATTCAAGAACTAGACCGATCCGATCGAAGCATTACTTTGACAGAATTGCTCAGTGGTAGCGAATAGTCACAGCACTGTAGCGATGGTGTAATACCAATGTAGTGTTAGGGCTACTTATATGCCTCTCTTGTAGGAGGTAGTAAAACACAAGTAATAACTTTTATGAGATATTTATTCGACTTGTTTATTATTCTCGTTGCCTAGTACCATTCCGTATCTACGCAATGAATGCAAGTTGTGAGCCATTCACAACAGCACTGACTAGTCTATCAGTTTAAAAACACTTACCAAATTGCATGGAGATCTTAGTGTTCCGAGTTGGAATAGATCTGAATCTAAGCTCACTGCAGCCCGGTTATATACCACTAAAGCTTGAATAAGTGCTAAGTCAGCAGCAATGCCGACTATTCCTTTGCAATTTCTTTTGGCACACGGCCTCTATTATACCTCTTGTTCTTTCGTACGCATGAAATTGTTTTCAGTTATCACGTCCCACGCACGTAGAGTAGCGCCTAACATCAAAGTCTTCTGTTTGCATCCTAAGATCCTTGGAGTAGTGGTTTTTTGTACTAACATTCGCAAAGTTTATGGATGTTAGAGCCTGAATGTTGCAGGTGTTAATTGCATTAGCATATCAAAGTGTTTTACCTTGATAAGGTTTATTTATAGACATTGTACTCAACTTATTTTCTTCATTTCAAGGCGCATTCCATTCTAGTTTAAATAAACGTTTTAAGAATTTTAAGTAAAGCCAATACCAATTCGAGGCAATAACGTTGAATCAATGTACAACAAATCTAGGAATATGTTTCGTGGCGGACTTTGCATTACTATTATTTAAGAGGACTTAATGTTTCTGGTTAAACTTCGTTAATTCTCTCTAACGTTTAAAAAACCAAGTATAGCTTAGTTTATGAAGAAGTTTGTTCCAAGCCACCGCGGACTCGAAACAATTTCCATTCCGATTGATGAATCTTATAAATTTTATATCAAAGTCCTCTAACTTCATTTATTTATTGTGTTAAGATGAGTTATTCTATGGAAAAGAAGAAATATCGACTTTAGATATAACCTCTGGAAATTAAGCGATTTATTTTGGATGCCATCCTTTAAAAAGATTTTAAGGCTGAGTAAGGCGAACTTATGTACCAAATTTCATTGAATTCTATACGTTTCGCGAAGCTTTTCGCTTTTCAAGTCAAATATTGAACTTTGATCTGACCTTTATCAATAATGGTAGATCACAGGTCACATGTATTGTAAGTGTTATATATTTTTGAAATAATTTCCAATGATTACTTGGCTGAGGTGACGTGAAGAAGAAATGTCAACTTTTGATTTCTGCAGGTGGGTTTTTCTGGAAGTCATCCTTCATAAAAATTGTAGAATTACATAATTATGCTAACCTTCATTGTATATATTGAATAGTAATTTTCTTTTTTTACTTGCACTGTTTTTTATATTTGAAGTTCAAGCTTTTTTTCACGGGTTCACGTTTCCATACCATCAAATATGAGAGTTGCAGAAGTTATTAAATTAAAAATTTGGAGAACAGTTAAAGAAATCATTGTTTCTATCTTGCGATATATTTTTGGTTATGTTTCTGAAGATTAAAGATTTCGTCCAAGAGAAGACAACTATTGCCAAATTCTATTGAAAATGGTAACAATAATGTTCTGTACGGTCTTTACAATTATTACTGGGGAATATCTCCAAGGGAGATCTTTATACATATATCTTAACTATTTGGGTTTTTTCAGTATCATTCTTAAGGAGCGACAATCTAGTTATAGTATTACAAGCGACGTTATCTTTTAAATCTAGAGTCTTTGCTACGGTTGTCAATTTGCAACAACTTAATCTTTTTATAAACCATGCTTCATTAAGTATTCTAATGAGAACAACCATATATGCAATTTTATTACATACATCATTTATGTACCTATGAGAAACGTTTTCTTCTTCAATCTTCTCCTAATAAAAATGGTTGCTATAATACTTGCAAAAAAGAAAGATGATTAGCCATTAGAAGATATTTCCTGCATTTCCATATTATAATAATGTGATCGCTGATAACTCCCTTCCTAAAATTACTAAGAGCCCATTACAATATTACATACCTTTAGAAGCCTCTTCCAAGATAAAACATCTTAAGCAGCGGCCAAGTACATACTTAAAATAGCTAAAGAAGATGGGATGGTCGTATTTTAAAAAGCTTTTTCCTGGGAAAGTAGGAGATGTTTCGCATGTGTTACAAAAGAACTCACTTTGACCTTGGGTGCACTGTCCGAGCTCCCACACCTTTTGGTCTGTATATAAGAATAATGGACTTCAGCAAAGTCCACCCGCGAGCAAATATAACCTCGACTAACCGCTAACGGTTCCAGCTAATGACCTGGCAAATTTCTATTAAATCTTTACGGTGTTAAAAGGATATCATCAACTCATCATAATAAACAAGATCATCCGAGCGTGACCAGTTCCTTTTTTTGGGAGAAGAAAATTTTTGTAAATAATGGAATTTCAAATTTGCAGCTATTTTTTAATTAATGGTTCCATAAAACGGTATCTGCCTGGAATTAAAACTAAATACACCACAATATTCTGTTAGAACATGCATTTCAAAATTATCATAACTAACGGGTACTAGTAGTACATGTAAAACACAGTTTAGGATTCTTTTCTTGAACTTAACGTGCTTCAACGGTTTAGTTAGTTTTTGCCCTAAAACAAAAAACTGCAGTTATGAAGTTCAATGTCTTTAAATCTTCAATTCAATATCCTTGTTGAAGTTTAACAAAATACAAATTGTATATGACGAATTCAACCTTCAATTAAACAGCAATCTTGATGTAATCACATACCTGCCAAATTAGTACTGTTAGAGATAGTTTGTTGCAATCAGTTGGTGTTTTAATAAAACTATCGCTTTCAGAAATAATTTTTAACGATGAGAAGGAAACATCAGGATTCATGATTTTGCATTTCCGCTTTGTTAATAGAAACCTCATTTGCAATTCCTCGTATGCTAAAGAAACATGTCTTTGCACTTTATGCGTGACATAGTATTATTAAGGTGCAGACTTGCATTTGGAATTCTAATAGTTTAAAGAGAAAGAACAAGACATCCATTCTGAAGCAGAAATAAATTTTGATTCTAATATCTAAAATAGATTTATCAATCACGTTGATTCTAATTGTTGGATCTCAATAGCAGAGGCTAGCTTACCAAACCTACAGAGACTCATAAATAATTGCAAGCTTACAACATCGGACCTCCTAGGCTAACCCCTACCCAACCTTTCCAGTTCATATTAAGATTAGGAAATCATTTTACAGTCTTTGCTCCTCGTTACTTCTGGATATTCAATGACACTTACGCACTCTGCTACTATTTCCTCTGACTTCTAGAACCCCTAGAATCTAAGTTTTTATCCAACTCCACGTAGTCACGAAACTAAGTCTAGTGCTGAATTTTTTGCTTGAAGTCAACACTATTTCTCATTGTAGTATACTTTTTATACTATCTATTTACTCATTGTCAGTTGTAACTAAGTATGGGGGTCATGCATTGGTTGTGCAGTTCCAGCTGTATGACCCTCAGAAACTTCCTAGAACACTACGCTTAGGGGGTGTTGATACGAATATATAGCCTCTCACGTTCAAAACAACTTCACCTTAACGGAATGTTCCAAAAATACAATAATACATGTCAGATCTTGCCCGGTATAAGGGATGCAATCTCTGTCCTGCAACCAAATCTATCCCAATAATATGACTAATTGCGTAAAAAGCTACTCAGCAATCAGTGGAGACAGTCAACCTTGCAAAAGGTTTAATTTAATGACTGCCAAAGCTTAGTTATTATTAAAGTTTGAACAGTTTCCAATCAACTGATCAACAAGCGGCTGATCAACCAGCGCCGGTGTATATGTTTTCTAAAAAACACTCACTTCACACGTGGTTGATGAAATATTTAATTATTCACAGAACAAGTAGGGACGCCATTTGATCATGGAAATTCACTGGTTTATTCGACCTTGAGTCGAATTTGTGTTTCTGCGCACTATTGCTAGATGTGTTGATTTGAAACTGTTTGTTCTTTAGTAACCAATGGGCGCCACGGGAATTGCTGCAGCTCGAGGTGAAGTGTGCTCACTTGCCCCCGGGCCGTTATTTATAGGCTTGATCGAACACTCCGAGATGTTCCATTGCTCGCAGCCTCGGAGTTTAGGTTTCCCAGATAATTCGGGTTGCCCGCGTATTTCTATTCTACTTAGAATAGCGCAAAGGTCAGTCAAACAGCCTTAAAAGTTATGTTTTCGTTTTTTGTATATGGTATAAATTTTTGTAAATATCATTATAGTGGGCACAGATTGAACATTACACTCATTTTTGTTGATTTAATTTTTCCTCGCCCTTTACTACTCCGAAATAAAAAAAACCTTTATTAAAGCGAGTATTACCTAAGAAAGTTTATATTTCCTTATGATCTCCATTGGCCAAGGGGGGGAATAATAGAGTCCGCTACTTTTGGTGGATATCCGAATGCAGCGCCACCCACTATATCCCAATTTACCTTCGATTTACCTAAGAGTTCCACTATAGACTCCATAGACCGACTCCACTACTTGTGGTGTATAATGGCCTTTTTCTTGTTTTGTTTCTTTTATTCGACTCGGCTAACTTCAAAAAACCTGTCCAATATCGATGTTTTAGTGATGGAAATAATAAACTTTACTCATTGTGATGGATATTGTCCTTTTTTGTCTTGTTTCTTTTGTTCGACTCTACTATCCTCAAAAATCTGATCAATATACGTATAGGTAGTTTAGTGGTGGAAATAATATATTAGCCTATTGCTTGTTCTGTTTCTTTTGTTCGATTCGACTAGCCTAAAAGAATTTAGCCAATATCTATATTTTAGTGGTAGAAATAATAAACTTTACTACTTGTGGTAGATATTGGCCTTTTTTGTTTTGTTTCTTTTATTCGGCTCGATTAATTTAAGAATCTGGCCAATATCTGTAGGTAGTTTAGTGGTGGAAATAATATATTGGCCCATTTCTTTTGTTCGACTCAACTAACCTCAAAAATGTGGGCAATATTTATATTTTAGTGGTAGAAATTATATATTGGCTCATTTGTTGTTATTTTTTTGTTCGATTCGGCTAACCTAAAAAACGGTAGCCAATATCTATATTTTAGTAGTGGAAATAATAAATTTTACTACTTACGGCGTATATTGACCTTTTCGACTCGATTAGCTTCAGAAATCTGGCCAATATCTGTAAGTATTAGTACTAGTTGTGGCAGATATTGGTCTTTTTTGTCTCGACTCTTTTGTTTTACTCGAGTAGCCTCAAAAATCTTACCAATATGTCAGGTGGAAGGTAGAAATAATATATTGGCCCATTTCATATTCAGTTTCTTTTGTTCGACTCGACTAGTGCCCTCCGACAGGATGTACACTGAGCCTTTATATGTCGAGGAGAAAATTCTCTTGCCGGTTCCGGGGATCCAAGCCCCAAGTCAAGCATGCTTAACAGTTAGCCTCTTTACCACGAGGCTATCCATTCCACTTCAATTCAATTTAGAGTTTTCATTTTAAAGCTGTAACGTGCTTGGACTAGAAGTTTCAAGTTCTTAGTCCTTGTTGTCTTAGACAGTTAAAGTTGGACATTTAACTTGAACTAAGTTAATTCTTAGCTATCCAGGCAAGATTATTTTTCTCTTCCGATGCTCATTTGAAACTGATTTGCAGGTTTACGAACAGTTCGCCACTACAGACAACCGGTGTTCTAACTAAAATTTTGTAATAAGTTTATCCTTTCTTGCTGTTTTAACATAATCGTCAAAAGACAAGCACTGTCTTCACAAGACCGAATAAGATATAAAAACTTCGTTTTTAGAAGCGGACGACTATTCATATTTTTCAACTTCGTAGAACGTATAATCTCGACCTTACAAAGAACAACCTAGAGTTCTTCACGTTTACAAATTCTACAACCTTTTTATCTTTATAAGTCCTTTAATGACTTTACTTAAAACTAAGTAAACTTTTTGCTTTAAAAAGTTTACCATTGCTACGCAACGGGTAGCATGATAAGGCGAAAGATATTATTTAAAATATAAACTAGAGCAAGGCTAAAACGTTTGCTGAGCGCCACTGCGTTTTTAAAATCGTTTATCGATAGTTAAAGCCTAATACTATATGATTGTTTTGATAAAATTCTTATGAAATTAAACTGCTAATGTAAACAATCTGAAATATATGAACTGTTTATTAAATAAACAGTAAAACATTTAAATAGATCTCATAGATAAAGTATAAGGCACAATATGCAATTGTTTATTTATTGGATGCAGAAAATCAAATTTTACTGACACTTAGCTTTTTTCTAAAAGAGCAATTTTTTAAAGTAAAAACCGCACATTTTAATTTTTCTTAACCAAGATATTTCAGAATTTTCCACACGTATTGCATCCAGAGATATCCGCAACTACTACGTTCCGAACTACCATATCGAAAATAATTCAGAATCAAGCACTAACGAATAACGATACCGTTTAGAAACAAGATTCATTGGAGAGCTACTATTTAAAGAACTAAAATTAAATTAATTTAAATTAATGAATTGAAACAGCAAAAGGGAAGTCGATTCAATTGATGAAAATGCATGAGACACATCTTCGTGTAATTCAAGTTATGCCAGAAGGGGATTGTTTAACAGTTACATATAAAAAATTCCAATATCTATAGCAAATTTTTGTAAGATAAAAGATAATACAATTAGGATTACATTGCCCGTTGTAGAATATTTACTATTTGTCTCTTTCATACAATAAAAGATCCAAAAAGCTAATTTCACTTTACTCTTTTAAAGAATCACGTTACTAGTTATTTGGACATTACTTTTATTTCAGAGTGGTTACAAAAAAAAGGACTTTCAACACTATTTATTGTATATCAAAATCTTTTTGTCTGTCGCGTAATCCAGACACATTAACTGTTAATATTATTTTCTCATCTCAAAAAGTTTTTAGAAGAAACATTGGTTAATACCCTCGCTTGTTGTATAAGAGGTTCATGCTACCTCAAAATCATTCCGTGGTCAATTACTGCTTTTTTGTACACCAACATCTTGTTGAATGTTATACATACAACTGCTAATGTCTTTATTTTTAAAAACATGTTAACGGTAATGCCATTTTTGTAATCGTCGGTTATTGTCCACAGCCGCCCAAATGCGGGGCGAATCGTCTGCGTAGGCAAGCCAATACCGATACCGGCGAAGGGACTCCAGCTACCATCGAAGTTTATAGTGGCCTTTATGTCAATGAGGCCAACGACCTCGCAAAAGCTGGCGTTGATGAAGATTCTGTCTACAGTCAAAAGGTAAATAAAATTAATTACTATTACTATTATTGATTAAATATTTGCAAGTATTCCCATATAACGACCACCGACTACCAACAAGGATTTAAATTTATTAAGAGCAAGTTACGCACTAAGTAATTAATCTGCCCATTAAAGATTTTTACCAGATAGACGTGGTATCATTATACATCAATTCCAGTAGCAATTAAAACAATAATATTCAAGAGGAATGCACATTTGCGTATTCTATAGTTTTCCTTTTTTTGCATAGCAATATTCTTGCGGTAGTGCCGCTCATTTTAAATCACTTACGATAGGAATTCTGACGAGCTTTCTTCCTCTCTTTTTTTTATTTCTTAATATAATACATATTATAAAGGTAAAGTTTATTTACGAGATGAGATTACCGATGCGGAATAATGCTATTGTCTTGTCCTGCAACATTCCAAAAAGGATGCGCGATGTAAACGTGATAAATTGACTGTATAGTAAAACGTATCCGCCAATTTTTCTTTGAGTCATGCTTTCTTGGAACCACTACACTACTGCTTTTGTACTACAATACATAAAGAAAATTTACATAATGAGAAGTGACTAAAATAAAAATATATGGTTTAGATTAATGCCTGGATGTAAAAAACAGAGCCAGCGGTCGCTGTTCAAAAAAAAAACTAAGAGCACAAAAGAATTCCAATTAACCTTTGAAAGGCGTATAACACTTTGAAGATTTTAGGCACCTATTCATTTTTTGTGTAACTTTTTATTTTTATGTTTTGTTTTACATTTAATACCACTAAGAAACTAAAACAAAGAGAGATATGCCTATTACTGTGAAATGAGAAGTCAATTCTGGTTTGACGAATAGTAGGTACTTTTGGCAAGTTGGTAGAAGAAATGGTACTTTTTAAATATACTTACCTTGTCCAAGTTAGTTTACGTATTCATTTTATGATTTTTAATGAATTTAATCTTTAATTGGTCATTGGTGGACATTGTATTACAACCGCTACCCCCACTACTCTCACATTGTCCTCGTACTTCTTGCGTTCAGTATTTAGTACATTTGTGCTGGATTTAGCATACTTTTGGTATTCTACTACGTAAGTACATTCTAGATCCATTCAACTTCAATTTAATAGAATTTTAGAATTTTGTTAATTTTTTTACTAATAAATCTATAAAAATAGACATTTCTTTTTTTTGTCCCAAAAGAAACCTATAAAGCACTGAATAGCTTAATAAATGCCAAACTAAGTTATTTTTAGCCAAGGAAGTCCAATAAATTTATAGTTTAACTACAGTACATAGTACAATTTAATAGATTTTCTTGTAAATCGTTGGCACGTTTGCAAAACTGTGTGTAGTAGCTAGCGATATACAGGGTGTCTCACTGAAAACGCTGAAGAGTACTCTTCAACAGCAAAAGAAAAATCGAGGTCGGACATGCATTGGGAAAAATGTTGTATTATGTATGGTCGGTGATTAACTTGTTATTAAAATAATTTCTGGAATACAAATATTTTTGAAGAAACAAATGTTTTTCTTCAAATAGGGCGTCAAAAAAGTGACTTTTGGCTATTAGATTCTCCGAAATATACTACACAATACATTACATTATTTTCATATGAAACGCTATGCAATTACTATCAACGATGTAAAATAATTTAGAATAATTGGAATAAATGATCTATAAAAATAAAATTTAAGAAAAGTCAGATATGACTGAATAAAAAATTTAATAAAATAAGGAGACTGAAAACATTATTTTAATTACAAAATATGCTTTAGTAAACTTAAAATGGACAATATTTTATAATATAATTTTTGCAGACCACCTTCCTTTTTTTAACAAAGCCATTTTCTTGTAAATTGGTGTTTTTGGAACTTGCAAATTTTATTATTATTGTGTTAAGTTCGTTCTTTAAGAAATCGAGAAATTGTACAATTTATTTGGAACAGATTAGTTTGTTAATTATTTAAAAAATGTATTTTTGCTATTTCTTGGATTTTTCTAACATAATTCAAAAACGGATCATCCGATTTTCATTTTCCTTTTGCCGCTAAAGAGTACTCTGAAGCAACTTTCATTTCATATGTCACACGACATAGGGTACTATTGAAGATTTTAAAGTTAATAGCAGAGATGAAATTTTTAATTACTGTATCAGTCCAAGCAGCAACTAAGTAGCAGTAACTGAGATCGGAACTTTGATTGAGTAGTTGTTACGTAACTACAACTAAACTTATGACTTTATAGGTTTAATTACTTCAATTCGAAATATTTTAGTAATTGTGTAGTTGTATATAGTACTATTTATTAGAACTATGTAGTTCCATTACTTCTAAGTAACCTTTAAAGTACGTGGAACGGTATTGCCACTTAGTATAATTACTTTAAAGTCGTTGCAACTTTAAGGTAACGGAACCTTACAGTAGTATTAAAAGTAAAACTTACATTTTTGCTACCAAGGAGAATCACTTTAAAGTAATTTTTCGTAAACTATTCCATCTCCATATTTACTTGTAAAATGCTGGAGGCCATTAATCAATTTGCAATTTGTTACGATTGTTTTACTACATAACCTTCAATAAAAATAAAGAGTTAGTGCTAAATTGTACCTTAGAAATTGTTATGTATGTAACTTGAAGTTGGCAACATTTATTTATAGTAATGTAACTAGCCAATCCTGACTATTCCTGGCCAGTCCGTCAGTATCACTTGAGTCGGCTTGGAGGACACACATCTTGTACAGTGTATGCATTGTGTATGTAATGCTCACTCAATATTAATAAAGTTAATTTAATGACAACAATTGAGTATCTTTTATTTAGACACATAAAAGAACGTAACAGGAATAATATAAAAATGGTTTCTATCATGTGTATCAACTTATAAGTATTTTTGTCATATTTTATTAAGGACATATTTTATTAAAAAATATATTTAAAGAAGTTGTTATTTTTCGACCTATCATCATTATCACATCCGACAGAAAAGTTGCAATGGTTTATAATTTTGTTTTACTGGAATGACAAAATAATCAAACAACTCATTGCTCTTTGTATTATTAGGTACGTATTACAAATAAAATAGTAATCCATTTTGTGACACGATCTCAGCATTAGTATAGAAAATTATCGAATATTAATATAAATGATAGATATAAGAGAAGAGAAAAGAAGTTCCACGACAGTAGCAATTACGATACCGCCACGTATCTGCTACCCAAAAATTGTTCCCCATTTTGGTTCCAGGCACGTAATGAAACCGTAGCAATTACGTGCTTGTGACTATTGGCAAAAACTTAATAGTACCACTGGTAGTTGCGGGTACGTAGCGATAACTAAAAACACTGCTGATGGATATTGGTAAATAAGGTGCATATTCTTAGTAACGCACCGGTTAGAGATTCCCGGGAATTAAAAAATGCTTGTTGAAACTTTAAATTAGTTGCAGTTTTGATACAAACTGTTGAGTCAAATTACTTTTAATAATAATTTAGATGAGTTTGAATATAC
The DNA here is from genome assembly GCA_929113105.1 of Agrypnus murinus. NCBI lineage: Eukaryota > Metazoa > Arthropoda > Insecta > Coleoptera > Elateridae > Agrypnus > Agrypnus murinus. The sequence continues at coordinate 24,151,088 of OV816026.1, forward strand.
ACTCACGGACAAAAATATTCTTGTAGGTTTTTTTTAAATCTTTCTATAACATTTACGTAACTTTATTTTTAATTTGTTTATATAACTTTATTGTAGACTGTAGACAATATAAATCTATGTAGGACACTTTGAAATAAGACACTTAACAATAAAAACTATGGGCCGGCGGTGGACGAGTGGTGTCAGTGCATCACTCGTGTTCCAAGGGTCGTGGGTTCGAATCCCACTTGGGGCGGCGGGACTTTTCTAATTGGGAAATTCCGCCACCTCAACTATGGATGTGTGTATTCGTGTTGCATGTTAGATGGGGGACAGATGACCTTAGCTGTTGGTTCTCCCGTAGTGTGGGATAAAAAAAATAAAATAAAAACTGTATAAATGTTATAGAAAAATTAAAAAAAATAACATCTAAAAAATATGCAGTATGTGAATATTAATATTAGTAATAATTGTCTGTGAGTGAATATGTACTTATCATCTGGTGGCAGTTACCCAGTTTCCCGGCGGGCAGCCTAGCAAATTATCAGTATCTTTCCTGCTGATTAACATGACGAAGACAACAATAATTGAATAATTCGCGTTTTTGAGTTATTCAATGAATAAAAAATATGAAAAGTGTCCTATATCTTCTTTATTTTGAATTTTAAAGAGGTTAATGAACATAAACTTTTGTTATGTATAATGTCGCTGATCATCTATTTCTTCAAAAATATACAGGGTGTCCCGGTCCCGATCATGTTAATCAGTAGTGAAAATACTGCTAATTTGCTAATTTAACCGACTTCGTAGCTCCGATAATAACGGAGATAGCAATATGCGCCAATAACTGTGAAGAGCCTGTATATAAAGCTAATAAATAATAAATTATAGATTTCCGTTTACTAGTAATTCTCGCTAATGCTCATAATGTAATTATCCTGCGAAAGTTGGTGGAAGGCTGTTTGATATATTTTTTTAGTTTATATTTCTTAAAGATGCTTAAAATCTTAAAATCAGTTATTTCCATTTTAGTAGAACAAACACCAATAACAATAATTAACCAATTAAATGCATAACTGAAAATACTTTTTGAACGTTTCTTCAGACAGCTCCTCATTGCAGCTTTATGTTTATGAAGTACATATTTAAAAAACATGCTCCCACTAGTTATTGCTGTATGATTATTTATTAACAGTTTTTAACAATGTTCCTTTAACAATGAAAATCACTTATTTTGAATTGATTGCGGGTACAAATCCAATGTTTATTAAAAGGGTTCCCAAATATATATCCACCACAGGAAACGTTTCTAAGATTGGGACTTAAGATACTTAAACGTATTATTCGCCTGTTTGCAAATTTCTGTTACTGCAAATTACGTTATTTCTGCTCTGCCTCTTGGTCGCGTTTACAGTTTTATTTAATTACCTACTAACTTTCGACCTCGGCTACGCTCGTGTGGTTATCGCACCGCTCCCACACTAGACACTGCCGTACTAGTCACCACACATTGATCTTCTATAAAATTTTCTTCCACTTTATCGTTACACCGTCATAACTACTTAATTATGCTTCGAAATTACCTACTGCATAAGTTTTTTTGTTGTTATTAAACATAGGTACTTTCTTATTACTTATGTAAACTAATATATCTTGAAACATCTTTAAAAGTCATTGCAATATTCGCCAGTAAAGTTACAATATTCGCCAGTTACTATTTATTTTAAGTATCATATTAAATAAAAACAAAAAAATTGATACCAGTGGTTATTTATTGAAGATAACAATATGCTCTCGGGGACTTTTTTGTAGATCTAAGATCTACATTTTTCTCATGCATTTACTGTAATAAGGTATATCTCTTAAGCTTAGACCAGCATATTAAGTTTTACAATAAGACGATTAAGTTCTCTTATAACTTGGCGATATAAATGTTCAGTATTCACTCTTCTTGCTTGATAAAGTGAAAATATATACTAGCTTATATTATTCCTGAAGACATGGGCTGTCACATGCAATATCACAATATGTACATAGTACAGACAAATAGGCAATTTTATATATTAGTATAGTTAATAATCAGCTCTAAATCAATAATTGCCATATAATAAACAGATATCCATTTACCGCCACCTTTCACTACTTCCTTTGGTGGAAAAAATGTGCTACATAATAATTCTGAATTTTTATAGATTATTTCGTGTTCAAATTACTATTGTACAAAATTAATGTGGGCTGTAGAGGAAAATTCGGTGCTTAATTGAGTTACTCGCCTTTTCATTTCTGTAATAATATACGTACATTCTCTGGAAGTTATATAATAAATATAATGTCTTGGTGTTCATCATCATAAAATAATAATTTAGTAACCGTCATAGTTATTACTTTGGTGCTTCGCGATAAATTGCAATCAGCAGTAGCTTTTTGTAAAAAAAAGGTAATTATTTTCTTAGTAGGCTCCTATAATTTGGATGAAGTAGTATCTTACTTATGGAATGTTGTTCTGAATCAAGGCCAAATTTCTAAGGGTCCGGTTGGCGTAATTATATCAAGGGCTTTAAAAGCAAATGTGTTGGTACAATGATTTCTGGTTATAAATTTGCAATAATATGCAAAAATGCAATAATAACCTCTTTACCCAGAAACTGCCATAATGCGAAGATGACAAAATTTAGATAGCTATTTATGTTTCACTTTCATGCTATTTGGTGATTATACCTGTGATACGAACTATAAACAACTCCATAACAACCAGGGCGTTATAAACGGGAGTTATAGTCTATAACGCCCGCTCATTGTTTACTTTGCAATCGGAGCAAGCATTATGTTCAATAGTAATTTGGATCATTAGACCAAAAAAATACTGTACAATGTTTGCGTACGAGTGTGTTGCGACACAACACATATTTGCACCATAGTTTCTGGACGAGTGATCCACGAATTCTTTTGTGTCAAATTCTGTAGAAATTTCTTAAATAAAATTAACTTATTGTTTAGATGGCATTACTGCTATTAGAACTTTTTTTATTTTCATGTTGGTAACAACAACAAAAACATTTGAATTTAAATTGTCATATCTCTGTTTGACTTCTGTAAATTTAGTAAAAGTTGTTACCATCTGACAAACATAAGAATTCCTAACTTTATACATGTATAACTTATATCCTTGGCAACGCCAACAATTATAAATTAAAACTAATTTTCTACTTGTACGATACATTCTCGTGAAAAATAAAATTTTGTATGCACCTCAGCGTTGCTAGATGATAATGCCCAGCGGGCAACTTCCATCCCTCGGGCCTTTCAGGTCCTCGGGCTGAAACAGGCCTCCTGACATCATCATTCTAACGCCCTTGATACATAAATAACTATTATGTAACAGTTAGTACATAGAGTAGGACTTTATGGACGAGCCCAATTAAAAGGGCTAGTATATCAAGTCCAATTATGTGGGAGATGCATACAAAGCTTCATGTTCAAATGCTAAATTTGGCATATCATAGAAAAAAAATCAGTTTACAAATTTGCCAGAAGAAAATTGGACTTATAATATACAGTACTGGAAAACCTTCGTCTAGGAATTGGATTTTCATGTGCGAGCAAAGGAAAAATAGCGACTAGCAATACATCTGAGAAATATAGATATTATGGCATACTTACCAAATCTTAAAATATAGTAACTTTTTTATAAGGTTGGTGCTGTAGCTAAGAATTTTTAAATATAATTGACGTTTGCCATTTTGACACAATAACCTAAATTGTTTGAAACTTTTTCAAGTCAACAATATTTGTAAGTTTAGTAACTAAAGGTAAACAACGGATAATTCCGCTGCGATATTAAAAATACTTTATTCTTTAAACAAAATGAACAATTATTTTAAAAAGTAAAATGAACTTAACTATTTAATAAAATAAACAATTTAGGTTATTGTTGCGACATTTGGCATTGTAAGTCAGGCTTGGTCCCAAACAAACTATTCTGTTATTACCAAATATATTGGGACGCGCCAAAGATTGATCTGCAATCTCGCGGTATTTTGTTAAAATAAATTATGCGGTAAAATGTAGTAGCTATGTTGCAGTATGTATAATCATAAGTATAGTAAACATGTTATCGAGTGTTTAATCTATGACAATTTCATTTTACTGACATTTGAAAAATTATAAAATCTAATAATATACTGTAGCGCGAAGCTGTGTTTCTGGTCAACCCGTCTAGGAGGGGGTGTTGTGTGCGAAAGAAGCGTCGCAGTAATCAGGATCAGTATGAATCAGTAGTGGAAGTGGAAGGAAAACTAAGCTCGGTGTTGTTAGTTTTGCCTTTGTTTTGTGTTGTTTGATGGTGTTCAATGTATGCCATAAGAAAGAAATACTGTTGTTGGACTGCACACGGGTTACAATACTTTAAATTGTCATAAATATTAACACGATAGTTAATACTAATTTATAAAAATAAAAATAAATCTATAAAATTTACAATCCCATTAAAATACAGAGCAAGAACAGCCACTGAAAACTTACATCATCAGCTACCGCATAGCGAAGACATTTTGCTACAGTCACTACATCTAGTCACCTAGGCAGCACTGGTCGATCAGAGTACCGCAAAACGCCGCCATATTGGGGCAGAGAAGGACAAATTAAAACCACGTTTTGCGTATTTGACATATTAGAAGTTTGATCTTTCAGAATAAAAAAACCTTTTAAAGTAAACGTGGATTTGATTAAATGCAATACAGATACAAATAATGAACAATTTCGTGCTTCTTTTGCCCCAATATGGCGACATTTTGCGGTACTCTGAACGACCAGCGCCGCCTAGGTGACTAGATGTAGTGACTCTACATTTTGCTAGAGTCACTGCATCTAGTTACCTAGGCCAGTTGGTCGACCAGAGTAACGCAAACCGCCGCCATATTGGGGCAAACGAAGCACGAAATTGTTCATTATTTGTTCTGTATTGAATTTAATCAAATCCACGTTTACTTTAAATGGTTTTTCTTATTCTGAAAGATCAAACCTTTAATATGTCAAACACGTAAAACGTGGTTTTAATTTGTCCATTATTAAAAATCACTCTCCTCTGCCCCAATATGGCGGCGGTTTGCGGTACTCTGATCGACCAGCAGGACCTAGATGACTAGATGCAGTGACTCTACATTTTGCTGATGTACAACGCCATCTACATTTATTTGCGCATCCCAATTATCTTTTTACATTGTTTTGATCGCAAGCCTAATTTACAAAACTAAAATATCTGTTCTGACGATTTCACACGATATCATCAATCTTTGATTATTTCTAAAACGAAATGGTTATCAAACAACTTAATACGTATAACAGTATTTCATCCTAGTGTGTGTTGGCTGACCCACAATCTTCCCTTTCTCCTACATAATAATAATAATGATAATTGCTACTACTCATTGCCTGGCGAACCTGAACGGCCCAGCCCAGTGGCCCCAGAAGGTATGAAGCTTGTGCAGGAGGAAGGGGCGATTATTATCATTACTGCAGCCGACTCATAGATGGTATAGCACAAATCCCAGAGTTGTGTTACAGATAAGGATATTAAAAAATCTTAACCAGATTTGCCGGTACCGGAAGTCGATCCCGGGCCGCTTGGGTGAGAGACTAGCACTCTATATAGTCGCTGCACTACCAAGGCTATTTATTATACCTACACAAAAATCATAATTTTTATTTGTATTGTCGTAATGCCAAACCAATCGCAACTAAGAAATAGTTTTGTTCATCTGAATATCAGGGACTGGAACCCTTTACAAATATAGGTTCCGGTTCCAGTTCCGGTTCTAGGAAATTTAAAATAAGGGTTTCGGTTCCGGTTCCAATTTTAATTTTCTAAACATTAAGGTTCCGGTTACGGTTCCAGGATTTTTTAGGTTCCATAAGGGTTCCGGAAGCAAAAGTAATGACGTCACATTTTATGTTGGTGTATAGCTTCAAATAGTTGCAAACAAATATGACCTTGATAACTGACAGTCGATGCATGTTAGGTTAAAGTATTGTTTATAACGTGGGTGATAAATATATTTGCTGGGTTCGGTATTTCAACTCTTTTTACTCTGAAAGCTCTATTGTGGATACCATAGAAACTGCGCTCTTGGAGTAAACAGATATGAAATATCGAACGCGGGTTTGTAAATTTTTTAATTTCATACTGTATCGTATTATTCATGTTTACGGTAGCGATTACAGTCCGGAAAATGCGATTTTACGGTCTAGTATGACTGTAAAATTTTTTTACTCAAATAAAATAAATCAACTGAACATTGCTTTAGTATTCAGTTACTATAGACACTCGTTCTATGTTTTAAATTCGTCTAACAGTTGCCATAGATGTTCGTTGTTCATAGATGTCCATATTTTAAATTCGGCAATTTATTTTATATAATTTTTTTTAATTTAAACCAATAATCCAATAATTGTAGTATGAAATAAAACTCATTACGTCATACGTCCTGAAAATGTTCTTATAGTGTCGTTTTGATGTTCTGGACTCGGCTCCTTCGTCGCCTTGTTCGCAACATCTTACTCGACTGTAAAATTTTATTTCCAAGATTTATAACGTAATAGTAATTTACGTTATAAGTCCTGGAATATTGGTTTAATTAAAAAAAAAATATATAAAATATATTTCCAAATGCAAAATATGGACATCTATGAAGAACGAGTATCCATAGTAACTGATTACGTACTAAAACATTGTCCAGTTGATTGATTGTATTTGCGTCCGGTAAAATTTTTTACAGTCATACTAGACTGTAAAATTTTTTTTGTATGACCATGCTATTTCGAATTGTTTACCATACTTGGTTTTAGAACAGTAGGTTATATTTACTGGTTGCTAAGCAAAAACACGTCGGTAAGTAATTACTTACCGTTCAGTTCTGTCAAAAACAGAACGGTAAGTAAATTATATGTAATTTATAGAATAAATGCATGATCTTTAGATGTTTCTTTCGCGATCGCGAAAAAATCATTGTTTTCTAAATAATTGGACTATTAAAAAAATGTATGTTTTTTATTTAAATTTGCTTAGGCATTCTCAATATCCGAATTATATTCGTTTTTAGATTCACTCCTTCTCACAAATTTGACAAATATCGTAACATTAAAAAATAATAGTAATTACAAACGTATCCATGGTAACGACAAAAATATCGTGACATTCAAAAATAAAATTACAAACGTATCCATGGTAACGACAAAACCTACTTAATATTTGGTGGATATACAGGGCAAAAATAAATTATCTTAAATCTATTTTTTTACCATCTTCGGGATATTTCCTTAGTTAATACCTTTGTATTCATCGTGATCGTACAAAAAATAGTATAAGCATCTCGAACAGTAAGGAGTTTACCGATCTCCTCCAATATTGGCGACTTCGCTTCGCTCAGTCACCAAACATTGTCGTCGATCGGTAAACTGTCCTTACTGTTCTTGATACTTAATATACTATTATTTTATTTTGACATGATAATCGTCTTTATTGGCACTCAATTGCGGGCGTAATTTGGCTTTTTTAGCCCGAGGGCGTATAAAGTTGCTAAGATACAAAGAAAACGTTTCTTTAGAGTTCTAACAATTTTAATAAATAATTATAACTATTACATTTTTTCAAAATGAAATGTGCAATTGCTTGAAATTATCCTTTCCATGAAGCAAAATAAAATAAAACGTTGTATGTACCACGGGCATAATCAAGATAATGGCCCTCGAGAAATTAAAAGCCCTCCTTCGTCGGGCTTTAAACATTCTCTCATGCCATAATCTAATAGATTATGCCCTTAATACATAAATAACTATTACAATCATACTAGACCGTAAAATCACATGTTCTGGACTAAAAAGATTGACGTAAAACTGACAAATGTGACACAGTATGAAATAAATAACTGTTCAAGATGAAATTTGTTTGGAAATATTCAGGGCTACCAATATAAAATATGACGTAACACTTTTACAGTCAATTCACAGACTATTGGTCAATTAGTAGTGGAAGTGGATCTAGTACCAACATCAAATCAGTAAGTAATGGATATGGTAGCTCTGTCTGGAGAATGTGAAACTATTTTTTTATTTACCAGTAGAACCGAAATCTAGAACCGAAAAATACCGGTTCCTTCGAAAATTTATAACGGTTCGGGTTCTCATCGTAACATTAAGTCGGATTTTAGTAAGGGTTCCGATTCCGGTTTCGGTTCCTAAAAAGTAATAGGTTCCGATTCCGATTCCGGTTCTTTTGGGATCCTGTTCCAGTCCCTCCTGAATATCATTAAATGCGTCTTCACTGACACTGAGTCTACAGCAGATTTCAGCATGACTTCTCGATAACTCTGCCAAGTAGGCGATTTTGCTACCTGATTTTGGGGAGCCCTTTTCCTCCCTGCGGAAACAAAGTGGATACTTTTCCTCTCTAAGGCATATAGTACCATTTTGCTCTCTGATTTCGGGGAGCAGGACAGAAGAAAAAGAATCCGACGAAGATGGTATAAAAACCAGAGATACAAAAGTTACTAAAATCTTCTTACATTCGTTTAAAATTATTAAAAATTTTAGATACTCGTTTTTATTAAAATTCATTTTTTTCCAACTTTTCTAAAGTTGAACTACTAGAAAACAAGTCATCGCTGGTACATAAATAACTATTATACATATCAATGGTTCAAAAAATCCCCCAAAGTTTTGATGTGCAACAAAAAGAATAGGTCAAAATCAAATAGTTTTTAACGTTCAATGAATAACAAACAACAAATCGCAATAAAAAAAGTCACGCGTACTATTATTAAAGTTTTACATGCAATGAATAAAGAACATAACCAGATCACCTTGCCCATTAAGTCATTTTCCAAAAACACGTTATAAAAAGCAGTTACCTCATCAAATATTCATTGAATGCAAAGTGGACGGTTTTATTTTTATTTTTAATAATAATAGTTCAAGCTAGTTATTAAAATTATTAAAATAAAACAATCAGAAGTTTTATTTTATAGGCTAGAATTAATTGAATTATGTAAATCTAGGTTGAAATATGAGTCTATTTTTGTAAATTAAAAAAAAATGGTAACAGCTAACGAATTCTGTCTTAATCGCCTTAATTTTGCGTTACATAATAATTAGTAGCTACAAGCTATTGTTATATTATGACTTACAGTTAACTTTTACTCTTGCAATAAGTTACAGTTAATCCAACAGTTATTACCCATAAAATCAGAATTTCTGATTTCAAACTTACGTCGTCGTCTTGGAGATCTACCAATCATGCCTCTCACTGATTCATTTTGTTCTTCTCATCAGCAAGTCAATAAATATAATCTTCATTTTATTAGAATGCGTATAAATCAGAGGAAACACGATTCACACATGTAATAATACACACTATAAAAGAAGTGAAAGTAACAAAATGAAAATCTTTTTGCATTTTCTCAGAATTACAGTAGGTGTGATTAAAGCATCATTAACAGTGATTACCACACTATGCACTTTGTATCTTATGTGATGATAAAAATGCGTTTTAGGTTTCCTCTTGTAATTAAAGATGTCGAAGAAAAAATCAGTAGTAGTAAAATAAGTAATCAAATTAGCGTCACTGGCCCTGTTTTGAGGTTAAATGTAGGTGGATTATATTGGCTGGCATAATGTGGAAACAGCGAATTGCAATCATGCAGTATTTTAACGTCAAGGTAGTACCTTTTCATTAAAGGAGACTTGCAACAAAGTAATTATTGCAGAATTAGTTGTTATTGTTACTTTACAGCAAAATTGCACCGTTTAGGTTTGGAACGTCTATAATCTTCTTATTAGAGTCATTTTATCTCAATTCAACCAAACTTCTCACCCGACCCTCTCCGATTTTCTTCATACTTTACACATGTGTTCCCTCTTTTGAGTTGTAAACAATGCCCAATTTATGGATTTCAAAAATGTTCAGCGTTACAGGTTACAGAGATACAGCGTTGCCGTGTTTCAAAATATGCGCGTACATGTTTAAACAAAATGCACTATAGCTTGGCTTCTATTATAGATACCGGTGTCGGGTTTTTTTTCGAAAAAGAATAGAAAATGTTACATTCTAGTTTATAAATATATTTCTTCAGATAACATTAACTTTGTGTAAATGTCAATTCTTTAATAAATTTCAAAATTTCGTAAATTTGGACCTCTGCGATTTTCTTAAAAAATATATATAACATGGCCTTACATGTCCTTAACATCATACCAAAATTTAATTTTGGGAATCCGATGGGAACAAAAGATATGAATTTTTCTTTGTGCCATGCATTGAAAGTGTTGCTGAAGTTACTTTAAAGAACCGCGCTGTTTTGTTTAACCTTTGCAATCATTTTTGATATTTCACTTTTACGTGCGAGTACATGCGTTTTGATACACTACGCTCAATGTACAAATATCTATTTTATATTTAATCTGAATTAGTCGTATTTGTCACTTCAATAAGACGAACACGTTTAATTGGTGATTTCTTTGCACTAAGCAGTTTTTAATTTCTGCTAAATTAATTTATCTTTATCCTTAAGGTTTACCGTCATATCAGTTCATTGCCTTTTTCGTATTCATTATTATAGATCATCGATTGCCCCTAAACTACAATACGTTCTGAATTACTATTAATAATTTCAAGATGAATCGCAGTTTTCCAGAGAGGTGCTGCAATCCTCTAAAATTGATAATCCATCAATCGAAGACATCTAATTCTAAAACTTTGCGTCCCATGTTACCTTGAATGCTAGACCGTTATCCAGGTCATACGAAGGATCAGAAAATTTGTGATAATTGTCGTAAAAAGTTATTATATGCTTTTAATACTGAACAACGTGTTGAATTTTCTGGTCCCTCGGTATATGATAATTTATAAGTTATGGAGGTTGACAACTATACTGTACATAGAGATCTTAATTCCAACAATGAAATCTATGTTGACAAAATTGCTACTTTAGAAGTATTAAACGGATTTTTAATATTGGTTAATTTGGAACCTATAAGTGCAAAATATCTAAATAGGAAACCGTCTTGCGAACAAAAATTTAATGAAATTGTTGGTCACTGAAGAATCATCTTTTTCATGGGCTAATAGAAAGTAGCGGTAGTGATAACAAAATTCTCTCTAAGTTAAAGTAGAAATTTGTACTTACTGATAAAGCACAACAGACAAGATTATTAATGTTAGCGCCACAGAATTGGACATTAAATCAAACTTTAAATTTTTTCCCTGGAAGTACTTTGTATCAAATTAAAAAAGCCAGAAATTTAGTCGACAAGCATGGCATGTTAACATCACCAACGTTGTGCGCGGGACATTCTTTGCTTCCAGAAATTGTGGAAGATGTCAGAACTGTTTATAATTCTGACGAAGTTAGTCGTGTTCTTCCAGGTAAAAAGGACGTTGTTAGTGTGAAAATTGACGGCCAGAGAATTTTGCAGCAAAAACGATTAATACTAGGCAATTTGTCGGAAATTTACACACTGTACAAACAAGAGCATAGCCACATAAAGATAGGCTTTTCTAAGTTTGCTACTCTACGACCCAAAAATTGTGTCCTAGCGGGCTCCAGTGGAACACATTCGGTGTGCGTTTGTTATATATCAGAACGTGAAGCTTATGTTAGATAATTCTAGACTTACAGTTTTAACTAAGAATTTAGATTATTATCACTTAAAGTCGTATAAGCATGTTTTATCTCTTTTTATTTGTAACTCTTCCAACATAAATTGCTTTTCTAACACATGTAGCCATTGTCCCGGCTCTTCTCGTCTTATAAATGTGATGGAACAAACTTTTGAAGAAAATTTAATTGAAGAAGTCGCTTATAAACAATGGATATCCACAGATAGATCAAATTTAGAAACTGTAATACAGTCGACTAATGATTTTATTGACACTTTTCTTCAAAAGTTGCCTCTTCTGCTCTCAAATTCGTTTGTTGCATTCCAGCAATCAAGTTTCCTATCGCATGTAAAATGCAATCTCAAGGAAGACGAAGTATTAGCTATCTGTGATTTTTCGGAAAACTACACGTTTATTGCACAGGACGCCAGTCAAGTATTTCATTGGAATAATGTGCAAGCGACAATGCATCCCATAGATATTTATTTTCTTAATGATCATGGTATAATTTCACATGATAACTTGATTTTAATATCAGATTGCCTTCACCACAATACAACAAGTGTACATTTATTTCAACGTTGTTTGATTAATTATTTAAAATCCCTAACTTTACTAAAATAATATACTTTTCGGATGGTTCTGCAGCCCAATATAAAAATAAGAAAAACTTTCTAAATATTTCATTCCATTTTTCAGATTTTAAGGTTTCTGCCGAGCGGCATTTTTTCGCTACGTCCCATGGCAAAAGTTCTTGCGATGCTTTAGGTGGTACTCTTAAAAAGTGTGCATCCAGATATAACCTATAAAGTTCGACAATTAATCAAATATTAACTCCTTTCCAGCTCTTTGAATGGTCACAAAAATCTTTAAAAAATATACAAGTATGCTATGTTAGCAAAGAACAATATGAAGCCCATGAAAAACAATTAGAAGAGCGTTTTTCAACCGTCAGAACCGTTCCAGGTACTCAAAAGTTACATTCAATTTACCCAATAATTGATATTGGAAAAATTAGAGCAAATCATAATCATTTCATCAATCATTTTCTGATGAATTTTACGAATTTAATCTGTTAAAATAAAATTTGAAATATACCTTTTATATCTTAACCTACTGTTTGACATCTTTCTATTTTATTAGAAAAAACCCATACGGACACAATATTATTTTTCCGCTCTTGACACAAAGAAAAATTCATATCTTTTGTTCCCATCGGATTCCCAAAATTAAATTTTGGTATGATGTTAAGGACATGTAAGGCCATGTTATATATTTTTTTTAAGAAAATCGCAGAGGTCCGAATTTACGAAATTTTGAAATTTATTAAAGAATTGACATTTACACAAAGTTAATGTTATCTGAATAAATATATTTATAAACTAGAATATAACATTTTCTATTCTCTTTCGAATAAAACAAACCCGACACCGGTATCTATAATAGAAGCCAAGCTATAGTGAATTTTGTTTAAACATGCACGCGCATATTTTGAAAAACGGCAACGCTGTATCTCTGTAACCAGACATTTTTGAAATCTATAAATGGGGCATTGTTTACAACTCAAGGGAGGGAACACACCTCTAAAGTATGAAGAAAATCGGAGAGGGTCGGGTGACAAGTTTGGTTGAATTGAGATGAAATGACTCATTAGCATCTTTGTCTTGTTGTGGACTCGGTTGCGTTGAGCATATTAGAATATTTATTCGAAAAAAGTTGTATGAGCAAAATAAGTAATTGTAGGAAACTTGAACAATAAATCTTGTAAAAAAACTCAAGAAGTTTTTTCGTTTTTGTAGTTGTCTAATTGCGCCAAGATTGGAATTAAACAAAAAAAGATCGGGAGGCTTGATTTACCAAAAGGTGTTGGGTCTTGGTCAGAAAAATGTAAATTGGTGAAATTTATAAACAATATCGGACTTTAGAAGCATTTACTTTATTACACAGTATTCAAGACAGATAAATTAAAAAATATCTTGATTAGGTATTTACCGTATAGAATAGTCGACAGATGCTTGAAATATTAACAAAAATAATACCTTTATAATATTACGTTAAATTGTAAGTAACAACTTATTTTATAAATATCTATTTTCTTTTGTAAGGAAATTGGTACATATTCTAGATATGTCCTTATGATTATAACATTAACAGCAAAAACCTGGATCAACCCCCAGGCCTCAGGACCTATTTTTAACTGAGTTGGGCCCTAGGCTCAGCTAGCAAATTTCGGGGCCTGTATTCGAGTGAAAGGACTACCAAACAGGTGTAAAAAAAAACGAAATAAAATAAAAAGTACAATATTTAAAAACTCAATATATTTTGATTTAAAACAAACAACTTCTCAAATTGCCCTAGTGAAGGAACTAAAACCATAATACATTTTTACACAAGAATTATTATTTTATTTTTTTATCGGTAACTATATATTTAACTATATAATATTTTTACTTTTCCCAAAAAATATACAGCATATTATATCTACTCTCGAGGAAAAAAAACGCACCAGAAATACCAAAATTTCAAACCGTCATAACTAGGTTAATTTTGAACAAAAATGGATGAACTTTTACGTACTGAAAAGTTTAAAGCGTCTAGTATAAGGGCGTCTGACAAACTTTTACAGCTTGTACGGTGTACCAAAGAAATCGTGGACCCAATCGACTGCCAGGGCAATAAAGTTCAGTCCTTTTTCTGTAAATTCTTTAATACTTCGAGTCTAAGATAATTTGGCGCGAAGTTATGAATTTTTGAAATTTACCCTGCATTTTGTCGGAAGTTTTTCGTCTTCTACCGAGATTATTACCGGTTGAGTTTGAACATTTTTCTTATTAACGTTAATTTTTTTAACGTGTAATCGTCATGCGTAAACGATGTGCGCCACGAGGACGTTGTCGGCGGATTTTGTACATTGTGTGTGTTTCCTCCTCTTTGCTGGCGCACCTCTTGCAACCTCGCTGGCATGTTCAGAACTGCGCGAATCTCATTCTGAGAAATGTCGTTCCACAATTTCGTCAGTTCTATTCCCAGTTCTCGGAGAGTAGTTAGTGGTCTCTGCAGGTTTCGCAGTCAACGCTTGATTATGTCCCACACATATTCAATTGGGTTGAGGTCTGGCCTGATAGGCGAATGAGGAAGAACGCGCATGTTGTATGAATGAACTCGTTCCATCCGACGTTGCATGGGCAGAACGTGAGGCCGAAGAATTTCGTTGATATACCTAACCGCTGTCAATCCAGGAGCTGCTACAATCACTAGATCGGTGCAACCATCATAGCTAACGCCTCCCCAAACCATGACAGATCCGCCGTTGAAGTTGCGCATCGGGTTGACGCAATTGCGATCAAATCGCATTCCTCTCTCCGACGCCATACGCGATTTCGTGCGTCAGAATGGAAGAAGCAAAAGCGGATTTCGTCGGTGAACAAGACCTTTCGCCGTCACCTCGTAATCCAATGTCCGTAGTGCATACTGCATTCTCTTCTGATGATGCCTGTCCGTCAAGTGAGGAACATTAGCTCTAACACGAAAACGAAGTTCACCTTCATGTGCGGAGATGGAAAGGCTTAAAAGTGACATTCGCTTGCACGACCTTAAACTAGCACCTTAACACACAAAGGTTCATCTATTTTCGTCCAAAATCCGCCAAGTTGTCACGGTTTGATATTTTGGTATTTTTGGTGCGTTTTCAAGTGGTGCATATTTTCCCTCGAAAGTACATATATTATACATAAATAGTATCAATTTTTCCAATCCTCCATTTGAAACGAATTTGGTGTCACAGAAAGTAAACAAACAAATACATAAACGTCAACGAACTCAACAAAAGTGCAGTGGAAACACTAAAATAAGATCTCGGGATCTCGAAGCCGAAATTCCAGATTTCGTACAAGTGCAAACGTAGTATTATCAGAAATTTTACTTCTGTAACGTGCAGTGAGCTGCACGTGTGGTTTTTTGTGCATTTTTATGATTTTACTGATTTTATATTTTCCAATTCGGGCCCCTCTTGCCGTTAGGACCTAGGCACGCGCCTAATGCGACTAATGGTAAAATAGGCCCTGCCAGGCCTGGGGATTGTAACCTCCTGAAATTCCCTTTAAGAAACTATTAGAAATAAACACCTAAATAAAGTCCCATGATGGGCTAGGACACGTCTTATTAATTCAAATTATGTTTATATAATTCAAATACCTGGACAATTAAAAAGATTAGAGGGCGCCACCCAAATTCTTGGTGTTTTTATTTAATAGCTGACGTTGAGAAATTTATAATTCCGAAAACGATTTCCCATTGATTTATGTTAAATTCATTTTGATTAATCTTTCTTTTATTTTGTGAATGAAACAACAATTTCTCGTCCCAAACTATAGCATTGATTATTAATTTTGAAATCTGTATATAAAAACAAATTCAAGAATAAATCGTTTACAGAATACCAATATATAGTACTCGCAGCACAAATTTCTACATATTAACTTAATTTGGGATCCCATTCTAAATACATTCTCAATTAGATTTTTTATCTAAAGATCAATCGAAATCTTCGCCATCAACAAATGAAATTTCGGCAAGAACAAGTAGCTTACCTAAAATATGCAATTATTTATTTCATCTTAAGCTCACAAACTGAATTAAGAACAATTATAATATTATACACGGCTTTTGTAAGATCTCTTTTCGAATATTGTACAATAATCTGATCACCTTTTTATGTAACACATGAATGCCGTATTGAAAAAGTGCAAAGAAAGTTCATTAAATATTTATGTTTCAAATTTAACATACTGTTTGATAGGAATAATTATGAAAACATATTAAAATATTTTAACCTGCCTCCTTTATCTCTCCGGGGAACATTTCTTGATGCTTGTTTTGTGTTTAAGGTGTTATCGTCCATTGTAGATTTACATGTGTGTCTTGAAAAATTTTCTTTACGTATTCCAGTATATGGAACAAGGAATTCACTCCTCTTAGTAAGACCTTTTCATCGCACTAATTACGGTATGTTTTCTCCTTTAATTAGAATGTGTCATGTGGTGAATAACTTGGAGGATGTGAATTTCTATGGTATACCCTACACTATTTTTTTAAATCAGTTAAGAATCTGCCTAAATATCTGATATGTAATTAGCATGCGTGCTCATATAATAATTTAATGAATTTACCTGTTATAATAGTATAATAATATAAGTATATAATAATATAAAGTATGGTTCATTGTACTAATACTATGTTAAATGGAATTTGTTTGTTTCCGTAATAAAGAATTATTATTATTACAAACAAATGCTTAACTCACAAAAACAAACGCCCCATGATAGCAAAGATAAAATACCACTAATAACACAATTCAAATTACAACAAATGGAGACAAACAGCTGAATTTTGGACGATTTGTATTAAGAACTACATCTTCAAAAGCTGCAAGAATTTCCAATATTAACTTTGATTTCATTATTATTGATTTGCTTTAAATTTTAACTACGGCCTAATGCTTTGCAATGTTGTTTAAACTTTTACTAGACCTTCTTTAAAGGAGAAATGGACTTTAACTCTTTAATATTAAAACGTATAACTTTCCGCGTATTCACAATATCTAAAAATTTTAATATTTATTTTAAAGAGCATTTCCATTTAATCGGGTACAACCCAGCCAGCACAAATTCTCGAAGTCCACTACGTCGCACGATCCATTCTCTTCGTTAATTTAACTCCTATAATAAGGAAAATTCGCGGCAGATTATCATGCAAAATCTCTTCACAGAAGCTGGTTTCTAACTAGATTACTAGACCTTCAATACGATATGACACTTCAGAAACACTCTTCACAAAAAACTGGTCTCCACAGACTATCCTTTTAAGTTTTAAGGGAGGCTATATAAATATAATCACTTAAGTATAAATATGACAAAATTGATAGCCAATAATAAAATTGAACAAATTTCTCTCTTTTATTTTAACAAAAGGTACATAGAGGTAATAAACTCAATATTCGTAGCGATAAAAACTGTCAAACCAAATAAATTCATGCAGTATAAGGGATTGTACAAAATTTATTTGTACAAAACAAAATTATAAAATAGGTTAGGTTCCGTTTATACCCAATTTCATTGTCTGCAAGCCAACACCTTGTTCGTTTTTAAATAATATTAAGGGGAATTCTTAAAGAATACACCCCTAAAGCAACATTTCAACCGTGTGAAATATATTTTATTCGTTCAAGTTTTAACTGAATAGCACAAAATTCATATTGAATGAGACTATCTGCATTCTTAAATGTAATTTGTTTAAATGCAGCGGCATTCCGCGCCCAAAAATAAAACCCTTTGGGTTTCATTCATTAAATTAAATTCTAAACAAAGCGGAACACTTCATTTTCATACCGGGGGTTGAGAATTTAAACACAATAAACTAACTATCTTCAAATCTGAGCTCCTTACAGGGTTAAGTAACTGTGGGGTTCTCTGGACAGAGTTGCTTTAAGAACTCTAGGCGAACGAATGAAGAATTTCTTTACACAGACCTAGAAAATACGACACCTATTAACATTGTGCTCCGCTGTTTATTTTTCGTGCTAAGGTACTAGTACTGTAGTATGCTATACTAGTAGGTACTACTAGCATGACTTTGAATGTTGGTATCATTTAAGTAACACACTCAAAAATATTCTACAACTTGTCAAGTGTAGGATGGTCGGCGGAATGCGCAAGTGTGGAAAATAAAGAATCGATGTTCGACAAAGACATAATGTAGGAGGTAAAGAGAAAATGCAATCTGTGGTACAAGTATTTTCAATTCACAAAAAGGGTGTAAATTGGAATTTACTTTAGCGATACAAATTTTTATTATACCCTTGTGTAAAATTATTAACAATCCAAAAATAAGACTTTTCAGGTAGAAAGATTAGAACTAACGAGTTTTTGTGATAAAATCTTAACGTGTTTTTTCATATGTTTTATACTTTTTCGTAGAATGTATCGATCTGTACTAGACGAAAACGTTAGGTGAAATGAGCTATCCCTACCCTAATGCCGCAAATATTATGCGAATTCAAACTTCGCCGGCAAGCTGAATTTGACAAGTTGTAATTAAAATGTTTTTACATTAACATATATCAGAAAAGAATGATACTTCAGTCAGAACTAATGATTTCTCGAAGAGATAATATGATGAATAATAATAATAATGAATAATAATAAAATAAAAATTCAAAAGCTCATAAACATAGCTAAATTGCAAAAATAAATTATTTTAACATATTTTGTTGTGAAAAATCTCCCAAATCTATTGTAGAATTATTATAACGAACTGTTCTATTAAATCAATAATAAGCTTGTCCCATCAACTACTAACTGAATTTAATCGAAGACTAATGATTAATTGAAGATTACTTGGCAAAACCCACAAAGATTAAAGGTAATTAAATACAAATTAAATAATCATAACTGTTAATCCAACGTTAATATTTGTAGGAATTATTAACAACAGTTAAATCTAACGTACACAAAAATATACATAAGTTTCATAGATTGGAACGATTCTAATAATCTAATATATTAGTTAATAGGTACTTTAGTTAACTGACCTCTATAATAACCTATTAACTGATCGCTATATAAAATTGTCCTAATTCTACTTCTACGTTTACTTTTACTTGAGCATGTAAAATAAAAATGGTAATATACTCTGAAAATGCATAAAACAAACAAAATAAATTACCAATAACTTATATAATCTTGGTATAATGCGTATGCTCCCTCAAAGTATTGAACCTGTTCAACGTAAGAACGTATTCATATACAGGGTGTTTCACTGAAGATTCGTATCCTCTGGACAGGTGATGGTATACACATAAAATGCAACAAAAAAACTAAATATCATTATTGACTATCTTTTATTATAACCGAGAAAAAAAGTGGGTTTGGTGGTCACTGCTTTAAGAATCACAGCTGAAGCCTAATGTACCTAACTGCTTTTTCAACGTGATATCTGATACATTGGGTGTGTCTAGCGCTCTCTAGCTCTAGAACCGCTGAATACAGCGTAACTTGTTAAGCGGCACGCTGCAATTGCAGCGCTGCTTGCTAAATCTAGCGTACAAATTTTATGCTAGACTTGAAGCAGCCGCTGCATTATATAGGTGGGGATAAGTTAACACATATGTTTACATCAGTTTACTGGAACATTACCTGCAAACAGTAGAAAATTTAGTACAACATTAATATGTCTACTGCCTATATATTCGTTTATAATTAAAATTCCGTCCATAGTCGCAGTTAAAGTTATGTTTAAGCTGCATTCAGCGCAGCGCTAACAGCGCTAACTAGGGTTGCCAACTGACCTTTTTTCGGAAGGACAGTCCTTCTTTCTAAGAGTGTGTCCTTCGTCCTTTCTTGTTATAGAAAAGGACGGGTTTTGTCCTTATTTAAAACAATCAACGAAAATGATTCAATATTTTAATTAAAATTTTAAATTTTATTTTGATCACTGAAATTGCTTTCGAGAATTAAGAATTGTAAATTTCAAATTAACCGCCAACATCGTTCGTGCAAAATCAATCAAATTGGATATGAGCTGTATTAAGTTAGGTAATTTAGTGCATTATTGTTGTTAAAAACCCATTAAAATGAGTAATACAGCTACAGATTATAATTTATCGGACGATAAAGAAAATGTGCTTAAAAGCTCAGAAAAAAAAGAAAACGTATGTGTGTCCTATAGTATAAGGTAGTAAACCGATCAATATCGCTAATGAACAGTCAATCTCCAAAATTATATATAAGGATGTTTACTAAATATCTAATAAACTTCAACTAACACATAACCTAACAACTAATCTACGCCTTATTAATTGAGCGGCGTTAATTAATTACTAAGGGTCAAGCCGCAGTTGAAGTTTTACATGATGAGACTGATTGACCATTCATATCGATATATATAACGAGCTATCTATATATAACAAGCTTGTTCGGGGTATGTATCCTATACTTCGAGTGGTCCTTATACCTAGCGTCACTGCTCGGTGGAAAATTTAAGTTCTAGCGAAGAAAAAACCTGACTTAAAAGCAGCTTTCTTTTACTATGAAAACAGCGTACTTAATCTCAAGGTTCGTACCCACATTATTATTATAATAATTATTAGTTATTTAGTATAAAACCTTAACCACACATTATTTTCGGAGAGGGATAGGTCAGAGAAACTGTGATCTTTTAGGCAATGATACCAGAAATACTATGCAGAATTAAATTAATATTAATTGTTGATTAATTAATACTGATCAATTAATAAGTGAACGTATTGTAATTAGCAATTGTAAAAAATTATCAAAAAGTAATTAATAATATAAAACAAATAAACAAAAAAGGATAATAAATGACATTCGTTAAAGAAGCAAAGACATAAACAGACAGTATGGCCAACTGGTAAGCGCGCTGAACTTACGATTACAAAACCCGAGTTCTATCCGAAATAAATCAAATACTTTATCAAGAAAAATTGGCCGAACCGGGAAGAGACACGGGATTTTCTAGTCGTAAATCCAGAGCGCCTTTCAGTCGTGTATTTTTCTTCTTTAATGAATGTCACTTATCATCCTTTTCCTTTTGTTTCTTTAATGAATTGTTTATTTTATAATATTTATAAAAAAGAATAATTATATAAAATTATCCTTTAATTTTACAGTCGTTGTTAAACTATGTATATTTGTAGTAAATAAAAATAAAAGTAAATGATTAGGCATATCATATTACTATTTAATTGTGAGATATTTCTTTTTATAAACATTATAATTATAAAAAAATGTATTTTTATGAAATACCTTATATTAAATATTCTATTAAAAAAATACCCAAACTGGAAATAGAACGGGGGTTTTGAAATCGTAACTCCAGCGCGCCTTTCACTCGGTAATGCTGTCTGTATAGTGTACATTCTTTTGTTTGTTACTTTTTTATTATTAATTACTTTTTGATGATTTTTTACAATTACTAATGACAGTACGTCCATTTGTACAGATTGCAAATAAAAAGGGATCGCTATTAAAAAAGAAAATTATTAATTGATTACAGGATCTAGTAAGTATATTAACAATGACGGTTTTTAAATTATTTTGATAATATTATTTACAATAACTAACAAAACTAGATGTAGCGCGATTCTATAAATAACAATAATTTGGGAAAACTTTGGTTTCTATATTAACTATTCCTTGAACTCCTGTATATGTGGAGAGAACCGCTTCGCGATCATTCAGGAAAGCCCTTAAAGACATTGGCCGGTTTACTACATTGAGGTTTCCTTTTCATTTAAATAGCATTAAGTAGTAAATAGCATTGGACAATCTTTATTGTTGTAAATGTATATAATAAATAAGGTTTTTGGAAATTCTTGACTGTCCTTACTTCCTACTTTGAAAAGTTGGCAACCCTAGCGCTAACAACACGGTTAGACACACTCATTGATGCAGCTAATGCTAGGTGATGTCACAGTTTGTTTTGACTATTATTTTCAGCAGTTCCCAAAAGTTGTTCGTTTTAGCAAATGCTCTTCGATGTGCGAAAAATCAAAAGATTGCATAAGGTTTTTTGTTCCTATTGACATTGTACTATCACCTGTCCAGAGGATACGAATCTTAATTGAAACACCCTGTATAGAATAAACATAAATACATATGCATATGCTAGAAAATTCCCCAAACGAGATCTTACTGAATCAATTCTAGTTTATCCAATAATAATCTAGAATCCATTTACCATAAGTTATAAATGTTTCAAATGCGTGTTCATTCACAGAGACATCGAAAATGACATGTCCGTTATTACGAATTTGACTGTTCAGAGACTTTAACAATTACTCTAAAATTAAACGTCGTTTTACAAAAATAACAGCTCTTACATTGAGAAATCACTGATTAGGAACAACATAATGGGCTATATTGTCCCCGTCTCGATTATTAATTAAGACTAGATATACTTGTTCCATTCACTGAATTTTAGAGCAATGCACGTTATTGTACATTAAATGTAAAAAATACTAACTAACTATTAATAAATTTAAATACTTGCAAACAGTTATTGCAGCATGTGAATAATGTTATTGTTTCTGTCAAACCGCAACCTTCAGATTTTTCTAACGTTTTTTTCATATCTAACTTGTTTTAACTGTATTTATGCAATGCATGTATAAGTATATAAATGTAAAAATAATTAAGAATAATGAACACACTTAAAACAAAAAAGTCGAGAAAAAAGGCAACATTTCGCTCAATTTAACTCTTATAATATAATATATCACGACGTTTATTATAAGGATGTTAAACGCGGAAGCATATATGATTTTAGACAGTTAGAGGACGTCTGGTTACGTTAGATTATAATAGTGTTTTATACAAACAACTTTTGGAGTTATTACAATAATTTGAGAAACTGCAGAATTTAATGAAATAAAGTACAAGGTAAAAAATGATTAATAAGGAAAAACTGAAAAAAGTTTGAAACATTTTCTTATCTATCTTATTTAAGACACAGTCTGATAGACCAAGTGCTAATATTGACCATCTGCAGTATCAAGCAAGGCCTTATCTTCTTCTAAACAATAGATTTTCTAAATAATCGAAGCAAATTATGCGAATATTGCCTTTAAGAGATTATGTATTAGTTCAGATAATTTCAATGTATTGAATGGATTTGCGCATCTATTTTCATACTATACAGTGAACTTCTTTCAAGTGGGTGAATGTTGTTGGAGTTGGTATGTGTTGGTATGAATTGTCGTTTCATCTGCCTACTTAGACGAACTTAATAGTGTATAGATTTGTATTAAATCAGTTTAATACTAAATTTAATTATGTCATCATAATTGGCGTGAAAATGAATTTAAGAGTGCATAGCAACGACAGATTGATTTATCTACTGTTAGAACTACTGACTAGGATCTACGAATTCCTAGATAAATTATGACTAAATATAACGTTTGGTAGCACATTCAAGAAGCATGTCAAAGTTTGCCATTAACGTTTTTACCCCTACCTGGGGCTACAGTTACATATACCTAATCTTGGATGTTATAAAACTTCTTAGCCAATGTTCAACTAGGTATAAATAGGTATTAAGGTTACTTCAATTGCTATATCCAAGTAAAGATCCATCTATTCACAAAAAGGACAGTGTAACATAATAGCGAAGCACATACCAGAAAAAAACAACAGAGGAAACAAGAGATCTTAGAGTATTATATGAGAAGGTATATGCAACCTAAAATGCAAAAATACAATCGAATAAGAATAAATTTTATTTAACTGACAAAAAGTTAGCAAAGTTGCAACAGCATAGATGAAATAATAATAATTGTAAGCAGAATTCTGTTTCGCAGGCATTACTATGAATCTTAATGAGGGGGAGGGGGGGGGCTTTATTTTGAATTCATTGGTTGGAGGAATTAGTTGTAAAAAATAAACGCTTGTATCAATTTTAGGGCCCGGGAAAATATTTCCTAAGAGGGAACCCCAAGAAGAGATTAATCCCACTTCGGTTAATGTTTTAAGGATAATTTGTTTATTTAGATCATTTATTAGATCATCTATTATATGGGATTAGTAACTGTCAATACAATTTTTACGTTCTTGCGGAAAGAAAAGTGCAGAGAATGAAGGTTGTTGTGACTCCGAGTCTAGCAGATGAGAGTCATCAAGCATCAATGAGACTTTATATCAATTCTACTGCCAATACAGCACCGCACAATTCCATACGTGGGATGGAGATTGTTTTGAGAGGTACAACTCTAATTTTCCCGCACATCAAGAAAACTCTGATAGAGCCGTCAGAATAGTGTTACATATATGGACGTCACTGTAACCTCTATAAAAATTGAAATACTGAATACTTACTGCAAAACTTATAAATACGATATTTACGTTACTTTATAATGCTCCGGCTTTTAAGATCACTTATTAACAAATTTCCTCTTAGTTGTAGGTCTGAATTCCATGGCTTACGAATTGTAAAGAAAAATAAGGTGTAATAGACATAATACATGTATATGGGCGCCATTTGCTCAAAGTCATTCTTTTACCTGGGTTCCCAAGCAAAAAAGAACCCGGAGAATATAGGTTAACAATAACTAATAAAAATAATCACCATTAGTTTAATTTAGGCTAAGTCAGGTTAGGTAATTGAAAAACATCAATTTAATGGTAGGTCCATTATCGTCATAGGAGGATTTAATTTAAATGTTCATTTATTTGCAAATAGAATATTGTCACTCCCATGACAATAGTAATAGCTTTGGTAGTAGTACCCTAATAAGAATTCTTATTAAAGGAAAATATGGACATAGATTTACAAGAAACAATCATTAGAGAAAATGGTACAGATAATCTTCACATAAAACTTACTCTAATCAAACAAATTATCGTTTAGTCCTTGATACATTAGTAGAATTTTACAATTCTTTAAAATTTCACAAACATCACTTGCATAATAATGCTCTTGGTTCACTTAACACTAGTTACAAAATACCCCACAGGTTATAGATTAAAAAACAGGAAGAGCTTGGAAAGTATAATCGTCGATGTAACTGTTACACCCAAGATTAGCGAACTGAAGTCTAGCATAATTGTTTCATGATTGTAGTTTCACTAACAATCCCTTAATGAAGAATTGAATCCATATAATTTCAATAATTCGTCAGTTAACTACCCGCTTTTCTTGTTAACCAAATTTCGCTACCGAAAGGTTATATTGTTTCAGCGTAATAGTACGAATATTAGAACGAAAACCCCAAAAATAAAAATTATTAGCACTTGAATTTCCAATTGCTATAAATCCTTTTGTTAAATCAGTAGCCCATAACGCTCTGAATTAATCATAAATTCGTTAATTCAAAACGACAAACTTTAAAATTCAATTCGAGATTGAATTTTCTTTACAAATTTTCAAAGGACGATAAACTGGATCGGAGGTAAATGAACCAAGTAAGTTCCTGTACTGTAATCGAAACTACACAAAACGGTATTAGCACAACTAAATCGTACTTTTCAAAACTTCCATACATGAAAACTGTAATTTTAGGAACGCAAACTAACGTAAAACTTCACCGGGAACTTGTCCCAGATGAAGCCCCAGGTCGGCGTTAAAACCATTATCCGCCCGGTCCGTCTTTTAATTCTCTCTACTATTAGAATCTGTACAAGACTCGCAATACGAGACTGCCTGACTGACTGTCAATGCGAGACCCCTACTCTTGACTTGCTATGCGAGACGGCAAACTAGACAAGAAACAAATGACCGTAAAACGTAATTAAGTCTCGAAACGATAACCGTAATAGGCCACAATATTGATCTGGCAAATTTGACAAATTCACTAACTGCTTTCACTATGTGTCCAACTCGGCAGACTTCTTGGAATGAAACGCTCCGCAACGGAGACACGAGCCCTATCGCTCGGCTTGAAGCCGCTGCTCGACTTGACTATCGAGCTGCCTAAAATTAATAATGCAACCCTATACTGAACTTGAATTTTAAACAAGGGAAAATTAAATACCCAATCAAACACGAGGCTAATACTTCTCTAGCCAATAAGAAACTAAACACTTAGGAACTTTTTGGAACATTCTAGATCTTTGAGGGGAATTCGCTGGACTTAAAATCTGCTTCTCAGGGTGTAATTTGATACTTTGCATGTGGCCTCAAGCCGTTTTTTGTTTGTCTGCGTACAGAAAAATCTATTCATATAAATTGAAGATAGGCACGTCCAGGATATATAAATTTAAAGTAAATGTCTTTTTTGACATTAAATTCCTTTGTTAAAAAGACGATATTATTTCGGGATATTTTTATAAACTTAATTTTGTCTGTGTTTTCGCTACGAAAAACAAATTGTAACCGTGGAAATGCTTTTGCAGTGAACTTTGATATTTACGAAGACATCATTTGCTTTAAGATAAAGCCTGCATTTTTATTCTAGAAACAATTTCATCTGTATGAACACTTCGGGGTGACCTTTGGTATTAAAGAGAACACCCTTTGTAATTCGAAATATCGTCTGCATTTTTAACCCAATTGAAATATGTTGAACTACATAGGACCGTACTAACATTCCTTTCTATTAATGCATATAAAGCTGCATTATTATAAAATTGGGAATTTGAACACGTTACAATATAGAACCTTTAAATACGCTACAACATTGCAACCAATCCCAGACGCATCCGAGAATGCATGAAGTTATTTTATGACGGCCGAGCCTAAACTAATACATCTAGATTCATTTTAAATTTGAAAGGTTAGGAAGTTCCAAATTGAACAAATTCCAGTTATTGATGACTGCCTTAGGAACAGGTTTATTCCAATCTATTTTCACCATCCATAATTTCTTCGCCCCCTTGCTATAAATGCATAGGACACTTCGAGGCATTTTTATAAAGGCCCATCCGGAAACTCCCGGTATCCCGGTGGGCCAGCACGCGCCTGTCGGCAGCCAATCTCCATGTCATTTGTTCAATACTAAATAGTCTACAAATCGTTTACAAAATAGTAAAAGACGCCAAGCTGGAAAAACGTAAGTATGATTATTTAATATACTGTGTAAAAGTACAAAAAAAATAATCTTAAAAGGCTTTCCTAGTATGGTTTGTCTTTTTGCTATTCTAATAAGGTATCTACTACATTATGATTAATGCTATTGCATAAATAAAACGCATACTCTCTGTAAAATTATTTTTACGTTTACTTTTTAATTAGGTGGGTTAATGAAATGCATATTCATTTTTTATATAACAGTTCTTATGTTTCGCGCCGCAAAAAAATACCGTTCGTACTTTGCTGGCTTGCAGCTGATACGTATGTTTACTTTCCTCCTACGTTTTTATATCAAAGAGAATGTAATCATTTTTTTCTCTTGGTTACAACTATTCCTATTCCTAAAAATTTAATAGCTGCCACTACCAATTTCCTTCTTATTTAATACGAACCATTTATGAATTGGTTGGATAACTTAAAAATTGATATAATTAATTTCTGGGGGGCTTGGCCAAAACAATTTAGAACGCATTTTGGAAAAGAATTGAAAATTCGAATGAAGCTATGATACGATCAACAAAATTTCTTCAAGTCAGTAAATGCTTGACAATTTTATTATGTGGGTGATCATTAATAAAATAAGGTCTCGCGGTATTGTGACTTAAAAGTGAATGTCGTTGTGTCATACCATTTTTTTATGTTGTGTCTATTTAGAACTTTAAACTTTAACACAGGAAACCTAATGGACTTTCACTTCTTATCTTAGTTAAAAGATACGTATTGAAAAGGAAATGTGTAACCGAACGAACTAAAACGCGTAAGCGGCGTATTGTTGTTTAGACTACAAAGGGAACAACGTGTATGGAATGTCATTTTTAAGTTCATTGAGTTCGGTAAAGGAATTTAATTTCAATTCAATTAATATTCAATATCGAATATATAAAGCAAAATGTTTATTTTCTTCTTTGAATAAATAACATAGTAATATACTTTTAATTGCGATATTGCTTGCAAGTGCAACAAGAATGAGCAGCGGGAGGTTACGTTATAATTAACATTCTGAAAAATAAAAGCTATTTATGTAGTATGTTATACACTATAAGGAGATTTTAATGCCATATCATGCCTTTCCAACCTGTAAAAAAATTTAATAGCACAACCAAGCATAAACAAGAACTATATTCCAGTTTGGTGCCCCATTAGTACATTCCTGTAATTAAATCCAAATATAGTTACATTTATGCAAAAATGTAAAAACTGCAAAACAAAGAATTATTAGAATACTGAAGGGTACCATTGGCTGTAAGACGTCCTTGTACAGAATGCGTACTACGTGCTAATGTCCCTTCTTCTAAGCTAATTATTAATTTTACTTCAAAGCTAAATTGTTAATCGTGCTTGAAGAAACACAAGTTTTATATTGTAACATAAGTAACATTGATGGAAAAGTTCTTAATGTTGTATTCTTGTATAACGAATATTTGTACAACCATAGAGTACAACCCATGTTTTAGAGTAAAGTCAATAAACTCTAACATACCTATCTGAAGACTTCAGATATTGTAAAAATTGATAAATGAAAAATAGAAAAGGGTTAATGATGCTCGAAATTGATAACTAGGAAGTGTGCAGGACCGGCGCAGACGGACAGCCTTGGCCAATTCGGCAATACAAACGGAAGTGCAACTCCTTGTGAAATGGAAGTTTAAATATTTTATGCCGATGTTATTTTGTATGTACTGTTTGTTATAAAAATAAATTTCTTACGCTTGAATTTTTGAATCTAGAGTAGACCGTGGATACATTTTTATAGAAATTAGTTAACTCCCCTGGGTTAGAAGATATTAGAATTGATATGTCAGGTATTCAATTTACCCTATCTAGAAAACTGTAACATCAGAATAGAATTTTAGAAAAAGCAAAACAAATATAATTTTCAAAATTTACAGCATCCGAAATTTTACACATAAATGTAAAAATGCAACTCCAAAAGCAAACGGTGTCAAAGACACAAAGTGTCTAATGTTCAGATTAGAATTGTGCAAGTTGTTCAAAGAACATTTAGCGACTTGGTTTGGGTGATAGTCCTATATCAACTTTCTTCTCCTTTTGTTTGCTCAATTCTCCTCAGAAAATATTCACATAGTAAGACAGAGGTCTCAGAATGAATTTACATCTAGAGCTTTCCAACTTCAATTGTTTAAGTCTTCCAATGCTCTTGTGCAAATGTAGGCAGGTTTTTAAGCATCTCTTCGTTTCTTGACAAACACTGATGTTTCTGGATGAAAAATGTTCAAGGCACAGGTAGGCAATTGAGATAATAAATAAGGAATTTTAAGAAAGTAATTTAAAGAAGCTCTAAAAGTTGTGAAAACTTAAGGTATTGGACAAAGCATTGAAAAGACACTATGGTCTAGGTCTAGATTATAGTTTAAGGTGTAAGCTCTACACAGCTGCTTTGTTCATACTGCATTTCCTCCGTTTAGTGATGAAGGGCAAGAGGCAACTATCAGGAAAATAATAATATCTTTATGGTCAAATTACAACATCTACTGTATAAAACTTGTCAGTTGCAGAATGCAACAAAACATGAAAAACAACAAATTGGACAGACTAAGACATAAATTACAAAATGTGTAAAATATATCGTCATATACACATAATTCAACATTCAAAGCAAGCTACGTTCGGTTCATAAGCAAGAAACTCAGCAACTGTAGTGTCTCACCTCAGCAGGAAGTTTAATATAAAACTTAGTATTTTCAATTTAATAAAACTACACTGTACATCATGTTAATCCATTGAGATTCTTACTGCCCCTGCACATTCTCCATTTTCAAAACCATTTATTATTTTATCAAGTAGGCAACTTACAGCAAGAGAAGTTGATTTTTGAGCACGAAAACCAAATTATTAAATTCAAAATGTGCACTTATTTGTAATTTCAGCACTGTTTCGAATATTTATATTACTTATTTGGATTTTTTTGTATTGATTTATATTATTTTCAAGTATTTGGATGTAGGTCCTCCACAAAGCCACTCATACTACTAATACTCACAAGTGGCAGGATTCAACTTGCTACTATTTGTTTCGGTGCTCGACATTGTTTTGATTTCTCATGGAATGCTTGCTATATACAACATTTGACTTTTTGCTTTTACGGTGATTTGTTTTTTACATGCAAAGGCGATATCTGGGGCTGTCGCATATCACTTTCACATAATTGCTTCGATCTCTTCTATATTCAAGCTAAGAGATACATATCTAGTTGATGACAGTGTGAAGAGTAAAATCTATACAATCGCTTTACTTGCACAAAGTAGCACTTTGTGTAACTGTTTTTCGCAAAAACAGTGTCACAAAGTAATCTTTGTATACGCGAAATAGACAAATGTTTTTGATTAAAATATCTGATAATAATTAAATATTGTAATACAGTTATTAAGTGATTTAATTAAAAAATGTTGAATTTTAAATAGTACCTACCATAGGCGACCGCAGAAATTTGTCTAGGGGGGGGCAAGCCTAGAATAAATGGCATGCTAGGGGGGGGGGTAAGCTTAGAATAAACGACATGCTAGGGAGGGCAAGCCTAGAAAAAGCGGCATATTATACAAAGTTTTCAGTAAAATTCAAATTGTTCAACTTCCGGGGGGGGGGCAAACGCCCCCCTTCCGTGCACCTATGGTACCTACTTACATAATATTATTTTAACTATAATTATTTTTGATAAATCTGTTTTTATGTCTTTTAAATCAAGATCAGTTGTAATTTACATTAAAATTGATTAAATATAAATAAAAGCTTAAAAAACATTTATAATTGAATAATAAATATATTTGGTGACATTGATATATGCAGGTAGTTATTAAGCGATGGTAAAATGTAAAGAAAAACAAAATTGTATTATTTATTTATAGTAAATTTCTAATTAATTACAAAACAAATTATTTATTAACAAACAAATTAAAACAAATACAATATTTTAGCAGGTGCTGAATTTTTATTTAAAATCTTTTATTTAAGATTTTTTAAATGTTTTTTTATATTTAATTAATATGTAATTAGCAAAACAATTTTAATGTAAATTACATCTGATCTTGATTTAGGAAATATTAAAACAGATTTATGAAGAATAATTATATATAAAATAGTATTGAAAAGATTTTTAATTAAAAAATTTCTATACTAAATCATTATTTTTATAATTACCAAGAGTATTTGATAAAATATAAGAAAATACGTACTTTTTCTAATTTACGTTTATTAACATCTATCAGTAGGAGTCGTTTATGGCTATCTATAAAAGTACACTGTACTTTAATGAATTATAGGGTTATTTAGTTTTTAAGGGTTGGATGGGTAATGCGTGGAATGTGACAACTTCAAACTGCAAGTATCTGTCAAAATTGTCAACCTCCGATAAATTTTTAGTTAATATCGTTGAATTGGTTCGCTGTTTGTTGATTGTTACTTACATGAAATTTCACTTGAAGTTATGGTCTATTTTTACTTGGAAAGAAGGTTAGGTTTTGGATATTCCTAATTAGTAACATAAACAAGTCTCGTACCTACATCAAATCTGCTTGGACAAATCAGTAAGTCCAATTCATGTTTGTAATTTTATGGTACTATAAACAAGACACGTATCATCGATTTAATCATCTTTGCTTTTTTCGCGAATTTCGGACGGAGTGCAAATTAAGTTGTCTTCGCTCATATTTTATTTATTTGTAACACTAATAAAGTAACAAAAGTAATAACTAATTTATTTGAAGTGACGGATGATGACAAATGATTCCAAAACTCAAGTGGGCGCCGAGTGTTACAAACTGTTACTAACTAACACAAAATTCTCTAGACGACCAATATATTTTTTTTTTGTATTAAAATAAGAAAAAGAGGGCGCAAATTAGAAAAAATAGCATAAAATACTCGTTTTACAAGAGCATTGGCGCACTCATTCCATAGAAAAACTCGCCTGCGGCACGTTTTCTAACTTGGGATTCGTGCGCCAAATCAACTCTTATAAAACTTGTTCTTTAATATACTATTTTGAGTAGCTTAAATAATGCTTATATTATAATTGCTTTATATTTAATTTTCAGATACTTCTATGAAATATATTTAATATAGAAGAGGTTTATATGTGAAATTAACACATACATAATTATTTCCTATTTTACTTTATTTTAAACCCCTCTTTTATGGGGGAAAAAATAAAAAACGACCACAAGATATAGGGGAGCAATTATGCATACACTTTATTTGATTTTTTAACATAAAAAAGAAAAGAAATTGACACATCAAAACCGAAAAATGATATTTAAATTATTCAAATCTCAAGAGCACGAGTTTGCCCCCGCGATAACAGACCTGAAATCAGTGTAGAAAAAGATTAAATAAAAAGATTGTAATACATAAAAAACCATGGAATGAAATTGTTTTATATACCCAATGCCGCTTATTATAATAATCCATTTCAAGCCAAATTTGATTAATTTTCATTCTTTGGTTGAATTATTATAACAGATATTTGTTAAACAGTCATTAGGGTGTCCCGATAAAATTACAATAGGAATTCGTTTTTGGTATCGATTTATTTAATAGTACGTACATATATACATTTCTATACTTGCGCATAACTTATTCCTACCTTCTTTATTGATTATGATTGTAAAATCTTTGTTTCAATATTCTATGTTTATGTATTATAAGATATCCATAAAATGAATGAAACTGAAAATGTAATGGCAAATAAAACAACGTTTTTGCATTAATTATTCTTTTGTTCTATTCAATTTTGAACTACAAAGCATACAAAAACAATGTGCAGCATGCACTTGCAGAATATTACACTTTCCTCTACACATCTTAAATTCCTCATAAAATACCTAATATTAAGTAAGCTTTCTATAGATTTTTTTAATTCTTTATTTTTTATGTACTACTAACATAAACATTTTATTGTTTTATGTAATAGGTAATAAACTCGCTTTTATATATAACATGATAATCTAAATACTCTTATTTTTCACTTTTCCTGTAACGATTTGAATTTGTTCTGCGTCAGTTAACAGAAATAAATTTCATAGATATGTTGCAGATACATACCTATTTAAGCTGGTCAACACGTTTTCTTCTACTTATATTAATAATGAGGATATAAATTACTTTTCATTTTCTTATAATTAATTTGATTTAGTAAACGTTAATTTATATATGTCATTCACATCTTGTTATTTCTACATAAATCTTAATCTTTTTATTTTCTGTTACAGACTCCCGAAGACAGCATATGCATCTCACAACGAAGCTTTGCAATAGGAATTTGCATTGCTGGTCTAATCCTGATGTTAGCAGTCATAGCAGCAATCCTCTGCTTGCTTGCCAGTAGAAGACGCAAGAAAACTACATCCCATACTGGCAGTTCAATCTACAGTGGTCCATACACAAACACTGCCTATAGTCATAGTAGTTAAACAACGGAATTAATAAAAAAATAGATTTGTTATTAATTTAATCAACGAATATTATCGATGAACGAAGATACGAAAAAATGTCGATAAGTGATTTTGCTTCTCCAATTATATACTAGTAGGTTTCTCGATAACGATATCAAGAAGTTAGTTTAGGTGCCATTTTGATAAAAATAAAATTATGTTAATTAATTATTAATTATAAACTGCTCACAGCTCATGTAGTGTTAGTGACTAATAGAATCTCTTGGAATTTCTTCGAATGATCTTAACTGTTAGTGTTCAAGTATATCTTTACTATTCTACTGCCAATGAATTCCGCTTTTATACATGTAAAAGTCCAACAAAATAGACCCTAATAGATGCTGTACTTCCCAATTCTGTATCTTTAAACAAAACTAATGTTCCATTAATTTATCTAAGAATGAATGGTCGAGTGAATGTATGTTGCATGTGTGTGAATAACCTACTACTCATAGTCTGACAGATAGCTTCATACTAAGGGTTACTGGTGAAGGGATTCAATCTAAATTTTTGTTTTGATTTTGTAAACTTTCATCCAAAAATAACATTACTCAAAAATTTTTGTCATGAGAAAAACTATATTTCGATTATTTTTGGAGGAAAGTACGAAATTCAATTGGGTCATCTTGGGAAAAAAGTGATTTCTTCTCATGATCCAATTGGATCTTTCTGGGTAAAAGTATATATTACCATTCCGTAATAAACTTTTACCCTGGTTTTGGATCACAGGCGCATTTGTATTTCTGTAAATAAGAAAAAATAAACACAATTTGTTGTAATTAAATGCAGCTCTGGTCCTTAGCCACACAATAAACATATTCCTAGTTTTAGTTATAAGTATGAAACAATATTTAAGAATATCCAACAATAATAAAATTAAAAATACATGGTGCTTTTAATAAATAATTTTTTCTTATTTTGTAATGAACAATGTTATTATAAACTTTTAACGTCTCATTAAAACAATAAAAACATGAGAGAATATACTTTTTAGTTTTATTTTCATGACAATCATAAACCTCTTCATTTAACATGTTATTGATTTATAGGTAGGAAACGTCTGCAAGATGTACAATGCATGAGGATTGCTAAAGTTAATGTGATGGCTGTAGCTGTGCTGATATAAAAAGACAGATTTATTAGTTAAATTTTTCACAAAATTTTCCAGTATGCCATGGAAAATAATAACTGTGTAGTTTTATTTTATTAATTGAACAAAAAAAACTTTTTTATGCTTTGCGTTAACAATAGGCTCATTATGATACTGAAAATGATTTTTTCTATTTTGCATCTATAATAAAGCTGTTAAAGCACCCAAAACAGTGGGGTTAATAGCTCCACTACAGTGTTAACACCGCTACAGTACTTACTAGTAAACATATCCAATGAGAAACACTTAAAATGCGTCATATTATATATCATTTGAAAGGTAATTTTAAGTATTTCCAACGATATATGATTCATCGGCTGACATTGACTATGAAAAGGTCAAAGGCCAAAAGTATAGTAAAATTTTATCAAAATTAAGCAAATAACGAAAAAAATTAATAGGAAACTAAAAATTGGCATAGATGGCGAATACATACTGTTTAAGAAATAATAAGTCCCGAGTTGAATAAGGCATGTCTGAGACGCCATCTTGGAAGAAATGGCGGTTTACATGAACTATTCAGCAACATCTATACCATTTTCAGCTTCCTATTAATTTTGTTCGTTATTTTTTATTTAAACCGCCATCTTGAAAAAGATGGCGGCTCGAGCACACCTTATTCAACTTGGGACTCATCAATTTCGTAACAGTAACTATTCGCCAACATCTACACCAATTTTCAGCTTCCTATTAATCTTTTCTGTTATTTTCAATTTAAACGACCATATTTTCCAAGGCGGACTGATCACACCTTCTTCGACTGGGGACTCGATTTCTTAAACAGTATGTTTACAGAGTGTTTTTTAATTATTTTTACTACTATAAATTAATCATTGCAGCAATTCATTTAAATTACCGCCGCTCTGTGTCGTTGCGTCTGCCAAGATGTTTGACACAAAAATTTTGTCTGCTTTTGTGAATACAGAATTATAACGATATTTTGAAAATTGTAACAGTTGTCCTAATCTTAATGATATGGCGCAATACGCCACATATTTTCTCGACCTTCCTCGCTGTCTGTCCCATCACTCCACTAACCAAACTGTCTGCCATTGTAATATATTACATAAAAACTTATTTCACGTTTTTGTATTAATATTGTTTATCCCTTTCACTCTCTCCACCACTGATATGTGGCAGAAATTCCAATTAAAGGTTACCTATGTTAATGGCATCAAGAATTTTCTTAATGAAATGACGTAACTATTTTTGTTGCTGGCTCTTAAGACTATATTACCATGGAGCAAAAAATTAATTTATAGTGGTATAACTCGGCAACCATTCAGTCAACATTAATCAAACTTGGTACAGGCAATACATGATATATTACCTATATGCTTGCAAAATATTATCTAAATCCGAATTACAGAAGCTGAGTTTTCAATGCTTCAATATGTACGCGTTGGTATGGAGTAACAAGGGAGAGAATAACATTTTTCTCCCCTCAGTACTTGAAGTACTCGGGTAGGAACAGAATCACTTTAGGTTATTTACTGTCGGTTTATAACAGTTACAATGCAAGTTAGAAATTTTGAAAAAACCAGGTAAGCTTATCAAATATACTCCTTTTAAAATTGCGATTTTTTTATTTAAAAAGGAGATAAAAGACACAAAATAGAAAAAATAGCATAAAAAACTCGTTTCATAAGTCATTATTGCACAATAAATCTTGCCTTTAGATATTACATTGTTTTATAAGACGTACTATTAGCACTCGTTCCTTTGCAATACTCCTCGCTTTTTTGTCATGTCCCAAACAACGCTATAGATGTTGCCATTAGTGCTTTTCACCACTAATGTTAATTCAGAGCAAATATTTAAGATCTGTTGGGTGTGTGAAACCTACAAGCGAGCTACCTTTAACTAATGAGAGCCAAGCAACACAAAACTCTAGTCTTGAAGTGCCGTTCGTGGATTTTACACTCTCATTCTTTTAGTGGGTTTGTCTCTATCATTTTATTTTGTGATTATAACAATTTGTTATTAAATCGTATTGCTGTCAACCACACTAGTGGTTTACTTTGGTTTTAATCAGATTTATTACTCCATTTAATCGGTAATAACAAACCTCCTCTTGTGTCTAAATGACTGGACCAAAAGCTTGGACAATTCGAATCCAATTGATATAATTCATCTTGACTTTGCCCAAGGCTTTTGATGGCATGGCGTCCTTTTAATACAACTAATATACAAACTTGAGTATCATGCTATTAGAAGTCAACTTCTGCAATGGATTAGTGCATTTATGTGTGATCGACTCTTTACAATGCGGGTAAGTGATAAGTTATCCTCCTGCAGAGCCGTCCATAGTGGCATATCCCAGCGGTTTTATTCATCATTTCTATCAAGCATCTCATCTTCTTCAAGCTGTTATGCAGATGATACAAAGATATATAATAACCCTCTATTAGCTCAAAATGTCATTCAAGAACATCTTGATGTGATCCAGGAATGGTCCGAAACCTAGCTAATACGACTAAATTCATCCAAATGTACTATATTTCATATTGGTTCTAATAATCCTAATCTAGCTTACTATCTTAATGGACAACCTTTTCAGAATGTAGACTCACAGGTTGATCTTGGCATAACCATGACTTAAAGTGGGAAGCTCATATCATAACTTGTATTTACGTGCGCTAATCGAATATGGAATTGTAGTATGATCCCCATATTATGAAAAAAATAAGGCTCTACTGGAAAAGACGTTGCATAAAATAACTAAACTTACACCACAACTTAGATAGATATCTACCCTACAGTGAATGGCTTACAAAATTAAAACTAACTTCTATCGCTGAAAGAAGATCTCAATGTGACCTAACTAAACTTTCAAAATATTACACAATTACTATTCATGCCCTTACACCCTTCTGGGTAGAAAAGGGATTCGATTATATATATATATACTATTCATGCCCGGACCTTAAACAGATTTTTGCTCTAAATACTAACAGTGTAACTCGTGGTCATTCACAAAAATGACATAAATCTTCTGTTAAGAAACTACCAAGACAACTCTATTTAAGCATTATCCGAAGCTACAGTGTCTTCTGTTTCGTTAAATAATTTTAAAAATTCCCTCGACAATGAATTGAAACGAGGATCACAAAATTAAGTTTTATTTAATTGTAATTTTTGTAACTGATAACTTTATAACATAATTATTTGCCTATTTGCTTTTTATTAGTTTATTAAGCTTATTATTATTATTATTATATGTGCTGTATTCCTAATTACGATTATTAAATAAAAATAATTCAGTTAATCTGAAACTTTTGACAGACTGTAGGTGTGTAAGATTTACTTTAAGTTTTTGTTGTTGTATACTGCATTTGTAATTATTTTTGTAATGGGACTTAATCAGCAATGCTGCCTGCCCTTCTCTTATATAATAATAATAATTTATAAGATATAAACGTTTTTTTTCTTAATTATTCAATAAACAATCTATGTATTTTAAAGATGATTGAGTTTAAAAAAGTGCACTCCCTAAATGAACTATCTAGAACAGGCGCTGCTTGTGGCCAAATGAAAATATTGAAAGGGAAGAACAGCTTAAAGAAATCTGAAATAAATAATCCTGAAAACAATAGTTCAATGGATAATAATCTGTAAAGCAAATTTATTGATCCTTAAATATTGTTTCGCCTTACTGCTAAGCTACATTGCTACTTCATAGCACTTCGCTAGAACATAAAAGTAAAACTGTACTTCTAAAGATTCACCTTCATCTTTGCTTGATTCTACCTTCATCGAACAAAGCTACATGTGTATGTTCATGGGCCTTTGTTGAAACAGCTTCTTTAGAATCTTATAAAAATGTTTGGAATTATATTTTGTATGAATACTGATGGTATTTTTTCAATTCAGCATTCCGAATGGACACCCGTGTCAGACATGGGGCCTGCCTTCATTACAACTCATTTAAAACTTGTTCAGTTCATAAAATTTCAGGTTATTAAACAACTAAAACACAGTAAATATTAGCATTACTTTATTTATTTCTTTTTGATAACTAATAATTAACAATGCAAAGGGTGTTTTTTAAGTTTTAACAATATGGCCTTAACAATATGGCATTAACCTTAAAAATACAATAAACAAAAATTATAATTTTTGTTAAATTCATTAACACAAACTTGACAATTTTTCAGAAAATTAATGAAGTTTCTGGCATTGTTTAATGCGTATTTAAAAAAAAATTGATTAAGAAGAACTAAATATAATGTAATCAAGCAATACAATGTGTCAAATATTTATCGTACAATAAAAACCGCTCAGAGCACGTGTTGTTTCATAGAGTTGAGGTTAGGTTAATTTGTTTATTGACAAGCGCACTATTTCAGAATACTAGTGTATAAATTGAAAATGCTATTAGTAATCATCGATCTACAGCCTGGTACTGAGAGGGGGAAAATAACTTTAAAATTCCAATTGACAATTTTGTTATTAAATAGGAAGAAACAATATACAATCTACAAAAGTACAATATACCTGTTGCATAACTGACCAATACTTAAAAGATAGAAGAGAAAAGGAGATATATTGTCTCAACTATTATAACAATACCAACTAACTTTGATTTTCTCTAGAAAACTCTGGAGGAACTCTAGATTTTTTTACTCATTAGCATTTTTGTTTTAATAAGTTTTTTTCTAAACTCTATTAATAAGAAAAATAAAGCTATTAATTACTCTAGCATATTGTGAAACCCTAAACTAATCCATTTGTAATCTGCAAAGCACTATTCTGTAAACACTGCCATTAATAATAAATTTGAAATTAATAATTAAATTACTAGAATTACTGCAGTTTAAGGATTTTATTGTGGTTTAGTGCCGAATTATCATAGAAATAATTTTAGTAACTTTAATCAAGAAATTTTAGTTCATCGTTGCAGCATCTTTACCAACATTCAAAGTTTTAAAGTTTGTGAATAAGGCCTTTTATTGTGATGTGTTTTGTGACATTTTGAAGAACGTAAAATTTTACTTCCGCATCAAAGATATTAAGGATTTTTGTTTGATAAGAGTAAGTTTAAGTAACTGTGAAATTTACTTGTATTGTTTGTTGCTTCATCGAATGTTTTTGTAATTTGACGTATTTTAGTCCTTTGAATAAGAATTCTTATTAAGGTTTTTTATTTTATTATTAAAATTATTACCATCAAAACTTCATTATTGTCATTGGAGATAATCCGATATTTTTATTTTTGAATAAATGAATTTGTAAATTAAACTTGACCATATTGATAATGGACCTAGCATTAATTGAAATTATTTAATTTGTGTTAACGTCAATCAAACTAATTTTAATTAGTTCCTTTTTTTAATCTTTAATCAGCTTAATCTAGCCCTTTGTTATTTGGAGGCGTGTTAGAATAATTTCAAATAACTGGCGCCCATTCTTTTTTGTGACTTTAAAAAAAACTTTACTTTTCCTTATAATCTGTGTATTATGGAAATCAATACCTACATCCTGAGCTATAATTTGTGAAAAGATGTCTTAAAGAAAGTCGGAGCATTTTATATACAGTAAGTATCGTATTTTGTGTTCAGTACAAAATTTAAGAGCTTTATTGTAAGTATTCAGAATAATTTAGAGTAAGAAAAAAGGGGATCTTTTGTTTTGTTCGGGTTAAAATCATTTGTTTCAAGTGAAAGTAAAAGGTGCAAAAATTAAGTCCACTGAATTGCCAAGCTCCCTCGGCCCAGAAACACAGAGGAGAATCAAACCTTCAAAGCGTTACTCTCTCTAATTGCATTTTAAAGAGGGGAGGTGCTAGATAGTAAATTCAGCATGAATTTTATCCCATAGTACAGTGAAGTCTCGCTAATTCGGACTAATTAAAACAGGGGCAATCCGAGTCATCGCGGTTTTCGGATTACCGCGTCTGTAGAGTTATAATGTTTTATTTATAAAGAAATGCATTTAAAACATTCTGCAACACATTTATTTAAAAAAAAACTACAAAAATATTTACGCAAAAACTGTTTTAAAAACACAAGAAATAATATTCCGCATTAATATGACGTTCACCAAAAAAGGCGGTGATTTTTACTTGTTTCCTGTTTTTTGAACTTAGATTATTCTTTTAAACCTTCCGGAATCGAAATTGTTTCAAATTTTCTACCGCCCATTGCAAAGCCACCGCTTTGCAACTGTTTCTTAAAGGGCTTCACTGCGTGTGAATCATTAAATAGCTTTTCTCCCGCGATTTTTAACATATGCAAATTGTCCTTTTAAATTTAAGTATCCAATCTTTACTTGCCCTGACGTCATCGTTTTGAAACCATCTTTAATAAAGTCACAGTAGCGTGCAGAGTATACGAATCAGTGAAACCAGAATGATGCTTTGACTTTTCGCCCAACATTTCGGAGGATATCAGTGATATATGAAAAACCATACAATTAACTTTTCTTCCATATCCGGATATTCAGCAGGTTTTAAAGTTTTTTTTAACGTTGTTATATGATCCTTCAGATTTTTTAACAAATCTGGAAATGTATATTTAAAGTTACAATGCGGTCTTTTTAACAATTTTTAAACTTACCAGAAAATCTTTTTATGTATGGCGGAGATAGGTACATAAAGCCATAATTCGTAAAAGAAGTATCAATTCTTTTTTAACTTATAATCCTTTGTAACTAATACGAATTGTAAAGTATCCACAATCCACTTCTAAAAAATACGTGACTTTTTATAATAAAGAATTTGCCAGACAAATACAGTCAAACTTCCATATTACGAACTTCTATATAGCGAATTTCTCTATATAACGAATTTTTGTGCTGTACACTGCCCTTTTAGAAAAAAATACATATAAAATGTCTCTAAATAACGAAGTAAAATTTCTATATAACGAATTTTTTAGGCCAAACTAAAATAAATTTTTCCAGGTAAATGCATCAATGTTTCTTTCTTAGCAGCAGTAAAAGATTATAAATTTACCCATCTTCCAAGAAGCCTACACACGTTCTTAAAAACCTGTAAACCTTGCAAAAGGATTTTGTAAATTTTTTTAAATAGAAGTTCTAAGGATTAAAATTGTCATTAAAAGCCTCCTACAACTGGTTTAGCTTTACTTTCTTAGTTTATCAAGGAATTTCCGAAAATTTACCTGAATGAGAGTTCTAGGAAAGATTAAACTTCAATGCATTATACACATTGTTACTTGTCTAAATAGAGATTCCGCCCTTCTAAGAAAGATTACAATTCAATTAGCATTTACATAAAGTTAAAAACTTGAATTGCAAATTTTTATTTTAACTTTAGTTTTGTGAGTGAACAGCCCTACACTGTAGTACAAAAAAAAGTCAAAGCGAAAGTGTTTAACCATTACTGAAAAAATAAACGTGTTGCGGGAAATTGATAACTGAATACAAAAACGAAAGACCTCGCGACAAAGTTTGGAATTCCTGATGGTAGTTTAGCGACTATAATAAAAAATCACGAATCAATTTTATAATCAGTTGGTGAACTTACAGCAAAACGTGCTAGAACTTATGTTTACAACGACGTAGATGAAGCAGTTTTAAAGTGGGTGCATTTAATTGGCGACAAAAATGCACCATTATTAAGACCATTAAACACAAGGCGTTACAGTTTGCGGAATCACTCGAATTAAAATTAAAGCAGTAAAATAATATTTACAAAAGGTGATATTTCTTTATAACGAAATTTCCCTCTAGCGAATTTTTTTTCAGGATTTACCGACTTTGTTATATAGAAGTTGTATACCAACTGTATACCGTAAACATAAATAAAATAAAATCATTTATTTTATCAACAACGGTGGTTTTGTATCAAATTACACATCTGGATACCCATTGCATTCATTACTATAAACACAACTTGAGGAATAAAAACAATTAATTCTAAAGTTCGGATTTTCAAAACCTTTAAATCCGGATTACAATAAACCCAATGTAAATAAATTGCTGGTCCGGATTATAGTGGTATTCGGATCAACGAGGCTTCACTGTATAAGATTTATTTTGCATTATTATTAAGTGCGCATGCATTTATGTTTTAAGTTTGTTACTGCCGCGAAAGTAACATGCAAGGTGTGGAGGCAATGCACTTGTATATGGGTCATTCTCGCAAAAATCTATAATTTGGCGTCCAAAGCCTTGATGAGCTCCACGACATGGCTAACGCGATAATAAAAATTGTATCTAATGTTGTTCATAGAGGGCTATAAAGTGTATCTAAGAGCATCTCTATATACCAAGATGTTGACGCGATACAAATTCGAAAGTGTCCAATTTGTCATTCCCTCACACCATGTCCACTAGCATCTTAATAAGTTTGATAAATTATTTCTTTAATATACAGTAATTTTTTTAGCCTAAAAACATTTAGAACAATTCGATATTAATATAGGGGTTCAGAAAATAAAGATTTTGTAATTTGATATTCCTTAAGAAAAACATAATGACGCCAAACTGTGCTGTTCATGCTTA
The DNA here is from genome assembly GCA_929113105.1 of Agrypnus murinus. Classification (NCBI taxonomy): domain Eukaryota; kingdom Metazoa; phylum Arthropoda; class Insecta; order Coleoptera; family Elateridae; genus Agrypnus; species Agrypnus murinus. The sequence continues at coordinate 24,194,361 of OV816026.1, forward strand.
TATACATCATTCTTTCACCTCATGCAAATTCAACAATAAGCGCGTAATCAGCCCTGTCACCTTCATAATAAACACGATGTTGCAAGTGCATTTTGTCGCATAACTCCTGACATCTCCTTTACCGGCTCCACAATCTTCAGATAGTTACCACTGAGATGCCATTGAGCTTTCCAGATGATCAGCGCGTGTTTTTTATGTGTCATTCCTTCGCTTTTAAAAGAAACGTAAGTAGAGCTCCCATTTCTTTTAACTTATGTGTTATGAAGTTATTTACAAGTGGCTACTTTGTTTTTACAAAACGAGCATAAGCAGAAAAAGAAAATACGAAAAACCTAAAAAAATCGTCATTCCCTCACCACTTGTTGGCAAGGGAATGACAACGTGAGTGAAGGAATGACAGTCAGTGTTATTTTAATCACAAATACACTTTTTCTTTATTCCCTTCGTTACAATATACTCATTTCAATACTGTATCGCAATTATGTAGGTAAGTTGCTCGATGTGTGAGCATACTGAGCAAGTTTTATTCTTGCCTTAATGCCTATGTTCCTTACACTTCTTTGTTTTTTCTTGATAGGTTTCGACGCTGTATCCATGACACCTCGAAAAAAGGATGTTGCAGAGAAAAAACAAAGAAAGAAAGAGACAAACTACGATACCAAAAGCTGAAAAATAATCCCGAGAAAGCTCTTGAATTGAAAATAAAAGAGCATGAGTGTTTAAATTTTATTTCAAAATCCATTGCAAAAGGATAAAAAAAAATTACCAACACATCTAGTTTCCATGAGAAAATAATTGGTAAAATATGACATTTATAACGTGAATGCATTTCTATGACCGCTACTGTATATGGTAACTCTACAGTTACCAAAGGAAACACAAATAAAGTTTTAAGTAAATTTTTATTGTTTGAAATGATTAAATGTCATTTCCTAGCCCCCCGCCCTCCCCTGGACCTTCCTCATTGGCTTTGTCATTTCCTCACCACATTGATCTTTTCATCACCTGACCCTTATTTTTAAATTTAAATTTCTTTAGAGGGACATTAGTTTCTGATGCTGACCACTTAGGGACATCTGTAATGGATCACTAATTGTGTAAGCGATTTTTGTGGGTAAAATTCGAAACCAAAGTTGACGTGAAATCTCAAGTTGAAATTATAATTTCAAGCTATAGCTTTCTGTGAGAATGGCCCATATACATTATATAAATATTATTCTTTGGGTTCATTTTTAGTCTTTCTATTTATTATTGTTTATAATCTGCAGGTATTTATTCTACAATTAAATTAAATTAAATTAAAGTATACAAACAACAAACATTTGTCTTTTAACTTCCATAGATACTTCAGGGAAATAATTTTAAATTGTAATCATAAACATTGCAAACAGAGTACACCTAGTCAGAAACAAATAATTGCAACTCCCATTTCTGTCATTTTTTCGAGAAATACATTTTGCTCACTGAACACCCTATACAATTCTCGCTTTCCATAAAGAGTCAATCGAACTGTATATCAATTCAGTAATTCAGTTCAATAATAAATTATTCTTGTTTAAAATTCCCTGTGACAAATTATTATTTTCATATTCGATTTTATATTTTCAAATGTATACATGTCCAATCTAATTTGGCAATTTCTACAGAATTTTTTTGTACATTCTATAAATTAAACGTCACAATTTATTTACATTTTTTAATGTATCATTTACAATGCCACATGTCACATGCCTATACTTAACTTAAGTTTGTTATTGAAGATAAACATATACTGTGCCAGTTAGTATGCCCCCCCCCTTGTAGTAACTTCCAAATTATTTGAGATAACATGGAAAAATTTGCAGGGATTTTATGATAGAAAACACTAACTTTTAAGAAGAAAAGGTCATATCGAATTTTCAAATTGGCAACTGGGCGCTTACAATCCTTAATACACTGTAAAAATCTGAAAATGCTGTTATCAAAAAAATGGCAAAAAATGTTTTAATACAAAAGCAAGTTTAGTGACACACCATTTTGAAGATCTAGCAATGCTAAATGCATTGCTCAAGTTTAAATATAGTATCGATGTCGAAACAAATACGACTTCCTATTACATTTTAGAAATGAATTTAATAAGCACCCATCTTTATTTGGAGAATTTTAGCATCTTCAAATTTTGGCAATGTATTTAGCATTGTAAGACCCCAAAATTAAGGTGTCATTCACCACCCCCTCATGTTTAAAAAAAGTTGAAGATGGCGCCCATCTGTCAATTTGGAGAATGACAGGATTTCTTCTATTCAAGAATTAGTATTTCATCTCTTATACAACTACTCCAAATCTTGCCGTATTTCAAATAATTCAGAAGTAGCTAGAAGGAAACTTTGGCGCACACTGTATAAGAATATTCTAATATCTGAAAATAGTTTATATAAATGGTCAAAAAATAGATTCTTATATTGGTATAAATGATATATAAAATAGAAATGCTGAAGTGTAGTGCAGTTACGCAGTGATATATTTTGTATGGTATGGTATCTTTGCTAATGTACAGTTTTCTTATAAGACAAAGACAAACAACAACGTTCTAAAGTTAACTTGATCACAAATATTTTAGACACCTTGATATATTAAAGAAAAGTAATATGTAATAATATCATAAAGCAGTTCAAGTATGTAAAATAAATATTTCATATTTTTTTAATACAAGGTTCTTTATTTTTTGTATCTGGCAGCTAACCATTTCATGATTGTATTTTAATACACCCTGCATATCTATTAAAGACTTATCCAGTTCAACAAATTTAAATATATATATCTACAAATACCTAGCAATAAAAAGGCATAACATTTTGATTTTAATGCTGCGTTTCACGTTTGAAATAGCTCTTTTCTATTCGCTGAACTAGAAGAATTAAGGAAGGATAATTTCTTACAGTATTTGCAATTTGATTGTTTGGTAATGGCGTTGTGAGTATAGTAAATAGATGACCAAAGACCAAGGCATCAAGCTCAGTTGGACTAAAACAAAAACACAAATTAATGAATGTAACTGCACAAAAACAATTAAAACTATTATGCAAGGGATTTTTGGGAAAAAGGATAATAAAAGTGATTCCTTACTTGAAAGTCCCATGGCTTGATCATACCTTGAGCCGTTACTATGTTAGAGGTGGGATTAGAAGCTAGGTTAGAGGTTAAGTTAGAGTTTAGGTTAAAGGTTAGTTTAGAGGTTACGTTATTAATGCACTCTATCAATCTGTTCAATTCAATAAAATATGAGTAAGATCATGGGTGTCATTTGCGGGACAGAAGAGCACTTGCACCTCCCCCCCCCCAACTTTAAAACAAAGGTTGGATTTGGTGAATTTACTGCAATTTTAAATTAAAATGATTTTAAATTATTGGTGTGATTTTTTAGTCTTATATGTTTTATGGATTTTATGGTTATTTTGATGTTTTAACGTTAATTTTATAATAGTTTTAAAAGATGCCCCTTGCACCTCTATACAAAATTGCATAACAACATCCCATGACTAAAATAAAGGTTATAAATTCAAATTAACGATTTGCAAAACATTCATGGTAGATTTTAATTTTGTAAAATCTTGTCCCTTACGATATTTATCATGGGATGTTTTTTCTGCAATATTCGGCCTTGTGATGTTTTGACCCCCACCCAATCTATACTCTTGTATTTTCTGTAGATGAAGGCAGGAGTGTACCCCAAATCTGTATATTCTGAGTATTAAAATATAAATCAAGATAAAAGCAAGCTTCATTCAAAAATAAAGTTTAAGTGCACATTAAGATTATCGTTAATTTAACTGGTTTTGGTTAATCTGGCTAAGAGCCAATACTCGTGTGACTTTATCATTTTCGTGCTTAAGCCTTCCTATTACCAGTAACACGAGTTTCCATTGTGTTACTTTTCCTGTGAGTATAAGCCTTTTTGATCGTTTGATATATGACGTTAATACTACCCTGCAAGGAAGTTACGATAACATAATTAATGACGGAAACAACCATTTACATAAAAACTTGTTATATTTTATTTAAGTTTATAAATTTACCAAACTGAGATAGACATTAAAAATTTATTAACCAAAATATAATCACACTAGATCACCTCCAAGTATTAAATCATCGGTGTTAACATCCGAACTAGAAGCAACACTTTCTGCATCAAAGTCTTCAAGTGCAACATTTTCTGTTTGAGGTGATGATACATTTTGAGGAGTAACAGTAATAGTATTATTATTGTTATTATTACCATATTTTGCCTGAATTTTTGACAATTCAATTTTTCAATAATCTTTAACGATTTTTTTTATAAACTTACTTTTGACCGAGCGGCCAACCTCATCCTACTGTATGTAGATACAACAAAATGACTGTCTTCGTTCATTACCAATTTTTTAATTCTTTGAGTCAGCTCGATAAGTTTATCAAATTTCATAACTGAATATGCCAATCTATTATCATCTGCTGGGAGTGGTACTGTTAAAATTGAACAAATATGTCCAAATACTAATGCATCTAGTTCTGTGTATCTAAAAGGATTAGTTGGGATTTAGAGGAGCTTAAAGAACAGGAAAAATTTGTATAAATTATGAAGGAAAACTAAGAAATGGTAATAAACATTATGAAGATTTTAAAATATTACCTTTTTCCAAAAAAGTACTCTTTGCCTTCAAGACGATCTGTAAGAGCTTGACAGCAATTTTCAACTTCTTGATAAACATCTTCAAGAGTTTTGTTATACCAACCCATCATTTTCAGTCGTCTAGATACAGTCGACTTTTTGGACCATGTTTGGAAGTAATTAAGCGGCCATGGATAGACTGAACCATTCCTCGGTTTTGTTACTTCATTGTAAGTTTCTCTGTCACACCAGCATAAGTACAACTACAAATAAGTACAAAATAGCTTTTATAATAGTGACATGAGCTACAAAAAATAAACCACCCTTAAAATCTTGCAAATAAATGCAGGCACATTTCGATTCATTCATAGATCTCACTGCATATCTCCAAATATTATTAAAATCTTAAATAACGCCCAATTTACTTAATGATAAGATGCGTTATGATTTGAATTAATGATTGAAATTACTTGAACAATTGTTTGCACTCAAACATAGGACACTGCATTTTTAAATACAACTTATAGCGTTTTCAATTTATACTCACTAATATGTGCACATTGACACAGAGCAAGTTCTGAAATACCGTGCATTAGCACGAACAATGAACAAATAAAAGTTAACTATAAATCAAAGGTGTGTCCGCATGTCAACAAACAAAACAAAACAACCTAACGTACCTATTATATGTACCATGAAATTTTTTATTTTTGGAACCTCTTTTGGTTGCATTTCTAATAAAATACATGTTAATTCATTTTCATCATCTGATGAAGAGGAAGAGAGTACTTCTAATAAAAATAACGCATTATTGCAATTCACGCTATCCACATGAGCCATCCAAACAAAACGAACATAACCTAAAATTAGCCGATGCACTAGCCAGCACAAGAGTTCCTAAATGACAACTTTAACTGTGTTATTTTAGAGTTAGGACACGGATGTCAAAATCTATCTCTTTCTAGGCCAAAACTAAGCTGTCTGAAACAGAGATACTGTTTCCCTCTCTTTTTACTTTAGTGACAACATTCAGTAGCTGTCAGTTATGAATTTTAGGTTATGCTGTTATGTTTATTTTTATGCATGTAAAAATTTTTAAAGTGCACATTATTTATTTACTGTTTGTAGAAAATTTTAAAACTACTATAGAACATATATCAATTTTACGACAGCTTTTAGTAAAGTATTAATTGTATCGAATTTCAGATTTATATAATTGTCATACTGACAGTTTAATTTATTAAACCAATTTTCATTATAGAAGGTTGGTACTTCTAATAAATAGTTTCAAAGTAAGAAATGACACTAGAAAAATTTGACATGCGTGACTTAACTCTAAATAATACAGAGCTCAGTTCATATTTAGGAACTCTAGCCAGCACAAGCTCATTGATCTCGTGCTACCAAATGTGTGTGAGTGAATATTTCGTGCATCAGCTGTTTCTAAATCAAACACTTGGCATTGAATTAGTGTGAACCTAAAAGTAAAAATCGAACAGTTTTAGTCGGTGCATATAAATCGAAAACGCTATTAAATAAGTAACACTGGATTTTAAAATTATTTGAGCAGTTGTATTAGTTTGTTTAAAAACACAACCTTCTTGCTTGGTGATTAGGAAGTATATTTTTAGGTTAGATGCACTATTGCAAACATAATGAAGTATGAAATATAATATAAATACAAAGATTAGTTAAAGTTTCACAAGTTTTATAAATATCTTAACCTGACAATATAGTTTCGACACTTTGTGTCATTATCATTATGTGTCATTATTATAATGAAGTATCATATCTACTATGTTTGCACTTGAGTATACCTACACCATGTAGGATTACAAAAGCGAGACTAAACTTATCGACTATGAATATGGGCATAATCACACACTAGCAGAATCCTTCATGCATACTTGATATACATTGTCTTCTAACATCTGTTGCTGATTGGCAAGAATTTAAATGTGGATCATTTTGATGGTACATACAGTGTGTATCAACATTTATATGTTTATTTACAAAAATAAGAAAATCTAGGGTCAATAGCTACAATGAAAAAAGCTATACATGGTGGGCAATAAATACTCTTTTTTAAATTCTTTAACATTTTTATCTCTTAGCTGATTTTTGAGTAAGTGATAAACTAAATAGTATTCATTTATTTTATTTTGAAGCCATCATAATGAAGATTAGAAATTGTTGCCTTATTTTTTAAAGACAAAACTATTCATTAAGTAGTCAGAAAAAACGCAAACATTATTGGAAAAAATTATGTTAGATTATCATGTTTTTACACTATTTATATTTGTATTTCCTAAAATATCAATAGTTTTAAGAGTATTAGGTCTTTCTACTGAAAAGCATTTTCTAGAAAAATTAATAAAATTAATTATTAATATGTTAACTAACTTTGCAACAATTAAAAAAACTAAGGCAGGACATTGAAACAAAAAAATTATCTTATGTGTTAAGATGTTATAAATATGTAAAAAAATTATCACCCCAACAGGGAATCGAGCCCAGGACTTTCTGCTTGTTGGACAGATGCTCTAACCGCTGAGCTATCAATAGTGATTCCCTACTGTATTAACTACTGTAATCAATGTGTATAACTATAGGATAACGAAGGCCTACAACGCCACCCTTTTTTATTTTGTTGAATATTATTAATAATGAACCGATTCATTCAAATAGAGTTTATATGTCCGAATAGCCTGACCTCTAAGCTTTAGAAACATACTATATTTTTTGCTGCTAACTATTATAGCTTTTAAAATACATCACGTTTTATAAAAAAAAGTGCAAATAGTATTATAGGACTAAAATGCACCTTATAATGCCACTCATTGCTTATCGTCAAGTTTGTAAGTTAAAAACATGTTTAAGTGAAAAAAATCATGTACAAATTAGTTAAATCAAGTAAATTCACTATTAAAATGATAAAAGTATCAACATGTATTCAAAATTTTTTTTTAATTTCACGCCTACACTATGGGGGAACCAACGGCTAAGGTCATATGTCCCCCATCTAACATGCAACACGGATGCACACACCCATAGTTGAGATGGCGGAATTTCCCAATTAGAAAAATTCCGTCGTCCCAAGTGGGACTCGAACCCACGACCCTTGGAATACGAGCGATGCACTGACACCACTCGTCCACCACCGGCCCAAACAAATGTATTCAAAATTAAAAACAATAATGTAATTTGATTGTAAACATTAAACTGTTGACCGGTTTCACAAAGCTTGATTAAACTCTGATTAACTTAATTGTGATTAAATTTGAAATCTAGAAATATGATTGGATAAAATGCAAGGTCTGTTAAATCCCAGCCAATGAAATTTCTTAATGAGTTAATCAGAACTTAAGCTTTCTGAAACCGGCCATGTGTCGCATAACCTCAACATGACACCGAAGAATGTCATTTCATCTTACTATTTTGTAATTAAAAAATGTATTTATATTGGAGAATGTGGAATTTAAGTATTTTTTCATGTACAAGTGTTATTTAAACATCAAAAATCAGCACTTAGAGTTATTGGCCGATCAGCATATGGCGTTATAGGACATAATTGTACTTCTGACAAAATGGTTTTATTTATTTACAATGTTAAAATAATTTATTTTTTCATATCAGATATTGTTATGTATACATATACATCTCAAATGAGTCCTAAATATTTTTCCTTCTACACAAATGTAATAAAACATGTATGTACAGCTGCGATCATTCGCTAATGAACGATGTAAAAATTATAACCACCGATTTTCCAGTTTTTTGTACAATGTAAGTGTAAATTTATTATATGGTATTTAAGAACATTTTATTTATGAATATTACAATTGCCCAGTTCATAAATAAAGTTGAACTACAGCTACAGTGCACAAAAAAATTTAAAAACCGGCGATCACTATTTTTTCATCGTTCCTTAGCGAATGATCACAACTGTACTTGATCAACAACAAGAGATTATTAGCCCAAAATCGCACTTTCTAGATGTTATGAAAACATCTTCCGGACTCACTACGACTGTTAAAAACGATGTTTCAAGTGTTATGAGTTGAAGAATTACTTAGAAAAGCCCCTGGTATACAATGCGTAAGCTGATATCAAGATGGCTATACTGCCGGCTTCTGCAGCCAACTTTAAAAAACGAAATGGCGTTAAAGGCTGCTGGCGTTATAAGCCTCTGTTACTCTACATGACAACTAATTAAATACAGCTCCTTTATTTGTTTTGTTCGACAAATTGCAACTCATTAAACCTTTAATCAAAGCTATTAATTAGATTTTAACGTTTCGTCTTACTGTAGGAATGGATACAGTACAGTCCTACAGTAGGACAAAACATTAAAAATCCAATTAATAGCATTGATTGAAGGTTACTAAGCTTAATGGTCCACTTTAAGTCACAGCATTAATTTTATTTTTAAAAATTTCAAAATAGACATAAAAAGTACGTTCTGTCAAATTATTTTTGCTTCTTTTGTATTAGCCGTTTGTTGTATCTCGGTGGATGCTTCTATAGAACAAAGCTGTACTCATCACTTTCATTAAAATAGTATTCATCTTCTAATATAACGTCTTTCTTTCCACCAAGCTTAAAGTAACTTAAAGTTAACCTTTGTACACAGTACATTTGATACACATATTGTTCATCTGTAGATTTTGGAGCATCTATTCTACTGAAACGTTTTATATTGTTCTCCTTTAGCACTTTAGAGATTAACAGAGATTTTATGCTGATTCCAAATATGTAAATCATTTTTGGGTCAAACGCCTCAGTAAACAAAGAATCCCGCACAAAACAAATGGAAAACAGGGTACAGTCAGATTGGACTGAAACTGATGTAGTATGTTGTGGTTCATGACATCCTGATCAAAAGTCCTCATGGACGTAAAATCTGAAAATGGTGAATTTTTGAGTTATGAAGCATCAAAGTCTACTGATCAAACAGTTATATACGTATTCAAATGTATGTGTGTTAGTATATGTATATAAGTGTGTGTGTGTGTTTCTTTGCATGAGAGGAGGATTATGTGCATGAGTATGTTGACACATTAAGATGATTTTCTTAAACAATTTCATACTCTACTTCGTACCTAATACACTTGATCATTTGAGCAGTAGACTTTGACGCTTCATACCTCGAAAACAAGTCTAGGCCTTGTGCCCCAGAGGACTTTTGATCAGGATGTCATCAACTACAACATACATAAGTTTCAGCCTAATTTGACTATACCCTGTTTTCAATTTGTTTTGTGTGGGGCCCTTTGGGGATCAACAGTAAAAAAATGTTTAATGTCCATGGCAATGAATAATAATTATTATATTAAGTTTCTAGGATTGCTAAATTGTGTAGTCTACAATCAGATTAATTAGTTAGAGGTTAGGCTATTGAGACACGCTAATAAATATAGATGGCGTTGTACAACATCACAATGTCTTCAACATGCAGTAGTCGATGATGTAGTTTTTAGCAGTTGTTTTTACTGTTGTATTTTAACGGTAATTGTAATTTTGACAGATTTTAAGTAGAACATTTAGAATTTATAATTTTTGAAATGTCAGTAAAATATGTAATTGTCATTCATAGATTTCTCTCAATACTACGTTTACTGTACTGGTGACTATATACATATTGCAACACAGCTCCTCTTCTAACAAAATGCTGTGGTAACAAAAAGGTTAGGTTATATATAGTTACGTTAGGTTGAAAAAAAGTAGTGGTAGTGGCATTTTCCACTTAGGTTGGTAGCAACCAAGTATTAAGGCTTGGGAGCTTGTGGCCCCAAAAATGATTTCCATATTTGGAATCAGCATAAAATTTCCTATAGATTGACACCAATTTGGTGAAGAAATGTTTAGTAGAGAAAGTCTTTAATTGTCTTCATCATTTTTCAAATCCGCTTAATTTTGTGGTCATTTAAATTTTACTTTGTTTTTTCTGTAGCCGGTTTCCTCTAAACAATAAAAGTCTCTTCCTTTATATCATTCCCTAATCTATAAACTATCCTTTTCCAATTCTGTAACACTTCAAACATTCTGCTGCTTTATATGCACTTATTTCAGGTTTTTCTTAACTGAAGTTAGCTTTAAAGTAAGTTTTTGCCTTTCCTTCTCTGTCAATGTTGACATTTTTGAAACGTTTTTATGTAACCACTAGACTTTGAAGTGTAACTAATAAAACTTCACACTTCACTTTAAAGGTAGCCACAGACGTCGTTCTTTTTCAACAGTTTTAACCATCCGATTTAGTTTAGTTTAAACCTGCACAGGTAAGATGGTCATAAAACTGAGGTGTGTGGCTGAAAACTGTCCTTCTTGATGGGTTCCTAAAATATTTGTTGCGGCTTGATTTTAACTGTCTTTCTTGAACATGTTCGTGCAAATCGGTCCATGTGTAGACTGTGTACGGGTAAGAATCTTCAGTTTTTTTCATTGGCAGCGAAGTTTCACATATTAATAGTTAGTTAACTAGTATTCAGTTTGTTCGAGCCATATAATTATGGCTGATTATGATAGTCATCAACTAACATCGTGTAGAGTTTAGAACTGAATTTATAGAACTATATAAAAGCCATATATTTCTGCGTAAAGTAAAATTATCGAAATATTTGTCCATACGTAAGAAATTGTATCGCTAGGTTACAATTTCAATTCATTTGATAGATTTATAACTGAAAATTGTTTATGCTTAAAAAGCCATTCTTTTGCCCACTTGAAACGTTTTCATTTTCAATTTTTAATAAATTTTATAGATGCTGTTGCTACCACTGCTAATATAAGCAACAACTGAAAACCGCTAATTTTAAACATGTTGTGTGTGCAGGAATTCATTCAACGTTCTTTCCTGTGCCGTTTTGAAAAACAACGACGTCTGTGGCTGCTTTAACAATTGATAACTTTTTTAAGAAACAAGAAAAACCAGTAGTGCTAATCTTAAGTTCGAACAGGTACCTTAATTAAAAAATGTATGCCTTTCACAATGACACTAAACAAATCACTATAAAACTGGCTGGTTTTATAAAGGCAACTTAGTTTGTATTCGCAGATAGAGGAAAGTAGCCTATTATCGAATACGTTCCTAATATCGGACAGATGCATATCTCATAAAATAAGAATTACCATCTATCGGTTTGTATGGTAATCAATAGTAAGCGGGATTTGTATGTATCTGTCAAAATTATGGCGGTTTATTTAGTGCATTATTCTACAGGTTTTCTTGTAAGCGGAAGTTCAAATATTTAAAATTCTGTGGTTCTCGTCAGTATAGTTTTAAAAGGAAAGTCTGAAGAACAACTAATTATATGCCATCAGATTAAGGTTGTTTCAGTCATCTACTTCATATACAGATTATTTATTATAATTTGTTTTCGCTTTTATAAAAATTTGAAGGAATTTAATGAGGTTATATTTCCGAATATCGGTTAGTTATGATAGTTGCATATCCAATATTATGAGACACCTACTTATGTAGAGCATACTTACATGCTGCGAGTGTTGATATGGCACTGAATGGGTTTAGAAAATTCGGAATCTTCCCATTCAACAGATGTGTTTAGAGATATATAAAAGCTTAGAAATTGATTGTGGAGGAACAGAGTAAATTGAAGCTAACGAGTGGTAAAAAAACAGCCAAAGAAAAATCTTACAATAAAAATAAGACAGAAAAGATAAGACTTCTAGTTCTTCTAGTGAAGAGGGTGACATAGAAATAGAGTTAATACTCATATGATGATATGGGTAGCATTGATGAAGAAGATGCAGAGTGCTTATACTGTACCAATCTTTTCTCGGAAGATACAAGAAGAGAGGCGTAGATTTGATGCAGGCCCCCCACATTATTCCCTGGGCCCCGTTGCTAAAAGTCATGATGGGCCCCCCTCTTACTACCAAAAAAAAATTTTAGCCCTTTTTTACAATATACATTTTTTAACCTTTATTACAATTATTTTTCATCAAACACACATTTAAACTAGTTTTAAGAGTTTAGACACTGTTTAGATTGTCATCGTAAATTTATTTTAAATACTGGTAAATACATAATTGAACAAATTAATTCTTAAATATTTTTGTTTGCTTAATTTTAATATTAACACAGATAAAATAATAACTGTCGTAGGAAATTGGTGGTTACATTATAAACCTAGCAGAACAGTATATTAATGGCTAGGGTAATGCTAATGCATATTGAATATGTATTGATGCATTTGTATTACTATTATATCTGTGTTCTGATACGTTGAGAACACATCCTAATTTTATCATTGAGAAGCAGAAGATACAACCTTTAGGTAAAAATGAAGTAAGCATAGCAAATACATGTTTATAAAGAAAAAAACTTAATGAAGGACAATCTAATAAGTATTTCACAAAAATTGGTCTTACTAATAGCCCTAATATTACTCTGATGTAATATTTCATTGATACACATAAATCTAGTCCTAGTGATTTAATTTTTGTTTTCTTTCTATGATTTATTAAAAATGTTCTACTTTTTAATTTTTTTCCCCGTCCTTGCGGGCCCCTTGGCCTACGGGCCCCGTTGCCGTAGCAACGGTAGCACCGGGCATGTGGGGGCCCTGATTTGATGTAGCGTATGCGTCTGTTGGTGTCATGAAGAATGCACAGGAGTTCAGAAAAAGAAACCATTTGTTTGTGGACTATGTTTACATGGTTGAATATCCTTTATAATTATTTATTTTGCATTATTATCGTAATATTTATTTGACTGATACTCAAGAGTTTTTATTTCGTTGTATCTACGTAGTGTAATTATTAATAAAGCTTTTACCTACCTTCAGTGTTTCTTTTATTATGTATTCCCTATATCGGACTGTATGGTATTAGAAATACCGACTATCCGATATTTGGAAACCCATTTCACAACAACATATTATGCAACTGTTACGAATTCTTCAAGATTTTAAAAAGTTTTGAAAAGTTAGAGATACGTCTTTCAACAGTATGGGATATTATCTATTCCACGAGTATTCTACAGAAGCTAGATGTGATAGGTTGGAATTTAGTATTTTTATAAGCCGAAACAGAAAAGTATCCGATAATACGCTACTTTCCTCTACACCAATATTTTCGGTCATTTTGATCTTTTTATTCAGATTTTTAAGAAAACATGGTGTGATGTTTCGATGTTAAATTATCTATTTTTCACACTAGCAATCACGTGCTCTTAATCTAAATTATGACAGAATTTCTAAAGCAAGTAGAATGAGAAATATTCAATCTATAACGTATATAACATCGTCAGTAAATCAACTAAGAAATAAATAAGAAATTAAAAAAAGCGCAATTATTATAGGATTTTAATAATATAAACGATTTAAAAGCATAAACTGTCTGAATACTCTACCTCAGCATTTTCAAGCACATTATGCACAAGCGACATGTATGCCCGCATGTCAGATTTCTGTTCTTGTTCCAAATGTGCAGTCAATGAAATACCCTTATTATTAACAAACTGAACTATTCCTTCCAATTCTGACACAATAAACGCTCCACACTTAATAAATGGAACTTTGCCAGACGGTGACATGAATTCTGCGTTTGCTCTCGACACAATCTCAAAATCTAAATTGCACATTCTTAAAAATGCTTGCACTGCCAAACAGTTTGCATTGTCTGGTAATAGGATTTGTTCAACTTCATAAGGTTGATATAATTTAACATCCTTAGGCCATGGTTCCTGGGCTAAAAAACAATATTTTTCATTTTGTTAAATAAGGTTATGTAACCAAGAGAGAAGTATAATGTGATTATTACATAAATATTATTTCATACCTCCAAGTTCTAATTGTATTTTATCTATTAAAGGCATGTTTGTTAACTTCAAAAACTCATAAATATTATTAAAAATTATACAACCAAAGAGAAATTGGAATTTGACAGACCAAATTCGAAAAAAGCACTACACACACCTATGTTGCCGAGTCAATATTGTAATTTGTAACCACTGTTGCCAAAATACTTTACTTATGAAAGACTGGCCTTTTTTTCATTAATTTAAGTAAAGAAATACATAAGTATTTATAATAGTCTGGATTAATGCTAAAAAGTCCAAAATTTTGTTCAGATTTCGCATCTTTGGCGGACAGAGAAAGGTTCAAGCGTCGTTCCTTTACCAGGACAACACGAATCCGGAAGAAAACTAGTGAAGTTTATTAATTTCTTTTTTCTAGCAAACTTCATTTTTACAGTCAGCCACAAGAAAATGCAGAAACAGAGATTAAGAAATTCTAACTTTTCTTTCTTCACTTCATGTTCTTCAAATAGCCCATCTCACCAGAAACTATCGGATTCATTTTCGAAAATAATGTAATACTTGTACGTACAAAATTATTTATTTTATAGCTGCTTTTGAGGCATAATTATTGTAATAGGTAAACTTGTTTAGAAAAGGTCAAGAAGGTTTCACAGTTCCTATAATGAAGTCCAATACATATTAACAGCAACCTGAAGAATTTTAATTATTGGATATACTTAATTGCAATTTTTTAAAAGGTAATTTGTAACATAAATCTATTTGAAATGCAATAATTCAAGAAAATTATATTATTTGATAATAATGTGTAGGCAACCTATTCTACATTTGTACATAAAATGTGCCTAACATGCCTAACAAAAATATAATAATTCAAGATGCAGTGATTTGTAATTTTAAATGTAAATTATGGAATAAAACTATGTACTAGAAAAATGCTGGGAAACTAAACAAAAATATAATGACATTCCTTTCTATGCCTATAACTTCGCCTTATTATGCCGTTTTATAAAAAAATAATGTTTTACAATAACTTGCTCAATCAATTTTAGCCGTGGGATCATAATATATGTTCTTTTATCTAATAAAATTAATAGAAAATTGTGATTACATTAAGTACATTAATACTACAATTTTCCTTAAATTTGTGTGTTAATCTCAGCGCATTTTTATATATTTTATTTTTTACAAATACTGATGTAGTTGAATTATGACCCTGCGATTCCCAATAAGAAATCTTTATATGATGGTGGTTGCAAAATCTTGAGCTCTGGTGCCTGGGCTACGTTAATTTTAACGTCCCTGCACAGCTTGTTATTATTTATCAAAAATAGAAGTATTTTGAAAACTATAACATAAAAGATTGAAATCCTAGCGAAAATTTTTTAAAAGTTAAAAAAATCACATTAAAGAAATATTCAAAAACAAGTTGCGATATTTCCGAGACAACAACTCTTTGCTAACAGGATCACATAAGCTGCTGAAGGTTTAAACTACTAAAATCATTTTTATTAAATAAAACTTTGATTTTGCAATACGGTCGCCATCTGCTGTTTGTTAAATAAATTTATACATGGAAATGTAGGGGGGTTTTTATCTACAATTATTCTAGTTCACAGTTGCAGTTGGAGATGACGCAGATGCAATTTATTTAAAAATTACTTTTTTAAAAGTTAAATCACATTAGAGCGAATACAAAAATACGTTGCGCTATGTTGGAGACAGAACAATATTTTCGTAACAGAAACACATAGCTACGGAAGATTTAAACTACAGAAATAATTTTTAATAAAAAAAAACTTTGATTTTCGATACGGTGGCCATCTGCTGTTAACTAGCCAAACTAATACAAATAAATGTAGGGGGGTTTGGATCCACAATCATCTTAGTTTCACAGTTGCAGTAGATGAAGTATGATTTTATCTAGTGAACAGCAGATGGCGAACGTATTACAATATCGACGTTTTTTTAATTAAAAATGATTTCTAGTAGTTTAAACCTTCAGCAGCGTATGTGATCCTGTTACCAAAGTGTTGTTGTCTCCGAAATATCGCAACGTGTTTTTTTGAATTTTCTTTAATGTGATTCTTTTAAACATTTTTCGAAAGTGATTGAAATTTTTTATTTTATAGTTTTAAAAATATTTCTATTTTTGATAAATAATAAGCTCTGCAGTTAATCTTATATATAAGAAATGCGTTGAGATTAAAACACAAATTGAAGGAAAATTGTACTATTAATGTACTTTGTATTCAATTTACTAGTAATTTTATTAAATAAAAGAACATGATGTTGATTATGATGAGCATGTTATTACAAGAAATTTAAAAATTAATATTTTTATACAAAAGGCATAAATAAGGCGAGATTATAGGAAAAGAAAAGAAAGTCATTCTATTTTTACTTTGATTGCATTTAAAAAAAGATCTTACGCAGATGCTGCGTGAAGGAATTCACCGAATAATTCTTGAAGGTATCAATCAGACAGACATGAGTTTGAGTATAGTTTATATATAAATGTTAAAAGAAAATGCACGTTCAAAAAGTGCAGTGCGATGAGCAGGTGGGGTTATGCTTACTCTATATCTTAAATTAAAATGGTGCACAGCAGTTCTAAAGGTTATTTTATTATATTAGTCAGGTCAAACTATGAAAAAATAGAGCTAACCTTGAAAAAATTGTAACAGAAGCAAATTCTTCGTGGTTAGTCTCAATAATATGTGCTACAATATCTATCGAAAATCCGCCAGAATTCATCTACGGGAAATTACTTAAAATTTACTTTAATTATTCAACAAGTAAATGAACGTGACACATATGTTTCTAGTCTACTTTTCCATGCTAACGACAAATCTCCTGTAAAAGCGAACTTTTATTTATATTTTCCAAAATGACAAAAAGGACAAAATGAAGTAAAATGAGCAACAAAGAATTGTGTTAAGTCTGTAATATGAACACTCATCCATCAATATCGGAGTCTTCTGAATCAAGATATTGGTCGTGTATGAAGTTAACGTAGCTAGATTCCTGACACTGTCCACAAGCATCTCTAGAAGGTAGACCATTTTTTCTGCAGCTACATCGTATTGTTCCACATTCCTTTGTACACTTGCAGCGGATAATAGTTAGGAGATCCCATGGAGCTGGAGGAAAATCACTTAATTTTGGAAAATACTCATTGTTCCGCACAAACCATCCCCAAGAGCAGGCATCAACCATTTCTTGCTTTCCTATCCACTTCATGACACGTAGCACATGTAATGTTTCATCTTTCTTGTCTCCATAAAGTAATGACATGGATTTCTTCCCAGTTTCTTCAATTTCGTCCTTAGGCTTGTTCTCTGAGCAGAAGAGCTCTGCTAGTAGTTTTAGGTCACTACTACAAGAAGTTTTTTAAATGCAGTGGTCTTGCCGGTTCCATGTATGTGTGATGTGCTATCACAGCCCATAAAATCATGCAGGAAAAGCAAATACTTGCACATATCAACTCCTAAAATATTTCTTATAGCAGGGATGTCATACACTGTCGAAAATGACTCGAATACTTAAATATCACTTTTCAAATGTAAGGGGAAACCACTGCCCGAAGAATGGAACAACAGCAGAATGAGTAAGTTAGCATTTTCTCCCAACACAACTGTATCTATACACTTAGACGATGTAACACCTTGTCCTAGCACATTGTCAAGCATAAATAATATGGCATCCTTGTCTACCGAGGAGATTACCAATGAGATGTATCATCCTGGTCTTGTTCACGGCATTATGCAAAAGTTATTTGTTCTTGCCAATAAAAATAGTGTCTGGAGAGAAGTTCACTGTGGGTGATAGTTTTGAGTTCATACCTCGTCTCCTATGTGCGCATTCTTTGATGGTTGGGATATTCACACTGTATCCATCAAAAACAACTGTGACTGAGTCGTTCTTTTTCACTGTGATGTCTGCATAAGATCTTTCGATAAAGTCGAATGTGATTCCAATCTTCCAAGGCATTCGATGAAGTAATGATCCTCCATCTAAGACATACTTAGTTGGCCCTTGCGATACTTCTGTAGATACACTTGACGTCTGCTAACTCTGTGATCCATCAGTCATGTTCTTAATGTGTTTGTTGATGCAATGTGCGAGTTTCGACTTTCGCCCTTTCTGAGAATTGCTGGGGACTCGAAAAGAGATGTTGGATATGCACAAAGTTCATATTGCAATGCGTCTTTAATTCAAGTTCGGCATAACGTGTTGCTAAACGTGTGTGTGTTAACGTCTAAAACGACTAATCAATTTCAAAATAGATTTTGGCGTTACTTTTGGGTGTAAAATAATACTAATAATAATTTTACTGAAAATAGCAATTAAAGTGGCCTGAACGTAAAGCTTTTTCCTGGACAGGTCTGATATACCCAGGACGCCATTGTTTTCTTCTATATTAAAAACTGCTACAGATAATAAATTAATTTATAAAATGATAAATAAACTACTAAACTAAAAGTTACGAAGCTTTAAGTTTTTGAGTCTAAAACTATGACAGCATCAAAAGTTTTATAATCTAAGGTGAATGTATAATATCTCAACTTGGAAATAATTATGACAATTCCTAAAAGATTTAAAACTGAAACTATGGCGTATTGGTAACTGTATGTAGAATATCGCATATCTGCACTTTTTAGCCTCTGAATCTGAAGCCTTAATTAGCGTTTATTAAATAGTGTAAAATATAAAAATACTTTATACAAGGCGAATTATAAATTTCGTTATAATAATTGAAAAGATGTGTGTAAATATATGGATTTATAAATTTTTAGAATATATGCAGCATCTCTTTTAACATCACGTGCTTAAAAAATATGCAACAAGATTAAAATTTAATACTTCCAGGCAATATCTCTTATTTGCTTTTGCTAATATTGTTGCTTTTATATAAACAGAACGACTTCATATAATGACAAACCTCTGGCAAAACAAAATCATTCTCATAAACTAAAAGATAGTTGGTTGAAATTGTTAAGGCTTTACAGTCCTTGTTTCTACAGTCCATTAAAAATGCTGATTTTTAAAAACTGATTTCGTGCGTCTCGCATTAAAAATTTTAAATTTATGTATTTAAACATATAAAATTTAAAGAAATACTGAAATTATGCAGTGATAACTAATCTACACAACGAAAGTTTCAATATAAAAAAAGAATCACGTAAATCGTCCCAGTAGAACTTTCAAACGAACTGGAACAAAAATAAGCCTTGTGGTTTAAAAATATAGATTAGGAAAAAATGTATGTATGTATTTATTATTTAGGAATATCACACTCTATTAACTCAAACGTTTTGATACTAAAGGCATATTCTTTTTTTGGTATTAAGTAATTAAATTAAAAGGTGAAATTAAAAGGTGCTGTAAAATTTTCAGGATCTTATTTTAACTATATTACAGTATCAATATATCAGCTAAAAATATAAAATTAGATACAGCAGGGAGATCTCGTGTATACTTGCACTTACGTGTTTAATTGTAAATAAGCATTTTTTATACCCCCCCAGATACTATATGGCATTTTTTAACAAAAAAAAAAAAAAAACGTCCAATGGACATCTAAATAACGTCCTCTGCGGTCGTAATAGGCGTCCAATGGACGTTTAATTATAATACGTTGGACGCTATATAGACGTGCGTGGAAAATTCAAATTTTACTAATTGAAACGTTCTTAAAACGCCCCGACGAACGTTTCAAGAGCGACAATTACAGGCCTTCAATAAACGTAATTAATTATAGCACGCGGGACGTTATATGAACGTTTAAAAGTTGATGACGCTTGCGCGAGCGCGCACTGACGTTACAATCACGTGCCTCAAATTGTATAGATTAGTTGAATAAGTCATGGATGATGTAATTTTGAAAAACATCTTCTGAATATCCATTGGATGGCCATTTTACATTTTTAGCATATACGATCCTACCATCATGACCTAACATGAAAGTCTAGTGAACATGAAGTCTTTCCCGATGAAACCCGTTCTCGTATGAACGTCCGCTAGACTTCCATTGCAAGTCCTAGGTACCAAGAACCTACTATGGCTTCAAAACAAAGTCTAGTGGGCGTATTTTGTTGTACTTCTAAAAACCGTCCTCGTGTTAACCTGCGCTGGACACCCTTTGCGGGCATTCCATGTCCATCTAAGGACCTACTATGAACCTAACACAAACATTCAGTAGACTACTTTTGTTGTACTTCTACTAAATGCTTGCACTAAAGAGCTTGCACTAAATGTCTATCTCACGTTTTGGATAAAAGGACCTACTATGAACCTAACACGAGCGTTCACTCCACTTTTGTTGTTCTTTTAAAAGACGTCGCCGTGTATGTCCATAAGACGTCTTTCACGTTCTTCGATCTACAATGGACATCAAGTAAACGTTTATCGAATATCGAAATTATAGAATTATTACTAAGATAAACTAGCATGAAAACCTCTGTTACTCTTGTAACTATTGTAACGAATAGTAAACCCACATATGACGTCATCAAACATTCTAGATGTATGAGTCATCAACTGTATGACTCATCAATAACACCTGCATATATGACTCATCAATCAACACCTGCAAGTATGACTCGTCGACACGCCTCATCGACGTCACTTATCAACAGCTGCATGTATGACTCATCAACACGTCATCGAACATTCTAGATGTATGAGTCATCGTATGAAAGATATAAATTGAGTCGCGAGTAGAAGGGGGCAGTTAATGTTTGACCGGCATAGTGAAATGTACTCCGAATAAATTGTTAATAATTGTTGTAATACATAAATAGTTTTTATATAAATAGTCCTCAAATAAATTTGTAAATATCTAGCATTGTTAAATAGTTTATAGTTATAGTGTTTTTAATTAAGTGTATGTAAATTAATATTTCTCTTGTGAATAGACGATTTAAACAGCCTTTTGGCTATTATTTTAAAAAGAATGTTGCACTATAATGAATCATAGCCTCTTTCTGTTCTAGTTTGTGTACCCAATGTACTCTTAGAAAAAACTGAAGGATATTTGAAAACGTTTTCCATTAGCCATTCACCTACGAGATCCAGTTCGCAAACTCCGCTCTGAAGTAATTCACAAACTGACAAAGACGGACAGAGAAGGACAAAAAATTAGGACTGAGCAGTAGAAAAGGATAAAATGGGACAAAGGACTCCGAGGCAAAGTTAGAGTGGTGAGAGACACGGATAAACAAAGAGAGACGCCGAGAGACATATAGGAACAGGGAGGCACAGTAGGAATAGAAAAGAGTAGAGCTGGACAGGTAGATGCAGAGAGAGGCAATAGGAACAGATATGGGCCGAGGGGAACTAAGAAAAATAGCGGACAGTAGAGACAGAGTGGGGCAGAAAAGGACAGAAAAAGACAGCGACTAGTAGATAGGGACAGGAAGGGTCAGCCGAGAGGGAAGTCAAAAGAAAAGCGGAAAAGGGTGGTGGGGGACATCGACGGACAGTGAAGGGCAGAGGCCGACAGTTGAAGATATAGTAGGATAGAGATAGTCGGGGAGGAACAGAAAGGAGTACGAAAGGACAAAGCGACAGTGATAGATTGCTGTATTTTAGCAACAAATCAGAAGACGATAAAATGTATTTCCAAGAAAAATTCTCATGATGATATGTGGAATATGTGGTTAAATAGCTCAGGTGCCAAAAATTGCCTTATTGAAAATGAATAAAACACAAAATTTTGCTGGTAAATATAGATATACTGAGGGAATAAAGCTAAAACGCTCCCGTAAGGTCAATATGGCAACAGATGTAAACTCAAATTTGTTTAATATTGTATGTATATGTTTTAAAGCTATTTTTATTTTTATCATCCATGCGTTTTTTGCAGTTTTTTAAATTATTGACCACTATGTTTTAGTCAATAATTAAAAAAACTGCAGGTAGCAGTAGTATAAAACCATGTCATATGTTACCATTTTAGTAAAGAGCAAAAAGTTTGCTCAACTGTCTAAAATTAAAGAAACTTTTTGATTTTCTGCAATTCTAGTTTTCTCCGAATATGATTGACCTATCATCAGTAATCTGTAACAAAATACTTACCTAAAGCAATAACTTCTTGTCCAATGGTGCAAATTAGTGTACCCTGAAATTGAAATATATTGTTTAGACGCTATCATATAAGCTTATTACCAGTTATTACTTTTATCTTTTTAAGAGATCTTGTTTCTTTAAGTTTAAATTGTACTTGAGGTTTAACATCCGTATCATATGTCTCAGTGGAAACCTCATATCTCTGACCCGATTTATCAGTAATTGATGGTGATACTATTTTCATACCTTTCGTTTTCTGTGTTTTACTATGTTTTGCTCTCTTAACAGTTTCTGAAGATTGTTCAGGGTCAGTAGTCTCGATTGTTTCGCTAGCTTGACCAGGAATTCCTGAGATATCTTTAACAAGTGCAACAATTTCTGCTATATCTTTAATGTTTTCTATTATGTCTCCAAATTCATCAGTACCTTGAGTTTCTTCGTCTTCGGTGTTCCCAGTATCAGTATTTCTTTTGTTATAGCTATTACTATTAGTAGTACTGACCTTGGTAGTATTGGTTGTGGTGATATCTACAAAATCGTTATTAGTATAGAATACAAACAGAAGCGTGCTAGCGTTTCATATTGATGTTGGTGTTCATTGTCGTCTTTCGAAACAGATACTATGTTCTTGGGAGTTTAAGGAAGATGAGACTGAAACTCTAGCGTTTACAACTCTATCAACTATCTTGTTGTAATGCAAAAATTAAATTATCGAAAGCAAAAGAAACATTACAATAAGACGTCCTTGACCGTATAATTACAATGTTCCCTAACGCTACCAAGACCTATGTTGCATCTTGCTAGCGTTGTTTGTCGAGATTTGAAGACGTGGAAATCAGAAGACCAAAGGCTTCAACCTCCAGAGAAAGTTTTGTACTATTCAAAGTACTATTGTAGTATTTAAACCTGGCGTCAACATTACAAGAGTAAATGCCCACTTCGTTTTATATATCCGAAAAACATGGTCGGTATGAAATCAAGACAATTATGAACAACGGTGGATAGCAATTCCGACCACATTCTAAACATGTAGGTCTACACGGGAAAGTCGTAATTTAAAATTCCACACCACACGAGGGATAACAGATAATAAAACAAGCTCAATCAATGTTGAGAATGATTTAATGGTGTTCAATGATTTTTCTCTTAGGTGACAACTTGTTCACAAGTAAAATGGCAAATGAACTACGGGAAAACGGGATGACCTAAGTTGAAATTGAAACTCTAAGAAAATATCGAAGCGAAGTTTTTTACGGATTTAGAAACTCTAAGAATAAAGACGTGACTTCACTCCTTTTGTTTGTGCAGGCGAGCCAGACCATTTGATTATTTAACTAGATATTGCTGTTAGGAACTGCTAACAAAGCAAATTTCTTGGAATTGCTTAAGTTGTTGTCTAAACATGATCCAGTCTTAAAAGAACATGCGTTAAGGATTCAGTATTTTATCAGCAGTAGCAAGTGCATAGATTCTTATTTGTCTAAACGCAGCCAGAATGAGCTTATTAGTCTCTTGGGAAATGGAAAAAAATGTAAATCATATACTAAACGTAAATTATTTTGAAATTGTTTTTTATAGGTACTAATAGTTTAGACAAGTCGCTTATCGATAATGAGTGAACTGGTCGGATATCCAATCAATAGTAAAATATCACTCTATGCGGAAAGTACTATATCTTGCTGTGCTTACTAAAGATTTCTTTGATAGTTGGATGGAAATTAACTTGAGGTCAACTTGTATCAGGTACAAACATGTGACAATGCTGCAACCGTGACTAATAGCCACGTTGGCGTTAAGAAAAAGATTAAAAAAATTAATCTGTTTGCGCCTTGGATAAACCATTCGCTAAACCTTTCTGGAGTTCACTGGAGTCAAGAAAAGTGCGACTCTTTTCGGAGAAAGCTCTAGAGGAAGTATAATTATACTACATTCATTTACATCATCAACATATCGATGGTAAATACTGGTAAAAGACTGGTAGAGACCGTGTAAAAAGCTTACTATACGATATGCAGGAACATTTTGAGAAACCAGTCTCTACACCTATACTCTTTTGAAGTGACTTCAAATAAGAATATCATTGTGGGAACTGTACAACTGTGGAATTACTGGTACTACTGGTAGGCTCCAAAAATCAACTTAGAAGAGGCAGATCAATGGGCAATACTATAATTGTTAAGAGGAATGTAAAATAGACCTTTGTAAGTCGCTATATACTATGTACTAAGCCTGCCTGTTTGACAGTTTGTATGTCAGTTTCCATTTCCGAAAGAAGTTTCTCAAAGTTGAAATTAATAAAGATTTAACTGTAGTCGACCGTGAATATGAATCAGATCAGACTAAATAAATTAACACGTCGAAAAAATATAGATTTCAAGGATACAACTGGGAATTTTAGTCATGAAAGCATGTACAAACGAAGCATTTCGTATTTGGGTTTTGAAATTCTTAATCTAATATATTTTCCAAATACGTAATGTAATTATATATATTTCCAAAAAATTATATAGATATTGGATGATCAACCTTCGCTGAAAAAAAAATTAATGAGGATATACATGACAGAAGAATCAAATATGAAATTAAATATAAATTATATAAGCATAAATATTACCTGGTTTTTGTATATTTTTCTTAAATTTGGCTGCTTGAGAAACTCCATAAGACTCGTACATTTCTTCGTCAAGATCAAATTCACTTCTTCTATATTGAATGGATACCTCAGAATCTGATGCATTTGCATTATCTTCCATTTTAAATCACTAATTCAATATTAACTTATCAAACCAAATATTTTTTTATATATAATACAAAAATTTTAGTTATTTATAAAGCACTATAAAAATATATTTTAAATTTCAAGTACCGAAACACGTCATTTCAAATGACAAGACATTCCCGCTAAAATTCGAAACGTCATCCATAAACAAAAAGTAAGCGAATAGTTCCTTTTCCGCCGTCTTTCACAAACGTAAAATGTCGAAGAGAGGTAGGTTGTTCGTTGTTAATAATCTAAAAATATATTAATAATCCTTAAATAAATTGAATAAACAATTTGTGATAATTGATTAATAGTCTATTAAAATAAGAACAAAGTGAAACATTTTTCGGATGAAATGGAAATCTAAATTTTTTCGTTGTTAATGTTGGACTGACATTTTGAGGTTAAGTGTTAAAAGTTTAATGTTTTTGTATCTTTTTAGGACGTGGTGGTTCCGCAGGAGCTAAATTCAGGATCTCCCTGGGTTTGCCCGTTGGTGCAGTTATTAACTGTGCTGATAATACAGGTAAGATCAATTTTTGTCTCAAAATTTATGTAAACTTTGCATGTGGTTATTATGCCTGAAGTTGTTCTATCTTGTGATATTGAAAATCGAATAAGTAGAGGAGTTTTTGATTTTAAATCAATGAAGGTTCATAATTACGCAGCTTATTGTGCAAAACAATTGTTGTATGCATAATGTATTTTGTAAGGTACGACAGTTCAGAAGTTAATCGCTAATCTCTTACACTCGTTCGATACTTCATCTTCAAATTTCAATGATCTTCAATAAAGATAAATGATTTTTACACAAACATTTTATTTTTAGGGGCCAAAAACCTGTATGTTATCGCAGTACAAGGTATTGGTGGACGTTTGAATCGTCTGCCAGCGGCTGGATCTGGTGACATGATTGTAGCAACAGTAAAGAAAGGCAAACCAGAACTCCGTAAAAAAGTTATGCCAGCCGTTGTTATCAGACAACGGAAGCCATTCCGTAGGAAGGATGGTGTTTTCATATACTTTGAAGATAATGCAGGGGTTATTGTAAATAATAAGGGAGAAATGAAAGGATCAGCTATTACAGGACCCGTTGCAAAAGAATGTGCAGATTTATGGCCGAGGATAGCGTCGAATGCTAGCAGTATCGCTTAAGTTCTGTATTTTGTTTATTTAATAAATTTTATAAATTAGGGTAACAATAAATGTTATTCTCCCAATCTCTGTGTTTTATTTTTATACTAAGAATTTGCATTAAATACACCAGACTTACTTTGGTTGTATTGTCTCCAAGAAATTTATTGATGTGATGAAAAAGTCTAGAATTTTCAAGTGTGTTATAAGTATAACAATTTACGAAGGAGAGCATCCTCTTTTTTTTTTTTGTTCACTTGTTTATTAATACTTGGAATAAAAACTTCATATTGAAAAATTTATACCGGTTGGAAATGCATGGGCTGATAATAGGGATTTAAAAGCGTTTATAAAAATATTGAGAGGCTGCGATAAAGACTAGGAATATTAATTTAATTATATTAAATATTAGCCTTCTTTATCGCATGGTTTCATATTTTTATGAAGGCTTTTATATCTTTATACCAAGCCCATGCATTTCCAACCGGTATATCACTATATTTATTTTTTGGCGAGGAATCAGGATGACAGAGCATCCTTCGTACCTCATGGCACCGATTGCTATGATCATTTGGCCGAATCTGGGGGAATTCCACCCCCAGTAGGGATTTTTAACGTGCCAAACATACAATTGACACAGGGCCTACAGTTTTACTTCTTATCCGAGAAGAAGGCATGTTTTTTTTAAATTTTTCTCCACTATGAGAAATTATCAGCTCGGCCGGGGATCGAACCTGCAACCCTTGCTTTATAAAGCAAACCACTAATCTACCGAGGCTGGCATATCACTTTATAATTGGTAAAATTATAATGGCTGATTTAGAGGCAAGACGTGGCTAATCATTTTTGCATTGGAACAGAAACTTTCAACCAATTATACCATCCTACACTGATCAATCTGAACGCGACTAATGTTGCTTGCAGCCAATGCCTATGTAATATTCTCACTCATTTTATATGTTCTCCAGTCCATTTGTAATAGCTCAAAGATTTGTTTGGAGTATGGGAGATTTTGGTGAGCTGCATATCCCAAAATGATTTTATGTTAATTTTGTTTTGTCTTACCAAATATAGTGAATCGTTATTTCTAATATGCATTTTAGAATTTTTGGGGTTTTATTATTTTTTTTACTTATATGTACAAAATTTTATCCCTGTTTCCGTCTAAATTTTATCGCCACAGTCGTAAGCAAAACTACACATTGGAAACAAAAATAAAGCATTCTTTCGATTACAAACCCAATTCTTCCTTAAATATATGTCATTAAATTCTTTTATCATTTTTACACTGAAAAATATAGACCCAAATAAGCCCGACACTAATGGGAGTCCCAGGAGGCCACTCAAAATAGTAAAAAATATACACTCTTGATCAGAGTGAATTGTAGAGTTCATTTCCCTTGACTATGTGTTAATAATTTAAAACTATTACATCTTACAATACTAACAAAAAACTTATCAACCGCTGGGTACCTAGTGGATATCAAAATAAGTAAATTAATGAGATTGCAGTATTTGGAGAAGAGAGCCATGATTCGTTCTCTTTTGTTATGTAATAATAATAGATCTACCTCTTTATTTTATATTTATGCATCTATTTTTTATTTGTTAGCAATAATGCATAAAACAAAGAAGTAGATATTGTACTTAGTAATAATTTGATTTGTTAAAAATAAAATAACTAATGCAAAATTAAGTATTATCAGTCACACATGTGTTTTGTGCTACTAGCTAGAGTTCCTAAATGAAAACTAACTGCGTTATTTTAAAGTTACTACACGGATGTCAAAATGTATCTATTTCTAGGCCAAAACTAAACTGCCTGAAACAGAGATACTTTTTTTTCTCTCTTTTTACTTTAGTGACAACATTCAGCAGCTGTCAGTTATAAATTTTAGGTTATGCTGCCATGTTTATTTTTATGTATGTAAAATTTTTTAATGTGCACATTATCATTTATTTATTGTTTGTAGAGAATTTTTAAAACTATTTTAACTAAACTTACTAAATTTTACGACAGATTTTAATAAAGTATTAATTGTACTGAATTTTATATTTATATAACTGTCATACTGACAGTTTAATTTATTAAATCAATTTGCAAGACTACCAACCTTCTAATAAATGGTTTCAAAATATGAAATGTCACTAGGAAAATTTGATATGCGTGACTTAAGGAGGTTACAGCGGATCTTTGCGGGGTGAAGGGCAACGGGATATCTCCTATGCTTTTACATAGGCTCTAACAAGAAATACCAATCGATAAAAAAATAAATTAACATTCTTAAAACTGAACAAAATCATTTTATTATGAATGCCTATAATGCATTTATTAATTATTTGTATGTATTAAAATAATTTAAGTCGATTGGAGTGTATTTGTTTAATTGTTGAAAGTGTAAATATAAATGTAAATAGGTTAAGAATCGTGGCAACACCTCAAAGAAATCAATCGATTTTGTTGGTAGCAGTGTTAGGTTTCAGCTTTCGATTGGGTTGACATCCTAACCTCCAAATGTCAATCCCAAAATATAAGTGGAAACATGTTGAATGTTTTGTAATTTTGTATGCAATTACAGATGGGAATATTCTATTTTTTAACTTTTGTATAGTCTAAAGATTACAATCTGCTAAGCAGATACAAGAAATATATAAAAAGTTGTTGAGGTTTAATACATATATTTTTAAAATTAGTGTGTTTGTATTACTGATTTCGTGGATATTCCGATTGTGATGATAAATTGTATTCATCACATTGCAAAAGGTAATTTTACATTTTGCAATATTTCCGTCGAATTAACATTTGTATTCTGATATTATTAACGCAGAAGACTGAATTGTTCAACATAATTTGATTAATAAAATATATGATTATTAGTTAATACAATAAAATATAGATTATTATAACAGTCATTATATGTCATCTTTCTGTTCTATTATTTGAATTCGCGCGCTATGAGGTGTTGTCACATCTCTGCTGTCTTTCCACATATGTCGTGAAAAATTCTTGTTTTGTTTACTTTAAATTATTATTGTGCATTAACTAGACACAAGATTTCAAAAATATTGGGCAGCATCGTTCTTCGAATATGAGAGTATGTCATTTTAGTTTTTTATCAGATTCCCTACATTTCTTCATCATAATTTTTTGTTAAAACTGCTAAAGGTTAGATGGTCTCCATAAGAGCCCATGTTAAATTCTGGATTTTATTTCATTTTTCTCGGTAATGGTACACAAGAAAATTATAAAAAAAAGTTACCGAATAGAATAAGTGTCAAAGAACTCGAGGTTTAAATTTCACGTCATTCTCTACATTTTTACATTTCGCTGTATCCTCCTTAACTCTAAATAACACATTTTAGTTCATATTTAGGAACCCTACTATTAGCTATTAACATATGAAATAAAAACTTTTTCCGCGAAATATTGTTATAAACAAATTTTATACTATCAAATGTTAAACTCACCTAGGTGTAAACTAAACGCTTGATAAAAAAAAATTTTCTATTTTTATCAGTTTTGAGAGTCGATGTCGTGTACACTGAAACATCTGAAGCTCTGAAAAGGGCCGATTTATTTGAAATTACAAAATGTTGTTTAAAAATGAAAAATATTGTTGATTATTGATTATTCTCAGGGCTAAATATTATGCGCTGTACCATGCCCCATATCCGGTTTAATCGGAAATGAAGTCGTATTTTCGGTGATAGGGCAACTTTGTGATTTCAAATGAAACACCCTGTATATTTTTCACAGTTGGAAAGCTCATTTGCTCCATCTTTCCAAAATTAACATAGTTGTCATGGTTACTATACAGGATGAAGCTTTTATAGGCTGTTAAAGTGAAAGCTGCATGTTATTGCAATGCTAGAAAAAAATATATTGATTCGCAAGGTAGACTATGGAAATTAAAGAAAACATCACTGGTAAATGTAAAATTCAAATTAGTTTATTATTGACAGTTACTTCAATTGCTAATATTCAAAATGTACATATGAAATTCTATCTAAAAAAGGGTAACAAGCAGTGTTGTAACAGATACATTATTTTGTGTATCTAGATACAGATACAGATACTATCAGAAAAAGGTACCTAGATACAGATACAGGTACTTTTACAGTGAAGTATCTAGATCCAAATACAAAGCTTAACATAATGTATCTAGATACATTTGTAGATACTTGTTTTTCACCCCGAATATAAGAACTTCCTAGTCAATTTTTCTTACCGAAAATAGTCATTTAACTAAGTATCAATTCCAGGGCTAGTCTAGGACAGCAATATTTATTAAAATCTATACATATTAAAAATTGTTAAGCAGAAACCAGTATCTAAAGATAAGTACAGCATGCATTCAAACCTTTCCACTTCATTAAAGCATTCCAAACATGACATTTGTGTAGATTTTCTATCTTCAGTTTTGGTGTTGTGCAGAATATTAATAACTTGAATAAACTCCAATAGTCTTCATTGTTTGAAAACCTAGAAAATGTTTTACCACTTTAACAGAAACCATCATAGCCTAGATATTATTTCTGATAACCTCTAGCTTCAAAGTATGTGTTGGTACGATTCACACTATAACAATTTGCTATTAGTTCGTAGTACTATTACACCCAAAAGTCGCTAAATCTGGTTGCTTTTAGTTACCCTTGGTGTAACGGAATATATTATAATTATTTGCTCTTCAACATATTTTCAAACGCACTACATTAAGATAGTTCTTACTTTGAAAGTTCTCAAATTGACTGTTGACAGAAAAAATAGGAGTGTGTAACAAAATCCGTATAGTGCCTTTACTGTACTCGAAGACTCACCAGTGGCTTGTCGTACCTAGTACTTATCTACAAGTCCAGTAAAATAACCATTTCAGACTTGTTACGTAAATGTTAAATATAATAACATTACTACAACTATTACATGTAATAAAGAATGAATTCTCTTCATATCTGAAATTATGGTACACTTTTATCTAATTGTTGTTGATTGGTACAATCAGTAAATTATGGTACAAGTACCATAATTATGGTACAGTTGGTAACACTGCCCTGGACGGACAAGAATGCTTCTTCCTCACACAATCGGTAATATCGTAATTCTGTAACAATATCCATTGTTTATAGAGTTTCTACATCTAGTCAGCCAGACCATACTGGCGGATCAGAGTAGCGCAAACAACCCCATTTTGTGGCGAGAAAAGCCCGAAATTGTTAATTATTATTATCCCCATTGAATTTAATTAAATCCATGTTTAGTTTAAAAGGCTTTTCTACATATAGTTTTAATTCTGACAGCCCCAAATTGTAATATGCCAAATACGTAAGATGCGATTTTAATTTACGAATTACTATATTTTACACTTCTTTTATCTCAATATGGCGTCGATAGCGAAACTCTGATACGCCAAGTTGACCTGGCTGACTAGATGTAGTGACTCAATTGTTTAACGAGGTGACATATGTGATTTCATGATTTCAAAGCAATTCCATATTAAAAATTAGTTTTATTATGTTCGGCGGTTTATTTCAAATTTAAGATTCTACACATCATTTATGACAATTTTTGTATTATAAAATGATTAAATTATGAAAATAGTATCTGCACAATACAGATACTCAGATACTACAGAAAATGTATCTAGATCCAAATACAGCTACAAAATTTTAAAAGTATCTAGATATGTACACTTGCTTTCAAAACTTTCGCGTACACCTATTTTTCGCTGTATTAAATCAGGGTTGTAATTAATCAACTTTGACGTTTAAATTTTTGAAAAGTCAAAATCATGTCAAAATGCCTCGACTAAGAGAGCAAGATAAAGTTTTAATATTATCCAAGTTAGAAGAGGGTTGGACCATACGAAAAGTTGCTACTCATTATGGGATAGATAAAAGCACGGTTCTTCGAGTAAAGAAGAGGTGGGCACAAGAAAGGACCGTGGCTCGAAGACCGTGTTCGGGAAGACCCAAAATTTCAAGTGCGGAGCAAGATGAAGCCCTTTTGAATAACCTAAGGGGGAACCCTTTTAATACGGCCAGACAAGCAGTTTTTGAGACCAACTTCCCTGGATCGTGGGTGACAGCGTGCCGTCGTGTGAAAAATGCAGAAATTAGAAATTTTGCAAGCGCAAAGAAAAATATATTAACAGAAGAAAAGAAGCAGTCCCGGATACTATTTTGTCTGAATTATATATACCGACCTCTAAATTTTTGGAACACTGTAATATTTTCTGACGAAAAAATATTTAAATCGTGCAACGATGGTCGTGTGCGAGTGTATCGACCGGCAAATTCAAGATTTTCTGAACGATATGTGTCACCACGAGACAAGTCTGGACGATTCTCTGTCAACGTTTGGGCTTGGATAAGTATTCTCGGCCCAGGGGTTCGGGTTAATGCAGCAGTTTACCTTGACATGTTGGAAAATGTCATGCTTCCATCTGTGGAACAATTGTATCCTAATGGTTTCATATTTCAACAGGACAATTGCCCTATCCATACCGCTCGGATAATAACACAGTGGTATCAAAATAATAACATTGAAGTATTACCTTGGCCTTCCTATAGTCCCGATTTGAACCCCATAGAAAATTTTTGGGGTTTCATTGTCAAGAAAATTTATAAAAGGAACTTTAGACCTGCAAATGCTGAAGAATTATGGGAGGTTATTCAAGATGCATGGGAAGAGTTGAGCGAAGACCGAAATTATTGGCGAAACCTTATAGGATCCATGCCCAGGAGATTAAATGCGGTGCTAGACGCTAATGGGGCCATGACGCGATATTAAAACCTTATTTAACATATTTGTATTTATTGTTATATTCGTTTTAAATAAATTTGTTATCTTCAAACACTAATTACTGCCGAATTAGGTATTTGTTTTGTAAAAGTTACTTTGTGTCATTTTTAACCTAATTTTAAAATTACCCATTCACACAGCTACAATTTTGCAATATTATTGTTACTTGATTTTGAGTGTGTACGCGAAAGTTTTGAAAGCAAGTGTATCTAGGTACCATAAAAGTATCTAGATACTGTAGCTAGATACTTGTATCTAGATACATTACAACACTGGTAACAGGATACTTATTAAACAATTAAGAAATAAACAAATCACTAAACATATTAGTTAGTTATAAAATATGTTCAAAATGATCCTCCATCCATCCAATTTGGATACATTACATACTCGGGGGTAATGCTGTTAAAGGCATATCTTTTTTCATAGCACATTTCAATAACATAATAATTCATTTTCGGAGTTTATAAAACCAACACCCTGTATAATAATCATGACAGGTATGGCACTTTTGGAAAGAGTAAACATTGAACTTTCCAACTGTGAAAAAATATACAGGATGTTCCATTTTAAATCACAAAGTTGTCTTATAACTTATAGTTGCCGCTATGTCATTTCCGGATAAACCGAAAGTGGGCAAAAAAGACAAATACCCAGAAAAAAAATTAAAAACTAAGAAGAAGATTGGTGAACACAGCATTTTATTATCTCAATTAGTTGAAAAGTTATATACTTACAGGTTTATAAAAAGTCAAAATTGAATGTGACACCCGGTATAATTCCACATTAATGCAAAACAATATAATTACCTGTGTTAATCAAAACAAAAAATATACACAAAAAATGATGTTACCGATGTTCCGATGTACTATTGATTTGATTATTATCTACGACTGCAAGGCTAATATGATGCTATACTATTCTTTTTCAGTGTATATGTCTAGAATGAAATAATAAAAAATAGCATCATATTAGCCTTGTTGTCCTAGATCTTTATGGAATCAATAGAACGTTAAAAATCCATTTACTGAAGAATGAGTTTTTTCTACATTCCGTGCTCTGTAACTCCAAAACTGTTAATTTTAAAGATTCGTAGCCATGAAGACTTTCAATCAGGATATAATGTAAACTATTACAACATATCACAATTTCAACCAATTTGACCGGTATCCAATTTCCTTAAGAAACGTGTGAGATCCTTTACAAGACGCACTCATTAGGCTTGATGTGGCCCTGTACACAATTTCCCACAATCTGCATCAGTTTTTAACAATATTTACTAATATTGTTAATCCTAGTTTTTAGGTTAATCCTTATGCATTTTCTGGTTCATATTTATTAATAATAATTATTAAAATTGCTTGGCTAAAAAAGTAGAAATTCTAATAAAACGAACAAATAAATAAAAATAATAGTAACCTTATTTTTATAACAACTTCATTCCTCATCAGAAGTTTAAAATTGTGTATTAGGATAGCAGAAAAGCTTGAGGGTGTTTATCTGGAACCCTGATAATCTATACATTAATATATTGGTGGCAAACCGTATTTTGGTGGCAAACCGGCAAGCCCAGTTTTAAAATTTTTATAGCATATTTTAAATTCAACATTATTAAGTTAACATTTATTTTAAGTTGTTTTATAACAATTTTTAATATTATTTATATTATACTATCAAAAATACTTCTTAAAATAAATTTTAACTTAATAAAATTTAATTTAATATATGCCTTAAATTTTGTAAAAACTGGGCGCCATCTGGTAACCAGTAGCGCTATTATGTGTCGTCAATGTAATACATACGGGCGCGAGATTTCTAAACCTAATGGACTTTCTTACGGACGTGTATTGTGGCGCCGTGATTGGTCAGCTTCTGTGGCGCACAAATATGAAATGAAAACTATCATAACAACTGACGTGTTTAGATAAATTCAATGTTGTTTTATAGTAGAGTGCATATTAATCCTTTTTGTGACTTAATAATAGTTTAATTAATAAGTCGTTTTAATTAATTAGAATTAATTAAAACGATAGATGTTTAAAGGTTTAACTATTAAAAGAAGCTTTGATATTTTAAATAAATAATATAATCGATTTCGTGCTGTCGAATACTGTGTCACAATAATTTAAATAGCAGGGTCGACTAAACTTTTTGCAAGAATTATCAGAACCCATCATCTCTTTCAAATGATTATGAAGATTGTGGTCATTCACATTTTTAGAAATTTATTATGTAAATAGACTAATTTTAATATTAAATGTGACATAAATATCAATATTTTAAATAATTTTCGAAGTTAATCACCACTGCTTGCAAGGAAAAAGCCTTAATAATGTACTGATGACATTTATATTTTTTGATATATTCTGCAAGTTTAAAGGCTTTTTCCTTGCAAGCAGTGGTGATTAACTTCGAAAATTATTTAA
Source organism: Agrypnus murinus (assembly GCA_929113105.1). Lineage (NCBI taxonomy): Eukaryota > Metazoa > Arthropoda > Insecta > Coleoptera > Elateridae > Agrypnus > Agrypnus murinus. The sequence goes on from OV816026.1 coordinate 24,229,962, forward strand.
AATATTGATATTTATGTCACATTTAATATTAAAATTAGTCCTATTTACATAATAAATTTCTAAAAATGTGAATGACAAATTTTTCAAAAGGAAATAAGAAAGAATGAAAATAATATATGTTATACAATGAAGCAATAAAATGTATAAATTAAATAAATAACTTTCTATTAATATTATGATGGAAAATCATTACACTAAATTAGTTTAATTTTTGACTTTGGAAACCGGTAAAATAACAATCTATAAACAAATCGGTTTAAATAAATCTATTATCTAAAAAAGATGACAATATGACGTGGGATGTATCACGTCATTATAATTTCATTTACTTGATGTCATTATTTGTTGATTTTTCAGCCCACTGGCGTTTTCTGACGAGTTGCCGTCATTATGATGTACTTTTGCTACCGGGTAAGTTTATAAAAACTTAGCAGCTTAGCAAGAAATTGTAGCTTAGACAAATTATCTAATATGTGTTGGGGATCGTGTATATTTAGTACTTTTGTTTCTGTGATAAATCGCATTTACAATATGCAAAAATTAAAAATACCTGTAACTATTATAGACTTATAAAGATGCAAACTATATTGATTCTCTGCCAGCCTCGGTGGTTTAGTAGTTTGCATGTTTGCTTTATAATCCAAGGGTCGCAGGTTCGATTCCCTAGCCCGAAAAATACCAGCCAGGCTGGTATTTTTCACAGCGGAGAAAAATTTAAAAAACATGCCTACTTCTCGGATGGGAAGTAAAAATGTAGGTCCCGTGTCAATGCGATGTTTGGCACGTTAAAAATTCCTACTGGGGTCAGCGTCCGACTGGCGACATCGGGCAAACAGCGGAGGGGGCCCCACTTTTTTTTGTTAGTAACTTGAACATATGTTAAATCGCTTCAATAACTTAATACATATTACGGTTATTTTTGCAAAATTATCAAGACTTAGCAAAAAGAGTGATACATAGTGCATTCATTGCTGGGAATGCTGTTCCAGACAAGGTTCCTGTGGATGAAGAATTTGAGAATTTTGTTTTGTCGGTATTCTAAGATCTTTATTTATTAGTTTATAGTTTCCAGAAATCAAAAAGTAGTTGAGTTAACTTTATTTTATTCATAAAATTCAATTCAATTTTTAAGAATCTTCATTGAATATCATGACGGTGTTTATGATCCCGGTCTCTATTAAATCATCAACTCATTAACACAGCTAACACTCAACAACGTTCCCGTCTTACTTTTGCTCAATAAAATGTGGAAAAACAAATTACAAAGAATTAAACCACTTGTAAATCAACTAATGGTTTTAAAAACATAACAAGATACAAAGCGACAAAAGAAGGAAAATAGTAAATGAAAAGATAAGGAGTTATAAATTGAAAAACGAAGAAATTAGAAATAAATGTCAGGAAACAGAAGATAATAGATTTAAAGAACAATTCGAAGAAAAAGGAATAGAAGTAAAATGTGCTAGAGTGGACCAAAGTGTGCCGTGGGATATCAAAAATAGTAAAGACAAATGTAAAAAGAACGGAATCTCCGTGGAATAAAGAAGTGAAAAGAATTATAAAATACCTAAGTACAAAACAGACCGGACATTATACAAAGAAATACAAATACAGGAGAAATACAAAGATAAGAATCAAAAGTCGCAAGTTCAAAATAAGAAATATAGTAAGGACAAACAATGAAGAATCAAATAATTTTACAAACGAAAAAGGAGTGAAGCAGGGATGTGTCCTCAGCCCGCTATTGCTCTCGTTATTGATGAATGACAACTAAAAAGATAAGAAACAAGATGAAAAATTAAAAGTAGGATACAGGAAGATGGAGGAAGTGAAATTGACAGATTAATTCTTGTTCGCAGATGACATACGTACAAACTTAATAAACCAGGAATTACAAAAGTACAGTATGGAAATAAACGTGGGCAAAACAAAGAACACGATAATATCAAATATAAAGAAAACACATAACGTACAAATACAGGAAAAAAGAATTGAATAAGTTGAGAGCTATAAGTACCTATATTTAGGATCAGTAATAGAAGAAAATGGTAAATGAACAAAGAAATAAGTGAAAGACTAGGAAAAGCAGGGAAAGTATACAAGATAATGAAAATAACAGTTTTGGGTAAAAAGAAGTACTAAAACATATAAAAACAGAAGTTATCAACAAAATATCAAGATCGACAATACTATATAGCAGTAGTTGCGAACCTAAAACCCGCGGGTCGGACGCTGACCCACGAAAGCTTTTTAAATGACCCACGCGTTGATTTTTATAAACTTATTTTTTATATCATAGAAAGGAGAACAGACAATCGAAAAATTAAAAAATTAAAGTATAAATATCTAATGTCGAATTTATAAAAAAATATTTCCAAGTTGACGTTGGCTAACTGATTTTCTATCATTTCTAATATTAAGAAATTATCTGAAAATAAGCAACAACAGATTTTACATTAAATATACTTTATTACACATACACATATCTGTAACTATGTTTTTTAATAAAGAAAATTTCATAATATATATGTGCTTTTCTTTATTCCTTATTCATTCAAATACTCAGTGCAGGGGCGCCACTGAGCATGGTGTCACCTGGTGCGGTAATTCATGGTATCACCCCATTGATATCAATTTTTTGATGTCGACCTTCATTTTTTGCAAAAGTAAAAGTTGTAAAACAAAAAGGAAACGTAAACTTTTTTAGAGGATTTTAAAAGTGAGAACCAAAAAAGGGTCAACTTCAAGTTTTTGATAACAAATTTTCAGTGTTTCCAAATTATTGGTATCCTTCCCCCCCCTCCTTCCAAGTGACGGCACTGACTTAGTGACCCACGGGTTAGTATTAAAAAAAATGAACAAACTTTGACCCACTTCTTAAAAAGGTTCGTCATCACTGCTATATAGCAACGAAACATGGACAATAACAAATAGGAATAAATCAAGAATCTATGCAATGGACATGAGTTTTTTAAGGAAAATAGAAAACAAAACAAGAAGAGACAAAATTAGGAACGAAACCATCACAGAACAATTCAAAATCAAACCACTATATGAAAAGTTAGTAGAAGGATAATTAACATGGGTTGGTAACCAGAAGAATATATGGAGCAAATATGGATAGTAAGAACTGAAAGAGAAAACTGAAATGAGGGAATCAAAGAAGAGACAGACAGAAAAGGAATCGAATTGAAAGAAATCAGGCAAATGACATAAGATAGAGAAGGATGGAGAGAAAAGTGCACGAAATGTAAAGTAGTACATATGGCCTTACACTTAACGGTAGAAAGGCATAGAATTAAGAAGAATAAAAAGAACTAATGGTTTAATTCTTTGTAATTTGTATATTTTAGGTCTTGATAAAGAAAACAAATCGTTATCGAAACGTCTTAATGAATTTTTAAAAAATACATTTGAAGACTGAATCCCGTGAAGTTTTATTCAATTTCAACAACTATTACTAATTATTTAACTTGTAATTTAATTTTTAACAAATAGACAGTTGTAGCCTTCATTCACGATGTCTGACTATTCGTCAAGAGTTAATAAAATCTGAATTCTCGGTCTGCAGGGGGGCCCACGGGCATTTGCCCAGTCCGACACTGACTGGGTGAGAATTCCCCCAGATTTGGTTAAATTCTAGTAGGGTCGGCAAATGATCATAGCAATCGGTGCTATGAGGTACGAAGGATGCTCCGCCATTCTGATTCTTCGCCCAAAAATAAATAAATAAAAATATATTGATTCCCCAACTGATGTAAATCATACAATGTAAGTCAGATGTATTTTATACATAATTTTCTGCTTATATTAGAATGCTTCTCATTAGTTTTCTTTCACTTTCTTTTATCTTCTTAGTTGTTCTTCTTCTATTGTATGGCATTGCTGATTTTATTATAGTATTTTGTCTATTCTTAGTTTAGTTTTAGTCTTTAATTATTCATTTCTAAGTACTATACGTTTGTATGCATAGTAGATCTTGGATATTGAGTTTATTTTTATATTTTCTATTTTCATATATTGTTATTTGTTGTGAAATGGTATTCCAAGTAATTAAAATTTGAAATGTTCAAATCTGTTCCCCTGTGTTTTCAAGCGTTTTCAGAATTTTATTCTTGCATCAATGAATATCATATGTATTTAATTTTATTTTCGTTAATTATATTAACTTGTATTCCCCAACTGCATTTTTAAATTTTATAAAACCGTATTTAAAAGTTATTAAATTTCTGTTTGTGTATAATAACTATTAACTATGTGTCTGTATATGCCGTGGTAATTGCTCACCTCTGCTTTCTCATTATTGCTTCCACTGTTTTACTTCATTTGCCACATTTATCTTGTCATTATAATATTAGGAATATAATTAAAAATAATGTATTAATAACATATAAACACGTATATATTTATATTGAGATAAAATAGGTACGTGTCGATTTTTTAATGAATAAATTATTTAATTCTGTTTCAATCTGTGAGTAATATTGCAGATAGGTTTTATATAGACGCCTCTCAAAAATAGTGCTTAACACGCGCATCAAGTCTATATGAAAAAAGTAAAAAATCTTAAAATGGAAGTCAATAAATTAATAATTGACAGCAAATTATGCTACAAAATAATAGATTAGATAAAATCAACTTGTACATAGGCAACACATTATGCATCTATATCTATCCGGGAAGTAGTTTATATTGTTGTAGTAGTATAAAACAATTATTCAGGGCCGGAATAACGGATGGGCGGTGGAGCGTTCGCCCAGGACCTCCACATAAAAGATTTTTTTATTTTACATTATTTTTTTAAGTTCTAGTTAATTTTAATAATCAAAATGTATGTATTGCACCTTAATATTGATTACTGTTAATAAATAATGTTCTTAAACGTCAACAAAATTAAACTTTTTTCTCTATGTCTTAACTTTTTTTATGGTAATTAACACATTTACAATTTTGTGGCAAAATATTTTTTATGAAGGGCCTCCACATTAGTCTTCCGCCCAGGGCCCCCACTACGGTTAATCCGGCCCTGCAATTATTTATTATTGTTTTATTGCATTCTATTATGATTATTATGTTACATGGTATTATATTACTAAATAAATAATAAAAGTAATCAAATCTTTTATAAACTAAAAATAACTTTATGTGCTTGTGAAATACACTAATAATAGAAATATATTCATACAACCATTATTATATAAATTGTCCAAGTAAAATTGGAATTCAATGTATTGTTGGTTTTAATTAAGTATTATTTGTTTAATACAGACAATATTATTTTATTTTCAAAAACATTTAACAATTAAAAATAAACAAAATGCTTAATATTATGCACGTATCTTATAGAAGTATGTTAGGCGAGCTGTTTTCAAGCAATCCGGTATGGTCTAGTGGCTAGGATACCTGGCTCTCACCCAGGAGGCTCGGGTTCGATTCCCGGTACCGGAAATTTTTTTAAAGATTTTTTTTAATTTGTTTATTTTTTACCTTTCTGATACAACTTAAAAAATACAATAAAATAAATAGAATAAAATAATATCTACTTTCTATAAATATATAGAAATTTTTCATTGTTCTTCAGAATCCTCTACAAGTTCATCGTTTACATACAGTTCATGCATCACACCTTGCTTTTTGTCAGCACTGGACGCTTTAATTGATGCCAATGAATCTCCCATGTGGAAATTTATTTCTGTACCGTTTTTAACAAAAACATGCTCGGCTTCTTCTCTTTGACCGTTTACCCATACATCCAACGTTTGTTTTTCTAAAATGAAAATCTTAATATTTCTTATGGATATGAATAATTATTTAGTTACCTAAAATAACTCTGTATCTCTTCCCATTGAGTAAAACCGCCCAAGATCTTAAAGCCCGACTTTGATTTTCCGTAAATTTCTCTAAAGACTTTCCGTCGACAATTAAACTGTAACTAAATGCGAAGTAAGGTAGTGGATCAACTCTTAGCTCGCATTTGGTAGCTTGTTTTCCAATTTTAAACTTTTCTTCTCCAACTAGTTTAAACATCCACTCTCGACGTAATATTTCCTACGAATTAAATTCAAAAAATCGAAAGTTATGATTGGTTGGTTTTAATCGATTTATAATTTGTTTACATACTTTTCCATCAATTCTCAATACCCTTTTTCCCGTTGTTGTTCCATGTTCAAATTCGATAGTATGTATCCCGTCGGTTAAAGGTACGCTCCAATACGCTACGGTATCCGATCTTTCTTGAGAATTATTATTGTTGGTAAGGTTTCCACTTACTGCCATTTTTTAATTTATAAATTAATAAAATAATCACTTAAAAAAGCGGCATTCTGTACTGTAATCTAATAACCTTAAACCGCAACGAGAATTATCAAACTGAAAACGGTTATATTTACAGTGTTTGTATTCATGAATTAAAGATTTTCAACCTATATACCTACAAAGGATTTTATACACTAATACCTGGAGCAATAGAGTTCTTCGTGTCTAACCGCATTTTCCTAGTGGCGTGCTAGGATCGATAGCTTTCCAATTTTCTGCCTTATCTATGATGTTTATATATTCATTAAGGTAGACTGTACATGAATACATGTTCTATTATTTACAATGAAAATCGGCCGTGGAAATATTATTACAAAACAAAAAATATATCATTATCAAATGTACTTTAGATGATCATTTCCTTTGTTTTGGTCTATTCATATTTAATTATTTTCGTTTCATTTGGTGGCTTTGTTCTTAATAAAGCGCGCTTTTAATGTTGTTTTGAATAGGATATACGTAATAGTAATATGAATGTAATAAAAACGCATTTATTACAAATGGAAATAAATACCTTTTATTTAAAATAAATGTACTATATTAATATTTTGAAAATATACAAAACCTTCTCAGTAAAAAGTCACAAGGTAACAACACATGTGGTATACCAATAAACTTCTCATCGTCTAAGAACTTCAAAACCATTTCCCAAGAGAGACACACACACCACCCCCTCTACATCCTTTTCCCTTAAGGCCCCTTGAAATATTTATCAAAAACCCTTTCATGTGATATACCATGCAACTCCAACACACAACAGAAGTCAATTAACCCAGAAGTTGTACCATTAGACTTGTGGCATCCAGGGAGTCGATTAATGTACCACATCTGTATGTAATTTTATTTGGTTTACACGGGTCGATGAGCAGAGTGCTTAAAGTTGCTTTATTGGACTTCTGTGGTACGTTGGAGTCAATGATATAGTCACATGGTTTTCGATAAATATCTCAGGGGTGAATATGAGGAGTGGGACTGGGCTGTCTTGTGTGCGTTTTTGAACTATTTAGGACATGGGAAGTCTAATTGCATACCACATGTAGGGATTCTTTTACTAATGCACCTGCTCGAGTATAACCCAAAATCTTATATATCCAGATACTTTTAATCAGCGCAAGTATCAAATATAAATATTTCATTAGCACTTGGACCTTCTGCAAGCTTCGAACTGACGAAAGCTTTCGTGAATTGTGCAGTTTTTGTAAGTTTCATACTTAATCTTTAAATATCTCTAATCTTTCCATAACTGAATCATTTCTGTTTGACTCACTGGAAGCTTAAAACTATTGATAGTCTGGAGTAAAACTATGACATTGATGTCTCATATAAAACTAAAACTGTAACATTCAAACTGTCAGAAATCTCAAGTTTGAAATCTTAAAGTTTTACAAATTAGAGTCTGAAACTGAAAATCTTAAAGTACTGAAGAACACGCAAATCCCTTATTTGCTTGAACTGTGTGTCGGCCTAAAAACTGTGAATATTTGAAACCCAGAAAAGGTTGTATGAACTTTAGAAGTTACACGATTTCGAATGCTCGATCTGTTGTCTTCCAGAATCAACACCGATTAGAGGAATTTGGATCTCTCTACCTTAGAAATAGTCGCACATATCATATAATTAATGTGAAAATTAGAAAGAAGTTACAGCACATATATAACATTATCTACGTAGTGAGAAATTAATTGTGGGATATGGTAATCACAACCCCTAATTTTTCGGATTAAAGATCTCGTCAGAATAAAAATTAGCACGTGAGCGGCGAAACATTGAAATCGGATTGAGTTCCCGTCCTCTGCCAATGCCAGATCGGGCGATATACTTTTGCAATCCTTGGCAATGCTAAACCTTGTGATATTCCTAACTTTTACAGATAGAAATAACAGAGGGGAAAGAACTTCTTATCCCTTAATTAAAACTGCGCTGATTTCGATTTTAACTTTCGACAAAAAACATGTTTCACCACAATTCCACACAGAAAACAAGTTCTGGACTGTCGGCGTCGAACCGACGGACTCGTCGGTTCAATCCCTGGATGTGAACGGACTTTACCGGTTTAGTCTCTGAGTTTCCAAATGAGCTAAAAATTGCCAAGATTTCTCCCGTACATAAAAAATGTGACATTAATGAAACTGATAATTATAGACCAATTGCTATTCTTCCAGTGTTCTCAAAAAATTTTGAGGGTTTGCTAAAAAGTAGATTAGAAGCTTTCCTAAAGAAACATAATTTATTAAATAATAACCAACATGGATACGAGGGTGGTCTGAAAAGTTTCCGACCTAACAAAGATACAACACATTTTTTCTTTAAATTTATTTTTATTTTTCTACATAGTCTCCTTGTAAGTCTACACACTTCTCCCAACGATGCTCCCATCTCTTTAACCCGTCCAAATAGTACTCGGCGTTTTTCTCTGCAAAATAATTGTTCACGAAGGTGATTGCCTTCTCATTTGACGAAAATCTCTGTCCTCCGAGCGCAATTTTTAGATGAGGGAACAAAAAGAAGTCGCTTGGGGCTAGATCTGGTGAGTAAGGAGGATGGTTAAGCAGTTCAAACCGTAATTCGTGGATTTACGCCATGGCAACCGCGGAGGTGTGAGATTGTCTTGATGAAACAGGATTTTCTTTTTTTGCAAATGTGGCCGTTTTTCCGCAATTTCTTCCTTCAGCTTGTCAAGTAATGATGCGTAGTATGCTCCTGTAATGGTTTTTCCTGTTTGAAGATAATCGATTAAGATAACTCCATGACTATCCCAAAAAACAGTCGCCATCACTTTCCCAGCCGACATAACAGTTTTTGCTTTTTTTGGAGCCGATTCCCCCTTCGCAGTCCACTGTTTTGACTGTATTTTGGTTTCGGGCGTATAATGGTGTATCCAAGTTTCATCTACAGTAATTAATCGGCGCCAAAACTCTGATTTATTGCGCCTAAACTGCGCTAACAGAGCGTTGAAAATGTTCATTCAAACACGTTTTTGGCCTAACGTGAGCAAACGCGGCACCCAACGCGCGGACAGCTTTCTCATGCCTAAATCTTGATTCAATATGTGACAAACACGTTCTTGGGACATATTCATAGCCTCTGCTATCTCTCTCACTTTAATTCGACGGTCGTTTAGCACCATTTGGTGAACTTTAGCGATGTTATCGTCAGTGGTCGCAGTTTTTGGACGTCCCGAACGTTCATCGTCTCCCAAACTGGTACGGCCACGTTTAAATTCAGCTGCTCAAAATCTCACTGTGGTAAATGATGAGTCCCCATACACAGAGTCCAACTCATCTTTGACTTGCGTAGGCGTATTGCCTTTCAAAAACAAATATTTAATGACAGCTCGATACTCGATTTTTTCCATTTTCACAAAAACACTCACATCGACTCACTCAAACGATTGTCAAATAACAACTGCGCGTCCAAAATGGCTGAGATTTTGGTCAGTACCTGTCAAAATATGCACAACTACATTCCCTAGCTTTTATTGACGAGTGCTGCCATCTTCACGTTAAGGTCGGAAACTTTTCAGACCATCCTCGTATATTGAAGGAAAATCAACCACAACAGCTCTAATAGCTATTACTAACATAGTAATTGAAGCCTTTGATAATACCGAATTTGTGCAAATGACACTCTTAGATTTAAGCAAAGCTTTTGACTTGGTGAATCATAAAATATTATTGAAGAAACTACATTCTTATGGCATTAGAGGAACATCTTACAAAATGCTAGAGTCTTATCTAAATAACCGATATCAAAAAGTGTGGTGAAAGAACAAATTTTCTTCATTACAAAGCTTAGAGCTTGGAGTACCGCAAGGGTCGATACTGGGTCCCCTTCTTTTTATAATTTACATCAATGATCTTTCTAGTAATGTAAAAATGGCGTCCACATACTTATATGCTGATGACACATGAATTATTACAAAAAGTAATTCTCAGCAAGAACTGCAAATACCCTCAGAAGAGGCGCTTGTATCAGCAAAGGAATGGTTCCAATCAAATAAATTACTGGTAAATATACAAAAGACTCAGTCTTTAACGTTTTATCCAACACCAGTACAAATTACTCAGCGAAGCTACTTAGAGTACAATTAGATAATGGGCTAAAATGGATCACTCATATTAGTGAATTAGAAAGCAGATTATCAACATCTCTATACTGCATCCGTAAAATTAAAGAATATAGTACTCACGAAGCTGCAAGAACCACTTATTTTTCTATATTTCACAGCGTAATATCCTATGGCATCTTGATTTGGGGCACCTGTAATAAACTCAATTCCATTCTCCTGCAACAAAAGAAAGCAATAAGAATACTTACAGGTATAAGCAGCAGAGAGAGCTGTAGAAAATTCTTTGAACAAGAAGGAATACTTACCATTATTAATCTTTATATACTTACCTGTGTGACGTATGTACATTCGAATAAAGACTATTACAACAGTAATGGAGATTTCCACGATTATAATACCAGAAGAAGACAGGAACTGATCATTCCAATCCATCGACTGAAAAGGACACAGCAAAGTGTGAACTATTGGTGTATTCAATTCTATAATAAATTACCATACGAAACAAAAGAACTTACGAGTACACAATTTAATAAAACATTGAAAAAGTATCTACTACACCATCCCTTCTATACTTTTGAAGAATACTTAGAACAAAGTGATATTTCCTGATATTCGTGTATGTTGCTATGTATACATAATTATGTCGTATTTGATTTTTCATTATTTTTTATTCCAATGTTTATATTATATATGCTATGCTATTACCTTTTATCTGCTTTTAATATTGTTGTTATTTATTGCATTTTTTGTTTGTCAAATTATGTCGTTTTCAGTATTATTACTATGTGTATTGTAGCTATACATCTTCATTAATTACTTGTGACGACCCTATACTTTTGTGTTTTTGGAAATAAACATTTATTATTACTATTATTAACTACTTAGATGAAGTGAGATACGAATATACCGATATAGGAGCAGGTTATAACATCAACAGTCGTTGGGGCCGTTTTATCTGCACCTCGTGACGGTCTAACATATGTTCATGATTCAACGGACTTCGTTTTAAATGGTTAATCTGGCCCTAAATATAAAATGGTATGGGTATGGAGTGTGTATGTGCTGGCTGTTAACATAATGCCCGGTCCACTCTGCGAGTAGAGAGGAAAGCTATCGAGCTATCGACAACTAGAGCCATATCGGAACTTGCCCAGCCAGCACACTGAGGTTATAATGACGTTATTTTTAATTCATTATTGGTCGACGACGTCATATGACTAATAAATGATATCCATAAGACGTCATATAATGGGACGTACGTAGACGTCTTCGAAACGACGTCTTTTGGACGTACAATACAATACGTACGTACAATACGTACAAGTTTCATTAAAACGATATTATTTTAGCAGGAGCCAAGGAATACTGGTCATATTAAGCAGGTGGTCGCAATATAGAGATGTTTTGACTGTAGTATATAATAAATGTTATTTCCAATATTCAACTATTTATTTATAATTCCTGGCTTAGTCCTAGTATAGGACGTTTTAATGACGTCTTATACTGACGTCTTTGGGCTGTGACATAATGATGTCAGTTTTACGACAATTTGCTGTCGTTACTGCCGAAAAAACGGCGACGTTATGACGTCAGTGTGCTGGCTGGGCTGTGGTTCGTTGTCTAAACTGTAAAGTGCCAAGTTTCACAATAATCCCACGAATTCCTATTTTCTGCTATTAAATACGTTCTCACATCTTACTTTCACTTTTTACTTCATAATTTAAAACAAAATGTAGAATTATTCGTTTTCAAGCTTTTTTATTTTTATTCTCACTTACTTACAAGTGTGTAGCAATTCTCACTGATGGGAGTGAGATACCTATCCACTTAATTAGCGCGTCACGTACTTATATGAGTACCAGTGGTTCTCACTGGTGGAAGCGAGGTTGCTATCCATCCTTTACTAGCTTCCTAGACTAGTCCCGTTTTTTGCATTGCCACATCGAAACCAACCCCAAATATGGACTGGGATTGGACAATTACCCACCCGATGTCCGAATTATATACCTGGTGTACCTTGGAAGCTTTCGTAGCTTCGTAAACTTTTGCGGGGCCGAGTTCAAAAATGCGCTTGGCTAAAAAAGTAAATAAATGATGTATTATAAACACTCTATTACTTCTTAATAGATATGGAACGCACGAATCTTAGATTGGCGCCGCTGGCTGGGCAAAAGTTCTTTTGCCCATCCAGCGGCGCCACGGGGAAGACCACAGATGCGATGGACAGATGATATAAGACGACACGCCGGTCTCGCATGGAAAAGAATTGCTCAAAATAGAACACGATGGAAGGAACAAGTGGAGGCATACATCCATAAATGGATTGAAGAAGGCTAAATTGATTGATTTATTGACTCTATTACATATTACAGTAGGATGATCGAGTATCATTATAGATATTTACGAAGTATGCGTAGTCTTTATTCGCACATGAGCGCATTTGCGTGAATGTGTCGAAGATGACGCCGCGCATCGGGTTTTGCACACAATTTTTTTAAACGAACTTTAACAATAAAAAAACATAATTAACTCAAAATCAATAATACAGTTCATACAATAAATAATAATAATAATACAATAAATCTGTAATACTGTTTCGAAACCAAAGTAAACATAAAACCAAGTAGGCAATAGCATTATCTTGTTGCAAATAGATGGCGCTCGCACATTTTTCAGTGTACAGACCCTATGGGTCTCTATGTCAGTGTAGAGTCACTACGGTAGGAATCACACTGCTCGATCGACCAGCATCGACCGTCCACCATCGGCTTAAAAAATCGGTCGACCGCTGATCATTTAAATATTAAAATCACACTGGTCGGCCGACCTCGAACGGTTTTTTCTTCCTAACCTCACTTTTATTAATTTTCTAATAAAATTTTCAAAAATGAGTAGCAGTGGTGATAGCGATTCCGAAAATGCAATTGTTAATTATATGATTTTGAAGAGATTAAAAAGAGGAGAAAGAGAAATATGGGCCCGAGAAATGTATTTAAAACGGGAACAAGGAGAATTTTTTGTATTGTATCCACTAGTCATCAATGCTTTAGTGCAGCTTGTAAAACCAAATTTCATCCTGGGGTATTATACTAAATGCAGAAAAAACACAATCGCAATATTTTTACATCCATGCCTACAATCTTTATACATAAATTATGTTATGTTCTGATACACAAAACTTTGCAAACACGTGTTTGTAAATGCAAAGTAATAACGCGCATGCGATCGTCGACCACAATCGGTCAAAATTCCAACCCGTTTGAATTTCAAGCTGGACGATCGATGGTCTAACAGTGTGACGTTGCGCATGCAGTTATATGTTTGTTTGTTTGTTTTTGGGCGAGGAATCAGGATGGCGGAGCATCCTTCGTACCTCATGCCACCGATTGCTATGATCATTTAGCCGACCCTACTAGAATTTAGCCGAATCTGGACGGTCGACGTGGTCGAGCAGTGTGATTCTTGCCTACATCTAGTCACCTAGGTCGCGCAGGTCGTTCAGAGTATAGCCCCTCTATTTCAAATAGTAGCGACATCGTGGAGCAAACCTGACACAAACTCTAATAAAGAAAAAATTACTACATGCATGGTGTTGCAGAAATTCAATAAAAAGTTGTTCAAAAATTACAATTACTGAGGTATATATCATAAGAATATGGTTGTATTTACAGGACTTCTTTGTCTATTATCAAATTAATGCTAAATTGTGAATATTTTTGCACATGATTATTATTAAACCTAAGATTTATTGTAAGGCGGAATGTCAAATCTGGTGACATTCAATGTCGGCATCGTTCTGGTGTTTTTGCTCCAGCGGCGAGATCAATCGTTGTCGCTACTATTTGAAAATAAAGAGGCTACAGTTCAGAGTACCGCAAAATGCCGCCATATTGGGACAAAAGAAGCATGAAATTGTTTATTATTTGTATCTGATTGCATTTAATCAAATTCACGTTTAGTTTAAAAGGTTTTTCTTATTCTGAAAGATTAAACCTCTAATATGTCATCACCCAGCAGGACCTAGGTGACTAGATGTAGTGACTCTATGTCAGTGAAATTATTAGCAATTACTATTCTTTCTTTTGTGATTCCTAATACCTAAAAGGAAAATTTTAGGTATAATTAAAGCATTCTCCCGGCAAACATCTTTTGACCAAACTGCTATAATTTTAATATAATTTAATATATATAATATATGCTGATTCTGAATATATACTTTTTGGGTCCCAAATCTGGAGATCAAAAGTAAAAAAATGCTTAATATCTATGGCAATGAATAATAATTATATTAAGTTTCTATGTTTGCCAAATTGTGTAATTTACAATTACACAATTTAGATAGGTTGGGTTAGGTTAGGTTAGGTTGAACAAAATCAAAATTCTGGAAGCTTAAGAGAGTTTACCTCAAAAATGACATCAATTTGCTCAAAAATGTTTGGTGGGAGAATTCTTTCAATTTTATTGTCAAGTCAAATTATTTTTAGAGAGCCTAAAAGGGCCAGTGCTTTTTGCATCTTTTTTGGAAGCACGAGTACGCGAATATTACGTTTTCGTTTAATGTCATTTTGAAAGTGACTAGTTAAAAAAATTATCTCTGGCATTTTTCATTGATTTTTTCATTACGACATTAAAATTTACGTAAGTGCGACTAATCCGCCTCGCGCCGGCCCTATGATTACAGATCATTACAGTACCATGGAGACAAGATTGTCTCGGATGTGAGAGGTCATCGGAGTCGTATCAACCGCTCATTTTACGGCCTCAATCGATATAGGCTAACTAAGAAGAGGAACCCAGTACTGGGTTTAACCGGTAGTCCAACTCGGTGCCAAGCCTTTAACTCAGTGAGGAGCCTCAAGTAAAGCCAATAATGCTAGAAAATCCATAAATATCTGCATAACTTTTTACCTGGTGGGACGATTTTTCATAAGTTTGATAAAGCGGGAGAGAGGGACACAGAACGGGATAAAAGTAGCGGCGGTTCGTAGCTCTTTAAGAGGGCCAATAGGCTGGCGTCGAGTAGATAAACTAGTTTCTTCACATCTACTTAGCAGAATACGATACTTGCCGTTTACTCTTTGACTCCTCTAAAAGATACGCAGTATTCGCCACAGGCCGTCCCTTGTGGTGTTGGAGGTCGGTTTACACTAGGATCCGAGACGAGATCTGGAGTGGTTACCCAGGCAGTCGTTAGGGGTGTTGGATAAATCGACTCGCTAGTATCCGAGTCTAAGCCCTACCAAGCCCAGCCACATTGAGGTTGAATTCAGTAGGACAGTGATCCCACTACGTGTGGGGAAGGTCTGAAACTGGACTAGGAGCCCATCTCCTCGGAGAAGGAACTTATCCTCCTGATAAGTGAGCACGGTTATATCTCCGATACTAGCCTGGATAGTTAGTAGAAGATAGATAGTAACCTCGTCCCCACCAGTGTGTAATTGAGCGTATCTCAATTCGTAACTCCGAAAGGGGGTCCGTGGTCATAGGCCGAAAAGTAAGTGGGCCATGTTAACATAACACTATCGTACAATATGATAGTTTGAGATATTTTCCACTACGTAACTAGAGTCTCCGGCATAAATTCAGCTCCGGTAATAACAAGAGTCCGAACCACCACCCCCCCTCCCTGTTCTCTACAATAGGGCGTAGCTTAAGATTGTTTTGGACGTTCATCTACACGACTTATTAAAACAAATATGTCAAATTATCCATCTGTTTATTTTTATGTCTTTTTTAACAAAAGTGAAGAAAGTTTAAAAATCTAATTTTATGGCTGGTAAAAGTGTTCCAACACATTGGCCGAACCCTACATTAAATTCATCGCCTTCACATACAGCTTTCATAGTTACTGTGTCTCCATCTTGCAAGAATTTCCTTTGAGTTCCATCTAATAATGTTAATGGTTTTGTTCCTCTCCAACTCAATTCCAGTAGTGACCCAAAGGAATCAGATGTCTAAATAAATATATTTTCTGTTTAACAAATTCTTCTTTATATAAAAAAAAGAAATTACATACATCACCACTAATTGTTCCGCTAGCCAAAAGATCTCCAGGATTCATATTACATCCAGTTATACTATGATGAGTAAGTTGTTGCTTTGCTGTCCAGTATAAATGGCGATAGTTGGATCTACAGACTGTTGTGGCTGTATTGGAATCTTGAGCTGAAATGATATTTAAGTAAGATATTTATAAATAGCCATCACTAATCAACTAGTCTAACTTACGTGTTATATCAACTTGTAAACTAATATCAAAATTAAAATTATCTTTCTGCTGTAAGTATGGGAAAGGCTCGGGATCTTGGGGATAATTATCAACAATAAATGACTGAAGAGCAAATGTTGACACGACCCATGGTGAAATGGTTGTTCCTAGATTTTTTGCAGTGAATGGACCTAAAGGTACATATTCCCATTTTTGCACGTCTCTTGCTAAAATAATATAGAAGTTTCTATGTAGAAAAACAAATGGTGTCTGCACAAAGTACTTACCACTCCAATCGTTCATTAGAACAAAGCCAAATATATGATCTTGAGCTTCTTTGATATTAATTGGATGTCCTAGTTTTGTTGGAGGGCCACCAACGAAAAATGCCATTTCCAATTCGAAATCCATTAGTTTGCTTGTGCCAAATGCTGGAGGTGCACCTTCAAGTTACAGAAGAAATTTAGACACTTTTTGTGTGTACAGTGTTTTTGAAAAGCAAATGTCAACATTTTATTATATTCATATTCCGTTAGATATATGGTATCAATCTATATATCATCTAGAATCTAATATAGATATCAATCTAGAATTGAAAAAAAAATAAAAAATGAATCTTACCATCTACTGGTAGTGTTTGACCATATGGCCTGTGAATTGATGTACCAGAAACTACAACAGAACTAGCTCTTCCATGATAGCCCACAGGAAGGTACTTCCTGCAAAATGTATTTGACAATGAAATCTGTTAACATTGAAATATATGAATCAAGAAGAAAAATAAAAAACTAAAGTATTAAAGTTTTAAAGTTATTTTTAAAAGTTGTAGTTGTCTTGTGTTAAGACCCCTTCTATGATAATAAGACAAGGGGGGCGGCAAGAAAAAGTTAACTAATATAGTTATCATGACAAATGGTGGTCTTTATTGTTTTAATTCGCCAAGATATGAACCCGTAGCTAGAACGTAGAAGTCTGACTTTTAGCATACATACTACAGCTATATCTTATTCCAATAATTCAAGCCCGATTTTCTTTCATAATCCAGTTTCCACTAAAATTGAAAAAATACTTTCAATCAATATGTCAGAAATAAAGCTCTGTTAATGCTTCTTATGATAGTGCTGTTTTCTATAGTGCTATATACGACAGAGCCTGTCATATCGTACGTAATATAGTATGTAATTCTGGTTCTCAATCTCCCAATTCTACATTAAATGAGGAGAGGGCAAAAACTTTCTTACAAAAATTAGATTGAGTCTTTCTACTTTCGAAATCTTTGATAGAAGTAAATAATGTTTAAATTGAAGCTAGGTATACTGAAAGGCAATACGCAATACTCGCAAGTCCAGTAGACATATCCTAAGAATAGGTTTTTGAAGACAAGTAATTTATAAAAAATGATGACATCAAATGTTAACGGTGTTTTCAAATCGAGCTATCAATGTTTATCTAATTATTCACAATACCTATAATAATTGCGTAGAAGTTTGTTGAACGAGGTTGGAAGCAATCAAACCTATCCCGTTCAATGACACCCTGCTCCATTGAACCCATGAGAAACTGTGTACTCCGTGGATGTACCTTCAAGGACGTTGACTCTAACATACAGTCCATCAGATGTCTAAGACAACTGAGATTCTGAGACATCGGTGGTCAATTGCCTGAACTCGACCTTTCTTGATCCCCCCTGCTTGGGTCAAATTTAATTTGGCAATCCGCAAGCTTAGGGGAACGGGAAGCAGAATATGACGTTTGAACTACGTCTTTGTCTTGGGAAATAGCCTGCGAGAAATAGCTAGTAAAGGGTGGATTGCACCTCCCCCTAGTTGAGCTTGCAATCGAAGCTGAACTGGGAGATCTAATATCCTCAGAACGAGTGATAGAAATAATAAATGCTGTCTAAGAAAAGACGTATTGTTCTCTCAGCACGTCTGGACTGTGGGCAGTGGCGTGACTTCGACAATCACTAAAAACCGTTGTAAGATTTTATTGTCGTGATCTTAGTCGTATTTTTGTCGCGGCTGGGCCAGGTAGATTATACTAACTGGCTAAGGGTAAATTGAGACAAGGTTCTAATCTTAGAAGTTTTCTAAAATATATTGATTTTTAAAATCTTTTAAAAAGCTTTGAGTGGTTCAAGTATTCCAAAGAAGACAGGGCACCCGCCAAACAAAAAAAATGGACTAACATAAGGAAAGTGAAGCTATGACCAATATCAGATGCAAACCAATCAAATAAATCAAGCAGTATTTTGAAACTTATACAAAAAGATGAAGATCTTACTCATATAGAGACAGTTTCTTGCGTTATGAAAAAAAAATCAGAAAGTTTCATTAGAGGAAGTCATTTCAAAACCCTTAACATAAAAGCAGAAGTAATCAATTAATTGACATTTTATTGATGTGAAATGTAAAGATTCAAGTGAAACTAAAACATCTTGTTAGAATCAGAATACAGGTAATGCAGATACAAAGAAAAGTAACCGCTAAAAGATAGTTGCATTTAATTGTCTCCATCCTTAGATTCGTAAAGTATTCTATTTCCGCTTTTTTATTTCTCTTCATCATTTTTTGTATTTATATTTTCGTCCGAAATCGAGTAAAATGCCACAAAGATCAAAAATGCTACATTGAACAAGTCAGCTAAATGCATATGCATACCTCCGACGAAACCGAAAAATTATAGCTGAAATGAACTGAACGTTGTACTGTTGCGATTTTCGCGTTGCGAATTGCAATATATATTTAAATTCGGTGCTTGATTTTCGGTTAGTGGTCAAAATTCTGCTTAACTTTAACGCCAATAACATAAGTCTGTTTCTATTTGGTCAATCAGTAGTTTCTTATTTTAAGTTTTTGTGAGTTTTCCGGTATATCGGAAAATTATCGACATTTATTATCAACGTTCGTAATCTTATTAATACTGTGTTTTGTGTGCTTTGGAATATATCATTGAATTAGAAAGTGTTAATGACTAATATAATTTCTTCTTTAAATGATATTATAGTACAAACCAGTTGGGCATAAGCGCATTGTCTTTTCCTCTAAACATCACTCCTACATTAGTGGCATGGTGTATTGAAGAATAAAAGTCGGTATAATCACCAATTTTGGCGGGAAGGTGCATAGTTGCTTCAGATTGTGGAACAAACGCTCTAAAATATTAAAAACATCCTGCTATTACATTTTATTGATTTCATTTCATAAACATGCACTTGAACTTACCTTGAACGCAAACTTTCATTTTTCTGTAATGTAGAATTCTCAACTGATAATAAACTCTGTAATTTACTTCTGGCTTCTTTCCATGCTTTTGGTTCTAGACTCATAAAACTATTTAAAGTAGCCTTAAACAGGTGGATTAATTAAAAAACAATTTTTATATTTTAATTGTGTGTCTAGGTACCTCTTTAAAAACATGTTGATTGTTTCCTAGTTCGGGCCCATCAAATAAATGTGAAGTTTCACTTAAATCTAGTATTTGATCTCCAATTGCGATTCCTATCCTATGTATAGGCTAAAATTAACATTTATTTGATTAATTAATTTAAATTAGATTTTTAAAATTATAAAAGTACAGGGATCTTTTTGAAGTGTGCTTATCATTTTCAAAGCATGCAACAGATGACGCAAGGGGTCGTCTTGTAAAAACATAGGTAGTGAAAATCTTTATACAAACATCACCAGATTTTGATATAAATAATAAATAACATTGGTACTTTTACTATTTCTGTTAACTCTTCAGAGATACTTACGTTATTTTTTGTAGAAAATACACCATAGGGTAGATTTTCTATGGGAAAATCGGAAAACTTTGGATAATTTATAAAACACTTCATCTTCTCCAAAGGATATTATCAGAACTACTGTCGTCTAGCCGGGTGTTTGAAGGTCGATTATCTGGTTTTATTGTAATATCATGTAAATAATTAATATGTACATATAAAATTAGTTATCTTTTTATAATTTTACACGTGGATTTTAATAAAGTTGATCTTGCATATTTAGGTAAAAAGGATGTCTTAGTGTCTAACGGTTATTAATCGTATTAAGAGTTTAATTTACGTATGTAGTTATGTACTGGGGAAAAGCCTGATTTATATTATGGCGTATGAATATACTGAGCATTTATCAGCTAACATTTATTTCCTGATACTAATTTATATACATACAAGTTATTTTGTTTTCCTTTTAAACAATGACTTTATAAAATAAATACCTACTTTTAAATTTCTGCAAGCCATACGAGGTCTTAAAATATTCCAATTTCATTTTTATTCTAGAACTTTATAATGAATTCCTGAAGCATTTAACGAGTTTCGATGCCTTTCTTTAACAAAGTTATTCCTATTGCTGGGAACGGACAAAAATAATTAATTGGTTGAATTTAACAGTTAATTCCAAGGTTGACATGTTTAAATCGTTTGTGTCTAATACACTTAAAAAAATCAAAACTAGGTTTTAATCAATTTGTTTCTGAGCATGATTTCAATTTATGTTTACAAGAAAGTGTAATTGTTTTAAATACGTTAATACGTACCTTTTTCCAAAGTCATGAAATATATATTATGTATTTTGCAATCAGTAATATGAAGCTGAAGATGCTTCCCATTCCTTTTGCATGACACAATTAATATTCCAAAGTGATAGTCAATGGCATGTAATATAAACGTGCCCCGCGATATATCTTTGCCACGTTAAAATTAATACGTGAAAAATACATCTTTTTCATATCTTCGTCATTACCGTGAACACCTGTTATTAGTTGTTAAAAGTAGGTTTTCCCTATTTTACAGATTTTACTTGTGTTGACCGATAAGTGTGATTGGCATTGTATAGATGTCGCTATGGTTATTTGTTGTAATTAAAGTTAACTTCGCGTTTGTGTTTAAGTCCAAATAAAGTGTGCGGTATTTATAATTGGTATGGTCAAATTGTCCTTTGTATTCTTGCATGTTAAATGTTATGTATTAATATGCCCGTGATAGTTTCTCTGTGATGAAGTATAAAAAAAGACATATTCTTCTTTATCATTTAAAAATAAACTTACACATCAAATAAAATTAATAAAAAACAGAATGCTTCTAGAATTTATATATTTCTGTATAACTTACATGTATTTTACAACAACTTGCATAAAATTACAATAATATTCGATGATCAAGCGACTAAGTCTTTTCAACAAACTCTTTATATTTATGTTCTTCTATAACATCTCGATTATTCTCATTCATTTAAAATCATTTGAACGTCATTTACAAACAACAATAATATCTAAGTAATTAAAAGTCAACACTAATAGTAATATGCATGAGTTTAATGTGATTAATTGGAAGACGAAGTATTTTGTTGTTTTATCGACTGCGATAAAGCCAGTCTTAGATAATTTGTACACATGGACTAACGATACAGCTACATTTATAATACATTTTTCTTGAACTTTACATTCAATATACATTTACATTTTATTTTGTTATTATTCACAGATAGTAAAGTATAGTATACAGACTCTTTTAATAGCATTTCCTCATGTTTGTTTATTAACTGCATCTATGCGGAAGCTTGAAGGACTACATTTAATTTAAATCTTTTTAATAATTTAAATTTTGAAAATAATAATTTATTATAATACCTTCTTGTGGTTTTTCTTTACAAATGGATAGAATCTAATGGCAGTTTTTTAGTAATTATAATATAGATATAAATTGTCTACTATTAAAAAGATAAAATAATTTTCTTTGTACATTTACATAAATAGATACACATTAATAATTTAATTATTGTCTATTAGCAAAACGATGATAAAAGATAATAATACAAGAATACAACAAAGACTTTAAAAGGTTTCAGTAGATTTAGTTTTGTTCAAATATAAGTATTTTTTAAATTTATCAACATTATTACCCCATCAACATGCCAAACAACTTATGTTCGAATCGAACATGGCAGTATTGGGATTCCCTAATCTCAGAGTGTTTCTTGTATATTGCCTTACTCAAAATCATCCAATTTTAGAATTTTATTGGATAGATCATAATTATATATATAGTTAAGGATTGTAATTCTTGAGACACTCTAAAGCATTTGTTATACTCTGTACAGAAATGAGTATTTATATCGATTATGATTTTAAATAAACATACAGCATATTTGAGTACGAAAACGAATATGCATCTATACACCATTATTGCGTCAGCTACACAGTTCTTTGATAATTTTATTAGAAGTAAATGCCACTACACTTAATATATCTTTTTGTCATAGTTATTATTTTTTTTGTATTTTTAGGAATGCATCCTTCTAGGACAGATGCAACAACAATTTATCCATCGATACAAATAAAACTTTTCAGTTAACTTTCAACATCAATTAAATTATAATATCATTTTAAATACATCTATACATAAATCTTTAATACATTATGCACCATACTAAATAGTTGTAATCTTCAAGTTATATTTATTTTTGATTTAAGGAAATGTAAATATAGAAACAAATTTCATCTTTTGCAGCAAAATTATTTAATAAATATTTTCTTCTTTTTTTTATTAAACAAATTAAAGTATAATTGACTTCTGGCTCATTTACTGCTTTTCATAATTCTAAAATTAATTCTTTCCCTATTCTAATGATATGTTTTTTGTGTGATACTAATGGTTGATTTCATTAGAACTTAAATTTAGAATTTTATTATGTAGGTCAAGCAACCTATCGGTACAATTTAAAATTAGCTCTGAGAGTAGTTGTAGTATTGCATATTATTTAAATGTTGAGGAAACACGTGATTAGTAACAAGACTTAATACAACTTTCACATGAAAAAAGCTTGTTATGCAAATTTAAAAATCGTATGATTATTAGCTGTTTATATGGATGAGTTTATAGTGATATATTAATGCTGTTTTTTGTTGAAACTATTTATAATTCTCATAATAACAGTTTTAATAGTGAATAGTTTTAAATGTAAGTAAATTCTAGTATTGAAAACCATTAGAAATTATTCTTAAACATCTATTAAAAGGTTTCTCCCCAATATGGGTTATTGAGATGTGGAAATATGCACATCCATATGTAGCTATTTTTAAAGTGTACCATAAATATTAGTGAGCAATATTCATTTTAATTTATAATTTTTTTATTGTTAAGACTAAAAATATAAACAACATTAGATTTTTTATTATAGTTAAATACAGAGTGTTTGCAAATAAGTGTCGTATAATTTTAAAATTAATGGTTTTTATGTTAAATATATTGATAGCTTTCAAAAATATCTTTGCCACTATTTTATCAATATAGTTTATGTTTTTTTAAATAATGAGTTTTGATTTAATCTCGTTTAATTATTTTTTTAATTTTTTTTACTAAGTAATATATATTAAGGTTTAAAATCACATTACTGATTTTTCTAAAAGCTTCTATTGTAATATGTTTTGATATAATTATTATTAATAGGATTGGCTCAAAATTCTCTTTTTCATTCTCATCGTGACTTTTTAATCTAATTTTTTCAAAGTGCACTGTAATTATAAAAATTCTATTAGAAATTAGGTCACTTGGTTTGAATATGACACTACATAGAATAAAAAATTTAAATTTCAAATCATTATAGGGCCATTTTAATAAGCTAACTATAATTCCTAAAATCAATTTAAATAGACTGTACACCCATGTGTACACCTATGTGTTCATTTTCAACCCATCGTGTGGTTTATTTGAATATCCTAGAGTTCTTAAAATATTGTACTGTTTTATATTTATATCTTATCTAATTGTAAAATTGACTTTTATTAATTTCTTATTGTTTATTTCTTCTTTATTATTATTAGTTAGAATAATTGACAATTTTTGTTATAATATTTCTATGAAATGTGCTATAAAATTAAGTACATTGAGTAATTTCAGTTTTAAAGCTTTGTCATTTGTTTATACACAACAATGTAATATGGTTAAATCTTAGGAAATTAATGAAGATGTCAATTTTTAATTTTGTTAACATTTTCATATTACATATTGGCACTGTTTGATTTTATGAACTTTTCTAAGTTTCTGTTTTTCCACAAACACTCTGTATTTATCAAATTGTTTATAAATAATCTTGATAACTATTGATACATCAGTTTTACTTTTGTGACCAGTTGCGGATTTAGGAATTAATTAATATAGCATTGCAGATCAATTTGTGTAGGGGCTCTCTGAAAAGAATTTTTGGAATTATTTTGTGCTTTCCATATTTTAACTTTGTAGCTAAATTTAATTTGGATATATTATCAGCAAGTATGGTACGTTTCTTGTTAATAATACACCCATTTGTTTTCCTTTTCTATTTCTTGAATATTATTGAATAACGTTTACTGTCTCCAGCCTTACTTTGTGGAACTCCATATTCATGAAATATAATATAAATACAAAGATTAGTTAAAGTTTCACAAGTTTTATTAATATCTTAACCTGACAATATTGTTTCGACACTTTGTGTCATTATCAAAGGTAGATAAGATTGATAAACAAACACGTGTTTGTTTATCAATCTTATCTACCTTTGATAATGACACAAAGTGTCGAAACAATATTGTCAGGTTAAGATATTAATAAAACTTGTGAAACTTTTAACTAATTTTTGTATTTATATTATATTTCATTATTGAATAAGCTAAACAAATACAAAAAAGGTAAAGATGACTTTATATAAACCCTTCCTAAATCCGTTTCCAATTCTACTACGATGTCTTAAGAAATAATATAATCTATATAATATAATCAACAACTAACTGCAATATGAGATTAGATAAAAAACTTTAATAGTTCTAACGGAAACTTTTCAATAATATGATATGTGTTTAAAATTTTTGATATGTACTAATTCATTTAGTAACTATATCTAAACTAAATAAATGAAAAAAAAGCCAATTATACTTTCATTTTATTTAAAATATTTAATTTTAACAATTTAATTTTTTTAATATAATGTTTGTAGTTGTCATGCTCTCTCCACATTATTGATTCCTAATAAACTTTTTCCATTTCTATATTATTTAACATTCAAAACAGCAAATGGATATTATTATTTTTAAAGAAGCTTTTGCAAATTTACAATACAACAATTAATTTAATATTTTCTTTTGAAACATTTAAATAAATCTCTAAAGTCTCCTCAAGATCATCATAACATTAACAACTATTTCTCTCTTTTTACAGATCATGTCCTAAACGATCCATCTCATCTAAAAGGAAATCTACATCTCTTTCAGTAACTGATGCTGATGAAATAATATTCCTAAAGAAGTTAGGTCTTCTGTCGTCTGGTTGATAACCTACCATCAGTGTACCACTCTGCATCATCCTTGCTTTTAAGATTGGGCAAAGCTATAATAATAATAATAAAAACGTAATTGATTAATATTTTTTTATTTTGTAGAAGTACGTATTTGTAACTTACTTTTCCAAGTTCCTTTTCCCTTGAAACTGAATGAGGTACCTTCCTTAAGCGAGTTGGAATATACCAAAAGCTGACGTTAGTGAGTTCTGGTTCAATGATTAAATAAAACTTGTCTGGCTGGGCTTTTATGCGTTTGACCATGTATTCAGACATTTCCATTAGGTGATCCATGTGCTTTTCAAAACCGTCATCGCCCTACAATAAAAATCTAAATTTAATTAAGAAACTAGAACCTTTTTTTAAGAAAAATTAAAATACTATTAATACACAAAATAATTACAAAATTAATATGTTGCAAGAATTTAAAACCTAAGATTGTAAGAATTAACTGGCTAATAAATAAATAATTTATTAGTGTATTTAAAAAAATTTTAAATTAAATTAATTAATTAATTAAATTAAAAATATTTGTCATAATTATTTTTATAACATAAAAATGTGTATCTAATTGATAATAGCTCAAAAACTTCAGATGAGAAAATAAAATAACTAATTTTAAGTTAAGATTATGGGTACGCCACTGGTCATAACTGGTTTGCAATATTTTAAAAGTAAAAGCCTATTATCACATGTCCCTTAAAACGCATTCTTAGGTACTGTGAAAACATCTCCCCAGTGGCGCAATTGGTTAGCGCACGGTACTTATAAGACAGTAGTCGTGAGCGATGCCGGGGTTGTGAGTTCGAGCCTCACCTGGGGAACATTTTTTTAATTCCTAAACGAAATATTTCTTTCACTCACGAACTTTAATATTTAGATCAAAGTAAATTTCGACTGTAACAAATATTAATACTTATTTTCTGTAAGTAAATAGGGATATATGGTCAAAAACAGATATAATAAAGGCTGTATAAGGTATAACAGAGTGGGAAACAGTTAAACGCTGTTTCACTGTGAATTTTTCAATTTCTTTGAAAGCAGTGATACATAATGTATAAAATAAAACTGTCATTACCGCTGCAAAATATATTTGAAAAAGTATTCTTGCTTATTTTTATATCCTTGCATGTAAAAAAAAGACGTTACATGTAAAAAGGACGTCTCGTCCGTGACAACGTGCTTTTGACAAATTGCCGTGACCAGGATTCGAACCTGGGTTACTACGGCCACAACGTAGGGTCCTAACCACTAGACGATCACGGCTACCGAGACGATGCTGAAAAGTTTTCCTAGGTTAAAATATCGCTGCACAGCTAGTTGATTCTACGCTCTGTTAACAAATCTGTTCTAAAGCTGTTGCATTTTATGTTTATTTGTATTTCTCGATGTTTGTCATTGTTAAATAATAGTAGACATCAGGATTTTAAAAACTAGTTCCTTTAATTTTTACTGTTATATAGGCAACACGTTAACAATACTCCGGTACATTTTCTTGACTTTCTTAGTAAGCGGAAGTAATTATAATAAAACTATTAATACGTAGAATTTAGATAATGTAATAAAACATATCTGTATTATCTGTTTGGTATAGCGTTATATAGTAATAATAAAACATTGTCGTTTCGTTAGGTTGTACTTGAGGAATATAAAATACTAGCAAATACCCGGCGCGCTTTGCTGCGCTTTATCATAACCATATATGGCTATGATTTTAAAAATTACCAAATTTGGAAATGATTTCAAAAATTACCAAATTTGACAATTGACAACATATCTATATATATTTTCTTGTCACATCAATCTCATTACCCATTTTTAACTTCCATATATGGGTTTTTCGCTGTTATTTCAGACCACGATGGCCGATCAGAGTCCAATTTGGTCTTATTTTCTATTCTGGGCCAAGACCTTTCCAATGATATCAATTTCATCCAAATCGGTCCAGTGGTTGCGGAGAAAATCGCATACATACATACATACATACATACATACATATATACAGACAGACAGACAATCTTTCCCTTTTATATATATAGATTTACATTTAGCATACCTAAGGCATAATAACAGTACGAGGAAACTTTTGTAGTTGATATTATAGTAGTTATATACAAGTACGTACTTACAAAAAGTATGTAATATTTACGTCAGAACTCTGCGGTTCTGCCATGAGAAGACTAGAAACAACCTATATCATACCAATTGGTGTTCTGACTTGTACCAAATTCTAATATTACTGATGTTTTTGGTCTAAAGTAAAGTACAAGACCAGAAAACGGTGCAAATGAAAACAATGCACACTTTTCTTCAAAAAAAAAAAGTTGACGCAGTTTTTTCAGATGCCACCTTGCAAAAGCGGCAGTTCCAAAACAATACGTTTATTACACTAACCTGTATAGAAAAGTTTGAGATATTGTTGTGTCCGCAAAATAGATTTCACTACGTCTACGATATAATTTTTATATTCTCCTGGAATTCATAGTTTCAACCTCCATCAACATTGAGAACTAACTCTCCCCTATTGGACTTAAGTTTTTGATATCCCATAAATAACAGTAAATGATCCACTAGGGTACCTATCAAATAATGCAACAACAACACAGATTATAGAAGCTCCTATAGTTTTTGTACTGCCTCGGTCATGTAGACCATTAATTAAATTTTGAACAAAATTTATTTTCACATAACAAATTACATTCGCTTGAAATTATTTTTACCATTCTTACATCATGCGTTTACATCGTCTGAAATAAAACACAAACTTTTCTTCATGAGCTTTGCATCTGCCTTCTTATAATCAGCAAGCAACAATAAGATCAATGGTAGGTTTGAACCTAATTTTGCACTAAAGAAATTCATACTAAAATCCATTAAAATTGATACTTTTCTAGGGTCCAACTTTTCTTTGACTGTTTCACTCAGATTTCAAAGACAAAAATCTAACTTTTTTAAACGTTTGCTCGAAAATAAAAATAAGTGCAATATAGTTACATACTTATCTTCTGGTAGTACTAATGCAGATGCTGTTGAAACCTCCTACCACATCAGTTACAGTATCGCCAGAAATGGTAAAAATTACACGATTGCACTATGGTTTCTAGAAAGGGTTTTTCTGGCCAAAATCCAATTTTTCAATTCTTCGAAAATGCATTTCTGTGCACTACTGTAAAGACTAAACATCCCAAAGATAACGGTTTTGTATCTGCTTCACCGGGTCAGCGCCCCTTTTACCTGTTGAGGGTTGGGGAAGTTGATATTTACGAGTGCGGCTTCAGTTGTCCAGTGTAAATTCTGAAGCAACTCCCAAGTTTGAAAGTGTGCTATTATTGTGTTTTTCATTATTTTTGTGTGGAATAAATTGTTTTGTTATTCTATGAGTATGTATTTTTGGTATATTTAAGTTAAAACACATAAGTTTGTTTGTAATATAAAAAATAAAATAAAAATTATTTGTATGAAATTTGGTTTTGTGAAACATAAATTTGTAAATTTGGATTGATTTATAAAAAATTTGCGGCGTTAGGCGGTAATCTTTTTTGCATGAATGTATTCGGTCTTTATTAGAGGTTACTTTAAAATACATTTTACCTGCAACTATTTTGCACTTTTGACAAATTATTTGTTTTCCTTAGACATGTATCGTTTCAAAAACGAAGATCTATTTGAACTGTGGTTACAAGGGGGTGACAAAGACGTTAAATTTGTTGTAATCTTCGATTACATAAGAAAAACGGTTGGAGAGAAGATTAAATTCATCGAATGAGCAGAAAATAAATGACAAGATTTGACGTTTGTGCCGCAATTTTAATGAAAGATGGTTTCAGTTTTCCCGCCGTAAGGATTATTTTAAAAAGAAAAATCCTTCTTGGCTCAAAGGAAATTTTACTATTACTAGACACAAGAACCTACACCATCAACATCTTCCGGTCGACCAAGTCTTCCGTTTTCTGAAAAGTCAAGCAGATCAAGAAGGAGGGAAGCTTTTGCAATTATCACAAGAAAAGCAGCACAAATCAGCTTTAATCGTGTAACCTGCAGGTATGGCTGCCCGACAAGAAGGAAAGTGTGATTTAGCGATGATTTTAAATGAAGTGAATAAAAGTTCATCTCGACCAGCTAAAATAAGGAAAATACTTTTTTTCACCCAAAAAAGGTCCTTTAAATTATGTGGACGAAAATTAATTAAAAAATTTAACGTAATTTTAATTTGTCTCTCATGCCATCATCAATAGCCATCAAATAGATCCACAAGAATTTGAAGAGTATTGCCACGAAATCGCCAAATTATATATGGTAAAGTATTTCTGCCTACAACAGTGTATACAGTTCTTGCACACGGCAGACAGATAATGGAAAATACGATATTACCCATTGGCGATTTTTGAGAAGAGGCAGCTGAAGCAAGAAATAAGATTTATAAATACGATTGACAACATCATACAAAAAAAACAGCAGAAAAGGCAATCTAGAAGATATTTTTAATAGAGAAATGGACACTTCAGATCGTGTAATTTCCAGCATAAACTTAGAAAAAAGCATTAAACGTTGTTGCTGTTAAATGTTGATGCAACCGAAACCAGAAGAATAAGGGCACGATGAAGATGATAGTAATGATGAAGAAGAAGGTTTACTACAGGAAATAGTGTCTGTAAATTTATTAGATGTAATCGAAATAGAAAACGAATTGTAACATGCATTTATAAATAAAATTCTACTAAAATATGTCATTTATTTTTGAAATTTTGATATCAAATGGCTCTGAATTAGTGGTATGTTGTTATTAATCGCCATAGAAACCCGTTAAACTAACTAGTTTTTTAATAATCTGATATTATTAATTTTGGCCAAAAAATCGGGTCTCAGAAACCATAGTGGATTGGCGAAAATTTGATTTTACCCAGCATTAAAGACACATTTTTTGTATGTTTGGTATCTGTATCTGTATTATAGTGTTATTACTGTACCTGTATGTAGATGTTAGTAATTATACATAATGGAGGTGGGGTTGGGGTACGTGGGGCAGTGATGATAGGTCAAGGGGTAAGGTTGAGAACGCTGTCCTAAACGAAACGGTACGATATCGCAAAGTTGTAAACGAACTGGTATCTATCTTCTTGAAAGCTTCATAAGGTAATACAACTCATTTATATTAGAAAGTTTCAAAATGTGTCGAGATTTCAAGGAGTGCTGCACGACTGCTACCTGTTAAAGGTACGCGTCACTTGAGTTGCCTACTTGTGATCATTAGTCTCTGGAGATGATCTCATAGTAAAGGTAAAGCTTACAACTAAGAAATATAAAATCATTGTGTAAACGACGACCATTCCCGGTCCCTAAACCTTGCTTTTACTAAACAGCTCCGATACCTTGGCAACCGAGATATTGGCAACTCGCTGCATGCACACCTCAAGTTATGCAATTTAAACAAAGGACCCCTCCACATTGGACAGCCTACGTGGTGTCGTTCTAAAAGCTCCCGACATAGAAGAATTTATTTTACGAGCACAAGGAAATAAAATCGTAAAGCTTTTTTATTAGGTACTTCAATCAAAAACGGACTCGTTTCTCTAAGAGTTAATGCAACAGACATTTACTTCAAAACTGTCGTTTTTGTAAGGCGACGCTTGAGAAAACTGCCTTTTTTGCTGACCCTGCACTGTTCTTTAGACCAAAACGGTGGTCATGCACAGATTAGAGCACCACCCAGCCAGCACTGAGGTTATAATGACGTTATTTTTAAGTCAATATTGGTTGACGACGTTATATGACTAATAAATGATGTCCATAAGACGTCAAATAATGGGACGTACGTAGACGTCTTAAAAACGACGTGTTTTGGACGTACAATACAATACATACAAGTTTCATTAAAAAGATATTATTTTAACAGTGGACAAGGAATACTGGTCATATTAAGCAGGTGGTCACAATATAGAGATGTTTTGACTGTATATAATAAATGTCATTTCCAATATTCAACTGTTTATTTATAATCCCTGTCTTAGTCCTCATAGAGGACGTTTTAATGACGTCTTATATTGACGTTTTTGGAAAGTGACATAATGATGTCAGTTTTACGACAATTTGACGTCGTCACTGTCGAAAAAACGACGACATTATGACGTCAGTGTGCTGGCTGGGCAATTGGTATGATATAAATTGTTTCTAGTCCTCTCATCATAGATTGATTATGAATTAATCGTAATTAGTCAATTCCCAGTAGAATTAGGTTACACTCCTATAGAGTAACCCGTACCAAAAATCCCAACTCTGAACGGTTCTTCAGTCTTCACATTGCATATTTTTCAACATTTGTAAAACTGAAGTAAGTTAACACAACAACGAAAGCGAAACAAATAAAAAGAACAAGCCTGCATTACATTTAGTCTGTATTTGGAAAAAAACTAGCTTTGGAATTGAATTCACATGACTATATAATCTCGATGATGGTGCCTATATTCAAAAAAAGAAACGGAAAAACACCTACATAATCCAGATATTATTTTAAAATAGTCTTGTTTGAGTTATTTTCGAAAATATAATAAAGCAAAAAAATGGAAAAATGTTCCTCATTTATCTGCAAATTTTCAAGAAAACAGCAACATTCTGGATTGACTGTCTTTGGCAGAGACACAGGAAGCACTAAGAAGAATAATAATAGTTAGTGTTAAAAAGAATATCTTGATTTTGATCTCTGCATCGAACTGCACTTAATTTTTTTAATAATACGTAATAGTAATGGTTTACCAACCAAAGTCATAAGGCGACTCTATGAATAGAATATTTGGGTACCTTTAACACACAATTAAGCCTGCTTAAGAATTTGAGAGGTTTTAGACAAAACGCCTCTAGAGACCTTAGGCAATTGTTTGCTCCTTAGCTTGGACTCTTTGACAGGGGAGGTTTTGTTTGAAACCCTGCACTTCTCATCCTTTGTTTTCTATGTTAATTTGTACCACATAATGAGAGGTGCAAGGTTTCAAACAAAACCTCCCTATCGCGGAATCCAAGGGAAAGACGAAACAAATTGTCTAGGAGTGTTTTGTTTAAAATGTAGTGTAAATACCTCTCATATGATTTAGGCAAGCTTAATTATGTGTTGAATATACCCAAAAAATCTTTAAGATGATTTTCTTCAATTTTTGCCTATTTTATAAAGCAAAAGAGTAATAATGCTCCGAATATAATCAGCACCTTGCCAATTCTTGGAAATAACTGAAACTTGTGTTTGCACAATAAAACTATAATGCCAACTTTTGACAACAATTTTTTTCAAAATAGAATAGAAAGAACCCTCCATCTCTATATTGACGTGCATTTCGAGCTGAAGTTTAGTTAAAGCTTACATAACTGTGAAAGTTATAGTGACGGTTGCATAAATTAACCACATTGCCTAATGTGCATCAGCACCTGCTGATTGTTATCAAAACAGCGATATTAGATAGTTCTTATCTTCTGAAGACAAGATATGGTACTTAATCTTTCTATATCTTCGATTGTTTTTTCTAGAAATTTACAAAAAGCTTTTGTAAAATTTCTAACTTGGCGACTGAAGCTATCAAGTCGAAGTTGTAAAAACTTAGGTTTTCTTACAAGTATCTTAGAATTAAATTGTGCTATTAATTATTATCACTTAGGTACATGTAACTTTCCAAGTATGATCAGTAGATATTATTGAAATTGTCTTTACTTCTCATTCAAGGCCCCTCAAGTCGAAAGGCCCACAATTGAATTAATGGACGCTCAAGTCACATAGCTACTCAGTAGTAACCAATTTTACCTACATATACAAAATTTTTATTTTTAAGTATTTTGGTTTCCTTTTCAATTTTGTGATGCTCTCCGCTTCTAAGACATAACTCAAAAGAATTGGAATATAATAATAAACATGCAGACAGGTAGATTTATCTAAACGTATCCTTATATCGGAATAGAAATGTTTTGAAATCAATATGAGAATGCGATTATTCTGCCACTCTAAGATAAAAAAAAAACTAAATCTACTTACTTTAGCTCTCCACTGCAACCACAACTTAAAGATGTCGTTTTTCCGTCCACATTGAATAACCTTATCTCCAGTATCGTATTTTATGTCATAAAGTTTATCCGGCATAAACAAGTAATCGGCAAGCATCTCATTGCAACTCAACAGCAATCCCTGCAAATAAAGGAAAATGTTTTAGCATGTCTCGGTAATTTTCCTTCCGTTATTTTAACACATGGACGTTTCGCCATGATTTATATATAAAACAACGATGTATAAAAAGTTTCAACCCGACACATTTGGGTTGCCATTGACAAATTGAATTCGTACTGAGGAAAAGAATTCGTCAACGTCAGAGTCTGGATACTCTAAAATGGGAACGTTCTATCTATCTTTCCAGCAGTAAATTGTTGTAAAACATGTCAGGAGGCGGAAAGATCAATAGGAGAGTAAGAGAGATGAGTTAAATTAAATTCCTCTTGTACGGTTAGGTTGAAAATGGGAGTCTACTAAAATATTTTCAGAGTGTTTTAAAGTTTATGTGCTGGTAGATGAACTTAATAAAGCAGGGAATTTATTTTTAAAATAAAATAGCGGAAAGATTGCTCGTTAGAAAAGAATGTAATGAACATAGTAAGTTAAAAAAAGAAAAGTTAAGAAAGAAACGTGGACAATTATAAGTGGATTATGTGTTATCCTAGTAACCAATGTTGTTATTAAAATAAAATAAATATGTCAATTTCTAAGTTGTAAATTGCAATCTATTAAAAGAATTCTCTCAATTGCTTTTGTACCTGAACCTTAAGAAAATACAAATACAGTCCACTGATTCATTAGAAAATCATTAACAAAACGCAAGAAAAGTTTAAGAGTTAGAAAAAAAATATTAGAAATTTGATTATACTTACATTCTCTCTAAAATGTATTGTGGAGCATTGAAAGACGGATCCCATAAGTTTGTGTGGATTCCAGGTAACAGACTGTGCTCTGTGTGAAAAGAAAAGGAATTAGTATTATATTCTTCAATAACAACTCGTGTAAGTTATTATATCACCATAGCATTCCTACATTATTATAAAGAATACTGGCATTATGTCATAATGAACAAGCAAAATAATTGTAAGACTGCTTCTTTTGTGAAAAAAATCAATATTAAAAAAAGTTTTTTCTTTTGTGAACTCTGTCTGGAGACATACTGTATTTATGTCCGTTAAATTGTAAACCGATAACTAAGATAATAATAAGTATAATAAATATTTATAGAGCCGGCGGTGGACGAGAAGTGTCAGCGCATCACACGTGTTCCAAAGGTCGTGGGTTCGAGACCCACTTGGGGCGACGGGATTGTTCTAATTGGAAAATTTCGACACCTCAACTATGGGTGTGTGTATTTGTGATGCATGTTAGATGAGGGACATATGACCTTAGCTGTTGTTTCCCCTGTAGTGTAGGCGTAAAATAAAAAAAAAATAAGTATTTATAATAATGGAGTGTCACCCTGTATACAGACCCGAATTAACCTCCTGGGCGTTCTGAAGTTCTTTTACGGATGGCGCCTTCTAATGATATATCATTAAACTTCAGTAGCTTTAGCTATTCGGAAAGTGTAAACAGTGGTCAGGTGGCTGTTTAAAACTACGTTCACATAATGTTGCGTTACCGCTTCGAGTATACGTTCTAGCGCGCGAAATCCAAAACGACAATGAAAATGCTTAACACCACAATTAAATTAGACTCGTTACGTATCATTACTAATAACAAAGCCGAGATTAAAAGAGCTGTTTGTCCTAAAAAGGACATTTTTTATGACATAGACGCCCACTATAATAAATAAATAAAAAAAGTTCAAGGCCGAAATAGCTGTTATTATTAAATTTTTTTGCAAAATATGTATTTAACTGATAAAACAAAAAAGAAATAAAAACAATCCTAGAAGAGGCTAATGTAAATTATTATCAGTCAGGAGGTAATAAAATACACAAAGTTATGAAAGAGACAGAGCATGAGTAATCGATCTCCTGTTTCCTCTGGCCACATACTAGACTGCTAATAAAGAAAGAAGCGGCAAAACTATTATATAGAATAATAACAATGTAGTGAGACAAGCACTCAAAAAATCGGTCAAACATGTATTTAAAAATCAGAGGACATACTATTTATATTATATCAACATACTTTATCCTAAAAATACATAATTATAATACAAAATCTTTGTATTACTAAATATTAACAAAAATTAATTTATTGTTAAACACTTTTTTGTATTGTTATACTTTGTTATTTGGCAACCCTATTAATAGTGGGAAGTTGTTATGTGTAATACATAAATAATTAAAAATAATTATAGAAATAAATGAATATGATAAGATATAAACCCTACATATAATTAAATGTGTGCATTTTATACAACCATTGGCCTTATGCCTGGTTTATACAATCATTAACAACTAAGAAATTATCACTGTCACTAAACAGCTGAGAATTAAACGATGGTGTTTACTCAGATCAGTTTATACAACTCACTAAGAAATTACTATCATTAACTATCATTAACTACGAATTAAGAATTGGTTCAATTTTAATTTTTCTGATAATGATATAATGACAATTGCAAGTGCGCATGCCTGCTGGGAAACGAAACAGGTTAGCCACTACATTATCATGAAGTTGCCCTCGAAAAATTCAAATATTTATGGCGGTAATGCGAACTCATGGCAGTATGCGCACGCGTTAATCTTAATTTATAATTGCTGTATAAACCGGTCTACTTTTCTTTAGTTGCATAATGATAATGACCAGTGATAATGTCTTAGTTGTTAATGACTGTATAAACCAGGCATTAGAAATTGTACTGCCAAATGGTACTATAGTATGGTAGGTACGTACTCCTTGGATAGATTTGTAATGCTTTGTTTAAACCAGGGACTGGAACAGGAACCCAAAAGAACCGGAATCGGAACCGGAACCGATTATTTTTATGGAATCGAAACCGGAATCGGAACCCTTACTAAATCCGTGTTAATGTTAAGATGAGAACCCGAACCGTTATAAATTTTCGAAGGAACCGGTATTTTTCGGTTCCACATTTCGGTTCTACTGGTAAATAAAAAAAATAGTGTCTCCCAACAGCGCTACCATAACCATTTCTTACCGAGTTAATGTTAATACTAGATCCACTGCTACTACCAATTGACCAATAGTCTGTGAATTGACTAGAAAAGTGTTACGTCACATTTTATATTAGCAGCTCTGAATATTTCCAAACAAATTTCACCTTGAAAAAATCTACAATATTAGCCGCGTTCGGTATTTCACATCTGTTTACTTCAATACTTCAGTTTCTATGGTATCCATTGTTGTAAATAATTGTAACTATAGCAACATAGCTTTCAGTGTAATAAGAGTTGAAATACCGAAGAGCAAATATATTTATCACTAATGTTATAAACAATACTTTAACCTAACATGCATCGACTGTCACTTATCAAGGTCATATTTGTTTGAAAATATTTGGAGCTATATACCAATATAAAATGTGACGTCATTACTTTTACTTCCGGAACCCTTATGGAACCTAAAAAATCCTGGAACCGGAACCGGAATCTTAATGCTTAGAAAATTAAAATTGGAACTGGAACCGAAACCCTTATTTTGAATTTCCAAGAACCGGAACTGGAACCGGAACCTATATTTGTAAAGGGTTCCAGTCCCTGGGTTAAACCAGTTTCTTTCTGCCTTTTCTTCATTTTTCTTTTCATTCTTTGATTCATTATAATATTGTAAGGCCTCTTTTTGGCCGTGGCGAATCAATTAGTAATTAAAGTAATAACTTGTCACTTAATCAATATAAACCTTAGGATTTTATAATCTCATTTGCGGCCCTTCAGTTAAGTATCTATTAGTTTATATATGAGAGGCGATGTAGTAGTGAATTTCCCAAAATGGATAAGTCATCACTCACCATACTCCACTTAGGAACGTCTGACGGTCTTAATACTAAAGCCCGCCTGATGGTCCTCAATTTTAAATTACACTGCGATTACAAAAGAAAAACACAAAGAGCACCCCTGTTATAACCACCACCAACATCACTGTCTCATTTCACTTTCTCAAACACACTCAGTAAATGATCATCATCAACACTCAGATCTACTACCAAGTAAGGTTAGCAATTAAAAGAAAGTATAGATTAAAATTAAGTAATAAAGAAAGGGTTGATACCTCACAGAACCGTCTCCGTGTTTCAAGACGAATTCAGACCTGAAACAAAGGAACGCGTAGTGCCTAAAAACACTCAGGACTTCATGGATGGAAAAATTTCAAAGCTTTATCCTAAATCGCTCAGGACTTCATACCTAAAACTCCCAGGACTTCATAATGGAAAACGCTCAAGGCTTTGTGCCTGAAACCCCCAGTACTTCATGGGTGGAAAAAGCTCAAGGGTTTGTGCTAAAACCAGGACTTCGTGCTTCAGAACTCATAGCGTCTTGCCTAAAATGGCAAATTTAGGGGCAGGACATAGAAAGGATAGTTACCGTCGCGTCGTTCAGATTAATTAATTGTTGCCTCGGTGCGAGTTACCGTTATCTTTATTCTGGAATGGATACAGTAAGATAGGAAGATATTTGTAAACCTTTGACTGTGATTGATATGTCTTTTGTTTTGGTATTTCTGTGCTGAGATGTGTGATTTATTATTGAGTTACTATTTACTGCCTTGTGTATTATCGTCTCCTCATGTTTGTGATTGTTATTACTTTTGCTGTTGTACGGTATTTAAAGGATTGCACTTGTTTAAGCCTTATAGAGAATATTACTATTTAATGCGTACATTGATAATAAGGTAACTTACTATAAGATTTAGAGAAGGTATAAGAGCTTCAGAAGCTGTATGTAGAGCCAGGAATAGCTACTTTTCTTGTCTGTCCTACTTCTAACTATTCCATTTTAGATAAAAAGCGGACGCTTCTGAAGCACGAAGATCTGAGATTTCAGATTTCCGAAGTTTTCAGGCACTCTAATGGTTGTTTGTTCCAGGCACGTTAGCCATTCTTGGTTTCAGCCACGAAGTCCTGAGGATGTCAGGCACAAAGCCTTGAGATTTTTCCATCATGAAGTCCTGATGGTTTCAAGCACGAAGCCCTGGGGGTTTCGGGCACAAAGCTTTGAACTTTTTCCATCACGAAATCCTGACGGTTCCAGGCACACTAATCGTTTTGTTTCAGGCCCGAGTTCGTCTATCTTGAAGTACGAAAACGGTTCCTTTGAGGTATCAGCCCTTTCTTTTTATTAGTTTATTATGAACTATACTTTCCTTTCATTATGTTTTTTGATAGTAGACCTAAGTGACGATGATGTTAGTGTTGTTGATTACGTGAAATGAGGCAATGATGATGGCGGTTATGACAGTGGTGCTCCTTGTGTTTTTCTTTTGTAATTGCAGTGTAATATTTTAGGGAGGGAGTTTAGTATTAAGACCGCCAGACGTTTCTAATTGGAGCAAGGTGAGTGATGACGTTCATTTTTCAGAAATTCGCAACTAAGTACATCCTAACATCAACACCCACATCTTGTAACTAAGGTCAATTCGGTTACATGGGAACTAAATGGGAAATGGGAAATAATTGGGAACGTTAGCCAAAATTACAGTGTCAGTAGAGTTTTAGGAAATTTCAAAGCAGTAACCTATTCGACTGCCTAGCGCCATCTGATCTCAAGCCGCTTATTTAGGTTACACAGAATAATTTGACGGGAAGACCAGGACCAACCAGCATAACCTCTTCAAATAATCCATATGCTCGTTTGCTCATGTTAGAAAGTGAATACCTTAATTTTCTATTGTCCAAAAAGTATTATTTGTGCATGTGTGGGTGCTACCTAGATATACATTAAATGACACCATTATCTCTGAATTTTATGGAACTGGCTCCCTTACAGTTTGCCGAACAAAATTGCTATAATCCGATTTTGACCAGGCAGCTCTAACAAGATTCAGATTATATTGAGCAGGAAACTAAAAGGACCCAATCTGCAGATCCGACAGAATCTAAGGAAGTTGATGACACGCACTCTTCTAGTAGTTCCAAAATGGAATTCAAGCCGATACAGAAAGGTTGAGTATCATACTTGAACCTTCCCAACACCAGACATAGAAAGAAACATCGTAGTTGCCCCAACATAAAATGTTGAGTCTATAAACAGTTCCAAAAACTATTTCTTGTGGAAGTGTTACCAATCCAAATATCCTAACACAAGAAAATGTTGAGCCTAAGAAAAGTACAATAGACTTTTTTATAAATCACTTGAAATATAACATGCTGAATTCCAAACCTTCTGGGCCTAAGGAAAAACAAATACGATTGAAACAACTCAAATACGGAGTACCTCTAAGAAGAGGAACGTCGACAAAAAAATAAATGTACTAAGAGAAAAACATATATAGAAAGCAAGGAAACAAAGAAACTAGTTACCAAAGTACTAAAAAACAGTGACAAAAAATAACAACCCAAATCCAAGGCTTGTTAAGAAAATTTCTAAAATCAAAAGTGATGACAGTGCTGAGTGAAAAGTGACGACTAATTAGAAAATGAAATGCAAATGATAATGAACAGTAGTGACAGTGGCATAAGCTTTGGCCATCAAGACAGTCTTAATGAGCAACACGAAAATGATGATCAAGAAAAAACCAATAACGCAGTAAATGAAGCAACGAAAGCTAACAAGGAACTACCAAAAGAAACTAAATCACAGACAAACAAGACAAACCAAATGAAATGAAAGAGAGGACAAGTTTCTGACAGTGAAATCATTGAAAACAATGAACTAGGAAAAGAAAAGTCAAATGTTGCAAAAATAGTGACAGTGAAAATGAAAACACACCCACACATATGGTATACATCTTTGTTGAAAATCTTGGAAATTCCCATAAGGTATGCATTTTAAATACTTCTTCAAACGAAAATGTGTCCATGAAATTTCTGGAAAGAATAAGAAGCCTGGTTAGATGTCCACTGGGGCGTCGTATCGCGACTGTTTCGTATTCACCGCACGCTGCTGACCGGTTGACACCTGAATTCCTAACACCCATATTTCTTGAAGGGGAAGATAAATTCAACATCGATCCATCTGTCCATGTAATCAAAAAAACTATGGAAGGCAGCAAGACACTAATCTGTTCCTAATGTTTTTCATGTTACTCATGTTTTGTTTCAAATGTTCTTTTAGGTTATGGTATTTTTTAAGTTACACTATTTTTTAAAGTTTATAAAATCACCTTAAGTAAACTTAATTGTTACTTCGAGCTTATTATGCTTTAATAGGGCGAAAAGAGGGTAATAATAATGTTATTAGCTTGTTAACAAAGTACTAGTCTTCTGTTCCTTAAATATAGCATTTTAATATTAAATTATATTTCATTTTCTCCATGACTCTTGCAATTGGTACTGTTTGATGTCCAATTGCCTCATATCAAATATAACACTGTTTTGTGCAAAATAATTAAGTGTTTTTTCAATTTCAATTTATAGTCTTCTTTGGAAATTTTAGAATTTTTTATTTCTCATAATATCCACGTTATGGCCTTTTATTTTTATCAGTTTATTATATTATTACGATATATTCATATTCATCATCACAATTATAAAATTATATTTTCATTATTTCTCATGATTAATTTTATATTTACATTATAATTATTTAATTTGATTCATTATTTTATTTGATTTCTTTATGAATTCCAATAAATTTTTGACAATATTTATATGACTTTCCAAAATTATTTGTTTTTGATAAAGAATAAATAGTAAATAAAAAATAAATACTACACTACGAAGTCCGATCCGCATCCAATGAAATATTTATATATGCCGCTGCCCAGAAATCCCGAACGCACTAATGTAGGACATACACGGTCTTCCCCGACGACGTCGGCGAAAACGTCGGCGACGACGTCGGGGACAAGGTCGAGATAATGAGGTAATGTTTACATTTACTGTAATTTATAGATGGACTGAATATAATAAAATTATGAGTATCGTATTTCTTTAAAACATCAAAATGAAAAAAAGCATTATTGATAATAATCATTCATAATAAAATGTGTACTGAATCTCTTTCTTTATTTAGGCGAATTTCGAAATAGCTTATGCAATTAACAAAAGTCTTCATAAACGTAATAACCTTGACGTCACCCATCGGTGGAATTACAAATCAATCTTTTATTATGAAACGAAAACTTGAGTTTTTTTTTATTTCATTGTTAATTTAGTTCAAAAATGGATATAATTAATTAACGCAGGATTTAGGATTCCGAGTTCCAGTGTGCAAACGATGTACAATTTTCCGAAACCAAAAGAAAGATTATCACTTACCAAAGGAAAATGGTAAAAATCTGCTGATTTTTATCATATCTGTCATCTTTTATTAATAGTAGCAAAAGCATTTGCTACATTTTATTCACATGAATCATAATGCTGATTCTGGTAAAATAAATGTTTAGTCACATCTATTAAATACGTCCGTTTACTAAATTGAACCGAATGAAAAACTGTTGAACATTTAAGTTGGCTAAATAATACCTACTGTAGTTTCAACATTTCTAAAATATTGTACATAAATAAAATTAATCTTTCAAAAAGTATAAAATTCTCAGTACTTATTTCCTATTATACAAGAAAATAGATGGCATCAAGTGTTAAGGTGACAATTATTAGTAGTACAGATTGTAATTATCTTCCAAGGTTATCAGGTTATGACCCATATTGTAAACATGATTTGTAAAATTAAGAATCAGTTTACATCAAATTCGGTTGAATTTATTAAACGGTCTCTACAAATGCAACAAAATATTTATTTTACTAGAATCAGCACATGCTTGATGAACAACGAAAAAAATGATATTTGATACCTATATAATAATTTGTCCATTGACCTCTCCTATACCAAAATCAGCAGATTTTTACCAGTGTTCTTTTACGGAAAGTCCTTTATAGGAAATTATTGTACATCGTTTGCGCACCAGAACTCAGAATCCTAAATCCTGCGTTAATTATATCCATTTTTAAACTAAATTAAGAATGAAATAAATAAAAAACAAGAGTATTCGTTGCCTAATAAAGAGTTGATTTGTAATTCTACCGATGGATATCAATATTATTCCGCTTATGAAAAGTTTTGTTAATTGCATAAGCTATTTCGAAATATTATAAAGAAAGAGATTCAGTACGCATTTTATTATGCTCAATACTGCTTTCTTTCATTTTGATGTTTTAAAGAAATACGATATTCATAATTTTATTATAAACAGTCCAGCTTGAAGTAGAAGTTGTTTATGCATTAAATTACAGTAAATGTAAACATTACCTCATTATCTCGACCTTGTCCCCGACGTCGTAGACGACGTCTTCGACGACGTTGTCGGGGAAGACCGTGTTATGTCCTATTTAAGAGGCGGAATGTTGCTTCAAGATATAAAATCTTGTAGTTTGCCGGGTGGTCTAGGCAACGCGTAATAATGAAAATTAGAGAAACATACTTCCGTTGATCATATGTTATTTCGTTAAGTTTCGTATTTTTGCGAAAGTACTAAATGTCGTTTATAAAAAATATGTCTCGCCCGTGATAATGTTCTGACACATTGCCGTGACCAGGAGTCGAACCTGGGTTACTACGGCCACAACGTAGGGTCCTAACCACTAGACGATCACGGCTACCGAGACGTTATTCATTGGCTAATTTATTAGGAATTGAAAAACCGTTTTTAATTTGTTTAGCGATAGCAATGTAAAAAAGAAATGTTGTAAATAGTCTTCCAATTATTTTCTGTTTTACTATATTTCCTTATAAAGCATTATGAAGATTAAGTATTTTGAGATACCAATCTGAATTTTTTATTTTAATCATATCTCTTCTACTGTCCTATCATGTATTAAATGTCGCATATTAAAAAAATATGTCTCGCCCGTGACAATGTTCTGACACATTGCCGTGACCAGGAGTCGAACCTGGGTTACTACGGCCACAACGTAGGGTCCTAACCACTAGACGATCACGGCTACCGAGACGTTATTCATTGGCTAATTTATTAGGAATTGAAAAACCGTTTTTAATTTGTTTAGCGATAGCAATGTAAAAAAGAAATGTTGTAAATAGTCTTCCAATTATTTTCTGTTTTACTATTTTTCCTTATAAAGCATTATGAAGATTAAGTATTTTGAGATACCAATCTGAATTTTTTATTTTAATCATATCTCTTCTACTGTCCTATCATGTATTAAGTGTCGCATATTAAAAAAATATGTCTCGCCCGTGACAATGTTCTGACACATTGCCGTGACCAGGAGTCGAACCTGGGTTACTACGGCCACAACGTAGGGTCCTAACCACTAGACGATCACGGCTACCGAGACGTTATTCATTCGCTAATTTATTAGGAATTGAAAAACCGTTTTTAATTTGTTTAGCGATAGCAATGTAAAAAGGAAATGTTGTAAATAGTCCTCCAATTATTTTCTGTTTTACCATTTTTCCTTATAAAGCATTATGAAGATTAAGTATTTTGAGATACCAATCTGAATTTTTTATTTTAATCATATCTCTTCTACTGTCCTATCATGTATTAAGTGTCGCATATTAAAAAAATATGTCTCGCCCGTGACAATGTTCTGACACATTGCCGTGACCAGGAGTCGAACCTGGGTTACTACGGCCACAACGTAGGGTCCTAACCACTAGACGATCACGGCTACCGAGACGTTATTCATTCGCTAATTTATTAGGAATTGAAAAACCGTTTTTAATTTGTTTAGCGATAGCAATGTAAAAAGGAAATGTTGTAAATAGTCCTCCAATTATTTTCTGTTTTACCATTTTTCCTTATAAAGCATTATGAAGATTAAGTATTTTGAGATACCAATCTG
The DNA here is from genome assembly GCA_929113105.1 of Agrypnus murinus. Classification (NCBI taxonomy): domain Eukaryota; kingdom Metazoa; phylum Arthropoda; class Insecta; order Coleoptera; family Elateridae; genus Agrypnus; species Agrypnus murinus. The sequence goes on from OV816026.1 coordinate 24,274,767, forward strand.
AATTTTTTATTTTAATCATATCATATATTAAATGTCGCATATTAAAAAAATATGTCTCGCCCGTGACAATGTTCTGACACATTGCCGTGACCAGGAGTCGAACCTGGGTTACTACGGCCACAACGTAGGGTCCTAACCACTAGACGATCACGGCTACCGAGACGTTATTCATTGGCTAATTTATTAGGAATTGAAAAACCGTTTTTAATTTGTTTAGCGATAGCAATGTAAAAAAGAAATGTTGTAAATAGTCTTCCAATTATTTTCTGTTTTACTATTTTTCCTTATAAAGCATTATGAAGATTAAGTATTTTGAGATACCAATCTGAATTTTTTATTTTAATCATATCTCTTCTACTGTCCTATCATGTATTAAGTGTCGCATATTAAAAAAATATGTCTCGCCCGTGACAATGTTCTGACACATTGCCGTGACCAGGAGTCGAACCTGGGTTACTACGGCCACAACGTAGGGTCCTAACCACTAGACGATCACGGCTACCGAGACGTTATTCATTCGCTAATTTATTAGGAATTGAAAAACCGTTTTTAATTTGTTTAGCGATAGCAATGTAAAAAGGAAATGTTGTAAATAGTCCTCCAATTATTTTCTGTTTTACCATTTTTCCTTATAAAGCATTATGAAGATTAAGTATTTTGAGATACCAATCTGAATTTTTTATTTTAATCATATCTCTTCTACTGTCCTATCATATATTAAATGTCGCATATTAAAAAAATATGTCTCGCCCGTGACAATGTTCTGACACATTGCCGTGACCAGGAGTCGAACCTGGGTTACTACGGCCACAACGTAGGGTCCTAACCATTAGACGATCACGGCTACCGAGACGTTGTTATTTGATGTACTTACATAAAACTTCATCATTCGTCATCCATCAATAATAATTTGCACAATTCACGTGGGATTCTTTAGATGAGTTATATTATAAAGTAATGGTTTATTATTGCTTGCTTATTATGCTGGTGAAATTAATTAAATGATATTGTACGTGGTAGTGTATTTATTATTTTAATTGCGATCGAAGAATTTAGGACAAATTGAACAAAATTCACCTGCATGGAGCTAGAAGGCTAAAATGATAATAGTACTTAGTTTAATTTTTTCTAAGTAAAATTCCTTTAAGTTCTTTTAAAAATTTTTTTTCCATTTTTAATTTTTGCTTTAATGACCTTAATTAGTTAACTGAACCATGAGTAATACACCATACAACTGCATATTTTCTAAAAAGATATATACGAGTGACCTTATCTCCAAACTATTGAACCATAACAACAGTTATCGTTAACGTCTTGGTAAAGGTGATAGTGTAGTGGTTAGGATCATATTGTAACCACACTTTCCCGGTAGATAATATAAACATTATTTTTGTAGTCAGCATTTGTTTTGATTATTATTATTATGTGCGTTTTTTTCATATCATTATTTTATTATAATATACTTGTTATAATAGTTCTTTACAAATCAGAGATTTACAACTAAAAACCATTAATTGGATTTTTATGTGCATACGGTCCAAGGCGTATTAAGTAAGACAGGCGCACAAAGTCCGAGATTATGAACAAACATAGAAACGCTGCTAATCCACCGAGACTGCCAAAGTGTATAAAATCATGTCAGTCATACCCACGATTACTGTTATATTTCCCGTGAAAATGGAGGTGTTTCAACAGAATTATGTAACAGGATTAAATAGATCGGTAGAGGGGTAGACTAACTTTTCTGTTTTTTTTCCTAAAATATTTTTTTCTAATTTTAACTTTTTTTTCATTATGATAAAATAGCAATACTAAATAGAGAAGAATAAACACTTTTCAAAAATGAAAAGAAAACATACGGATGCCGTTTTAAAAATTAAATTTGGTTGATGTAACAACAAAACAAAAGAAAATACCTCGAATGCTTGTTTTAAAATTTCTATTCTCAACAAAATAAAATTTCACGAAAGCAGCGCCCTTCGGAGGGTTGCGCCCCCCCGCGTCGCAGGGTCTGCGGGGGCGGTAGTTACGCCACTGGGTACGAGACTTGTTTATGTTACTAATTAGGAATATCCAAAACCTAACCTTCTTTCCAAGTAAAAATAGACCATAACTTCAAGTGAAATTTCATGTAAGTAACAATCAACAAACAGCGAACCAATTCAACGATATTAATTAAAAATTTATCGGAGGTTGACAATTTTGACAGATACTTGCAGTTTGAAGTTGTCACATTCCACGCATTACCCATCCAACCCTTAAAACAGATATGTGGTTATATTTGATATTGTCAGTTAACATTAATAGTAATAATGAAGAATTTCGATATAAGTTTATTCTGGAAAAGTTCCAAAAGAAAAGTTAGTTATTTCGTGTTGGGTAGTAACCGCTAGTAAGGGACGTTAAAATTGATTGCCTCTTGGAGAAAAATGGGAGAATCAATAATACCTGTTATTGCTTTATACAATAAAATACATTTGTTGATTTCTCGTAGAATAGATGAACTTTTTTGAAAATATAAAAATAAGTTATTTTGCGAACAGCAATTCCTTATGCGATTTAAATCTAATAATACTATAAAAAAATTTGAGAATTCTGGATACATTTAACTATATTTTAACTATTTCATTAACATAAATAATAAACAATAGAGGACCTAGAAAAGATCCCTGCGGTACCGGTAAGTAATAACAGGCGTAAAATCAGGTATATAAGATTTAATCCGGTGTAACAAACCGTTCTGTAAATATTTCTTAGTATAGTACAACTTTAGTACAAATAAATCACGAATTTTACAGAAATCAACTTTAGTCTAACACTTTACTAAAGTGTGTATAAATTGAATCTACTTGGATCCATTGATCGAAAAAAATCTTATACATTTACCGAACTCTTGCACACAGCTTGAAATACTCCAATTCACTTAATAGGTACTGAATAGTTTCATTGCAAAAAATATTATAAAATAGAAATCAACTTTTATATTATAGTCGGAAACACCGTTCCTAATTATACCACAAATTTAACAGTTGGCAGTGAAAGTTGTTGACTTCTCTATCCATCAACATCTCGGTAGCCGTGATCGTCTAGTGGTTAGGACCCTACGTTGTGGCCGTAGTAACCCAGGTTCGAATCCTGGTCACGGCAATGTGTCAGAACATTGTCACGGGCGAGACATATTTTTTGCAAAATATAGCAGAAGGTCATTAAGAACTTACTACACGTTATAAGCCGGTTCGATATAAGGATAGCATAAGTGAAGATTAACATATCTATTTGGATTAAATATTTACTGTTCAAAAAATTAGATTTGACGTCATAACATCACCTATATAAGCATATTTACATAGATCTGTTTATTGGCCGAGTAAAAATTCTCAAACGAAGTGGAACAGAAATGAGCCTGGTGTTTTAAATACATGAGGTAAGTACCAAAAAGTACCGCGCATTGGCAATAACTATTTAAATGTTAGTTCTATCAAAAAAAATTCATTAGGAAAGTTTGTTTGGCAAATTATACCCTCTACATGATGTTTTTTTCGTCACTCATCTTTTTGCTGTGATGGTCAAATTTTTGGTTTATTGATTAATGGCGGTTTATTATATCCAAGAATATTTTAAGTTTAGAATGATCTTTTCTACAAAAAAAATTATCTGCGCCATTCCAAAAAAATGTATTTCATTTCAAAGCCCAAGCATTTTCAAGCAGCATTTTTAGTCATCGCTACGTACCAGCAACTACCAGTGGAACTGTTAAGTTTCTGCCAATAGTCACAAGCACGTAATTACTACTGTTTCGTTACGTGCCTGGAACCAAAATGGGGAATAATTTTTGGGTGGCAGATACGTGGCGGCATAGTTGTTAAGGCTCAAGCTAAGTAGCCGTAGAGTTTTGGTTTTTGTTATTATTCTATATTTAAATTTACATTAGTTACGTCAAGATGTTTCTTATCCTTTTTATTGATACCTTGTAAAAGTTATTAATACAAGTTTATTACGACCATTACGCTGTCGTCTACATTAATTATTCATACATACTCCAGCACTTATGGAAATACAACTATTTTTATATTGATTGGTCCTTCGAAGCTTTTTACCCACATTTGGCGTTGTCCAATAGTAATTGCTACTTTTGTGGAACTTCGTTTCTCTTCCCTTTTCTCTTTGATATATCGTGTCACGTGGTTACTCTCTCTTACTGTTGCAACAAATATTTTATCATTTTCTATACTAATGCTGCTATCGTGTCACAAAATGGATTACTATTTTATTTGTAATACGTACTTAATAATACAAAGAGCGATGAATTGTTTAATTATTTGGTCATTCCAGTAAACCAAAATTATAAACCATTGCAACTTTTTTGTTGAATGTGATGATGATAGGTCGAAAAATAACAACTCGCCTTCTTTAAATATATTTTGTAATAAAGAATGTCTTTAATAAAATATGATAAAAATACTTATAAGTTGATACACATGATAGAAACCATGTTTATATTATTCCTGTTATGTTCTTTTATGTGTTTAAATAAAAGATACTCAATTATTGTCATTAATTAACTTTATTAACATTGAGTGAGAAGGGAGCATTCGATACACAATGCATACACTGTTTAAGATGTGTGTTTTCCAAACCGAGTACCTCAAGTGGTACTGACGGACGGGCCAGGATCCGCTAGTTACATAACTACAAATAAATGTTACCATCTTCAATTTACATACATAACAATTCTTAAGGTACAATTTAGCATCAATTTGTTATTTATATTGAAGGTTATGTAGTAAAACATCTAATAACAATCATAACAAATTGCAAATTGATTAATGGCCTCCAACATTTTGCAAGTAAATATGGATATGAAGTAGTTTACGAAAAATTACTTTAAAGTGATTCTCCTGGGTAGCAAAAGCGTAAGTTTTACTTTCAATACTACTGTAAGGTTCCGTTACTTTAAGCAATGGTTCCAGGCAGGTGGCAGGAACTTTCAGTACTACTTTAAAGTTTTAAAACTTTAAAGTAGCTTCGGGCAAGTTACTGCTACAATCATAATACCACTTTGAAGTTGCAACGACTTTAAAGTAATTATACTAAGTGGCAATACCGTTCCACATACTTTAAAAGTTACTTAGAAGTAATGGAACTGCATAGTTCCAAAAATAGTATAAACAACTACACAATTACTAAAATATTTCGAATTGAAGTAATTAAACCTATAAAGTCATAAATTTAGTTGTAGTTAGGTAGCAACTACTCAATCAAAGTTCCGATCTCAGTTACTGCTACTTTTAGACGCTACTTGGGTTGTATTACTCTATCTTTTATACTAAATAAACTTCTAGCGCAATTTCTTCAAAAATTTACTTATGTAGCACTTGATAAAAAATATGGTTTCATTTGAGATTAATGCTGCTATAGAGCACAATTTGCCGAATAAACTTTTTTTTATAGAACCAACATTTAAACAGTTATTTTCCAATGTAATAACCTATGGGCACATTTAAGAATGTAGCGAAAACCATATTATTATTATATGCAATAATTTAAATACTAAAATTCTTTTATAATAGAAACTTCATGCCATGTTTCCAAATTACCTTCATATATCAAACCTTTCCAACAGAAACTTCTAATTTAAATAAAAAAGGCGTCTGCCTTAAACAACCTCTAATATATGCCACTAAAACTTTAAAGTGGGGTCTCGTGTAATAAAAGCTCCACACAGTATACGGTAATAGCTGCCTTGAATTCGCAGCTTTCTTGTACAAAAGCCACGGGAATGATTAATGAAGAGGTAATTAATAAAACAGGCGTCTGCTCCTTCCTAATTGCGGGAAAATTTCCGAAACAATACCATTTTCTGAAATTACTTCCATTATATTTAAATTGCATTTCGTGTTACGGAAAGTTTTGTACATACATGTACTTTTTAAGGGCATCAGTTTGATATTGTCCTTTTGTGTTAACAGTCGTTTTTTGTTCAGCGCTTTATATACGACTGAAAGAGCAAAAGCTTGTCTCAAGCCTGAACTCGGGGTAATCCTTGATTACATGGGAGACAAACAGATGCTGCTGCAATACGAGCAATCTCTCGCTTTTAATTCTGTCTTTAGTGTTCTAACTGTTAAATAATGGAAGCTTTCTTCTTAAAGTATTTAAATTAAAGTCAGGTAGACGCGTTGTTTATCAAAATCGAAACAACTAAGAAGTTAAAACTAAAGGAGAATGTAAATTAGTTTACAGCTTTACAGGTTAACAATCATTTTGGGATGGCACTAAAAGCTTCTTTTCAGATTACTGCAAAAGCTCGTGAACATATAATCTCACTGTATTGCTATTATTTTTTTATTTAAAGTTAAAGCTGATATATTGCACAAAGAAAGCCTAATGTAACTAGTAAAGTGCATACTTTTAAGTCAATTGACAGTTTCACCCCTGACTGATTTTGGCACTTTTATATTTAAAAGTGAAAGTGTTTTTAAACAACCCATAAGTAGTTTTGATGCAAATTGAGGTACACTTAAGAGCTTATCAGAGGTTTTATAGGTTTACCAGATGGGGGAATTATCGATTTTATAGCTCTGCCCTAATCTCTTTCCTAAAAGATAGACTTACGATAAAAATTATATAAAATCACACAGAGAATTTTCTTTTGTTTTATAAGTAACCTTTAAGAGACCTTGTTATTGAGTTAACATCATGGTCGTCATTTAGATTATTGCTGTGGAGATTTTTCCCACAGGAACTATGTGAGACTCTCAAAAAGAAATGGAAAAAACAAGAAACAAGATACCAAAATATTTTACACAGAGAATAAATTATATTTTTAAACACAAGAAAATAATTAACTTAACGATAAATAAAATTTAAAAAAATATTTTAATAGTTAACATTTCTATTTTTAGTATTTAGGAAATTTCTCAATTCAGTGTTTTAAATTTATCTTAGTTTTACTTTAAGTCATTTTATATTATCATAGGTAATAAATTTTAATTACTTAAGATCAAATTTTTTTTAATAAGATCTTTTAAAATTCGTGATACTAAAGCACATCTCTATCACAGCTGCTTAACAAGCGTCAAGAATAACCCAACTTTATTAAATTATAAATTCGTTCAAAATCGCAGACAACGGCTTTTCATCGATGAAGGAAAATGTATCAATCAATTTAATTTGGTTTTTTCTCATTTAAATAATTCCAGTTCGTATTAAAAAAAATCTTTAATGGAATTCATAGAAAGGTAAGTGGAAGCTTTTATAAATATTATTTAAATTTCTTTTAATAAATATTTATCACTGAATGTTAATTAACCTCACTTTCTTTTATAACATAATTTTTTAAAATTAAAATATTAATAGCTTGTGATTTAAAGCTACTAAACTGTTTTTGAAACCTCCTTCTATTTATACCATTTCACAAAATAATAAAATTTTACTACAGCAATACACCTACGGCTTGTCAAATAAAATCTACCCATTAATTACAATTTTAAAATTACACTAAAATCCAAAGATTAAGAGAAAATATAGAATAAAATCCCTTATTTCCCTGATTACAAAAATATATAACACTATAGGTTTAAATACTATTTATTGTCGATGAGAAACTTCAAAACCTTAACACTAATTTATAATAATTTACTTTTAACATCATTACACGCTGCTTTCGTTTATTAAACACCTGCATGTTTCATTACTTTTAGAACAATTACAACCCATTATGCAACAAAATTTACATGAATCTATCTTACGATAATGAACGCAAATCTGCAATCATGTTTTTAGCAATTTTAAAGAAGAAACAACGTAAACAAGAGAATCTTACAATCTTCATTTGGCCAAACTGTTATCACACGAATCTCCAAAAATACATCAAACCACAGAGTTAGAAAAATAAAAGAAAATTACCATTTTCAGCAAAACCTATTAACGTAACAAAAAGAAATCATAAACACCACTAACTTCTAGATGAGTTTATATCAGAATACAAGCTAATATATCCCAAATTTAAGAAACTTCTTGTACGGACTACGTACCTTTATCAAAGCTAAACCAATTAATACAGTATCTTTTACTTAAAATATGTAGGCGATATGTAGGTATAGCGATGCAATTTTGTGTGTTATTCTCTTTTAGTAATTAAGTTACATATAAAACTTCATAGGTTGCGTACTAAGTGAATATTAATAGTACTTTCGGATAATTCTGGAGACTATTGTGTTCTCGAACATAAGAAAGCCGCGTTTATAAACTGTAGCATTACCTGCTACTAAATGAAAATATATCTATGTACATAGTTCTACCAGCATATTGCAGAAATGAAGGTATGAAAAATGTGTAAAATATACTGAAAATAATAAAATATTTATATGAAGATAATACAGGTAAATGTTAATAACTACACAGACTTTCATGACCCGAGTCTAATAGACAAGAAACGACTTCCGGTTGGGATCGCGTCATATTGAGAGCAACAAAGGAACTCAACATTTTGCGAGTCATTGTAAGGGGCTTTTTCTGCAGTATAATTAAAGCGCCTAAGAGAATATCCGAATAGAAACGACACAAAGACAGAAACCAAAGAGATATATATTTCGGTGTTTGTATCGTTTCGATAATGTTAAATGCTTCAATTATTTTTTTGAAGAAGCCCCATATAATTTCAGGCATTGAGTTCCTTCGTTGTTTTAAATATGACACGGCCAAACCCGGAAGTCGTTCTTTGACCATAGGTAAATTCTTCCTTTTTCGACAAGAACATTCTGTAAACACAACGACGTTTTGCAGTAACCATATTGAACATACGTATATATCTTTAATTGAGATTGTAACAGAAATTGAAAAAAGAATACTTCTCGAAATAATGGCGCATGTGCCATTTACGATACAGAATTTTTACTTTAGAAGCCGATTTATTATAAATAAATCTATCACCGGAAAAGGGCAACAATATGATGTAAATCCATGTGATATGTGTCACGTTATTTTTAATGTCATTTATTGGACGTCATTATGTCATCGAATTTGGTTCACTGGCGTCTTTTGACAAGTTATAACTAGTTGATAGGTACCTTTGTTACCTGGATAGTACTGTTTACACCTTGGTTTCTGTGTCTTGAATCTATAGCTCTCAGATACTTAATACTAGCAATATTACGAATAATGTTACAAAATCTGAAGGAGATGATTCAGCAGAAGCTATTCTTCCATCACTCCTTTGAAGTTTGCAAGATAAACGAATCGTTGTACTTGACTTCTAACCTTTACCATCTCTCTACTTAAAATGCATTTTGGAAGAGACCTTGATTTGCATCAGCAATAAAAAAAATAAGATATGGTCATTGGGGCACTTCGAAGGCTTTCAGGTATCTTTCCTGTTCGAAATTGCGCCTGATGAAAGTTTTTTATACTTCTCACGGTCCGAAATAAAGATTATAAATTTCTAACAAATAGCATAATTGTAAAATAGGCCCTTGAGCCGGTTCAAGAGCTTAAGAGAGCGGATTTGAGTCACCAGTCGGATTTTACCTACTTCTGGTATATAATGTATTAGTTTTCATATAAACTACAAGTCCATTAGACACCAGTACAACTTTAAAATCTTGTCCTAAGACGTAAGAAATTGCTAGTACTTTACAAATCATTTAGTTAACAAAAGAAAGTAATCAAATAAATCCTACCTTTCGATTCCTGTTAAACGAGGATGTCGGTACTTTTTAGATAGAAGAAGGCCACCACCCCAAGCAGCCTTTAATTAAATCAACAAATTAATCTTTCTAAGTGACTAGAAAAACATTAAAAGCTGGTATACTTACGTCAACATGGAGCCACATGTTATATTTATCACAAATGTCAGCCATTTCAGAGATAGGATCAAAAGCACCTAGAACGGTCGTTCCAGAAGTGCAATTAACGAAGAACGGAATGTGCCCTTTAGCTTTCCGTTCTAGAATCAAACGTTCTAATTCTGCAGGTATCAAACGGCCGTGGACATCGGAAGGTACCATGACGCAGTTATCCGTACCCAGACCACACACAGAAGCGCACGATTTTACAGAGTAATGGCTCTGAAAAGAAAAAGAGAAACAGTAAGAATTTAAAGTAAATACATATGTGTTAATTGCACCATACATTTTAAACTGTACTATTTTTAATCCTTAAAACAACAACAACGCGACAGGAACCATTAAAGAACAACCGACTTTGGAGAATATTGACACTGTGTAGTCAGAACTCATTATGAAGAAGCAGGAAATTATTATTAAATGTCATGTATACCGCCTTGGAATTTTAAGACAAAACCAAGTCTTTCAGTCCATTTCTAATCTGAGATAAAACTGCGATCAAAATATTCCAAACACATCTGAAGACTGTAGTTTTAGAGAAATGAAGAAGTAGTTAGCAAGTTGGTTATTGGCTATAAAAAATTTGTCTGACCTAACTTAACCTGTATCCTAACTTCGTACCTGTAAATTAGCATGGTATCTAACCTCTAAAGTTTAGCCTTATCCTTTTGCGTTGGTTTTGTGCTGAAACATAATTTTAAGACACATCAGATTTCTATCGACCCATTAACAACCGAGGGAAAATCAGAAGAAATCTATATTGCTCAATTTTAACACCAAGTGAGATGAGATAAAGATAAGTATAACAAAAACGATACTTAAATTGTATCACCAACCACAGAAATCTAAAGCTGCTGCAGGGCTGTATATTCAGCGGTGTGTTGGACGCACCCAAAGTCTTATTCTAACAAGATTTGGTAAACAAATGGAAAGCACAGTAACGTATTTTCAACGCCGATGTTTTGTCTTTCATGAGCTTGTGGTTTAGTGGATAAAAATTTGAAAAAAATAGTTTTCATATTTTAAATCACTGGGACCACCACAAGATTGAAATACGGGTTCTCAGCAATTTATAGATTTCTTTTTAAAATATGGATTGCAGAGCTGTTAATTGTTCAATTCGTAACGTTGGCAACTGAAAATAATATCAAATCTGAAAATCGTTCATACGATAAGAGTTTTAACATAAATTCTAAACAAGAGCACCTAATAGTTCAATTGCAATCTCAAATTTTAGTTAATTTTATCCTACAAGTCAGTAAAAACAACATTGAACTACTTACCTGATCTGAGGTGAACATTACTAATTGACCTTTGATACAAGCAATACCCTTCTCTTTATACTGAGGAAACATTTTATGTCGGGCAGCTAAAAAGGCGTACAGATTGGATATTGAACCACCTGCAAAAAATACGTTTCCTATTAGTTTAAGAACATAAACAAGAGTGACTTAATAAGTGCGGAAACGATTAAAAAAAATAGAAGTTTTTGAAAGACTTTTATGTCGTTTTGAGCTCATATTAAACAGTTGTATAATCACATAAAATTAGAAAATCAGTGTTTGTCAATTAAACTGTCGAATCTCAATCTTGATGCATCCCAAGAAAAGCAGATTTCTTTGAAATTGTGGATATTTCTGCACATCGACGCTCTTTGGGCAAATGTGGCAAATTTAATTTGAGCCCAATACCTCTTGACTGGATACAGATCGGAGGTGTTTGGCAGTTTAATAATACTCCTAGGTACGAATGTGATGCCACTGTCCACTATGAATTTCAAAGTGTCTGTCGCTTAATGAGCTATGACTAAGATCAGTTAAAACTGTGTAGGGATGTTTGTGAATAAGAGCCTTTTCTTAGACACCTTTTGGCGTACTTTTCTCTGTTGATCTTCTCTGGCTGAAGAATCTTTCTCTTTTCAAGCCATATTGGCAGCTTACTTGCGAAACAATACTTCTTGTCTGAATTTCTCCAAAGGCATGTAAATCTAAGACTGATGAATCTTGGTAAGCAAGGTTAGCATGATTCGCTCAGTCTGTCCGAATCTTAACTCTAACTTGTTTAATATGTCTTTAAAACTCGCAGCCACTACTAGAATTGATTGGACCGCTTCCCGTGCTTTCCTCTTCAAACAGTTCTGTAGGCGGTACATGTTTTCTTCATCTGAATATTGACAGTGTACCGCCGATATCTTCAGTTGTGTAACGAAAGATGGCCACTCTTGTAGATTATCCCAAAAGGCAAATAGTTTCTTTCCAGTTTACAGACGAGCCAACATTATTTTCATGTCAGATGGTCAGAGGTCAGATGGTTGACTAAAACGCAAGACCGACTCCACTGTTACTGCTAGAGTTGGTACAGAATCAGACAGCTTCTTGTACGTCGGTTTCGGGATAACTACTGTGTCTGGAACAAAGAGCACCAAACCCCCGCTCCAAATCTCCATTACAAAGGCCGACATCTTCCAGGATTCAAGCCGTCTAGGTTTCTCGATCCATATCCAAAAGTTCCTTCTCTCTATAAATACGTTTTAGGTTGTATTCTAACTTGAGAATACCCTTCTCTGCTTTCTTTCTCCTGCTTTCACTCTCCATATCCTTCAGAAGAGATTTCACACTACAGCCAGACGATGCATTAGAGTGTAGACAGACAACGCTAACTGTCATTGATATATAGCATAATAGCATGAACTGTATATGAATTCCCATGTTTCATTGGAATGCTCCAGTCTTAGGGTCCAGTCTCCAGGTTTCCAGGTTATGGGTTGTAGCAATTATTATTATTACTGAGTCGTAAGCGTCTACTCCTCCTATTTTTTCACCGGCCTTCATGATGGTTGGTGGTGCCCGATCTAGATCTTTTTTGACTTTCCAGAGCTGATGCAGGTGCTGGTGAAATAGTAGTTTCGTCTTGATGGCAACAAAGTGAAGCTTCTTGGTTTGAAGGATGACAATTTCCGGAATTGCTGATCCGCTGAATTGCAACGCAATGAAGAGACTGGAGAAAAATACAGATTAAAATGCGGAACTCCACAAAATCTATTGTGCATAGATCGAAGAATATTTATAAAAAGGATTCTGTTGCAAGTTGTCGTCGGTTTCATCGACAGCGGTTAGGTTTGGTTTTTTCCTCTATTCGCTATCAAAATTCAAAAACGTCTGTAAAGATCAGACTGGTGTTTGACAGCACTGCACGAACGAATAGAATGTGCCTCAACGATGCCTTACAGGTACTACATGTCCCAGATTGTCTGACTTTGCTTATTTTGGTGATTGGCAAATTTAGTGAATTGCCTGAAGCAGGGACATCCGTGATACGTTCCACATGGTCAAAATCAGAAAGGAAGATTCACCATCACTGCGCTTCCTTTGGAGGAAGAAATTAGGAACACAACATGACATGTCTGCACTATGAATGTGACGGTGTTTGGTGCTGCCACTTCTCGATTTCAAGCACAGTGAATAAATAAATGAAATGTTGGGAACTTCAGATATGCGTTTGGATACACAAAGGTTGCAATCGTCAGTCGACATTATGTGGATTGACTACCCTAGATAGTCAAGCCACACATATAGTCAAAAAAATGGAGCTGGCTGAACAACTCACCAGACGTGTTGCAAGAGATCAACCGCAGCCAATTCAACATTGAAGTTTTTTTTTTGAGGCAAAACTAAACGATTTCTATGACTTTTCTGAGATCCCGTTACAGGTGTTTTAGATTCTGAAAGATATTTCGAATTGTGGATTAGACTGTGTTGTGTCTGAATCTGTCTACAAAATGAGAAGTCTTGAGGATAGTTATGAATGTGTTCGTTCTGTTGGGTCATCTCACAGTAAGAACGATAATATTGATTTACGATATTTGCAGATTGTGCCGGTTACTTTCGAATAGTCAGTCAGTGTCAACATTGTGATCGCTAACACGTCTCTCGCCTGTTTATTTCTTATTTAAAACTCCAAAACAGACTCGGCGAGAGCAATCATGTTGACCTGGTTAAAAAAAGGAAGTTCCCAGTGAAATGCCTTAAATTTGGAGTGACACAAGAAACGTGTTGGACTGGCTACGTCCTAAAAAACCGAGATGCATACGTTGGTCTCATATCGGTGAAATCCAGGAACTGGCAAATGTCTCTATGTGACTTTAGGTGCCCACAAAAGACAGCATGGGTGATGACAAAACACGTAATGTGGTTCCCACAGACGTTGGAAAAAAGCAGTCGTTGGTTCAAGAGCCGAGCATTCCTTTACTTTGCAAAACTGAATGGCCTATAAAGATAAAACACGAACAAACCGAAGAACTCGAAAGAATGAAGGCTTTCGTCTCTGTTTTACAAAGAGACGAGTTTTCCCGACGTGAATACTATCCTACCCTGGACAGATTTAATCAATGCAGTTGCCGCAGAATAATTCAAGGTTTGGCTAATTCGCCAGGTTTGGAAAGTTTCCAGTAGCATAAAAGGAAAAGTGTTGAAAAGAAGCCGAGTGCTTCTGTGAATAAGTAGCAGCTCTGTAGTATTGCTCTACATTTGCAGTTGTCATCCCTCCTTGATGTCGATGGCAAGTGGGGAGAAAAAATCATTATTATACTGGGCCGTAAAATTATAATTACCAAGAAATTACTTGACCACTATTTACCACAGCTATTTAATCATCAGGGTCAGAAGATACTAGTCAATGAGCTGCGATACCGATTCTGGATAGGGTTGCGAACTGCAATCCGTAGTGCCTGGAGAAGACGTGAATACTGTCAGACTATCAATCCAAAACCTGTTCAAGCCCAGATAACACCATTGCCTGAATTAAAGATAACAGAAGTAGATCGACATTTTACTAACTTTGGAGTGGATTACTTTGGCACATCGAAGGTGGTTTTGTTGCGCTGGGAATTAAAGCGTTTTGGACTACTTTCGGTATGCGTGAACACCCGTGCAGTGCACATCGACATTACACACAGTCTAGATGCAGAATCTACTTGAATGCCATCAATGGTTTTACCTATCATAGTGGTGCTGTATATACCATCTGGAGTGACATTAGACTAAGTTTGGTTGGCACGAATGCAGTGTTGCAGAAGGCGTTCAATGAAATGACGACATGAAATCAGTGGTGCAGAAACAAATCTTTTTGGATTTCATCTCTCCATCGACTCCATCATTCATCTCGGTGGTCAGTGGGAAAGGCTAATCCGGACCGCGAGAAAAACATGACAAAAACGATGAAATGCTACTGTGTAATAACTGAAGCTGAAGCTACGGTAACAGTCGTTCTGTGCTAAAAACCATAAAGATTTATTCCAAATTGTTTCCTCGTTGGGACCACAGGTGTTTCGAGACTAACTAAAAAGTTCAGGTAGGATGAAGCTGCGCAGTTAAAAATTACCTAACAAGCAATGGAAAACTGCCAGATGCTTACTGGTCACTTTTGGAGGTGCTGGGTTAAGAATTTTCTTCCTTTTTTGGGTGCCCATTAGAAGTGGAATGCTGATAAACGTGAGTTCCAAGTTGGTGATCGTGTGGGCCTTGTAGATGGAAATCTGTGCAGTTCTGCAGTGTAAAACTGAGGACTGTAGAAAGTGGAAATATCATATGTCATCTTTACATATGTCTCTTCATTGCTTTCAATTGCACTCAAGAGCGACGAGAGTAACCTTACAGACCTTATAGGTCAATGACTTGTTTCTTTGTCTTTTTCGGTATTTTCCGTTTTTTACTGCGATTTTTGTTCATTCCACAGTACTTTTCAACGTACTGTGATTTTCTAACACTAGACGCCAACATGGACCTTTGGATTTTCAGGATGCTGAGCTTTCAATTTCTGAATATGACATACCAGGATTTTCTCCACGTTTCGTCATCGTTGTGAAATTACAAGTTATTCTCGACTACGATTCTTCGTTGTAACCAGCAATAATAACACTAAATGCTGCTTCAAGAAAAAACAAAATATGTAGTTTTGTTTTCAGGATATACTTAACGAAAATAGTTTACGATACGAACTTTTCTAGTACGTAATTATGTAGGGTCACGTCTTTTGTGCACGAAATAATTACAAGAGGAAAAGTTGTATTAATTCCTAAAGTTGGTCGAAAATAAATTCTAAATCAGCGTCAGCTGTTGGAGATTTAATTCTAATTCAGGGCAAATTTGCATTGTAAATTTCTCACTTATTGACGTTTGGATTAGAATGCCACATTGTAAACTGTGTTTGCTCTTGAAGTTACATTTACAACTAAGTATGTGACTTTGTAATCCAAACCCAAATATTTGTTTACGGAATTTGCAAAATATAGAGTTACACAAAATAACATTTAAAACATAACAAAGATAAATTTAAGGTTATGTGTTTACCTGGAGCAAAAATTGAATCACCACGCGACCATCCCTCTCCTATGATTTCTCTCATATGGGTCATAACAACAGTTTCCATCAATATAAATACGGGAGCAATTTCATAAGTAAACATATTAGTATTTGCTGTGGCAGTTAGCCATTCTCCTGCCATAGACACCAAATCCAAACCACAAGACAACTGATTGAAGAAGCGTGGATGACCTGTAAAAAAACAAAAATTATTATTGCATCAGATAAACTATTAAAGAATGAATAAAGATTGCTAGCATGTATCAAGACTAAAAAGGGATCAAGTGTAATCCAATAGGCCACGTGTCACCGGTGAAGGGTGTGCATATTCCGCAAGTAATGTCTTTGTTTCAAGTCCACTGACATTCAATTATTCCGAGCAATAGTCCGGGATAATAGTAGATTGATAGCCTGGATATTGTGTGTAATGCCAGCCCGATTCGTGTTTCAAATTGATGTCAAACTGAGTTTGCACGAAACATTGCTTTTGTCATCATCTTGGGATTCTTTCGCGGTTATCCATCATGGCGGTCAGTTTTCTATTTTCTGATCTTCCTTTCACCACAAATGTGATATAAGGAATGGTTGATTTAACAAGGATATAGCGGAATTTCCTTTGAACAAACGAAAAGAACGGGATTGCTCTTGTCTAGAAAATTCCATTCTAGAAAATGATTACTGTCTAAAATGAGACATAAATATTGGTTATTTTTGTATCGAAAAAGTAGGAAATTAAGAAAATGTGTTATGTAAATTTTATTATTATCTTTTTTTGAAAATTGAAGCTTTTAAGTGCAAAACTGCTACAGCAGAGGACTACAACATGTATAGGGGGAAGAAAACTTGAGTGGCAGGAATCGCGCTACTGCTAGGCTAATCTGTGCTGAATGCAGCAGGAATCATGTCCAGCGGCTCGGAAAATAACACGGGAAAGACATGCGGAGCTAAATGGGCTTATAAATCACATACGTCCCTCCTACTAACTAGAGGAAATTCTTAGGCATTAATGATATGATTCTACCATTGAAAATTAATAATTGCAGACTAAATATTATTTTGACTCGCCAAAGGCAATATATAAGTTTTTTACAATCATATTTTGAATAAATCCCAATATTGAATAGTTTCAGTAACATACTTTAAAATTCGCGTATTCAGCTTTGGAAGTAAGTATGTCTGAGCTAAGTTGATGCGATTTGCACCCTTCAATATAAACACCGAAGTTTGCACCCTGCCAGAGTGCTGTAATTAAGGGCACTCAAAGCACCCTCATCTTTATCCCTGCTGCAGTCAGTGTCCCACGCCGGATTAAAAACTGCCCTATGCTGCAGGAATTTGTTGTATCGGTATTTATTCTTTTATTGTAATCTCTTTGCCCTGCTGAGAAATGCGAGGTATTTATTTCTAACAATTCGCGTATGCCTATGCTTTTGTCTTTTTAAGATTTGTAGAGGGAATAAGTTTTCTTTCAATTTGTTTTATAATAATTATTATTAAATATCTAATGTATCGATTATATAAAAGCGTTTTACATTTGGAAGTTCTATAAGACTTTCGAAAGCTCCAACTTTAATTTGTATACGCCGAAAGCTATTTGGCCGACTGACATAATATGATGAAATGATGATGCCGAAACCAAAATTTCCGAAAATTTTAATGATGAATATTATTATATAAAATTAATGAACCCTAAAATCTTTTAACTTTAGGAAATTTTAAACCTATTGGAAACACGTCTTGCAATCCTATAATGTTTGAAACGTTAAGACTCAAGGCGAAGTTTGTACCCGTAAATCTCGAAGCTTTCATTCTGGAGCTTTGAAACAATAAAATTACAAAATACTTCGGATACTTCCTTTAGATAGTTAGTTCTACCAAAAGAATTTCTAAGTAAGTAAAATATCAATTAAAAAACCAATAAAATAAAATTTCCATTTTATAGTGGGCGAGAAATGCAACAAGATTTGTATAGTGTTTTAGGTACTATACAAGAAATATACGCTAGTTTATTTAAGCATAAATAAAAGAAATAAAACCCTTCAAATAAGCGTTTATCTTTTTACAAAAAATAGGGTTTATACAAATAACTACTGTGCAAATTACTAATCACACAATTATCTATTGCAATATTTTAAATATCGCTCAACCGGTTGTTATAGGACTTACTTTTATCTTACTTAAATTGTTAGGCAGGTAGCTAACGGTAATTAGTATTTGCTTTACTGTAACTAAAGAAATTACTTTTTAACCCATGATCTTGGCGTGAGATATTGTGTTTAACTATGTCAACACATCGATAACTAGGAAGATGCCTGTGTGCTTTAAAAACCCTTACAGAAGATCTTTAGATTGGATATTAACTTTAAAAAGCAAAACAAGTGAAATTAATTATTTTCTTCAATTCATGTTGAATTGCTTGGTTTCTTGTTTATTACAAGTACATCTTAAATTGAAGGACTATGTCAGCTGTACTGGGTTAAAAACACGTTTAAATTCGGATAAAGCTACAGTTCCATTGTCATTTGCAGATATTTGATTTGAACAATTAAAGACACGTTAATACTGCTTTTACCTCTAGCTAATTTGCACATAACACGATGATACAGCCATATTTTGCTCTGTTACACTAACAGAACCCAAAAAATAACCAGTCCGGGCACCACCGCAGTCACATGTAGTTCAAAAATCCCACAAAGAAAAAACACAATATAGGAAAACAATTATAAAAGAAAATACTATAAAGAAAAAGCTAAAATAATAGTTACTTGTGTATCTAGTGCGCGAAATGCTACTTTAGTGGTCTTTATAATCTGGTATAGTTAAAGCTCTCCAGTACGGCATTCTACGACGAAAAACTGAGTTAAAAACTCTAATAATATTTTTCTTCTCTGATGACTCATCGAAAAGGTACGATCAATTAAAGTATCATCTAAGATTTCATTTATTTTTAAATTTTCAGATAAGCCTTTTCAACAGTCTTCGAAGTGTTAACTGCTTTAAATGACAAGAATTCTATTCGTAAGAATACAAGTGATCGTACTTTTAAAAAAAAATGGCAACAGCGAATTGTTTCATCGTGAATACTCGGTTTTAAAATCATTCTTAACAAACGTCTAATATGTCGCTTAGTTAGTCATTCTGCGATCAACACCTAGTCGACCGAGAACAAATAACATTAAAGAACCCACACTATTGCCAGTTTTAAAAGTGTAAAACTGCTTATATCTCTTAAAGAGGGCGACAGAGAAGAAAATGATTAGAATTTTTAACTCAGTTTTTGTCGTATATTACCACACTGCAGAGTTTTAGCTACTGAATCATTGCACCCTGTATAACCATCTTAATACCTCTCGGCCTATTTCACCTTTGTAAATTTCCTTCCATCCAGAGAACGTCAATCTTGTATTTCTGGCACAGATCTTGCATCAAATCTTCATTGTCCACTGATATACCCTATATGGTAATAGAGGCAACCGTCGGCTTTTGCTACACATCTGGTGTAGAAGGATCGGCCAGGTATAGCTGTATGCTAGGACACTTCCGAGTGAGCTTCTAAAGATCGATTTTCTATCTCGCTCTTCGTGGAAGCTGCTTCTGTGTCCAACAACAATGCGATAACAGTATTTTCTAAAGGAACTATATCAGTACTACGGGGGACTCAACTGAGGAGACGAATCGGCAATGGGCGTTCCAAACATTTGCGTACCCAATGGCCTGTAT
This sequence comes from Agrypnus murinus, assembly GCA_929113105.1. NCBI lineage: Eukaryota > Metazoa > Arthropoda > Insecta > Coleoptera > Elateridae > Agrypnus > Agrypnus murinus. The sequence continues at coordinate 24,294,691 of OV816026.1, forward strand.
TTTAAAAAATTTTCGTTAGAGGGCGCTTCGGTCCTTGACAACGCTCAGACCACGCTGGCCATTGTTGACAGTTCGCTGGAGTGCCATATGGGTCGCAATGTTTCATAAAAATTAGCCAGATTTGCGATAAAATTTGCGATAAATCGCATAATCTGTCAACACTGTCAGCGTTGTCCAGAATCGTAGCGCCATCTAGAAGTAACGTTCAAACTTGAATTAACGTTCAAGGTCGGGGACGCTTTATTTGACTCGTTTCGTCTCCTCAGTTGAGTCCCCCGTAATCAGTACGCTTGGATAAATTGATGTTAAAAGTTATTTTAAGTTATAAATTAAAAGATTAACGGTGTCAAAAAGTGCAATTCATTATGGTTCCTGCCGCTCAATAATTTTAACGAGTGGTTTACACAGACATAAAAAAGTAAAAAAACAGAATGAGTACAACAACAGTAACAATGTGAACGTGAAGAGCCTTCACAAATAGCAATACTTTCCTTTTACTTTTAATAGCATTTTTTTGTTGCCTCTATTATTCCAGAAATCGGTTTCTGGTTTGTTGGATGCACACAACGCCATCAAAGGTATGTTTCCTTGCACGCTTACGTCAGTATCGGCACTTTTGCAAGTAGTGCAAAAGTGCTGTAGTAGTTAGCACTACTACAATTGTAGTGCTAAGAATAGAGTATATAGAAGGCAATTCAACAATAAAGTATAAAGGAATCAAGAGTTAGTCAGAGAATCCATTTTTGAGATTCCTCTACGGTTATAGCCCTATTGCAACATCGCGAAAGAGAAGGAGTAACAACGTCTCGGTTTTGTAGTAAAGACGAGACTTCTGTAGAATTGGTAGAATTTTTGTAGCTGAGATTATGGTACTACTTCAGCTATTTCTTGCTTATGTCGTTGATTAATAGTTCTTAAAAAACTATTAAATAATACATTTTAAATGAAGCCCTATTGATAAGTTATACATAGTTAGTTTAGTAAGTTCACTTAGATTTGTTTATTATTTCATGCAAGGTTTTGCTCCTGATATACCAAGGGACACCGAATATCATCTTTAGTATTTTGGATTGCAACCTTCGGATGATTTTGGTATTTGAAGGTTTAGTACAATCCCGAAGTTGAACTCCGTATGTCCAAATAGGTCTGATGATACATTTGTACAGGAGAATTTTGTTGTTAGTTGTTAGTTTGGATTTCCGACCGATTATCCAATTCATCTACTGTAGCTTGAAGTTGATTTGTGTTCTCTTGTTCATGATATGGGCTGTCCATGTTAGTCTGCGATCCAATGTTAATCCTAGATATTTTATCTCGTTTTTCACAGGAAGTCAGATTCCGTTTATTGTTACTTCAGGGCATTCAATGTGTCTATTTGTAAATGTGACATGCGCTGATTTGAGCTCGTTTACTGCTACTCGCCATCTGTTGAGCCAGTCTTCGAGGAGGTTAAAGTAGTGCTGAAGATTAGCTGACGCCACTTGTGGGTTTTTGTTTGTAGCAATTAAGGCAGTATCATCCGCAAAAGTAGCGATTTTTGTGGTAACTGTAGTTGGAATATTGGCAGTAAAAAGTAGGTAAAGGAAGGGTCCCAGCACACTACCTTGTGGCACTCCTTGATGGGATGATATGTGGATGTTTCCAGATTGAATTTTGTTTGGAAGTAGCGGTCGATTAGATATGATTTGAGTAATAAATAATAGGCTGTGGGTAGAGTAAACTTTAATTTGTATAATAGTCCGGTATGCCACACGCGGTCGAAAACTTGCTTTATGACAAGGAAGGCGGCAGTGCATAATTTATTCTCCTCAAGACCTTAAGTATTTCATTCACTATTCTATGCGTTTGTTGGATTGTGGAATGATGCTTTATGAAACCGAACTGGTGTGATGGTACTATCTCATTCATATCAACTGCCTGTGTAAGACTTTTCAACAAGAGTCTTTCAAATATTTTGGACATAGTTGGAAGTAAGCTAATGGGTCGGTTTGATTCAGCATCTTGTGGTGGTTTACCGGGTTGGTAGATGATTCCAAGTTACTGGGTAGTATGCTAACCTTAACATACCGTTATAGATGGTGGTCATTAGCACTATTGCTTTTCTGGGTAGTTGTTTAAGTATTAGAGGCGAGATTAAGTCAAACTCAGCAGTTTTATAGTTTTTTTCTTTTAGATATGTTTCACTTCTGTTCGGGGGGAAAGATTTAATATGCAATGCCATTGGGCAAGGACTGTCCAAGAAGTTCTCGATTTCTTGATCATTGTTGCTTGTCTGAGGTGGACTAAATACTGTTGATAAATGCTCCGCGAAGATGGCTGCTTTTTCCTGTTCAGGAAAAACTACCGTCTTATTTTCTTAAAGGAGGGATATGGGCGACTGATCTTTTGAATTTTTCCGTCGCTTTCCAGATGGCATGATCTACTTTTGATAACGCACTAATATAGTTTTCAAACATAGCACTTCGGATTTCTTCCAATGCTGACTTCAGTTGCCTTGTAAGTGTATGTGTTTCTATCAATAGGATTTGGACTTCTTTTCCATTTGCTTTTGGCTCTCCTTTTGTTTTGCAACAAGTCCACGAATATGTAGGTGTGTGTTATTTGTGGTATTCACATCTCGACTTGTCACTGGGGTAGATTTCCAAGAAGCTTCTTGTATTACACAAGTGATGTGATTTGCTGTAGCATCAAGATCGGCGGGATGTTTTAGGTTGAGATTGATATTTAGATGTTCATCGATGTATGCTCTAAAAGCATCCCAATTTGTTTTAGATGAAACGAGCTTAGGAGCGTCGGCTAGGCAGATGATATGAGAACTTATCGTAGCAAGTATGGGTGTATGATCGGAAGAGAGATCCCAGTTTGATGTTATATTAAGGTAGTTTGGTGAAATACCTTTTAGCACGAAAACGTCGATTAAGCCCGGCAGCTTGTTTTGGTCTGACGGCCAGTGGTAGTAAGTCTTGACACCAGTCTGTGTGCTTGGCATTCCAATCGCCTCCTATTCTAAATCTGTTTCCCAACTGCTGAAAAAGTGTTTCATATTCTTCAGATGTAATTGTATGTCTGGGTTGGCTATATATATAGCAGGTATATCAAAGGACTACGTCTGTCCGCTGATATGGATAATTGTTGCTTGGATTTTATTTGTTTGATTTGTAGGTTTATCATGGTGCTTTATGGGGTTTCAAATAATTATTGCAGCGCCACCATGGGCCGTTCCATCAGGATGATTGTTGGGATAAATTCTGTATTGTGGTATTCGTAATACTGTCCTGTCGGTAAAATGTGTTTCCGAGACCAGTAGCACATCGATTTTATTGTATTGTAGAAAGTTAATTAATTCAGTGTTATGGTTAATTAAACCATTTGCGTTCCATGAACAAATACGAATTGAAGAAAGGTTCATTAATTAGCGATTTTGTTTATGACAGTAGACAGCATGTTTAATATCATACCGTTCTGATTGATAAGTTGGGTGAACATTGACTTGAATTTAGATTTGTAATCGGAAATATATATTTCTTATATTTTTGTAAATATATTCTGGGTATGTACAATTGAATTTGCAATTATCTACAAACTGGAACTTTACAGGAAGCAATTGGAAAATCTATTTGCTTTTATAAATATCCTTTGCATTAAAAATTAAACCAAACAATGACTGTGATTTGATATAATTTGATATAATTCGCAGGCGAAACTGGGGTCTAGAATAACTTTAATTTTTCTTATAATATGAAAGAATATATAAATTATTTACAAAACATCGAAGACATGTCCTAACTCACTATTACACAAATTTGCCTCAAACACATTTTAGAATTAATAAGTAATCTATTTACGGACAACGCTGCAAATTATATAATAAATTTAAGCTGTATTTTATACTTTTATTTTTGCAAATCACCTATTGGTTAAGAGTTGGGGTTTTTAAAATCAGTTTGTAGCTAAATTTAAAAGTGACAAATATTACATATTTGTTATTGAAAAAAATCAAGGGTAAAAATAGATCTAGGTGCTTAAAAACTCTAAATTAATCCATCAAATCTCTTTATCAGCGAATATTTTCATCTCATATTAATAGCGCTTTAAATGTTTATTGTAAGCTATTTTAGTTATTATTAGATAGTATTATACTATTAATTGAAATTAAACAAAGAATATAATATAATGAATATAAAAATATTGTTTAATTGTTTTATCCTAAATTGTTCTATTTATATTTTATTAAACAATTATATCTTAAGCATAGAGATTTTTGACGCATATTCATACAATTACTATATGAAAGATAAAAGAAATGATTATTGATTACATATCTCTGATTTAAGTAATACTGATAAAAACTCGAATTGCATCTGAAAAAGGAAGCAGATGCTACTGGTTTACAATAATGTAAATGATAAAAGGTTACAAGTAGTATGCTGTTAAACATATTTACAGTACTTTAACCCTTATCTTAATTCCATGTAAAGTAGTTACATCCATTAGGAAAAAAGGTACTTGTGTTAAAATTTGCTCAGTTTACTTGCATTAGTACGAATTCTGCTTTTACGCAAATTTCCCAAAAAGTAGCAATTTATGAGCGTCATTTACACTTAGAAGTTACGTCAATGAAAGAAAAATAAACACAGATATAATGAAACTATATTTTATGAATAAAAGAAATTACTCCAAGGGAGATATTCATAAAATAACGATCTTTGGCGTCATTTTTCCAAGATGGTGGCGTCGAACCAACCGTTGCTATAAGATTCTCCAATCTCTTTATATACGTAATTATGTTGTTTATTAAGATAAATTTAAATTTCCACTTAGGTAAAAGTAAATTTACCTTATAAAGCTAGTTATACATAGTTATTTATTAATACAAGCGTTTAAAATAAAGGTTGAATGAGCATTTTGAATCTTCTGTTTTGGGCCTACCAGTAATCGTTAAATTGCAAGAGAAGTTCGAGGTCTTACGCGTTATTTGACAATTATAGCATCGTCATGATTATCTTGTAATCATAGCAACGAGAGAATGTTCATTAATAATCGGAAAATTTGAAAAACCTAATAGACGTTTTCTAGCGTTTTCTCATTTAAAAAGAAATAAACGAGTTGTTCAACCTAGCTACAAAGAAGAAATGGCTGAAACAGAGGTTTTAGAAGAAGAAATGGCTGGAATAAATGATTTAAAAGAAGCAATGGTAGAAGGTAAGGAAATTATGGAAGCTTTACTTCCTCAAAAAAGTACTAAATAAAATTTTTATTTTGTTGTTTATTAAACAACTGCTTTAGTGGTCTGTATCGAAGTAAATAAACATGACTTTAAAAAGCAAAATTGAATAAAAGCGTTTTTGGTACTTTGCGTTCACAAAGACACCGAAAACGATTTCATAATAGAAGCTATTATAACATCGTTTTTTGAGACCATTTGTTTTGTAAGATTGGTAACATTTGTTTTATATTACATATAAACACATTTAATTTTGATACATTTTAATCTCACAAAACGCGTTAGTGTTATCACAAGTTAAACGCAAAAATCACTAGATTGTAATGTTTTTAATAGCTTGAATTTACAATTTCTATAAAATTAATGACGCAAAGTATAAAAAATAGTATATTATACTTGTATTATAAGACGTATTGTAGCACTCGTTCTTTTGGAACACTCATCGCTTCTCTCGTCGTGTCCCAAACAACTCGTACTACAATAGACCGTCTTATACAACTCGTATAATAATGTAACGAATGGGAAAACCCCTACACTGGCGACGAACAAACTAGAAGGTTCTCGGTCCATCTACAATGTTCGAGACTGGCCGCATATACGTATGACGCATTGGCGGCTAGACGAGGTACAATACACCAGTCTAATCTGGCGTTTTCTAGAAAGATTATATGGGACATATAAATCGTCGTCGCGCACAGAAGTGAATCATTGTTCAACCACTGAATTGAATATGTGCATTGTGTAAAATTAGTAGTCAAATATACATGTGTAGTATTGCAAATTAATGGAGTTGAGTTTTACGGGTCAGAGAGCGCGAACGCGCGACGTGCTAACGGCGATATTTAATCTTGAAATTCGAGAAATATCACGGGATATACGACGCGACGAAATAAGGATCAGTGCACTCAAAGTGTTGAAGTGTAATTAGGGTGATGTAGAGAGTGATTAGTGCCAGATCAAAGTGAAAACACGTAAATAAAGGATTACAAAACCGATAACGAAGAGTAACCTTCACAGGGCGGCGTGTGGCGACCGAGGTCAAGAGTGATAAACACAAGTGCGGAGTGAAAAGCGATAAGAGCGGAATATAAGGATAATAACAAGTGTACAGGGGGCGTTCAAATAATTCCAATAGAATTAGAAAATATAAAAGAGGATTTTAAAGCCCAATTAAAACTAAAGCATAAAATTGGAAGAAGTGTTAGAAGTGATGAAAGAACTCACGGCAGAAACAAAAGAAATCAAGAAAGAGCAACGGGAATATTATGAACATGTAAAGGAAATTATAGAAGAAAATAATAGAATGAAACAAGAAATAAGAGGTTTTATTTTAAAAAGAACATTACAATAATATACTATTATGTTTCATTTGCATATTATATGTTGTTTATACCTGTGATACGTAGTATATAAACAATTCCATAACAACCAGGGCATTATACGTGGGCGTTATAGTCTATAACGCCCGCTCATCGTTTACTTTGAATTCGGAACAGGCAATAAGTTCAATAGTAATTTATTTATTGTTTCAAGCCTTATTTTGTGGAACTCCATAATCATGAAATAAATAAAGATTATTAAAAGTTTCACAGTTTTAAAACTGTGAAACTTTTAATAATCTTCATTTATTTCATAATAGTAATTTACATCATTCGGCCAGAAATTATATGTTTGCGTACGAGTATGTTGCAACATAACAAATAACGAGTATTTGCAACGTAATTTCTGGGCGTGTGAACCACGAATTCTTTTGTGCGACTTCTGCAGAAATCTCTTAAGGCGGATTTCCACCAAACGGACAAAACAGCAACAAAACAGAAACTCATGTCGATTTCAGCAAAACTGCAACTATTTAGAAACAATTCTAAAACATTTTGCAAACTTGAGTTGCCGGCGACTGTTTCTGTTTTGTTTTCACAGTCCCGCTCGAAGGCGGTAAACTCAAAGGGTTTTGTTGTGTTTACGAACACTGTCGGTTTAGTGGAAATGATAAGTTTCTGTTTTGTTTCTTTAGTCCGTAGACCTTCTCAAAGAGCACTGCATACTTACGAAATTATGGAACAATGACCGTAGTTCATCGTGCAGCTCAATAGCGTCTCTTTTTAACTGTGATAACATTTGCGCTAGTTTATCATTTCGTCTACTTAAATAAGATCTCACCCAATATCGGTGCTGGCGTTGCTTCTTCTTTTTGTTATTCATAGAACGCAGTATGAACCACCCGCAAGTCAAAAAAAAATCATTGTCACTGAATATGATCTTTGTAAACGCGATTGCTCAAATGTTCTGAAACACTGTACTTCTGGTGGAAATAACTTCAAAACTAAAACAAAACTGGAACTGAAACTAGTCCGTTCGGTTGGGACAGAGTTTCTGGTTTGTTCCTGTTTTGTTGATGTTTTGTTTTTTCCGGTTTCAAGAAACAAAACACAAACTCAACTGTCCGTTTGGTGGAAATCCGCCTTTAGATACGTAAAATTAGTAATTTATTCTTTAGATGACATATGCTATTAGGACTTTTTTGTTTTCATGTTGGTAACAACCAACAGCAAATAGATTTGAATTTAATAAGTATTTCATATTTGTTTGACTTTTGCAAATTTAGTAAAAGTTAAGACAGTACAATGGCATCAAGAATTTTCTTCATGAAATGACGTAACTATTTTTGTCACTGGCTCTCCGTCTACTATGCTATAATAACATTTTTAATAACAATTAAAATCCGAGTGAGTGTAGCTTTCATCAGTTTTTGCCTTTTAAAAGAATTGGCAAACATTGTAGAATATAAACGATATTATTCCCAATGTATAGGTATGTTAATTTACCTACACTACAACCTCGAGGCAGAAAAATGTCATTAATGACATTTATTATTGTTCAAAAGTTTTGGTTCAAATCTCAGTCTACTTTGAATTACGTGAAAACCATTCTGGGTAGGAAGAGGGTTCATTGCGTTCTTTTCCTGGTTAACTAATTGCAATCTCTGAAATAGTCTTTGTCTATCACTTATACTATAAGAGTTAATTGCGCTACACCAAAAATCGAGACACAAATACATAAAAGATTTTGTCAACAGTAAAAAATTGAAATGGTGGTTAAATTAGCATAATCGAACTGGATGGCTTATTATCTTTTAAAAGCTATTTTCCATATTTTATAAGTAATAATCAACTACGTTAATGTAAAAATTTAAAAACTTAAAAACATACATTGCTATCTAGCGGCGAACAATAAAAACTTACTTAAAATTTCTTTTGGTCGATAGATGATGCCGATTAAAATTTGTTATGACAGTTTACAGAAACTTTATATTAAAATAATCATTTATAATTAGTTTTTATTTTGATTATTTAAAACTAATGATTGCGAATAAAATACATAGTATACAAATACTTGTTTGGTTGGTAAAGTTTACAAGCCTCGCGACATTTGTTTGACCTCGACATACCGTCTCGGTCAAATAATATTGCTTGTAAAGATATCCTTTACCAACTCAACATGCAATATATGTAGGTACTATTTCTCGTTTGTTGCAGCTCTTATATTATTTGCCTAATGTTCTTTTATCAGAGAGAGTAGATAATAAACTGAACTTGGTTTGGAATTGGTACGCAACATATTTTTTACGGTTAATGACTGAACATTGGACTAAACGAGATTGAATACAATTTCGAAAACTTTTAGTTAACTAGAAAACTTCTAGTATTGAATGAACTCATTAGATATAGTTAATAATAATTATTATTATTATCTATCAAGGTAGCTTTTTGTTTTATCAACATAGCTTTGCAAGAAGTTATGTGTACATAGGCTTTGCGAGAAGTTCTCTACAATCTACATTTTCTTGTAAATAGGCACATACTTCGATTTTTCGAAACTCATTATATTCTTACGAAAACTAAATATCAAAAACAGATCAAAACAATGAAGCAAATGATAAATGCTTTTACTATAATTTTTTACTCGACTGGACAAATATAAACGCTGCCTGTTTTCAGCTATATGTCAGTAGCATCTGTTTGCATTGTACCATTTGTGACAGTTAGTATTAAGAGATATGATCATTCAGAACGAAGAGAGTGAATGAAAGACCTCAGGGAGAGGGTCCCCCGGAATCCGGAGCTTACACGGCTTAAATTGCAATCCGGCCTGCAGCTATGAACCTGAAGTCTAATTCATAGCTCTTCTAACAATAAATGACGTTGATGGTCGCAGATGCAAACCGAGATTCGGATTGGAAAGTAATTGAAACTTTTTTTTATATACAACGAAAGTAATTTAAGAAGCGGGAGGGTTTTATTTTATAGTTAGGAACATGGAACTTATTATCCCGAAAAGAAAGAAATAAAATGATTCGTTCTTCAATTTATCTACGGTTCTTTAGTTTCAATTTAGCCTCGTTTATGAGTATGTATATTCTAGTTTTACTTATAAATAAGAGTTTAAAAGTTTATCCTTCTGTTACAACAATAATAAATAGTCTTATTTTGAAGCTTAAATGATATTTAAATATTACCTTTTCGTGTGCGGGAAATAGAATAGGTTTAGAAATACTCAAATTACCTCACATTAGGTTATCTACGAAATCATGTAGACTGATTTTGATATTTCTAATAAGCTTTACGTTTTTAACGGCGAAAGTAATATTTTTTATTATTATCTCGTTTTGATTTGTAAATTTTAGTCAGAAGCTTTTATTCTCAAGTCAGAAGACATCTGATGATTAACATGGCCTTAAAGTTAACACTTACAAATCTCATATTAATTCAGAAATTATGCAGGTATTTTCCTACAATACCACTTCAAATGTTCCAAAAGTATACACTTGACAGAAAACTGTATTTCTATGTAATAAATCATCAAATAATATTCATCTCTTTGTAGGTAGATTGAAAGATTCTATTGTGACTATTGTAAGTAATAAGAGAAATGTTTTAAATTTTCACAGATCTTTCTGTTAAAAGGAAAGAACGTACAAAAATACACGTGTGGAGGTTTGTAATGAGCCGAGTTCCCTACCCACTAGACGATCACGGCCCATCTTACTCTACCCGCGTAAAATTCAAATATTTAACAAACCGGAAATTGGCACAGTATTACCAACCTTACAAATGACAAACTTTATAAAGATAAATATAACAAAAAGAACAAACTTGATATTTAACAAACTGGATCCTACGTTGTGATTATTTTTTATACCATGTGACCAAGGTTGATAACGATTGATCTACTTCATACGGACGGAGAAAGAGAAATCACAAGTAAAAGAACACAAATAAAAGAACAATTAAATATGATTGTATTATTTTATTAATTTATTCTTAATCTTGAGCGAGGAGGGACATATTTAAACTGATACAAATAATGGCTAGTTCTCTAAAAACCTCCTTGAAATTATATGCTAGCCCAGCTTAAATACGTACACGCTGCAAGTTTTATATGTGATCAAATGATTATTTAGTTTGGTTACAATAAACAATACAGATCAATAAATCAATTTATCAAGTTGATACAGTTGTGTGATAATATTAGGCATTTATAAATAGACAAACGCAAATCTCTCAATGACATAAAAACATCAAAATTGAGTGAAATAGTCAATCACAAAGATTTACGGATAAACCAGCAAAGGTAAATGTGCCAAATTAAAATGAATACACCAGGACTGCTGAACAAAAATTATATCATATTTGACATAGCAACATATACGTTGTGACCAAACCATATATGGTTATATCAGAACACGTCTTTTGCAAGATATAGTTTTACTGTCAACAACAGGGAAAAAAACTCGTATCTAGATACCTAGACAAGCGAGAGTGTATTATAAGCACTGAAAAGAATAACATAGCACATATAAATAATATAAATATGCAAAACAAAACAGTTTGAGGGTTCTACGACACGGCCTATCAAATGGACTTAAGCCACCGTGGAGCCTTCATCGCATGCAATCTTTTGACGGTTCTACAACACGGCTTATCAAATGGGCTTAAGCCACCGTGGAGCCTTCCTCTCTTACATAATAATAAATCAGTTTTTCTCTTACACGGCCTATCATGGGTTTTATTACCACCGTGCAGATTAATACACTTTTAAATAATAATAATTCTAACCTTAGGGTAACATAATCTCTTGTTCCGGACTAAAAGATTATCCCTTCATTTTTTTAGTCACAAAGTAAAATGTTTTGTTAGGTTATAAATATTAACCTAAAAACTCAATAACAACTGACAGTAAACACATAACAGCCGTAGTCATATTTAAACACTAATAAAATATCAAATTGGCAATAATTAGCTGTAATGCTAAGACAAACGTTATAAAACATTATTTTCTAATCATATTTTACCATAAAAGGGACAAATTTATCAAATATTAAAAAGTATCAAACGAATCTAGTTACTGTATAGATTTTGATTTATATATAGATTCAAACGAGAGATTTGGGTTTCAGATTAATTAAACAATACAAAAATTACATCACACAACTAGAATCAACATACATTAAATAAACAGAAATAAACTTACATGAATTTATATTAAGTTTTAAAACCAAGCCAATATGGCTACCTACTACCTGTTTTAAATCCCCTCATCCATCTTTTCAAAACAAAAACAAAAACCAATCGTCCCCTAACTACAAAAAAATCAAAACAACCAACATTATAGAATCTGTAATAAATATCCCTAAACATAAAATCAAGTTATCAACCCCAAAGAAACTGTAATAAATATCCCCAACATTTTATATTTAATCAAATAGTTGTTATTTTTAAAAATAAATTACATATTTTGCCTGAACCTGTATGTAATAACAGAACTAGGTAAATTGATTATTATGAAAATTGTTTTGTGATTAAATGACTTGCTACAGCTACTTTGATAATTCTGGTTGACTATAGGTCTGACCACTACAGGTTATAATGCTTGAAACGCTGAGATTGGCGATATTTCATACGAGTTACACGTAATTTTTTTCTACGGCCGTAACTATATAAAGAGAAATTCATAAAATTATTTAATAGTAGCAATTAATGAAAAACTGACTTTTAATTTCAACATAAATACGCACATAAAAGCAAAGAAACGACACTTTCTATACTTTTCCTACTACTAAACTAAATGATGTCATCAAAAAAACATTGCATGTATAGGTCACCTCATACAGAATATAAATATATGTTTTAAAAGAAACATCAGTTTTGGTACAAATTGTTAGACAAATTAATAGTATATTACATGTTGAGTTGGTAAAAGACACTTTTACAAAACAAGCGATATTGTTTGACCAAGACGGTATATCGAGGTCAAAAAACATCGCGAGGCTTGGAAACTTTACCAACGAAACATGTATACTATTTTATTCACAATCATTAGACTTAAATAATCAAAATAATTATAAATTTTAAAATAAGTTTTCTGTAAACTGTCAATAAATTCCAATCAGCCATCTATCGACCAAAAGAAATTTTAAGTAAGGTTTTAGTGTTCGCCGTTAGATGGCAATGTATGCTCTCAGTATTTTAAAATTTGAAATTAATTTATTCAATCGTATTTATTGAATATAAAGTATGGAAATTTAAAAATAAAGCTAATATGAAATAAAAAAGATATTTTTAGCGTTAAATACTTTTATAAAAACCTAGATTTAAATCGGATAAAACGTCTTGTTTTAAATTATTTACAAATAAAGGTTGGCTAAGACTTTACTGATCAGTTTTACCGACATGTAAAGGAAAATGTTAACCACTTTGCTGTTGCTATAACAATAGCTTACTTTCCAAGGTTTTTACAATCATATAAATGTACATATTGCAATATGAATGTGAATAATAGTATATTATGTATTAAGGGCTTAATTGAGTGTGTTTGAGCCCGCCGATTCAGTTAGCGCCTGAGGCGAAAGCCGTAGGCGCTAAGACGTTAAAGGGATCTAAAACACTAATTAAGCCCGAAATACATACGTTAGTTTATGTCCGGCCTAAGTTTAAATTAATATTTAATTTTAAAATAAAAATAATAAGTGCAAAACTTCAAGTAGGTAGGTGCAATGGTATATAATTACTGTTATTAGTATAGAGACGGCGTAAACAAGGGTAGTTATTTTTCTAGCGGGATCTAAAGAGTTTTAAAGCCCTAGAACTCTAATTTTAAGCAACTTACGCTCTAAAAACAGGCCTATAAACTGGTCAAAATTGCCCGACCGGACATAAAAAATTTTATGTGCGGTCGGGCGATTGTTACCTATTTAGCTGTCTGTTTTTAGAGCGTAAGTTGCTAAACTGTTCTAGGGCTCTAAAACTTTTTAGAGCCCGCTACAAAAATAGCTACCCTTGCTTTACGTCGTCTCCATGGTAATAACAATAACACTCCTTTATCGTCTAAGCGCCTGAGGCGAAAGCCGACTCTGCTGACTGGGGGCTGACAGACTCTGCGGGCTCTAGCACACTCAATTCAGCCCTTAATACATGATATACTATTATCTAACATCTCGTGTACAATCTTACCTTACACTCACCTACCTACTCACAGTACTCACCTCATCTACACCCATAAATAGGTACCAAGTTTACTGTGATTATTTTAAATAAGGAATGTGATTACTCTTTTATTGCACTATAACCCATGTTACTCATAACAACGTGGATTATTTTTGAAAACTCACGCCTTCAAAGAAAGTCTGTTGTTTCACTCCACAAACATATAATGCTTTTTTTTCACCATGCACAAGTTGAATATTTTATATTATTTTTTTTAATTTGGATAGTAACAGAAACATCAATTTTGGTTATTAATTATAAATAGTAGCTATATAAAATTTAGTAGACTATTTTTAATCTAAAAAGGTACGCTATACACAAATTATTTTTCATTGTAAAACCAATAAATGTCAAACTACTTTTTTACTTTTACAACCATATACTATTAGATGTACTATAATGAAATAATACATTTCTAATGTATAAAATCTTTAATAAATTATGTTTTTATATGAAATAGAGTGAGCTGTTGGATAAAACGTTGTATGGAACACGTGAGTTAATCATATTATCCCAACAGAGAAATTAACCAATTTTCCATTTACGGATAATATCTTACTTATGTAACTCACTAGTACCTACTATAAATAACTATTAATAACTTATTAATGAGTTTGTTTATTAATCAACTCGTGAGTTAACGGTTGGACATTTTTTCCTATTACAAATTATTTTTTACCACATGCTAGGGCTCAGGTGGACTAACTGTTAACTATAACGGGTATAAATATAAAGCTAAAAAGGTTGGGGACTTGAAAAGTCTTGTCGGAACTTACAATTATTTGAAGTTTTGGTACAAATTTTAATAACCCAAATGAGTTTAGATATTAATCATCTTGTGATTTTCCCAGTAATTAGTTATTTGTTTCCTTAGTACAAAAAATACATGTTTTTGGGACGAATAAGAAAGTTGCCGGACGACGCGTTAGCGGAGTCTGGCAGCCTTATGAGTCCCAAAAACGCATTTTTTGTACGAATTAAACATACTATTTTTTCTCCAACTGCTTATTTTTCACTAGCAAACCCTGCGAGAGGATTGTTTAGAATAAACAACATGACGTTAAACTACTTTTTATTTACTGCAATTATAATATGTGTAAAAAGTGGCAATTTGAATATTAAGAATTAATAACATTAAGAAATACTAACAAATGTATAGTATTACTCCCATTTCGTCGAAAATTCGAAGAAATTTCGACAGGCGTTGTCTAAGATATATGTGTTTAACGTTAAATAATTAGAGGTTAGGATTGGTTTTTGTTTGTGCGACGTCGTTCCGACGTTCCGAGCAACAACTAGAATTTTAATAGAAACGTCGAATTTGTTTTTGTTTTTTTATGTCTTTAATTAATTTAATATTTTAATATTGTCATAGAAAAGATAAATGATTATTATTTAAATAAAATTTCTACTTATTACTTCGCATTATTGCTATAAAAGAAAATCTTATAGAGCACCGCGGAAAATAGTTCATACATAGCCTCAGACTACTTTTTGTATTGTACAAAAAGTGATTACTTTTTGTACAATTGCTATGGTAATGAGTAACAGTTCCTAAATGGTCTACTTTTTATACAAAATAATTTGATGTTATAGTGTCATATTCGTGCGGTTGAAAAAAAAAATGATTTTTATCGCAGGGTATGGCTTGAAGGACGGCCCACCGGACATTTGCCCGATAACCTAAAATTAGCTTTCAGTTCAAAACTTAGTATTTGTTATTCAAGATAATCAACTGATACACATATTTCGAATAATAACCTTAATAATAATTAGACTGTTTTGTCTCTATGATTAAAATTCCCTTCCAATAATAAAAAAATATATTTTATTTAAAAGAGTGTCTATACCAGACTTTACTGATTTTCCGTTATTTAAATACTAGATAAAAAGCGGTATTAGCTGCCTTTTGAACGTAGATGGGTTGAGATTGAGGGTAAACCGTACAAAAATGTTATCTATAAAGGGCATACAGCGGAAGAGACATCATCAAATCGTAATAAATGCTTGTGGTGGTAGATAATTGAATTTTGTTATCTAATTCTGTTCTGATGAACTATTGTGTATGTGGGCTTAGGGTTGTTGGGGCTGTTTTACAAACGTTATTACGATATGTTGCAGTCGAGTTAGTTTTTATTTTGCAGCTCTTTTACAAAATCAAGCAATCTTGCTAATTTATCTTTGTTCATGATATTTATCGGTAAAAGCATTGCCCATTGTAACAAGCATTATTTAAAAGTGTGATGTACTCGTACTTCAATTGATTAACCAAAGTTAAATTTCAAAATGACAATGTTGTGGACTAGAAACCCTAGATAGATCAATAGAGTGTAGTAGTTATTGTTGCTAATTCTATTATCAAAAAAGAGACGCTTACGTACGAGTTATTCATCAGTGGTCACTATCTGAGAACGTGAATGATTATGAAACAGCGCGATAATCTTAATAGCCAATAGGTTCCAAGAGATCTAAAATATATCATCGATTCATGCTTTCGTGGATATCACGGTGTCTCTTGCATAATGAGCTGTAGCTAAATCCTGCTAAAAAACGTTGAGATGATACACTTGCGAATAAAGAACAAGAACAATTTTTGTTAAACATTTTTTGACGTCGTTGAAGTTACACAATCTTCAATATCTCATCAAATTCTCCTACTAAATAAGGGCCAGTCAGAGTATAAAAACTCATTTTTACATTTCATGTCTAATGGGTAGATGCCCATAGTGCCTAGTTTCTTGGTCTTCTTTGGCACTTTTTCTATTGTAAGTCTTTAAGTCACTGCGTTGTTTATTTATTCAACCGTGGCCTTCAGAGTGCCATGGCTTTTTTCTACATCACGCTGTAGCACTGACCTCTTTTCTTTAAGGCGGTCAGGATAGTAATCGCCAATTTTTGACTAGCCGAACCGAAAAACGGTTACTCCGTATTACTATAACGGTAATATTCTACTACTACTAGGGAAGTATTTGCTCCAAAATCAGAAATAGGTTTATTTTTGCAGTAAAATACAGGACCACAAGTACTGCAGAGTACTTAACGAGCGACTTGAGATTGGCAACAGTTATTCACGTAGAGTCAAGTTTGATTGTACAAGTGATTATTATAAGTATTGTTTATTGTTTCCAGCCTTATTTTGTGGAACTCCATAATCATGAAATAAATAAAGATTATTAAAAGTTTCACAGTTTTATTAAAATATACCTGACAATATTGTTTCGACAGCTATGCTGTCATTATCAAAGGTAATATAATTATAAACAAACACGTCGCTAAGGTAGATACAAAATAGGTAACTAGATAAAATAATAATAATAATAAAAATCATAATTAAACATCTAATACTTCCAGTAACGGAGAATTACTGAGCTCAAGTTGTTCATTCATTAAAGGTACCCTGAGTTTGTGTTTGTATATCTCAAAGGCTTCTAAAATGTCTAATTTGCGTTTCTTATTACAAAAATGTAGGAATTTAATATTATTTTGAGGAGTCATTGTGTGATTTTGTTCTAAAAGGTGTTTGGCGTAATTCGATTTTTCAGGATGTTTATTTTTGTAATGACGTACGTGTTCTTTATATCTTATGTCAAAATTTCGAAGTGTTTGTCCAATATATACCGAACTACAAAAAGAACAATTTAAACGGTAAATGCCCGATTTCATGATATCATGTGTTCTGTCTTTAGCATTAAATAAAAATGAAAAAGTGTTAGTGTTGGTTTTAAATGTTATTTTATAATTGTTGGTTTTTCTTAGTATATGTGCAATTTTTTCTGATATTTTGCCAAAATATGGTATAGATATGTAATTTGTGTCTTCTGTTTGATTGTCAATGGGATTTTTTTTTTGGCCGTTGAATGCGAAACTATACTTAAGAAAGATCATAATAACTATGCAAAATTCCAAATTTCGAATTTGTTAAAAGAGATGTCTTTGAAACAGGACAAAATGTACAACACATCTAACATATCACTTCTTCAATCTATAAAACAGAAAATCACAGAGAACAATCTAATTTCTGTTAAAGCAGATAAGGGTAGCACTTTGGTAATTCTTTCTAAAGATATTTACATACAAAAAGTTAATGAATTTATTAATAAAGAAAATTTTGAAACGTTAAACAAAAACCCAACCACAAAATTCCAAAAAGAAATAAAACAAGGTTTAGAAAACTGCAATATCTGCTTTTCAGAATTAGAAAAGCAACAAATCATTAATAAAAACCCACAAATACCTAAACTGTATGGATTAGTGAAGACCCACAAACAGAATATGCCAATAAGACCAGTTGTATCATACATCAATGCACCTAATCACATTTTATCCAAAAAACTGAACCAGATTATTAACACGATAGGTTACAAATCGAAATACTCTGTTAGAAATTCATTAGAATTAGTAGATAAGCTGCAAAACATACATCTTCCACCACATTCAAAACTTGTTAGTTTTGATATTTGCAACATGTTCTCCAGAATACCACCACAAGAATGTATTCCTTTATTAGATAGTTTCTTGATCAATAGTAATATAGAATTAGTTAAAAGGTTAGAGTTAATTCAATTATTTGACCTTTGTATAAGTCAAAATTATTTCACTTTTAATAACATAATTTATTTACAAAAGGATGGTTTACCTATGGGTAATTCTCTAAGTCCTCTATTAGCTAACATATTTATGGACAAGTTTGAAGATCGAATATTTGAATTAAACCTCTCTAAACACATTATCTTCTGGTTTCGTTATGTTGATGACATTTTAGCTTGTTTTGACAGTTCTTTTGAGGTTATCAATGAATTTTTAATTTTTATAAACAATATCCATCCTAATATAAAATTTACACTAGAAACAGAACAAAACAGGGCTATAAACTTTCTAGACTTAAATATCAAAATTAACGCAGACAATCTTTTTGAATTTTCCATATACAGAAAACCAACACAAACAGACATAACAATACCAAATGAATCTTGTCACCACAATACACATAAAATAGCAGCATACAGATCATTAGTACACAGAGCTTTAACTATTCCACTAACAAAATCAGATTTTAGCAAATAGATATCAACCATTAAACAACTAGCACATGCAAATCATTATAATCCGAACATGATTGACACTTTAATTAAACAAAAAGATTATAGGTTAGCTGTCAAAAGAATATATCCCATTGACAATCAAACAGAAGACACAAATTACATATCTATACCATATTTTGGCAAAATATCAGAAAAAATTGCACATATACTAAGAAAAACCAACAATTATAAAATAACATTTAAAACCAACACTAACACTTTTTCATTTTTATTTAATGCTAAAGACAGAACACATGATATCATGAAATCGGGCATTTACCGTTTAAATTGTTCTTTTTGTAGTTCGGTATATATTGGACAAACACTTCGAAATTTTGACATAAGATATAAAGAACACGTACGTCATTACAAAAATAAACATCCTGAAAAATCGAATTACGCCAAACACCTTTTAGAACAAAATCACACAATGACTCCTCAAAATAATATTAAATTCCTACATTTTTGTAATAACAAACGCAAATTAGACATTTTAGAAGCCTTTGAGATATACAAACACAAACTCAGGGTACCTTTAATGAATGAACAACTTGAGCTCAGTAATTCTCCGTTACTGGAAGTATTAGATGTTTAATTATGATTTTTATTATTAATTTTTATTATTATTATTATTTTATCTAGTTACCTATTTTGTATCTACCTTAGCGACGTGTTTGTTTATAATTATATTACCTTTGATAATGACAGCATAGCTGTCGAAACAATATTGTCAGGTATATTTTAATAAAACTGTGAAACTTTTAATAATCTTTATTTATTTCATGATTATAAGTATTATCAAGTAAGTTCTGTATATTTTATACAAGCTGTGAGTTATTCGACTTTTGAAAATGATTATTTTTCCTGAAACAGGAGAATTCTTTAATCAGAATTTACGCCATAGACGTTCAACATGAAGGGCACGTTGGAGGTTTTTGCCCTGGTTGGAAAAAATCTTGTATGATTATAGAATACAGATCACAGTATACTAAAAACTTTTTTTTTCGGTTTACAATGGCGTAGTTAGAGAGGGTCAATTTGAACTTTAAAATTGCTCTAGTTCAGAAACTACAAAATAACCTTTGTGACTAATGGTGTATTGCTTGAAGCGATATCATATCATGACATTAAGTTTTTGACAAAAAACAAAACTCGATCGAAAATTTATAGGTTTACCATATTTTAAAATATGCGGAAATTGTTCGAACATCGGAAAGACGGAAGGAGAAATCATAGTGTGTAATATAGTTTTGACCTCTCCATTGATCGGTCCAAGTTTGATCCGATTTGATTTGTTACACTCCCCCCACCTCCAACGATTACACTTTCCGTTATATCTTGGGAAGGAAACGTCGTATAGGCATGGAACTCTTAACGGCTTGTATATTTTAGGACATGCTATTACATGTTATGCAAACAAAAATCTGCGTTTTTTTAGAAACTGTGTGATAAACCCCTTGTTTATCGGTTATATTTGTCTTATTGATTGTAGATGTTTGTTTAAATATTACACAACTTGTATTCCATAATTAATTGGTTTTATTTATAAAATAGAGATTTGATACGTTTTTACATGTGTACTCTTCGAAACTCTGTCGTCGTCTTTTATATTAAAATTAAGTCATTAAACTTACAATTATTATAAAAGCATTGCATTTTTACTTAACCTAGTTATTGCTAAAAGGAATTTGATTAAGCAGCTTTTCGCAATTGGATTTATTGAACTTTATTACCTAAATATTTTAATCTTTCAAAAACACAATATAAATTTTGATAATTTTTATATTCCTTTACAGCTTCCCTGCGCAAAAGAAAAAAAAAAGAATTTTTATGGAATTGTTTTTTTCTAAATTTTTAAAATAATATAATATTTTCTACGTATAATATAACTTAACTTTATTTTTATGTACTATAAATAATTTATTATTGCTACTTATGACTACGTTAGGATGTTGGTCTTCTATAACATCATATGGACCTTTAAAGATTACTTCCCTTGTATCATTAGAAGTGTTTCTTAACAATACCTTATCACCTACTTTAAAATTAACATAATTACTATTGATATCATATCTTTGCTTTCTTTTAACTTTTGATGCGATCAAATTGTTTCTCGCTTCATTACAAGCAACTTGCAGTCGATAACTTAGTTCGTGTGGATAGTTATCGAAAGTATACAAAGGATCTACGGTTTTGCATATATTAGTTGGTAAACTACTCAGTTTTCCAAACACTAACTCATAAGGAGTGTAGTGAGTTTCGGTATGCACCGTATTATTGTAAGCAAACGACCAGTAAGAAACCCAAGAGCTCCAACTGTCGGGATGTTTTGATGCATACATTCTCAGGTAAGCGCCTAAATTCTTGTGAGAATTTTCAAGTGCCCCGAGAGTCTCGTGATGATATGCAGTAGAATGTAAGTGATTAATTTGCAAAAGTTTGCAAGTTTCTTGAAAAGTAGAAGCTAAAAATTTTGTTCCCTGATCTGAAACTACTTCGTTCGGGATTCCATATCGGAGTATGAAATTTTCGACAAATGATTTTGCAACAGAGACCGCTTCTTTATTAGGAATGGGGTAAACTCTACATATTTGCTCAATTCACATTGTATCGTTAAGATGTAACGATTATTGCTTTGATCTAATTCTAAAGGTCCGACTAAATCGAGATAAGCCTTTTGAAATGCTGATGTAGCTGATGTTGTGATTTCCAAAAATTGTTTTACACTTGGTGAATATTTACACGTTTGACACTCCGTACATTGTTTAACAAAGTGTTCAATGTCTTTACGTAACCTTGACCAAAAATAATAACGTTTAATATTATTGTACATACGGTTAATACCAGCATGTCCTCCTGTCGGTAACATGTAGAAATCGTTTAGTATTAATTGTTGGGTTTCTCTATCGGTTATACGTTGTGTATCTTTAACAATACATATTCTTATACCGGTACTTTTATTTTATTGTGGGCCCTACGTAATTCTTCTAGTATTTCTGAATTACCTTTGTTTTTCATTATTAATAATTCCGAAATTTTGAACTTTTCACCTATACTTTTCAGGTCTCTCAACGACGCTCCGAAGGCTGACGCTGATCGAGTATCCTGTACTAAATAAATTATATTTATATTTCTATCAAACTATATATTTCCTAATTTATAGAAATTAGAGTCGCGACTTGTGGTTGTGTATGTGGTTGATAATTGATTCAGTTCGGTTTTACTTAGATTTCGTAGTTCAATGCACTCTAGAGGAGGTTTTAGAAGCTCCACGATATCAGGGTGATCAGTCCCGCTATCTTGTGATTTCCCCAAATCTCCCATAGGGTGATACTTCTTACGTTTTGTTTGAGCTCTGGTTAGAACACGAACCGTGTTTTCACTCATGGTTTTCAGATCATCTGAAAGTATCGAAATGCGCGATAAAGCATCGGCGGCTACGTTCTCCTTCCCAGGAACGTACTGGATCTCAAAACTATATTCTTCTAATATTAATCTAAACTTAGTTAACCTACTGGACGGGTTTTTTACACTAAATAAGTACACTAAAGGTCTATGGTCGGTGAAAATAGTGAATTTTCTTCCGAACAAATACGGCCTAAGTTTCTTAACTGCCCAGACAATAGCTAGTAGCTCTTTTTCGTTTGTGCAGTAATTCTTCTCAGCGTTATTAAGACTTCGACTTGCATAGGAGACAGGTTTATCATTTGCATTTGATAAAACTGCACCCGCGGCAAATCCTGAGGCATCCGTTCTTAAAATAAACTGATGGTTCTCCGAAAAGTCAGGATATTGTAGAATGGGTGAGCTAACTAATGCTGCTTTTAATTTCTCAAACGCTGACTGGCAACTGTCAGTCCATTGAAAGATTATTCCTTTTTTTAGTTAAGTGATTTAATGGTGTGGCCATTTCTGAAAAATTTGGAATAAATTTGCGATAATAATTTGCAAAAGCGACAAACCGTTTTGTGTCCTTGCCATCTTTTGGTATTGGATATTCCTTCATCACTTTCAGCTTTTCCGTATCAGATGATATACCTTCTGCGGAAATGACATGACCGAGATACAATAATTGCTTTTTTAAAAATTCACATTTAATCGGATTTAATTTTAAAGTTACCTTTCTTAATCTACTTAGAATGCGTATAAGACTTTGATTATGGTTAGTCAGATTATTACCAAAGATAATTAAGTCGTCCAAATATACAAAACATCTGTCATAATTTAATCCAGAGATGGCAATCGACATTGCTCTCGAAAGTGCATTAGGACTAACTTTAAGCCCCATTGGTAACCTCGTCATCTGAACTTGTCCTTTATCTGTGGTGAAAGCTGTGCATGGCCTAGAACTTGGATCAAGATCTAGCTGAAAATATCCTTGGTAAAGGTCTAAATGGCTGAAATAGATTGCACCAGATAAAGCGTCTAAAATTTCGTCGATACACGGGAGAGGAAATTTGTCATTCTCGATGCGTTGATTTAAGTGCCTGTAATCTACAACTACCCTCCATTTCTTATTTCCTTTACTACCAGCTTTTTTCGGTACTATTAAAAGAGGTGCTGACCATTCAGAACGTGAGGGCTGAATTATACCATCGGCAAGCATCTTATCAATCTGCTTATTTACCTCAAACTTTTGAGAATGCGGTAATCGATACGGCTAGATGTATGCCGGAGATACGCCTTTTCGCAAATAAATCTTTTGCTGGTAAACGTTAGTTACAGTTAAGGGGCCATTTTCTAAATAAAATACGTCCGAAAATTTTGCACATATTTTTTCTATGGAATTCCTCTCTTCCCTATTTAACGATTTCAAATTAACTAGATCTAAAACCTTGTCAACTCGTTCCACGGATGGTGGTATATTGTCTAATTTATATGAACAAAAATTTGAAAGTTTTTCTGTTTTCGGTCTATAATTCCTAATACTAACTTCCTTATCATTAACATTTAGTATCCTAATGGGTATAGAATTACTGTTAGGCTTAACTACTACACTAGCAGTAAAGACTCCTTCGCAAACTTCTTCGGGCAAAACAACACATTCTTCCTTTATATCAACAGAAAAATATCGAATTATTTCACACCTGGGTGGAATTGTGGTGTAGCAGTAACCTTTTGATTGAAGAGGTACTACAATGTTTTCTCCGATATTCCAGAAAGAAAAACAAAATTTTTCATAGTCTACGATAGCCGAAAATTTTTCCAAGAAATCAGACCCTATAATCCCATGAAATTCTTTACTGAACTTGTTTACTACTACAAACTTATGGTCAAGTTGGGTATGACCTAACTTAAATTCTAACTTGGTACTTCCTAATGAAAATACTGATCCAACAATTTCGGATAGTTTTATTCTTTCCTTATTATTTACATATTGTGTCTGAGATAATTCAGAAGAAAAAATAACACTCACAGATGCTCCAGTATCTATCAAAAAATCTAACTCCTTCTTGCCATATTTTACTCTTACATAATTTATCCCATTCATTCCTAGATTTAAACTGTTATCTAATGTATTGTCATTGTGAGAAACCTCGAAAAAACCTATCATTCCTAGTGGTATAACCTTCTGTATTTCTACTTGATTCATTGTTATTATTACTACCTGTGTTTTCAACAAAATAGCTTTTTTGAGAATGATTATCTATTTTTCCAAACTTTTGTAGGACCAAACTGACCTCGTTTAGAAAAAGCATGATTTTGGTTTTTATTGACTACCTGTGGCTGTTGATTGTCCTTCCTGTCCTCGACCTTTTGCAAAGAAAATATTTTGATTTTGTGAACCTTATACTAAATTTTCTTCGTCCTTTGCTCCGGTAATTGCCTCATTTAATTTAGAATAATTTCTTGCCTTGATAATGATTCTAAGATTAGGATCCCGTAATCCATTAGCAAATGAAGCTATTGCAAGCTTTTCGTTAGTTTGAGCTAAGATTTTTATTGACTTTTCGTTACTTCCCGCTTGTGCCAAGTTAAATTTTGCATAAGTTCCTCGATATTTTTTCCAAACTTATCAATCGATTTTTGATTTTGCTTTACAGTGTGCAAAGATAAAGAGAGACTTGCAGCTGACTTTTTAGTAAGTAAATGAATTTTCATATTTTTAATTAAATCGTCACTACACGCATATGCTTTCTCTAATCTTATCTTTGCGCTCTGTGATAGTCTAGTTTTTAAAATAAACTCTGTTAGTAATTTCTTACTATCAGCGTTTAACATCGAATCGTACAATTGGATTGCATCAATAAGTTGTTTAGTATTATTTTCTGAATTGTCCATAACTGGCAACAGACTTGTTGCTGTTTTTAAATCAAATTTATCCATTATCTTTATAATATTAGTAACTATCTCAGGTGAACTTATTTCTACAGCCTGCTCTAACCTATCCAACAAAGTACTACTAACCTCTTTTATCAATTTTTCTGTTGCATCAACATATTTTTTCGCTTCCGCTATAATAACAGTGTCAGTATTACCGAGTTCGTTGAATTGCTGTCTAGCTGTGGTAAGTTCGGTTTCTATTCTATGTAACTTATCTAGCTTTTTCTTAACTAAATCCACATTTGAGCGACGTTCTCGGCTATCTTTATTAATGTTTCTGAAAAATACCTTTAATTCTTCATACACAAACCTAAGTGGTTCTATCGCCTTCATTAATGTAAACTTAAAAACATGTTAATCAAATAAATGCTACAGTTACATACATTCTATACGAGTACATAAAATATAAACTTGAAATAATACTAAAACTGATACCTACAATTATTTAAAGTATTTACTTACATTAGTGTTTTATTTCTTATATAATATCTTGACTACTCCGTAATTCCTTCTTTATTTTTCGTTTCAATCTTTTTTGTACTAGACACACTAAAAATATAAATAATGCAATAACCATCATACCAAAAGAAACCACGCCTAGTATTTCTGCAACAGAATAGCCTACATTTGCACCATTGTCTCCGGCTTGTGCTATTACAACTTCTTCCTTTGATTGTCTTGATCCCATTTTTAGTTTTCTATTCCATTTGTAATTGTATTCTGGTTTGCAACCATTAACCATTTTTACCAATCTTTCCACTTTCGTTTTCTTTCTTTTTAATTCGCTTCCCAATTGTTAAAGTTCTTAATTAGCAGGGTCGCCATGTGATAAACCCCTTGTTTATCGGTTATATTTGTATTATTGATTGTAGATGTTTGTTTAAATAATACACAACTTGTATTCCATAATTAATTGGTTTTATTTATAAAATAGAAATTTGATACGTTTTTACATGTTAAACTCTTCGTAACTCAGTCGTCGTCTCTTTTATTAAAATTAAGTCATTAAACTTACAATTATTATAAAAGCATTGCATTTTTATTTAACCTAGTTATTGCTAAAAGGAATTTGATTAAGCAGCTTTTCGCAATTGAATTTATTGAACTTTATTACCTAAATATTTTAATCTTTCAAAAACACATAATATAAATTTTGATAATTTTTGTATTCCTTTACAACTGTTATAGCGAGAAACCAATTAAGCATAAATTTGAAAGTTTACAGCATTGTTACTTATTTACCTTCATTGGGGATTTCGTACCACACCATGGCCTAGTGTATACTATACAAAAAATGTATGCATCATTCCCGATAGAACCAACTTCAGGATGAGAAAACAGGAAAAACGAAAGTACTGCAAGAACCATCACAATTACCGATCGAAACTGTTCCCAATTAACCATTCTGTTGTGACACGGTAAATCCAGTGATTCCGACTTCTCAAACACCTGTTCTGGAGATGGAGAGGCTGGTTTCTGTTTAGGCTAGGTTAGAAAAAAGTGGTGAGGGAGATGGGTGGCATGTAAACCGATGCTAAAATATCAAATCAATATAACTTTCTATCTTGACAAGGCAATTGAAAGCGAAAGTAAAACATGCGAGGTTGTTGCTAGGTATGAAAAACTTTCGGGCCCTGGGCAACGAAGTAAAACTGTCAATTTTTTTAAAATATAATATTATAAGGTGGCTTGTTTGCAACATTACCTTGGTAACAATACTGTTGTATATACAAACATTATTTTATTATAATCACTGAATCATCATTTTATTTTATTATAATTTCTTCTTTTACGGTGGCTAATAAATGTCAACGGGAGAATGAAAAGTTTAATACATTACACGCTGCGAAAGCCCTTTCAGGTGCTCAGTGTTTTGAACAAACCTCGGCTACGCTTAGGTTCGCCTCGGCAATTCAAAAACACCTTGCACCCAAAAGTAAACTTTCGCAGCTTGTAATGTAAATAACTATTTTGGTTCTTCCCTGGCACCATCGGTTGCTGTAATGAGACTCGACGAATGTTTGATTTTCAGTCCATGCCGCACTATGTAAGATTTTTATGATCTGTCGGGACGAAATTGTTTACACCCATAAGTGTACATGTTTTGTGTTGCATTGTATCAGTAATACTTTTTTTGTTATTCTAAAAGTTTGGTCCGTTATTAGTCGCTTTATCTACAACAGATGAATGTTTGCACTTCCGGTCAGTTTAATAAATTCCGCACATCGCATCGTTATGAATGTAGTAAATTTTTTTGGGCATTTTTTTCTGATAGCTGTTATTAATAATAGGATCGGAAGAAATTAAAAATCAATTTCAGAGATTCTATTATTTTCTTGTCGTGAAATTCTTCGGACAAAATTTTGCCGATACTGGCGATAATCTTTATTTCGGGATTCCTTCCGATAACCGTCCTCTAGGACAGCGGTTCCCAACCTTTTTCGTTCGCGGACCGCCAAACAACGTAGCATTTGCTTGCGGACCGGCAAGGTAAAAAATTAAAGAAAACATTTCGCAAAATAAATCTTATAATTATAAATTTACTTTTACACTGTACAAGAACAATCTAAAATAAATAAATATCCATTCTTTATAATAACAAAAGTCGGTCTTCGTACCTCAACCTCTTCCCGCATACCAAATCTCGAACGACCAAAACTGGGACCGGCCCGAAATCGGCGAGTACCGAGACGCTGGAGTTTTTCTCTTTTTGCTAAACGATCGCAGGGCGGGGTACGGCGCCAAAAACCATAACCGGGTTGTAGACACATAGGACGGTCCATCGTTCAAAACCTGAACAAGGTATCTCGACAGGGAACCGAGATATAACCGAAAACGGGTCAAGAACGGGAATGGGCTCAAACGACCCAGAAGGCAATCATATAACACCTCCAGAAGTGGTTTCCACTTAGGAACACGATTGGGCTGGGGGCGGCGATATTACTTAAGCACGATTCTCGGGCGAAAAACAAGAAAATAATTTCGAGTTTTTCGGCTGTAACTTTTTTCGAAACATTTTAAGATTGCCCGCCGTTTTACGTCAAGATCGTTTTGGCTCCTACAGTTTTCCAGGCATCGTATCTCGAAAACGGGCGGAGCTCCCTAGAGCGGAGATACGGAAAAACCAATAGATGCACCGCTCGTAGCAGGCTGCGTGACATCGAATGCCGCCAACACATGTTCGATCGCTCCCAAAAACCCTATCTGATCCCTAGCCCCAGCCCCCGGAAGAGTGTTGACAAAAAAGACTTTTCCGGTATAAACGATTGAGGTACTGCGCTGGCAAAAATTCCGCTATCAGATTTTCGCTCCAACATACCGTAAGGCGAGGGCAATTTTTTGCCGCCTCTGCCTAAACGGTTTACCGAAGACGGTCGAGACTTCAAGTAACTACCCAACGCATCGACATCGACAAAAAACGGTCCGGATCGAAGCAAGTTTTGCGGCCCCTCGAAACCGCGAAACCCGGATTTTGATCGTTCGCGTTAATCGGGGACGCAAGACAAAAATTCCTTCGGTTCCGGTATGCCTAGACCCATGTGCGCCAAACCTGCTTAAACATCATAAAATGGTAGATCCTTCTTCTTCTTAATACTATTATTGGATATTACTCCACCACACAGGTACGGAGCCGGCGCGTTATATATCACGTATATAGCGCCAGCTCCGTATAAAAGTCATAGTTTACTCTTGGTCAACTCAGATAAACTATTTGACCCTACGTTAGCTCCAGGATAACAGGGATTAAAAAAATTCTTTTAGTAAAACTTTGAAAATACTGTTAATTCTCTGCGGACCGGCAAATATTTCTGACGGACCGGCGGTTGGGAAACGCTGCTCTAGGAAGAATACATTTATTTATAATATCTTTTACATGCATTAACAATATTTGCATGCTAGGTGGGCATCGCATAGTGATAACTAAGCATAATGATTGAAATATACAGTGTGTTCATTTGAAAACTTCCCATCTCAAGTATCTGTTGAACTATACAAAATATCAATTTCGGCAAAAACAGGTCGATTGATTTTTCAAGGGGGACGCTTAAATGTAGGATAGTAGTCAGGTTTTTGCATCCCACCCTCTTATCCCCAGCAACCCCAACTTTAAAATGTCAAATGCCAATTCCATCTTTGTGGCAACTATTTTTAAAAAATTGAAATCAGACCATGGGTTGCTGATATAAAAGGACACGTTTTTTAACAACCCCCTTCCAATATCTCTCAAACTACTTGAGATATCAACACCAGACGGTTATCAAATATTTCTAACTTATCCCTTGATCCACAGCCTCCTTTATTTTAGTTTTTATTATTTAAATTTTCCATGAAAAATTATATTGTTTAGACTCATTAAAATAAGGTGTTCCAAGTTAGGTTAGGCTAAACTGCACAAAATTTACTTCTAAACAAACAAATTTTTAATCAGGGAACCTGTGATCGTAATGACGCTTAGCATATAAACGGTATATAGTAAAGAATATAGGAGTAATCAAATCGAGTCAGTTCGCCGAATTATCATAATCTGGTTATTGGAGTAAATAGAAAATTCTTTGTTTTCTGGAGAAAAATGAAGTCTATTAACCCATAAACATAATAAATTCCAAGTTTCTTTAAAGTTGATTTTGAATAAAGTTCCGCCAGATAATGAAAATCTTACATAGTGCGCCGCTACAGGAGAAGCAATCTGGTCATTATCTTGTGTTTAAAATAGTATGGTAGCACGATATTTTCTTTATAACAGTGCCAGGTTTAATTCGAAGAAGATGAACAAAAACATTGCGAATTCTCAAAGTTACCTCGAAGTTACATCGAAATCGTGATCTACATAACGTAAGCTAACCTCTAGCCAAATCTAACGTATTTTAACTTAGCCTAATCTAATCTAACTTAACCTAACTTAAATCTAACTTAAACTAACCTAACCTAACCTAAATACCCATTGGACCAATAATGACGAGACCAGGGCCAGGAGATAGCTCGGGCTTGATCGAGTTCAAAACACGAGTAAATCAAAACGTTACTGCAAAAACTCTGCAAAAAAGTGAGTTGTAAATCTCTCAAGACTGGTTTGAATAGATCTTAGTTCAGTCAAAAGACTCGGAAACACACATCGCACCCCCCGGCTTCACTTGCACGATAATTAAAACGTATTTCAAAATTGGTAAAAATGGAGATTTTTTAAATTGCCATTTTCGAAAAAATAGAAGGTGATACCGAAAGACTTGGAACACCCCGCGCTGTGTTTTGAATTGTTCTCAGATTTTAGGTGTATAGATTATATTATAAATAACACGAATTTGTAAATTACCAAAAATTCGGTCTTTTGGAAATTTGATCTTGAATATTCGAAAAAATAGAGTTGAAATATCTTGAAAAAGCCTGGAACACTGCCTCCCTCCACTGCTAGTTTTCTTATGACTTTTAAATTAGACCGTCAAATTTTGTACGTGTGAAAAAAACAAGAGTTAGTAAAACCGGGTATTTTAAACATTTTAAATCTTGTTTTTCGAAAAATATTGCTTAGTATCATAAAAAGCTGAGACACCCTCTCGCTTGTTTTGAAAGGTCTTACAGATCAGTTATATCGATTTTTTTATTTTTTGGTCCATATCTTGGCAAAAATACGATTTTCTCAAACTTTGCTACAGAATTTCGGAATACAAAAACCTGACCTGAATCATTGATCTACTTCTTGACATTGAGCTACATTACTTTCTTATAATAATAATAATAAGTTTGACTATTTCATTCATAACTTTATGAACCAATAAGAATACGCACTTTTCCTTAGATACCACGTATTCCAACGGTTATATTGCGGTAACCATGACGAATCGATTATACGAACCTTTGTATAATCGCTGTAATACAAACCTTTGTATATTCACCCGCATGAAATTCAATTCTTAAATTTCAAGATATCCATGAAAACTCCATAACAGTCAAATAATTTATTAGTAAACAACGCAATGATCCACAAACCTCATCAGGCTCTATTCACAATGTCTACAATAATTGTACGTTCAATATAAATAATAAATAAATGTTAAAGTTGTTAGTATATATTTTATTCATGAAATAATCTACCTGTATACAACTCGCCGATCTAAAATACTCGAAACTCGACATATTGCCTAATAAAACACCACTCGACGTTCCGTCTCGTGGTGTTTCAGGCAATATGTCTCGTATAATCGAGTATTTTCGATCGTCTTGTTGTATAATATATGATTATTTGGAATATCAGTTGCTATGCAACCCAACTTGCACAACATCGTACATTAATTAATTGTTTAGGTATTTTATTGCCAATTTCAGAAAAAAAACAGTTTGACTATTTTAAGTGTACCTAACTTATCCTAAAAAATAATAAAGAATAACAAAGCAAGATAGATGTTTACCTTCGAAAAATAAATATTGCCAATATTTTGTACTGATAAGAGACTAATATACATCTCGTCTTTTCTTATCAGGCTCCACTTCAAGAATAATCTTTTAATAAAATCTTTTTTACAGTAGCACCATAAACGGATAAAAGCAAACAAAGTATTAATCAACAGACGTCGGCGTCAGGGTAAGCCACAATGGTGTCAAATGTCCTAAGAGGCACGCGTCCCGACCGCTACTTATTGTGTATTTATTATCACCCTCGCGCCTTAAACCTACCCTGATTGTATAGAATTAGGCTGCCCGCGGGAGTTTGACTAACAGCTGATTTAAGAGGGGTGAATATATCTATCCATTGCTTTTCAGGAAATAGAATATGCTCTACATTACCACTCCTAATCTCAGAGAGATTAATGAAATTATTTTTTTTCTTAAGCAAATTTCCACTTACCGGTTTTGACTTGGTATTTAAGGGTAACAGCGCAATCGTGTACAAGCTGCTGTAGAGAAACTCCTTGTTCAGGGATTTTCAAATCTATAAGTTTTTCCATATCCTCTGGATGATGAAAATCCAATATCTTTTCGTTGCGGTCGTTTGTGGCGCGCACGAAATCCAAAAGAACATCGTTGACCCTTTGTAGAAATTCTTTAGTCGTGGAGAAATCATCTTTATGGGGTAGAATATCTGAAAATGATTTTGTTGCATTAATTTCTTTCTCCATACAAAAATTTATGCATAGCAAAAATTAACATCAATTTATGTCTAGTATATGTATGCACAGGTTCCCTAAATAAACTTAAATAGGGCTGCTGGAAAAAGATTAAATGCAAATCATATCTCGTTCCATATGTTAAAAAATCTGTGCATGTAGTCTCATATAGGGGATTTAAAAAGGTTGTTTGGTCGAGAAAAGTGCGGAAGTTTTGCAACATTGAGAGTTTATAGATTTTGATATCTTGAATGAAATATGAATAAATGCGAAACCTGATCGCAAAAAGCGGTGCCATCTTCTTAGAAAAACGGCATCAAAATCTGTCATTTGCGAAATATCTCGGTTAGGTGCGTTCTACGGCAACAAGGTGACATCAACAACTACTACTAAAAAAATCACTTTTTCACGATTGTTTACATGAGAACCTTACAGAAAGAGTCGCCGGTTTCTTATTGAATGAAAGTAGAGCTAAAATAAGGAAATACATGTCTCGGCATTTGTGGCTTATTTTCGTAAATGAGATGTAAAGACTCATACTATTTCATGTATTGATTGGTATTCTCACGCTTTGAATCAAGAAAGATTTATTTTTATCATTTTATTTTTCTGCCCTCTATAATGGTTTGCAGTTATAATATTTAAGGTATTCCAAAAACTGCCAAAGTTATAAGGGTTTTAAGTCGAGCGCGTACAGTAGAAAAAGTTACCTAAATCAGATATATATTTTTTTAATCTTACGTTATTTTAAGCGACTGCCGTGAGAAAACTATTCACCTTAAGTAAAAAATGCATAGGACATATTTTGTCGGAAATTTAATGCCCCTTTTCAATTTCATTCGGTCTTTCTTGCCGTAGATCGCACCTCAAGCCAGATTTTGAGAAGGTTGCTAAAATCTCCTAGTATATTTTATACATACTGTAATAATGTAGGCTGAAATTGCCCTAGCGTTGGGTGTTAAATTTATATACAGAATTTAGCTAAATTCAGTCGTTTTTATTTTATTATTAGTATTTCGGCGAAATTTCAACGCTGGGTTCTATGACTGAAATCTTGCATCATTTTCCCGTTCAAGAATTGGATATCCCACATTGTTTTTTCTTTGTGTTAGTTAACAGTTTGACACAATGGAAATTTTATTTGTGAGATGTCCAAATATACTAATGACAATCGTCAATCTCAACTGAGGTTAAACCACTAGCTTATATGAGCAGGTAAGATTTTACTTAAATAAGGTGAAAGAATATTTGTTACTGATAATTTGCTTTTCTAGATTTCAGGATGAAATACCCACCAGCAGTTTACAATTTAAATTTGTAACCAAGTGAAAACATTGCTTTTTGCTAAGCGTTTTCTTTCTTATTATCTGTTTATTACAATCTTAGTTTTGAACATGACGTTTAAGGAATAATTGTCCCTCTTTTATCTATATAACTTTTTATAATTTATGAAGTCTTTTGCATTTTGCGTCTTTTCACTCACAATGAACACACCTTTAGTAAATACTACGTTGTCGATTCTTGTTAGGACCTTCATGTGATAGCTTTTCTACCATCCTTTTCCTTGAGATATGCATTCAATTAGATGATGACAACTGCCCTAGCTCTTATATCACATCAACGAAGGTTATCTTTTATTGATTATTGAAGAGCTTTTTGTGTAATTTTATAAAAATCATCTTCATTGGCAGTGCGTTTTAAACAAATAACACAAGTATCTTTTTATACTTTCGATATTTTTTTTATTAACTATTATCACAAACGTCCCCATTTACATGTTTCATGTAGATTATACAGGCCGTTTACTAAAAACCATTTTATCCGGGTTTTGGTTTATTGAAATCGGACCATAAATAGTGGAGTTGTGGCTTGCAGTGTTTTTTAGTAAACAGCCATATATTTTTAATTTATTATATACTCTTCTAAATACTTTTATAAAATTGCCAATTTTTTCATTTTCTTTATTTAGAAAAACTCGACAGAACTTATTATTTTATCCCCCTTAGTAACTTTATTATTTGAAGGAATTCATTTTTTTCAATTCTTTTCTTATCCTTATCAACACTTAGTCCAAAGAATATGAAACCGCAACAAAAATGTTTTATTATAATTATTACTGTAGTTTAAACAATTATATGTTATGTTTTTTAGTAATATTAATCCTTGTTGTGTTTCAACTCTCAAGGCTGCTTTTGATTTGGATATTTCGCAGGCAGCTAGCTACCAACATAGGAAAATTGCATATATTGAAATTTAATTTAATAGCGCTGTATATGCTTTCCATAATAGATATTGAACATCAGTACATGCATTTCATAAAAATCCTAAATTAAGATTAATAAAATTTAGCTTATAGGAAGTCCAAATACAATGTACAAATATGAGCGCTTATGCAATAGGATTTGTGGATGCCCATATATGATAATCCCTTAATCCAGCTTAAAATTAGTACGTTGTTTTCCAAGGATTTGGTTAATGTTCAAGGATTTAAAATTTGTAATTCACTCGAGAAATTCTAATTCTGAAATTACTACTAGCTGTTCGTTATTAAAATGAAAAGATATCCATCAGATCAAAATTAGTCTTAATATGGCGAGAAACCTTTGTACATGAGAAAATAAATAATTCAATGTAAATGGATTCTTTATAGTATTACTTTTGTTACCACAAGCTTTAGTATCTAAAATGAATGCACAGAGCTGTAACACAGACATTTTCTTATTTATTGAACAGATTTGCCTAAAATGTAATGCTGTAATGCAAAGCAGTTTTGCCAGTAATACCGTAACTTCCAATGCTGGCAGCTTCTCTCACCAAAGTGGTTTTGTTAAGCACTGAAACTGTTTGAAATCTATTCAACCCAAATCGTCCTATACGAACGTGCTAAAAATCAATAGTAAAGTTAAGGAGTGGAAACTGTATCATTTGAGTTATTATTATTTAACATTAGTAAAAAATAAATTGTAAAAATTCGTTTCACTGGACACATCCCTAGACCTCCCGGGGCTAGCGTTTTCTATAGGCTCCTGAAAAAAATCGAACGGTACATCGTCCTAAGGAAACTACAGATACCGAAGGATCCATTGTTAAGTTTATATGTTCTTTTTTAATGAAAACAAATTGAATCTTTTTAATGTGTTCCATGTAACCTAACCTTCCTCTGGACCTAACCTAACTAGATCTCCTAGAAACTAGGAACAGAACCTAACTGAAAATGGTTGTAAAACATGAAATTACCGTCAGCGGTACATTATTTGATTAAACTGGTTTATTGCGTTAAATATTGATGTTAATTTATAACGATTTTTGTCTTTTTCCAATATTAGCAACTTAGAAATACCGCCTTAGAACTGAATCAGCAATTTAGAATTTTCTTTTATAACATAACATTCTATCTGCATTATATCATATCCTGGCGATTATGACCCCCTTTCATGACTGGACCGGTCTCGAATTTTGGGGATAATTAGTCGTAAATCAAGGCGGACTCTTGTACGGGGAGACTAGTAAGATTTATCCCATTAGTGCTCCCCTAATCTATGGAAAATCGATGTCGTCAGGTGCTACCTAGTAGTCAAAACTGTGGATCAGCTGTATTCGACACGACTCGGAAGATGGGTCTCAACGGTGTGCATTAATAGCTCCGGAAAGCTAGTATAGAATAGATAGTAACCTCGCTCCGACCAGTCAGGACAATACTCATGCAAATGCATTACATTATTAGACAATAGACATATGGCCACAGATAAGTTATCTCTAGATATCTGGTTAAAACGTGTCTTAGAAGTAAACTGTTACTCTATCTAGGTTAGATTAGACGTTAGGTTAGGCTAAAATTTAGGTTAGGTTAGGTTAGTTTAGGGTTAGACTAAGTTAGAGGTTAGGCTGGCTACATATTAGATTAGATGATAGACTAGGTTGGAGGTTAGGTTAGGCTACATATTAGGCAATCCAAACCAATACGGTTGCTGTGGGCAAGCACAAGAATACATTCCCGTCAGCGCCACAAAATCGCTATTTGACAGACTATTGGATTACCTTATTGGCCTAATCAATCCAAACCAAAACGACATTCCTGTCGAACTATTACTAAACCACAAAAATGACATTTTTCAAAGGACAGAGCAATACAGAATGCTAGTTAGAAAAAGAGGTACAACCACTTAAACTAGAGAAGGTTATTGTAAAACTCAAAAAAACAAACCATTTAGGGAAGATCGAATTTTAGTTTAACTTTTTATTTCTAAAGTCCAAGGGCTGGCTTACACGAATATATTAATAAAGTGAACGACAGAGCACTGCAGAAAGATAGTGAGAGAAATGATGAGACTATACCAGAGTCTATAGACAGAAAATATAGCAGCTAAGAAGAGGTACAACCAATAATATTAGAGGAGGTTATTGTAAAAACTCAAAATATAAATCCTCTGGAGAAGACTGAGTTTTAGCTAAACTTTCTATTTTTTGGGAATCATTTGCCTAATCCATATATACAAAGGGAGTCTAATAAATATTATAGGAGCATAATGCTGTTAAACGTCGCTTATAAAGTTTCTTCAAACATACCTTTCGAACTTCTGTGACCATATACCGAATCCTTTCGTGTAGAACATAAAAGCGGATTTAATGCTGCAAGATCGAAATAGGACCAACAATTTGATACTACCCCAAAAATAAAAATTAGAATTGGTAGTGTAGGGACTAGCGTGCTCGTCTCTTACCCAAGCAGTTCGGAGTCGACTTCCGGTACCGATAGATCTGGTTAAGGTTTTAGCTTAACTGGTTTACTGGTTACTTTTCTGGTTTAGGTTACAGTTTCCCTTAAATGTAACATAAATGTGGGGTTTGTGCTATACCATCTGTTAAGTCGGCTGCAGCCGCACGTTGAACCTGCGTAATAGTAATAATCGCCCCCTCCTTCCGCACAAGCTTCATAGCTTCTGGGGCCTGATTCGCCAGATCATGGGCAGTAGCAATTATTATTATTATTACTATTATTAAATGAGATACGTATGTTCCATCTTTTGACTGTGCCTTTGATCTATGTGTATTTGGTCTATAAATGACTAATGTGACATGTCAAGTCAACTTCCAACATAGCAGAGGCCTAAGACAATAAGATGTTCTCACCTGTTTCCTCTTCAATATTACAGCGGAAAAGATAATAAAATATGCCAATATACTACACTGGGGAACGTCTTTTACAAGTGAGTGTCTGACGACGCACAGTGTGGCCTTTTTAGAATCGAGCGGTACTAAATGCTTCAGTGGCAACTTTCGTGAATTCTTTAGAAACTGTCAAATTCCAGTAAGTGCGAATGGAGTTGTTGAAGCATTAGGTAAAAACACAATATATCCCAAGTATGTCTAAGTCGATTTGATATATATGTGCTGTTATAGTTATAAATAAATATGTAGTTGTAAAACTATATCTGTTCCGCAGGTTCTGCTAGAAATAAAATTGTATACCTACTAGGCCAAAACTGCAGTGGAAGCGAAGATAATTATTACTAAATTAATTCTTATACCTAAAATCCTTAGTTTGTTAATATCAGTGTAAATGTAAAAAAGACTTCTAATACTAGCAAAAAAAATGTTAGTTGATAAAATAAGGTCATATAAGACATTTTAAGAAGTATGGTAGTCAATAATCTTAATAAGTCGATAAAAAGCTGCTTCTTGCGTTTGAAAGAGAAATTTTGCGAAGTTTGAAAGCAGTTATGAGAATAAATAGTACCAAAGGTATAACCACAAGCTGTATGATATGCATAAGCGAATTGGAAATGCAAGAAATATAGCGGCGGAGATGAAAACAAATCACTTTACAGTTGGCTGGACATACTGTTACAGCCATATCACTACCAAACTTAATTAAAAGACGAAGGCCGCCAAATTTAAGATAGCTGAATAGATGAACAAAACGCTAAAGAAATTGATACAACAAACTGCAAAACTCAAGCAAGAGGCAAGAAGGAACAAGCTGAAGGAGGTCATAGCCAACAAATAGCTGTAGTACCACCCAAACAGCATTTTTAGTGATCGTTACGTACCAGCAACTACCAGTGGAACTATTAAGTTTTTGCCAATAATCACAAGCACGTAATTTGCTACGGTTTCATTACGTGCCTGGAACCAAAATGGGAAACAATTAGGGAAGCAGATACGTGGCGACGTAGTAATTGCTACTTTAGTTGAACTTCTTTTCTCTTTACAAATGTTACAAAATTACAAAACAAAAAATGTTTATGACAAAATTACTTATAGGTTGATACACATGATAGAAACCATTTTTATATTATTCCTGTTATGTTCTTTTATGTGTTTAAATAAAAGATACTCAATTATTGTCATTAATTAACTTTATTAAAAATTACTTTAAAGTGATTCTCCTGGCTAGCAAAAGTAAGTTTTAGTTTCGATCTATTGTTAGGTTCCGTTACTATAAAGTGTAAAACAATGGTTCCAAGCAGGTGGCAGGAACTTTCAGTACTACTTTACAGTATTTCAAAACTTTAAAATAGCTTCGGGAAAGTTACTGCTACAATTATAATACCACTTTGAAGTTGCAACAACTTTAAAGTAATTATACTAAGTAGCAATACCGTTCCACATACTTTAAAAGTTACTTAGAAGTAATGGAACTTCGTAGTTCCAATAAATAGTACACAATTACTAAAATATTCCGAATTGAAGCAATTAAACCTATAAAGTCATAGATTTAGTTGTAGTTACGTAACAACTACTCAATCAAAGTTCCGATCACAGTTACTGCTACTTAGACGCTGCTTCGGCAATGATATTAGCAATCAAATGTCGATGCTGTATTTGTACGCTGAAATTAGTTCTAATGCAAAACTCGCTTTGGAAAAGCTATAATGGAATTCAGTCTAAAATAATTTATATGAACCATAGTAAATACTTCTCATCGTCAAATTGTTTAGCTTCATCTAAGGTATATTTGTGTTGATGGATTTTAATATAAATGTTACCTGAATGATAAATGTGTTTCTAAGTTCTATTTATCACATCACGATTTGATATATTTTTAACACGAGTGTTTTACTCTACATATTTTCCCGAGTTAATGGTTGAGTGAAAGACTGCGGATAAGCTCCCCAAGGGGTTCTTTACTGTCCCGGAAGACTCTTCGATGGTGGATTTAGCCTTTTACAGCCCCTATTTTGCCATCAGTCAAACACTTCAATCCGGAGCTTAATCTCTTCGCTATCTGGTAATTTTCGAAGCGGAACTTAATTTTATCTAAGTATCTA
Source organism: Agrypnus murinus (assembly GCA_929113105.1). Lineage (NCBI taxonomy): Eukaryota > Metazoa > Arthropoda > Insecta > Coleoptera > Elateridae > Agrypnus > Agrypnus murinus. The sequence goes on from OV816026.1 coordinate 24,334,234, forward strand.
CTTTATTTTTAACAAACCTAACACCTCAACTGAAAAAAAATATCAACTTGTTTCCTTAGAATTTTCTTAATATATTACTGACTATTTTTTATAATATGGGAGTTTTTCTTATAATCTTCTTATCTGGAGCTACTATTCTAAAACTTAGATTGATGATAGTAGGTTCGGTGATCTGCCTATACAGAATAATCTCAAGATTTATGATAACGTCGTCGCCTCTTGTGCGGTATTTAATCGTACTCTAGAGAATAAAAATCGTTTATCTTTTTTTGTTATAGAAAAAATGTGTTGAAGAAGAAAAAAATTCAATGTAATAGAATAGAAAGGATTTACCCGAAAAAGAAAAGAAAAACAGTTTTCGAGTTTCCATGGCGCAATAGCAAACACATTGTTGCGCTTGCAAATAGTTTAAAGACAAATGCTCAAAAAGGGCCCGAGAGACTTTTAATTAAACCCAAACTCACCCTCGGTGGTTAAAATTCTGATACCCTTCGCCTTACTAGAGGGAAGCAGTGTCGTTGCATAAGGGAGAAGCTGATATTAACTTTGTACACCCAAGTAGTTTTCAACAAAAGCTATTAGAAAACATTTTGTGCAAATTAAACCGAATAATAAATTTTATAAAATTAGTTTAGAGTTTTCATATGAAACACCACTAAGTGCTCTTCAGATTTACGAAGATTTTCTATAAAAACTACGAATGCGTTGTAGATAACACGAGGGGTTTGCCCCGAGTGCAATTTCCGTTTGCAACAACGCAAGAGTACAGTTTCTATAGAAAATGATAAAAATGGGAGTACTAAGCTGGAGAATTCACCAAACGTATATAATATGTAGTATTTTGATATAACTGGTAAATTTTCGCAAAAATCAAGCACCTAGCTTGATTTCCAGTATAATCACATGCGATTGGCTGTTAATTTATTATTTGAAGTTTGCCATTGGTTGAGATATTCATGAGGTGAATTGTCACTGCTTGAATAACCTAATTCAGTAATATATACGTTTGGAATAAATGTAGAGAAAGGTTCCGAATTTTCAGCAAGTCTTGCAATATTTATGATTCTGAATTGTTTTCTTTCTTTTGTTCTTTTTTGTCTCCATAAGGACTGCACTGATCCAATTTCGATTTTTTGTAATATAGCTTCCCCATTGAATAGCGCAAGCTGTGCCTCCTTTTAGAACAGATGTTGCATCGCCATTTCACCCCCTAATATTTCAGTTCTTGTTGCTGGAATGCTAGGAATGGAAAATTGTGCATATCTCCCTATCGAACTATTTGTTATTGAAATACTCCTGTGTCGTATGTTTTCAAGCATGTAATTGCGGATATTACGTGCGGGGTTTTTGGTTGAATTATTGCGATGCTATTAGAAATCTGCTTCTTCGAAAGAATTAAACCTTAATGAGCAGTTTATAAATCTTATTTTTAATTGCCAAACTAATAAATATTCTAAAGTCTTTTAGTCCAAATATGTACAAATGTTTTGCGGATTTATTTTATTTAAATCTTATGACTGATTCATTTGCAAAATAGGTCTATATAGCAAATACTATACTCGTTGCTATGGCAATATAAGGAGTAATTTAAAATTACATAACGCGTATTTACTATTGTTTATGTTCAGAACCTCTCATGGGGTCAATTTTCATAGAATACAAAAAACATCAAGTGCCAATCAAAAATTTGTGTATCTGTTTGTTTACAAAACGTCGGCGTCGCCAGGGTGCAACCTTCAGACAAATGTAAATGGTTTAAAGATAACCCAAGTGAAATCACGTTTACTGTTATCTTTTATCTATTTTTTTTTAAGTAATACTTCCAAAATAATGCTTCACTTTTAAGTTGTAGATATATTTAAAACATAACCTCACAATCCAAAAAACATTGTGAAAGAATGTTAAAAAAGATTGTCTTTTAAGCTAGATCGTGAGTTTTATGAAAAATAGGTATATATATGAGATATGTCCCAGACGATATAATAGAATCGGGGGTTTATAAGTTTCCCTAGAACATCACAGCAATTACCACTTAATTCTAGAAGAATATAATAATTATGGACAGGGTAACTTGGACATTCCAATATAATTGCGCTGATCCTTTGACCAAAAATGATCCAGAGATTAATAATCTATTTAATAAGAAAAATCAAGCACGAAGTTTTAAAACCCAGTAGAAGAGTAGTAAAAGATCAATAGAAAAAATAAATAGAAATTGGTAGAGGAAATAAAGGAAACATTTTACAGCACCTCTTAGGGTTGGCAGAATTTTCTTTGTTATTTAACTACGCTGTGCATTCAGACCTTTTTAAACAACATTCTTATTTAATGTAATTCACATCAGAGATGATTTATGACTCCACGCATACAGACGGGCACGTATGAAATTTACGAACTTAAACAATTATTTTGCTAGCGGCTGGTTACTAAGACCGCGGATGGTGATGGAAACCAGAACAAGAAGAGAATATAAACGTGAAGAACAAAAAGATTACCACCAGTCATACCAGCTAAACCTCTGTAGCATACAGAAAACACACTTTTGGAAAGTAATATTGCGTGGCAGAAATAGTAATTTACGTAACAAGCCCGGAAAATAATTTTTTATTGGCTCTGTAAACAATTTAGTTTATAAATTTATAAATTTATTTACTACATTTATAAACTAGTCAAGACATTTCTCTGGTGTGTTAAATACAAAATCAGTAAAAGCTTTTATCGATTCTTTGTGTAGCTTCTCTGGCCTAAAGATGTATTTTCCAGTTTCAAACATCAATCTGATCAAAAACAACTAATTCTTAGGTCATACACCCGAAAAATATATTAAATTTTATATGTTAAATCCAAGGACGAATAATTTTTTAAGCTACCAACATTTCGAGTGTTAAAAGCTTAAAAGCTTCGGAGATTCTTTGAAACTGTAAAGCTACGATCTACGAAATTATTTATTATAGACTTTTACAAATTTTGATTCTTAAAGTTTTAGTATTAGAATTAGCAGTGTTTCAAAAGATCTCACAAAAGGCTCTAAAGTATTAACACTTGAGAAGCTTAAGACATTGATATTTAGAAAATTTAGCGATTTAGCTTTGATGCGCCAAAAAGTAATACACTGGCAAACAAAATAATCGACCCAATCTCCACTCTGCATTTGAAAACTATTGTTATCAGATTTAGTTAATACACAGTGAACATTTTTGAAATATTACGCTTAGAATGAAACAAACAATTGACGTAAACAATAAAACTCAAAGAAACAGAAAGCAAAAAACGTTAATATTAGTACTTAGTTCAATATTTTGTATTATTGCCCCTATCCTTAATTACAGCTAGCTTACGGTTGACTCTCCTTACTCTCGTTAGAGGAATAGTATCCCAATCATCTACCAACGTGGTTTTCAATAGTTCAATGATCTCTAGTTGTAATTCTGATCCAAACCCTTTACTTGAAATCATTCCACATGTGTTCAATGCAATTCATGCCCGAGTTGTTCGCCGGCCAGTACATGGTCTTCATAAAGGCCTCTTTGAGCTATTTCCCAACGTAAGCCTCTTCTTTTGTCGCTGCCGTTTAAGCACATTTTGCTTTCCTTGTTGAACAAAACCGAGCCCCATTGTTTCAAGCTCCACTCTACCGGTTCAGAGCAGTCAAATCGAAGCCACGCTTGTCAATGGATTGCCAGGGTTGAAAAGGGGCCCAGTAGAAGCCATCTTTGGAGTTAAATAGCCCCAATTCTAACTGTCCACTCGCTGACGGCCACTCCTTGTACTCAGCTTTTCTTGGACATCTCTAGTAAGGTGACGATCCCGAAAAGCATGTAGATCGGTAACGTCTCTCTGATCCTAGGCTTTGCTTGAATGACCTAGTGCCACATAACGCTGATTATGTCCCTGTTATAGTAATGCAACAACTTGATATGCTTCCTCGGGCGTGGGGCTATTTCGTCAATAATTTTCTGTGCTTAATTATGTGTAATGTTTACTGGCCGATGTCTAACAAGAACTGTTTAGCACTTTCCAGATGCATCTGGTTTTATAACCGTTAAACACACTCAGATTGTACTATGTATGAAACCGTTAAAACCATGCAGTATGCTGAATTTCGTGTATATGGCTTTATTTACGTTTTTCTTCTTTTGTTGAGTGTTGAAAAGTTTTGCAATTTCGCAATGTAAACAAAATTTCCTGAACTACAAACTTACAAAGTCATTTTTATAGCTTGAGTTAAGTCTTATCCAATATGTAACCTAAGCCAGTGGCGGCTGCTGCATACGTCAAACCCGTGCCACTCGCAGTGCAACACATGATGATATACTGCTTTAATGTGTGCGTACGAGCATGATAGCGATATACCAGTTTGTCGTGTGGCCCGGGTTTACGTATGCAGCAGCCGCCACTCTAACCTATCGATGATGACAACGGAGGTTTCCATTTAACAACATTTGTGTACCAGCAAAATATGGCGTTCCGGATCACAGAAAACCTCCATAAACTCATGAATATGAGACGTTTCATTCTTCCAAGGTTACGGTGTGGCATGCTATAGGGAATCTCCCAACACCAAAAAAGCATGTTAGGTATTTGACAAATGTTTGGTCATCCTCTCTCTAGATTTGTCGATATTTTCTGTATATTGCGATGGCTTCACTGATTAAATAAGTCGAAAAAATGAAGAACTATTACTATTGGGCTGAATTATCGGGAATTTTGTTAAACACATTAAACAAAAACGCATCTTTTACAAAGTTTGTAAAGATGTCCAACTAGAATTGATCTGTCTTAGACCTAAGTTCCAGTAGCATGTGCGCCATGATTTATTTGAGTGTCTCTCCTGCTCAAGATGTTATTTAATAGATCGATGATCGTAAAGAAAACAGTCTCTTCACCTCCTGGACTTAGAAAACGTTAGAAACGCAAAATAAATTCGATCTAGTGGCAGTTTGAGACAGTGAGATTCTTGAGGTTTTAGATAATTGGTTTTAGTAAAATGTCGATTCTTCACAATTCAAGTGACCATGTGCTTGTGTTTTGTAAGGTGCTACTTGAATAAACTTCAACAAATGGTGTATGACATTTCACGGAAACTAACTATAAAAATAAAGCTTGATGCACCTATAATCTCTAAATTAGACTACATTAAAGTTTTGCAGCAGCTATGGCATTACTGAGTTGAGACCACTGAAGAATGACTTCCTTAAGGACCCAACAACAGAGATTTCTAGGCGACAATCACTTCTAGATTCAACCGGCTAGAAAACTGCGATGGGGAAGGCAACGGGAAACCACCCCATTATGACTCCCTAGTACAATTAACATGGCACAGACTCATGATAATAGACTTGTTACTAATCATGGAGATCGGACTCCAAGATTCGGCAGGAGAGGACATCTTTCAAATAGTAGGGCCTCTCAGATCGTCAGCATGCGAAATCCCTACAATTTGAACAAAAATTTACCCGTCTTGAATACCTACAGAAGAACCACTAAGATATGTAATTGGAATGTAAAAACCATGTACGAAGCTGGAAAAGTACATAACACAATCAAGGAAATGACAAGGCTATCCGTAGACATTTTGGGATTCAGTGAGATGCGCTGGACTGATTCTGGACAATGTTCAATAAACGAACACAAAATTTACTATTCAGGTAACACCAACGGTGAACATATACAGGAGTTGGCATTATTTTAAATAACAAAATTGACAAATATGTTACAAACTTTGTCCCAATCTCTGAAAGAATGCTTTTAATGCAGATTAACTCCTTTCTCATCAAAACCAATATAATCCAAATATACGCACCAACGGCTGATAAATCTGACGATATAATTGAAACATTTTATGATGACTTGAGTACTGTCCTGAAAAAAGTAAAAAAAATGAACTAACATTAGTAATGGGCGACTTCAACGCCAAGATAGGCCAAGGAAGATGTGGTGAAATCATAAGACCTTTTGGACTGGACGAACGTAATGAACGTGGAGATCGATTGTGTACTTTTGCAACAGAAGAACAAATGGTTATCACCAACACGTTCTTCAAGCTACCACCAAGACGCCTATATACTTGGAGATCACCCCAAGATAACCCAGACCATGTCGTCAGAAATCAGATTGACTATATCTTGAACAATAAAAGATACAGAAATGCAATAACAACAGTAAAGACATATCCAGGGGCAGACCATATCCATATCCATAATCTGACCATAATCCTCTTGTTGACACGATGAAACTCAAACTGAAAAAAATTAAACAACAACAAGTGAAGAAATATGATTTGAGGCAACTGAAGAATAATGATATAAAACAAGAAGTGCAGCAATATATTAAAAGAAAAATCAAGGAAACTGATATATCATCTGATACAAGAGAGAAAATCCGAAAGTTACAAGAGACAAACCAAGAAATTCTTGACATCTATTTACGTCCAACAAGGATGAAAAAGTAGATGTGGATGACAGATGACATATTGAATATGATGGAAGAAAGACGGAAAACTATGAACAAATACAATATCAAATACACACAAATTGATAGAAAGCTAAAGAAAAAGATTAGAGAGGCCAAAAACGCTTGGATGGAAGAAAAATGCAAAGAGATAGAATTACTAGATGGCAAACACGATTCTTTCAATCTTCACAAAATAGTGAAAGAAGCAGCAGGACTACAACGACCAAAGAAAATCGGTTTACAAGACAGTGAGGGCAATATAATATTGGATGTAAATGAAATGCAGAGAATGTGAAAAAACTATGTTGAAAAGACCTTCGAGGATAATAGAAACAATGATACAGTAAAAATATTGAACTCCATATGTAACACTGGACCTGAAATTACTCAAGAAGAAGTAATAGCCGCAATAAAAGCATTAAAGGAGAGGAAAGCGACGGGACCACACAACTTTCATGTAGAATTTCTAAAAATTATAGAGAGCGACGAAATCAAATGGCTCACTGCAATGTTTAACAACATATTATACGAAACAGGAACAGTCCCACTTGAATGGCTTAAATCCACATTTATAACTCTACCAAAAACATCAAATGCGAAAAAATGTGAAGACTATAGAATTATCAGCCTAATGAGCCATCTTCTCAAAACATTTCTAAAGATAATACATAGGAGGATATACAAAAAATGCGAAGCACAACTAACTCGCACACAATTTGGCTTTCGCGACGCACTAGGTACCAGAGACGCTCTTTTCGCTATTCAAGTCCTCTTCCAACGCTGCAGGGACGTGAACTGTGACATATATGTGTTTTGTGGACTATCAGAAGACTTTTGATAGGATCAAACACGATGACTTAATATCAATCTTAAAAACAGTTGATCTAGATGAAAAAAATCTACGTATCATTAGCAACATCTATTATAACCAATCAGCAACTATTAAGGTAGATAATCAGATGACTGAAGAGATCAAAATAGAAAGAGGCGTGAGACAAGGCTGTGTGCTATCCCCGCTACTTTTTAACATCTACTCCGAATACATTATGAAACTAGCCTTAGATGATATCAATGAGGGAATATTGATTAACGGAGAACGTCTGAATAACATTAGGTACGCAGACTACACAATTATACTGTCAGAGAGCCTAGAGGGTCTACAAGCCCTAGTATCACGTGTAGCAGAGTTAAGCCAAAACTATGGTCTGAACTTTAACACACAAAAAACTAAATATATGGTCATCAGCAAGAACCCAATACCACCGGGACGTCTAATAGTTAACCAACAACAGATAACAAGAGTCGAGAAATACATGTACCTGCGGGCAAGTTTAAACGAACATTGGGTCCACTCAACTGAAATAAAGCAGATAATTGAAAAAGTTCGCTTACTGCGCTGTTATGTGTTCACAGTTCTTTTATATGGAGTGGAGTCTTGGACATTGACCGAGGCATCTAGCAGGAAATTAGCAGCGTTTGAGATGTGCTGCTATAGACGCATTCTGAAAATTTCAAGGGTCGACCGGATTACAAACAAGGAAGTACTGCGTATAATGCAGAAAGATTGTGAAATACTTATCACTGTGAAACAACGCAAAATGGAAGGAGAGGCTCGGGACGAAGAAGAATATCGTGGCTGCAGAATCTAAGAAAATGGTTCTCTCTAACTACAGCACAACTTTTCCGAGCAGTAGCCAATAAAGCCAGGATAGCCATGTTAATAGCCAACATCTGAAACGGATAGGCACTACTAGAAGAAGAAAGTTTTGCGGTTTTTGTCATTTTAAGGTGTGTATGTTCTGATAAAACTTTCTGATTCAATGCACAATGCTATTGTAATGAACGGGAAACCACTATGTATTTCGAAGAATCTCTTTCATTCTAGACTAGCGGCGAAAGCAACCGTTCTCGCAAACACATGAGAATACCAAAATATTCGAGAGTCTCGCCACGAAGACTCCAGTTAGTTAAATTAGTTAGTTTAAAACTTGGTTGTTGGTGTCAGTGGGGGATTTCCACTTCCAGAGATGGCGCATGAAGTGCGCGCCTGGGACCTCTTAAATATAGGGGCCTCAAGTCTCAAAAAAATTGTTTGTTTAAATTTTTACACTCATCTTTATTACTGTTACTGACTAAAACTATAATTTAATATAAAAAGTTGTGAGGATATTGCTCAAGAAACGATATTAGATTTGTTCGCGGAGGCAGTTCAAAACTATTCGCAAATAATTGGGAACCAATAACCAAGCGCGGTAGGCTTTTAAAGTCTCTGAAATCACTACTGCGCTGGCTCACATGTAACGGTAGTTGCGTTTCAGTTTTCAAACAATTTTGAACTGACTAGGCGAACAAACCTATTAAGTTTGTTTGCGCAGTCAGTGCAATGCTAGCCCATGCGCTCATGCGACGTACAGCTGATTTCAAATAAATCCAAGATAGTCAGTATTCCATAGTGAAATGTTGCTTTTTATTTTCCTTGATATTTATATGTAGTTACCTATGAAATAGATATTTATGCATTAAGGGAGATATGAATGTTTTTTCCCCCGAGGTTGACGTGTTACAGACCAAGGGCCGAAGGCCCGCGGTCTGTAAGTCTACCGAGGGCAAAAAACAGAATATCTCCCGTAGTGCATTAAATATTTTATTTTTTAGTAACATCATATTCTTTATTTTCAACTTAAAACGTAAAAAAACATTCAAAATTAAAATAAATTGTGAATATCAAAGGTGGTTTGACTGTGCCGTTGTTACGATGGTTGCTACAGTTGCATGAATTTGTTTTTCAATCAACAAAAAAAAAATGTCTGAAAGCAGCAGCGTTATTCCTCACAGTGTGATTATAAAAGCGAAAACAGCCAGTGAGTTATTGGTTCCGAAGAAGTCTGAACATTTGTACATCAAAGAATATGACCTAAATTTAACATTAGAAAAAAAAGCCGAGAAAATTGAGAGAAAAAAAATTTAAAACTCCCTTGGGAGATATGAGTTGCTTTTCATAGTTGGTATCTAGGACGAAAATAATCCATATCATGTTAATAAAAAATAAATATAATTTAAAGCCCGCTTCACAAGTTGTTAAAAACGCAAAAAACACTCTCAAGACTTGTCCTAGATTTATTTGAAATCAGCTGTACCTTTCGTTTTGCACGCCACCCTGAAGAGTACAGTGGAACTATGAATTCATATTATAAAGCGTGGTGCGGTGTACGAATAACCCGAATATAAGACGGGTTTTTCTCCCAAAAAATTCATTAAAAGACAAGGGTCGTCTTATATTCGGACTTTGCGGTTTTCGGGAATTTCCGTGCATGAAAAGACGTAAACAACGAGTTCTCGAATCGGCCACTTGTGCCGACGCATTGCTAGACGAATCGGGCACTTGTACAGGCGCTATCTAGTCTACCACCTGTTTAGTTTAACAGGTTTAGCGTAAAGCCGTATACTCACTACATGTCAATGGGCGAAGCGTGATGCGTAGTTCGTCATGCAACGAATTTAGTGTAGAGACTATGCGAGATTATACCATAGTCCGAGCCGCACATTTAGGCGAGACTATTTGGGCGCGGCCGTTTCGGCGCGGGACACTTCGGCACAGGTACACTTCGACGCGAACCACTTAGGCGCATGGAAACTTGGGCGCGAGAGATTGTGTAGTATTATGATAAAATACATACTCACATTCACTCTGTGTCCTTTATTGTGATATTCTATGTATTTATTAAATAGTGTATGTATTATTAGTATTATATTATTATATTATGATAATGAGCAAAATCTGTAAGTACTTATAGGTATTAAATACAGTATGATCGATAAAATAGGATTAAAAAACTCAATATTTGCCAATCACAAAAGCTCGTATGTACTGCCAGAGTTGAGAAAAAATTATTTCTCTAACCTGCTAAAACATTTAAATTAAATTACATCTGCAAATCTCTGCATAAGGGAATAATTTGTAATAAGAACTTAATTTGTTTATTATAAATCCCTTGTTGTTCATAAGAATATCATGTTCGATAATCATGTATAAATTTTAAAAAATAAAAAATTTTATAAAATGAATTAAATGACATTGGAAAATTGATATTAGCATTGAATATCGTACCACTGATAAATACGTGTCCCACTTCACGAATTTTGTCTCAGTAGGTAACACATGCATACTGCATAGTGCTTATAATCCAGTGCTTAAAGACAAAACTGGAGCACTGGAATAACGCAATTTAACCAATCCAAGCGAAATTCTGGAATTAAGAAGGTGTATGTGTCTACGTAAAAATAAAGAAAGGTAACTCTGATAATAGGGTAGCTTGTCCCAAAAAATTAGACTAATGGTCCAAAAAACGTTTTATTTAAAGATCTTCGAAAGTATTGTACTCCGAAAATGTACATGCCCCGAACTGCTTTTAGTCGAAGTGTGCTTGCGCCTAAATGTCCCGGTGCCAAAGTGTGCCTGCGCCGAAGTGTCCTTGCGCCGAACTGTCCGGCGCCGAACTGTCTGGCGCCAAACTGTCCTCGCGCCGAAACGGCCACGCCTAAATAGATTTTTTTTCAAAACAGGTTTATATGAAAGAATTGCGCAACCAAAATGATTAAAACCGCAACACCAAATCTAGAGCGAGTGCTATATAGTAAAACGCACACTGCAGTGGTACCGAAAATATTTAGAGGGGTCCTCAAAATTGAATTGCGCCTGGGCCTCTCAAGTGCTGATGTTGTTAATAGTTCTATCATTAAATATTAAAAACAGCATCTTTAGCTTTATTTAAAAAGAGCGGTGCACTATATTGGCTATTATAATTAGGTCAGCGTCGTGCCAAAATTTTAGCTTTCAGCAAACGATATTAGGGCATGAAAAGCGGAATATCATACATAGGACAGTAATTCCTTCGGCGATAAGTTTTCTGTAATGACCATTCGTTGTATATATTTGTTTTAATGATTAGAAGTAATATAATTCCATCTGCTATGCCGTCCTGATGATCACTAATAAGTGTGAAACACGTGTAGACGGCTGCAACTTTCTTTTTTCTTCTCTGTTTCGCGATATCCCATTATTATAACTCTTTCTCATATTTGTTTTATATAGTCGCTATATTTAATCATTGCTCTAAAAAAGCAATACTTTGTGGAAATTCACTAAAGTTGTTATAATCGATGAAAAGACTTAAACATAACTTAAAACATGACTTAAACTTAAAATGTGCTGCTGTTCCATCTATCGTACTTTCTTCTAGCTAAACCGCTTCCCCGGTAGAATGTTTTAGGTGCTATTCAGCGTGTTTATTTTCAAATATAGAGTAACTGACAATAATTTATTGTGTATTGCACGTACACATACTTATTAGAATCGGGTATACTAAATAAACCATCATGGTAGTGGGCAATAAAACGATGTGATAAAGAATGGGAATATTATTCTCCTCTACTACCTCTTCTAGTATCAAGATTTGTAATAGACGTTGATTGACATAAAACGAGCGCAAACTTAAGCCCACAACCGTTTTTTTTGACGAATTTGAAGCATACTTAATATGCTGCAAGTGCATACGTTTCCAGTCTGTACATTCCTCAATGAACCGAAATATTCTAAAGTTAAATCGAAAAACAACCATTACATACAAATTTGAAATCCATATTTCCACGTAATATATTTGAACTAATAATAATATTCGAGTTCTGGAATAATGGGATAAGAATTGTAACTATGGCTTGTGTTATATGTACAATTTGCCGATACATACATACATACAGTAATAAAGGATAAAATTTCGTTTCGTCATTATAGTGCAAGTCCGAAGATAAAATGGTGCAACTCCGACTAGGAGGATTAGGTAATCTTACAGTTTTTTTTATAATGTTACAAGTGTTTTGACAAACACTTCTTTTACTGCGCATGAATGAAACACTTAAAACCATAAAAAATAATTGTGTTTGCGCACTAAAAACTACTTAAGATTTTCCAATATCTATCACATAAAAATGGTAATTTTTGTGAAAATTTACCAACAATGAGATACTTAAACAGAATCATAATATAAATTTCTTAGAACCCGTAGTAAAATCTCGTTTTGTTTCTAGTACATATGATAAAGAGATATTTGTTATAATAGTACTTAATTTACTTAATTAATTAGTACCTTTATCAATTATTACATTTATAAGTGATCGGTTATTTATTATAAATTTGTTACAGTTATTACAGCTTTTGTTTTTCAGACATGAATCTGTTAAGAAACTTCATTAAAAGATAAAAACAACATTTGGTACGTTAACATAAAAATAAAAATAGGATTTTTGATTATATTAACCTAATAAAATCTCAAAGTCTTTGGATATCTCCGACCGACAGCGACGAATAATATAGACTGTCAAGTCAGAATTATAGCTGGTAATAAATCTAGTTACCAAGGTTTACAAGTATATCTTTGCCACAAAAGAAGCTCTTTTTTGGACAACCGAGAAACTTATCATCTTCTAATTCTAATTAATCTACTGGTTGTAAAGTACACAAGCTCTGTGAATGAGAAATCCTGTTTGTATTCATCAAACTTCGATATTGACGACACGTCTATCCTAAATAGATACATGACCGTCTGGCTGACGTAAGAGAATGTCCCAAAATGTCTAATGCCAGAATATCCAATGTAAAAATATCTAATCGGCCAAAATTTGTAATGCCAAAATATCTAATGATCAAGGTGTCCAATAACCAAAATACCTAATGATCAAAATTTCCAAATGGCCAAAATAAGCTTAAAATACTTTAATAAATAATAAAATAATTTTTTTAAACAATAAAAGACATGAATTTAAATATCTTAATGAAATTATAAGTTACATAGGTATATTACAAAGGAGAGCATTAAGAAGGTTAATAACTGACATGCTTCCATTGTTTTTTCATGATGGTAAATCCATCATAAGATGGACTACTCCATAGAATGCTGCACTACCCCGCTACTAATGTTTCCTTGTTTACGTAATAGACGGATACAATTTTAGAAACCAAGGTGTACACTGTACAGCCTGAGCTAAGTTTATTAATCGGTTATGCCAGTATTCTAAGTGGTTCTGCGTTTTAGGAAAACCCTGAAGAACATTCATTAGGTCATCTGAACAAGTAGCAATCTAGTATTCAGTTCATCATGGACATGAAATCATTTGAAGACTTTCTTTTTTACTTGCCGTGATCTAGGAGCGAAAAAGAATACCGTCATCTTAATCCACTCAAAGTCAATGGCAAATCTTCTATCGCCCCTACATACCTATACAATATTTTCCCATTGTGAGTATCGCATCGTTAACAAAAAAGGTACTCAATATCAAATCAATGAAGAAAGCCTCTCAGTTGTGCCGTCCCTTAAGTTATAGTCTTCGTGCTTTATCATCTAACAAGAAAACAAAGTAAAGCTGAAATAAAGTAGTCGGATCAAACAAGGTTCGAATATAAGCGTGTGCTAGGTCAAGTTTTCTAACCGCCTTGGCTATCTACATCAGCATCAAGCCATAGGCGGCGCTAGATATTGTTATTAGGGTGTGTAGTTGTGCACCTATACAATAATTTTGAGCATAGAAAAATGTACTTAGTTCACAAGTTAAAAATACAGTAAAATTAACCAAATTCAATTATCAATCATTAATATATGACTAACAGATAAATCTATTTGTTACGGTCCTAGATAGTACTAACGTGTTCAAAATCTCCCTTTAGATTAGGCAACACAAAATTCAAACTGTAATATGTTCCATATATATTATATTTAAAAACATAACAAACATTGGTTTATAAGTGTAAACAACCTATGCTAGATATCATTTATCATTTTAGTCTGGGAGACTCGTGCATTTACTTCGCTGTAAATTTACTGTCTAGTGTTTTAATTCCTATTTATTCTATCGAGTAATTAAAAAACCTCTGATTCTGGTTTTTTATATTTTAAATGTATTTACGGGTCTTTATTGTATTTTAAATCGTATTCTCAGAAATTTTATTTTGGTTGAAACATTCGATCAATTTCGATATAATCTTTGTTCAATGTTTTTGACTTCCGGCGTTTTGTACTTTCAAAACTAACATTGTTATTGTGAACTTGAAGCGTATTTCGAAAATCATTTTTAAATTTTTCAAATTTAGAGCATTCTATTTGCTTCTAAAAGCTTTTGGAATACCGAAAAATAAGGGTAGGGTATAGGATGTAGGATATAGCAAGGAAAAGGATATTTTGAGGATATTGTTGATTCCCACTGGATTTGGATTTTTCGAAAATATCTGGGGGTCTGATAATGTTTACGATTAGTTTTTAGTCCTGTTTTCTGAGAACACCAACGGGTATCCAAATTGTGTTGTAATTTCATCCGTTTATTTTGGCTATTTGACAAAAGGTCGTTCACATTCATGGTTCTACAAAGTACCTACACATACATACATCGTTAGGTTCTAATTTGTCTACAATTCAACTAAATTTGAATTAACCTTATTAAATCTATTAAATCTTAACGATTAAAAAAAACGTTAAATTTTAAGCGAGCTTTAAACGAGCAATTGCGTCAATTGCGTGTGACTTAATAAATGTCTATACTAATTATGACTTTTATTTGATTGATTTGGATGAATTTTACAATTATAGATAAATGCCGTCTATTTGTATCTTTTTGTAAGTTTCGATCTTTTACAGTTCTACAAAGTATTCGACAGAAATTATTGCCTGTATTCAAATTAATTCTATTGTATTTTGCATTGAAATAGAATTAGGAGCTATTATTAATCGAAGTTAAGTTTTCATTACTTGTGTTTGTTTATTGATTTTTTGTTTGTTTATTCATTTAACTATGCATTTGTGTATAAGCCTAATTAATCTATTTTGAAAAAGGTAAGTCAACTATTTCTTTTTGGAAGCGCAACTACTGGGTGTTTATGTCGCTCTCTCTAATCACAGAGGCTCAGGGTTGTTATATGAAAGCGTTATCTTTTGACAGAGTTATAAAGTGTGAGCAACGGAATTTTGATTCAGAATTGGCATTAAAAGAAAGAGATAGACATATCGGTCATGTGAAATTTTGAATCGTATGAATTAGTTTATTTAAACTGTCACTTTTTGAAGAGAGCTGTCAGATTAACTGTTTTTGAAAAAAAAATCAGTTTTTAATAATGGCATTCATATTTAAAAACGTACAAAAGGGAAATATGGTGGAAATTTATCTGAGAAACGGAAGAAAAATTAATTAAGTAGGTTTCATTTAAAGTAGATCTGTCAGTTAGTGACTGACAGTAGTTCTCAATGATCTGTAGTAGTTCTACTGCCTACTTAAAACTAATATCAGATGTAACCTAAAATTTTCAAGGCCTTCTCTGAATCAAAATTCCGTTGCTCACACGTTATATACATTCTTGGATTTTTTTTGCGTTTTGAAGTTCTACTGCCACCGACTTTGATTGAACTGGCTATCACTTTCGTGGGGATATTCCACTTCATATCTCAGTACATTGTAAAAAATGGGGTGAAATTTACCTTGGGAAAGAGTTAACTTTCCTCACTTACTTGTAGTAGTTTTACTCGAAAATTTATCTTTACCTAAACGTTAATAGTTGTTTTACTATTTGTGGTAAAATGTTCATTGTATAAAATTACACAAATATAAGTAATTCTATTACATTTAACTGGTTAAAATCACTACCCATAATGTAAATTTACATAACTCAGAAAAAATTTCCTTGGGAATGTATTATTATTCAACAACTTGATTCATTTTTAGTGTAATATTAAAGATAAGATGAACTTTAACAAGTACAGTGTAATTTTGCCCTTAATATCTTTTTAACCGATGAGATACTATTTAGCTGATTGCACTTGTTTGCTGGTGAGTGGTGACCTTCGTTTCGTGAAAGAATTCAGGAACCCATTATGAACAGTCCAAATTGGGCTATTGGGGAATGATCAGAATGGTGTGTAGCAATTCTTTTATGATTTCTTGTTACAGATTGCGCGATGGGCGAGGCGTACTCCATCGATATCGAACAAAGTGTTCATTGCTCATTAATATTTTACTATTCATTGTAGTGTAGTGTAGATTAATTAAAGGCAAATATTTACACGTATGACCAAAGGTGGGAAGAATTTCATTTTATAGTAGAAGTTAAAAAATAATAATCGGTAGGTGTATGTTAAAATTACAAATAAACCAATAAAATAAAAATATCTTATTTAATGTTTTTCTAGGATGAATCAAAAATTGAAGAATACGGAATAAACTGGCAGAACTGTAATTGAGAAAGTTAATACTCGTGTAGAATTGTTTATATAATTTATAATTTTTAAATTTTCTAGGTGGAATCGAAACATTATCTGTTGTCTTTGAGAGACATTTCTGAAAGTCCCTTAAAAGAAGCTCTGTTAATGTCTTACTAGGTGCCAACTGCTTACCCTAATGGGTAAGCTTTAGTAACTTGTTGCTTTTGTTGAAATACGAAAAAAGAATTCAAGCTCGGATCCTCACCTCCCTTACATCGCGTAGTTCAATAGAGTTTGGGTCATCCAGCGCCAGGTAGCGCTGGCTGTCTCGCCGAATACCGAGACACATGAATGAAAACACAATGCTTGTACTTAATAATTTAAGGATATTTTATATAAGTACATACGTTCAATAAAAATTACTTTGATTTTATTTTATATTTCATACAATCCATTTAGCAGTGTAAGTAATAATCACAGGTATGATTGAATTTGCAAGTACTTTCGCAAGTTATCATTACAATCAAGAAGTATTTTTACATTTGTATTTTAACCCTGAAAAGTACTATTGCCATGAAATATTATCTTTGTCATGTAACTTTACACAGGTGTTTTAATGTTAAAATGTAAAATTACATTGAGATTGTAATTTTAATTTGTAAATTTATTTAAAAAGGAAACATTACAATGGAAATTTAACCTAATGTTGAACTTTCCCACTTCCTATGAAAATTACACTTCGAAGTAAATTTACCGCAAAAAATGGAGGTAACATAGTTGCCTCCTTTTTCTAGGGTAAATTTACCGGTAATTTTTTAGAGTGTAGTTCTTCCTACAATCACTTTTGCATCTATATCCAAATCTAGGGGTTACTGATTGTTTTATTATACGAATTATTTTTTAGAGTAAGTAGAAGTGCGACTTGGATATCCGAAATCCCGGGATTACGGTTACCGGATCGAGTCAGATACATTCGAATATCGGAGTACCCAGAAGCGTCCCTAAGGTCGGTCAGCCGGGCGTACGTCCTGGGCCCCGGGAGCTAGTAGGGCCCCGCACTGAGCTTCCCTATTTTAATCAACGACGCCAGTTTTTTAATGTAATGTGAGTACAATGAGCGTACTTATAATTTAAAATCCGATTTTCTCGAAAATTAACAGGAAGCGACCACATGTTGATAAGGAAAATATGTTCTAAATCATTAGGTACAGCAACTCCTTATTGCGAAGTTTCTAGTTATAATAGTTACACCCTTTATAAATATTTATATCATATTTATTATTATGGGTTAAAGATTATGCATGTATGTATAAATGTATATATTTTATTTACTGGGGGCCCCAACTCCATAGTCATGACCGGGGCCTCAAAATCCAAAGGGCGGCGCTACGAGTACCTATCTAGAAGTATACCATTATTCGAAAGTTATTCAAGAATCTAAAAGTTAGCCGATTATCTGAAAGATATCCGTTATCTGAAAGTTATCCGACTATTTGAGACTTATCCAATTATCCGAAGGTTCTCCAATTTTTAGAAAGTTTTCCGATTATCCGAAAGGTATCACACAAAAGACTGTTTGGAAATATTGATCGAGTTTGAATATGTGGAATTTGTAGTTGAATTTCTATTTATATGACATATTGCATCGATCTAAAATCAACAATGCATCTTTATGAAATTTTAAACGTGATTTTAACTTACCACAGAGCTAAATCTAACGCTTCAATTAAAATTTTCACAGTTATGAATCGTATACTCATCAGCAGTGCAATCAATTTTATCAGTTTATGTATGAGCAAAACATGTGGTATGTTTTGTGTTGTTAAAAACATTCCAAGGTTTGCAAATTTTAATGGAATAAATACCCGTTACTAATTTTTGTATGTCGGATAAAAATTTACATAAAAATCAAATAATAATAATAATTTTTATTGGTCTTAGAAAAAATTACATTTTATAGACAGGTCATACATAATTAAAATGTGTGTAAATATCAAATATAAACATGTACATGTATAGACATTAAATTGCGACATCAAAATAATTTGTAAAAGTCTTTTATATTATAAACACGGTTTTTTGTTAATATTTGCTTCATTGTTCTTTGGAAGGCTTTATTGTTGAGCTGTCGAAGTTCCTCTGGAATATTATTGAAAAGATGAATTTCTGTTTGTTGACTCTTGCTTAAACGATGTTGCTCAGGTACTATACAGGGTGTTTTGAAAAAGATGCCTTTCCCGTTAAAGGGCAATAGAGAAACATGTGTAGAGTAACATCTTACTAACAATTTCCTGAAATGCCCCTTTGAGATGACAACCCCCCTTATAAAGATAATAGACACGCCACTGCAAATAGTAGATAAAGCTGTATGAAATGAAAATTGTGTCTACTAATACATACTTTTAAAGGTCATGGACAAATAAGCCATAAACTAACCCAAGCAGGTAGCAGGATAAATATTTATAAATTCTTCGGAAGATTGTAATCAACACCAAATAGCAGTACGTGCTTTTAAAACGTTTTTAACAATAAATAATAACACTCATTTTGAACATCTCTAATAACTGTTACTTACTCAGATCTTTGAGATTTGTAACTGCAGTATGCAGTTTGTCGTCAACTTTCTTTGTGTTAGGTGTTGGTAAACTTGAGTTTCGATTAATACACGTTTTTTAGAATTAATAACTTGCATTAGGTAGTGTTAAGTGTTTGTTTTAGTGATATGTAAGATAATTAGCCAGGTAAATCAAAAGCCGATAATCCAATCTTTAATGTTTAATATAAAAATGTATCAATACATGGACCGAATTCGACCAGTGTTAACTAATAACTAAAACTTCCCTTTCTTTTAATAATCGTCTTGCCGTTACATGGCAGACGTTCAGCATCATTAAGCATTTACTACCCTTAAAAGTTATGTATAAAATCAGAACGTTTCACATGTTTCAGACCAAACATTAGTAAGCGTGAATTAAAAATAACCAATGGTAGAAATATAAAGGGCTTATTCATTCTCGTATCCCTACAGATAAGTAGTTTATTTAAGTGTATTTAGTTACTGTTTAAATTATGGCAGAACCAAACACGCCTGTTGAATGAACGGAACTTTTCAAAAAGTACACTTATACCGTGAGTGGAATTTTGCCAATGGCTATTGGAACGCAAACAGGAAAATTCCCAGTTTGCACAAAATGTTTTACTCGTAAACGGTAAGTAAGTAAGTACTCATTTTGTTAAAATGACATTCGTAAAATGAAAAACAGGCAATGTTTCCAACACAATTAGGTCAACGAACGTATGTTACATTTTATTTACCGACCTTAATAAGTGATCAAGTCATCAAGGTAGTGAGTCACTCGGCAACCGCTGCTGAAATTCAATTCTGTTGTTTCTGTAAATTGATACGTACGTAGCGGAGGTCAGTTACTATTGTTTGCTTTATCAGTAATTCAGGGTCAACATCTTACAAACAATCCATAGTCGACTCGTGACTTGTAAAAAATACGGAAAAATCCGAGTTTTGGGGTCTCTATATGGTCACCTTTCACCCCCTTAAAGCATTGCATATTTGTCCGGAACACCCTGTATTCTTTTTATGTCTTGTGTCGTGATTATGAATGTGTGCGTGAGTGGTGTATTTATGAATATTGTTTTTAACATAGAAGAGTTTGTGATGTATTATTAATGAAAATAATGACATTATTTTTAATTCTTCGAACAAAGGTTTACAGTGTTCTAGACGACTAGCTCCTTTAATTGCCCGTATTGTCGATTTTTGTAAGGTAAAGGCTCTATCCAGGTGTATTTCTGCTGCGTCTCCCCATAATAAAATTCCATAGGAAAGGTGAGAATGAAACATGGCATGGTAACATGCCAGAGCGGCCTCTGCATTTATTATTAATTTTGTTTTACGTATAGCATATACTGCTTGACTCAATTTTGGACATAAACAATTTTGGACTAAGTGCTTTTGCCAGGAAATTGATTCGTCCAAGTGGATACCTAACAAATTAACTGGATTCTGAGGGTTGTTTAGAGCGGTTAAGGTGAAGGTAAGTGTATTTGTCTTTTCATTATTTAATAAAAGGTCATTAGCGTCGAACCATATTTTTGACTCTGCTAAAATGTTTTCAGTTAGTTTGGGTATGTTGGTATCTTTGTTAACCGTTGTGTATAGAGTTGTAGCATCTGCGTATAGAATTGGAAAGACATTCGGCTGTTTTATATTGTTACGAAAATCATTGATATAAATTAAGAATAAAAATGGGCTTAAAATGGACCCTTGAGGCACTCCTCTTTTGATAACTCTGTTTTCTAGAAAACTAGCAATCAAAGAGTAGGATGAGCCTTTAAGTCCATAATATTCACATTTTTCCAACAGTAAATTATGTAATACACAGTCGAAAGCCTTTGACAGATCTGCATAGATTGTATGGCAGTACATTTTGCTTTCATTCTAAGATATTGTTTTTTAGTTTTATTACTGCATCTGCATTTAACTTCGTTTCTACTATGTCTTCAATAACCTTCTTGAAAGATTTCTTGTAGAACACTTTTTATAATTTCTCGATAATGATCGATGATCGATGATGACGGCAAGTAATGACTTGCCCGTGTTCCCGTCATATTTGTCAGTCGTTATGTAATCTATGTTATTTTATTATTTTTTGGATTGTGAAAGTTTAAATACCTTACACGTGTCTCGCCACCAACTCATACAAAACGATAATAGAATATCGGACAAAATTCGGATGTCCAATAAAATTCGAGTGTTGGATAAAATTCGGATATAGGATCGAAATCTGATATAGGATAAAACTTGGATATTGGATAAAATTCGGATATGGGATGAAAATTCGAATGACGGATAAAAATTCAAATGTTGAATACAATTCGGATATCGAATAAAAATTCTCAGTCGGATAAAATTCGGATAATAGGTAAAAGTCGAATATGGAATAAAATTTGGACATCGGTTAAAATTCGGATATCGGTTGAAAATTCGAATGTGGAATAAATTCCGATATCGGATAAAATTTGGATGTTGGATAAATATTCAAATAAAAATTGGGTGTCGGACAAAACTCGAATGTCCAATAAAATTCGAGTGTCGGGATAATATTCGGATATAGGATCGATATCTGATATCCGATAAAACTTGAATATTGGATAAAATTCGGATATCGGATGAAAATTCGAATGACGAATAAAAATTTAAATGTTGAATACAATTCGGATATCGAATAAAAATTCACAGTCGGATGAAATTCGGATAATAGGTAAAAATCGAATATGAAATAAAATTTGTACATCGGTTAAAATTCGGATATCGGTTGAAAATGCGAATGTGGAATAAATTCCGATATCGGATGGATTTGGATAAAAATTCACATAAAAATTGGGTGTCGGACAAAACTCGGATGTCCAATAAAATTCGAGTGTCGGGATAAAATTCGGATGTAGGATCGAAATCTGATATCGGATAAAACTTGGATATTGGATAAAATTCGGATATCGGATGAAAATTCAAATGACGGATAAAAATTCAAATGTTGAATACAATTCGGATATCGAAAAAAATTCGGAGTCGGATAAAATACGAGCAATACGTAAAAATCGAATATGGAATAAATTTTGGATATCGGTTAAAATTCGGATATCGGTTGTAAGTCGGATGCTGGGTAAGAGTTCGATTATCGGATACAATTCTAATATCGGGTTAGAATCAGATGTTGGCTGAAATTCGTATTCGGATTCTTTATTCTTATTTGCAGAATGATCTCTGTGTTTATTCGTTTCTTATTATGCTTGACGTATTTTGTGAACTCTAAAGGAGCCGTGTACAATTAGAGGCAATTCTTACTTTATTCTAAACGTAACACGATTCAAATCTGGACAAAATTGTTTGTCTATTCTCTCTCCATTGATTCGTGTTTTCCTAAGAAAGGGATTAGCATTAAGGAAAAGCCACCACACTAACGCCATTCTTTTAGCATACAATCATATTATTATTAATCATATAATTATCACCACATAAAGGGTATTATGTATCCTTTAGACTTATGGCTGGTTTATACAGTCACTAACGACTAAAAACTAATCACTAAGTTTATCATTTGATAACAAACTAAGGAAACTAGACCGGTTTATACAACAATTATGAATTAATGTTTGTTGCATGTACGCGTGCGCATACTGCCATGTGTTCTCAAAACCGCCATAAGAATTTGAGTTTTTCGAGGGAAACTTCAAGATAATGTAGTGGCTAACCTGTTTCGATTCCCAGCAGGCATGCGCACTTACGATTGTCTTTGAATAATTATCAGAAAAATTAAAAAGAAATTAATTCGTAATTCGTAGTTAATGATAGATCATTGTTAGTGAGTTGTATAAACCTAGCTGAGTAAACACCATCTTTTAATTCTTAGTTATTAAGTCTTAAGGCCCCTCTACACGATTAATAATATTGCACTATAGTTCATATTGCGCACTATTATTGGTCGTCTTGGGTGTGTATTGATGGTTTGATCAAAATATTGAAGATATGAAAATAGTTTGATATTTTAACATCAATAATATTGACGGCGTATAAATATTGACCGTTTAAAGTCATTTTAGTTACATTGCGCAATATTTGTTTAATGTGTACTTGGTACTTGGAAAGGACACATGGCGAATTCTAATATAATAAGAAAGTGAAAGAGTGTTTTGAAAGGAAGTGATTAATTTGTACTATACTTTGCCCGAATTATGGCAAATTAAGTTGAAAGATTGCAGTAATCGAAATAAGAAAATGATGCTTACGAGACGTTGTTAAGTTGAACATACACGATGATCCGCGATGTGGTTGCGGATGTCATCCTAGGATGATATCTCCGACGTGGTCCAGATAATGACAAAATCTTTAAATTTGCTGATATTTATTGCATAAACAAGTTGGGCTTCGATACTGGTTGTATAATAAAATTATACGTATAGTATTATATTTCTTTAAAACGTGTTTATCAAAATAAAAGACATTATTGACTTCATAATAATAAATATTTCTAGTTAAAGATAGAGATTTCAGTACAGATTTTATTATGAAGTTAATAATGATTTTTTTTCATTAATACGTATAATTTTATTATACAAACAATCTCGAAGCCCAACTTGTTTATGCAATAAATTTCAGCAAATCTAAACATAGCGGCATTATCCGGACACGTCAGAGATGTCATCCTAGGATGAGATCGGCGACCACATCAACATCAATCAAATACCGGGAAAGATATTCAGAAACGATAAAAAATGATATAAAGAAGAAGTTGAATTCATATTTTTACAAATCATTCTTTTAACTAATGTCGTTTTCTCTTTTCATTATTATTATTAGACTTTGACAGCATGATAACGCAATAAATTAAACAAGCTTTCTGTTGTCAAAACAGCTAGAGAGTCGATGCATAAATGTAAATTGAAACAATATTATTGATGTAAAAATTGATCGTGTAGATCAGAGCCATTATTGTACTATAAAATTGAGCAATATTATTGTTTAATATTATTGATCGTGTAGGGGGGCCCTTTATTAGTCGCTAGTTTTTAGTTGTTAGTGACTGTATAAAACAGACACTTATTTTCTAAAAGAATGACGAAATGTTTTTAATCTTTATTAGAGAACACTTTATTCTTGTAATAATAATCTTATACTCTTATTGTACAATCTGGTATACATTCATTTCTGGGGAGTTATTCCGTTGTATTTCATGTATATTCATTGTATTGACAAAATACGTTTGGGATAGCTTGTTACTTTTGTTGGTACAACTTACTAGGTTTTTAGAAATATATGTATTTACAATAATAATATAATAACGACTACTACCCATAACCTGGAAACCAGCTTGTGCGGGAGGGAGGGGCGATCATTATTATACAGGCTCATCGTGCGGTTGCAGCCGACTTACAGATGTTATAGAACAAATCCCACGTTTGTGTTACAGCTAAGGAAAAACTGCAGAAAACCTTAATTAACCAGATTTTCTGGCACCAGAAGATCTTCATCATCGGTGACCTTCATACAAAAAAGTAGTTTACTTGTTTTAAATATTTTAAGATTGGATCTAATATTAACGGTCGAATGTCCTATATCTAATTAGAGGTTTACTTATCTCGACAGAAACCTACAGTAGTGATATTAAAATATTTAAAAGTATCTTTATAAATAACTGTGATGCTCTCATTTTCTGTTAATCCTTTTTCTGAAATCCAATTTTCATTCTTCCCCAAACAGTACTTTTTTAATTAAAATCAACGCTATTGTCGTCATATCAGTATATCTATCTGAGAACTACTCGTAAAATAATTGTGCTTAAATTTACCAAAAACGTTTCTCATGAAAGTATCATCACTATTCACTGGTTGTTCATTTCTCTAGAGGGTACTTTTCGTATAAACTATAGAGACAGGACTAATACCACACTAAATAAACCCGGGGTGATACGGATTACGTTTGAAAAATTATATTGGCTCATACTTTGTCACACAAATAAGTAATATGCCTCCCTAGTTTGCAAGCGTTGTTCAACATTACTAATGGCCCACTGTTCTAGGATAAAGAAAAGAAAAATGATAATTGAATGCGTGTGCGGGGATTCACTTGCATATTCTACCTAGATTTAGGCTGATGTAAAAATCTAAGAAATGTTAAGTTCACAAAAAAGAGAACGCGTAGAAATGATAAATGAGATTTTAATGTTTGAAGTTGTTTAAGTGGAAATGCACTTTTTCCAAATGATATTATTGTTTGAAAACTGGATGTTATCAGATTATACACAAAATTACACAATATTTGTGAAGAAGTTTAATCAAAGGTTATTTAGTTTTGTAGGATTAATTATGTAATTGCTATTGTTGAGATAAGAGTTTCTACTAAAAAACGTGTTTGATATCTGTTTTCTTGGTTTGCGATAATAGAAAAACAATCACTCCTTTCGTTGTTTTTTTTAATTATTAGTCTATTAAAACAACAATATTCTGGGCAAAACTTGAATTTTGTAGTATATCTTTGTTCGAAGTAATTATAAGATATAATCAGGATTATCTACTACATCATCGATATCAGGAACTTAATAACACGAAGATATAAGTCGAAAAAGTCTCCTAAACTCATGAAGTGCCTATAGATATCCATCTTTAGAAATCCAAAGAGAGCAAACTCTACAAACGAACAAGATATCTTCTTCGTACAGAACTTGGCAATTGTTAATTGATGATCTAGTTAACGTAATTATTGTACCTCTTTGGTAGGTTGCCATAGTTTTAGATTAGATCAACAGGATACCGAGAGAACGTGGGCCTTTAACCGTTTTGAGTATATATGATTCAACCGTACCTCTTTTCGGGAAGCAGCAAACCGCCCCTAAGAAGTTTCACTAAAACGATCTGTGACCATCCAATGTGTTTAAAATATCTAAACACAAATCGAATAAAGTATTAATGGCTCTACAGTCGTTTTTCAAAGATTTAGATATTTACAGTTTCAGAGTTTAAGATTTTAAGTCACATAGATTAACACATACATTTAATGCTTTGAACATTCAAAGTTTTTAACTTTCTTAGTTTAAAGTAGATATTGAAATGAGTGAACATTCCGACTTTAGGTATTTTGGAATTAGAATATGTCAACGTTTTAAAACTTCTCAGTTAAGATTTCACGTTCTCAGAGTTAGGATATCATTCTAAGAGTTAGGATAGTCATACTTCCAAAACAATTTCTGCATATTTAAAATTTTTAATTCTAAATTTCATTGCTTTGAGTTTTAGATTTTGAAAGTCGCTAATATTTTTGAAATAATACTTACATTTATTTCTAGTGTTTCCAAGTTGTAATGTTAACAGTTTTAAAATATGGAATATGCCAAAATTGGAGTTTTCGTACTGCTGAAGTACCAACCTCTTTTTGTTGAGTGTATTCAAAGTCGAAGAGATCTACTGTAATTAATAATGTGGCAGATTAATGAAATCAAGATGACTAACGTGATAGCTACCATATCTTTATCAGGCGGAACATAGGTATGTTAGCAATGACCTAAGACATTTGGTAAGCGAATAACTAAACTTACTAGACCTAGAAGATTTGCACAAAATGCCATCTGGGAAGCATACCATATCTTTGTTTTGCGGTTATAACTTTGTTATTTCTGCGTTTTTAGTGTTTACTTAGTGCGTACATTTCGCTAAATTGTAGTTAATTAATAATAATAATAATAATAATATTAATAATAATTGTTACAACCCATAACCTGGAAACAAGGCCCCAGAAGCTATAAGCTTGTGCGGGAGGAAGGGGGCGATTATTATAATTACGTACGCCCAACGTGCGGCTGCAGCCGACTTACAGATGGAACAGCGCAAATCCCACATTTGTGTCACAGCTAAGGAAAACTGCAGAAAACCTTAACCAGATCTGCCGGCACCGGGAGTCGATTACGGGCCGCTTGGGTGAAAGTCCAGCACGCTAGACATTACCCTACCGAGGCTGTAGATTTAGTTACTAATTTAGACAATGTGTTAGAAACAACATTTAAAAGTGTGTATAAACCGTTGTCTAATTAAATCAATCACGCTACTTACCATGGAACTTTGAGGAGAAGGTGGGTAGATGAGATGGTATAAGATATATTGTAGGATATATATGAGTATAATTTTGGACCGAATCTTTGAATTTATTCAGATCTTGATTTTAATAAAAATGATTAAAATATCGATATATATGAGTATAATTTTGGAACGAATCTTTGAATTTATTCAGATCTTGATTTTAATAAAAATGATTAAAATATCGATATATATGAGTATAATTTTGGAACGAATCTTTGAATTTATTCAGATCTTGATTTTAATAAAAATGATTAAAATATCGATATATATGAGTATAATTTTGGAACGAATCTTTGAATTTATTCAGATCTTGATTTTAATAAAAATGATTAAAATATCGATATATATGAGTATAATTTTGGAACGAATCTTTGAATTTATTCAGATCTTGATTTTAATAAAAATGATTAAAATATCGATATATATGAGTATAATTTTGGAACGAATCTTTGAATTTATTCAGATCTTGATTTTAATAAAAATGATTAAAATAGCGATATATATGAGTATAATTTTGGAACGAATCTTTGAATTTATTCAGATCTTGATTTTAATAAAAATGATTAAAATATCGATATATATGAGTATAATTTTGGAACGAATCTTTGAATTTATTCAGATCTTGATTTTAATAAAAATGATTAAAATATCGATATATATGAGTATAATTTTGGAACGAATCTTTGAATTTATTCAGATCTTGATTTTAATAAAAATGATTAAAATATCGATATATATGAGTATAATTTTGGAACGAATCTTTGAATTTATTCAGATCTTGATTTTAATAAAAATGATTAAAATATCGATATATATGAGTATAATTTTGGAACGAATCTTTGAATTTATTCAGATCTTGATTTTAATAAAAGTGATTAAAATAGCGATATATATGAGTATAATTTTGGAACGAATCTTTGAATTTATTCAGATCTTGATTTTAATAAAAATGATTAAAATATCGATATATATGAGTATAATTTTGGAACGAATCTTTGAATTTATTCAGATCTTGATTTTAATAAAAATGATTAAAATATCGATATATATGAGTATAATTTTGGAACGAATCTTTGAATTTATTCAGATCTTGATTTTAATAAAAATGATTAAAATATCGATATATATGAGTATAATTTTGGAACGAATCTTTGAATTTATTCAGATCTTGATTTTAATAAAAATGATTAAAATATCGATATATATGAGTATAATTTTGGAACGAATCTTTGAATTTATTCAGATCTTGATTTTAATAAAAATGATTAAAATAGCGATATATATGAGTATAATTTTGGAACGAATCTTTGAATTTATTCAGATCTTGATTTTAATAAAAATGATTAAAATATCGATATATATGAGTATAATTTTGGAACGAATCTTTGAATTTATTCAGATCTTGATTTTAATAAAAATGATTAAAATATCGATATATATGAGTATAATTTTGGAACGAATCTTTGAATTTATTCAGATCTTGATTTTAATAAAAATGATTAAAATATCGATATATATGAGTATAATTTTGGAACGAATCTTTGAATTTATTCAGATCTTGATTTTAATAAAAATGATTAAAATATCGATATATATGAGTATAATTTTGGAACGAATCTTTGAATTTATTCAGATCTTGATTTTAATAAAAGTGATTAAAATAGCGATATATATGAGTATAATTTTGGAACGAATCTTTGAATTTATTCAGATCTTGATTTTAATAAAAATGATTAAAATATCGATATATATGAGTATAATTTTGGAACGAATCTTTGAATTTATTCAGATCTTGATTTTAATAAAAATGATTAAAATATCGATATATATGAGTATAATTTTGGAACGAATCTTTGAATTTATTCAGATCTTGATTTTAATAAAAATGATTAAAATATCGATATATATGAGTATAATTTTGGAACGAATCTTTGAATTTATTCAGATCTTGATTTTAATAAAAGTGATTAAAATAGCGATTAAAATAGTGATTAAAATGTTGATGAAAATCAAAACGTCTTGATAGAGACTTTTTAGGGACCTCACTAAATTTCACCCTGTGATGCGTTTTGTTATAGGAAAATATTTTTTTGTTCCACCCTACTGGCCATGCTTTAGGCTAGTACTAGGCATGGTTTAGGTGAAACTTGATAAAGCTTCTCTTTCATTAAATTAAGTTTTAATATTAATTTCCTATTTCGAAGTACCACTCATAGACAATATATCTTTATCGATCAAATACTTTCTGGTAGTTAATGTACAGTAACCACAACGGATTTGGCACTTAAATGATTCTTCTTTTATAATTTTCAACATTTTACTTATTATCTATGCATGTCTTTCCTGTTCGAAAGCTCTACTGTTCTTTTCTCATGCCTTTATCTAATACGACAGCTGCTGTAAATCTTGAAACTTTGTCGACCGTCCTCAGGAGTATTACCTCTCTCCAATCTTCATATATTTCACAATCTTGATAATAATTAAGCCGGTCTTCCATTCTTCAAGGATTTCTCCATCATTACAAATTTGTAAACAGCAGTAAAAGTATTTCCATTTTACCATTTCATTGACTTTTTTTAGTTATTCTCCAGTGTTTTGACCAATTCCTAAGGATTTCAATTTTGTATATGACTTTTTTTTACTTTCCACTTTTTTTCTAATTGTCTACATTTAATTCATTTTTTTTTAATACATCATTTATTTTTATATTTGTTATTTATTGCTTCTCCTATGTCTATTTTCCTTCCTCCTGCCTGTGTTTTATCGTAACAACCGTTTTCTTCTGCTCGCTTATTTTCCTTATGCTTATATACAGATCTTTCTTGACGGTTCTTTGAGTTTTTCTGGCTGCATTTTCCAGACACTTCAATTTGTTTCCCTCGACTCCTTTCTTCATTTTGACCTGCTACAATCACTTTGCATTTTTTATCATGTCTCTTATTTTCTCTTTATTTCCGTTTTTGCATTAAAAACTTGTCGTTTTACTACTTTTCTTTAGTTCCTTTAGGTCTTTAATGCTACAGTAAAGGCTTTTTTTCTTTTATGTGATTTAGAGTCGCCACAGGTGACGCCTGAAAAACATATTGAAAGTTTGGTGGCCTCGGACGGTTTAGAACTTTCGCCGACGCTCTATCCGCCGTTTCAGCGACGGCGTTTTGGCGCCAACAGTCATAATATCAGTGCTAACGGTGACATTTTATAAAATGTATCCAATAATGCTTTAATTTTTTTAAGCTTTTATTAAACATTTAGGGAAAATTCATATTTGGAGAATTTAATACATCAAAGTCTACATCACCTATCGAAAAAAAAAATAAATTAGTTAAGTAACAGATCATGTAAATGTTTTTCTTGACACTTTTTACTAAAATGCGCAGTTTTCTTGTAATAAATTTAAAAAATATGTTTCGTATGTAAAAATTTCCAAACGGTAGTGCATCCAGAATTTTGTGAAAATGGGGAGCAGGTTTTCTTTCAAGTAAGGTTAGGTTATACTTTTTTAGTAGAAGATCTTTAAATTTTGGGTCAGAAATTGGAAAGTTAGAGTAGTCGGGGGAAGTGGAGGACAACTACAAACTATGTAAAGGCGTTTAATTTAGAAGTTGTACGCTGCTGCTATGTTATTAAAACATAACTTATACCTTTATCAGTCGATAGTGGTACTAAAAGTACCTTAATTAATGAAAAAATAATTAATTTGCTATTGTTTACAGGAATTTAATTTCTATGGTAAAAGAGCATATAGTAGGTGTTTCTGATTATGAGAAAAATATCTTATGCGCAACACAAAAATTTCAAAAATGAACGACGGAGATTAATTTTAAAAACTACATGCACAACTACACGGCTGCAGGTGTTCAACAAAACTGTTACACCATCATCAAATTATTTCTATTTTTTAAGCAAAGCAACATTCACAAAATTATAAATACATACTACATACATAGAAGCCAAGCGAATAACAGAACTGGCGCCGAAACGTACCTACACCGAAAACGCCATCCCCGAAACGGCCTGTCGCCGAAACGCCGTCGCCAAAACGGCTGCGACTAAAGGTTCTATACCGGCCTCGGATGACTTGAACTAGTAACTGTGGGAATGTACAAATACAGAGAAGGAAATTGGAAGGGAGAAGACATACTCTGAGAAACAATAACCGTTAACTGTTTAAAGGAGCCATACAGTGGACTACAGATACTCTAGGAAAAATGAAAAACAACACTTCAAACGGAAGTAAATATGTTCGTTAAGGTGCAAACATTTTTTAATCCATTGGGTTACATCCATCTGTAAACTCAATCATCGGTTTTAGTATTTGTCGCAGATACTCGTAGTAACTCCAAAGCGCTGTTATCATCAATTCTTTAGATTTTTCAAGTACTATGCGAAAGAGAAGATGGATGGCACAAAAATGAGTGTATCAAGCCCCATTCTGACGTCGTTTTTCAAGGAAAAGAAAAGCTTGTGAATGCACCAGTTGCTACTTGAACTATTGGGGAGAGATGACAATCAATCACTTGCAGACGGCATCAGCTATCAATAGTATATTTGACGAAAAAAATGAAAAATGAGACGTTTTCACAATCTTACGTTTAGAAAAATAGATCAAAAGCGAGTCACATAGTAGAACCTGGCATTTACCTCAGTTAGGCGTTGTTAACCCCAAAAGCCTGGAAAATACGTTTTGTTTTCGATTCAGCAGCTAAAACTGATGAAAAGAGTTCAAATAGTTTTTTTTGCTCAATGATCCCGATTTATTCACCTTTCTGATTAGTATTATTGGCAAGTTTAGAGAATATTACATTCTCAGCTAATATCAAGGAGATGTTTTACCAAGTTCTTATTCGAAATGAAGTTGAAAGATCACCAAGAGCTTTTTTTACACAGTAGTAGATTACTTTGGAGCGCTGAAGCAATACACGGAGGAGGAAGAAAAAGAGAGAGAAAACGAAGTACTTTTCACATTCTGTTAGGGAGGGCAGTGCACGTAAAAATTGCAGATTCTCTAACTACTGACTCTGCATCTTATCAATCGTCTCTGTAATCTTATCAGTAAGAAAGCCTATAACCCCCAGGAGACTGTCATGTATAATATGGAGTGATAATGGTACTAACTTGACTTCTGGTGACAAAAAAAAAACTAAAAGATTCAGAATTTATTGATAGAAAATTGGTTGATGAAGAAATATAACAAGTCCAGCAAGTAATGATTGCAAGTATTAACGAAACAACTTTGAAAGTAATTTTAAGGGAACATATCTCGAAAGCCCCTGAACAAACAGTAAATAGTAGATCGTTAACTTATACATCAGGAAATAGTGAAGTTGAAAGTTTAACACCGAACCATTCTTTAATTGGATCATCTAGTAAAAATCAAGTCAATAGGAATTCACAAAAAAATAGATCACAAAAAAGCAGTGGAGATTTGCAGCAACTGTAGAACATTTTGGGAAAGATGGGTCACAGAGTATCTACCCACACTAATAACCAGATTTAAATGGTTAGACCAGCAAAGAAATCTAAAGATTAAAAAAAGTAGTCGTAATAATAATTAACCAATTCGTCGTTGGACAAAATAGCTGCTGTATATCCAGGCAAAGATGTATATCCAGGAATATACCTTAGAATATGTAAAGGATATTTAATTTTATATAACTTTCTAACTATAAAGAATTTCGTTTGGATGCCAGGAATTTTAATTCAACTAGAAATATTTAACTGAGACAGTTTTAATTAACTGAAAATACTCTACGCTGTAACTGTAAACCGTATTTTATAAACTTTTAAGAACTGTCTGTAGCATAGTTTGGTATTTATCTTCCTAGACATATCATTTGAAATAAGCTGCCATTCCGGAATAAAAGAACCCAATAAAGCAGAATTTTCAGAATGAAAAAGTTCCATTCATTCGAAAAGGCAATATTATTTTCTTTTGATGACACCATTAAAACAAAATGCTGTTTTTAGTTTTCGTGTTCAGCGCTTTGTTACTACGAAACATTCCATTTATATTGATTTTCACTGCTACTAACGCCCACCTACCACTACCATTAAATTCCAGAGCAGGATGTTCGGCTTTTAATATTTTGTGAAAAATTGAGTTGCAGAATTATTAATTTGCAGAAAGATTAAATTAATCTTATATTTTAGAATAATATATCTGATCTCAATACTCAAAGACATGTAGTAGATTTTTAAGAATATTAACTACATTACTAAGGAGTTAAATTGTTCAAAAGAAAAACCACTTTAAACTTAATCTAACTATTTCAAGTACTGAAATTACACGAAATTCTGTGCAATTCTAAGTGGTGTTGCCAACGTAACATTTGAATGTGAATGTAGGCGCTTTCATGACATTAGAAACCCTTCCTTGTAGCTATCTACCCCTTATGTTTGATGACACTCTTATCCTTCATTTGCTTCATCCCGTACCACAAACGCCAACTGCAGATAACGTGCTCGTGGAATGGGGCTGAATACAAAATGTTACTCACTTTAACGATTTTATGTAAAGCTAAGAATCTTATAAAAAATTCAAATGCCCTTTTAACACACTTTCTAGGTTATATACATCTTCAAACATCGCAAAAAGATAAAATTTTTACATTTGACGACTTTTATAATGAAAAGTTAAACGCATTGACAGTTTCAATTTTTTATTTAGCTGGTTTTTCCTTACTTTGGCGTTTCCCATTAACTTTTATTATTTTTATCCATTTTATTAGCAGCGTCTGTAGTCTCTCGTTCGAGTCACGTTCCCCCATTTTGCCAATATTAAAATTGAATTTTAAATCTAAGCAAACTCGTTTAAATTAATTTTGGCTTATCGTACATCCCCAGTGTATATACTGGGAGTTATATTCTTATTTGTGAATTATATACACCTCCCCTTGCCAGCATATTGCCAGCTCTAGAATCCTATCAACAAACAAAAACTACCCTTACCCATTGTTTCATGAACGTTGATTATCGTTTGACGTACTAAAGGGTGCATAAATGATTAATTAGACTGTTTAAACATCAATTAGGGGATGAACTGTGGTCTGCTTGCACCTGTGAACTGTCCTAAATCATTGGTAATGCCCAAATTTGATTTGTTTTGTTATTAAGCTATCAATCACTTGTTAAAATCGAGATCTCAACTAATTGGTGTCAAATCCTTTGTTTTGTCTAGGTTTGGTAACAGAAATTGAGATTGTTATGATTGATTATAGCCGAACCCAGTGGACTTGTTAATCCGGTTAATGATTCTAGCAAGCTTTCAACTTCACTTTACTGTTCCAAAATTCAACAAAACATGTAAAGTTTAGAACAATGTTTGAGTCTCGATCGGTAATTTTAACTCTGAACTGAAGACTGTAAATGTGAACAATGTAAAATATATTTTCAGCGAATTATAAGAGTCCTACGAGATCAAAAAGAGTAGAAGTACGGTATCGTTAGACAAATAATACGATAAGATTCGACAAACTAGATCCATTTAAAAAAACAATTAACCTGAGAGAGCAACTATTGACGTTATGGAACCTATTTTTATTGTAACGAAGCACTAGGTTTCCTAGTTTTGCTCAGAACAAATCCTTTTGAAAAGTAGGTATGCAATTAGAAGGTTAATAAATAAGAAGAGTGAAACTATAGATGAGGTAAAGTATCAGACCTCAATTCGGACTTTTCTGTCCAAAGACACCCTTATTTTAAACCACTGATGCCCATTATTTCCATATAGTAGAACATATCCTTATATAGATCTTTTTCTTGGGCTTTAAATTGCTGTTCGGAGAAAGTATGACGGACATTACTTTTCTTATATAGTCGCATCCTTTCTCTTAAATCTTTTTCAAGCCGATATGTAGGTTACGTGAAACTTACCGGCCTCCACATCCAGTAAAGATATGGGTTAGTTAAATTAAAGTAAGCATACTTAAATAAAAAAAAGGAGTTCAGAAGACAAAGTTGAGAAATTTTTAATCTGTGTGCCTCTAAACTCCTTTGAAACCCACCTTAAGACGAGTTAAATTTTTCATATTCAGCAAATTTGGAATTCGGTCTAGTAAAGATTTGAGATTCGTTAATGTAGACTAGTACAGAATACACACAGATAGACTCTAAAAGATGTTTATCTGTAGATATCTTCCTAGCCTCTTTAAAGTGAACTGAACCTATCTATTTGTGGATCTATCTATGAAGTGGAAATTTGCTTCTGCCGTAATATGTACGACAGTAGTTTTAAGTACACACAGTATATACGCGTAAACGGGGAGGAGAAGTACCTTTCAAATAGTGTAAGACCTAGAAAGAGATTTAACGACTGCTTGTATCTGAATTTTCTCTGGCAGCTAAAACTCTCTGCAACAATTGGTAGGAGAATTATGTAGATAAACACTACTCCCTAGTAGTGTTCCCTAACTCACTCCATTTCGACCATACAGAAATTAGTAATAGAAGACTCTCTTCTTGAATTTATGATGTCCCGTTGTGCGGGAATTTTTTGTCCATCCTGTCCATCTTACAAGTTTCTGCTGCCTGGCAGTTACTTTCTCAAGTTGTCACTTATACTGTTGCTTGCTCTGCTGGCATTGTTCTTGATAGCTGCCTAGATTTATATTGCTCTGTGCAAAATATACTTTTTCTTATTGAACTACCGCGCTGGCTCTTATTCCCGATTTTCCCCCAAAGAGTATCCTAATCAAAATTTTCCCAACACTGGTAATTGATAAACCGGGCTAAATAATTTCCCTTTTTCTTTAGGAATCTATTGAATTTATTCTCTTCACAATTTTCATAGTCATTTACCGTAGTCCCATACTGAGACTTTATGTTTGTCGGCGCTTGGATGATGCTTCCGGTATAGAGTCATCTTTTTTCTCATCAATTTTTTCTTCGCCGAGTCCAGCAAGTGCTCGTTTACCTCGTGTTTCAGAAAGCACGTGATTAGTATCTACTAGTTCTGTGTCTTTTTTGTTTCGTCGTATAATCTTGTATGGTGAAACGCCAGGCTCAATGTTGTACTCAATGTACCTTTTTGGTTAAATACACCTTGGAACAGATTTCCGTCTGAATGCCGAAAGTGATCTACTAATGGTAACTAAGTGAGTCATATATTTCTACCAGGTCCAATACTTCTATCCTCAATTCTAATAGAAGAAGTAATTTAGCGCTGACGTTAGCTATTTCGACGATTTCCATCACAAGTTTGCTTTTCTGATTTTTCCCCTAGCTCCTAGAGATCCCAAGATGTATTTGTTTTATTTTGCCCGACTTCGAATACTCTACAAGTGTCATTGGGATCGGCCCAGGATTTTATAATTTTGGATTAAGCTGCTTTAACAAGGATTATCAGAAAGAATTGTTGACTCAGACGTTAACAGGATATGAAATGGCTGCAAATATGCTACAGAAGTATGTTTGTCAGCAAAAAGTAATGAAAAAGTCGAGAACCATAGTTCAAATTTAAGTGTCAAAACTAATTTCCTTTCACAGAAACTTTGGTTACATATATTCTCTTTTGTAATCAGTTAAGTATTTTGCTCTCTACTGCTTGTAATCCTCTAAATCATCGAATACCTCCCACCATATAGAATCGTACATCTTCATAAATCCAGATCTTACAATACTTCTATAAACTTAACAAGAGGCTCCAAATTGGAAAATTCAAATCTGCAACCCAATTCCGGTAACAGATTTGGACCATTGTTAAGGAGCAATAATTTTCTTTAGTTGTTAAGATAACCAAATCAGAATATCCTTTACATTTTTAACTAATACTAATCTAAATTGTGTTCCTTTGAAGTATTGTATTACAGATACAATCATAGATTTATGTGGAATTATTATTCGAATATTATTATTTGAATTATGTTGAATAGGTTGGTAAATTCAAGATATCATGAAGGGCATGCTCTAATAATATTCAACATAACAGTTCATAGATGTAGCATATTTTCATTTTTCAAGACACCCTTAACCAAATAGAAGTTTTTCAATCTAAACTTTCCTACAAGTAAAAGTTTTTTTTCTTGAGCAAATACACCGTTAAAATCCTGTCTAGTAGTAAAGTTGGTAGTAAACTTTTTCTTAAAAAAAAATTAAATTTAAAACTCGGAATCTCAGTTTTACAATTTTATCTCGGAAATGCTGCTGAAGCTTCTGAAACTCAAACAACTGCGTTCTCTTTCTCCTCTTTGTATTAAAACAAAAGTTCTTTCAGATTCGTGTACGTTTTATAATCTAGAATAGATTCATCCGTGCGGATATAATATTAGTAAAAGAGCAATCTCTCTGCAATCTGGTAATGACTTTCCTTAGAAAAGCCAAGTTAAGGTTGAGGTTTCTGAAATTTTAAATTGCAAGAATAGTAAAATAATTAACGGGAATATGATTTGAAGAGATAATAGAAATAGCAGAAACAGAGATTTAGATGGAAATGAAAGGCATGTGTGGTTATCTGATTGTAGTATGTATTCAAGAGCAGAATAAACAGGCAGGCTTTTTAGACTTGATATGTTTGATGTACTTAACAAGTGAATATTATTTGATCAAGAATATCACAGCTTGTCTAAATAATAACTTTCATAGCAATCAGTTTATTACAAACATACAGATTTTAATGCTTTATGCTATTTTAGGAGTAATAGTATTTATTTAAAATTTATAGATATTCGGTTTGGCGATAACGACCACTTCATATAATTCAAAATCGGTGAAAATGTGTTTAAAAAATGTTTTATAATATTAATAATAATAATTTAGTAATAATATTAATTATTAATCTTTCTGCAAAAAAAGAAATGCGAACAAGTTTAGCTTTAAGTAAGCAGACCACAATTTTTCAAATAGTGTCTGGCATCAGAGTTGGCATGATTATCACGATAACACATTAGGATTACATCTTAAATACATCCCAAATCGAGATCGGGTTTTGCCCAGAAATATGTAAAAGCAGAAAGCAAAGGTAAATAAAGTTATCTTGGAAAAAGAAACAAAATAAGTACTTCTCGTATATTTACGGTGCCTCCTAACCACACATTGTATTTGACTAATTGCCAATACGTATTTCGGTAACGATGTTACCTTTTTCTCGGCATAAAACCATCGAAAATAAGTACTGCCTATCAGTTGGTAGATGGAGGAAATGCGGATGTACACACTTATCTAATTCCATTGAAATATATCACTCGTATATACACCGTGTTCGTTGTAACATTTGCTATAGGGAATTAGTATGGAAAATCTGAAATATGCCAAATAGTTCGTTCTCGAATAAAAGTCGGTGAAATTAATAGTTGCAATCGACAGATAAGATATTCTAACGTACTGTCCAAAAATATTACCCTTAATAACCATCCCAATTCTTCGGAAATTATAAATTCACGAATTATTTGCAAAACATTAATTTAAAAGCCGAAACCTGAAAAGTCGATGCGACTTGCCTCCGTGGTTCAATGGTTAGCGTTCGGCTTGCTAAACCGTACGGGCTCGTGGAATGCAAGATCTAACCCCGTTACAAGCAAGACTTTTTTTTAATTTTATTTGTAATTAATCTTTAATGTAATAACAATTTAAATAATTTGTTATTATTCTTTTATTCGAAAAACCTGCAATAAATAATAAACTAGAAATAAAAAATAATGATACCCAATTAATAAAATGTGAATTCATTA
This sequence comes from Agrypnus murinus, assembly GCA_929113105.1. Lineage (NCBI taxonomy): Eukaryota > Metazoa > Arthropoda > Insecta > Coleoptera > Elateridae > Agrypnus > Agrypnus murinus. The sequence continues at coordinate 24,373,229 of OV816026.1, forward strand.
ATACCAAAAATTTTAAACGTTTAAACACTGTTATTTCATTCTGGTCTCTCAAGCTGCAGTTAAGGGTAATATTTTTGGAGAGTACGTTAGAATGTCTTATCTATCGATTGCAATTATTAATTTCATCGACTTTTATTCGAGAACGAACTATTTGGCATATTTCAGATTTCCCATAGTAATTCCCTATAGCAAATGTTACAACGAACACGATGTATGTATATTGTACATATAACACATTCTATTATTTGCACTTAGTGTACTTTATCAATGGAATTACGTGAATAGATCTGAACAATAATACGAGATACGAGTTAAATACGAAAACAAAAGTTCTTGGAAGTATTGACTTGAAAGAATTAACTGAAATGTGTTGCTCTAGAAAGACCATTCATTCAAACAGATTTATTTATTGCGCAACATTTCGACAGTGTAAACGAAAGTAACTAATAATGGTTGCAATCGATTATTGAATTTAGTCACACTTACTACGAATTTCAGATACCATGTAGTGCCCCTAAATATGTACAGTTGCCATCATTCGCTAAGGAACGATGACAAAATTATAACCGCCGATTTTCTAGTTTTTTGTACAATGTAAATAATAGTACTATATTATTTTATGCGGAGGAGAAGTATGACTTTTCATGGCGCGCCTGAGTTTACCCGCCGAATGTAGTGAGGCGGGTAATAGAAGGCAAGCCATGAAAAGTCACTTCTCCTCCAAATTAAAAATGCTATTTTTTCTTCAAACGCTTTAAAATATGTATTATAAAGCTGCCATGTTTTTGTGTTTTTGATACTCAACTCTGGGTTTGATTTATGCATACAATACTAGAAATGTAGTAGGCGATTAATAAATGCGAGTAGTTTCGATTGTTATAAAAAAAAACGTTTTGACAGATATAAATTCAACACTTTTCCCTCCATGGAGGGAAAAGGAAAAGTAAAACTGTCGCCGGCGGAGAAGTTGCATTTTTCCGCAGCCACCTCAGTCAAAATATGACCTAATTATTTTACGTTTGAAGAAAAAAATTAATTATATGGCATTCAAGAACATTTCATTCTTTATCATTTTAATTGTCTAGTTCATAAATCAGGTCGAGTTACAGCGTACATTGTTCAAAAAACTGGAAAATCGGCGGTTATAATTTTGTCATCGTTCCTTAGCGAATGATCGCAACTGTACCTACTTTAAGTATGTAGAAATATAAATAATTCAATTTAAAATCTGTGACGTTAATGAAAATAAAAATGGCATTAAATAAAAAACTGTTAAATGAAATTAAGTAATCAGCAAACATCAATCAAAAAGGAACTGTTTTACGATCGTGTGTTTAATCCTCTTAAGAAAAAGTCAGCTAAAATTAGAATTTAAACGCTAGGTGCTTGCGAAGTCTACAGTACAGATTATAAAAAAGTTTTATTTAAAGTTAATAGATTAGATAGAATCAAATCAAAGGCAGCTTTATATTTGAAACATGTCAAGTTTGTAACAGTGATTTTTATGCATATACCTAATTGTAATTAAATCTACTTTGTAGCAACACAAGTATACAGATAAAAAAATATATTTATAATAATGGGTATTATTAGAAATATATTTAACAAAATAAACAAATAAACTTTCCGATTCAATGTTTACAATAAATTTAAAAGTATAAGTCTGATAGTCTAAACAGGATATTCATCTACTTAAGATTTAATTATCGATATTATTATTTATTTTATTAAGTCCTTTAAATACTAGTAAAATTCATTTAAAGTTATTTATGTGTTAGTAATCTTATACTTTTCCATTAACCACTGGAAAGTTGATACACCGGAAATATTCAATTCATATCCATAATAGATTTCAACTTAAAACAAATATAAAATTTAATAATTGTTTGAATTATTAAATTTTATTTAATTAAATTAACTATCAGGAAGTCCACGATAACAAGCCAAACATGACAAAAAGAGCAGAGTAGCACTATCATACGAGGGTGGTTTGATAAGTCAGTGACTTTTTGAATTTCCCGCGCAGTAACTTTAAATTCAACACTGCTCCCGTCAACTGCCATCTATGAATAGACTACTGTAGAATTTTTAAAAGGCTGCGCCATTTAGTTTATGTTTGACAGCCATTGAAAGCAAACAACCTCGTGAATTTTAACGAAAATGGAAAAAAGTGAATTTCGTGTGCTGATTAAGCATTATTTTTTGCGTAAAAAAACCATCACCGAAACCAAGGAAAAGGCTTGATAAATACTATGGGGAACTGCACCATCAATTTCAATGGTTAAGAAGTGGTTTACTGAGTTCCGTTGTGGTCGTACCAGCACAAGTGACGCCAAACGTTCAGGTCGCCCAAAAGAGGTCGTCACGCCAGAAATCGTCGATAAAATCCATGGAATGATATTGGTCGATCGGAGAATGAAAGTGCGTGAAGTGGCTGAGGCTGTAGGATCTCAACTGAGCGGGTACATCACATTTTACATGAATATTTGGACATGAAAAAGCTATCCGCGCGATGGGTGCCGCGATTGCTCACACTCCACCATAAACGCAACCGTTTGACCACTTGAAAGGAGTGTTTGGCGATGTTCAGCCGCAATCCGAACGAGTTTTTGCGGCGTTTTGTTACCGTAGACGAAACATGGATCCATCACACTACACCAGAGTCCAAGGAACAATCAAGATAGTGGGTTTCTCCGGGTGAACGTGCACCAAAGAAGGCCAAGGTGGGTCTGTCGTCCAACAAGGTCATGGCCACAGGTTTTCGGGATGCACGCGGTGTCATTCACATGGATTACCTTGAAAAGGGTAAAACGATCACCGGCGAATATTATTCAGAGCTTTTGGACAGATTCGATATTGATTTGAAGCAGAAACGACAGCATTTGGCGAAGAAAAAAGTGCTGTTCCATCAAGACAATGCACGGGTGCGCACGTGTGTAGTCACCATGGCAAAAATTCATAAATTGGGCTACGAACTGCTACCCCATCCAGCATATTCTCCAGATTAGCCCCATGTGACTACTTCCTGTTTCTAAACCTGAAGAAATGGCTGGGCGGTAAGAGATTTGGGTCGAATGAAGCGGTCATCACTGAAACAAAGCCTATTTTGAAGGCCTTGAGAAAACCTATTATTTGCAAGGAATACAAAAATTGGAGAAACGCTGGACTAAATGTATCGAACTAAAAGGAGACTATGTTGAGAAATAATATGCTTATTTGCCGAAATAAATATCTTTTATTTAAAAAGTCACTGACTTATCAAATCACCCTCGTATATTAGGATATTTACGATCAAATATCCCTATATAAAACTGCACCTTGTGAAGTTAAAAGAATTCTTTTCAGGAACTTCCTGAAAAACAATATTTTGTGATGCTGGGTAAGTGTTTGTATGATTTTGTTCTTTTTTAAGACTGATTTATCACTATGACTGAACTAACGAGTCATGAGGTGTAGTATTGTACGGTTCTCGGTGACTATAATATTATATTGCAGCCTCCAGAATTCACCTCTCTCACAACTTAGAAGCAGCTTGTAACACCAAACAAGTTTTTGGCAATTCAGACATGTTAATTGTCATGAAATAACACAAAAGTATTCTACAGCCATTATTGTACCAAAAAAAATTACAAGATATTTAGTAAAGAACACTGTTCTCGCAATTTTTGCCCATACACTGTCAAAATCTAACCCTACATGAAAATCCTTCCGATTACAGCAAACTGACGGTCGACATTTCAGTATCAAATGAAACTTTGCTTAAAGTTTTGCAATAATAATGGAAGGACGCCCTTTTCTGAGGTCCTGATTAGATAGAAACTGGAACGTCGAAGTTTTTGGATGATAGTAGCGGAAATGTTTTAACAGGTTTTTCAATAGCACTTGTGAAACAGACATCATTCCAAAGAAATACTTAAAATAATATATAGCTTTGCCTAAGCATCAAACTCTAGTCTGATGAGTCATGTGCTCAAAGTTTTTCTGAAGATAGATAATCCAGAATTGCATCTATAAAAAAGGTGAAATAAACATCAGCAACTTTATCAAAATCAATTCATCATCAATCCGGATTCAGGAATGCCCTAGAAACGAATACGCTAACCTTTATTTGCGATCACTCATGAACTCTTTTCCAAAAAAGCATTGAACACAGAAAAATATGTGTATTTCATTGAATATGAAAAAGTATCTAGCAATGTATAATATTTAATGTATTAAATACCTTCAATATTCAAGATGACGCAATATCGCTAAAATACAACAACTCCAGAAGCATTCCCTATACAACACACTGTCTGACAAGAATATGTTGTGTGACCATTACTATTTAATTAGCACTCGTAATGTAGTTTCGAGAGAGCTTTAGAATATACACCAGATGATATCAGCATTAACGGCAAATAGTATCACGAATGAAATTCGCTTTATATTTCGAAAGCGAATCATCACCAAGAAGCTCGGTGAGTGAACAACTTATTAGCATCAACAAATCCGCTACGTCATGTTTTGTCTCTGTAACGTAAAAAACATCGATAGCACCATGCACGAAAGTGAAAAGGACTTCCAATATACAAAAGAACTCTTCCAAGCAGAAGAATGGCACGATAATTCGCATGCACTCGGCAACTACAAACATAACATGCACTACTTAGATTAGGTTAGGTTAATAAATTAGATTAACAAGGGCTGTTTTCTAAGTTACCAAAAGGGGCCGCCGTTTAAGTTATATAGTTATTGTGTTTTAGAGCAGTGAACTCAATGCATGGATTGACATTGAACGAGAAGAGGACCAAACGTCAATTAGATTAAAAGTTGTTTTGAACAAGTGTTATTGGGTCAAAGCCCATCAGACCCCAAGGGCACTGACAAAAAGTTCCAAGTAACTCATCAGTAGAATAAATTCACACATTTCGATATCTGGGTGTAACACAACGAAATGGTAACGCTTCAGTCGACAAGTGTCGAGATAAAATCAAAAGGGGAAGGTGGAAAGCCACAAGTACAGCAGTGATCTTGCTGTATATATGCTTACCATGCATATCACTACATTACCAACATCTATTGGGAAGGCATTGAAGCAAATGGATTGCCATAACAACATAATAAACAGTATGGTAATTTTTGTACCAAGAGCCATCCAAGGACGTTGTGATGGTGATAATGCAAGGAGGGCGACGATATTCCGACCCAAGAGCCTGAAGGCCCGAGGGGTGGAAGTCGCCTGATGGACATTATCAGCTAGTAATGCTCGCGGTGCTTGCAAGATTTTATTTTTCACGAGAATATGTACAAATAGAAAATAAAGTTTAATTTATAATTGTTGGCGTTGCCAAGGACGTTGTTTATATTATAAAACTAGGAGTTTTTATGTTTATCGGATGATAACAACTTTTACTAAATTTGTAGAAATCAAATAGAGATGTTAAATTCAAATGTTTTTGTTGTTGGTTGTTACTAACAGGAAAACAAACAAAAATTATAAAAGTGAATGTCATCCAAAGAATAAGTTAATTTTATTTAAGAAATTTCTGCAGAAGTGGGCACAAAAGAATTCTAACGATCCAAAATAGTATTGAACGTAACGCTGGCTCCGATTGCAGAGTACATCCAGCGGGTGTTATAAACCATAATGCCCTGAACTTGTTTATTAAGTTCATATCACAGATATAAACAACAAATAATATGCAACTGAAACATAAATAATATATGAAAAATTCAATAAGTTTAACGCTGTTTATTGAGCTATTCTTATAAGAAATCTTAAAATAACGTATTAACTGTTAAACACACCTATTTATACATTATAGTACACTTAAAAAATGGAGAAATATGCCCTGCAACTGCATCAGGTGGTCAAAAATTCTGGTTGTATGGGCGGAAATCTAAACTCCCAAGTTGGTTATACTATATGATAGTTACATATTAGAGTTACATATGAGATGTACTGCATCTTTTTAGATGGATGAATTATACACGACATGAATAATATGCCTAACGAAAAATAATGTAGTATCCTCGTCTTCGTCCTTCTTTATCCATAGTGATAAAAGAAATGAAAATGGAAAACCAAAGAGCAGTAGGCAGAACAACATTGTGATTACAAAAATAAATGTTCACGGATTTCTAAGGGCAGTACAATGAAGAGACGAAGACGTAGAATGAAGAGTACGATGAAGAACTAAATTTGAACGAAGTGAATGAAAATCTCCAGTGCACTGAAAAAAAAATTTTTTTCGTAAGTTTTAACGAAATCTATAAATCTATCAAAAGCCAACGTTTAAATAAAGAACAATACGGTTATCGATTCCGTCCGCCGCGCCGGTAAAGATGCGTTGGCATTGGTGAATCCTTAATTAGGATGCTGTAGTTAGATACTGATTATTATTTTTGTCTGGGAATTTCCAGTATTTGTTTATACATTTTAATAGTTTAAAATGAAATTTGCTTCTAAATAAAAGTGAATAATAACAAGCACAACATTTTTCTTGAAATTGTATATTACGTAAACTTCTTGAACTTTCCACGTCAAATTGGTTCTGCTACAATAAAAAAAATTAGGTTATTTAATAAGAAACGGTAGATCTAGTTTTCTATAAATCTTATTATTTATTTGTCTTTTAGTTTTATCTGGAATAACAAACAGTTTGTTGATAAAGCAAAGTTATTATTTCAGTCAAGTGTTTGTATTGTTTTTGGAGACAAGTCTTACAAGTGTTAACAGTCTTATCAAAATGAAAATAATAATATTGCACAATGCATTTGCTGTTTTTTAAGTTAATTTAAAAATGTGTGGTACTTATCTCAATTTTGAAGATCTTAATAGCATATTGTTCGTAGATAGGTAGGTAAATATTTATAACTTAATACGCCTAACATAAGTAGAAAACATTAGCCAAAACAAATTTAAGCAATTTGTATGTAAACTGTATAAAATTCATTAAATTAGGATGCTATTTGGATGCAAAATCGGTAGTGTTGGGGTTGGGGATACTCCATTACAAGCACCTGGACGAATATCTTTTTCAGGTTTAATAAGCAGAGCTGAACATTACCTGGAGAACATCCAGTTACACCAGCTTCAAAATGGAATTACAAAAGCAATGGACCATTTTTGCTAGGAGAAAAAAAGAGGAGTAGGAACCAACAAAAACCTCGACTCAAATATTTAACTCTGACTGCTGAATTTACTTCTTACTTTTATGATTTTATCCAGGGAAAAAAATGTCGAAACTGATAGTTCACTAAGATGTTATATGCTCGACTTGTCGTCACGGCTATTTTGTCTCCCGAAAATATTTCTTTCAACAACAATATTTTTGCCAATGAACAGTGAGTGATTGCAAATCTTTAAGTCTGTGAAACATTTTGTTAATCGGTGACCAGTGGGGAGGGGGTATTGGTATGCCTCAGAACTACTGAGCTTTTGGTTGAAACACAGCACTTGTAATTTGGGTGACTAGCATTCAAAAAGGGAATACATTTACTTATATACCTAAAACGCACGCAGAACATTGTGCAAAAAGAGCTGCAAGTTTGCAAGTAGTGTTTATATGCCGCGGCGTAAACTAGCATATAATCAAATAAAGGCCTACATTAGGAAACGCAAAATATGTTAACAAAGTTCCAATCTAAATAATCTAATTAGGTGTTTTTCGTGATAACAAGTATTGAAAGACTATATTATTTTTATATATGGAAGAAGAGTTCAAAGTTGAGTGTCATCTAGCCAAATGATCTTGCTACGCAGTTTGATTATCAGCCGATAAGAGATAAGTATTATAGTAAGAACCACGAAAATGTTCTTTGGAAGCAGGAGTAGTTTTTAGTTACCTTCTAAAAAACATGTTTGGAGATCCGTGTAGGTATTAAGAAGGAGCTTAGAAGCTTAAGAAACAGTATCGACAGTCATCGCTATGCGAAGTAGGTGTACGCCCACTTCCTCTTCATCACAATATTACAGCATAACAATAGGTTTATAAACTTTCTTTGTGTTTTTTCGAAAATTTAAATGGATAATAAAATCACCGCATGAACCAATTCAAGCGCAAGAATCTTTGCACCATTATGTAGCCAGATATTTTGCGAGGCGGAAATAGTATTTATATCCCCCAGGGATTCATCTTATAAGTATACTAGATATCTGCACCTAAACATGAATCAGGCATCGCACATAACTTCAAGTAAATTGTACACGCAGAACTTTTAGCTTCAATGACCTCTTCAGTTCTGACAAAAGACAACAACAAGACATTAAAAAACAGCTGACCAAGAGTGATAGTGCAAAGGTCTAATAGAAAATTGATATCAAAAGCCCAAACACTGCTAGGAACCTAAGTAATCACTACTGCGCGTCCACTGGCTTAAATCTATGTCCAGACAGTGAGATCTATGGCCAGACAGTAAGATGCTGATTTAATTGAGGTAGCCTTTAGAGCGAGGGAACTAGGGCTTAACTGAGAGAACTTCTCAACTTAAAATAATGATTTCTGGAACAGAAGAACCGAAGATTCGAGACACAAGGAAGATAAGGACGCATATGAATATAAATCTGAAACAGCAAAACAAACAACTAGTTCTCAACTCAGTTGAACTGGAGAGTGTTAAAATCCAGTGCATTAAGCCTCATTCCAGTGGTCTTGAAAGAACACAAAAAAGGGAATTGAAAATCTTCTTAATCCAGGACAGTTAGCAATCTTAGAAGAGACCCACCAAGAAACGAGATCATCTTAACTTTGCATGTGGACAATTAGATTGTCAATTTCAATGCTAAAACGAGCTTCTTTTTACTAAAAAAAAACCCTATTGGCTAATGCACTGCAGCAGTTGTCTTAGTTTTAGGGACATTCTGGGAAACGATATCTGAATACTACAATATTCGAAATCAACAAATTTGCAGCTAAATGGTGATCATGGTATGGGCTGGTATGAACATTGCAAGCTGATCAATTCTTGTGGTTATTTCAGGCCGCATGGCTGCAGCCAGGTATATTGCTAAGGTTCTAGAATACCTGTAGTACTTACGGCGTTTATAATAGATAATTAATGTTAAATAATGCATCTCCACAAGCTTACATTTCCAGGAACACATCTCTACATACGTTCTGTAAAGATGTGAACTAAATCAGCTTTTCTGCAGATGTTTAATACAATGTTCTACGCAACGTTTTAACAGTGAAAAATAAGCATTTTCTAAGCATAGCCAAATACGAAAAATAATTCTCAGTACATTGCTAAAGATCTTCTAACTTTTCGAGAGAGTATGAGGATACTAGTAGAAAATTGTGAGTTTATGATGTAGTACCTGCGTCCTGTAAAAGCTTTCTGTATTGATTGGATACCTGCAATGTTGATATTAATACAAACGTGTAACATGTTTTCTGAACATTAGAAGAATAAGGTCAGTTTTATTGCAACCTATTGAAATCTATTGTGTCTGTGAAATAAACCGATTTGGAAAAGGTTTTCATTAAGAGGGAAGGTGATAGGCTATTTCTGCTTACATCTTGCCTTTTTATTGTTAAGATATATTTTACTTTTAATTTAAATGTGGAGTGGATAGCCCCGATGAATAATGTAATCATACAGCCATCCAAAACATACAGAAATTAAAATGGTAGAAATTTAATAAGATCGGAGTTTGCTGTGGCCACCTGAACTTGAAATATTGATGTAAATGTTATTCTCACCTTCTCAAAACACCAATTCTTACTGCTCCAATAAATTATTTTTTAAACGGCAATTATCTTTTCGGATTGTACCAATATAAATTAAATAATATGGAATTATGAAAATATAAATAAACTAAAAGTTCTATTGGACCAAAAGTTCAGTAGACTAAAAATACCATTGGACCAAACGCCCATTATATTAAGGGGGCGTTATTAGCGCAAACTACTATTAGCGTCAAAATATAGCTCACGTTTTTCATTCAGTTTTCTTCTAATAATCGTTGTTTTAGCAAGATAGCGTTTGATGTCGATTGGTAAGCTGTCAAGGTAGTGTGGATCATAGTTTGTAAAGAGTAGATATTTAAAATAAGTTTTATAATCGTAGTCGAACATCGCCAATTTTGTAGAATTAACGTTTTCTAAAAAATAACCAAACTAAACATAATACAGTCATTATAACACTATTTAAGAGCAAAATATATGACAATGGATAAATGTTTTTGCTTACTTATTTAGTATTGATTGAAATAAAATAGATGTAAACGGAGTGGAAATTTAAATATGGCAGCACGAAGATCAGTCATTTTTAGTTGAATGCTTTCTGCACCAGGAAGCGTTGGGTGGTAATATTCGCGGGACATTTAAAAGTAATTTAACTTTCCTAATCTTTTAACTATTATTTAATAAATTCCCGAAGTAAATGTTGTTTTTCTTTACTTAAGAGCATGTGACGGTTAATCTTTGAATAAACTATTTCACTATTAATTAGTCCTGATTAATTTCTTAAAACGAATACATATTTTCAATATTTTAATATTTTTCTTTTTCTTAAAACCAGCAAGAACAACTAATATTTTTAAAGATATTTAGCAGTTTTATATTCCCCTTTTTGATTTCAACTACCTTAGATTATTCCTTGGCATTTAAAAATTAAAAATTTCAGTTAAACTTAAAATATTTTGAAAATTCACACATGTCTGGCAACACTGTGAGCAGAGAAGTGCGATGCGATCAAAGAATGTTTCTATTTACATTTTCAAATTTTAGTTTTAAAGAAACTTTAGGTGTTTATGTTTCTAAAGCTTCATATGATTAACACTGGCGGCGATAACGTACCCTTAATGATCCCCATGAAAGAAAAGTGACATGGGATGAAAGGTCCTATTAAGCCAAATGTTCAGTAAACTAAAAGTTCTATTGGACCAAAAGTTTAGTAGACTAAAAGTACCATTGGACCAAAAGTTTATTGACGGCAAAAGCTACTGCGTCTCAAACTCATTTTCTTCTGCTACCAAAAATATAGATGCATAAAGGTTTCATCGGAAATTTTTACTTATAGTATTTAACAGATGACACTGCATGGCAATGACAGGATAAAAATCCACTTTATTTACTTGGGTAGAAAATTACAACTTTCTTCCTTGAAATAAGAAAAGAAAAGTTTACTTTTTGAAATGGCGGTGAAGTTTTTTATTACGCACAAATGCCTCGGTATTAAATTCTTCGGAAAGTATTCACTTATCTGAGAAAAGTGTAAAAATATGCACAACCATGGAACTAGGTTGTACCACATTTACACTAAGAAGTTTTCTATTCTAAAGCTATTACAATAAATATTTAATAAACAACACTTTTAATAAATTTCAATTCATTCGATATATTAAGATCGTAATCTAGAAATAGCAATTAACAGTTTCTAGTCTCGTACCTTGCCCCGAGTTGCATCATCAACAGTTTACGTTGGTACTCGTAAAAATTGCAAGTAGTTACTTAAAGTGTTGAAAAATTTGATTACCCTACCGGCAAAGTAAGGTAGGTAAGATTTCTTTAACGTAAATAATAAAAATCTACACTTAAATATTTAAGATTTTAAATTAAAAGAGTTAGAACTCAAACAAATGGATTCCGTACTTGACTCAGCAAAAAGTTACAGAGATAGTTATTCATCGCTACTCACTATTACTTATTTTTAACTTTTTGATGACTTGTGTTCACTGTTCAATATCTATTGGTATAATACCCAATATGCTTATATGAGATTCCAACTTCTTTACTTAATTCTTTTAAGGTTCAATTAATTAGTAATGCTTATGTGGTACTAGTTTCACGATTCTCTGATCGATGGTTGTGATGAGCTTGGTGCACTACTTTTTATGGAATATCAACGTATTGATCTCAGCATATCCAATCAAGTGCGGTGCCTGTCATAATATAAGGTTTTAGCTACATTCAACACCAGGAGAAAGTATCCTCAGCCCATTCACTATGTTTTCTGATTAACTAGGTCATGCACACATAGCAGCCCTTCTTAAAAGTGCAGGGTTTCACTCGTAGTCTTTCTTTTCGCTACCAGCACCAAGAAAGATATGGTAAAGACTTAGTCATGTCTGTGAGCATAATCGAAGAATAGATCAAGAAAATTATTTGAAGATGCTCGTGTTGTCTGCCTTAGTAAAGGTACCAAAGAACAGGTGAAACATGCGCACAATATTCTATCGTTCTAACATCAGACTTGAATTTGCAATAATGCCCTAGTATTGAAAATCATCTTCAACGTCAGTATTAAATGCTGGTTCTTAGAAATAAAAAAATAAATAAAATATTTCTTAGTCTCTACTTTTGACAAGTGTTTGAAGAGTGAGTTGCTGAGCTGATTGACCATTGTCAAAATCATCAAGGGGAAGTTTAACTTCTCGATCAAAAAATAAATTCCAATTTTAAATGACAGAAGAAAGTTCTGGGTATTGGGTTACCTTTTTCAGTCTTAAATAGCGATTTCTGGGATAGTACACTTTTAATATTTTGAAACTGAACACAACTCGAGATTTTGTCAATGTATTGAGCTATTTGTTAGGGGCTTTACACATAAATTTTCTAAGGTTATTTTCATTATTAGTTTCATTTTGAATTCTGTAGAAAGTCCGACAGGAATGTTCCTGTACAAATCTTCGTTCGCATGTTAATTGCAGATAATTTAAAGAAGTTATGAGTTAATAGATTTTCAATAGCTTATCGTGTTTTGGCTTGAAAGAAATTTAATTATGGTGTATAAGATGTTCGAAAGCGTTATGTCTGGTAGAACTTAAAATGTATTTTACTTTGATCTAAAAGTGTGAAATCATGCATTGAATTTTCAACTTTTTCCAGATACTTGTTAAATGCTCTTGCTTTATCAGTATACCAACCAGCTCCATTATGCTTTGGTTTATTTAATATGAAATTGAAGCTTGGTATTCTAAGATTTAGATTAACCTAAGTATAACATGCTTAGGTTCGTAGCTGAGAATGTACACTAGTTAAAAATTACCGAAATGATCTTTGTAGTGCTTAACATTGTTTAAACATGAAATGCTGATTTGAAGAAGCGACAAACAAAAGAGTTCCTTATTCTTTCAATGTAAAAGGGCAAGTGTTGTATATATGATGGAACATTATTAATGAAGTAAGCACCTTTTCAATATATCAGCTTTAAAAGTTATTTCTCCAAATTCTTTCCCTTCCAAAGTTCAAAGTTCTTTTAATAAAATGAGTACATTATTGCAGATAAAGCCTATACTGAGATTCAGAACTCAACCAACTTAGACAAAGAATATTTCCAATTTCTGCTACAAGAAATTCACATCTTAGGTTTTGGTAAAGGTCTCAGAGCCAGCACAGGTTTAACAAAAACTTTTGGATGCATTATTCGTTTGCCGGTTATTAGGATAAAAGCAATTGAAAGCAGAAGCGGTTAATTTTTCAAGGTGCGTAGCGAAAGTTCGTTCGGTAGTAGAATCTTGTGAATGTACAGCAAAAGAAATTCTCTAAGGTTTTTGTCATTTGTGTTTTTTTTATTTTATATAAAATTATTGTATAGTTATACAATACAATGACAACAATAAATTACTACTTACCAAGTCTAGACAGTCATTTACGAGATTGCTGTGCTATTATGAACTGTTAATTCTTTCTATGGAGAACAAATCATAAGGACGACAAAAAGTAACAGAAGTTGAAGTTGGAGGAACGTTACCATTGAAGATCTTACCGAAGCTGATGTATTAAAAATTGCTACGAGAATGAATAAGAATAAGAGGTCCTTTTGTCTTCAGTTCTCATGAGCTGGGCTCATATTGGCTTAGAGGCAAAATGGTAACAAGATATAAAACTAGTGTTATGTTTTCGTAGATTTAAACCTGGATCTAATTGTATAGAAGGTACACTTATAAAGCCCAAGTAGTTTTTCGAAAGAATTCTAAAGTTCAATGCATCATTTCACACTTTTTGTGCTGTCTTCTGAAGCAAAGCAAAACGCATTTAAGTTCTACTAGAACTGGGTATATGGAAACTTGCCAACTTACCAACCAACCATGGTCCAAAACTAGTTCTTAAATGTTAGTCTTCTTTGTTACGGGGAAAAGTTTAGTCAAATTTTGACAGAGGCGAACACTAATAAGTAACAAATATTTAAAAGAAAGCGAACTCAACCGGTTTTTTTAAAACGCTGAAACACGTCGATTTTGTTTTTTAAAAATACACATTAATATGTGCAATTCACCTTCCGACTGTCATTTGTTTCTAAGTTATGACGTCATCACAAAAAAATTTAAATGATAATATAGAATTTTTCTAGTGGAATCCGATAGTGATTTCTCTTCCATTTATGATCGTGCAAATAAATCATAAGGTTGCATAACAAAAATTCTGAGAAAAGTCGATCTGAATGTTATTGATATTAAGGTATCAATATATCAGATCGATTTTTCTCAGAATTTTTGTTATGCAACCTTATGATTTATTTGCATGATCATAAAGGGAAGAGAAATCACTATTGGATTCCACTATTAAAAATCTATATTCTCATTTAATTTTTTTGTGATGACGTCACAACTAACAAACATTTACAAAGTTCAACTCGATTTTTCTCAGAATTTTTGTTATGCAACCTTATGATTTATTTGCATAATCATAAAGAGAAGGAACATCACTATCGGATTCCACTATAAAAAATCTATATTGTCATTTAAATTTTTTTTTGTGATGACGTAATAACTTAAAAACAAATCACAGTCGGAAGGTGAATCGCACATATTAATGTGTATTTTTAAAAAACAAAATCGACGTATTTCAGCGTTTTAAAAAAACCGGTTGAGTTCGCTTTCTTTTAAATATTCCATACTTTAATCCCACCCTGTATAAGTATACTTAAAAATCATTGTTGGTTTCCAAAACGAGCGTAGCTCGCAAAAGAATATTACTGACTATATTGTTTACTTATTTGATAGTTTATTTTTTTGTTGTGAGTTTACAGTATGGCTTACAAATAGGAAACGTCTTAATTCATTAGTCGTAGAAGTTGCGCAACGGGGCTTGTCAAATTGCACAAATACGATTTGCAAAACAAAAACGGTAATTTTTCACGTGTTGTATAAAATATTGTTTGATATTTTCTGAGAAAAGAGCTAGACGAATTCTTATTTTTAATATTTTAAGAGAGTGGCGAAAACCACATCGTTTTGCTTAACTAAAGATTTTAATTAAAAATTAAGACAAATATCACGCCTTATGGAGAGTGTCAATGGAAAGCTTAGAGAGTTGAGGGGGGGGGGCACATACATCAATCAATAGCCGGAGGGTTGGAGTTAGAAGAGGCGAAAGTTTTCATAACGCCGTATAGGGACCAATGACGGGAAGAAAGTAGAGGGGGGTTAAAGTTTTGTACTTTTATATTTGATAAGATGTAGTCATTGTATAAGAGTTATTAGTTTCTTATAACGAGTTATAAGTTGTTCATTTTTAAGTAAGGTTCATATAAGTTAAGTTAGGTTAGGGTAGGGTAGGTTAGGTCAATTTACGTTAGATTAGGTTAGTTTAGAGGAATCTAGGTTAGAGTAGCTTAGGTTTGGTACCTTTTAATACAGTAACTATACGTATTATCGTATAAAAACCTACCTCTTACTCATTTGGCTATTCTGTGACCCCTGCTCTCCAAACTTTCTAAAGAAAAAATACCTTGTTCCAATTCGCCTAAAAGTGGCCAACCGCGAAAACTATCTAAAGTTCAAGCTAACAGACTTGCTGAAGTCTCTAAAAATACCATTGGTATATCCACACGTGAGTTGCTTTGAGAAGAAAGAAGAAATAAAGAAATGTTCTAAATATACGGCTACCCTCTTGTAAAGAATCCGAAGGCGCTGTCGTACTTTACGGGATCATGACCTTCTTAATAACACGATCATGATTATGGACCATGAAAAGTACTTTACATTTGCTAATGCGGAACTTTGTGGCAATAATGGATATTACACAGATAATTTAGATGGTACATCCTGACGATGCAAAATTCAAGTTGTTCGATAAAGTATGTTTGAAGGTCGTGTATGGAACATGTTATAGATCATGCGATTGATGTTAACGTTTACATAAAACATTGTATCCCAAAATTACCTATTGAAAAATTTAATTAAGACCC
Source organism: Agrypnus murinus (assembly GCA_929113105.1). Taxonomy (NCBI): domain Eukaryota; kingdom Metazoa; phylum Arthropoda; class Insecta; order Coleoptera; family Elateridae; genus Agrypnus; species Agrypnus murinus. The sequence continues at coordinate 24,389,348 of OV816026.1, forward strand.
ATTGAATCTGTTTGAGCTTTGCCTAGCAGGACACAATGGGTGGCAAGCCCAAAATGAAGATAGAGCCTATATTAGAACAAAACTTCGTTGTATCAAAGAACACATGTTACATGTAAATTAGCATTAAATATTAAAATTATTCTACTAATTACTAGATAGATACAGCATAAATATGCAGATTTACTAAATTTTGTTAAACCATGGCATCACATGTAATATGTAGTAAGCCCAAGAAGATATTTCTAGATAAATTTATTTTAATTTTAAATTAATTAGAAACTAATTAAAGTACATAGTTATAAACAGGAACTTTAATTACAATTTTTAGATCGTCAATAATATTTCACTTTAGATTTCTAAGAAAATGACCAACACAATTAACGTAATTATACCATACGATTTCTGTAGATTGACAAGATTAAAATGAATCTCAAAAATTTTAATTGCTTACTAAGAGTATTAAAGGTCAGTTCCCAATCTTATAAACTTATTTCTGGAAAAATTGACTTCATCAACTTTATTACTCATAACCATTCAATTGCCTCATTTAGTTCAATATGAAATAATTAGTAGTTTTTATCTTTCACCTTATTTTATCTTAGATTTTTGTTCTTAAAAATGATTTTGAGATAATTAATTAGGGCTTAAGAACTTTAATCAGCCAAGGCTTTCTTAATTTTCTCTGTATATATGCACAATATTTATATTGAAATTAAATCTATAATAAAAGATGAAATGAACAAGTCATAATACATTTATTACAATTTCATGATTATGACGTTTCACAAAGTAAGGCTGGACACAATAAATTCTATATTGTTTATAGTGGCTTTATAGTTATTTAATCTTTTTGAATGATTATTTAAGGTCATATCAGCTTGAAGATTTACTATGAAATACAACAAAAGCTTCACGCTTGCGCAGTATCATTTTGATATTTTGCCAATAATTTTCACTAAAAAAAATATTTACTATTTGAAACAAACAAGTTTCTGGATCACTTTCATCCTTCTTACAGTTCTGAAATTGCTTCTAATAGATTAATTAATTAAACATTTTCTGATTTTAGAAAACGATTTAAAAAATATTTTTTTGAAAATAATAATTGTACATTAATTTACTTCTCATATAAGTAGAATATCACTTTTAATAACAAATCCTCTTTTAAATATGTTGCCTTTATATCTAATCATTGTATGCTACATCATTTTAAGAATGTTAAAAAGTGAATTTATATTTTCAAAGATTTACCAAACTAATCTATTTTTAAAAATACAAAACTCACCTGAATATTTAAGGTTGGCAATGGAAGAATTAAGCTTGTAGTTGGAGGTGTTCACGGCCATGGTGAATGCTGGAGCTTCTGGAAGCTGTACGCGGTCTAAGGTTCGTCCAAAAGCTCGGTCTAGAGGTCACGATAGGTGACCTAATTTAACATTTGCGCGCGCAAAATGACGTCAGAGCGTAGGAGGCATGTTTCGTAGGAGGAGCTTTACGAGTTTTCCAAGTGGAAACAAGGCTTGAGCTTTTACAAGGCTGGAAATACCAGTGTAGATTTTTACTTTAGATTATATTCAACGGAAATTTGATTAATTTTTTACCCAACACCCAGTCCACGCTTGGAATGTAAGATGTCGGGTCTTGATAAAATGAAAACGTGGGAGTTGGTTGGTATGGTTAGTTGAATGCTGTATCTAATGAAAATTAGCTCTTTCTTTAGGTTTTCCAGCTTTGATGTGATTTTAATAAGATTTTATTTAATTTAAAATGAATTGACTTCATTAGACTATTTAAAAGGATTGTGAAGATTTTTTAATTAAAAGGATTTTCAGATTAAAAACTTATAATTTATATTAAAAAAAACAATAAATCCATGAAGATTTATAAAAACTATATTTATCCGTCAAAAATTAACATTACTTTAAACATCTAAACTTTTGAAAACGAACTATTTACTGTCTTACCGCCAAATTAAACTAAGTTTCTCACTATATTCTTGTGTACTACCAAAAGGGGACCAAAGCAGATACTTTGGCATTACAAACTAAACTTAATGAAATTAACTTTTTCTACTTGTTATCAAACTATAAAATATTAATAACTACTCACGTGGGGGATAATCTTAATTGGAGGTCCCTCATCTGTCTACCTGACAAGAAACAGATAAGCAAATCATTTTTAACATTCTTTAAATAATTACTGGATTCTAGTTAATACTAACGAAAAGTAATTAGAAGTCAAAATTCCCTAATACTGTAATTAATCATATACTAACTATATTTGGTATGCTTTGATAAGTAGTATTAAACATTCTAGGCTCGTAATAATAAATAACATCTACGGGTCGGGTCGTTGTCATCACTAATGCATACTATATCATTCTATATTAGGATTTTACGTTTTTCAGTGAAGAAAATACAAGTTCATTGATATAGACTAATATCTTTTTCTTTATTGTTATTTGATTTTTTGTTACTATACACCAATTTGTGTGGAGACAGCTATGATAAAAAATAGCAAAATTTTGTCAATTGTCGTATCTATCTATATATTCTATGCAATACATGACAATTCTGTATCGTATAAAACATTAATTTATTTATTTCCTTGAACCAGTGAAATTTGATCCTACATTTTCTGGTCCTTCGTCCCTGGATACAGTTTGATACGCTGCGCTGGCTCTGTGCCGACAGTACGCTTATTCAAGAATCATGTCTATATTTGTACTGATGTTGTCTACATAAAACAATCATAAATAGTACATTAAACTTTCTTATACCTGGGCAGAAAAGAAAAGTTTTTCTCAAATATATGCTTCCATGTGGGGAAATCGGGGGGTCAGCCTTGCACTAACAAGGAAAGGTTTGGAAGTCATCCCCGAGAAAATCGACGAAAAGTATATCAAGAGATAGTAATAGTAACTAGTAGTCTATATATAAAAAATTAGCTGCCGAATCCATCTCGGACAAAATCTATGGTCATTTTGGCCATAATGGGAAAAAATTAAAAATGGTTTAAAAAAGTTGAAAGTTAGTATAGAGGTAGATCGTATTATTCTAACCTATGTTTCAATTGGGAAAAAACATCTACACCCACTCGTTTCATTCCCACAGGCCAACAAAGTTTATACAAATAAATCTTTTAATATCGATAAATTCTTTGACTTCCTTTTTTTAAAAGCATACTTAATTACTAATAAGCCATTTAAAAGTTTTACGTGTAATTATAATCCCCATTTATTGTAAAACACCAGCCTACTACAATCGAAGATAAATTCAAATAATAGAAAAAACATATAATGTAAAAGTCGCGACGGAAATTTGTTCTGGACCACCTGAAAATCATAAAACTAAATTTTGGTTAGACAATCTTGAATAATAATAATTGTTTTATATGCATTATTAGAATTGAATTAAAATTATCATATTTTTGCTTTAAAAGTGACATGGAGATTGACAAAAAAAATTTGGTTTGATCTTAAAAGTTTACTAAAAGAGCATATTCATTTAAACGTCTATACTCTATAGTATGCACAAACATTAATCGTTTTGGACATACTCGAAATAATCTTCTGGAATTTGGGTGGATTATTTATAAAATTACAGGCCCACAAGAGTAGTGGGAATCATGCATCTCTTTCCCACTGGTTTCCATTCTTTGTTATACAATTCCAACACAGCAACACACGAAATTCTAGTCCAGAACATATTTTACATGCTTAAATGAATTAATATTAATTGATGATTAATTAATACTAATCAAAAGATAAGTTAATGTACTGTTAATATTGTAAAAAATAATTAAGAAATAGAAGTAATTAATAATAACAAAGAAACAAACAGAAAAGTATGATACATAGATATTCATTAAAAAAGAAATGTAATACAGCATCCACCTTGTCCGAGTGTAGGATGCGCTAGATTTCTAATTATTATAAAACGCAAATTTTGTTTATAATCACAGCTGTCTGAGTAAATTTTTTGTGCAAATGTTTTATTAAAAAGGATAATTACATAAAATTACCCCTTAATTTTATAGTCATATTGTTTAAACTGTGTATGTATATTTATGTCAAGTAAAAATAATTTAAAAAATTAAAAACATTTAAAAATATAATTCAAATAATTAATTGACTAATAATTTTTGTTTCTAAACTAACAAGTGGAAATAAAAAAAGTTACCGGAGCAAGAATCAATCCTGCACTCCACGCGATGTACAGCTGATTTCAAATAAATCTAGGACAAGTCTTGAGAGTAAATTTTGCGTTTTTAACAACGTGTGAATCAGGCTTTAAATTATCAAGGAAGATAAAAAGCAGCATTACACTATGGAGTACTGACTGTCCTAGATTTATTTGAAATCAGCTGTACTGGAAGCGATGTCAGAACAATTTTATTATTTTACCAATATAAAAATGTAATTATATTTTTTGCAAATTGATTATAAAGACTTTTTTTAACGAAACATCGTAGTGAAAGTAGCACTTTTTTTAATTATGTTATTAATTATTTTTTAATCATGTTTGTAAAAAACAAACTTTAATCTCCTCGGAGATTATTGTTAAAGAATTCTGTTTCTCTGATTTTTTGAAAATTCTGCATAATCCTTTTAGGACAAATTTCTCAACTTACAATATGCAAAAAATGTCGTGTACAACACGTTATGAAAGTCTCTTTTTTCCACTCATTTGCTTAATAATCTTTGGCTTCACCCACGTTAATCGAACTGCTAATTGGTGAAAAAAGTATGACTTCTATAGCTAGTTGTACGACATACTATTTATTGTATACAGGAAATGTATTTTACAGTTTGGTAAGTATATATGTATACAAATTTATTGAATACTAAAAACATTTATGACATACATTAATAATAAGTCTACACTACACAATTAACAACATTATTTAAATAAATATAATCCAAAAACAATGTATCAATACTGTATGTTATTAGAGTTAATGTTATGTTTTATTTATGTTTTAAATATCATATTGCGGTGTCTTTGAAAGAATAAAATATAATATAATATCCACCGTTCCAAATATAAACATAAATTATATACGGTGGATTAAATTGAGAATACACCACAGATATTCTTCTTTATTCCTCTCACCTAGCTCAGGTTTGCTCAGTAAAGCATAAATTATTTGAATTACGAGACTCATATACTTTTAGAAAGAAAAGCTTATATCGTAAGCACTAAAGCTCCTGCAAACTAGACAACTGCTGCTAAACTCTGAATTTAAAAGAAAAGAACGCTGGATGCTTGTATTAACATCAATTAAACACATACGTAAAATTGAAAACACAAAAACTTTATTAAACAAACAAAAATAAAATCAAATAGAACGTCAAAATAAAAATAAAAATGTTTTTCCAGATAATACAAATGTTAAATTGAGAAGCGACTTCTCAGGTTTGCTCAAACGTTATAAATAATTGTAGAGATCTGACATAGGATAGCTAGGGTCATTCGTTTGAACAAACCAACACAAATGAAATTTGTTTATAAATAAAAAAATTATTTGTCAAATGAAAATAAATTTTATATAAAGAAAATTAATTGTTTTATTTACTTCAAATCAAATGGATACTGAAAAGAACTTAATAAACTAAACCAAATAATTTTGAATTAGAGGATGAACTTTATAAATTAATTATTATTTATAAACTCAACAACAATCATTTATTTTAACCAACCTAGTACGTTATAAAATAGTTCCCTTTTATATAAAAATCCTTTTAGTGGTAACACTGTGACAGAACCTGTCAGCTGATTCCTTGTTTATGAATATCGATACGTAGATCGATGTCAAAAATAAATTCAATCAGAATTTATTTAAAACAATCACATTCACTTTTAATAATTGTTGCACAATAATTAAATCTTCTTTTAATCCTTTTAAGAAAACATTCAGGTAACACTTTAATTTCTTTTTAAAACTTTATTTATACAATGACATTTACGTCAAAACATATGATTAACTATCTAACCTCAAATTACAGATATATTTTATCCGGAGCCGGGCATAGCTTCTGCCTTCTACGTTTTATCGACTGACTTTGTTACCAATTTCCCCAGCTTATATAGTTTCTGACAAAACAAAGGAAATCTATGACACTTTTTCAAATAGGATTGTAGGCCTTAATACAAGGATCAAAAAAGTATTGTATATCTATGGTCCTAAAATGTATCGTAACGATGATATTCAAGAAAAACGTTTGACAATGTACAAAACTCGTTACGATCTAATTATATATTAGTTATTTATGTGTTAAGGGCATAATGAAGCTTTTATGGCCAGAAGCGTTATTTCTAGCCCGAGGCGTCAGCCGAGGGCTAGGAAAAGGCTGTAGGGCCCTAAAAGCAAGCTATGCCCGCTATACATACACTATTTTATGCACAGATTAAGTTTTTAATGTCAAATCTATTATTGTGTAAAAATATAATTAAATGAGTACGTAGGTACATCAAGCAGCTGTGCGTATACTTATGTGATTATACGAAGTTCGTTACTATAGTTACTATTCCAAAATATTTAATTTCAGTTTATTTTCATTGCTGATAAGTTTACAAATTATATTAAGAACCAATCAAGTTCTACAAAAAAACTTCTGACATTTAATTGACGTTTCGTTATTGCCCGTCTGACCATAAAGAGGCCCTTGGGCCATAAAAAGACGTTTATGTTTAGATGAGTCTTGCAATAATAGTCTAATTATAATGCATCCGTGCATAAACAATTTAACAAATCAAGGTTCATCCTTTACAAAATAGCTACAGGAATACATGATATAAGTAATACAATTAGTTTATCCATAGAAACATCTCTACAATTTACTATAAACATAATTTTTTTACAGTACGAACTGCAATAAATACCAATTGATGCATATACAAATATCAGCTTGAATATTAAGTCAATGTTAATTAAATTATGCACAAAATGTCCAGCATACAATGCTCCATGTACTAACATAAAGGCAATGGTGAGGGAAAGCAGGATATAAGTCTATAAGAGTCAAATCAACACGAACGACAGGATTTAAAACCTTCATTAATAAAAGTGATCAGAAATCTTGTAAACAAGTTCAAAGATTAATTGTATTATATCAGTCATAATAAGATTGACCTAATTTTCTATTTTCAGCAATATAACAGCATGAAACTGAGCTGGCATCCTGGAATATAGAAAAATCTATCTAACGTTAAACATCGTAATGTGTAAATTTTAATATGGAAGTTACTTCTTCCTAACAAGTGGAAAACCGTCCCAAAGTAACATGGGTTGCATAAACATGATTATAATCAAGCAATCTAACTAATTTATATCCTTTTTCTAAAACTGAAACCTATTATTATTATGTATGAGAAAGCTAGGTTATTTTTACATGAAGTCATTATTCTTAAGTTTTTAATTTAAGTATTAATGAACCTCTCTGTGGTATCTATGCCATTTATATTAATTATGCCCATGACATAACATATCCCTTTTTTGATTTGAATCTGATATATGTGAAACATCGTAAGTAAAATTTTCAATACGGTGAAATGATTACACCGCAATATGTTGCATCGTTTAGTTTTATTTTCACTTAAACAATGACTCTAAAATTAAGGGATAATTTTATGTAATTATTCCTTTTTATAAATATGTCATAAAAAGAAATTTACCCAAACTTTGATTATAAAAAACTTGCGTTTTGAATTAGAAATCTAAGGCATTCTGCACTTGGGGTTGGTGGCTGCTGTCATACGTTTTTTTTAAATGAATATCTATTTATCACACTTATCTGTTTGTTTCTTTTTTATTATTAATTACTTCTATTTCTTAATTCTTTTTTACAATATTACTTATTACAGTACATTAACTTATCAATTGATTAATATTAGTTAATCAACAATTAATATTAATTCATTTACGCATGTAAAATATGTTCTGGAATCTAGAATTTCGTGCGTTGCAATGTTGTAATTGTATAACAAAGAGGTAAAGTCAGTGGGAAAGAGATGCATGATTCCCACTACTCAATGTGGGCGTGTAATCTTAGAAAACAAATCCTCCCACATTATAGAAGATTATTTCGAGTATGTCCAAAAAGATGAATACTCCTGAATATTCCTGCATACTATAAATTATAGACCGTTGCTCTTTTAGTTAAGGTTTAAGAGTAAACAAAATTTTGTTGTCAATTTCTATGGCACTTTTAAAGCAAAAATAAGATAATTTTAATTCAATTCTAATAACACATTTAAACCAATTATTATTATTCAAGATTGTCTAATCAAATTTTGGTTTTATGATTTTCACGTGGTCCAGAACAAATTTCCGTCGCTACTTTTACAATATTAAACAAGGCCTATATGTTTTATCAATTATTTCCATTTATCGTCAGTTGTAGTAGGCTGGTGGTTTATAATAAATGGAGATTATATTACACGCAAACGTCTTTTAAGGGATTCTATACCTGATAAAAATTTGGAATTGATTCCGTTATAAATAACAAATATATAGGGGTGTCAAGCTGTAAAGTGAAACACCCTGTATAAAAAATCCAAATATCAGAGTTGTTTGGTCTTCAACGAAATGACTTTTATCCATTATGAATGACGTAAAAATTAATTATGTATTTAAGAAAAGGTCAAAGTCATCGAATTTATCGATATTGAAGATTTATTTGTATAAACTTTCTTGGGCTGTGGGGATGAAACGAGTGGGTGTAGATGTTTTTTCCCAATTTAAACATAGTTTAGAATAATACGATCTACGTCTATACCAACTTTCAACTTTTTTAGACCATTTTTAATTTTTTCCCAAAATGGCCATAGATTTTGTCCCTGATATATTTGGCTGATATATATATATATATATATAAGTATATCTCTTGATATACTTTTCATCGATTTTCTCGGAGGTCACTTCCAAACCTTTCCGTGTAAGCACCTGACTTACACAGAAACAAATAGGAAAATTGGCCTTATGTAGAAATCCCACTTGATTGGTGCTGTTTAAATTATACACTTTTTAGATAAAACTGGTCATGTAAACTGTGTTAAACACAGATTTGCGAAACATACTTGCCATGTAAATACATGGGGAATTAGGAGGTACCTTTAATTTTAGTTTAAGTTTAGATTACTTTCTACACTTCTGTAGTAACTGAAAATTAAAAAATTAGATAATCAAAATTTTGAAAACTATAATGCTAAAATAAGTAAAATGGGCCAGTTTTATAATTCGAATTACTGATAAATTAGTTCATATAATTAATAGTTCTTTGGGAAATTTATTTTGTTAATATATTCCTGGTCAGATTGCTCATTTTTATAGGCCCAAATTAAAAGCTAAAAACATATACAAGTACCCAAAATATAAAAATAGAAATTTTGCACGCAATTCTCCCATCTATGCAATCCCCCCTCTAGAAAACCGTAAGCAGAGCGAAGTAACTATATATTATATCAATTTATATGGTCTCTCTTTATGAAAAACCAAATCAGCTGATTCATATTCCCGAAGGTAGTAGATATTATCTCAAAAGAATATCTCAATGTAATGGTGTCGCATAAGTCACGCATAGGCTTGAATAATTCATAACTTTTTTATTTACAAATTTTTTTTTCTAAGAAATAAAACATTTAATTTGGACTTTTTTACACTAATTGTGAAAAATTCTGTCGTTTCAAATGACTGCCGTTTCGGCCTTACAAAAACGGGCTCTTTTGAGGGGATTTTCCATTACATTTCGAAGAATTTCTGGCTGTAGTGCTCGGATTTCAGTTCGGATATTGGCTTTGAGGCCGAGGATCATTGCCGGTTTGTTTACGTGAACCCTTTCCTTGAAGTACCCTCAAAGAAAGTAGTCAAGGGCTGTTAAATCTGATGAACCCGAAGTTGAAAGCAACAAATTTGCTTATTAAGCGTTCGCCAAAAATGTTCCTCGAATGCACCATACTTTGTCGGGCAGTGTGTGCAATGGGCCATTCATTCCCTAGAATCCTTTAAAGTGACCTTTGGGGCATCACAATCTGAGTGGCACGTCTTCGAGTTGATATTTCGGGGTTTTCATCAATGCTGTCCTATATGAGTCCATTATTTTCGGCTGTTCAAAATGAACCTGATCTGCCAACTCGTAGAAAATCACTGACTGCACCCTGATGCCGCCAAACAAACAAGACGATCAATCGTGGTCTGACTGGGGGATTGTCATTAACATTAAATTGCCGACGGTAGGCTCGTTGAGTCAAGCTAATCGACCGATGATTTTCAAAGTAAAATTCAAGGAATTTGGTGCGTTGTTCAGTACTGGGTTTTTCCATGATAAATTACCTATGTGTCTGTTAAAGGTCCTGAAAAAAAGAAAAGAAGAAATTTATGAAATTTATTTAAATTTATTCAAATTAATGCTTGGCTTATGCGCCACCAGTAATTAAAACTGCCCAGTAAATAATGTTTAGTAAATGTTGAAATTAGATATTCAATTGTTTAGCTTTAATAAAAGAATTTAAAAAGTACCAAAGATTGAACTCACTCAATTACTCATCCTTTGTGAGAATTCTCAATTACAAGCTCATTATCTGAACGTAAAGTTTTCTTGCGCATTATTTTAGCGCGGTATATCTAAACAATTTTATGAAATGGTCCAATTCCGTAACCTCTCCAAGTAAATCAAGTAGTGGCAATTCTTTAGAAACTTGGCTAAAAACGAAAAGCTGATTTCGTACACTTTCCAACCAAAAGTCAGATTACCATTTCTTGAATCGGTTTCACTTTAAAACCTTCTTTGTATATATGAGGTGTACGGGCATCAGATTTTGGACCGTGAGGCTGCACGTTATAACCACCTATAATTTTTATTTAATAGCGGACATTTGAGAAGGTCATGTGAGAACTCACATGACTTATTGCGCAAAAAGCTAATTAAACAATAAGTAAGTTCAGCCAGTTTCGCAAAAAGGTTTAATTAAGTACAGGAACTGAGTTATTCATAAGTAATAGACACTACAGGCATTGCAACAGCCCAAAATGAAGTATGTTCGTCCGCGCCCGACCCGTTATTTATGGACAGAAACCCATCCAAACTCGCTTGATCGAGTATTTCGAAATGTTTGGCACGGGAGGTTTAAATCAGACTTTCAGCACACCTCTACTTTCTATCTCTTTAGTTAGAACACTTCCTCATTAAACAATATTCAGAATTTTTATAAGCTTCTTTAGAAGCTATTAACCGATCAAATAAAATAATAAGTTTTTGCAAAACCTACAATAAAGCTCTATTGAGGGAGTAAAGTAGCTGTTTTACTACCTAGAGGGTACTATAAAATAATCGCTTTACATCTAAGAAAATCTGACGTATTATCCTGATAATAAAGAGTGACTCAGAATGAATTTCGATTTTGTTTCTGATCCCCAGAGGAAACTGTTAGTGCCAGAATATGTATACTGTCACCTTTCGAATTAACGTCTTGTGGAATTTATTTCGGAATGGAACGCTTTAGTGGTGAGCAGCGTGCTTAAATGCTCATTCTTATGTGCAAGTCCAGAGAGCGTTTCGGGATCACTACAATTTATGGTATGCTTATCAAGGTCCATCCGCGAATTAAAAAATAAACAATTTTTTATATTTTGCTAAAAGACTCTCTTGATGGTCAGCTTTCCATCCGCCGAGACGTCATAGTCCACCCTTCTTGTCCGTGCGAGTTAGAGAGTGCAAAAGATATGCTTTAGGATAGGACTAGTTCGACGCGCAACTACGGACGTTAGGAAAATGAACTATTTTTATATTTTGCTAAAAGACTCTCTTGATGGTCAGCTTTCCATCCGCCGAGACGTCATAGTCCACCCATCTTGGCCGTGCGAGTTGGAGAGTGCCAAAGGCATGCTTTAGGATAGGACTGATTCGACGCGCTATAGCTGACGCTAGATAAAAATGTAAGTGTTCATGTTTTGCACAAGTACTCTCTGGTGGCTTGTTAACCCAGCTGCTGAGTTCAATGGATCTTTGTATTCCATTGCTTTAAATTGCTTTAAGAGACGAGCGCTATTTACTACATTTTCTTTAAGAGTGTGCTTTGGATTTAAATATTCTAGAGTTCTAAAAGTCTTATACTCTAAAGGTCTGGTCTCAATGGGCTTCATCATTACGTTCTAACCTCAAAATAGTCATTTTCACATTGTTTTTCTTATTAATTACCGGCGAGATGTTTTTTCGGGTTATTGTTCTCTAAGTTATCCTCTACAACTCAATATAATTGGTTTACCTGGGTTCAGAAGGGTCCGTATATCGAATAATTAATATAAATTGGACTGTCTTGATAAAGACTTCACATTGATTGGTAATCTATATTATGTGTAGAATTTAAACAAAAAAAACAATTAACTTAAAATGAAATATCGATGTTAACAATTCTGTCATCCAGCATTGATCATGATCATTCATACTACACATACCACCATTCTATTAACAAAAGTCTTGTACTGTGTTTTGAATAACTCATTTTGCTCCTGCTTAAGATTTACAATTATCTATTCACTTATTATTGCCAGTTTAGGGTATTGCATTACTAGGTTTTTGTCAACTTGTTACTGTTCTTCAATCAACTGGTATTGATAAATCGCAACTACTAACATCAACTGGAATTGACAGCATGTCAAATCAGCTTTTGACAGAATTTTTAAACTAATTCTTAATTAATCAAATCATTAATCACAGTTGCCCATGTGATGTCAGACAATGAAACATAATGTGTGGCCAGACCCTAACTTAATGTGTTGAGGGACTCTAGTCGGCGGCCGCTTATCAGGTAATCTCCTTTGAAAAAGTGGTTCTACAGTTTGTTCTAAGCTCCGTTGTCGTAAAAGATCTATCAAAAATGAAATCAACATCGAAGTTGTAAGTGCTGCTTACGCCAAATCTACATCATTCGATAAGAAAACATGCGTTTGCTTTACATTTAAACTGATTTAGTGTTCAAAGAATTTTGAAAAAGGATTTACACTACCATTCCTATAAGATCCAGTTGGTTCAAGCTTTGAAGAATCATGATCACCGTATCCGTCTTAATTTTGCTACTTTGATGCAGGAGTTCAATGATTTTTTACAATTTTCTTTTCAGTGACGTAGCTCATTTTCATTTAGACGTTTATGTCACCAAACAGGTTCATATTTTTTTGAGACTAATCGGGGACAATCAGTGACAGTAAATGCCCAACGATACTCTTCGATGATCCGCAATTTTCTAGGCCCAGCATTACAAGCATTTGCAAGGGTTTGATAATCGGACATGTTTTCAGCAGGATGGAGCCACAAGCCACACTGCGAATAAAGCTTTAGAGGCAATAAGAATGTTTTCCCCTGAACAACTAATTTTGCGCAGAGGTGACATTAATTGGCCTCCAAGAAGCTGTGATTTGACCCCACAAGATTTCTTCTTGTGGGGATACCTTAAAAGTAAGGTGTATGAAAATCCTCTGGCGAATGTGCAAGAACTTATAGACCGAATACGGGAACAAATTACCGCCATCCCCGAAGTACTCTGTCGACGCGTTCTTCTAAATGCACGATCGTTGAATCTGCAGCTTGGTTCACGCATAGATATATCATCAATAATAACCTCACCACTTGTTATAGTATTATAACGGGTGATTATAAACCCCTGACATCTCAGTTGCTGTGAAATTTCATAACGTATGTGTTTTATTATTCCACGACAATATTTTCTTGAACGTCAAATAAATTATATTAATTGTCAATAATGTCAGTATAGCGTGCTAGCATACTATATAAAGTTCATACGTTCTATTTTTCACAGCAACCGAGATGTCGACAGTTTATAATCACTCTATACATGAAACTATGTGATTTTGGTATTTACAGAGTTTAATTGTCAGAATGACATTCAACAATATTTTCAAAATATTGGTGGTGGCAGTTTAATTTTGAAATATGGTTCCTAAGTTCCTAAGCTACAATTGTTCTGACAATTGTTGCCATAGAGGTTAATCTGAGTTTAACGCTAAACCATCTTGATACAACTGATCCTTAGTAATCTCAGTACTGAAACAAAAATTACAGAGAATTCTAGTACCCTAATGTACTACAGCGGCCAAAAAAACGGAAACTGCACTCTCTCAGCATTTTGTTAAAAAGAATTATGCGGTAGCTCTGTTGCAATATGTATAAACACCAATGCAGTAAACATATTATAGAAAGGAATCTATGAATGCCAATTACATTTTACTGGCATTTCAAAACATGCATTTCAGAAAAATTATAAAATCTGAATGTTCTACTTAAAATTATCATAAATATTAACAGGAATATCTTACCGAATATGAATATTATCACCATTAAAATACAGCAAAAACAACCGCTAAAAACTATGTCATCAACTATCGCATATCGAAGACATTTTGATGTAATACAACGCCATCTATAATTATTGGCGGGTCCCAATATGTATTTGTCAATTGTTACCAAAAGTTTCTGACATTTAACTTACTTATAAATAATGTTTAGCACTAAATCCCAGTTACAGTATATACAATTATAAAAAAGCGGTTACTTGATGAATGCCGGTGTTTCCATTTTTTAGCCGCGGTTGTAACAACTGAAATTTTATAAGTAGAGGTGTTTACAACAATACGTTGTATTCCGAAGAAAAATAATGAATCAAAAATATTTAAAACTAAAGACAACTACAGTTAAGATGATGAGTTACATAACATAACTCTAGAAGAAAAAGAAATGAGGGACCGCTCACAGATCTGACTCTGATCTACCACTTAACCTTTGTTTCCATGAAGTATCATGTACAAAAAGAATAGTTTAACATAGTAAAGTATATAAAACGGTTAAAATGTACAAATTCATTTTTAACAAAGTGATAATAAAAGATATATATACAAAAAAACATAATGAAAGCTTTGTAAATACAAGGTGATTCAGAAATAACTGATATCCTTTAAATGGTAGGTAGAGGGGAGGCAGTAGAGCTAATTTACCTTGACAAGTATAGGTCAAAAACGAAGTTTTCCAGAAAATTAATTTTAAGGTTTTATTGAATTTTGGATCCGGTCCTGCCTGACCTTGGATCCTTTTGGATTCAAAATTCATTAAACTTTAAAATTCATTTTCTGGAAAACTATTCGTTTTTGACCTATACTTGTCAAGGTAAATTAGCTCTACTGTCTCCCCTCTACCTACCATTTAAAGGATATCAGTTATTTCTAAATCACCCTGTATAATATAAAATAGACATTTCTAAAAAAAATTATTGCAATAAAATGGAAGTAATTCTCAAGATTATGTTTATGCGTACGGCAAGTTATGAATTAATATGACTTAAGAAGTTGGGAGAAGTAAAGTAATAAAAGAGCATGCCTATAAAATGTTCAAACACTTTCCTGAAGTGATGCATCATCATGAACATCTTTCGAGTTTCGAGTAGAATATTTTTTATACAAGGTGTTCCGTATAGTTATGTTCAAACTTCGCATGACCAGCCAGATCTCCGGATCATCATCCCCTTGATTTTTATTTCTGGGGTTACATGAAAGACAAAGTATACGTTCAAGTTTCAAACACCCAAGAAGAATTATTGGAGCGTATTCAGCAAGCTGTCCAAAAAATACACAAAAACTGCATCTGTCGGCAAACGCTCGTAGCTTGTAGACAAACGGGGGGGGGGCATTTCGACAATTAATTAAGCATTAAAAAATTAAGTTTAAGGTAGTCACTCATTCATTCATTTTGTTTGCTCTCTTGCGCTCTTTAAAAAACAAATTGCTAAATAACTTCATAGCACTGTATTCCGAAACAAATAAAAATCGACCTACAACTTTTGTGTTTTTCACTATCAGAATTGAACCTACTTTACACTCGGAACACCTTGTATTCATACATGTTTCCAATCTCACGGCCCAGGCACCACGAATAGGAGTTGCGCCCAACATCAATGTTGTGACAGCATGTAGTATCCTTCTTTTTATATGGCATATGGACGCCAGCAGTCCGGCACATACGGTTTCGACAGCGAGATTCATGAAGGTTCTAATGGCTTCAGCCCAATCGCACGGGCTTGCTAAGTTTATTTATAGCTCTTTCTGTTCTCATTTCTTCCTCTGGCCGAAGTTTAGTTTCAACCGTTTAAAGCTTTAGATTTAATAAAATGCTTAAATTAATGCTTTTAAATAAAGCGAATATCCATTCGTGACACATGTTCAAAGTTCGCACACTAAGGTGCGTTCACAAGTAGATACTTGAAACAGTTAAAACGACAGACTTAATGACACTGATTATTATTAACAAAGGAAATTATCGCAATATCGACGCTAACGTTAAAATCAGGTGACACAAGACACTTCATGCACAAGACACTGCATAAACTATTTCAGACAGCAAAACGAGTTTCTTTAGTTATCACGCGTCCACTCAGTATGTTAAAGTAAATCATAACCTTAAAATGATTTGGATTGTGATTTGTGTTGACTTGTACTTGCTTACTTTTGTAAAATGAAAGATTTAGTGTCTAGATTTAGTAATCTTGTAGGATATAATAAAATGACTTCCAGCTAGCATATGCTCTTAAACTACTGGAAGCTGGCGTACTTTATAAAGTTACGATATTATTGTTTACTGATACTCTGTTTTAGACAAATTAATGGGACCTGGAAAATATCTAATAGAAATATTTTCTACGAAGTATTTAATGACATTATTGATGTGAGAATGAAATCTCGAGGTTTTTTTATTGTTAAGCCTAGACCTCTATAATACTGTAACGTTCTTTTTTTCAAATAATAATACAAGTGCTGTTTAAATCGTCTATTCACAAACAAATATTTATTTCTATACACTAATTAATACACTATAAATTAACGCTATGATTATAAACCATTAAAACTATTATTTACAGACTATGAATTTCTAATACAACATTTATATTCACTATTTATTTTGTAATACACAGTTAATGACTTGCTGTTGACTGCTCCTTTTCTCCGCGACGTCGACTTTATACCATCCTATAAACGTTCCAGAAATCGCCCGAACATACCATGTATTTCTAGAATACACCAGAATAAACCACGTCTGATTTACATGCTTGTGCGATGCGTCATTCTCTCGAAGGCGGCAGAACACACCACCTGTCGCTCGAAAAGAGGTTCGTTCCTTTTCTCTCCCGTTACACTGCCCCCCTCTTCAAGTCTGTTCTGTCCCAGAACAGGTTTTATGCTCTGGTTCCTGTAGAACGGGTCATGACGATATCGACAGTCTTCACCTCGACTACACGTTCCATTACGGTAGAAATAACAGTCTACACTCTTCGTTGGCCTTAATGCGGGCTGTGGGTCAAAACTGCAGACGAAGATCTTGACGTCCGTACCTCTAAAGACAACTTCCAGCATGTTTCTAACGATTCTCCAATCCAGCTGGTCCCGCCCACAGCCGAGTTTGGGAACTGCCAATTTGTTAATTCCCCTGGTAAGCAACTCGATTCTCAAATTCCATAGTGCCCTCCACAAGTCGGCGTAACTCGGTTTCTGGTAGTAAAACTGCTTGGTTACCAAGTAGTAAATGGATCGGTCATGATCAGGCAAGCGTAAGGATTTACCAACAGAGGGATTTTGTTCTCGAAGTTCATTCAGCCGTCCAAATTTATTTCTAAACACTACTGCGATCCCCCTGGACATACGGAGATCCTCGGAGACACAGTGGGCAATGGAATAATCACCAGGGACCCGGAAGAGATCGTGTTGCATCTCAGTCGTGACTCCGAATCGCGCTTTTCTAGTTCCAGAAAACGCAGCCATAAATTCTCTAAAGGTTGGCTGATCATCTCCAGACCTTACGGTATTGATAGCCACCTCAGCCTCATCTTCCGGGACTACGTCATTATTTCCCTCATAGTGCGCCAGACGATTGGAGTGTACCACCTTTGGTTTCCCTCTTGGCAATTTCTGGATGCGATAAATCAAGTCATTTATTCGTTTCTTCACCTGGTATGGACCCTCCCAATTTCGCTGTAACTTTTGAGAATAGCCACGACGCCTTTGCGCGTTGTATAACCAGACAAGCTCTCCAGGTTGAAACCCTCCTTCTTGGGCTCTCACATCGTACGTAGCCTTCATCCGGTCACTCGCGATTCGACTATTATTTCGGGTTCGGTCGTGAATATCCTCCAACTTCTTCTTTAAGTTGATGACATAATTATTCCCGGCTACCTCCTGCTCTATAGGTAGAGACCCAAATTCCAGATCACACGGTAACCGTAACTCGCGTCCAAACATCACAGACGCTGGTGACTGACCGGTTGTTTCGTGGACCGATGCACGATAAGCCATCAGGAACAGATGCAGGTATTGGTCCCAGTCTCGTTGATGATCGGAGACGACCTTGGCCAAATATTTGCCCATTGTTCGATTCATGCGTTCTACCATTCCATCGGACTGCGGATGTAACGGTGTGGTCCGAGTCTTGCGAATGCCCAACAATCGACAGACTTCTCCAAAGAGTACAGACTCGAAATTGCGGCCTTGATCCAAATGCAGCTCCATGGGCACTCCGAAGCGACTGAAAAACTCTTTGACTAGTACGTCAGCAACAGTCGCAGCTTCCTGGTTTGGTAGGGCATATGCTTCTGGCCATTTGGTAAAATAGTCCATTGCCACTAAGATGTATTTATTCCCATCGTCAGTTTCGGGAAATGGTCCGGCAATGTCTATAGCTATTCTCTCCAGAGGACTACCCACATTATACTGCCTCATAGGTGCTCTTCGTTTCCCCAAGGGTCCGTTGCCAGTGGCACATAGTTCACATTTCCGACACCACTCCTTCACGTCTTCTTTACAGTTGACCCAATAAAAACGCTCCCTAACTTTCTCCAAGGTCTTTTTCACACCGAAGTGTCCTCCGGAGGCACCGTCATGGAGATGTCGCAATACTGTAGCCACTCGGCTTCTTGGAACCACGAACTGAGACCTAATGGTGGTGCCATCTTCACTCTCCAGTACTCGCTTCAGGAGATCGTCTTCCACCTTCAAGGACTCCCATTGGGCCCAATATGCTTTGAGCGTTCTGTTAAAAGGGCTGACGGCCTCCCAGGCAGGCCTTTCTCCCACGCGGTTCCATCCCAGTACCATTTTTAGTTCGGGATCAGCCTCCTGCTGTCGTTGCAATTCTTCCGGCAACCAATTGTCGTTGACGATGGTAGTCCTTAATACTTGGCAAACCCTCTCTTCCAAACGAGAGCAATGACGGCAATCCGTTGGACAGGGTCTTCTTGAAAGAGCATCGGCATTTCGATGACTAGTGCCCGCTCGATGTTCGGTGTCAAAGTCGTATCCTTGTAATCGTTCGATCCACCTTGCGACCTGGCCTTCAGGATTACGGAATTGTAACAGCCATTTCAACGCTGCATGGTCCGTCCTCAATAAAAACTTCCGTCCGTACAAGTATTTGTAGAAGTGCTCAACGGACTTCACGACGGCCAATAGTTCTTTTCTGGTCACACAATAATTCCTTTCGGCTTTCGACAAAACCTTACTAAAATAGCCGATGACCTTTTCTTGTCCATCCTGTATCTGAGAAAGTACCCCCCCAATGGCCAAATTACTTGCATCTGTGTCAAGTATGAATTTCCCTTCTGTCCGTGGATAGCTCAATATTGGTGCTGTTGTCAGGGCACGCTTCAGCTGTTGGAAAGCTGTTTCACACTCTCCGCTCCAAACATACTCGCGCCCATCTTCAGTTAACCTTGTCAGAGGTTTCGCTATATTGGCAAACCCAGGAACGAAACGCCTGTAGTAGGTACATAACCCAAGAAAACTACGAACTTGGTGTTTATCTTTCGGTGTTGGCCACTCTTGAACTGCACGAATCTTATCGGGGTCGGCTGCCACTCCATTTTGTGATACGACGTGCCCGAGATATTTCACTTCCTTTCTGAATATGTGGCACTTTTTCGGACTCAGTTTCAGATTGGCTCCACGTAGTCTTCGGAACACTTCCTCTAGGTTTTTCAAATGTTCGTTGAATGATTTTCCGACTACAATCACATCATCTAGGTATACCAGGCAGGTCTTCCACGACAGCCCTCTCAGGATGGTCTCCATTAAACGCTCAAAGGTGGCCGGAGCGTTACATAAACCAAAAGGCATAACCGTAAACTGCCATAGTCCGGAACCAATAGTAAACGCGGTCTTCTCCCGGTCTTCAGGTTCCATTTCAACTTGCCAATAACCACTCTTCAAGTCCAAAGTCGAAAACCATCGTGAACCAGACAGGGTATCTAACGTGTCGTCGATGCGTGGTAAGGGATAGCTGTCTTTCTTGGTCACGTCGTTAAGCTGCCGATAGTCCACACAAAATCTCGTTGACCCGTCCTTCTTACTGACCAGGACCACCGGTGATGCCCATGGACTGCTGGATGGCTCGATGACCCCTTGTTCTTCCATATCAGTAATAATCTTTTCGGCTTCTGCTCGCCTTGCTAGAGGTAGACGCCTCGGCTGCTGACGGACAGGCATAGAGTTGCCTGTATTGATTTTATGTTTTACTATATTTGTTCGTCCCTTCTGGCTATCGTCAAGAGCGAAGATATCTTGGTATCGGTGAACCAAACCCTGTACCTCTTTCACTTCCGTTCTGTTAAGGTCTTCGCACGAACTAGTAACCATACCCACTAATTTTCCACCATGGTCTTTGGGCACTGGTTTTGGAACATCAGCCATACACCTGGCTACTCGGAATACTGGCACACACTGTCCCACAAGGGTACTCTTCTTCAATGTCACCGGATCCACATTAACGTTCATAAGCCTCACCGGTACAGTCTTTCCAACCTTGATCAGCGCTTTTCCCACCAATATGCCACTATGGATCTTCTTATCACAAACAGGCTCCATCATTCTCACACATCCTACCCGAAGATCTCCATCCAAACCTGCCTCGACAACCATCTCGCTTTGACCAGGCAATATCACCTCTTCTGTCAGCAAAACCCTTACGACAGGATCTTCTCGTGGGTGCAACGGAAGTTCTTCGTTACCAACCTTCAAAACACCCTCCTTCAAGTCCAATGTAAAACCAAATTTTCTCAGGAGCTCCATTCCCAAGATGAATTCGTCAATGATGTCGGCTACCAGCACCTCATGATCACGTTCTTCACTTCCAATACCAATCTTCATCTTCACCACTCCGCGTGTTGGTATCACTTCACCTGTTGCTGTACGGAGTTGAGTAGTTGTGGGTAACAACTTAATACTTGATCGTAGAACATCAGGGCGTACGATGGATTTTGTCGCCCCCGTATCAATAAGTAGTGGAACAGTTCGGTTAGCAATCTTCCCGTCTACGAACAAACTGCTGATACTGTTCTTCGATGTTACGGCATGGATGGTGATCTCCGGGGCATCTCCACTCAAGGTCAACGTTCGCCCCCTCTCGTCGACCCCCTTTAGTTTTTCCGACGGCTGAACTTGTTTGGGTTTAGGGCAGCGGCGTCGTATGTGCCCTTGTTCACCGCAGTTCCAGCAACGGGGTCCTCGAACTTCTTGAGGATTCTTTTTACGGTTCTCTTCCTTCTGAAGAACTCTCATTAATAATTCTTCTAGGCGATCTTTAGAACCTTCATCTTCTTCCAAGACGGTCCGAACACGTCCGTGACCTCGGGACGCTTGTTTTGCAGCTTCAAATTCTAAGGCGTGAGCAAGCGCATCATCAGTTGTTCTTGGTCGTGCCAGCCTCAATGATTGTTGTGTTTCTCCGTCTCCTAACCCATCAATGAAGGTCTGCACAGCCAGTTGTCCCAGAAATGAATCGGGTGCCGTAGGGTACGCCAATCGGACAAGCCGCGCAACATCGGCTTCAAACTCCTGCAGGCTTTCTCCATTCTTCTGGATACGATTCTTCACTTGCGCGTGATACACTTGTTGAAGATGCGCGTCTCCATATCTCATTTCCAATCTAGACACTAACAATTGGTAATCATTTTCCTGTCCTGCTGGGATTGTTTGCAGGACGTTCAACGCGTCTCCACGCAAAGCCACAGTTAGAGAAACGGCCTTTTCCTTGCGTGTCCATCCGTTGGCCCCAGCGGCCGCCTCAAATTGTTTGTAGTAGGTGGACCAAGGTATCTTTCCATCGAACGTGGGTGGTTTTACTTTTATCCCTACGGCAGGATCCTTTTCTTCTTTAAATTGTTTCTTTACTTCATTAAACGGCCTCTCAGAAGTCGAGGGAAACCGTAGTTGCCTCATTCTATCTTCCAGCATTTCGGCCATATCGTCTTTCTTAGTTGTTGGTGGTAATTGCATTTGGGCTATTTTCTCTTCTACCATCTTTATTACCCTATCTTGTTCCGCCAATCTACCTTCCAATAGTCCTAACGCGCTGGCATTCTCCAAAAATTCTTCGAAAACTTTATCTTCCAACGCTTTGACATTTTCCAACAATTCTCCTTTAAGCCTTCTAGAACTGTCTTCAGATTTCCTGAAATTCTCCAGTATTTCTTCCTTTAGCATTCTAACATTTTCTTCGGCCTTTTCTAGTAATTCTGCAAACCTTCTAGAATTCTCTTCGTGTTTTTTCAATACTTTTTCTTCCAGCACTTTAGTATTTTCAAGTAATTCTTGTTTAAGCATTCTAGAATTCTCTTCGGACTTTTGCAGTAATTCTTCTTTTAAAATTCTAGAATTCTCTTCGGACTTTTCCAATAATTCCTCTTTTAAAATTCTAGAATTCTCTTCGGACTTTCTAGAATTTTCTTCCATTTTACTTAACAACAAACTAGTATCAATTGCGGGTCCAGGTATTTCGAAGCGGTAATTTTCAGGATCTTCCTTCTGTTCTAAAAGCCATTTTCTTAGCCGATTTATCAAAACTTCTTTCTTTCCATTACTATCCAAGTCCCTCTCGTCCAATTCCCGTTTTAAATCTATTACTAAGAGATCTTTCAATAGTTTCATCACCATTTTAATCGTTTGTTGAAATTAATTTTAACGCTAAAAATTTATTCTCACAGCACTTTATTTAATTATTACGCGATTTTATTTATTTTAGACCCCACACCTGACACCACTGTAACGTTCTTTTTTTCAAATAATAATACAAGTGCTGTTTAAATCGTCTATTCACAAACAAATATTTATTTCTATACACTAATTAATACACTATAAATTAACGCTATGATTATAAACCATTAAAACTATTATTTACAGACTATGAATTTCTAATACAACATTTATATTCACTATTTATTTTGTAATACACAGTTAATGACTTGCTGTTGACTGCTCCTTTTCTCCGCGACGTCGACTTTATACCATCCTATAAACGTTCCAGAAATCGCCCGAACATACCATGTATTTCTAGAATACACCAGAATAAACCACGTCTGATTTACATGCTTGTGCGATGCGTCATTCTCTCGAAGGCGGCAGAACACACCACCTGTCGCTCGAAAAGAGGTTCGTTCCTTTTCTCTCCCGTTACAATACTTTTGTCCATTAATTAATAATAAACGTATACGTACGATAAGCCTTGATAAAGATTAAATTATAATCGAAACGTCGACAAATTGAGTATTAATTAAAGTACCTGGTCCTACAACCAATGAACATCCTCCTAATTAACAACGTATGGACTGCATAATAATAATGCACTTTAGACTTGTTAGGAATTAATTGAAGACAATGATTGGTAGATATAATCCAGATTAAATCTGGATCGTTATTAATATTATAACATGCTAACCCTATTTATGTCCAACAGAATGATAGATATAATTTTAATTTAATTGATATGCTGAAGAATGTTGGGCCTAATATAGACCCCTGAGGTGCCCCTGAATGTGAAGTAAACATTCAGCTTGCTCATGAGTAGGAATTTCTTTTAATTTATGAGTTACTTTTCGAAATTGATTACGCTATACGCAATAGTAAATGTCCCGTATAAGTTACTTTCACTTTTTCAGGAAAAAAACCAAGCGAGGACATCAGTAAGAAAAAACTCATAATAAAGTGGTAATATCTAAACAATAAAAATACATATTTGTTTCGGTCTTCTTATAAATTTTTTTGTCATATAATTTAATTTTACAGCGTATTGGACATCACAAATGCCAATAAAATATAAATATAATGCGCAAGCGTGCTGACCCACACTCTGACACACCAATCACACCCCCAATCTAAGTAATCAATATTCAAATGAGTTTACTTTTCAACCGATAAAAACTTTTTTGTCGGCTGAATGTGACATCTGCTGTTGGTAATGATCTAATCTTTGAACATATCTGTTTGATTTATATTTTGTCATTTATCATCGTTATTCAGCAACGAATGAATTTGAACAAAAAACAGATATTGACAATTTTAGCACTATATAATTATAATAAATCTCTTCTATTGTTTCAAACAAATTTTTCATACCTATTAATAAACAGCAAGCAACAATCTGAATGTTTTTTTAATTTGAATTTAACACGCTTTCTCCCAGGTTTTCTTCATTAATAATACATTTACATAGAGAGGCAGGAGGTGGTCTTGCTAAGTGACCAGAATAGGATTACTTAAATTTCTCTGGTATTACCACTAGTAGTGGTATACAAACATTTAAAATCAATTACAGCATACCAATGGCGTTTCTACGACACTTCCACTTCCGTTTTCCCCATCCTTTCTTCCTGTGACGTCAAACGATCGTTCGAGCTTTCGGCATCCCGGGAAACAAACATTTCCCTGTTTTGCAACCACGTCGACCCGACGCCGCCAACCGAGGTTGATTTTTAAAAGTCGCGACGCACAATGTTGCTTTTGAAATATTTTATGTATCTAACCTAAACGATCCCTTTTTTGAGTTCAGGAGTTACGGATATGTAAGGAAGATATATGTGGCTGAATTTTTCCTGCTTTATACATACAGAAGGGAGGGGAGATTTGAGGAGAAAAATTACATTTGTTTCTCCTGTCAGTTTGTTTTGTTATCGTTTTTATTTACGTGATTATTTCAGATAAAAAGGTTATGACAGGACTATGATAATATTAATTACGTATAAACAATAATAGAAATTGTTATAAAGTAGTGATATAACGGAAAAACCAAATAGTAACAACAAAAATTGTACTTGTAGTAGTAATAATTATTACAATTACCTACTCCAATAAAAGACTCAAGAGAGCGATAACGATAAAGCTTGATAAAAACTAAATAAATACAATAATAATTCAAATTAATTAAAAACTCTTTTTTATTTCTGACCAATCACATATGGTCGTTATGGACACAGCAGTAGTTGATCTTAACATAATTTTGACAATGTTAATTAATTATGTCTGATAGTAAACACATTGTATAATACGAGTACATTTGGTTAATGCTTGAGATAGTAAATAAAATTTGTTTAGTTACATATTTAATTATTTATACATATAATTTAATAATGTAATCCAAATTGGATAGATACCAAACAACAAAATAACATTCAGACGTCTGGATTTTTATTTTTCACGCTATTCTGGTTTTGGTAGTTAATAATGAATTCACTCAAGTATAGAAGTAAGCTTGTAGATAAACTTGATTAAATTAGATTAAACCCAAGATTACTAGGATTGCTTCGTTTAGTCATGTTGCAGTTATTATGATTATCGTTTGGTATATTAAAAAACGCCTTCAGGTAACTATAATAGTACATGTTTTTAATTAATATCCAACACAATGTATTACGGACTTCAACTGTTTTTGAAGCAACAAGGACAACAAGGTCAAATCAGAGATAATCATACATAAGTATGGTGCTACATTTTGGTTTGTAGTGGAGGGTATAGAGTTGAGGCACACTCTAAGAGTTTGCACTCACATAGATGCACATTAAATTGCATCTATTCTGAAGTCTTATTGCATACTTAGTTAACGGTTAACCGCAACAATTGCAGATTGCGATAAAATGAATTGTAAAACATCACACTACAAGAGGCATATAAGAATTTTTGAGATACCTAAACACGAACGAAAGAGCTTTTGGTCGTATCTTAGCAGTTGTTGTTAAGCCATCTAGTGCAACAAATTAATCGACACAAGAACAAAATCGATGACTAACATATTTAATGTGTACATTATAGTTAGCTGGAAGGTCTTTTCTAATAATTTCAGAAGTGTAGATTCTCAGTTTCCGAATTTGTTTGGACTTTAATAGAAGACTTACGGTTTTCTAGGTTTGGTGTCTCGATATTTCAAAACTCAAACCTTTTCTTCGAACCTAAAGTTTTAAAAATTTAGAATATAACTCTGAGTCAAGTCAGACTGGAACTTTATGAGCTTAGGACCTTAAGAGACGTAACTAGGCGATTCAAAATACCCAGTTTCATATTTTCAAAGAAAATTCACTTTTCAAGCTTCAATGATTCCATATTGCTTCAAATTGCATAAACAGCTTTCAATTTGTACGGTACCGTATAATATACACTTTAACTTATCAGGGTCTAGTAACATTCTGAACAATGTGCTAGATCAATCTGGTCTTCAACCATTAAATCACCACCAAATGCAGGTTTCTGTATCAATAACCACTAAGGACTAATTAAATTTGTAGAAAATTACTAAACTCGACCATAACTATCGGTTTGGAAGTAATTTCTAAAGAAAATGGACCTACCTACGTCGGAATTTCTGCATCTGTTAGATTTTAATAAAATTTGACAGCGGATTCTTTGAACGAAGAAAAACAAAGAGTTCCATTGTCACAAAACGCAGAAAACCTTAAAAGTCCAACTTAAGCTAAATAAACAAAGGTGGTGTTATTCGAAAATTATTTTCCCCTTGAAGAAGACGATGCAAAAGATCTTTCCAGTGACTCCTAGAAGTCGTCAAAGGGCGAAAGTCCAACAGTGAAGTAAATAATCATCTGCGGTGTCATTCGAGAGCTATTGGATCTATTGAAAAAGACCATGCAAAGAACATTCAGTAAAGATCGTAAGAGATCATATTTTTTAGTAACAGTTTGACTTTTGGCCTTTAGTGACCGACCTCTGCAGGCCACAGATCTATTTTTCATTGTGTTGTGTTAAAGCAACTTTGACTAAGAAATCTATGTGTCAAATTTCATTAAAATCTAATGGATGCAAACATTTTAACCTAGGTGGTCTTATGTCCCTTTAGAATATTGTTAATCATCATCACCATAACCTCCACTAAAACTTTGAGCGGAGAATCAAGTAAACGTATCTATATTTCTGTAGATTCGCAAATAGGCCAAAAAATCAAAAGCAAAATAACTATACCTAAAAACTTTGTAACTACGACATTCTACACTACGCTTATGCCCTGCTCCGTTCTTCTGAATTTTTTGATCAATGTTATTAGTTTTTAATTGACTGAATTTTTATACGCACTTGTTGTAAAACTCTAATCTTGTAATCTCTAGCACTATTAATACCATTATGTTCATCTTTTAAAGAGTTACTAACATTTAGAAGTCTTATAAACACTAAGAATTTTGTTGTAAAAGTTCAGTTATCCACACAAGTTAACATTCGAACTGTATGCAGTCATATAAGACGATGTATTAACCTTATCGTCGCTTATAAGATAACGCTGGTAATATATTCAGAACCGTATCTTAATATTATTCTAATGTATACTAACGGTTGCATCTATTAGAATAATAATGTATGATAATGTTATGCATCATAAAGACTTTATCGTAATATTATTCTAAGGTATGCTATGTAGGCGAATGTTATCACCACGTGGGAATCAAGACAACTGATTCTCATGGTATATAAACACCGTATTTTGTTTGGATACTTCAATTCGAGTTGCGACAAGTTCGGAGGCTTAGAAACTGGCATCCAGGGATGTTGTTTACCTAGCCTTACAAACTACACTCAGGAGCCTTAGAAACTGACATCCAGAGATGTCGTTTACCTAGGTTTTCTGAGTATTATTACCAGTTTAATGTTGAAACTGTAGTGTTTAATTTATTATGCAAGTGCATATTGTATAATTAACAACGAATAAATACTTATTGTACTTAACAGTAAATTGTTCATTATGTAACTTGAACTCAGTCCTTTTTGTAATTGAAAATGTAACACGCCTTCCATTCGACCATGTTGGCTGTTGATATTTTGCTTCTTTAATGAATCTCATTTATCATTACTTTTTGTAGAATTGCTTATTTTATAAACAATTTTTTGTAAATACTATAATATTTATAAAAAAAAGTATAATTACATAAAATTATTCCTTAATTTTATAATCATTGTTTAAACTACATAGGCATATATTTATGTTAAAAAACTAAATCATTAGACATAAATCATTATAGCTAAAACAAATAAGAGACAGCAAGCAACAACAGTCATTATTAAGAAAATTAAATAATGACTAAGTACCGTACCAGATGACGAAGTACAGCGCCTGCTAGAGACACCCCTGCAGCTCCCATTACCTCTTAAAAACTTTTTCATTACGGAAACAGCCACTGAAACCCAACATCTTAACAAAAAGAAGGTTCCGGGATATGATCTAATAACGGGGAAAGTATCGCGCCGAGTTACTAAAAATTGCTATAATTTTCCTAAGAAATCTTTTCAGCACTATATTACGTCTTAAATACTGGCCAACACCATTAAGATTTGCGCAGATACTATTGATATTAAAACCAGGACAAACCGCTGAAGCAGTTGCATCCTACCGTCCAATTAGCTTATTATCCCAAATCTCCAAACTATTAGAGAAACTTCTACTTAAAAGGTTAAATGAAGCTGACTCCTCAGAGAACTGCATCCCGAACCACCAATTTGGATTCCGGAAGTATCACTCTACCATACAGCACTGTCTTTGAAAACAAGGTCTACTATCCAACAGTTTTTATAGACATTAAGCAGGCTTTTGATAAAGTATGACACGACGGCCTCTTATACAAGATTAAGTCATCTCTCTCAAGCGAAGTTTATCTCCTTCTCAAATCATATTTGTCTGGCAGGTTCTTCCAAATAAAACATGGACAATGCTATTCGGTTATCCATCCAATTAATTCCGGAGTGCCCCAGGGAAGTATACTGGGTCCTCATCCACATATAGCCTCCACAAACCTTCCAATTCATTTATCCCTCCTTGATGCATGGCTAACTAAGTGGCGTATTAAAGTTAACGAGACGAAAGGTACTCAAGTCAATCTTACATTAAATTTTTCGGAATGCTCAGCAGTGTCTTTAAACAACATAGAAATCCCATAGTCAAATGCAGCACGTTACCTGGGCCTTCATTTGGACAAGAAATTAACATGGAAACAGCATATACTAAAGAAAATGAAGGAGGCTGACTTGTATTTCAAAAAAATGCATTGGGTGCTCGGCAAAAAATCATGTTTATCTCTAGAAAACAACATCCTACTTTATAAAGTGGTAAAAAAGCCAATTTGGACATATGGTATTGAACTCTGGGGCTGCTCTTGCAAACGTCAACATCATACAACACTTTCAGTCAAAAACACTCAGAATGCTTGCTAATGCACCATGGTATGTTAGTAACCTAACACTCCATACGAATCTCGGAATGCCAACTGTTCAAGAAGAATGTACCAACAGAAGTGTCAATCATTTCTGACGATTACAAGCTCATCCAAATAGTCTATCGTTCAATTTGCAAATTGATCCCCCCTTCAGAAGGCTTGAAAAGAAAAAATAGCCAACTGATCTAAAAGGAGATTAACTCCACGTTGCGGGATAGCATCGATGAATGGATTCCCTTCATGTTATATTTCCGTACAATTAACTCATGGAACACGTTTAGTATAGAGCTCTGATTGTTAATTTCCTAATAAATTTACAAAAGAATTTACGGTATTTAATTGACAATAAAAATAAGGGATAATTTTATGTAATCATTCTTTTTTATAAATATTATATTTATAATAAATTGTTTATTGCTAAAACTTGTTTATTTATTAAACAGAATTAATTCAGCCGGAATTAGAATCCGCGTTTTTGAATAGGAAACGTAAAGCTCCTTCCATTCGACAATGTTGGCTGTTGATTTGTCTTGCTTCTTTAATGAATTTGTTCATCATGTTTCTCTTTTTTTTATTATTAATTATTTTTAATAATTTTTTACAATTACTAATTACAGTACATTCATTTATTAATAGATTAATATTAATTAATTAACAATTTACGCATGTAAAATATCCTCTAAAATATAAAATTTCGTTCATTGTGGTGTTGGAATAGTGTAGCAAATGTAGTAGAAGCAGTGGCCTCTTTTGACGCAAATAATAACTAAAAATCCAAAGAAAATTTATTTCCAATTATTCGTCTCCTGATCTTATTAATTAATCTATAAAAATGAAACAAAAAGCCAAATGAAGTACGATTAATAAACTACTCGGGTGTTTTTATCATTTCTCAGAATTACCTTAGTTAATATTTTAGGATTTTTTTAAAATCAATGGATTTTTCTATTTTCTTGTAAGCTTTTTTCCACGAAAAATACATTTTCCTCAAATCCGAAAAGCACACGAATATAGTGCGAAAAGTGCACACTATAAATCCATCATTGTTTAGTACATAGATAAGACAATTAAATGATTCGTTTTTGAATAGATTATATCTTATACGTTATTGTTGATAAAATAAAAGGCGTAAATTATTATTTTGTTAATTTTGCAGATGAACCTAGCCACTATCTTATCTAAACTGTAATGCATTATCCCAGTTAGAGCCTGCTAATTTATCAGATTGAAACGATAAAATGTATGGTGTAGCTTTGAGAAGCTTCAGTTGTATTTAGCAATTCAGTGATAAAGGTCATAATAGAAGAACCCTAGTTTTTGCACTTTTCTGTTTTTTATGTGTAAAAGTTTTTGTATACCAGCAATAGTAGAAAAAATAAGGTATGTTGTCAAAGTAAAAGAAAAACTGGAGTTTTGGTTAGGTGGATAGATTAATGATTTTCTTCAACTAAGATTAGTAGATAAGTTAGTTATTTTTATTAATTCTATTAGAACTTGAGTAGATTATTAAAAAATATATTCATAATCAGAATAATAAAACTAACCTACCAAATACGATATCATTAGCAAGGTTATTTGAACAATATTTTAAACTTTCTTTTGTCTTTACAGGATAATGCACTTATGCACTGTTACTGTTAGTCATTAACCACTAATACAGCAAAGTTGAGGAAAAAAGCTTTCAATTTTATATAGTTGTGTCTACTACTATTTTTTAAACATCTTACTTTTCTAAGCTAAAGACTTTAGGCTAATTTACTAGTTTTAGAATTTCTAGGTTTCAAAGTTTAGTGATAAGAAATTTGTATTTCCATATTCAAATTCTCATAATTTCGTTCGGTTTGGAAGCTTGTGCAAATTAAAGATTTCAAGTTCTGGAATTAATTGTAAATCGGTTTTAACGATTTAGATTTTACTGTTTCAAATATTAAATTTTCACCTGAAAGAATTAAAGGTATAAATGTCGACAGTTTCACAATATCATGAAGTCGCACTTTAAATAGAGTTACTGAGCCTTCTAACTTCCACAACTTCAAAATTTCAGAAAATATTTGCAGTTTCGGGATGTCTAAAATTTCCAGATTTAGGTTTCCAAATACTTTAAAAGTTTTAGAATGCAAAATTTTAAAACACGTTGTTTGAGATTTCAGAATTTATCGAGTAGAATCGTTGAAGTTTCTTCCAACAGTTGCATGGTTTACCAGACCTTTATTATCAAGTTTAAGGCTGTTAAAGTTTCATATACATTGATAATTTAAAATTCTAGGAAATACCGAAACTTTCTTTGAAGAATGTTTACTTAAGTTTTCTTATCGAAGTATTTATGATTTTTAACTTGAAATTTACATTTTGAAATGAGTCCTAATCTTTTATAATTTTGGAGATTCAGATTTAAAAAACTTTAGATTTCGAGAATGTCAGCTACAGTTACAAGCAAGGAACAAACTTTCCAACTTATAGAACGTGACCTCAACAATCTTTAAAGTATTTCAAAAACGATCCGATGATCCGTTTGACCTCCTACGGTCGTCAGAAGTCATGTCCATAAAAATTGCTTATAGAACCCAGGCTTTGAACAATTTTTTAAAATTTTTCTAAAGAGAATGTGATGATTTATTTGATCTCAGGAGGCCACCAAAGATCATGAACATGAAAATATAAAATTTCAAGAATTTTTAAATACCTATAAACAATTTTTAAATTGTCCTATATGATGATCTATTTGACCTCCAGAGGTCGTCGAGATGTGTACAATTTTTTTAAATTTCGCAAACCTATAAGACTTGATCATACATAAAACTACAAAATTCCATAGTTTTTTGAAACTTTGTAAACTTATACTGCCGTGCTTAGCAAGAAAGCAGTATCTGCACAAACTGCTATCTAGAAATATACTATGTGGAATTGTAATGAATGCTAATAAAAAATATGGTATATTTCTTAAGTTGCTGTTGTGGAAATACTGCTTTCTTGCTAAGCACGGCAGTATACAGCTTGATCTCCTGGACAATTTCTAAATTACCGTAAAAACGATTCGCTGACTATTTGACCTCCAGAAGTCATCAAAGCTCATGTGCATAAAAATATAAAATACCCTAAAATTTTTTCAAATTTTGTAAACTTATATGTCACGTTTAAATCCTATGGGATTTCTTTAATTTTTGTAAATTTGTAGAACACGACCTCTGGCCAATTTCAACTTTACCCTATAGATGGATCAATGATCCAGCTGTTCTCAAGAGGTCGAACTTGGCATACGTTATTAAACTGGTCTCTGGAAGATTATTAGATGAGCTATAAAACGACCCGATAAACCCATTGACTTTCAGCGGTCTTCAAGTTTAACATCAATAACTCCAAACTTTAGTTGCATGAGGTCCAATCTTAGTTTAGTTACAATTTCTTTTTTTGATTAGAACATTTAGAACTAAAACTTTTGGTAGAATTAAAAATGGTAACACTTAAAAAGGCTTTATTCAGAATTTTGAACATGAAGAAACATAGTCACAGAGCTTTGCGGAGTTAGGTTAGGACTAGGTACTTTGATGACTTTGAATTTTCAAGACTTTTAAGATTTCAGAATTTCACTCGCAAATTCGCTGTTTTATATTCTTAGATATCAGGGGCGGATCCAGAGAATTATTTGGGGCGGGGAATTTTTGAAAAAATAATTGTTTTAAATAAATAATAATTAAGCAAACATTTTTTGTTTTTATTCTATGTATATTTATTTATAAATGGTATGTATTGTATAATATTTATTAAACATTAACTACTTTTACATTCAAAATTTATTTAACTATAATACTAAAGTCTATAAGATTAAAGATTTTGAGGGGGGAAATTTCCTCCATATCCCCCCCGTGGATCCGCGCCTGTTAGATATCCACAATTAAATAAACACAGGAATACTTAAAGCGATTCAAAATTCCAAAACCTGCAAAATTTGCGGTTTGGTTTATGGATATCTTAAAAAAATTAAGCATTTTGAGTTCCAACAATTAAAAAGCTTGAAAAGACTTAGAATGTCAAGTTTTCGAACCTCAAAGTTCTAAAATTTAAATATCTTTTCAGTCACATAGTTTTTGAAATGCTCATTTAATTAATTCTACTAATAATATTTCGCCATCATCCCCTTTTCATATATTTAATTGAACAAACTGATCTTGCGAGTGTTTAAATTATTAACACAGCAAACGATTTAATAAGTGTCATCATGCCAACAAATATATCATGTTCCCCTTCAAATATCATAAATTCAAGTCAACTCCAGAGCGTCGCGATGCACCCCCAAGCACACAATTGAACGTCGCATGTCACCACCAGACCGACGGCCATTTTCTGCATGGTTACACATTTAACTAAATCTAGCTAGGGAGGATTTGCGGATTTAATTTTGTTTACTTACCTCTACAGTATTGTCAGAATGTGTTATCCTTTAAGTTTTACAGAAAAAGCAGAAATATGTCATTTTTTACACAGAAAAAATGATTTTGATTTTTATTATCATCTAGAACCCTAGAGGTTACGAAGTGAACTTAATTTTTGCGATATTCGTTGTTTATTAGGATACACGAAGCAGTTAATTATCGAAAAAAGTAAAGAAACTTGGCTTTACGTTATCATGCCCTAATTTCTTGCGGATTCATAAATCAAAAAAGTTTTAGCAAGTTTATATTTTCTAAAACAGTAATTAATATTTTGTTAGCCACCCAATTATAATTACAAATGATAGAATTGATTAATGTTGAGCATAAAATGCACCCAGTGTGATAAACTTGCTTTTGATTACTTTTATTTATTTGGAATAAGGAGAAAAACACGATTTCTTACAAATATTATAATAAGAGATTAGAAAATTTAGAGTTTCAAGTTCAAAAAAATCAAAGCACCATAATTTCTGATTCAAATTTCCAAAGCATAATAAAAAATAAGATTTTTATCGACTCAAAGAGGCAATAGCTTGAATTTATAGGACTCAAATTACTCAAAGCTCGATGTTTAAAAATTTTGAATTTCATTGATTAAAGATTTTAGAGATGCAAAATTACAAAGATTTTATAGACATCCACACAGTGAATATTTCAGAATATCGGGAATTCATTCATTTAACGGATGTATACGTAAAAAAAATTCAATATACTCAGTTTCAGCCTAGCGAAAGCAGTTTTACAAATTCGAAATTTTAGAAATCTAGTATCAACGTTTCAGTATTTGAGAACTTCTTTCTTTGTTTTAATTTAAATATTAACATTTTCGTAAATTTAAATTTTCAGATTTTACATATGTCACATACTTCACATAAGTTCAGAATTTCTAGTACTCCGCAGTTTCAAAATTTCAGTCTGCTCATTAAAGCTGAACGTTTACAAAAAATATTTCTTACCCAACATCGACTCACTCACTTGACAAATTACTTCATAAAGCTGGATACGTGGGTAAATGTCGGTTCATAATATATATTATGTAATTAGGAGATCAAGCGATACTTTAAATCCGAGAAGATTATTATAACTCCGAGGCGCTAGCCGAGGCGTTATAACATCTTCGAGTGTTTAAAGAAGCTTGATCTCCGTATTGCATAAGTTGTTTTATTTTATTTCGTATTTCAATCCTAATTTCTCCATTTTAAAATTCATCCGAATTTATTATATAAAGAAGCAAGTTTTTTTGTCTGTGTCATCATACGCGTAACCAAGGAGATAAAAAGCAGCATGTCACGTGTGGCTGTTATGCAACATCAAATGATTTTTACGTTGCCAACACTAACGGAGATCAAGAACGTCTTGAACTCCGGTGTCATTGACAACGGAGATCAAGCTATACTTTATTTTACTAATAGTAGTATATAAACAATTGTTTGAAATAAGAAATGAAATAAAAAGTATTTTTCCACTCCATGCCTAGAAACTTCGATTTTTCTCTTGCAAAATAGTGAGTAAAATTCATTTTCCCTATCTAGAGAGAAAAATTTATTTTTCCTTGCACAAGATCTCGGCAGTTAATTTTCGAGAAGCAAATTTTCCCAATTACATTCATAATACATTTATAGAATCAAGTTTGTTTTTAGAGTTGAAGATTAGAAAATTTATAGTGTGGAGAAAATCCTTGTGGGATATATCGTGAAAAAATGTCGGGAGGAAAGCGCTTTTCACTCAAGTTGAACAAATTGTCCAATTGCAAATTAAATGTCGACTCATGCTCGTTCACGAAAATATTTCTTGACCAGGTTGACTCACACATGTATACTTTACATCTTTTGTTTAAACTTTATAGTATAAAATACCTGTTACCCACAAAATGGGGATCGCTAATTGGGAAACGGTCACAACTTTTAACCGCAGTTAAATCTGTCGGCTGCCAGCTAACTAGTGTGAGGTCGTGGGTCTCACAAGAGGTCTTCTCACAAAATCTGAAAAGAACAACACACTTGCGACTACTACCAATGTGGTCGACTTTTCCCAATATTGATTCCTCGATGGCTGTAAATATAAACCCCAAATACCACACATATAAATAATAAGTCTTCAAGTAAGAGATACAATGCTGTATTATCAATTAAACAAATTATCAAACCAGGTAAATCAATCATGTGACTATTTACTCGAAATCTGACTAAAAGTTCAAGTCTCAAAAATAATCAAAAGGCACAGTAAAATTATCGCGACTACAGGTACCAATCAGATTCCGCAATCCTCAACTCCAGTAGTGAGCTGTTCAACTATTTCGAAACAAATATGTATTGCATTCACTCGCAAATATTCCTAACAATGTAAACTGATGAAATTAATATATATGAAATAGATACGTAGATATAAGGCTACACACACTGGGGTAAAAACCTTTTAACACAAAATTATAATATACAAATATATAGTAATGTTTTATATTTACAATAAAGTGACTCACAATCGCTACAATATAAGTGACTCACGATACAGGTGTATTCTTCAAATCTGGATAGGAACGTCACCAACCAGGTCGAACGTAGCGTGATCCAAGGAGACAACCAAGTAACGGTACATGAGCAAGTAGCTCAGCGTAATAGTCTTTTAACAACCCAAATATATAACGTAGTCTATGAAGTTATGGTAAAATAAGAAGAACAATATAAACAAGAAGGTTTGTAACAAACAAAACTTTAGATAGAAGGCGACCTAGTGAAATAGTTATACTGCTTTCAAACGCAGCTAACGTCGATTAAGTATAGAATCCTGTCAAAAAAATTACAGTATAACAGATTAAATTTAAAGAATAGCTAAAATCTACGAACCTCGAAAACGTGCTTCTAACCTCCAAAAAAACTAGTAAAAATCGTTTACCAATAAAATTGGAAATCTGCACCAAAAATTAATTATAGATCTGCACAAATGCAATTCACATTTCACAACATAAAGGGAGGATCGATTTAACGGCGATGCCACTAAAACATTCTTTTAAAGAAGTGCTTCACGATCGAGCGATCGAACGAACTGTAGTTCTCTTATCAACAGGAAGTTAGTTGCGATCAAAAAGGCAACTAAAAGGAGAGAGATAACGAAAATCCCCAAATACTATACAATATAACACAAAAGCATAGATACACAGGGTGCTACGAAATTAGCACGTAACATACCGCTCGATAGAGTTGGACACGTGGGTAAATGCCAGTTCACGCTCATGCACGTTCACGGAAAATATTTCTCAACGACATTTAGACCCTATACACACGGAGCGTTATCTAACGCGCGTTAGCAAACTCAACTTAACCTGATTTTTTTGTTTGCGTAAAATAAGTACTCCACGTTAGAGCTAGACACGCACACTTGCAAATAATATTTCTCGATCACGTCCACTCCCTCACGTATATTTTACGTATTTTGCATGCAAGCATGACCATAAAATGTTGCAATATATAATGACACGTCTAATCACGCACAACCATAGTCACTTGGTTCACGGTTTCTGAAGTACTGTTGGATGTTTGGAAATGACAGACCTTTAAGAAGGATTTTAGTGTATACCTTTCCGTCTCGCCTTTTTTATGTTATGTGTCTTTAAGAGAAATTATACGATTTATGTCATTTTCAGGGTGGTTTTAGTATACATAAATAAGATTATAAACTGTTAAACAAAGGACACTTACTTAGGGTACACAACTTAAGCTTATAGAATTTGAATTAGTTGTACAAATGTCCAAAGGCGTGAACTACCGTATGTCTGTCGTTTAAATACCGCAAAAAATTGTAAGCAGTAATATGGTTTGAGAGAGTTAACGAAAAAAACTTTTCAATCGAGAACATCCGTAAAAGAGATTTAGGATGGAACCGCTGCAATTCTGGCAATTTTCTGAACTATTGTTAGGAGCTTAAAGAGTCCAAGGACTGGAATTGCTTAACGTTTTACCTTCTTGCAGCAACCAGCTAGAAGTGACTTATTTAACAGAAGTTTGCGACAGAAGACGTTTATTGTACAGTCGTTGAAAGTTAACGTACGTTAACTTTCAACGACGTGCATTTACGTACTTCTTCCTTTCCGTGGCGCTTCCATCGCCAGCCTCGATCCTTTCCTATCTTCATCGTCTATCTACAGTTATCTTCCACTTTTCTGACTATTAATGGTTTCCAATTAGTTAGAATCTTCAGTGCTCATCACCTTCCGTTCTATATATGTATGTGTGCAAACCATATTGGTCTCATATTGCTCATACTCTGTGTACTCTTATAAATCTAGTTATATCTCCAGAATTGATTAGCTCATCAAGTTCATATTTGGCGTAATTCATTCTTTGGCGTCAGCTCCTGTCTTACTTATGCATTGGTCTAAACACTGTTCTTTTTCAATATTTCAAAAACTTTTAATTGGTTACGAATACGGCTTAACTGTGAACTAAGATTAGTATCCTAAACAACAATTATTCTGACAATCGTCAATGACAGCTAAATAAAGATTAAAGTAATGGTACCAATGGTTGTCCTAGTAACGAATGTCAGAACAATCAGAACATATATGATGCAGCTCGTAACCACCGAAAGTTTTATAATTAACATCTACCGAGTTATAGCTTGTTAAAGTGACAGCGCTCATGCTCTACTAGCAACTTTGATAAAGGGACCCAAATGAAACCTTACCTTATGCGGAGTTCTAGCTTACATTCTTTGTCAAACCATTCATCATTTTCTCTATTGGCAGGACTACTTCTTCTAGTGAATCCCAAAGATCTTCCATGTGCCTTTTATATATTTTTTTATTATTAAAATATCAAATATTTTATGTTATCAATAAAATAAAACTACGATATTTATTATTGATACGTATTTCCAGTACACGCCTTTAATCTTCTTTCAGAATAATCGGAGTATATTATCATATTTTTGACAATGTTGCTGTTAGGTCACAAAGTAGAAAATAAAGTGAAAAAATATGTTTACTTCTGAGGAACTAAATAGGAATGATATGTGGTTTCAACAAGACAGTGTTATAGCTCATGGTAGACAAACCTTGGATTAAAACGTGAAAAATGTACTGAAACAATTAACCCTATTATAAAGCTAGAATTAGTAAAAAAAAATCAGTTAACGTCATACTTTACAATGATTATGCATTGTGGGCCAAAACAAAACCAAAAGGTGCGAAGCAGTGTATGACGTAATAGCATGTAAGTTTCTTATCGTAATTATCGATTAAGAAGGTCAGTTTGATGTAGTACAAAACAGATAACGGGTTGTTGAGTTGTTACGTATACTAATAAGCTATAGCTGATAAGAAATTCGATCTTAAAGCACCACCCATAATGCAAAACTGTGCAACTTCTAAGTAATCTGCTGAACTACGCTAAGCATTTTTGACAGAATGTTCAAAATCTTCCTCTTTTGAATATCATTTTGAATAAATTGAATGTTGAATAGTGACCTTGACAAGATTGAACTACCAAAAGAGGATAACCTTAAAAATACAAAACAGTTCAATTCAATCAACTAAAAGGAAACTGTACAACTTTTTACTAAAATTAACACACAACCGCGACCAAAAAAATGGATACTCCAACATTAATAAAGTTAACGCTTTTTTTATAATTTTACACCCTGTAGTGCTATAAATTATTTAAAGGTTATTTAAATGCCAAAGACTTTTGGTAATAACTGACAAATATATTAAAAAATAATATGACATTAGCAATCTTGCTTTTAACTCAATATATCCGTTCACATATGACAAGAAATTGATGTTTCCTTTTTTTGGCCGCGGTAGTACCTTCCAGATTTTAGTGCATCTGATATAGATACTTAAAATCCAATTTTGGAATAGATCGTGCATAAATTGGTTTTATAATGATCTAAGGCAACAGGGCTAACACGATGCTATTTTTTAGTGCAAACAAATTTCGTTATATTATTACCCTTGCTGTCTTAGATCATTATTATGAAACCAATAGTTAATAGTACATAGTGTTGCAAAATTCTAGATTTAAAGATTGCACTTTCTATTCTTTTTTTTCTAATACAATTTAAAAAAACACTTACTGTGATTCCTATAATGAACTGTGTGAAATATTGTTCAAAGTTATACTTTTCAGAATATTTCAGGAAGATTGGAACTTGACTTTTAAAGTTGAACAAAGCATTTAGGGTCGGTAATACAGATTTCTATTGATTGACATACTTCAAAAGACCCTGAAAATCTCTTCATAATTCTTATTTTAATACTGCTTTCAATGTTATATTTTCAATTTTATTATCTTGTTCCAGGTTTCTTAATGTTTATCTAAGCATTAGAACATTAGACTGTTTTACAATTTCCTTCTCTATTACTTTTGTTTGCTTTGAGTGTTTTTTCAATCAATATTATTGGCTTATTTTTTATTTTATTCACTTTATCGTCTGACTTAATTAAGGGAGCTTTGTTCTCGCTTATTCTAAATAAATATATAGATAAAGCTTTCTGCGTAGCTGCATTGACCCAATACACGTGCAAAACATTCTGTCTCGCTACCATGTGTTCAGTGAAATGTATTGGAATTCTCAATTGCCCTTTCGATAATTCGCTTCAGTAGACAACAACGGACCTGCAGTTATTCATGTTGTTAACATTTTTTTTATAAATAGGTACTGCATGAACAATTTGATAGTTTTTGTAGCCCGAGGGCGTCTTGGTATATGTACGATCGCTTTTTGGTTTCATTTTTATTTTACTTATTAATTTATTTATGCATTTAAAAGTATTGAATTTTAAAAATTTAATTTTAGTTGTAAAATAAAAACTTTATAATGTGTATTATGCGGTAATTTCAAAACCTCCGTCTACGTTAACACCAGGTGGCAGAAACGCTGATATAACCTTCACTCCTCATTTTATTTGCAGGATTACTCCTGCCCAAAATCGAATCTCGATATTTTCTTCTAAATAGTATGCTTTCTTTTAAAATATATTTTTAACAGTAAGAAAATTGTTGGATTTTATTTAATAACTTAATAAAATTTATTTATTTATAATAAATTATGAAAATTACGTTATAACTTATTTACAATAATTATTATCTATTGATTTTAGAGGTTCGGTAGGGTAAATTCAAGCTTGATATTTCGAAATGGGACTATTATCCTAATAACGAAATATTTAAAATATAATTTTTTATAGAAAATAAACTCTGGGAAAGATTAACTCAATATATTTCTTTAGATTTATTCAGTAAAGTATGTAATAATACATTAAAATGCGAACAAAGCCAGAGATTAGTCCTACATGATTTCAGCTAATAAGTGAAAAAAGAATTACGTTTTTTCTACAATTTCCATTTTTTATGCGCCAAAAATGAAATTTTTCTCCAACCGCATGAATATGAGACTATAGTATCAAATTATTTTGTATAAAAAAAGTAGACCATTTAGGAACTGTTACTCGTTCTAGAGACGTTCGTTTTAGTTGACCTCGCCTGAAAACACCCTGTATTAGCTCATCTTTCATAAGCGCCGTCGCTATACAAGTTATAAGACATATAGTTTACAAATACGAAAGCTGTTATATAAAACTTGCCACGCTACTGATAATTTCTTTAATTCACGTTGTTTATTTTAAATAGGCCCATTTTCACTTTATGTTTTTGCGGCAATGCATGTTGGGTACCCCAAACTCACCATTTTTAAGCGCCTGCTTGTGTTATATTCAAGTATTGCAATTTAAATTGCTTCGCTCCGTTGACATAGTGGTTTTGTGCTTTACTAAAATGCACTTCTCTACTCGTTATCATTGCAACTGTGCAAAAAGTAATCACTTTTTGTACTAGGACAAAAAGTAATCTGATGATGCGAAACAAACAGAAATCTTCAATTAAACAATAAGCATTTATGTGTTTTTTGATAATATTAATATAATTATTAAATGAATTGACTCCGCTGGCCGGCAACTTTTCTTATTCGTCCTAGAAACATGCATTTTTTGTGCATTAAACAATTAAACAATAACTATTAAATGGAAGCAACTAAATTAGATTTCCGGAGTGTTTATTTTGAAGCATACACATAAGATGACATAAGTTTAAATGAACTGACACTTTACGAGTATTTAAGTAAACATCATAAAGTTGATATTACATAACGGTAGTAGAAAAACTTGACAATTAAAAATCAAACTTTATTTTAAATTTCTCTGCAGATTTCTAGAATTAGTAAGTTATTAGTTCCATTGTATTATAAAATTCTAGAAAATCTAGTTCTTACTAATTTAATTTGTCCAATAGTTTAGCCCTTACTCCTCTGTCATTTTTGTATATATGGAGGAAATGTGTTCTACTTTCACTTGTGATTTCGAAAAAATGGAAAGCATTCCCTTCTACTGTGTCTTAAGAAAAGAAGTATCTTATTTGTTATTTAAGTTTTCTGTTTGCCAATTCTAATTTTCGTTTATGACTTTTTTCGTGTAAAAATTACAGTTGCTGTTGTTAAATATGTTACTATTATTAACTTTCAAAGCTTAAATAAATAATAATTAAATAATTAGAAAGAAAAATATGTA
Organism: Agrypnus murinus; assembly: GCA_929113105.1. Taxonomy (NCBI): domain Eukaryota; kingdom Metazoa; phylum Arthropoda; class Insecta; order Coleoptera; family Elateridae; genus Agrypnus; species Agrypnus murinus. The sequence continues at coordinate 24,431,857 of OV816026.1, forward strand.
AGAAACGCCAAAATTGGTCCCCAATGTTGCCCGATTATGGGGATTATGTTGAAAAAATATGATAATTAAGCTGGTTATAAAAAAAGCAATTTAAATTTTGCAATTTGGAATCTAGAATAAGCGAAATTATATAAAAGAGAAATGGATTAAGGGAATTCAAAAAATTCCACTTTATTTTTTTGTTCATTTAAATTTTTTTAATATATAATTGGTTAAGAAAATTATGAAGGCTCAGTGATTTGATAAATTTGAAGGACATTAAGTAGAAAGTCGTAAAATACACATTTTCTGAAAAATGCAAGAAAGCTCTTAAAAATCTTGTGATTTTCTCTTTTTTCTTCTTACTTTGCTTTAATGAAATCAGAAAAGGAACATTTTCGATTCTGTAAAGACAAATCATAAACGGTTAGAAAACAACAAAACCTACATTTAACTCCACCCAGTTTGAGACGAAATTAATTTAATCCTTCATAACTTTTCAGGATGTCAATACTTCCTGTGTTGCTGTTGGTAGGCGTAGCTTACGCCAAATACGTCGTTCCCCATGACAACGACGCCGCACTCCAACCAATTACGTCGTCGTCGGCGGCACGTCGCATCTGCGCCGAACTTTGTATGTCTGGCCTGGGCGGCGAACCCTGTGGTGAAAGTTGCCTGGATATTTTACCCCAAGGATTGCCTCTTCAGTCTCACAATTCATCCCAAGTAGCACGTACTACGACGCGTCGCGATGCTTGCTCGATTTTATGTCCAAATCAATTGGGTTATCCATTGTGCCAATGCGATCCACCCACGCAACGCATAGATTCAACATTCAAAGTCGATTTCGTGCAAATCTGCAGTTATTTCTGTTTGAAGCACAACTATAAAGTTTATGGATGTCAGTCGTGCCAGGTTTACGAAAAGGCTCAAGAAGAACATGGTGGCCCGAATGCGGATTTGTTTGGATTTGAAAAACAAGCCAGAAGCTCCAGACAAGGCGTAGACTGGGAAGCATGGTGTAAGGAACAGTGTATCAATGGTGATGGAGGCGCCGCATGCAATTGTGATATCTTACCTCTTGCAGCCAAACTAAAAAATGATGTATAATTTGAGTTAGAAAATATATATGCGTACTTTATTTTCTTATTGTACATGAATCACGTAATTTAAGATCTAAGTTTACGTTTACAGCTTGAAGAGAATTAAGTTCTGCTTTCTAGATTAAGCAACAAGTTAGTGTAAATAAAAGAGGAATAATATTCATTTTATATAATTTCGAATATTAATCTCATTAATCTTGAATAACGTGATTTATATAATTAAATGCTTTCTTTACACAAAGAATAATTTGCACTTTTAATGAATAATGAGCACTGTTACTATGTAGAGAATTTATAATCTGAAGTGTTCAATTCTGATTGTTGTGTATATATACTGTATATGTACCGTACTTATCTTTTATTGATTGATTGAATAATGGTTTTCCTTTAAAAATATTAATCTAATACGAGATTTGAAAGAATTTTTACAACAAACAATTTGATCTGATGACTTAATTAATTAATAGTAATTTTATTATTTTTTTAAATGTATTTATTGTACGAAATATGTGTACCTGCTTAATTCTAAATTAATTAAAAAGTATAGTTAGTTTTAATGTAAAATTAAAATAATTAATAATAACAAAATCGTGTCTTCCAAAATTGTAAATATAATGAAAATATAGAAGTCGAGTTAGATCGTACTAATAAAACTGAAAAATTATATAATAAAATAGCATGCCTGAAAGCTGCTAGAGACGCAAATCTATAAAAATGCTTCTTGCTCCACCTATTTAGGTTTTTGGCTTAAGCTTGTTATTTGCTATCATTTATATAAATATCTTGCATTATTTTATCAAATAATTCAATTAATAACTAGATTTTGTTACAACTTACATATAGAATAATCATATCATCATGAATTATTAAAACCATGTAAATAATTAAAGTAAGTACTATCAAAAAATGTTAATGTTATTTTCAATTTTTCTTATAATCTATCTACTATTCACGTTTCCTACTTGAAGTCAATACTTTTTCATTAATCTATGTGTGTAGGAGCAGGTACAGCTTTTTGGTGAAAAATCTTTAAAAAAAAGAATAAATGGATAACATTTTAAGAATGATGAAAAAATCTAAGGTTGATAGTTGCACTTGAAAATATAAATGTTAGAATATAGAACATTTTTATGTTCGTTATTATAAATGTTTATTTTCACGTTCTGATACTGTTGTGTATGACAATAACTATTTTAGGGGAAAGCCGCCAAAATGTTTGAACAAGAAAAAGAAAATAAAGATTAGCACATTGTAAATTAGATGAAAAGCGAAATCATTATTGTGTTAACTGTTAACTTGGATGGAATTTAATATACAGCTTTATGTGCTATGAATGTCTTTTTATTGATGTTAATTTGTGATGTACAAATTTAATGATTAAAGTACATTGCTTCTATTGTTTAAATTAAATACAAATTATGAAAACTATATTTCTGTTATTATTCTTTGTTCAGAAACAAATTAGAAGACGGGAACATAAATATTAACAGTTGGGTTGATAATAAACTATTACTACTCATATACTATCACTACTACTATTAAAAATTAAACACTAACTAAAATTAAATAAAGTAACAAGGTGCTCTATCTTGTAACACGTTGCAAGCCTACCTATAGATGAACTTCTAATCTTTGAAGTGACAACGTCGCCTTAATAATAAAAACAAATAAAAGTGTCACATTCGCACAGATTTCCAACTTTTAGGTTATAACAGGGCCGTTTTAAGATGTCTTAGAGTCCCTGGAACTTTTAATTTTGGTGGCCCGTCTGGAAATATTTGTGCTACAAATATCTACAGCAGGAATCTAAACTGGGGTGCCTATTTTATTATATGTCAATATATGCCAAAAGCGTTTCGAACATAAAAAATGTTTAATAAGGTTATTTTTGGTTATTATACAAGAAGGTTATTATTATCATTGCACTACTTCCTTAGGAGACTGAACAATAAAGACAAATATACGCAAAGTACAACGTAAGCTCAGGTGAAACCAGGTCCGATCAGCTAGTAAGTATATTGGTGTGTTTTCTAAATTTTCAAGATAAACATTCAGGTAAAATAAAGCAAGGGTAGTGGTCTTTATTTAGTTAAAAACATGATAAATATAACAAAAATATTCAACTACTAGTCCACTAAATCTTACTAAGACTTCTTTAAATACTATATGAGGATTAACACAGAAAAAGAAAAAATCAAACATATCAATGTTATGAAAAAAAAAAGTTATAGTCTAGCTGTTAGATGCAAGAATCGTTGACTTAGTGATAGAAAGCTGAAAGTTGGTACAAACAATTTGTTTTTATAATAGGTAGTAATCATGAATAGGTATATGAGCAAAGATAATAAATATTACAAAGATTTTGTAAAGATTTTAAGCTTGGCCATGGCTTTTTAGCAGATCTCACTCTGTATAGTGTTTGACAACAACCATACAACAACACAAACTGTAACCAACTGTAATTTTGGCAGCAAAACAGCATTGCTATTTTGCTACAATTTTTATATGTGTAAATATAAATTCTGATGTTACCAATTTTGTAATATGTATTTATTTATTCTTTTATTCTTTACATGTTTTTATTATGGAAAAAAGTAGATAAAAATGAAACAAACAAATCAGTTAGAAATTTCTTATTTTTTTTATTTTCATAAATAATAATTGGACATTAGGCAACTCTGCGTTAGAAATTTGCTTCCACAGGTTATGCAACAATAAAATAATAAAACGTATTGTCAGTAGTAACTGAGTTACTGGTTGCTATCGCATATCGACGTCATTTTGTTAAATTTTTACTGTGCAACGCCATCTATCAATTACTATGGAGAAAGTCCTATTTAAAAATCAAAAATTTGTCGTGACAATTATTTATCTCGTAATAGTATCTATTTTATAACCTGACAATTGTTTCGACATGTAAAGCCATTATCAAAGATAATAATAGAATAATAAACAAACACGTTGCTAAGGTTTAAATACAAGAAATATATAACTATAGTTCGTCTCAAAGTGAGTATTCTGCACAGGTGTTATGCACAACATTGATGTCATACTTCTATGCAAACTTGTATTGAAATAAACGTACACCTGTTACTTACCAGTTCTCAAACATAAATAATATTTGCTACAACATACTTGGATTAGATTAAAATAAAATAGAAATTAAGAAATGCCGTTTATTTATGTCACACCAGCAGTTTGTTTTTAAGTTTACAGTATGTGCTAGTGGTACAAACCATTTGATTGAAGTTACAAAACAGCGAAATAAACTTAATAAATGAATTAGAAATAGAAACAAAAATATGTAATATATGTTGGAAGTAACAAAAGCCAAATACAGGATATTTTACTAAAAATATCCGAAAATAAGTATTTGCAGTTGATCAACCAAAAGCACAAATCCCTTATACTCATTATGATAGTAATTAGAAAGTCATTTTCTAACTGCAGCAGAAGTGCATTGAAATGTAAGTATTGAATACACGATGTTTTGCTAAATTTACCTACCGCAAGGACACATGATAGGTAATAAAATTTTAAATTGGACAGTTCGTAAAAATTTCCGGAATTATTTTAAACTTTGAAATAAATAGTTATTGTGTGTGCCAAAAGCAAATATTCATTTAATGCACATTTTATTATACTATTACTACTGATAAAAGATAAAAGTTGTTAAGTTACTAAGTATTAGAAACAAAGAATGTAGTACAATTATTAACAAAAGAGATTTGTAAATTACATAAAATTTTAAGTGGGGACTTGTTGAGATCTCCTGCATTCCGTTTAGTTTGAAAGATAGACAAGGTCATCGTTCACTGCATAAAACTGGCAACGTCTGAGTGAAATTCCCATAAAGATATCATTTCATATCTTTAACACGCAGAATACTCACTTTAAGACGAACTATAGATTCAATAATACATAATTATATAAAAAATTAAATATCTAATATTTTATATTAAAATTCGTCTCGATCTAGTACATTTACCATCTTCAGAAGGTTACAAGTACTTATTGACCATAATAGATCGCATCAGCAGAATACCCAGACATAGTGGTATGTCTTCTTGGTTAAAGAACCTACCATGGGTATTACCAACTAGTCTACGAGCTACAATAAAATCCGAAATAGATGTTTTACCTGCAGAAATGTTTTACGGAACTGCACTTCGTTTACTCAGAGATATCTTTGAGGACAAAAATTCAATGAGGACTTCCGCGTTCCTCAATTTTTTGCAAATTGCCAATAAATCGAATTATTTTGTTCTTTAAGAATTATACAATTGGACGCACGTTTTATAAGAAACGATACACATGATTGAAACATTAAAAATAGCTATGTGGACCCCTATAAAGTGTAGACAAAAACTGCTAAATATTTTGTGCTAGACGGGTTAAATTAACCCATATCTATAGACAAGAGTTAAGCATGCTTATTTTAATTTAATTAATGTTTTTTCTATTCGTATTCTCTCTTCTCGTTCTAGTAAGAAAAACCTTCAAGAGATACGTGCGCCAACTACTACCGTTTTAATTAAGATTAATTGAGAACCATTGAGAAAATACATCAATCCACCCTGAAGTTTTTTGTAGCTAGAATATATTATACATCCGTATGCAAGGACAGTAATAGGTTCTATATTTTTCTTGGGAAATGCGTTGAATGGCTTTTTAAATCACTATATTCCCTTCTCCCATCGGGAAAGCATTGAAATGCAAAACGGATTGCCATAACAACAGATATTAATAAATTTTCAAGAAGTATGCACGTTTTTTATTGAGCTACTAAAATATATAAGGGTCATTCTTTCTGAACTCAACCACCGACTAAGGCCAAAAATTGGCGCAACTTAGAAAGGCCAGCGGGGGCTCATTTTAAAGCTTGAAACCTCCCAGATATTGATTTTTTACATAAAATTATCAAAAAACACTTTTTCTAAAATTTTTAAAATGCACACCTTTTTAATATATAAACTTTGATTCTAACATACGTTACAAAATAATCCAAAAAGTTTCATTTCAATTCATGCTGTCGGTAATTATTCAGAAATAATTGATTCTAAAGTCACTCCACTAAATAGTGTTGTTTTTAAAATAAATAGTTTTTATTTATTGACTATGTATTGTGCATGCCAATAATATTCTTGTATTAAATTTTTATACTTTACTAATGAATGGCTTCAATAGTTACTTGATTGATTGTTAAATTTCCTACTGTTTCGCGCCCTACTGTACTCGCGCCCTAATGGCCGCGCCCTAATGTCCTAGACCGTGAACAGAATATATATCTATGTGGTTGTGTACGTGTAAAACCGGCTCTAAGGCGAAAAATAGAAATAAAATCCCGAGAAAAGTTTTTGAATATATTGTTAGTCAAAGGTGAGTCAGTTAAATTATGCCAGAATATGTTTTTAGCAATTCATGGCATAAAAAGAGATCGACTAAGAAAAAAGATTTTAAATTTTGATAAGGTCGATGATGTAAGAGATTATCGCGGAAAGCATTCCAATAGACCTAACATTAAACATGAAAATATTGCACAAGTTCACACCTTTCTGGATAACTTATCAGCAAATGAATCCCATTATAATCGGTCTCAAAATAGGTATAGAAAATATCTTTCTCCGCATTTGACTATTGCAATGTTACATAGGGACTATCAACAGAAATATCCCGATCATACAGTTTCATACGGGATTTTTCATAAAATATTTAACGAAGACTATAACTTTTCTTTTTCATATCCCCGTAAAGATATATGCACGTCCTGTGCCAAACTAGCGGCTGATATAAATTCGGCCACACTTAAAAAGGATGATTTTGAAGTCAAAAAGCTTAACTTTCAAAAGGAGTTGCATCTTAAGAAAGCTCAAAAGTTCTTTGATGCATTAAAATCAAAAAAACAGAATTCTGACGAAACAGAACTGGTTATCTGTTTTGATTTTGAAAAAACTTACCTTTACCAGTGACGAATATCAAAGATGAATATTATCTTAGACAGTTATGATTACATAACTTTGGAATAAATAATATAGTTACCAATCAAGCCGAAATGTTGCTATTTACTGAGAATTTCGCTACAAAAGGTCCAAACTAGGTAATTACAGCACTGGATTATTATCTAAAAAAATATAAGACGCCCAGACAAACGAAAATGACCATATTCTGCGATACCTGTTTTTCACAAAACAAGAACAGATTTCTATTCACATATTTAGATTCGTTATGTGCTGCTTCGATTTTTAAAGAAATAGAGATAATGTACCCTATTCCAGGACATTCTATGATGCCCATCGATCGGTGTTTTGCTCTTATTGAGAAAACCCAGCTGAAGCACGAAAAAGTAAACACGCCAGCATATTATGTGAAATTAATCGCTTTCGCAAGAATAAAACAACACTTTGATATAGTATTTTTGGAGCATACTCTATTCACACCTGGAAAGGCCATTGTTGAAGAAATCCCAGTTCTTAGAGTACGCGACTTTAAAAAAATGTATGGAACAAAAATTAAATCCAGCATTCCTGGCATATCAAAATGTCGATCAGTAATATTTTCTGCAACATCAAAACCCAAGATAAGAGAAAGCATGGGGGGTTTGCACAGTGAGTTTTCTTTATACAAGATTGGTAACCAACGGCTTACTGCAGAACTTATACCAGACCTGGCATACAAGGAATTTATAAAAATTAAGGATAAAAAGCGAGAAAATATAGAATTTCTTGTTATTCATATAGAAGAAGAATCTGACTGAAAATTTTACAAAATCTTGCGTGATCAGTCCACTGAGAAACCCAAAGGTGATGACGCCCTAGAATCGGATGCTGAAGAATATGAGTAGAAATTTTATTTTTTATATGTTAACGTTAATGTTCAACATGTTTATTTAATTTTAATGCTTTTTTCGTTATTTGTAATAAAATATAAGTTTATAACAGCAAAACTTTTGTTATTTTTTACTAAAAAGTCCCTAAATACAAAAACAAACATTTTCTCCAAAAATCGAAAACAATATTTTTTCAAAATTTTTTTTGCTATACGTTATCCTTCATTGGGCTCTATCTGTAGAATAGCAAATTACTTAAATAACATATCAAACCTGATTTCAATAACAATTCGAAATATTCAAATGTGAATAACTCAAAACTGTCAAAAGGCACTTAGGGACTTTTTGCACAAAGCCCTTCAATTGTAAATTATATAATTTGGCAGTCATAGACACTTAATATAATTAATATTCATTTCTATATAGATTTTTTTACTTTTAATCCCAAAATTTCGGACCGTTGGAGCGTTTGCCCCAAAAATGATTTATATATTCAGAATCAGCATTTTTGGGGCAAACGCTCTTAAGCTTCAAAAATTAGTTCTTACTAACCTAACCTCCAAAAAACGCCACTACTCACCAAAACGCTAAGCGTAAGCAACTTCAAATTTTTTTAACCTAACCTAACCTAACATAACCTAAACCTAGCCTAACTAAGCCTAATCTAACTAGATTGTGTACTGATTGTAAATTACACAATTTGGCAATCATAGAAGCTTAATATAATTGTTATTAATTTCCATCGAGATTAAACATTTATTTTAGTTTTGATCCCCAAATTTGGGGGCTTTGGAGTGTTCGCCCAAAAAATGATTTACATATTCAGAATCAGCATAAACTCTCCGTTAAATGACGCCAGTATGGTCAAAATATGTTGAAAAATGGTCAAAAAAATGGCATTTTTCCTATTTGAGTATTAGAAATCACAAAAGAAAGATTAATAATTGACGGACAACTGTGCAGCCATCTATTGGCAACACGAGAATGCTTATTGCCTTACTTGGTTTTATGTTTACTTTGAATTTGAAACAATATTTTAGATTTTGGTTAATTATGTTTTTTAGTGTTAAAATTTTTGTGCAATACTTGATACACGAAGTCGCCTTTGACGCATTCGAGCAAATGAATCACTCGCTCCTTCGTCGCTCGTGCTTAGAAAATTCACCAATAAAGACTTCGCGTACTTCGTAAATAGCTATAATGATACTCTATGATCCTATTGTAATATGTAATAATATGTTTATAATAAATAATTTATAAGTTTTTTTAGGCTAAACGCATTTTTGAATCCGGCCCCGCAAAAGCTTACGCCGGCCTTGCTCGTTGTGGTTCATTCACTCTTTTTGGATTGCTAAAGATAACATCGTCCATTTCTTCCTCTATCAGACTTTTAATATAATAATAATATAATATTTATTCCATTATATAGAATCTCAAGGAGGAAATTCAAAAGTTGTTCTTCCATTTCCCCCTTGTATACACTTTACATAAGATCATAGCCGGACTATTGGACGTAGATAACTATATATATATGTAACAGCTTAACTTAAACTAATTTAACTAGTATAGACTGTTTACGATTTGATGCATCAATGAGTATCTGCAATGAAGTTCTTAATTAATGCTTTTTTGAATTGTATAACCGATAATGCCTTGAATGATAAGGGTACATCATTATAGATTCTTGCGACATTATAGCTAAATGAGCGCTAGCAGAAGGTAGTGTTATGCTTGGGTATAGTCAACAGACCTCTATGTCGCACATTTATATTGTGTACATCTGTCCTATACCTTATCTTATTGCATAAATGGGGTGGCTGCCTTTTAATTATTATATTGTGGTAGAATGTTGCTGTCTGTACGTAACGCCGTTGTTTCATATCAAGCCAGCCCGTTTCTACTAATTTTGAGGATATATGCTCAAACTTGGGTATTCCGTAAATAAAATGTAAACAAGAGTTTTGGGCACGTTGTATACGTTGTGATGTTTCGAAACCAAGGCAAGGACCATAGACAGGTATACAATAGTTGAATTGAGATAGTACAAGAGATTCACTCAATAAGATCTTTGCGTTTTTGCTTAAGTAGTCTTTATGCGGATAAAGAAGTTTTAAATTGTAATAAGCTTTTTGTATATATTTATTGATTTGTTTTTTGAACCTAAATGATTTGTCAAAGACGATTCTAAGATTCTTGGCACTTTCAACTATGGGAATATTGATATCTCCAATTTTTATGGGTGATAATTGATAATTATTGATCGGTTTGCCTAAAAGTAGAATATAAGACTTAGTTGGGTTTAAGATCAATGCATGCTTAGCGGAGAATTCATTTATAGCTTATAAGTCTTTATTTAGTATATCAACGGCATCTTCGATATGATTTGGACTGAATGAGTAGTAGATTTGTGTGTCATCTGCGTACATATGAATATTACAGGCCCCCACACAATCACAAAGACCTCTGGTATACAAGTTAAACAGCAAAGGACCTAATATGGACTCTTGCGGCACCCCTCTTGTAACATCAACAGGTCTAGACATAGCATTAGATGCTTTAATTCGTTGCGTCCTGTTGGAAAGATAATTTTGGGTCAGACCGACTGCATTATTACCAAGACCTATGTAGTGCAAAATACTAAGCAATAATTCATGATTTATTGTATCAAACGCTTTGCTGAATTCTAACAGAGCCAATAATGTACTTTTTCCTTCATCATGTGCTTTGAGAATGTCGTCTGTTATCATTACCAAAGCGGTTGTGCAACTGTGCGCTGAGCGAAAACCGACTGACAAGGTGGCAGCACACTATTACGCTCTAAAAATCTCTAAATTCTCTAATTTGCGAGTTAATTACTTTGTCTAAAATTTTTGAAAGCGTTGGTAAGATGCTAATCGGTCTGTAGTCCTTATACTCAACAGGTTGCTCGATTTTTGCTATTGGTGTTACAAGAGCCGACTTCCAGCTGTCGGGAAAAATATTTTCTAAAATGCATGAGTTTACAATATGTACTAGGTACTGCAGTATAAAAGGACAACATAATTTTATCAGTGTGATATTTAATCCATCTGATCCCGTCGAATTACTTTTTAACGAATCAATTATTTTTGATATGGTGTTGCTGTCTACGAGATTAAAACTAAAATCTCCATTATTATTTAAATTACTATTTTTATAGAAATTTAGTAGTTGTTTAGAAACTGAAATATGTGGAATGCTATTCACAAAATAACTATTAATTTCATCAACCCTGCCAATGAAAGTGTTATTTTCTTTACTTTTATAAGAGACAACATTTAAGGCTCTAAATTCCTTCCGTATTAGTTTAGAATTATTAGCATGGTCAAGTTTGAATTGTAAATAAGCCTTTTTCACATTCTTTATTGTGGTATTTGTATAATTACGCAACGTCCTGTAATATTCCCATGCAGCTGTGGTTTTTAATTTTTTATACTTAGTTTTTGTCTGATCTCTCAAATATCTTTTTGCGTTTTTATTTTTCCACCTATTTTTATTTGTAATTGATTTGTAATTTATTTCAAGATCAGCCATCGTTGTAACATTTTGTATAATAAGAAAGTTATTTAATGAGCATAAAAATTCTACATCTGTTGCTTCATCCGAAATGCATTGGGGATCTCTATCTGGGACATGAGCAGATTTTTTTCGCAACACATTAAATACATGTTTTACCCAGAAAGGTTTGTGATATAGAATGTCTTTTGCATGAGGATCTCCTGGCTCTGTACAATCACTAAATCGAATTTTTAGGACTTCATTTTCTGACATTTCAATTGGTTCTTTTAATTTCATACGGACAGAGTTTGTTTTCACGGCAATTAAGAGATTTATTCTCTTTCCTTCTTTCAGACAGAAAAAACATTTATTTTTGTCACCCGCATAAATTTTTGATCTTGTTGTGTAACCTACATTACTATCTTCAGCAGCGAAACTAGAACAAGAAGGCTTATTCTCTTCCTGTTCAAATAATCTCTCACTTCGTTCCATTTTGATTTTATGAATACGCTGCTTGTAGCAATCTGTATGCCATGATGCGTTTTCGTTTATCAATTCTTCAACAGTCACATTTCTTAATCGATTTATCAATTAACACGTATTCACTATCATTCCATTTCGCTTTCTTTCTAACACACTCTAACACTTTATCATTGACTTCTTCTTATTTTGGCATAAAATACACAGCTGGTAATTAGTCTACAGCCTTGCCTTTTTGCAGCTGACGGAGTAGACATTGCGTTCAAAGTTAATTTTAAAGAATTGAAAGTACTAAACTGCTCTGCTTACGATTATAAATCCGTTATCAGAAACAAGAAAATTTGAAATGATACGAGTGATAACAAAATTAAAAGTGTTTTTATACAAAACACCTAAACAACAATAGTATATTTCAAACCAAGGTAAGAAAGTGCTCTCTTGCAGACCGCGGGCAAAGTTTATAAACCGAGCCGAAGGCGAGGTTTGTAATTGCCCAAGGTCTGCAAGGGCACTTTCTTAACGAGGTTTGAATACTATTTTTTTCCCAGCCGGCGCCAATAAAGCAAAATTTAACACCATAAAAATAATAAAACAAACTGTTAACAGAGGTGACAATAACATGAAAAATATGCACCATGTCTTCCGATTTCATGCTATTCCCAAAAAGATTATAACGGTTTCAGTCACAATTAACTTTAAAAACTTACAAATTCTACGAATAAAATTATAAAAAAAAAACTTTAAAAATGAAAAGAGTTTGATGAATAGTTGGCTTTGCAATTAAAATAAAAACTGTCAAATTGGCGTCGTTTGTGCAAATTTTCTGAAAATTTTTAAATATAGTGAGGAAGATAGCAAGTAAATTGGTTTAAACTTTTGGCAAATGTAACATTTTATTCAAATTGAAGTGCAGATTACCTAAAATGTCGGATACAGAGAGCAATGAAATTTCGTGCACGCCACCTGAAATTCGTGCTGCAGCACTTGCTACTGTTAGCAATTTATTACCAGAAAAGTCGCAAGACAGATATAATAAGGCCTATTCTAACTTTAAGAAATGGTGTAATGCCAAAAAAGTAACAAAAATCACCGAAAATGTAGTGTTGGTATACTTTGAGGAAAAATCAAAAAACTACAAATCATCGACACTGTGGTCTATCTATTCTATGGTAAAAACCACTTTAAACCTAAGGGATAATGTAGACATATCCAAGTATCCTAAATTACTGTCATTTCTGAAGCGACAAAATGTGGGTTATAAGCCAAAAAAATCTTCAGTTCTTAATATTAATCAAGTAAACACTTTTCTTAAGGATGCAAGAGATGAGGAATTTATTCCCATAAAAGTAAGTAACATGGGTAGCAATTTCTTAAAATAAAATTTTCAATTCAAGGTTGCTTTAATTATGGGCGTAGCAGGTGCTTGCAGAAGCGATGAGCTCTGCAAAATGAGTATTCACGATTTAGAGGTGAAAGATGAGATTATTACTGTAGATATACCTCATACAAAAACTGGAACTTCAAGACGGTTTGTAATAATTGAACCAAATTGGATACGTATCACCAAAAAGTATATTGCTATGAGACCTGCAGATCAGTCACGGTTTTTCCTTAGAATTCACGATGGGAAAGTATCGAAGCAGCCGATTGGGCACAATATGTTTGGGGGTATGCCTAAAAAAATCGCATCATTTTTGAAACTAGAAAATTCACACCTTTTTACCGGACACTGCTTCCGAAGAACCTCGGCAACTGCACTAGCTTTACAGGGTGGTGGAGTTTTAGATCTGAAACGCCATGGAGGTTGGAAATCCTCAAACATAGCTGAAAGCTATGTAGACGACTGCCTGGAAAGCAAAAGAAAAATTGCCAGAATGGTTCAAGTAACAGAATCGAGTATTGAATCACAACCAGGATCTACGCAACCAGGACCTTTGCAACCAGGACATTCTTACATTCAAGAAATCCAGAAGCAAAGTGTTCCTGTTTCAAATATTTCAAATATTGCAAACAGTGACATGAACATCCCTGTTAGTAATTTAAAAACGGGAATTACCGTTCAAAATTGCAGTTTTACCTTTAATTTCAATAAAAATTAATGTCCTCTTGCTTTAACTGTTAATTTAATTGTTGTAGGTACGGTATGTTTCACTTCACTACATATAAATATAAAACTGTTATTTATAAACACAAACTTGTACTGTTCGTTTAATTTCGATATAAATAAATTCCTAATTCCTGGTATTTTAGGAACAGACAAATAATCCATCTGTCAACTGCACGGACTGTCAACTGTCAACGTCAGCCAACATTCGGTACAGTCTCGTCATAAAAACTGCTTAGGTAAGAAAATTGAACTTTCTTACCTGCGGGAAGGTGGGCAATGCTTACTTTTTTAACCGGCTGGGAAAAAAAGATATCGATAAATTCATAAAGATCTTTTTTATAGAGGACTTCATTGTAAATAAAAAACGTTCGGTACAAAATATTAATAGGATCAAGAGTTATAATCGAAAACTATCGATGATTTCTGTGGTGGCCACCGTCTTGGATATATGACGTCCTATAGATCCTCTGCAACAAAATCAAACAAAACGTCTGGTGAGGCATGATTATGGAGAGCATAAGGAATGTATTAAAATTGGTCCCACAATTTCATCATCAAATCTCCCACGGGATGTGTTATGTCCGAAAAAAATTACTTAAAAGCGAAATTTTACACTAAATTAAATTATATACAAAAAATATACGAGAACAATTCACAATAAGTTAAGAGAATGTATAATAAATCTATATACAGAGTCTTCATTAAGTTTGGAACCGGCTTAATATCTTCAAAACTATTAACTGGATTAAATTGAAATTTGGGGTGTGCATTTTATAAATTAATATCTATTGTACCTAATTTTTTCACCTGCTTTGCATCGTTACTTTACGAGATACACAGCCAACTTGATTTTTTTTTAAATAGCAATGGGGGTCAAATTTGACATCATTTGAAAGCTTATTTTTTTCTGAGTACCAATATGTAATACACGTGTTGTATCATTTTGAAAAAAATCGCCAAAAAAATTAAAATCAACGAAACATGTTTTATCCACAAAATCAAAAGTGTTGAATAAATTAAAAATTAAAATATCTAGTGATCTTACAAAATTCATAGAAATGTCAAAAGTTACACATTGACAGTAAATATTTAAGTAATTTTAAGTTAAAGTAAATTTTAAGTAATAAATTTAATTTTGTGGATAAAACATGTTTCGTTGATTTTAATTTTTTTGGCGATTTTTGTCAAAATGATACAACACGTGTATAATGGTACTCAGAAAAAAATAAGCTTTCAAATGATGTCAAATTTGACCCCCATTGCTATTTAAAAAAAATCAAGTTGGCTGTGTATCTCGTAAAGTAACGATGCAAAGCAGGTGAAAAAATTAGGCACAATAGATATTAATTTATAAAATGCACACCCCAAATTTCAATTTAATCCAGTTAATAGTTTTGAAGATATTAAGCCGGTTCCAAACTTAATGAAGACCCTGTATATAAAAGGGAAAGATTGTCTGTCTGTCTGTCTGTATATATGTATGTATGCGATTTTCTCCGCAACCACTGGACCGATTTGGATGAAATTGGTATCATTGGAAAGGTCTTGGCCCAGAATAGAAAATAAGACCAATTGGACTCTGATCGGCCATCGTGGTCCGAAATAACAGCGAAAACCCCATATATGGAAGTTAAAAATGGGTACTGAGATTGATGTGACAAGAAAATATATATAGATCTCGCACAGCAAGCTAGCTGCTGCCGCGAGCGGAAAGTAAAAACATGTAATTTCAATAAAGTGCAGCAGAGCGCGCCGGGTATTTGCTAGTTATTTATAAAAAACATTGCTGAAATAGTACGTACCTATTTATGGGATTGCTTAATACCATTAGTACATATCTCTATTGTTGGTTGCCTAAATCGAATTACTTTCAAACATTTTTAAAATACAAACAAGAAATAAAATTTATTTTTTAAATACTTTTAGGTGCACTTTAATGAACTTCTATTGACCCTGTAATTATCATAGATAATTAGATATGTGTGTTTCTTGAAACAATTAATATAACACATCAATCCATACCCATAGCAATTAATCCAAGGAAGTTAAATTACGTACTAGCGTGTCATGTTCTCCTAATGTATAGAAATCTTAAAAGTTATTTAAATTATAATAGTAATATTACTTTTTCTTACTACCGCGGAAGATATTAATTATTTTCTTTCCTGGATAGATATTTAAAACGTTGAGTGACTACATCTTCAAATTTAAAAACTATCTCCAGTCCAGTGATCTTTAATAACACTTCTAAAGGTTTGTCTTTTGTAATAACAAAAATTAAAAAAACTGCAATACAATACTATTAATAGAATTGACAATATTGAGTAGCTCAAACGTTACTATTATTACTTAATTAGTAACTACAAACAGCACTTAAATGATACATACAAATTTACTTATCAAGATGTATTAAATTAATTAGTCTAAATACTTTAATTTTAAACTACCCTAATTTACTAATCAGTAATTACTAATGAAAATTGATGTACAATATTAGTAAATCATGACAATTTCTTTAATACGTGTATAATAAGACAATGACATGGCCAATTTGTGATTTTCTTATGAAGATTTATTGAAACTTTAGATAGAAGTGGCCGATTTTCATTATAGCTTTTAGAATTTTTTAAATATGCTGTGATATTTCGTATTCTATAATAATTATTATTATTATTCTATTCATAAATTAAGCCATGTCATATTGGTTGCCTATCAACACTACAGATTGTACTATTTTTGGTACCTGTATGCTGCGATCACTTTCATGCACTTTATGAGCTCCTATTACTTTGGATTCAATAAAAACTTGTTTAAATATCTCTCTCTTTAAAAACAGAAAATTAATTTGCACATTTTACGTATTTTATGTATTGTATTATGATTATATAGAATGAGTCAAAAATATTAGATTCTCTAAATATCTCAGAATGGCTTTCAATATCCATATTAAAATACACATGTAATACTTCTTATGAATTTTGGGCACCAACAGATTAATTAGAGTGGATTTTATTTGGTTTGTAAAAGTAAGCACTTCATAACATTCATTGCATCAAACATCTCGGTATACATAGGGTGAGTCGCAAAACACGGCGTCGGCGATACGTTCAAGATAAATATAAATAGCGTCCTTGGTACCGTCAACAATTTACAAATTAAAGCTAATTTCCTGTTCGTACGTATTCTCGTTAGAAATAAAAGTTTGTATGCACTACGAGCGCTACTAATAGGTGATGTACTATTAATTTCATAATGATCTAGGACAGCAAGCCTAATAATAATTTAATAATTTTTTTTCAGTGTAAATGCATAGTATAATAGTATATTAAAGTATTAGTTTCATAAGACGCGTTTTTAGCGCACGCGTCCGAGTTGAGTTTCTAACGGACAAGTGCTCTACAACTCAGTATAATTGGTTTAAAACTGGGACAATTTTCCAGCTGCAGACGATTGCTCAATGGGGGAGTATAAGGGAAGCTTAGCAGATGCAACAGTCTTCACGCCACGTGTGTCAGTGACGCCTCAACTTGAGGGTAATGTGGAGCTTAAGCCTGTTGTCACGCTAGTGGTGTCATTAGAAAATGTAAGTCTGACTTGTAGCGACAAGTTATTTATTACATAATTTGAATTTATATGAATCTTTAGATACAACCGATGGTTGGTACTTTGAACGCTGCGCAGACTCAGTATTTAAATCAACTGACGCAACAGTCTAATATGACGGACAATATGAAGGTGACGCAGGAGTATGGAAGTGGTCATCCGTCCCAGCCGTACAATGCTGGACAAGCTTATGTTAACAGTAGCACAGCGGGATCACAACAATACAACAGTGCTCCTCAGCAGTATGGTTCTTCTCCAGCAACAAATACGTATAATAATTCTAATTATACTGCCGTGAATAGTAATTATGGGAATACGACTGATGCACCAGCTGTTACGCAGCAACAACAGCCTGTTAGAACAAACACACAAAGAGATAGGGTACCATCACCATCAAAAGTAAAATTCTGATTTTCTTACGTTTACGAAGATTCTAAAATACATTTTTACAGATTCCTGCAATTGCTGTGGAAATGCCAGGTGATTTGAATAGCATCATAACTTATAACTTAAATGAAATAAGTTGCACCCCACCTGAATTAAGAGAAGTAGCCCATGGGGCTATCAACAAATTGCTTCCAAAAAAGTCAGAGGATGCATACAAAAAAGAGTACACCAAATTTGAAAATTGGTGTCAAGAAAAATGTAAAATTAATTTCTGAAAATTTACTAATAGCTTATTTTGAAAAGCTAGAAAAGATATAAGAAATATGCAAAATACAGGCATTTTTAAATGGTTATGAGCCCAAAAAATCTAAAATATTGGAATTTAACCATATTGATAGATTTATAACAACTGCAGAAAATAACCTTTACCTTTACCAACATTTACCTATGAAAGTAAGTAAAACTTTGTGGTAAATACTTTCAATTTTTAATATATTTCAATTATTTAGGGTTGCGTTAATAATGGGATTCTGTGGTGCCTGCCGAAGAGATGAATTGACCAACATGTTAGTAGACGATATTGTGGTCAAAGATGATGTGGTCACTGTGACTGTAACAAAAACAAAAAATAAAGTTCGAAGAGAATTCTTAATTACAGAGAAACTGTGGATTGATTTAATTAAGCAATATTTGAGCCTAAGGCCTAAGAAAATAAACCACAGGCGGTTTTTTATAACCTACCGCAATGGCAAATGTATTTCTACTCCTATCGGTATAAACACCATGGGAAAAGTTTCTTTTATTATTGCCACTTATTTGCATTTAGCCAACCCGAAGCTTTTTACAGGTCATTGCTTTCGACGTTCAAGTGCTTCCCAATTGGCAAACAAAGGTGGCGATTTAATAACTATAAAACGGCATGGAGGTTGGAAGTCTTCAGCTGTGGCTGAGGGCTGTATTGATGCTTCAGTTAAAAAAAATGGAGGTAGCTGAATAATAATTGCTATCTAATAAGCCATGTACTTCCACTTCAACGGCTCAAGTGGTAATTGACCAGTCTTCCACTGCTTCATTTTTACATGAAGAATCACACACTTTTAGCGGCAACACAATAACGAGTCAACAAAACATTGTTGAGGGGCAAAATTTACCTTCATTTAAAATTAATGCCCAGGACACTTCTGCTGTTACAATCAAAGTGTATAATAACTGTACTTTTAATACAAAAGATGTATAAAGAATAATTTGTGAATTTATTAAATAATTTTTAATTTAATTAATTTATTTTGTGTGTTTATTTTATATTTAAAAAGTTTGACATTTTATTACATAACATAACCGCACTTTTAAATATAATAAGTTCGACATTTAAGAACAGCTGTTAGGTGCTACCAACTTTAAAAACAAAATTTTACTGTTTCCAGTACTCTAATAAATCTCATTAGGACACGCAAATGCGTGTCCTAATGGAGTTAGGACATAGGGATTAGGACACGCAAGTATACAAAATAATAAAAAATAGCATCATATTAGCCTTGCTGTCCTAGATCATTATGAAACCAATAATACTATTCATGCCCATTGGGCGACTTCCATCTCTCGCGCTCGAACATCGCCACCCTCCTGGCATTATCATTATCATAACGCCCTGGATACATAATTAACTATAAAAACTTAGTTTAGCACTGTTTAATTTCATTTTTATAATTTCTAATTAATGATATAATTAAGTACATTTCACCTCTATTGTCCTAGCTTCATCCAGTGTTCTAGGAAGAACCTGTTTTCAAGGCCTCAATGATTTATAAAGAAGGAATTGACTAGGGTTTGAAACATTTTAATTAAATTTAACCTTTCCATTTAAATGCTAGTTTATTGCAGATTACTTGCTTCGTCAATTAAGCAACATTTAAAACAAATCTTTTAAATTGTTGCTTTAACTGAAGAGATCTACATTCTGCAGCTAGCTCTGTGTGTTTTGTTCTATCAATGGTTCTGTCGACTTTCGTTTTCGTTTTTTGTTCTTCTAACCAGATAAATAAAATAACAAAATATAAAAAGACGTGTTTTAAGAGGATATGTTTCCTTGGCTATTTTGAGAATTTGCTACCGGACAGCAATTAAATATTTTCAAATATCTTTATCGACAACAAACACGCTGCAGATGTATAAATTTTGTGCAGCATGATTAGGGTTTGTGTTAACTCCACCCCTATCGCGCCGTTTTTACGTGATTACTCCGCTCCTATTCTGAATTCTTTGATATAGTATAGTAGCGACAACAATTCATCGAATTGATCTTGCCGCTGGAACAAAAGCACCAGAACGATGTTGGCGACAATGAAAGTGGCCAGATTTGACATTTTGTGTTTCACTAAATTTTAGGTTCAATAACAATCAGGCATAAAGACATTCGCAATTTAACATTAATTTGATAATAAACAATTATGTTCTGTATGTTAATATAATATACGCCTATGAAATTATAATTTTTAAACAACATTTTATTAAATTGAGGTGACGATATGCATGTAGTAACTTAATGTTTATTAAAGTTTGTATCAGGTTTGCTCTACTACTATTTGAAATAGAGGGGCTATATTCTGACTGTTTGAATTGCGACGCCACCTTCGGAACAAAGGCTTGGAATTACAAACGAAACGGCAGTATAAGAAACATTTGTCTCTCAAATCTAGGCGGCCGTACGTGTTGCAATTATGTTCATTATAACGCTTTTTCAATATTTACTCACTACTGAGCAAACCTTAACTTTAATTGCTTAAAAACATCAAGATAAAACTTACAATTTATCTACAACTATTATAGTAATTTATTGTATAAGGGTTTTAGATAGCATTTTATTCACGTAAGAATGTTTAAACGCGAGAGCTTGCTCGAGCGTTTAATTTTCTTAAGTGAATAAAATGCATCTAAAACCCGTATGCAATATAATGTTTTATCCTCAATCACACTCATTTAGAATCAGAATTGCCGAATTTTATCAAAAAATTATTTGACATTTTACTGCGACGGCGGATGTTACCTTGAAAATCATTATTCGTGTTCCATTTGTCGTAGTACCTTTGCTTTACTGGTTGCTAGTGTGTTCAACAATCACTATAATTCCATGTGTTTTATGTATAGAAACCCTAGAGTTTTATAAACCACATTATACGTTGGCAAGGAGTTCAATTATTACCTTATTATATAGTGATTGTGGATAAAGTAATGACGCATTATGTATCCAACTCTAAATACATGCATAATAAAGCTGCTCTTATTACACTCGCTCATTACACATTTGCATATTACAGAGTAATTTTTTTTAATTGTCATTGCTATTACTATATCAATTGTATGCTTGTTAAATGACTTTTTTGAAAAAATGAACCCGCCACAAACTTAATTACATAAGATTTTGATATCCAAATAGTTTATTTATCCAGCGCTACTGTCATCTTAGATCTTACCTACATTTCGCCTATTTAAAAACGAGACCCAAATCAATGTAGGTAATATCGTTGGCGAAAAATAGGAAGTCTTGCAATAATGTTTATTTGAAAAAGAAATTTAAAGTATAAAACTGGCAACATCGATAAAATGACTTCAAACCTAACCTCAAACTTCAAATTGATTATAATTCACACAATTTCGTTAATAACTTGAATTATAGTTATACAATGGATAGTGGACTTGTGAATACAAGTAATCGTAATAAACGGAGCGATGTTTGGAACTTCTTTACTCCTATCAATGCACAAGTAGCTAGATGTTCTGTTTGTAAACAACCATGTAGTTATAAAACTACTATAAGCAACTTACGAAGACACATGCGGAGAAAACATCCTAACAATGATGTTAATATAACGGTTGGCATTGTATTTTTTTTTAAATCGTGTTTATTTTGGCACTGTAATTATTAGTTGAAAATCATTATTAGTTAAGTTTTAGAAATATGAATGTAAACATAAATATAACTTCCGTATGAATTGTAAAATGATTTTGCAGGATTATTGGCAGTAGTTTTTGAAGCAATTATTTATTACTGAAGTCTAAGCTTGACAGTTTTGAATTGAAAGTTAATGTTTAGATATAATACAAAAATAACAAAAATTGTATGACAATTAGAACTGGACCGACGCATCGGCAGAGATTGTTCAAAAATTCAAACATCAGCATTGACCTGATGGTGGTTTTTTTGAATTATTTTGTTTTAATTCGACTAATTTTGTCATCAGTCTAGCCCTCATGATAATTGTGGAGCATTATAAAATATGAAAACGTAGATAGTGTGGCTATTCTTCCTTTTGGTTGCTTCTGGAGTTGAGTTGCAACTAGTGTTTCCCTCAAAGTAGTTGTGCACTAATATGTTGTCTAATTGGATACAAAAGCTCAGTTCGGCAATTACATCCAACTAATCTGATTGCTCAATTAACTATAGCAACCATTATTAAAACAATCATCTCTATAGTTACTCGAGCAATCAGATTAATTGGATGCAATATCCAAACTCAGCTAAAATATACCTAAGAGTATTAAACCACAAAACTTGTAAACCACTTGAGTGAGCTATAGTTGAACTTACCTCATGGATATGACTTACAAATTGTAGAGGCTTCACATGAAAAATGCATAAGTCCGAAAAGACTGTTTAGAGGAACTGTAACACTTTTCATGTTGCTGTCAATGTTTGTGCAGTTGTGCATAATTTTATTTTTGCTATTTAAGCGACATCTGCTAATTATTTTTGGAATTTCTCAAATATTTTGTAAAAAAAGTAATAGTTAACAAAACGACGTTAAAATTTCAATTTTGGCCTTACTCATTTTTCATATGAAACCAGCAAAATGTTAATATCACTTATTAAGATCTTAGCAGCAAATTACATTAACAAAGTTTGCTGTTCAGCTCTTATTAAGTAATGCCCCAGCTAAATATAACCATTATCTCAGAAAAAGCATATTATTAATTACCATGTCTTACAGGAATTGGAGAAAGGTGAAAGTGATTCTGAAATATCTGAGATAACAGAAGACGAGGTAATGCTTGAGGAACAAGAAACTAAAATTCTCAACACAGGCAATTGCAGAAGAACTATTTATATTTCACCAAAAAAACATAGTTCCCCAATAGTAAAGGCAAGAACTTCAAATCCTTTAGTCAAGGAAGTTTATGTAATGATGAAAAGTATGCAATCTCGAATGGAGGAAAAGGATGAATACGCTTTGCTTGGCGAACAAATTGCTATGAGAATAAAGAAACTCCCCACTCAACATGCCAGATATATGGTTCAACAAATGATAAATACCAATTTGTATGAAGCAGAAACTGGGAAATATGATAATCCACAGCGCTCAAAATATGAAACATAGTCTAAACTTTCATTATTATTTCAATTATTTTTTTAGTTAGAATCTACTAACTCAATACAGGCATGTTGTCGAAGGCAGCACTTGTACGAAAGTAACAAGCAATCTTCAACTGTAACTAACTAATATTATTGGTACTTACGTGTTGCTTATTGCTCTGGTATGCCAAGACTGAAAATGCGATTGCGGAAGTGATTGTCAAACAAATATTTTCATATAGGCGCTTAGTATGTTACATGTGTAATTGATAAGTTAATTTGTTAATTGAAGTTATTGAAATATTTTTTATAACTATTATTAAATGAGGAAATAATTATACTGAATATGGAGGATAATAAAGGAACATTGTAAATAAAGTTTTTCTCTGAAAGTACATGCATGCATCTCTACAAATGCCATACCTAAATTATAATTATGGGTTATATAGAGTTCTGAGTTAAGATTATATTTTCTCTAAAAGTCAAATCTTTAGCGATAATTTTATAAAAAAATTTCAATAGAGCTTTCAGAGCAAAAAAAGTTGAAATACCAAACTCGGCAATAATACACTTGAGTTCAAAATTTCAAAGATTCGAACGGTTGTAAAGAGTTGGGGTCCTTTTTGCAACAAGTTTTTAAGGCCCTCCCTATACCACAAGAAATCTGATATTATATGTGATAATAATGATAACGTAAACTGATTTTGAATGGATTTTAAATTGAGTGTGGTTGTGGTTTTGAACTATATTAATAAAATTTAATTTTCTTTGGTTCTTTAGTTCATAATAAAAAGAGTAGATGTTTTTATATTAAAATGACGTTTCGAAGGTGAATTTCCTCTTTCAGATTTATTTAATAGGGCTTGTATAACGGAGGAGTCGGGCGGTTTTTGTTTTTCCAAAGATTGGAAGAGGGCAATAAAATAAAATCAAAGCAAGAGCAGACATAATGAAAACTTTATTAACAAATAATTGGATGGATAGAAACTTGTTATATGTTCACGTGTCTCAATTCTTTAATGTCTGTGAAGACTATTCAAACTGTCTATGGGTGCCTTATTTACTGGCTGTTTCTACCCTTAGAAAGTAGAAAAAAAATGTATAAACCGTTTTTCTGGTTTTGATATAGCTTATTGATCTATAAAATACAAATGTAATTAGTGTGTCCCCTTAAGGCGATAGGACACGCTCATCCCACATTAAATGATCATTACAAGACGCGTACTGCGTCGCGACTACTTCTACTAACGTCCATATATGAAACATTAGAAAGAAATAGACTGAGTTATTTGTATTTTTATAAAATTGCAAATGTAGCAAAAAGAAAATGTTTATTAGAAAAAAACTAAATTGGATAGTTAAAGAGTTATGGAATGGAGGAAACACGTTAAACTGAACAAATTTGTAATATTTGTGTAAATAAATGACATTAAAAACAAAACTTGGTTACTATATGTATTACAACATTTAATTTCTAGACTAACTACATTTAATTGAACTGCATCAAGTACTTCCCTCTAATCTATAAACATATAGGTAACTACCCATAATTCTATTTTATGCAAATCTTGTTTAATTAAATAACAATATTGATATTCAAGTAAAAGCCTGCATTGCCCATCTCATTTCCCCTCAGTTATTAGGCGAATGCACTATCTTTGTCGTATATTGTCGAATTCTAAATGTGCATTTGACGAGTATTAGAAATTACAATCGCCCATATAAGATGCACATACTGACGTCGCTCATTTCTCGTAATGAAATAGTTGGGCAACTATGGCAATTTATGTTGTTCGTATCTATACGTGGCCGGTGTACGGGCGTCCGTCGGATGCTATCGGCTGCCGGTAGCAGTCGAGTGCCCTTCTCTGTTCAATTAGGTAACGCACGGTAGGATAAACAAAGAGAAATTGATTCTTTGTTAAAAAAAGTTTTTTGAGAAATAGAATAAGAATTATGGTTTTTGGTTTATTATGGGTGATGGTTTTTGTACCTTTGTGAATTAAATATTTTCTTATAGAAAAAATCATCTAGTAATGATCTAGGACAGCAAAGCTAATATGATACTATTTTGTCCATTTTTCAGTATAAATGCATAGGATAAAATTTTACAATTACGAAATGAACAGTATCGTGGCAATTTTCTATTTTTTAATCTTGGTAAAAACTTAGCACACTGTGGAAACCGATCGCATTTAAGCACGTGGTGTAACAGGTTTCACAGTATCCCTTTTTATACTGACTGTAGTTTTTACAAATAAAGTGATTTAAAAAACGCGCCCGTGTATTCAACAACGGCGGGGGCGGAGCGTGCGGCACGCAGCGTGTTGTACGCTCGTCTATTACTGGCCTAAGAAAAATCTTGAATTTAGGGGAAAGGAAGAATGGTGGTCAAGATTCCAAATTTGCAGTTTTTGAGATATTTAAAAAAACAGTCAATTCAAAGTGGATAACAGCAAATACAAAATAGACGTTCTAATATTTTCACGTGAACTACCTCTATGCAAAATTGGCGGATCCGCCTCTGGTATCTCCCTTGTTAGTCAAATTGTAGTAGAAAATGATTTCTGACTTTCCACTGGCAAAACTATTGCTTTAAAAAAACTTCGATGTGTGATGCTGATTTATGCGAAACTTAATGCATCCATCATATAGGATGATTTCAGATGAAATGATACTTTTGAAAATACAAGGTTTTGGAATATAGCTCTTAAAAAAATTGTCATCAAAATCATCCGCAATTGCCAGGGTAGGAAAAAACATGTTTTTAAAAAACAAAAGCAGTTATTTTTTTAGCGGTGCCTACGAGACTAGCGAGACGAAACTTTTGTTAACTCTCGTCTCGTCTCGAATATCGCGCAAGAAATCTTTGCAAGTCTCGCACTTCTTCTTTGGAAGATATATCAGAGTTTAAACAAAAAATCAAAAAGGAATGTAATACCTAATTAATAATTAAATAAAGTCTAAATTATTGTGTTTATTTATAAAAGTTAAATCTTTTAAACGTTTTATACTACCTTCTTAATAATTCGTCATTTCCACTAAAATAATCACCACTAGATGTTGAAATTTTCTCTTGTTCTTTAATGTTTTTGCGTTTTCGTTTTGATAAATTATGATTCATTTTAAACAAGCGTAAAAATTTTAAAAAGCGTAAAAATTTTTTAATTTGTTTTAAATCTAAGAAACTACTACTGACCTTAATATTTTCAAATCATAGCAAAACTGATTTTAAAGTTATTGGATTTAAAAAACTACCAATATTTAAGTATGCGTCTTAAAAATCAAATGTTTACCGTGAGCGTAGAACAAAACGGGAATGTCCAAAGACAAAACTTTATATTACACTAAAATCACAGAGCCAAGAAGACTTTAAATCATTTAATTTAGGTATTTAATTTCCTTTCTTAACATCTCATAACTCTCCTTGTTTAGTATCAAACATTTCTTTAAACAGACATCAGAAAAAAATTTGGTGCCAGTTTTGACTGTTTATACATGTAAACATTCATTAATCCTTTATTTTATTACACGACACAGAAACGGTTAACAAAACAAAATTCATAAACGCATATAAAAAAAATGTTTTCTCTATAACCAAATAATTACACGATTATTATGAATTCAGAGATTTTATACTTTATTATTGTGTCTTTGATTTTATATAATAGAACTGCAACGTAGACCACAACAAAGTAAATTATAAAATTTATGTTTAAATAATAAAGTATTCTATTGTATAAGTACTCGGATTTCTAATAAAACATAACATGAGTTTTAGCTTGTTAAAGAAATCATTTCCATAACGCGAGACTTTTGTGAGATTGCGAGATACGAGATGATATTTTAAAAAATCTCGTCTCGTCTCTCAAGCAAAACGTACACTCTCGTCTCGTATATCGTCTCAAAACAAGACGATATTTGCGAGACTCTCATAAACGAGATTTATCCTGGGCATCACTAGTTTTTTTAAATTAAACATGTTTTTATCAAAATTGAACTTAAAACACGGCATATAAAAAAACATGATTTAACAGTTTTAAACTAATAAAGATTTTGAAATATTTTAATGAAAGCTTTCAAAAAAGATATTATTAAATTCGGGTACAAATTACAATCCTGAATTCTTATTCTTATTATCACTTTTTTAATTTTACGACTTCCTAGTGAAGAGTAACTCAAGGCAACCTAAGTAAATAAAAAACCTATTTCAATCCTCGTTCGTCAAAGCAAAAGTATTAAATATTGTTAAGTCAGCACCTTGCAAATTGTAATTTATAAATAAAAGGATCATTATTCTTTTTAAATGAGTCTTTAGACCTCTAAAAAGAATTACTAAATAGAAAATCAGTCAAATATTATATATTCATGATAACTGGTTGATGAAAGTGCCCTATATGGCAGCATTTTTTAACAGTTTTTAATCATGTTTGAAAAGAAATAGATTAAAGCTTAGTTTGATGTTTTAATCTAATTTTAAGCAAAATGATTTAAAACCTTTAAATTCCATCTCTTATTTCTAACCATCCCGTATATAAGTAGTATTTGCTATTTTGTTTACAAATAAACGTAGAATTTGAGGTTAAGTTAGTGTTGTGAAACAATCATCGTTTGAAAGAGAATAATCAAAGAATAATGTAAGTAATATTTGAAGCTATTGTGCTATGTAAGCTATATATTTATTATTTTTTGATATAGCTATAGACAGAAAAATGACTGATAATGATGATTTGTTTGAAATTAAAGAAGAAGATATTAAGTTATTCTCTTCCCAAGATTCATCTTTTGAGGGCTCTAAAGAAAATGACGAAAGCGAAGAAGCTGTTACATTGTCCATGTATGAAAATCCTTGTTGTTTATGGAATTGCATTTCCAAAATCCCTAAAGACCTCGTAATTTCCACTCGACAGATGTTTCGGGAATTGACAAAAAATGAACACGAGTTTGTTATTAAGGGCCATTTAATTTCCATGCGGAAACATAACGATCTGAGTGATCATTATTTGGGACAGGGTACAGAAACTGCAAAACGAACAAAGAGACGCCAAGCCACAAAACCTGAAGCTACACGAAGGAGTTCAACATTATACTATTTCCGACAGGTAGCAATTTGTAAAAAAATGTACCTTTTTATACATTATTTAAGGCGTGATCGTTATAAAAATATTGTTATTCATTTTGACAAATATGGTTTAAAGCCTCGCATTCACGGTTTGAGTAGTAAGACACCTGCCCGAAAATTGAACTTGTATTCGGTTGATGATATCCAGGATGCGGTGTCATTTATTCAATCATATGCTGAAGAGTTTGGTACACCAGTACCTGCTAAACTACAGTTTAAGGATGACAGAATTATAAAATTGCCTTCTGGTACCAATAAAAATAGTGTGCACCGCTTATATGAAGAATCTCGCAGAAAAGATAATAATAAGACTCTGATGGGGAAGGTTGTCTTCAAAAAAACTTGGTTAAAGTATTGCCCCTATATTATTACGACGAAGTTATCCAAGAAATTAAGCTAAAAAAAATAAATTTTGGATAATAGCAATTTCATGGATTGATAGCTAAGGATGGACTTAAATGTCTTAAATGGGGGCCAGCCTAATCTTCAACTTGATTGAGATATTAACTATGAGAATGTGAAGGGTCTTCACAGTAAAACCCTAGATTTATATAACAGCATTCTAGCAGAGTTTTACTTGTCAGATATTGATGATGTCAATTGTGTAGTGTAATTATGTAATTGAAGAATTAACATGTAACAATTAATTTTAGCAAAAATAAAATTTTAGCCTTTGTTATACTAAGAGCCACATGATCAAAACTACCCGTTTTGACCTGTAGAAAACTAGCTCGGGAATTAAACAAATCGTTACAATATTTGTGTCTCTATTTTCATTCAGTAACTGTAAACTATACTCAAATACCTATAAAAGACATGAAAACAAAATTTAACCAAAATTACAAGTATAACTAGAATACTTACAGTTGCCCGTTGTCCAAGATTCTGCTTTCCCTTTGACAATTTTTGTTGACTGTTTTTTATTTAAATTTTTTTATATATTAGGGGTTGTCAGAAATATTCTAAGATTTACATGTTTATTAATTTTTCGATTGTTTTTTGAATTTGAATTTGTTATACCTAAACCAAAAAATGAAGAAACTAAACCGAGTGAATCTAGCAGGCGCAGACTAGCAGTCGGAGTTGATTGTGAACGAGCTTTGCTCCCAAATTGTCTAATTTAGACAGTTTGGAATTAAAAATTGTCATTGCAATCTGTCAAAGTTTTAAAAGGTTTTTCACAACTCCAATTGTTAATTATTAAACTACTATTAATAAATATTAATTGGAGTTGTGAAAAATCTTATAAGCAGCAACTAATGTCGTGCACACTTTTGCTATCAGAAGGATATTTATTAATAGCAGTTTAATAATTAACAATTGGAGTTGTGAAAAACCTTTTAAAACTGACAGATTGCAATGACAATTTTTAATTTCAAATTGTCTAAATTTGACAATTTGGGAGCAAGGCTTGTTCACAATCAACTCCGACTGCTAGTCTGCGCCTGCTAGATTCACTCAGTTTAGTTTTTAGTTTCTTCATTTTTTGGTTATAGTATAGACACCTGCCTGGTGCAAGATGAGAAGTTGTACCACCTTTAGTTTCGCAGTAGTAAATAAAGCCAACTTAAGGCAATATCACTAACATGAATAAAAGCACATTTCTAATTTTTGGCATAAACAGAAGCCACGTACTTTGCAAGGGATGAGATGTATAGACAAAATTATATGAACTACGTGTTTGACTGAAGCTGACCATGTGTACAAGCTCAGATTCTCAATTTCCTAGAATGCGTACTCCGCTTGTACAGATAACAATAATAAACTAATAAAAGAAAACACGTTACAAGTGGAAGCCAATTGCAATATTTCATTTACTGATTAAAGTTAATGTAAAATATCTAACAATTAAAAGAATATACCTAAGCAACAACAAATTATGTATGTATTAAAAATCAATTGTTTACCTAGATGTAACAGTTATAAAACGTGTAATGTTTTATATTTAACAATTAAAATACTTAATAACCCTAAAAAAAATATGATACAAATTGAACTCAATTATATTTCATTTTTTAATTTAATATTTCATAACATCTAACAATTACAACACAACAAATACTATAATACCTAATAAAAAACAAATTATATAATATTAAACATCAACTGTTTACGTAAATATACTTAGTACATAATATACTTAATACATATAATGTATGACATTAACATGTCATACAATACAAAGAGCAACGAATTAAAAGCTACTGAAATGCATCTTTAGCTTCAGACTTTAACAACTCTGGAAGTTAATGATAGTAATAGAATTTGTGTGATTGAATTTTCATTTTATTGTTATAAAAATCTTCATCTCTACTAATTTTTTCATAAAGTATATCCTTTGGAGTCAAAAATATAAAATAAGAATATTACCGCTCTGTAGTATGATGCTACCCTTGTACACTGAAAGACAAATTAAATGAGACTCGTATAGGTATTCTAATTCAAATAAAACCGACGAATTTGATGAAATCTGAAAATAAATTGCATTAAAAATATTTCAGTTTAAGTTCGGTCCTGATATATTTAGGCAACCCAACAATCACCTGTGCGTGCAGCTGATTTTTTAAGTACCTATACGAGTCTCATTTAATTTGTCTTTCAGTTTACCTGGTAGTAATAGTTGTCATGTCTTTTTTGCGTAAATTTGTTATCGACCCATGCGGAAAATTCCACTCTTTTTTTCATCATGGTCTATTATCCCAGCCATGGTCTATTATTCAATAAAATTTGTTCTGTTCTCCTATCAAAAGACCACATTTTATAATTTCTTTTCTAATATTTTAGAATTTCAGAAAATTCTCTTTTTGCCAATGATGTTCATGATTTTTGCAGTAGTCTGTATAGTGATTACCGATGAATTTGGAATGCAACATAGCCTTGATGCATTTTATTGGATCTGGGGTGGCGCTCATCTTGAAGTAAAGCGATTTCATGTTCATCTTTCTACATGCCACAAATTCGAAGCAGATCGTTCGATTGTTGCTGTTGACAACTGAATTATTTCTTCTGTTTTTTGTAGATTTTTTTAGGAATTTTTTTTCTTTTTCCTAACTCTTGTGAGTCAATGTTAAGAGCATGCATGCTTGCCCCTTAATCTTTGTTATTATCTGACTCATATCTTTTTTTTCGACATTTGACTGTGGGCTTATGGCCTTTGAACTACCTAGGGAGAGCTCTATTTAAACATCCAGCCAACTTTTGCACAACTTTTTTGGTGTGAAAACGATGACTGTGCTCTGTAAAAATAGCCTTATGGACCCTTTCATAAAATCCACTTTTAGAATTTACGAAAACCCAGCCAAATTGCAGCACATTTCATAATCTCTTTTCTTAGAGTAGTCCACTCGCTTTATACCAATAAATTTAGCTAACACAGGATTATAATTTTTAGCCTCACTATTATTAGTCTTGTGTTTAATTAACGTATGACATAATATGTTTAAAAAGAACACTGTACTTCATAAGGGGAATTAAGTTTCTTTTATTTTATTTATGCAAAAATATTCATCGCCATTGTCATGGTTACCAAAAACATGTTTGATACTGTTGATTATGTCTTTTGAGAATATTCTCACCTTGTGAGTGGCCACAATCTTCGGATTTTCTGTATTTAATACACAATCAACCGACAAATAAAGCCATTGGATGTTAGATTTTAAGGCATGTCTTAAAAGTTGAGATATCTTATGTTGGGTATATTAGATATATTATACCCTTGGAGTTAAGTTGGGCAATTTCATAACGTAGTTCTGAAGATGATTTGTGCATTACACCTTACGCACCTTAATATGAGCCATTAATTTTTTTTCCATCTCCATCACTGACTAAGAATGCATAAATCACATCCATACTCAATTTAACACCCTCTAATATCATATCACTTTTCATCGCAGTACTTGAACCTTTTAAAACAATATAAGGCCTACTGGAATTGGTGGCACCCATAGCACCGTCCTTATTACGCATACCCAAAAAAAATGAATTTTGCCAGTCTTTTCTATGACTATACAGGCAGCCCCTGATTTAATATTTTGATTGGCGCTATATGACCTCCAACACCAAGTTCCGTCTGCTGCAACTATTATAAGTGGTTCATTATTGTCTTCGAAATTTTCGGAAGATTTAGTTTAATTTTTTGGTATAATTTGAACAAAATTTCTGGCATATTTAAAGCACTTGCTAGCTGATTTTAGTTAAGTAAATGAGTAAATCCATAGCCAATATTTATAATCCCGGAAGCCGCAGAACCATTAGCGTTTATAGTTTGCCACCCTCTAATGTGTGTTCGACTTGGCAGATATCATATTTTAAAATAAATTTCGATATAAAGCCCCTTTTAATTTCTCTCACTAATGTAACATATTTGGAATTGCACGAGAAGAGATTATGGTGAGGGAAATTCTTGCTTGTAAGAAATGCGAAACAAAATCTTTAAAGATCTCTTTTTGTCTTTATCTTGATGATGACCATTTCTCCTGCTGGTTTGTGACAACAATGTAACAGTATAAAAAATCCAAACAATGATAATAGGTTGCAATAAGAGAACAAAACTTGCAACGTCTGATTCTGTGCTGCTGCTTTTATCTTCATTTGAAGTTTCCAGTATTAATATTTCAATGTCTGCAAGCTCAATCTATAAAAAATATTAATATAATTAATTTTCCGACTTGATTTACTGTACGACATATACAATAATTACATTATTTGGAACTGTGTATCCATTTCCAGATTTAAACAAAAATATATTTAGGATGAAAATAAAGCATGCAGATTTCTCCTTGTTTTTATTATAGGAATTGCCATATTCCACAAGGTTTAATTGCACTTTCTTTGCAAAAAAACTGCTTGACTAGGTAAAATAAAACTAATGTATAAATAAATACCTTGATTAAGGAGGAACTCCACTGGAGGTTGCTGACTGTTATGAGCATGATTATACACTAAATGACATCAGCAGTCTTTTATGGTATATTGGAGCCATCTTCAAAGAGTTTAAGAATCATGATGTTTTGAATCACTTTGTATTGCGGTGTTTAACTGTTGGTTGGACCACAGTTTGTCCATCAGGTATCCAAGCCTTCGTCGTAAAGTACAAGCTCCGTAAGATATATTCATCAACCTTCAATGAAGTAAGGTAATTAAAAGACTTCAGTAGTAAATTGGTTGCATATCCACTATAACAACTGACGTGAATTATATAACAATATGCAGTCACTTTCATGCATCTCTGTGCTCCTGCTATAAAAAGATCCATAGAAACTTCTAAAATTTCTATGAATTTCTATTCTATTTCTAATCAATTCCAATGATTATCTTAACCCTAAATAATAATAAATATGATAAATACAATAATCTAACTTAGAAGATTGTCTTAGAACATTCCACAAAATGAATTTGATGAAGACAGTGATAATGAATAAAATGGTAATGTTTATAAGAACGGCGATAATGGTCATGTAGTTCAATATGGCCAAGATTAGTGATTGCAAATTTACCGGAAAATGATAACTTTTTAGTGTCGTTACTAGTAATTTAGCGGTAATTTTTCTTAAAATGCTCTAAAATGAAGAAATATGATAGATAATGAACAAAGACAAATTAAATGTTTACAACTTTGCATTTAAAAATTAAAAACTCAAACAATTTATAGTAATAATAATTTTTACCATTCATTTATGCAGTAGTGTAAAATGTTCTATGAGTATCAAATATTTATATCTAACCGTGTATGATACGATAGTTGTACAGCATTTATAACATGATTTGTAGGGTCTCTATAACTACAATGACACTATATATTTGTAATGGGATGTTTAACTGCTGGTTGAACTATGGTTTGTCCATGAGGTATCCAAGTTTTTGTCATAAAGTGCAAGATCCACATGCAGTATCTGTCAGTAAAGTGTCGCATGTACTTGCTTATGGACTTAATCCCCTGTATTTGCAAAAACATTCTATCACGTAGATAAACATAAAATGTTTTTGAAAAAAGTTAAATGTAGAGAATACCACTGATATAATTGGCCAATTCTTTCTTGGTTATTCAGGAAGTCCCTCAGGACCCTAGGTGGTTTTTATTAGAACTTGTACGTAAATAAATACACTAATGTAAACTAAACAGAATTTAGATGCGCAATGATGTATATTGAAGCATCATTGCTGTTAGTAGAGTATACGCGTTATTTTTGAAGAAGAAAACGGACAGCTTGTTTTCTGTAGTTGTATTTAGAATCAAGCAGGAAACGATTAGTTGTTAGTTATGTATTAAATATTGTAGGCATAATTATATTATCTATACATATATTTAAACAATTCTATTGTTGCATTGTAATAGTTACAGATAAGATTATTTCGGCGCTTGGTTATAATAACAATTTTGCAGTAAAGATATAAGAAAAAGGACAAGATAAAATAAGGAAATATAATTTTTTGTTATTGCCTGGTTTTTAGATATTTTTATACAAAATTTATGTAATAAAGTTTAACTTGAAGTAAGGTAGTTAAAAGACTTCGGTACCATATTGGTTGCCTATCTACCATAACAGACTGAATTAACAATTATTATATAGTCACTTTCATGCATCTCTGTGCTCCTGATATAAAAAGATCGATAGAAACTTCCATTTCTTTGGGGTTTTCAAACAAATAATTTATTTGTATATGAAAATAAATTACAAAAATAATTTAACCCCGCTATGCAAGAAAAATGGTTCGACTACGTAGCATAAGTGAATTGTTACAAATCACGGTGTGAAAATCGAATCTTAATAGCTGGAACCAATAAATGTATTTTTATATATTATTATTATATTGCCTTTTCAAAATAATCTAATCCATCCCCCTTCCCCAACGAGAAATTGTTTTTGCTGATTTGTGTGTGACAATTTAGAAAATCCGTTTCTTGGTAGATTGTACGGAATTGAATTAAACAAGTTTAAGTTAATTTATAATGATTTGTTTCTGAACTGTTTGTTTTAAATGCAGACGTTAGCAATACGACCATTCTCTACCCAGATGGCTTTTAAATACTAATGTTTGGTAACTCACATAACTACGATGTTGATGATATGGTAATCCATACAGCTACCATTGCGAAAGCAGCATTGCATGACATAATAAGAATAACTAAGGAAAATCAATTATCAATTCCCGTAAGGTAGGTATCCGCATTAACAGAACCAGGGGTTTATTTGCACTCCTCTCTATAGGAAGGTGTTTGCCGTTCTAAGATTTTCAGACATTCCCCAAGAAAGACCCGATAACGAGCCGTGTTGATGATGACGAGATGTGTTAAGCGTCTTCCCGTTAGATGTGCAATATAATTGAAAATTGTATGGTATATTTAGTATTCTTAAAATGAATACAAAACATGAAATTGCATACACAGTTTATCCAATTAGTCGTACCCTAGCCATGTCGTCGCGCCCTTAGAGTTTATCTCAGCTATACGAGGATCTTGGCTATATATCTTCAGCTGTGCTATAATATTTGTAGATTGAGGAGTGTAGGTTTCTGATGGGCTATTATATTTTTCACTGTATCTTCAGCTGTGCTATAATTTTTGTAGGTTGAGGAGTGTAGAATTCTGGGCTACCGTATTTTTCTTTTAAATAGCTATAAATCTGAAATATTCCATTGCAAATGTTTTATTAATCATTTTATGATACGTTGACAAAGAACGATTCAAGAAAAACTCTGCGAGAAAAGAGAAAGGCAGCAATATAATAGAAGCCATTTAAAAGGTACTTCAATTTAGCAAGTTTAAAACATTTGAAATCAGTCATGGTTTTCACTGATGAACAAAAACGGTCTATCTTAGTTTATTTAAGAAGTGATCGGAAAGTTTAAGGAGAGCAGGTTTATGTGCAATGAGTAAACTATTGAAGTAGAAACGTAAGTGATGGAAGAGTAGTCGGAAACGTCAATTCGTTTGCAGCAGCAAGTGAATCTGTTATATAGCTAGCGTATTCTTAAATAGGACCTGCAGCTCAATGTTAACCAATTGCAATCAGTCTATGAAATACTCCATTTTAATAGAGGCTCCGAGGACAAAAATTCTGTTTATAGTCTTTACATAACCTCGACAACGACGAGGCTTCCAGAAAATATGAAATAGTGTGTTATTCAGGATACCTAAAACGGATGTTCTGAAGAGATCTAAATCAAAAGAACTTCGAGCAGATCTTCTTTATATTAGTTGCGATTGTTATAAACGAAATAGGCTGCAGGCAGATTGTCCAAGATGGAGTTGCAGAGCCGCATCTCATGCATTAGTTTCTTATAACCTACATGATATCAGTTTTGTTGTTGCGAACATCTTTGTAAGAAAGGAAGTTGTAACAACAATAAGCTTTCGAGTAATATCAATGTTAGCCTGCGTATGTGAAGTTACCAGTGTTGTTTTCAGTGGCGGCAGAAAGAAAAACTATGCTAGTATGATTTACTAGTAAAATACTGGTAAATTTTGTTATTTAAAGAAAAAGTCTAAACGATTTAACCGATGAACAAATGGGAAGTTTACAAAAGGCTATAAGATATTTTTATTTGAGATATACCACGATTTGGAAAGATTGTCCCCGAACCAGAAATGTTTTTTATAAAGAAAAACACTATTTGGCTAAAACAAGAATTTGTTTTGCCAAATATTCTAAAACGGAGACCATCTAGATCTGCTGGTACCCTACGAGCGAATTTGGTGAATGCTCATGTAGAACAAAATTAAGAAAAAGCCTTCGCAACACACAGTAGTTTAAAATCATCTGGTGCTGCAAAGGCAGTAAAGGTCGTCAAAGAAGCTACCCCTAACGCATAGCAACTCCAACAAGGGCCGCCAAGTTACTGAAAAGATTACGTAATAAACCTCATAGGATGCTTTCTGGAGATGAAGCTTTACGCATATTTGTGGAAAACAAGTACACCAGACAGCAGAATAACAACACATGATCTGCACTTATGGAAATAGGCTGCTATGCATTCCTTGCTTATTGAAAAGTGCAAATGGTAACGTCACCTTGTTGTCCGCAGAAAGATTATATAACAGTTACATTATATACAGTTAAATAAAGTTACAATCTTTGTTGGATCATACCACGGAACGTTTAATTTCCGTCCAAATTCCAATTCTGGAGACTTAAGATGCCAATACCACTTCAAATTTAACTTTAATTACTAAATGGGGGTGCGACGGCAGCTCCGGCCAATTTGTTTATGAACACAAATTTTCGGACAGAAATGTATCAGATAGTGACATTTTTTTTAACATCCATAGTGCCTCTTCGTTTAATAGGAAAGGACGATGGAACTACTATTTGACAAAATCCTCGTCCATCGTCAACTCGATTTTGTCGCCCTCTACGTTTTTATTGTAGAAAAGAGACTGTTGAGTTTGCAAAAAAGGAAGTGGGATACAGTAAAAGAAGAAATTGACGACCATCATTTATTAACGTCAACAATCTTAACACACAGGTTAAGCATATACTTATCTTTACGATAATTGACGGTCAATTAATTAATACGGTAACATCAACAACGTCTTCGCAATCATGTTATTTATGTGGGACGCGTCTCAAAGAAATCAATAATATAGACCTTATAAGAAAGAAAGGTGTAAATCCAGGTACTCTACAATATGGCCTTTTTTCGGTGTTCGTGGAGTTTACAATAAGAATTTGAATAAATCCAAATCCAAGGCAAATGTTCAGAAAGATTTCAAAGAACGAACAGGCCTACTGATAGATGTACCGAAAGCAGATGGTTCAGACGCAACAAATGACGGGAACATCGCCGGACGGGTTTTTTCAGAGACCCACATTTGCCAACTGAAATAACTGGAGTAGACGAGGACTTAATAACAAGATTTTCAGTTATTTTACAGACAATTAACTGTGGGAATGACGTCAACGCTGAAGTTTTTGATCAATATACGTCGGAAACGGCTAATGTATTTATAACATTTTATTCGTGGTTTTATATGCCCGTCTTCGGCCATTAAATTTTAATCCATGGTTATCAAATTATTATAAAACAGCTATTATAGCAATTGGCCAATTGTCGGTAGAAGCGCGTTTCAAGGATTTGAAGAGCTACCGTCTATTTCATTCGAGAAAAATGTCGAGACAAAAAACCGATAGGGATTTACTAAACAATTTTTGTTATCATCTGATCCCGTTATGTCATCGCTAAGGAAATTACCCCTGAAGTTAAAGCAGAGACTATCATCTGAAGTATTGGCACTTCTTCCAGACAGCTCACTGAGGTTATAATGACGTTATTTTTAAGTCAATATTGGTCGACGACGTCATATGACCAATAAATGATGTCCATAAGACGTCATATAATGGGACGTACGTAGACGTCTTCAAAACGACGTCTTTTGAACGTACAATACAATACATACAAGTTTCATTAAAAAGATATTATTTTAACGGGGGCCAAGGAATACTGGTCATATTAAGTAGTAGTCGGTAGTCACAATATAGAGAAGTTTTGACTGTAGTATATAATAAATGTTATTTCCAATATTCAACTATTTATTTATAATTTCTGTCTTAGTCCTCGTATAGGACGTTTTAAGGGCGTCTTATATTGACGTCTTTGGGCTGTGACATAATGAAGTCAGTTTACGACAATTTGACGTCGTTACTGCTGAAAAAACGGCGACATTACGACGTCAGTGTGCTGGCTGGGTTTTGATTCCGAAAGAACCTTTAATAATAACTGAGGAATCTGACGAACCAAGTAGGTAGTTCCGAAGAGACTTTAAGTGAAACTGATTCAAAATAGGACTAAGTTTGTTTAAATGAATGCCCACATGATTTTTTTTCCTAATATTTTGTTAATTTAGTTTTTTACATGTACATATGAGATAATAATTTTTTTTCACTACTAGCTTTAAAACATACTATTATCTAGTCTGTTGTCACCTTGTGAAGTTAGCCTTCTTGCCTAGTGGTAAATAATTTTTTATTATTGACTACTAGTCAATAATCCAGATTTTAGTGTAACACGGGGCAAAAATTCATCCCATTATACACTGGCATCCAGGAAAAAATCCGTGATCGCGATAGTACGTTTTTTATGTGAGAAGAATAAAAGGAATAAAAGTACTAGTAGTGAAAAAAATAATATATACACCACGGTTGTGAAGTGTTTTCTAGAGCCTCTCATCTTATATCCCTCGATGCTGCGCATCTCGGGATCTAATAATGCTCGGCTCTAGAAAAAACTCTTCACAACCTTGGTATATAATATACTATTAATTTGTTGTTTAATTATTTTCATTTGATTATTAAATTATTTGCGTAAAATAACTCCCGCTGTGTTTTATTACCTTTTTGTACAAAATATTATAACAATAATAATTTTAAAAATCAATTTTGATGCACTTTCAGGGTAATTTTACCCACTGTGGGTTGGGGAAATTTTTAAAAATTCCCGCTAGGGTTTTCCTAATCCTACCTGTGTATGACTAGCCCGAAATTTGATAAAAAAGTTTTTTTCAGTAAAATGGTTGTTTAGATTTTGACTTATTTTTCCCAAGACGTTCCTGGGAAATTATCAATTATTACCTAACTGCATATTCAACGTGATATCTGATACATTTATGGAGCTGATGCTAAGTATATTTCGATGTGCATAAAATCAAAAAATGGTAATAGAATTTCTTGTTCCTATTGACGAGTACTATCACCTGTCCAGGGGGATACGAACTTTTAGTGAAACATCCTGTAGTGTAATAAAAATCATTTGGTTAAAAAAAAGTGTGAATTTCATTTCTGGGAAGCTTTATAACTCTAAAGTTCGAAGATTATGCCAATTGTTTTACGTTATCAAATTTTTTTAAGCATACTAATAAATAAGTGCTCCTTTTCAAGAGCGTAATTTGAACTTTGATTATTGCAATGAAACCATATACAATTACATAGTACATATAACAATATAATTAAATTCTGTATTGCCTTCCTTTCTTTTGCATTTTTCAACGGAATAATCGTAAACCGGGGAAGTCCCCAGTAACTAAAATGAAATTTACTTCGGAGGTTGCGATCAATCATAAACTTTGTATTATTAGCGTTGGTATGAACATTCCTACCGAGAATCATTTCAATCGAGAATCATTGACTAAATCATTTCAAATCTTAATACTTATTTGTAATTTAGTATACTATAATAATGATCAAGTATATAATATTTCCCCATTTTAAGTTTAAGTATTGTACAACACTACAAATCTGTAGTTTTTGTATTTTACTATTAAAATAAAATGAATACGTTTTATTTAACGTTACAAACCCATGCAAACGTATTGATTTTTATGCCTATCTCCAGTATGCACTTCATTTATCAATTTTAATTGCTTTAATAAGATCTGCGATAACTATTTGAATCATTATTATTTATAGTATAATGAATAGAATAATAGAGATTATTAGCAATTATTATTATTCTTGAAGAAAACCGCCTTATTTAAATGTATACATATTAATTAATAAATCATAGAACTTAAAAATATGGAACGATTATTATCTAATATATAAGAAAATATAAAATATGCCTTCTACTTTATGTTTTAAAAATAAGATAGTGACTATACAGTGCATGTCAGATAATATTCAAAAGTTGGCAATTCAGCATTTAAAAACAGCCATTTAAATGCTCAATGTCATTTCTCAGCACGCATGTGCCGTTTAAAGTTCCGGGGAAGTCCCGAAGATTGCGAATATTCACTTGGCATGCGTCGTTCCTGTAAACAGTTGCTTGAGCTGCATTATTACTGTTGATCGATTGTTTGCGGCTTGCAGTCGTTCGCGGAAATTGTGATTATATAGGCGGTTTATAAATAATTGTCTGCATCTCTTCGGAACTGGTAAGTCCACTATTAGTATTACTATTTAGTCATTAAATTAATCAATAATAAAAATAAATGATCGGTTTCGGAAATATTGTAGAACTTGTATTATAACAATCAATTTTGTTGGGAAATTTTAGAATCTAGAAGGTTATAGAAAAGGTAAAGATCTAAGTAAATTAATATTACGCAAACTGCGTTATTTATTCTTTATCTGTGCGTAAGTATATAGCATACAATAAATTTAAAAAAATGAGATTTTGTGGTTGGTGCATTCATTATCTTGCAGTATTTATATTTTTATCATTTATTAATATTAACATGATTATTTAATTTATTGGTATTATAGATATCTTGTGAAAATATGTACTTTTATATTATAATTAAGTGACCATGCGTACTTCTTTTAGAAGTACAGTACTGTTTCGTCATTCTTCTTTAACTGTTATTGTTAGGAAATAATAGCACATCTTATTATTAATTTTTTCTCGTGTTTTAGTGAGACTACACATACATTGAAAATGTATAGGTAGTCTCTGTAGAGAAACATTCAAACTTGCTGAGTGAAACTGAAATATTATTTTTTCGAACGATTAAGAGGAATTTTTTGGTAAATCGTAGTGATATAATGCGAACACGTAGGTTAGAAACGGCGACGCTACCAATACAAACTTTTTATAGGCGACGCGATGGCGTGGAATACTGTTTTGGTCTTCCGTTCTTCGATGTGTTATCCCAGTGGTATGTCCTAAAGTGTACGGCACAGCCCGGCCATAATCTTTAAAAAAAATTCCAAAAGATAGGATACACGTGATAAAATGTATAAACTGTTGCATACATTTTACTTTCTTTTTTTTTCATATTTTCCAAGTAGGTGTATCATTCTAACAGCTAAATCAGCTTTGCATTAGATTGGCTGAACACGCGCACTCAGGGATAAATTATGTTCCATGCTTACACCAAAAATTAATCTACATACTAAAATAGATTTCTTAATAAAACTGAATAGATTATATCTGCAATCGTAATAAGGCAATCCAAAACAGATTTAAAAAGTGGAAGCTGGAGGACAAACAATTTGAAACGCTAGTATTAAAAAAATATATTTTTAAATGTTTTAAATATCCTTTTGTGAATTAAAAGGCTGATTCTCACTATACGGCAGGCTACCAACAGTCACCGCACCGACAAAACATTGTCCTGTACATTTTATATGGTAGCGACGGTCCTTGTCTGTGATGGTTGATGTGAATACCTTCATATAAAATGTACAGTATGTTTTGTCGGTCCGGTGACTGTTGGTAGCCTGCCGTATAGTGAAAATCAGCCTTTAGTAATTTAAACATCCAATTTTTACTTTAGCTGATCTGACATTTCTTGGTGAATAACAAAAGGATAATAAAACTATTTTATTTAAAATCTAAAACTTGCAACCTTACTGTTTTTATTCTAAGAAGCGTGCGTGATTATCAGATTTCGCAAGTTGCAAGATTTAATACTGTGAGCACGTAGGTACTCTAAAATTTTTAATTATTAATAATTGACGATAAAACGTTCCCGATTACTTTAGCTATGTCATGTTTTATTAAATTGTTCTCGCAATAAAGTTATGTTTAGCAAAAGACGTAGCCAAACCATGAATCCTTTTGATACATTCCACG
The DNA here is from genome assembly GCA_929113105.1 of Agrypnus murinus. Classification (NCBI taxonomy): domain Eukaryota; kingdom Metazoa; phylum Arthropoda; class Insecta; order Coleoptera; family Elateridae; genus Agrypnus; species Agrypnus murinus. The sequence continues at coordinate 24,474,835 of OV816026.1, forward strand.
CCGATTCAACCAAAGTTGCCGAGGTACCCTCATCATAGATTTTTATACTTTGTTCACGTAATACCCTTTCCAAGCCTTAAAATATAAAGCTCAAATATTACTGCCCATAAATACACCGTTCGCGAGATATAGAGGTTTATTTTTTTCAGTTTTAAACGTACATGCCTATACCTTATTCAAATGCTATTTACTCGGCTTTCGTATTAGTTACGAAGGGAAGTTGTTTGCATGTGAAAGAGAATGAATTGGACTATCTGCGGTAATCTTTGTTCGTTTTTCTAACATTTGTAACAGTATACGTATTATCTGAGTTTTTAACAGATTTTGACTTTTCTCAAAATCGGTTCCATTACTTTTTTTCAAAAAAGGAGCTTCTGGAGCTGATATATCGCTGGCTCAAAAATCTTTCATGTGCTTCAAATTCAATTATAATTTTCAGCAAAACCTACCTTTTTTAATATTAAGTTTGTCATACATTTGGTTGATCTTTCGTATCGCAAAAGTTGTAGCGAAAACTTATTGATTTTCAAATGACGGTTTGAGTTTGATTTGTTAAAACAAAAGTAGCAATAATTATAATTCGTTATCATACCTACAACCTACAATAGGTTTGCTCGCAACTGCGTCCCGTGGACTTCGGATAATTCTTGTTGCAGGTGTACAGTGTATACGCACGACTATAAAAAATGTAAATAAAAATGTCGCAACTTCCAATTCTATTGAGATACCAAGTTGAAATTTTATTACAATGATAAGGACATATCATGTAATAGTTCTGATTTTTTTGAAGAAAATTAATGGAACACTTTGAGAGTCACACTCGCTGTTCTTAATACAAGTGCATGTCGTTTCAGAACATCTTATTTGCACGACTATAGAAGAAAATTCATAACTTCTGATTCCATAGAGATACCAAATTGAAATTTTAACACAATTATAAGAACATTGCATACAATACTTGTAATTTTTTTGAAAAAAATTAATGGAACCGATTTTGAGAAAAGTTTATTAAAAACTCAGATAATATACTATGTTACAAATGTTGGAAAAACGAACAAAAATTACCGTAGATAGTCCATTTCATTCTCTTTCAAATGTATCTTTTATACTATACAGTATGGTGATAAAAAGTATGGCATAAATAATTTATTTCGTTAACATGCAGTTTTTGAGCAAATCTTCAGGCGCAGCTGCCGAATTTATGACGTCATCTATGTCATAGTTGTGACGTAATTGATATTTTTTTTAATAGAAACGCATTATGTGATATATCTTTTGAAAGATGTTTTAATTCCCTATCTACCCGTACCAATTCTCGATTAATTCAAACGTACAAAATTGACCAAGACTATGTACTAAATTGACAAATGTCTTGATGGTTTTCTTATGAACTTGTTTTAAGTAAATATCAAAATTCGATAAGCAAAAACTATAATTTTTTATTGTTTATTGTTTCCAGCCTTACTTTGTGGTACTCCACAATCATGAAATAAATAAAGATTAGTAAAAAGTTTCACAGTATTTATTAAAATATAACCTGACAATATTGTTTCGACAGCTAAGCTGTCATTATCAAAGGTAATATAAATATAAACAAACACGTCGCTAAGGTAGATACAAAAATAGGTAGATAAAAATAATTATTATTTTTACTTTAAAAGGTTAGAGTTAATTCAATTATTTGACCTTTGTATAAGTCAGAATTATTTCACTTTTGATAACATAATTTATTTACAAAAAGATGGTTTATCTATGGGTAATTCTCGAAGTCCTCTATTAGCTAACATATTTATGGACAAGTTAGAAGCTCAAATATTTGAGTTAAACTTCTCTAAACACATTATCTTCTGGTTTCGTTATTGATGACATTTTAGCTTGTTTTGACAGTTCTTTTGAGGTTATCAATGAATTTTTAATTCTTATTAACAGTATCCACCAAAACATAAATTTTACATTAGAAACAGAACAAAACAGGGCTATACACTTCCTAGACTTAACTATCAAGATTAACGCACACAATCTATTTGAATTTTCCATATACAGAAAACCAACACAAACGGATATAACAATACCAAATGAATCTTGTCGCCATAAAGCACATAAAATAGCAGCCTACAGATCATTAGTACACAGAGCTTTAACTATTCCACTAACAAAGCCAAATTTTAACAAAGAGATATCAACCATTAAACACTAGCACATGCAAATCATTACAATCCGAACATGATTGACAGTTTAATTAAACAAAAAGATTATAGGTTAGCTATCAAAAGAATATATTCCATTGACAATCAAACAGAAGACATAAATTATATATCTATACCATATTTTGGCAAAACATCAGAAAAAAAATTGCACGTATGCTAAAAAAACCAACAATTATAAAATAACATTTAAAACTAACACTAACACTTTTTCATTTTTATTTAATGCTAAAGACAGAACACATGATATCATGAAATCGGGCATTTACCGTTTAAATTGTTGTTTTGTAGTTCGGTATATATTGGGCAAATACTTCGAAATTTTGACATAAGATATAAAGAACACGTACGTCATTACAAAAATAAACATCCTAAAAAATCTAATTATGCCCAACCACCTTTTAGAACAAAACCACACAATGGCTCCTCAAAATAATATTAAATTCCTACATTTTTGTAATAACAAACGCAAATTAGACATTTTAGAAGCCTTTGAGATATACAAACACAAACTCAGGGTACCTTTACTGAATGAACAACTTGAGCTCAGTAATTCTCCGTTACTGGAAGTATTAGATATTTAATTCTGATTATTATTATTTTTATCTAGTTACCTATTTTAGTATCTACCTTAACGACGTATTTGTTTATATTTATATTACCTTTGATAATGACAGCTTAGCTGTCGAAACAATATTGTCAGGTTATATTTTAATAAATACTGTGAAACTTTTTACTAATCTTTATTTATTTCATAATTTTTTATATTTAGGGTCGGCTTGTACAGTCATTAGCAAATGTCTTGTCCCGAGTAAGGACGTTGCTGCTTTAAGAATCGAAATACTCCTTATACTGTGTACGAAAGAGACCGAATTAAACAGAGATGGACAACTACCTGGCCAAGATATTTAAATTCTTTAAAGCTTGTTTTGAAAACACGCTTGTAAAAACTCTTGTTACTCATTCTATTCAAAATTTCTTTGACACACTTTATAAAATAGTCCTTTTAAATAGAAGCATCTACTAGTTAAACAACGTTATATAGCGTGTTTATGGTTCATTCTTTACCTTTAATAAAAAATAACTAAACGAAAATAATAATAAAAACAATTATCAAAAAATAGAGGCTTAGGAGTATTTTAGATAATTAAATAATCGCAGAAACTAATGTAAGCTATAAATAAAAATAAAATAATAATATAGGCATTTATTTATGTAAATACGTTAAAATTTTAAAAAGTTATTAAATATTCAGTTGTTTTAATAAAAATACTACAAACTAAGAAAAAACTAGAAACATAGATAATAGTTAGTACTAAAAACAAAACAGCCACAAAACAAAAATTAAGCAACACCTATGACAAAGCATAGAACCTTAGATCATATATATCATTAATATTTGTTTACCTAAAATTTTTAGAAAATATTTGTGAAAGTTACAGATTTTTTTAAATCCCGCCTCCTTTTAAGTAGATTAGTCAATCGGTTTAATTTCTCTCTCTGACATATTCGGTGAATTACCCATCTCTCTCTTGCATGTATTACCTGAGTGCAAAAGTTGCAGCCTTATTATTAAACTTAATTTATTTGACCGGCAACTACTGGGAATTTTACCTGAAGGTGAATAAACCGGCCCTTAATGTTTAAATATGCCTCGTTTGTATGCCCAATCAGATTCTACTTTGGAAACTCGGGGAATGATTATTAGTTTTGATTATTTATTATTTTTATTAATTTTTGCAATAAAAACTGATTACAGTTACTACTAAAAATTTAGTTTTTTTTAGTGTTTACAAAATAATTAAACTTTGTAAATAAACAAATCAAACTCGTAAATAAATTAATAGAGTTTATAATAAAGTAGAAAAAAGTATACGATATTTATTTCTTAAAATAGAAGAAACGATAGTAGAAGTGAAACGGCTGTTTTGTATTCCAGTAAAATAAGAAACTCACTTGAAAATAGCAGTTTTTATTACTCTATTGTTGTTCTACAAATCCACTCTAGGTAGGGTATCACCCTTTAAAACTGGTTAGATTTGCTGTATTGTTTGTAAACAAAAGAAACTATGCACCGAAACGTACGTCGTTTCTTTTAACAGAATTGTTAAATGTGTTGCCTGCTCAGGACAAGACATTTACTAATGACTGTGCATATGCATTTTATTTCAATAATTTACAAAAGTTTTGGCGAATTCTGTATTCTATGTCCAAAGATGCATATGCATATGTAAAAATATAAATCGACGTGTCTGAGAAAATAATAATTAATTTTTATGTTACTGTAAAAGCCCGAATATTAGTAAATCCTAGGTTTTAGCATTTAGCATAGGGAGATGGTAAAAGTCCGAAAGGCAGCTATAAACGCTTCCATTTTGGTAAATGTCAGCATTTAGGTCTTTTACCTACTGGTGTTGGTAAATCAACACCAGCTGGTTTTACCAATTTATTTACCAAAATGATCTGGTAAAGACGCAAAATTTAAGCGTTTATTTATTTCTTTCGGACTTTTACCATCTCCCTATAGTAAATGCTAGGATTTACTAATATTCGGGCTTTTACAGTAACATATACATATATCTACTATAGGGTGACCAGACGTCCCATTTTTAACGGGATTGTCCCTTTTTCAGCTTCGTACCCGTTGTCTCCAAAAACTAAAGATGTAAGTGTTAAGAGTGTAGATGTAGATGCAAAACATGTTCTTTAAAAAAACAAAAACAGTTGTTTTTTAAAGTAAACATGTTTTTATTTTATCGAAAATGGGTTTAAAACACCCCATATAAAAACCATGTTTAAAACATGATTTAAACTTTTTTAAAGTAACAAAGATTTTGAAATATTTGAATAAAAGCATCCAAGAAAGATATTCTTATTAGATTCGGGTACAAACTACCATCATGGATCATGATTATGCATAGGGTTGCAACTTTCCTTGAAAAGTTGATCGAACTTTTTAACAATTCCAACTTTTCCGGAAAAGTTGCAAAACTATGGTTGCAACTTTTGTTGAAAGTTGAGCGAACCTTTCAACAATTCCAACTTTTCCGGAACTCTATGCATGCCTGAAACAATAATAAAAGTTCTCATCATTACTTCACAAGTAAAAGAATGCAGAATTACTAAATAGAAAATTATTTGAATATTACATATTCATTTCTTTCAACAGTTTTTACCAAGTTTATTAAAGATGCTGTTGAACCTCATAAAACTCGTGCCAAGTACCTATATCCATTGCAAAAAAGAAATGTGCGTGTTAAATTAGTTTGATTTATGAAGTATCAAAGATTATTGCTCAAGTTCATATTGAATGGAAGCATTTTTTTCAGGTATTTTTGTTTTAAATTTACTATTTACGTAACGAGGTCATCTGTAATTATTCTTTCTGTTATTTATAGCTAGTCTTTATTAAACGCTCTACATCTGAAAATAAATGTTTAACATTAATTTAATATTGTTGCAGCAAAATTGGTTGATTTTATGCAATGTAATCTAATCCTCTATCCACTTTATAATTTAATTTACTATTAAATTAAAATTAGAATTGTTTTTACGGCTCAAATTCCAATCTGTCATTTTCCAAAATAGATTTAAATAAAAAACAATCAATGGATTGTCTATACTTTTTCATTTTATAATTTATAGTCATACATCTTTCAAATGGAAACTGGTCATTTAAATTCGAAAATTCAGTACATATAAGTATCTAGAATTTTTTCTCTTTCAAGTTTAAAAAAGCCCTTTTAAAACAATTACAAAAAACATGTTTTAAACATAATATCATTAAAACATGTTTAAAAAGAAGTAGTTTAAAACTTAGTTTGATGTTTTACACTATATTTAAACAAGTGTTTTAATAAAATGATTTAAACATGCCAACCATGTTGGGCTGTGTTCGCTTTGACGGAATTTGTCGTGCGTCGTACGTAAAATCAGCAGCACAAGAACCCACACTATGCCATCTACATCAGCAGTAATATAATAATTCTGCAATTTTTACCTACGTTTATGTTTGTTTCCAAATAAAGTTTATATAAATCATGCCTATATTTTAATCAACCTTGCTCCTTCTATTGCACGAAGATTTTGTACCGTTTTTTCATTTTCTAAATATGGTCACCATAACCTGCTATACTTCCCGAGCATTTTTCAGGCCCGTTAAGTGATTTGTTATTATTAGTTGTTTAAAATGCGGGACTTCCCCTATTTGTGCAATACTATTTCGTTCTATAGAGAGGTTACAAAACACTGAAAATATTTCGGAAGATGCTCATCAAAAAGACGGAGAAGAAGCAAATGATGAAGATGACGATGTTAGTATTGCCGATCTTAGGCGAACAATATTTGAAAACGCCGACGAAGAAAGTCTTGAAGAAAAATTACAAACCCAAAATGAGAGTATGGTGCAAACTCCATAAACAAACAAAATTTAAATGAGACTTCTTCGGCAAATGGACTTATTCGAAAAGGGTGAATTTCGTGAAGAAAACTTACAAATGGTATATAATTAATCGTCATACCACCTACCAGTGTAGAACCCGAAAGGGGCTTGTCCACAGCTGGAAACGTTTCACATAAATCCTTTCTAGTTTAGCAGGCATCTTGGTGTTTTTATGTTTTTTTTTTAATAATTTGTTTCTATTTTTTTATATCTATTGACCGTTGATAATTTTTTCATATTTCGTGGTAATTAAATATGTAAAATCTTAAATAAATAAACTTAAACTTATTTATGCTGTAAATTTGAAAAACAAATGCAGAACTAGAATTTCCAGTGTCGCCAACTGTCAAACTACTTAACAAAATATCCCTAACAAATTTTATATAAAACTTAAGTTATTTTTTTAGATGATTACACATTAACGCAAATAACGGGTGATTATAAACCCTCGACATCTCAGTTGCTGTGAAATTTAAAACGTATGTGTTTTGTTACTCAAAAACAATAGTTTTTTGAACGTCAAATAAATTACAGTAATTTATTATACGTCTAAATCAGTAATAAAACATATACGTTTTAAATTTCACAGCAACTGAGGTGTCGAGGGTTTATAATCACCCGTTAGAAAATAGTATATTAAAGTATTAGTTTCATAAGACACGTTTTTAGCGCACGCGTTCAAGTTTTTTAAAAGACAAGTGCGCTAAAATATCTTGAATCGTGAAACGAATACTTGATACTATTTTTTCTATTTGCGTTATTTTGTAATTATTTAAAAAATACTATATACTACTAATAATATAGTTTTTAAATAAAATTTGTTAGGGAAACCTTGTTAAGTTAGCAACACCGAAAACTATAATTCTGCATTTGTTTTTTAAATTTACAACGTAAATAAGTTTGACATTTTAAGAACAGCTGTTCAACAGTGACATCAACTTAAAAAATAAAATGTTACTGTTTCCAGTATTCTTTCAATCAAACACGCAAAATGCGTCTCCAAATGGCTTCATTTGTAAAATTCATAAAAAATGTTATAAATCTTAAGGCATTATAATGATCTACTATATATTATTATAGTAATAGATTTTTATAAATTATAATGGATTTATTACAGTAGTTATAATAGTAAAAGGCACCATCACGGTCGTCCGCGACCATGTCATCGGGGGCATGGTTCAGATAATAACGTAATGTTTAGATTTGCTGTAATTTATTGCATAAACAAGTTGGACTTCAAGATGATTTGTATAATAAAATTATAAGTATCGTATTTTATTAAAACGTATTTATCACAATGAAAGACATTGTTAATACTTCTAATTAGGAGTAAGAGTTTGTAGTTACTTGTTGTGATTGACCAGGGAACCGTGGATACCAAAGGTCGTGGAAATTGACTGGAAAAGAATTTCAATCTTTCAGGTGTCGATTTAGTGTCAGTCGATAGAGATTTCGAAGAACTAAACAGCGAGACGTGTTATCAGTGTTAAAACCCCTTCCTCCCGATCATCGATTCTCAGTGTAATTGATTAAGCTTTTTTTCGGTCCGTTTGAATAACATAGGGTATTTTGAGGGTCGCAGCTTTAGTCTCTTTTAGAATTTTCCAGGTTTATGATTTTTCACATTATCGAGTGGAGAAACCATTTTAAACTTCAACCTTCTAGGTCACCGGAAAACGAAAAACACCTCTTAAACAAATAGATAGACAGACACGACATATAATTTGCTATATTTGGCCACGGACCACCTCTCATATTAAATTTTGTAGAAACTAACTGAAAAAATATCAATTTTCCGATAAATTTGATTGTTTTGAAAATGTGAAGTGCGCTACATGTTATGTGTGATGTTTTCCACTGCCCATTCAAACAGTTGTCGAAAGGTAAGAATCTGATTGTCATATGGCTTTTGCAAACCGGCTCTGGCTGCTAATCTCTGCGCTGATCCATTAACACCATTGCACGGTTCTTTCCCATGAGCTATCGTTGAAAAGCCATTCTGCCTGAATACCAAAACCTTCTTTGTAGAAACATAGGTTTGTAAAATTTTTCTTATTTATGTATTGAGCTATGCTACCATCACGAAAGTAGTAAATCTTCTTTATATCTGTTTGGAACCTAGTCCTCAAAATTTAATAATTTTCTAATAACAGTAGACTGATGTGGTGTTGTGTTCAAAACGATCCGAAATTACAACATAACTGAAATGCTCAGTTTTATTTTCTCAGAAATGAACGGTTGCACGACCGCTCACTCAATGATAGCTCTGGGCTTCATCTTGTATGACGAAGGTGTAATTCTCTGAAAAGTTACATGTTACATATCTTTCCAAGTTTTCTTTGACTTTGTTAATAATGGAACTTGATTGTTTTGCCACAAAATTATGGCTTACCATCTAACCATCACTGAATCTGCTAGGAGACTAAGGCAAAAGTAACGAAGTGAACAAGCCCAATAGCTGAAAGCCTGTAACAACATGCTAAAATCGGGCTCTGACGCACAACATGAAGGCTTTCAGACTGTTATTCAGATTATTGATATTGTCTAACTAGAATTCTTCAGTGAAAAATATTGTCATTACTATAATATCACAAAATAATAAAATCTTTAAACAAAACTAACAAGTGACTTAGTTCCTTAACGTTTTATACCATTTTGTGAAACATGCTTTTGTAAATTTAATAAGTCATGAACCCTATTGCATTCTAAGGACACAGAAGAAAGAAAGAAGAAATAAGAAAACCCATGAAAAATGCTAAAAAATGTGACCTTCCTCACTTTGCTAGCTCAATTAGGTGAGCTGCAAACGTAGTTTAAAGGTATATTGTTCTTGCGTTTTTGTGATGCGATTTTCAAAACTTTACATACCTGTATTTTCAAAACGGGTTGGCACATCATGAAATTTAATATTTTTTAAATCTACTTATATGAAGGGGCAACCACTATACTAAATCTCAGATGGTGAGGTAAAATCATTGTGTTGATTTGACATGGAATTACCCAGTTTTGTAATTGTATTGTTATAATTGTACCAGGAACATATAGACACCGAGTTTCGTGGAAATTACTTGAAAAAAAATACAATTTTCCAACTCTTAGGTACTCTTTCCAATTCTCAATTATTTAGGTACTGGGTCAGCCAATAGAAATTTGAAAAAGTAACAACAAAGTCGTATTTGTTACTATTAATCCCCACCAATTTTCAGGGTTTATTCAATCGAATAAAATTTGTTGTGTCCTATTGAAATAGCAAGGGGACCTTTCAGGACCATACGTTCGCACTCTTTTTCAACTGGTTTGTCTGCCTACGTAACATTTGGCAGTCACGACTCACATAAAGCTTCATTTTTGCTCCTAATAACACGATCTACTATAGCACAAAATTTAATCGTTTATAATTTATATATGGTAACTATAGACCTTTCTAATTGGTTAGTATTATAATCAGAGACGAGCAAAATAGTTGGCCTTGCAACGGAAACCCTTTTATGATGTCCTTTTCATTGGCGTTAGTTTAAAATACTTCTTGTAGCTTTCGATAAGATAAAATGTAGTATGATAATATTATATTAAATTAAATTCATTAAAATCGTAGCCACGCCACTGACCATTTATTTCTTTCAACGCAGGTAGTCCTAAAAAACATTGCATGTTGCATTGCAAAGTTATTAAAAAAAATATCGAATTACATTTAGTTTATACCGCAAATCTAATCGAGACGTCACATTTTAGCGCCGGTGTCCACATGCGGGAATTCCCGTTGCGAGCTCGCTGCGGGCGCGAGCATCTTGCGGGCGTTTCTTGACGCAGATCCCTACAGCCCCGCAAGGTTGACGCAGCCGCAAGTACGAGCTCAAGATACCTTGTTGTATATTGTGCGGTTCACACATGCGGGCGTTTGACGCAAGAATGGTAATAGAATTAACAATGGTGAGTTCTATAATTTCGAACAATTATTGGATATTCAGCTGTTTATTGGTGTTATTTGTCAAAATTTAATGAAAAGGATGACAAGTATTGTTAAGTGAAGGGAAATAGAAAGCATTAAGCATGTAGTTAAAATTTAAGTCATATGTTTTTAAACCTTTTTATTTAGAAATTCAGTTTTGGTTCACTTTTATCTTCTTAATATAAATAACTAGGGTTTTTAAACATATTTCTGATATAAGTCTATTGTGGGTGTTATTAAGTTTAGAAATACCTACCTGCTTATGGGGGCTATGGGGACAGCTTGTCAATTTCGGTTTATTCGATTTATAAATTATTTGAAAAGTTTTTTTTAAATCTAACGTAGCACAAGCGATTGTACATCAACCAATATTATAATAAAATAGCGAACGTGCTTTCAAATTAGTTTTTAAATCTAATATCTAAGTTAATTTTAGCTATCTTGGACAATAGGACTTTATTCTTATTTAAAAAGAAAAATTGAATCAAAAGTAGAGTCCTATTGTCCAAGATAGTACCTACAAAAATTAATTTGAAAGGGCGTTCGCTATTTTATTATAATATTTGTTGATCAATCACAATCACTTGTACAACGTTAGATTTCAAAAAAAACTTTTCAAATGATTTATAAATCGAATAAAGCGACATTCACGACCTTTCCCTAAGATCTTTACTACATACTAATTATTACTACATATATTGTAGTTGTATTGCTTTAATTATGCTTTTGGTATGAATAATTATGGGACGAACCTTAGTTAAGTTTTATTTTGTGTGTTTGTATACTTTCTTAATAAACATTGTCTTAAATTATAAACGTGTTATTTAATTATACAAAACCTTCGACAATTATCTTTAACCACAAAATAAAAATTTTGTAGATAATATAAGCAAATACAACTAGTTTTCTGCAATATACATCTATTTCTGATGGCAGTAGATTGTTTACTGTGCGTCATTTCACCGTGTAGTGTGAACTGATTTTTGCGGGCCCGCAGCGAGCCCGTTGCGAGCTCGCAACGGGAGTCTCCCGCATGTGGACACCGGCGCTTAAAGCTATTTCAATTCGAAGTTCATATTATTAATAAGTAGTAATGAATAAAACATTACCAGCGGTCGTATTCGGTCACTATTTTACATAAAAGTACATATTTTTTACCCTAGTACATAAAAGTCCATATTTTAGCATTTAGTCACTAAAAGTACGTATTTTGTTAGCAAGTTTTAAATTCCACTATTTTACAACCGCGATTGTAAAACGCAAGCCATTTTTGGACGAAACTTAGTAAGAAAATAAATGCAAATTGCGCCTTGTCGTGCAGGTAATAAGAACCATTATTGTTTAGCGTAGCGCGCTATTAGCAATTTAGAATGTACTATTGAGAAGGGTATATTATATTGCCTGATAAACTTCAACCGTGAACACAAAAATGCATCATCTTCGTAACCACGGGATTTGAACTCAAGTCTTCTTCGTCACAAACTCGATTGCTAACCCACTGAGCTACAAAGGCGTTTAAACAATTCGTAAACATATATGGAATAAAAAAAATCGAATTAAAATTGAATGGAACAGTTGTGGACAAAGTATAGTATTCGACTCGCATATAATGGTGAGTATTCGCTCGGCAGATTCTAATAAACTTCAACTTCTCATAAACTTCGCCCTAGATTATTAGCCATCATTATATGCTTGTTGAATAATATACTTTTTTTATAAACTACATACATATTTGGTACATATTTAAAAAAAGAAATCGCTAAAAAGTACATATTTTAAGAAAATTTAGTCACTATTTACATATTTTTTTCAATTAACTCTGCTACGACCGCTGCATTATTACGCTCCATAGTGAATGTGGTTTTGTACTATTTGGACTATTTTGCTCGTCTCCGATTATAATGAAGCATTCTATTTATAATATAATTATGGATATGCAATAATTTGTTATACTATTATATCGAAACATTTTTATTGCAGCTTAATAACACATTCATCATTATCAAATAGAAATATTTAGCGAGTCGTCATTTTACCATCTTATTTCTATTTGACTGTTTAGTCTGCCCACACGTAATGTACTGGTGTTCTAAAAATACTAAGAGAATTACATTTATAATAATTTGTTATTTTTGCTGCATCAGCTGCATCCCGTGTGACTCATTCAGCAAATAGTTCAAAGCCAAGGCTTAACGACATGATAACGTTTGAATAATGTTTTATAATATGTAATATGTTCGTATGAATAAATAAAAGATCACTGTTATTAATTGTTAATTTTTGATAACGATTATACCGTTCTTGTTTAAATATAATAAAAAAAAATCATTTGAACTTGATTTAATTATTAAATATATAGTATTTTTAGTATAGTATACTACATAGTATTATGAAAAGACTCGAATAAAATTAATAAGCATAGTAAGTCTGATGATTTATTGTAGATTTTCAATAGATCATTTTAAATTTTTATTCAAGCAATCAAGATGGGGCATGTGTACTTTTAATTCTGAATCTTGCAATAAGCACACAATTATGTAAAATACAAGTTTTGGAGTTGCCTTCTCTCGATGTCACTTTCTCGTTTTATCTGGTCATGGTGCAACAGGTAATATTAAAATTTCTGATCGATGCATTGTGTTGCCAGGTCTACTGATTTTTCACTTGATCTACTGAAATGCATTAACATTGAATAGAATGTAGCGTAAAACTGGCAACCGCATTGAAAACAGTTGGTTAATTCTGTAATTCACCGACAGGAAAACTGAACAAAACAGGGACTTCCCCGAATTCTATGAGACCAGCCCAGTGTTGGACATCAATCAATTAAATTCTTAATCAATTTATCAGTTGACTGAAGATTTAATTGTGACATTTCAATTGCAACTAACCTCTTAATTGCAGACTGCAACTAATTTAATTGCAATTAAAAATCACAACTAAAATTGTTACAACTAAATACTATTTATGAAAGTTTTAATTCAAATAAAAAATAACTAGGAAGGCCATTCTAGTATTTTGTAATAACACCAGACCGCATTGCAATCTTGTCCCAAACTTAAACAAACCCTAATAAATAAAAGAAGCAATTGAAATACGTTTATGCGTGTATTATAATATTATACTTTGTAAACTATTAAAATAGTATACACGGTGATTCAGTACTCAATGATCGGACTTTGAGGATAAGCTTCTCTGGTTATTAGAAACATAAAACCTTAGTAACTTTTTTTGATTAAATGAACTTGAAAATTTCGAAAATTTTGACCGACGTTTTCAGAAAAGTACGTATAATTGATGCAGGTCAGTTAGTTAAGTCGAATAGAAATAAATGCAAGATCTTTAGAAATTGACACCATCAGTAAAAACGTGACATCTGTTTAAACAAGCACAAGGATGCAAATGACGCACATTCCATTTTTAGATGTTAAAACAAAACGATCTATTAATCCGGGGGATTCCCCTTTATTCTAATAGTAAACGCAGACAGAAATGACATCATTTTAATACTGACCTATTTAATGTATCATTAAATTCGATGTGTATGCGTTAATAAACAGATATTAGTTTTAATTAAAGGTGCTTTTAGACTTGTACACTTTTGTTGCGCCATTTTCCGTGCCGCAACTACAAAATTGCACGTTGTGTTCACACATAACCAAAAATAAGTCCAAGGTTACGCCAGAAATGAATGGCGCAACTTAAAAGTGTCAACGGCAATTTTTAAAGTTGCAAGGTATTCACACACAATGCTCCTCTTTTGTTACGCCATTCTTCATAAACTCAAGCTGCAACTTTTAATAGAGGGCTACAATTTTACTGTTTAGTTCTTGGTTTACTGCGAATACGATAAAAAGGCCGTTCTTCATTTTGATTTAAATACCACAAGATTATAATGTAGATAATCAAATTTTTCTTACTTAAAAGTAAAAATACATAGTTATGTATACTATCTTTTCCATTTATTTTAGTTAATTCATTTTATCATTTACTAATTTATTTTAATCAATTCTAATGTTTTTTTAGGAGGTACACGCTGAAGAGTTTTTATTTGTTTATAATTAAATTTTCATTACAATTTAAACTTGAGAGAAATAGCTGTCATTTTTGTAAAGGCGCATTTTAAAAGAAATTCTAAAGATTAACGATTTGCCTATAATTCTTATTATTTTTAATAATACAAGTCGACATTATTTTAAAATGATAATCACAAACCAGTTAATTAAAACGCAAAACACCTAAAATGAGAAGAACGCCAGTTTCACAACAGTCACGTAGTACGTAGTATTAAATTTATTTAATAAAAGTTGCACTAAAATAGATATTGCGCAACTTTATATAACCAACCCGTCGGTCAATTTTTATATTGCGCAACTTTAGTAAGTGTACCTGCTCACACATAGCAATTTTAAAAGTGTACGCAACTAGAAAAGTGGCGTGCAACTTTGAAAATTGCGCAATTTTTTAACTTGCAGCGGTGTTCACACATCGCAACTTGCCATTTTATCAAACTTGCGCCATTTTTCAGATTGCGCAATACGAAAAGTGTACAAGTCTACAAGCACCTTAAGATAAGACATGTTTAGCTAATTTGATGTATCCATCAATAGGTATTGTTATTTTTATTGGAATTCTAGAATGTTTCATTATTAAAACATTATTATTCTTTTTGATGTTTTAATTCAACGACCCTGAATGATTGATGGATTTGTTTACAAATTCAAGTACAAGTACTGTTATACGTTTTATTACTAAAAGCTGCAGTGTAAGGGGTTTGCAATTTGTTATCATTTGAGAAACCAAATAGTATCGGGTATCTCCTTGATCTTGACCTCAAAAGATGTGTCACTATCACGAGTACTATAATTTTTTATTCACAAACCTGCAGTATTGTATTACACATAGGGGTTAATGTGTCTATTAAAAGAATTTGAAATTGTCTTAGTAATCAGAAACAACACAAAACAAAAATACCATTTTTGAAACAATATCCATCGAGAGGTCGTTCTCAACATGCTTTGTTTATTTAATTCTGTTTATCTGTTGTTATTCTACGAAACACTTGGCCAAAATAAAGACGTTTTTATTACTTTACGCTATCCTTGCACATTCTAGTAGTATTGAATATCTGCTTGAACTTTTAAAATATGTGTCATGTGCATTTATACTATTAAATTTGAAAACATTCGGCTGAACTTCGATGCCGTTTTTCTCCAAAAATATAGAAATACGAGAAAAATGGTATATAGGAATTTTCTTTCTTTAATGGTTATCTAACCACTGGCAAAGTCTGACTATGTCTTAATGGGTCACGGTGTATTGTGTTACAAGTACAAGTGCCAATATCTCACGAGTGTGAAATTTGCATTTTTGCACGTGTTACACAATATACTTTATCTACGCCCACCAAAAGCTAAGAAAAATATTTAACCTATAGTTTGCACTCGCATTCATATTTTTTACGTGAAATCTCTGGCAATAAATTAATAGATGTGATGTGAGCAGCTTCCGTGTTTGCTTGATCTTAAGGTGTACAGTGTACACTCCATTTTCCCATCATGGGATTCACTGATGATAAATTCAATCACAATTCAATTTCCAATGTTATTTTTCAAAGCAAACTTTTAGAATTGTGTCTTATTAAAATATAAAACAAAATACGACTACTTTACTCAATTCTATAACTCAATTAAGCAAGACGTACCATCTATTTCTGTCACCCACATCTAAACGACTTACGTATAGCGGTACCTTTTATCAAACCCTTCTTCCACGAAATGTAACATATTCTGGCGTAGATTGCAAGTGGAATAACAGGAAAAGGCAGCTTTAATTGTAGCCATCCCGCTTGCACTTGTGAATTGTATGACTAAAATGTTGCAAATTACAAAAAAAAATCCAGGCTGAAAATTGCCGTTTAACAGAAATAGAAGGTGCGAATTTCAATGAGACAGGGCTCGTACAAAGCACAGAATATCTTTTACCAAATAAACCTAACTAAATAACTGCTTTTGTTCCCCCGTAAATCCACCCGACCTTCCAAGAGAATTTGAAGGTTGAATATTATTGAAGAGCTACGAAGAAGAATTGTATCGTTGTTTACAACATTTATTTTTAATGTTTAATTTAAAAAAGCTCCGTCTAAAGGAAATGTCTTCAGTAATAAGTAAATTCTAGTAAAATTAATCTTAAACAGCCCTGTATTGAAAGTAGTTTATTATTATTGGTAATTATATCTTTTGATGTAAAATTGAGCAAATACTTGGAATTTCCCCAATTATCGATTGTTTTAGGTACACTACTTTAAACATGGAGAAAAATCAATTAATTATACATGAAATAAATAAAGATTATTAAAAGTTTCACAGTTTTATTAAAATACAACCTGACAATATTGTTTCGACAGCTATGCTGTCATTATCAAAGGTAATATAATTATAAACAAACACGTCGCTAAGGTATATATTGGACAAACACTTCGAAATTTTGACATAAGATATAAAGAACACGTACGTCATTACAAAAATAAACATCCTGAAAAATCGAATTACGCCAAACACCTTTTAGAACAAAATCACACAATGACTCCTCAAAATAATATTAAATTCCTACATTTTTGTAATAACAAACGCAAATTAGACATTTTAGAAGCCTTTGAGATATACAAACACAAACTCAGGGTACCTTTAATGAATGAACAACTTGAGCTCAGTAATTCTCCGTTACTGGCCGTTATTCTGATTATTATTATTATTTTATCTAGTTACCTATTTTGTATCTACCTTAGCGACGTGTTTGTTTATAATTATATTACCTTTGATAATGACAGCATAGCTGTCGAAACAATATTGTCAGGTTGTATTTTAATAAAACTGTGAAACTTTTAATAATCTTTATTTATTTCATGATTATGGAGTTCCACAAAATAAGGCTGGAGACAATAAACAAAATTAATTATACCTTTAGTAAGTACGTAACTTTGTTTGCATTGTCAAACCAAGAATTCAAAACGGTATTAAAAAATCTACTTTTTGTAAGTTCGAACTGATGAACCAGTTTAAAGACACTGAATTTTAATCTTCTTAGACTAATGTTGGACATACACGGTCTTCCCCGACGACGTCGGCGAAAACGTCGTCGACGACGTCGGGGACAAGGTCGAAATAATGAGGTAATGTTTACATTTACTGTAATTTAATGCATAAACAACTTGTAACTTGCAGCTGGACTGTGTATAATAAACTTATGAATATCGAATTTCTTTAAAACATCAAAATGAAAGAAAGTAGTATTGAGCATAATAAAATGCGTACTGAATCTCTTTCTTTAAAGTATTTCGAAATAGCTTATGCAATTAACAAAACTTTTCATAAGCGGAATAATATTGATATCCATCGATAGAATTACAAGTAACCCTTTATTATAAAACGAAAACTCTTTGTTTTTTATTAATCTCATTCTTAATTTAGTTTAAAAATGGATATAATTAACGCAGGATTTAGGATTCTGAGTTCTGGTGCGCAAATAATGATTTCCTATAAAGGACTTTTGGTAAAATTTGGTAGTGATAATCGTCGGGAAAATGTCATGTTTAAAAATGTAATTGTTTCACCGTCGCTTCCTTTTCCGTGTAGTTTTAAAATTTTATGCTGATGGTACATAACCTTATAATAAAAATCCTTCGGCTCAATTTGTCGCAATTCTTTTAACAAGGACATGTGTGAATATTGTTTGCGATCTAAAAACCAATTCTTTGCCCATTTTCTTTTTTTTTTCGTGGTGTTTCTGTTTCTTCCTCTTCGAAGCACAAGGCAACTGCCACACCAACTGCAATTTTTTTTCTCAAAGATAATTTATAAAAATCCATCTTATCTCTTGAAAGTTTCACAGCATATTGAATTCATAATGTTTTCTTAAAAAGTATAATAAAGAAAGCATATATTTTTTAGTAATCCCAGATGTATATGTTTATTTTGCCTAATAATAATTTACAGCTGACAAGGGTTTTATTTTCGCAGTTGTAGTTTGTAGTTTTGTATACAGAACTTTTATTTTAAAGAAAAGGAGAATTGAAATATCCCCCCCCCCCCCCCCCCCCGACAATAAACAATAAGGTTATTTTAATTGTAATGAAAGATTTTAAAAGTAGTATAATTACAATTTACATCTTGTTTGCGACATTTTTTATTTTAATAAGTTTTTTATTATTTATTTAAAAACTATTATTACTATTAAGTTATTTATTTTATTTTAACGCCTATAATTAAATACATATATTAGTAAAGAGATTATAAAGCCAATAACCTTTACTAAATTTTAATATATAAAATTTCACTCTGGGTTTGTAAACAAATGTAATAAAAATGAAATAATGCAAGTAAACCCGAAAAAGATAGATATAGTATAAGGTTATGTACCATCAGCATAAAATTTTAAAACTATACGGAAAAGGAAGCGACGGTGAAACCATTACATTTTTAAACATGATATTTTTCCGACGATTATCACTACCAAATTTTATCAAAAGTCCTTTATATGAAATCATTATTTGCGCACCAGAACTCAGAATCCTAAATCCTGCGTTAATTATAACCATTTTTAAACTAAATTAAGAATGAGATTAATAAAAAAACAAAGAGTTTTCGTTTTATAATCAAGAGTTGATTTGTAATTTTATCGACGAATATCAATATTATTCCGCTTATGAAAAGTTTTGTTAGTTGCATAAGCTATTTTGAAATACTTTAAAGAAAGAGATTCAGTACGCATTTTATTATGCTCAAAAATGCTTTCTTTCATTTTGATGCATTAAAGAAATACGATATTCATAATTTTATTATAACAGTCCAGCTGGAAGTTACAAGTTGTTTATGCATTAAATTACAGTAAATGTAAACATTACCTCATTATTTCGACCTTGTCCCCGACATCGTCGACGACGTTTTCGCCGACGTCGTAGGGGAAGACCGTGTATGTCCTATTTAAATAGAATGAAACGAAAATAAAAGTCAAAACAAACTGTGACATCACCTCTACTGATGCAGCTCAGTGTATCAGTTAAAATTTAATTGGTAGTACCACAGCATACCATTCTAGGCAGTAGTGACACTCTCCTAGTCGCAGTTGGATCCTTATAATTTGACTTATCAGCACTCAAGCTTCGCCTTTTAATTATCAAGCTTTTTTGCATTGTTGCATTTTATGTGTACTATCACCTATTAAACTACTGCTAATCTTAGATGAAACGCCACTGTAAGTTTCAATACCAAAGTACCCCCAATTCTTCAGATTCAAATATCGGAAAAACGTTCTTCTAGTTTTTCTTTGCCTTGATATCATTCGAAAGAGTATTTTTGCTACCTTCAGAATATGTTTTCCATATCTTGGGATCTGACATAGATGTATTATGAGAAATAGATGTTTAAAGGGCAGACATTAAAGAACGTCCATTTACTATAAGGAAAAACATGGAATTAACGAAAAGCGCTTTAAGGAAGGACTTTTAAGAACTCCGCTTTTCTAAAAAAAAATTTTTTAAGTTGAAGAAAAGATAAAATGTTTGACGATCTCCACTGTGTTTGATATATGATAAGAGTAAATGATTTCAAGTTAAATTGTTGGTTAAATATCCGGCAATACAGAGAGTGGTGAATAAATAAACACATAATCTAGCTATAAAGTAAAAAGAAAATATCAAGATAGTCAACTGAAATCCAGCACTTAAGAGACTGATTATTTAACCATTGCAATGCCTGACTGGCTTTGAATATTTACAATAAAATAAGTACAGTGATGCCTCCCATTACGGACACTCACTATAAAAAGACACTTCCTGTATGCGGACAGATATTGTGGAACCAACGTTTCGCTATTACCAAGCCTCTTTTAAATGAACTCTCTAACTCTAATGCACGGACAGTACATACAGCTCATTTTTAGTAAAAAGGTCTCTCTTAATCGCACACTTAATTTACGCGAATTTGTTTTGTCGTCGTTCTCATATGAAATTTGACACCGGCAGTTCTCGTTTAAATATTTTTGCTTTATCAGGATTTTCTCGAAACTAATTTTGAATAGTTTATTTCTTTTCTAGATTTATTTTAAAATGCATATTATGCTGATTTTTGAGATTTATTTTATACATTACTTATGTTTAAGCAGTTTGCAGTTGTTTGCAGCCTTCGCAAATCATTGAAGAATTATTTTGAACTAATAAATGTGAACTAATTACATATTATAGTCGTTTCTTTTCGTCTCCAACAAATGGACAAAAAGTGTGGCACCGTCAGGGTCTGGTTATGGGAGATTTCACTGTATTTCAAAGTTTATCTTTAACCATAACAAAGAAAGACTACCAGAGGTCACTCGTTCAGGACGTTTGTATGTTGTTAAAAACTCCCAACACACCGTGGTATCAGTCATGTTACCTGTATAAGATAAACAGTACTAAGCTGTTCCACAGCCCTAAGCTTAAAATCATCACTAACAAATCTTACTAAGAAAACATTCCATTTGACATGCATAAAATATATTAGTGAATATAGTAGTTAAAAAAATTAGTCTTTAATCTGGTTAAATATAATTATTGGAATGGATAATCCATACATAATATTAATAGGTGCACAACACTGCAGTTACTTAGTAAAACTAAGTAGCAAATAACGTCTAAAATTAAAACTTAATAAAAGTGGTAAAAATGGAAACAAGTTTTTAATTAAACTTGTAGGTGATGGAGACTGCTGGTAATTATCAGATCCCAGTAGGTATCAGACTATAAAAGTTCAACCAAAAATACAAGAAATAAATGAGTCATCACAAACACGTGGGCGAACATGTAAAATGCATTTAGAATTACGCGAAAGTCACGCTGTAATGATAAAATAAACAATAAATGAGCTAGAAAGATTCAGTAGCGGAACAAAACCCTATCTAATTAAAAATAAATGTAAAACAGCACTGAGAATCTGTTGGTTCTAGCGTACATCATTGAATTCTTAGCAACGTAAAATTTGCACTCTTATCTTATCTCACCTTGAGTCGTATTTGTTTATTCCGGTGTGATTACGAAAATGACTCATTTCTTGTATTTATGGTTGAAGTATAACAACCTATATCTGGTTTTTTAACTCCATTCAGAACGGTAATATATAGTACTACTATTTCAGTAAAATCATTATGACTATTGCAATTGATGAGATAAAGGGTGTTTAAATGTTTTTTATATATACTGGACTCTTGAAAGTTCAGTCTACCTTTTTACATTAGCCTCCTGTTGATTTTGGATAAATGGTTGTATGAAGCCCAGATTAAACCGCTTGATGACACAATGACAGTGGCATCTGCAACTGAAATATAGTTGTATTTTGTATTAGTTACTGTACTGTTAGTTTGTGAAAAAGATTTTAATTTAAAATGAGCAGCTACTGGATCATTGGAATGAATACTCAATTAAATGAACAAATAGTTTACATAAACAACAAAAATTCAAACAATGAAATGTCGATTCAATGAACAGGTAAATTACCGAAATATATGACTTTGCTGAACTCGCATGCATGAATAATCTCAGTAATAATTTTTGTATGCCAGGTAGTGTTATTCAGTTATAAAATATATTTAAGTTAATAAATACAACAAGTCCTTTTTAAAGAGTACATTCAATTGAGTCAACATCTCGTTTGTATAAACAAGCCTGCTTTTAATTAGTTCACATAATCGATGTACTACTGTATATTACTATATCTCAAACACTTTAAAAGTAGTATATATTAAGTACTTCCATCATAATATGTGTCATTGTCCATGAAAAGGGACCAGATGTGCAGTATTAAATTTAAGCACTCATTTTGAGATAATTGACTACAGTTTGATTTATTTTCAGCAATGTTTATTGTTTTTTTTTAATTGATGACACCATTGCATAGCCAAAGGACCCCTGTATACTAATCTACAATTGCCTAAACATTGAATGTTTAAACCTTTATTCACAAAACAGCATTTTACTCGTAAACTACAATCGTAGATCTGGTACCTTTTCATGAGCAGTTACACATGGGTCATTCTTTCTGAACTCAACCACCGGCTAGGTCCAAAAATTGGAGTAACTTAGAAAGGTCAGTGGTGGCTTATTTTAAATGATAGACAGAATATCGAGAAACGGGCCAAATAAGAATTTGAAACATTAATTTATTGTTATTAGCAACATGTTTCAGAGACTATGTTCTCCTTCCTCAAGCATACACAACTAATTAATGTTGTCAACAATGTTACAAAAATTTTCTTGATAATAATGAGACCAACAGAACGACATTGAATATTCATAAACTGGAATAATGTTGTTAATTTTTTTAAATCAACACAACTAATAATTATAAATCTCATATAGTACTTAATGATTATATTACATTGATCGATTTATTTGAAATTTAGAAATACAGGAACATAACCATTTTTATCAACTCATTTTAAAGCTTGAAACCCTACTTTCAAATGTCACATGTCTCCTATATGAAACAATTTATGTTTGACCCCTAAAACAGGGTAAACACGTATCCAGTTAAAAAAAAATTTTAAAGTTGAAAAAATTAGAAAAAGAAATATTTTTTAAATTTTCTTAACGGCATCGCATTCTTCGTCAAAGAATACATAAATTTTGTCTACTGCGTTTTTTTCCTAGAGTGCTTCAATTTCGAGCAAAATTGAGAACAACAATTTGCCATTTTTGAAAGTGTTATCATTTTTTTGATCGCAAATGGTCTCAGATAGAAAAAAATGATAGAGTAAAAAATGCTTATTTTTACTCAATGAATATGAAAAAATTACATGAACGAACTACAGACCGATTTAAAGTGATTTTGAAAATTACGGTTATAGGTGTTGCCTATCTATGGGCTTAAATACTATAATTAGAACTTTCTAAAATGATGAAAATTTTAAAAATCGCTTTAAATCAGTCTGTAATTTTTTTTCGTATTCGTTGAGTAAAAATAAGCATTTTTAATTTATTCTCAATTTTGCTGAAAATAGAAGCACTCTAGGAAAAAACGCAGTGGACAAAATTAATGTATTCTTTGACGAAGAATGCGATGCCATTCAAAAAAATTTTTAAAATATTTCTTTTTCTAGTTTTTTCAACTTTTAAAAATTTTTTTTAGAACTGAATGGGAGTTTACCCTGTTTTAGGGGTCAAATATAATTTTTTTCATATAGGAGACATGTGACATCCTGAAGTAGAGGTTTCAAGCTTTAAAATGAGCCCCTGCTGGCCTTTCTAAGTTGCGCCAATTTTTGGACCTAGCCAGTGGTTGAGTTCAGAAAGCATGACCCATATTCTAAGTTGAAATCATCTTAACAAAAATATCAAGACAAAAAGAAATTCGTATTATATCCATTAGGGTGACCCCTGCTTATATGGGAAAATTTTATTTCAGTAAGATTGTTGATCGATCCACCTAAGAAAATGCGAATAGATGAAAAACGATAAAATATAACGTTTCAGATGAATCCGAAGTGATTTAGAGGTAGCTCAAACCGTTCAAAATTTCGAAAAATTTGATTTTTTTGCATTTTTTTCTTTTTACCCATCCCTGAAATATATTATACCAGCCCTGAACATAAAAATAAATATTAATACATATTCGATATAATCGATTACCTTTCCAACAAGCCAAATATCATAAAAATCGGTATACAAATAAGGAAGTTATGGCCATTTATATTATTAAAAAACCAAACATTTTAATTTCTATAAGAATATTTCATATTAATCTAATTTTCAACAAAAACCAATTATTTTTTTTTATTTTGAAAATTTTATTTCTGAGTAATAAAAAATATTTAAAAGTAAAAATAATACAAAATTAATCTTAACTTGTAGTACTAGTAAAGGCTGTTTTAGTATGCGATTTGAAGTTTTTTCGATAGTAACCACTTGCAATAAATATTGCTTTTCTTCTTTTTTGTTTAATACTTTATTGTATTCTTCAATTAATTTCACTCCATGTTCTGCTGCATCATTCATTACATTTAAATTATGAATTATATTCTTTCCTTTATTATAAGCTTCATTATCGTTCCATTTAGAAGGATCTTCATTTAAAAAATTAGTAGAAATTCCAAAGCGATTGAAAAATTTATGTGTGTTTGTAGTAACAAAATCATGAAACCCTTTTTGTAAAAATGTTTTTATTTCCTGGGTTTTAAGTGGTATACGCTTCGTATTTTCTATTCCATCAACATCGTCATCGTAATCTTTATCATCTCCATCATCATTACTGCTTTTCAGAGTCTTTATCTTTTCACTTATTTCTCTTTTAATTTCATTCGAAACGTTTTTGACATACTTAGTGCAACACATTCGTCTGATAGGTACCACAAATGGTTCGATAACTTTTTGATTACCGCTTCAGATATTTGTTTATCAAAAGATTTGTAATTATAAATTTCTTGTATAAGACACAAATCTTGGTATGGCGCTAATGGTGGCACAGAACATTTAAACCAAGCCTTGACATAAAAATGGATAATAAAAGCACATGTATCTCTTAAATTGTTTTCTTCAAATTCTGTTGAAAGTAAATTCTGTTTGAAATAGATATATTTTCAACGAGTACATAGCTTTAGACATCCATCGGGCGAAAGAGACAACTACCGAGAAACCACAACCAAGAAAACATCTGAGAAACCACAACCGAGAAACCATAACCGAGAAAACCAAAGCCGAGAATGCATGAAGTAATAATTAAAAGTTAGTAACTTTGATAGATCTAAAAGAGGCAGAGGAGAACACATAGGGTGGGGAAGGACAGAGAAAGACCAACTGCGTAAAGGAAACGCTATGCAGCGGAGGTTAGGTTATAAGAAGATAGTTCGGAAAGTAAAGATGTTCATTTGGTCAATATTATCTCCAATCAACTTAAAGGCCAATCAGAGATGATTAGCCAAAAACTGGAGTCCGTAGCAGATGCTATTAAAACATCTAATAAGGAACTGGTAAAGTTAGTTACTCAACCTGGCTTTCAATCTATGGTTCAGACATCAGCACTGTCCCTTAAAAATTCAGTGCAACCTATAAGCAGAGATGCAGTCTATAAGGCGGTTGATAGCGCAGTGAAACATATGGAGATTAGTGGTGCTGGAAAATCATTAAATAACAACACAAGTAAAACTAGAACTATTAGAGGAACAAGTAGCACTGTATCAGATATCTCGGCAGCTGAAGAAAGGAAATGGTTCTATGTCGGTAATTTGAGTTCAACATGTGGTACTGATCACCTGAAGACCCATCTACAAAAGAATGGTATTCCTATACTCAATTGTGAGAAACTAAACTCTAGGGCAGACCATATTGCCTCTTTTAAAATTGGAATTGCCCCGAACTTGGAGTCCAGTTTTTTAAATCAAGAAATCTGGCCAGTTGATGTTACTGTAAAGCCTTTCGTTTTTAAAAATAGTGTCCGACAAAACCAGAACAGAAAGAGCCATTTTTTTCAAGAAAAATCTCAACAATCAACGAAAAAAATAACACCAATTGCTAACAATACTATATCCTTACACTGGTACTATCAAAAAGTTAGGGGACTGAGAACAAAGCTAAACTCTTTATCACAGGCAGTTGCAGTAAATTCCTTAGATATTATTCTCCTTACAGAGACCTTTCTAAACTCAGATATTCAAGATAATGAATTAGGTCTTTCTAATTATGATATATACCGCTGTGATCGGTCCTCAAAAACCAGTTTTCATGGAAGAGGTGGTGGAGTTCTTGCTGCCATTAAAAGTAATTTGTCTGTATGTCGATTTGATACTGAAGTTGATTGGGTTGAACATCTTTGTCTTAAGATAAAAACGAATAGCAAGAAAACAATTATTGTTGCTCTTGTTTATATACCACCATCATCGCCTGTGGAACTTTATGAAAGTTTTTGCCTTCCCTGATGAACATTCTTAGAAAAATGTAGTGATAATAATTTGTGATATGTCTTTATATTTGATTTATATATTATTTATACTCAAGTTTTATATTAATATTTAAATGTAAATGGTGAAATCCGTAAAATAAATTTATTATTATTATTATATTATAAGTTAGTAAGTTTGATTGATCTAACAGGGACAGACTCCAATAGTTAACGTGATGACTGAGAGAGAGACTAACTCTAACAGGACACGCTATGCTGTGCGAGTGTAATCTAATAATAATTGTAATTCTAATATTAATTAATTAAATAATTATTACTTCATAATGCATGGATGCATTCTCGGTTTTTGTTATTCTCTGTAGTTTCCATTCTCGGCTTTGGTTTTCTTGGCTTTGGTTTCTCGGTTATGGTTTCTCGGTTGTGGTTTCTTGGTTATGGTTTCTCAGTTGTGGTTTCTCAGTTACGGTTTCTCTGTTTTGGTTTCTCGGTATTTGCTTTCTCGGTGATGACCTGGATCCTTTATCTTAATATTAAAAATTATAATCAATTTTTATGAACCAAACACGTTTCTATTTGTGAATACAATGTGACACTTTACTTAAATGTCATTTATAGTAAGTGTAACCAACATAGAAAAAATTTAATTAATGCCAATTATATCAACATAGCAAAGATAATTTTTGTATTATTTTTACTTCTCAATATTTTTATCCAACACCTCTAAATAAAGAGGGCTAAAACTTGATGTCTGCAAGCAATTAAAGTTGATGTTTACTCACTTGTGGGTAGAAAAACATTGTTGTATTTACATTAGAATGGTGATTGGCTGCTATTATAGGTAGCAACCAATCACTAGCTTACATTGCATAATATTATTAAAACCCAGTCATCGCGCTAGAGTATTATAGTTATTTATGGTACAAGTGAGTTAAGTAAGATATTATCCACGAACAAAAACTTTACCCTCGAGGGCCGGCAGGCCCGAGAGGGTTAATTTTTCTGAGTGGATAATATCCTTAACTCATGCATGCCATACAAAGTTTTATCCAACACCTCTTTATTTAAGTTTAAACATCGAATTTGCAATGTATAGTTAGTCTGTAGTTTTGACGGTAATACTCTAGCACGATGACTGGATTTTAATAATATTAAGTAACCTAAGCTGGTGATTGGTTGTTATCTTTGAAGGAGTGTTTTTGTTAAAAATAACCCACGTTGCTAGGGGCAACGTAGGTTAAAAATGTAACATAAGAGTAAACAATCACTTTCCTTATTTAAAATGACCATAGTAAACATGGTATTTATATAGAGGTGTTGGATAATAGTTATTTATGGTACAAGTGAGTTAAGTAAGATATTATCCACGAACGAAAAATTTTAGGGTTAATTTTTCTGAGTGGATAATATCCTTAACTCACGCGTCCCATAAAAAATTTTATCCAACACCTCTTTATTTAAGTTTAAACATCGAATTTGCAATGTATAGTTAGTCTGTAGTTTTGACGGTAATACCGTAGCACGATGACTGGATTTTAATAATATTAAATAACGTAAGCTGGTGATTGGTTGTTATCTTTGAAGGAGTGAGTTTTTTAAAAATAACCCACGTTGTTAGGGGCAACGTAGGTTTTAATGTAACATAAGAGTAAACAATCACTTTCTTTATTTACAATGACCATAGTAAACATGGTATTTATATAAGGTGTTGGATAAAATTTATTACTGTCAAAAACTACAGACTAACATTAAATTGCAAATTCGATATTTAAACTTAAATAAAGAGGTGTTGGATAAAATTTGTATGGCACACGTGAGTAAGGATATTATCCACTTAGAAAAATTAACCCTAAAATTTTTTAAACCCCGTAAATTTTTCATTCGTGGATAATATCTTACTTAACTCACTTGTACCATAAATAACTATTACTTAAAAATAAAATTTTTGGGGCCAGGCCCGAGAGGGTTCATTTTTCTGAGTGGATAATATCCTTAACTCACGCGTGCCATACAAAATTTTATCCAACACCTCTTTATTTAAGTCTAAACATCGAATTTGCAATGTATAGTTAGTCTGTAGTTTTGACGGTAATACTCTAGCACGATGACTGGATTTTAATAATATTAAATAACGTAAGCTGGTGATTGGTTGTTATCTTTGAAGGAGTGAGTTTTTTAAAAATAACCCACGTTGTTAGGGGCAACGTAGGTTTTAATGTAACATAAGAGTAAACAATCACTTTCTTTATTTAAAATGACCATAGTAAACATGGTATTTATATAGAGGTGTTGGATAAAATTTATTACTGTCAAAAACTACAGACTAACATTAAATTGCAAATTCGATATTTAAACTTAAATAAAGAGGTGTTGGATAAAATTTGTATGGCACACGTGAGTAAGGATATTATCCACTTAGAAAAATTAACCCTAAAATTTTTTAAACCCCGTAAATTTTTCATTCGTGGATAATATCTTACTTAACTCACTTGTACCATAAATAACTATTACTCAAAAATAAAATTTTCAAAAAAAAAAGTTAATTGATTTTTATTCAAAAATAAATTAATATATAATATTCTTATAGAAAATAAAATATTTGGTTTTTTAATATATTTAATAATATAAATGGTCATAACTTCCTTATTTGTAAACCGATTTTTATGATATTTGGCTTGTTGGATAGGTAATCGATTATCGAATATGTATTAATATTTATTTTTATGTTCAGGATTGGTATAATATATTTCAGGGGTGGGTAAAAGGAAAAAATGCAAAAAATCATATTTTTTGAAATTTTGACTTACTTGAGCTACCTCTAAATCACTTCAGATTGATCTAAAATTTCATATTTTATCGTTTTTCATCTATTCGAATGTTTTTAGGGAGATCGATTAAAAAAAAGACACTGTTGAAAATTAGGGCCACCCTAATTTCCATACATTTTTAACAATGTACTTTTAATTGTTTTATTTTTTTTAGGTGCTTGAACATCTATCGAGAAGACCCTTTTTTTAACACATTTCTTCAGTAAAAATGTCAGTATTAAACAGTATTCTACAATTTAAACCCAATACTTGGGATGAACAAAACTACAATAATATACGTTTCATAAGAGTACCTTTAACTGAAAACACAGCAGAATATAGAGAGATTCAAAGGGAATTTCTACAAAAATATGGCCAAAATATGGTCATCAAAATTGAAAGAATCCAGCATCCATTTGCATATGGAGCATTTCGAATTCGAAAAGAACATCTGCAAAAGCTGAGGGGATATACTCCAGAGGTAAATAGAGTCTGTTGTACAAGATAGACAGAGTGTTTCACTCAATATTCGTATCCTCTGAACAGGTGATAGTATTCGTCAATAGGAATAAAAAATCCTTATGCCATTTGACGCATATCGAAAAATATTTGCTAAAAATGTCAACTTTTGGGAACTGCTGGAAATAATTGTCAAAACAAACTGTGACATCACCTAGCATATCAGCTGCATCAATGTATCGAATATCGCATTGAAAATGCAGTTGGGTACATCCAGCTCCAACTGCTATTAAATCAGTGACCGCCAACCCTGCACTTTTCAAAAACAATTTTTTTCTCGGTTATTATGAAAAATAATCACTAATGATATTAAGCTTTTGTATTTTATGCGTACTACTACCTTGCCAAAGAATACGAATCTGTATAAAACATCCTGTATAAGACGAGAACAAGACTTTCATAGTTACAATTCATGGACAAAGAACGACTTCTGGGGTTAGAAAACATGTCATATTGAGAAGAAAAGAATGAAAGGCTGAAGTATTGAGTTTTGAGTTAACTGTTTATTTTGTTATCAATATAATGCAGCCAAAACCCAGAAACTCTAAAAATTGTTCTTTATCCATAGTATCTGTCATATAAAATAGTCTAAATATTTATTTTTATTTTTAGGAGTGCAGGAAATTCTTTCCTATAAGTGATGCAAACAAAATTCAACAAATTCTAGAATCTAACTGTGATCCTAGAATCGACAGTGCTTTTAATGACGTTGTCAGTTTATTTTATACTAATGAAGTTTTGACAGGACAATATGTACTTGTAGCAAAAACCTTCACAGACCACCGCTTCAACCAACGTGATACTCATCACTACCCAGAGTATTTAATTCAACATGGTAGGGATATTGCTACAGCTTCAAGTTCTACCGATTTAAGTTATTTATTGGGCAGATTAAGACTTTAAGAAGCTAAAGGATTTTTAATTTGAAACAGTGTATTAAAAGTACATTATTATTTTTTTATGTCAACGTATAAAATGCAATGTTATGTAGTATTTAAATAATTTAAGATTGAAATTAGTTTAAGCTTTATATTCACATATATAGATATCTAAATAATATTATATTTAGTAGTCTTCACTGGTCTGGTTTATTTTCATGGACAGCAACACGTATAATTAATGTGTTGATGGTATCAAATTCAATGTTGAATCCAGCATAAGTACCAGGAGGTATAACTCTGTATAACCTAACCCCTAATGCTTTGGAGTAATACACATGACCCTCTAAATTAATCAATAAAATGGACATGTTGAGTTTTTACCTGAAAAATGTTTTATTTGTTATTATCACTTTTCAAGTACATTTTCAAATAAATATCAAGTTTAATTGTTCTAGACTATTAGAGCAAGCATAATTTTAGCCCAACCTGTTACTTTACCTGACTAGACTTTGTACCCGTAGAATAAGATCAAGTCCGACTATACTCCATTCAAGCTACAACTGCTGTAATGAAATATTAAGCTCTTATTGGTTCATTGAAAGTATCTGGGTAGTAAGTATTATTATCTGTCTTTTCACCTAAGACCACAACAGATATGTCAGGTTTTGCATCGGAGATGAAATTTTAACTTGCATTAACAAGTTAACTGCTTATTACTATAATATCACTATACTTATATTGGCTTTTGTATTATTAATTTATTGGTACATATAATAATATTTTAAAAGAAGGTAACTTGTCAATTTTTGGACCATCTCATGTTGAGAAGTTAGCGAAGGAAAGGAGTTTGTCCATCGTTGTTATCACTTGCACCACTGTAAATATTCTTAGGAATAAAGATTAGGATTCCGTAAATTCTAAACATGTGAAAACGTGTAACCATACAAAAGGAGAATGTTAACGGAAAGTTTTGGTAATATGTGTATTAGGGTGGCCCTTATTTTCAAAAATGTTTTTTTTAATCGATGCCCCTAAAAATATGCGAATAGATAAAAACGATAAAATATGAAGTTTCAGATCAATCTGAAGTGATTTAGAGGTAGCTCAAGCTGGTCAAAATTTCGAAAAATATGATTTTTTTGCATTTTTTCCTTTTACCCACCCCTGAAATATATTATATCAATTCTGAACATAAAAATAAATCTTAATACATGTTCTATAATCATTAGCTTTCCAACAAGCCAAATATTTATTATAAAAATCGGTTGACAAATAACCCTAATAGCACTGCCCGATGGGCGTTCTTTTTAGGTCCATTGTAGGTACTGTAGGTCCAAGGATGTAAAAGACGTCTGTTGGACACTCGCACGAGGACGTTTTTCAGAAGTACAACAAAAGACGTCCAGCGGAGGTTTGTTTTGGGTCCATGGTAGAACCTTAAATTCCAGGACATAATAAGGACGTCTGGCGGACGTTCACACGCGGACGTTTTTCAGAAGTACAACAACAGACGTCCAGCGGACGTTCGTTTTGGGCCCATAATAGGTCCTTGAATCCCAGGACATGATACGGACGTCTGGCGGACGTTCACTTAAGGACGTTTTTCAGAAGTACAGCATAAGATGTCCAGCGGACGTTTGTTTTGGGTCCACAGTTAAGCCCTTAATCCCAGGACAAGATACGGACATTTGGCGGACGTTCACACGCAGACGTTTTTCAGAAGTACAATAAGAGACGTCCAACGGACGTTTGTTTTGGGCTCATAACAGGCCCTTGAGTCCCAGGACATGGTACAGACGTCTGGCGGACGTGCACATGAGAATGTTTTTCAGAAGTACAGCATAAGACGTCCAGCGAACGATTGGTTTGGGTCCATAAAAGGACGTTCATAGGGGAACGTTTTACAGAAGTACAACAAAACATGTCCGGCATGAATACACATTTTTCTTATTGTTATTAAATACTACATTATGTAGTTCTCTAAACAAAGAATTAAAACTATTATGGAATATCCGAAAATTGCTTCTCCCGTGTTTTAAATTAATTATATTTTCTGTACTTTATGGTATACTCTTTAATATACTAAAGTATATTAATATAATAATAATAACCGCCCCCCTCCCTCCCGCACAAGCTTATAGCTTCTGGGGCCTGGTTTCCTGGTTATGGGTTGTAGCAATTATTATTATATTATTATATATTTCATACGTTCATACCATCATAAACTCATTAAAAATATTTTCTTTTTAATTAATAAAGCTATTTAAATTTCTCCGCTAATATAAAAATGAGACAGCATGTGTGTGACGTCAGTATGCACGGGTCATAAAAGACGTACTACGCAAACTCAGTGCCGTAAAGCCATTATAAGCCGCCATTCGGTTTTCGGTATTTGTTCTCATCGTTTTTGTCTTGCAGTTTCTGTTTGAACCAATTATTTATATATGCTTTTTTAACATCTATTTAATCAGTCTTTTACGTTATGTGTTTTTAGTAAATAGTGTGAAGTGCAAGGGTGATTATTAATATTTTATCACATTCCTTTCATTCGTTTATTATTATTATTGTGCAGTAATAACGGTAATAAATAGTTGAATGAGTAACTCACCAGCAAAATATTCATGGTAACCTGCAGTATTATAGTATTTTAGATAGTTAAGTAATAAGGATTTATTATTATTTTCAGAATATCTAAAGCAAATTATATGAAGGTTGAACATGACTGAAATAATAATCTCTTCACTTGAAAAATGAAATATAAGGTATATATAAGGTACCTTTACTATGTGAAAATAATGAACTTCTACTGGAAGTTGAACAGTTTTTGGGAGATCCCTTAAATATGCAAAAATTTGTAAGTAATACTTTTTAGAATATCACTGTACAAAACTCTTTGGATAGCATTTATGGCAACCAGCAGTTTTTTTGAAAATCTATGTATATGTTACCTGAAAAAAATGGGAATCTTTTCAGAAATTGTTCATTGGTGTAAAAACAAGTGTTTTATGCTTATTTTGCCGTATATGTTGTATGATACTGAATTTGCCTTCGAGGATTAATTCTTTTTGTAAATTTTACTTTCTGCAACGTTGCAGAAATCTTACTCAAAAAATCAATGCACAATGATATTATTAGTGAGAGTTTGATGTGTAGGGTGTCTTATATTTTTTTTATGTTCGCAATATCATGTCATAACATCCTGCACATACAGACCTTTTAGTTCTTCTATAATTCTTCTTCTTTTTAGCACAAATTTATTTAACACTACTGAGTGTCTGATTTTTTTTAGACTGATCTGCTTTCCAAAGTTGGAGCTTGGAAAAGATTGCTGACAAATCATGATAAAAAATGAAATATTTCTGAATAGGCTTCAAACATAAGAACTTTTCTGCTGTTTTTATGGCCACGCTAATTAACGGTAAGTAACATTTTTAATGTATCATGATAAGAGGGAAGCGTAACCTTGCCAAATGTATAGTTGATGTTCAATTTTGTGCAGTCTCACGTATAAAATCTTGAAGAGCGACCATCACATCATAATTTTATAGACACAGCTGCACAGGATAGCGTAGATAACTGCCCTTTAGCAAGGTCTGCCTCGCTCTGTTTATGATCAAAGATGATAATAAATGTACAGAGTAAATGCTAAGCAGTTGTTAACATAGGGAATATGCATATTATTGATTTCTAAAAGATTTAAATTTTTAAAATTTTCAGTTTTCTCAGAAATCCAAGGTAGAGGTAAGAATGTTACTTCCCTATCTCAATTTTCTATTCACTTGTGCTCCTTTCAATTTAACTAAATATAGTATGAAAATATAAAGTTCTGGACGGACTGGAAATTGGCACCTGCCGATAGAGGATTAGAAAAGCTAGGGGAGGGGCATTCATTTCCCGATGATTCAACAGTTTTCTCTTTGTGGTCGTTCAAAGATCGTAAAGTAGAAATTCAAAAACAAAATAATATACAGGGTAACTTATTAACATTAAAGTGCAAGTCTCTGTGATATAACAGTAGCACACTGCTCAATCTTTTTTTATCGTAATCTAGCATGAAAAAATAAAAGTATTTGCTAATTTAATGGATTTCATATTTTTAATAATAACAAAGTTGCCAAAAAAAGCTACGGATCTAAGATTTATGTTTTTCAAATAAAACATCTGAGTTTTATATTGTATTTTTGGATTTTAAATAAATCCATGTATGACCCGATGCCAGCAAAGGTTACTATGTACTGTTTTGGATATTCTGTTAGCATCACAAATGCAACCCGTGTAATCGGCTGCTAAGCAACCAGTTAATATATACTTGCCGTCTGCTAACAGAACATCCAAAAGTGTACAAACCGTCACTGGTTTAGGCATATGGAATTTTTCAATCTTGAATGCTGGTATTGCATTGATAAAAGCTATGTGCACAATATATTAATTATATTTGCATTTATTTTTAGGTGCTGCTTTAAAACCGTTGCTGAAAAGTTGCACCGAAAAGAAAATAGAAGACACTTTCAAAAGATACTTGAAAAGAACCTCTGAAGTGGCTAAAAGTGAAGATAGAAGAACTTGGATTTTTTAAATTTTGATAATGATTCCAAACAGTTGAATTTACTTTTTATTTTAAGTTTTTATGCTGTATGTTTACATCATATAATCTATGTAATAATTATATTATTGTAGAAAAAGGATTTATATTTGTTAAAAAATTGATTTTTACCAATAATTAGCTTGCCATTAATTAGATTCCTATATAATTCGAAACAACCTGAAAGTTTTGCAACTTTGAGAGTTTGTAGATTTTGGTGTTCTAAATGAAATTACAAAACTTGATTTTTCCAACAAAAGCCGTCCTTAAATCCCTTTAACAGTTTTGTAATTTTTTATTATTATCAAGTACATATTGTAACATAGATAAGTTTATATTGTGATAAAAAAAAGGATTTATACTGATAAAAAACGTAGTTAGATAAATCGAAAAATTATTCAATTTTTAAAATATTTATTACCTAAACCTAAAATCTATATACTAAAATCCAAAATTTGTTTGTCAGTATGTTTGTCCGTTCATAAAGTCGCCCCATGTAGGGCTCACTCCCCAAACCACATATGGCTCAAGGCATGAACCAGAGTGGTGCAAGGGATCAGTCTGGAAGGAATGGTAAGTAAACTAGAATTAAAATTGTAATGTCTAATTCCAGTTTATTTTCTAAAGAATTTATTTTTGATACCAATCAACCTGTAGTCCGACTGAAGTCCCAAGTTCTTACTTAACCTTATATAGGAATCGAAATTACTTTTGTGTACAGGATATGACGTTTAAAAATAACTTTCTTTTATTTCCTCTTGTGTGGTTTGTTTATTTTAGATCTGTGCACTGGAGGACTGTAAAACATCTTTGGGATATTCGTCAAGTCGGCGGAAAATATCTATGTGGTGTAGGGCATTGAGTCGAGGATTCATTAGGTCCCCTTTGGACTTAACACTCAACACCCTTAAAATATCCAGCAAATCCTCGGCTGACGTATGCAGAACGTCTATCTGAGACGTTTTAAGAACATCCAAGTTTATGATGATTTAACTTCCCATGGACATCCATAGAACGTCCGACCCAGTATAATCAAAAGTCTATTACGTCTGTTGGACGTATAATGGAGGCTTTTAAAACGTCCGCCCGGGACATTTTAAAAACGTCGCAAGTTCGTGACATTTGGACTTCCAGTGGACGTCCATGTAACGTCCCACGTTGTTTAAATCGAACGTCTATTACCACCCTTGGACGTTTTTAAAACGTTCGTCAATTTCTTGGAAGACGTACGCAAAACGTCCGTCTGGAATGTTTTAATAATGTCCAACTTTGTGACATTTGGACTTCCCATGGACGTTCATATAACGTCTCACGGACTATAACCGATCGTCCGTTGGACGTTCATTAAGTCCTCCGAGGACATACAAAGACGTAGGAAAAACGTCCGCCCGGAACATTTTAAGAACGTCGCAAGTTCATGACATTTGGACTTCCCGTGGACGTCCATATAACGTCCCACGTAGTACCCCCTTGGACATAATATGGACGTTTTTAAAACGTTCGTCAAGTTCTTGGAAGACGTACGCAAAACGTCCGTCTGGAACGTTTTAATAATGTCCAACTTTGTGACATTTGGGCGTCCCATGGACCTTCATATAACGTCCCACGGACTATAACCGATCGTCCGTTGGACGTTCATTAAGTCCGCCGAGGACATTGCTCAAACGTCCATCGGACGTCGGTGTGCTATTAGGGGCCTTAGCTTAGTTAACCTGCAACAATATTAAGAAAGTGCTTTTCGGGGAAACATTTGGCAACCTCATTATCCATAAGAACTTACGCTAATTGCTTTTCACAGTGATACAAAACATTTGCGGTTTTCAATAATTTTTTGCATTTATTTATTGTATTTTGATTAATGGGGTGGCTTTGACCTATTTTGGGGTGGTTTAACCCCCTCAGGAAGGAGGGTTGTTGGCCATATACCAACGGTCTATTTCCAGAAACAAAACATTTGCGGTTTTCAATCATTTTTTGCATGTATTTATTGTATTTTGATCTAAGGGGTGGTTTTGACCCATTTTGGGGTGGCTTAACCCCCTCACGGATAGGGGTTCTTGGCCATATAGCAGAGGTTTTTCCAAATACAAGACATTTGCGGTTTTCAACCATTTTTTGCATGTATTTATTGTCATCATATGTCGGGAGAGTTTTACTCCATTTGGGTGTTGTTTTTGGCTCTAGCGCAAGATTTTGAGGGCGTATTTGCTTTTTTGAGGTCGGATTCGGATTCAGCGTCGAAAACTACATCCGAATACCATAGTCTCGATCCCAGAACAGAACATTTTTTTTGGTGGGGCTGTGTTAATGATGCTAACCTAACCAAGAAAATGAAGAAATCTGGCTTACAAAAACCACGAGCGCATGGACCTAGGGCTGTCAGGTTTCCAAAACCAAAAAGCGGGACACTTGGACATCAAAGGCTCAACTCAAACATCAAATGAAAGGGTCTATCAGAAGAGTTTATTTAGCAATAAAATTGTACACTTAACAATATAAACATAAAAATAAAAATATACATTTTTGATGCAAAAACAAAAACAATAAAAAAATTTAAAAAAACTTCCTACTTATAAATATTTCTTCCTTTCGCCATTTTACTAAACTTTTTTCCCGCGTCGGTTTTTAAATAATCACAAAATTCATTACAGGTCATGTTAAAATT
The DNA here is from genome assembly GCA_929113105.1 of Agrypnus murinus. Classification (NCBI taxonomy): domain Eukaryota; kingdom Metazoa; phylum Arthropoda; class Insecta; order Coleoptera; family Elateridae; genus Agrypnus; species Agrypnus murinus. The sequence continues at coordinate 24,512,800 of OV816026.1, forward strand.
GAATGTAACCAATAGTTTGGCTTACACTGTTTTCATTAATAGGGAGTTTGTATCTTTTCTCCATACTTTAATCATAAACATACTTTAGTATAAAAATACTTTAGTCATAAACATAAACACGCATTCAGTGGCTGCGTTTGAATGAGACACGGAAAAGACAAAATTATATTTTGTTTCTAAATTTGGACACTCTTCATGATTAAAGAATTTTACCCATTTTTGATCATAAGCAAACGCTTTGTATTTATCATTAGTATTGGCAAGAAAAAACTTCAACTTACAATACTCCTCAAACAGTAAATCTTGATTTAGACCAGTAATTTCAAACTTCTCCAAAATTTGCAAAATATTTTCAAAATTAACATCGATTTCCAAAGTTTTTTAGTTTATGATCATCATAGTTAAACCACTTTTCTAAATATTTTATTATAGTTTCAAAAACTGCATATGCCTCCTTTGCAAATATTGTTTTCTATCTACAAAGGACAGAGTAACATATAAATTGCTGTGGCTTTGCACTAAATTTGCAGTTTGCCAACATCATAAAAACGCAATTTAGGCTATAAATGGCGATAAAAAACGACTAATTGGCATTATTGTGATATGAATTATGTCATAATGTGTACTATCTTTGAAAATCGGGATTTCTGTGTCCCGCTTAAGGTCTAGGCGTGACGCGGGACAAATTAAACAAAATCGGGACACCTGACGGCCCTACATGCACCCAGGATCACGCACATATCAAGCGATAGCCACACTGTAATTTAATTACTTTAGTTAATTTTAAGAAGAGAAGTAAAATGAACATCTGTTGCCCATAACCATTGTCATCTTACGTCTCTGACATTTTTAACAGCTTAGATATCAGAGTGTTGCTTGCAATTTGATCTCATTTTATTTGTTGACCCAGATTTTTCATTTTTTCATTTACTTGTTTATTTTTTAGGATATAATATCCGGATAATGTTAGGATTCTGTCCGGGGATTTCACCAACTTGCTTAGTTTTGCCTTCATTAATTAAATTACTAAATATCTTAATAGTAAAGGGAACTCCAGATTTAATGTCCGGCGAATTTTACGTCTTTGTTTGCAATTGCTTGACCTATAGTTTCGTGTGCAGAACTTACCGCCAATCGATTTTTAAATTTTTAGGCCAATCAGGTGATTTTCGGATTGTCGTATCATCGGATTTCGTACGCATGAGAACTTAGCCTAAAAAGAAAACGTTCGTGCCAGCCTGTCGATAAGAATAACACAGGCCGCTACTGACTCGTTGTCAGTAATAGTTATTTATATTCTTTTTATGTTGCCAACACTGGCATTTGGAGGTTTTGTCAGATTTTTGATGCATTTGCTAGTCATTGTTCTGTTCTTTGACGTGTTTTTCCTTTATAAAGTCTTTGTAGAAAAGAAAAATAATTATGGGTTCTGTGCGTGTAATTAATGATGAATCTCATTTTCAATCCGAATTAGCAGCAGCTGCAGCACGCTTAGTTGTCGTAGACTATACTGCTAGTTGGTAAGTAATGTTAACCTTAAAAATATTTTTTTGTAGTATCAGGGGTGTTTTATAGGTGTGGACCTTGCCAGCGAATTGCACCGGTTTTCCAACAGTTAGCAACTAAATATGCAAAGGCTGTGTTTTTAAAGATCGATGTAGACAAGTGCCAAGAAACTGCTGCTGCGCAAGGTGTTTCAGCGATGCCTACATTCATTTTCTATCGCAATAAGGTAAACAGTAATAACAATTTTTTACATCACAATTTAAGCATCTGTATTCGTTATTTTAGACAAAAATTGATCGTTTACAAGGAGCTGATCCGACAGCACTCGAAAATAAAATCCAACAATATTATGGATCAGATGATAGCGATGATGCTGAAGGAGTTTCTGGACATGTAAGTTTTTTAGTAGTCCTTTATTGTTTATTAGATTTGGAAATAAACAGATGGTATTTTACAGATGGATTTATTGCCGTTTATTTTGAAGAATAATTGTGAATGTCTGAATGAGCATGATGATCACCCTTTTACTCATTGCCTTCAAGCAGATGGTGGTTATTTAGAATCGGACTGTGATGAACAAGTAAAACACCTTGGCAAAATTAAAAATGCAGAATATTTATTATACATTAATATTTATTTTAGTTAATCCTATCAATTGCATTTAATCAAGGTGTAAAAATACACAGCTTGAAGATTAAAGCTCCTGCCGATAAAGGTCCAAAGAATATAAAAATCTTTATTAATCAGCCACATACCTTAGATTTTGATCTAGCCAACAGTTATGCAAGTGTTCAAGATGTAGAGTGAGTACAATTTAATGATCATAACTGGTATATATAATATGTAAACTTATCCATTTTGCAGATTTACTCCTGGTGATTTGGAAGGAAATCCTGTAAACTTACGTTACGTTAAATTCCAAAATGTTCAGAATATTCAATTTTTCATTAAGGATAATCAAAGTGGAGGAGAAGTTACGCAAATTGATCATTTTGCTATTATCGGTTCACCTATTAGTACTACAAATATGGGTGATTTTAAAAGAGTTGCTGGCAAAAAAGGAGAAAGTCATTGAAAATAATGGATTTTAGAAAATTTTGTAACTTTCTGCGTGGCATGCTGAAGATGGCAAAGATTATTCGATTTAACTTAAGTAATAATATTAATAGTATTTGTACTGGAATAAGTTTTAATAATTTTATTCGTTCAATATAATTATTTTTAAACTGTTACTTGATTTCTTCGTTTGTTTGATTTACATAATAGGCCGATTTGGACTGCTTATCTGACAATCGTTCAGACTATCGGCCAGAAAGCAGCAAAAAGTGCCCCCAAAAAATTAATTTTAGCTTTTATGAGAATAAAACTTATGGATATTTAAAATGTAACAGAAAGTATACTACTTTATAAATGTACATCGGATTCCAGTTTCTGGGTAAATAAAAGATCCTTTTTTTAATTTTTTTTCAACCTGACACTCTTATTTTGGAGAAAAGATTGTCAAATTATTACTATTGATTGCAATTCACTAATGTTTGCCATAGCATGTATTTCATTTTTATATTTAAAGTTATAGAAACTTTGCATTAACAAATATTTCTGATGTTCATTATTTTTTCATAAATTTTTAGTAATGTATCATACATTTCTTTTGCATTCGCACAGTTCATTATGTGTAATAAAACTTTCTTGTCTACTGTAGAAACTTTACATTTTTGAGCTTTGGCATCTTTTAAATCGAACGCAGGTGTATCTTTCTCACAAGTTATATTACTTTTATTTAATGAACCATCTACCACATCCATATTACACTAGCAGCTTTTAAAAGTATTTTTTATTTGAAATTTCCATAATTGGAAAGATTCTGTATCATTTAATTTTTGAATATTTCATAAGCTATCTTCTGTCATTTTAGTTCTTTTAGTGCTAATCTCAACACTTTGAAGTATAATTTTAAGTAAACTTCTAAAACCACTATGAACTAACCTTGCCAAACCAAGCACTAACAACACATCTGGAATGCCATCTCTTTCTAGAAAAGTATTCAAACATTGACAAATAAATATATATATATATATATATTGACCATACATTCCGGGTCGGAATAAAGGTCGCTTTTTTCTGAAGCTCTTCTAATTCATTTATTGTGGTGAATTACTCCACATATTCGGTGTATTTTCTCTTCTTTCCCTAAATTACATGTGTTGTTTTGCCTTATTTATGACCGAGTTCCATTCCTGTTCTGAATTATTTCCCTCCAGTTATTGATTCTCAGATGTCTGATGTCTTCTTACACTTGATCTGCCCATCGAATTTTAGGCCTTCCTCTTGATCTTTCTTCCATTGGTCTCCAGTCCATTACCTTCTTTATTATTTCGTGTGCTTCTCTTCTTTGGACGTGCCCAAACCATTTTAGTCTCTGCGACTTTATGAACTGAACTATGTCTTCTTCTTTCACTAGTTGCCTTATCTCGTGATTCATCAGGGATCTGAATTCCCCTTGTTTTTTGTGTGGGCCGAGGATTTTTCTTAATATTTTTCTTTCTAGCACTCTTAATTTTTCTTGGTCTCTCTGACAGACACATTGTTTCTGCCGTGTATGTTATTACTGGCCTTATTGCTGCTCTATAGATTTTGAGTCTTGTTTTTCTGCTTAAATTTTTATTTTTTAGTAGTTTTTGATACTTCCAATATGCCCGGTTACCTACTTGGATGCGTTCTATAATTTCCGCACTTCTGTTATTTTTAGCGTTGACAATGACACCTAGATATTTGAAGTGGTCTACTTTTTAAAACAATGGTTTCCTATTTTTATGTCTTTTATGTTTGTTGTTTCTCTCCTTGTGCATATCATATATTCTGTCTTCTTTCCATTTATCTTCAGTCCTCTTTTGTTTGCTTCTATTTCTAATCTGGTTAGTGTTTCTTCTAGTGTTTTTCTATCTCTGGATATTAAAGCAAGATCATCTGCATATGCTACTATTTGTGTTAGGCTCTGTGCTATGGTTTTGTTTATTCCTGTTGCGTTTATTATTCCTTCTAGTGCGATGTTGAATAATGTTGACAAGGTGTCCCCTTGCCTCACTCCTTTCTCTATTTTAATGTTCTGTGTCGTTCCTTCCTGGGTTATTATTTTTGCCTGTGTATTCTCCATGGTTATTTTAACTAAGTTGATCAGCTTTATGGGTATTCCTATTTTTCCATTTCTTTTATTAGTACTTCTCTGTGGATACTGTCGAATGCTTGTTGAAAATCAATGTACAGTATGTGTATATCTATATCGTGTTCATGGCATTTTTCAATTGTGTTAGCACATGTATGGCATCTATTGTTGATTTGCCTTTCCTAAATCCCTGTTGACACTGTCCGAATTTTGCTTCTGCATATATGTTCAATCTGTATCTTAGAATCTTGTATGTAGCGTTTAATAACATGATGCCTCTGTAGTTATTACAGTTAGCTGCATCTCCTTTTTTGAAGATTGAAGCTAGCAAACCTTGTTTCCAATCAATTGGCATAGATTCCTCTTTCCATATTCTTGTCATTAAGTTATACATGTGTGTTAACAATGTTTTGCCTCCATTTTTTATTAGTTCATTGTTAATTTCGTCAGGGCCTGATGTTTTATTTGACTTTAATTGTTTTACTACATTTCTAAATTCTTCGTATGTTGGTACTTCTTCTTCACGTCCTTTTGTCCTTGTTAGGTCTTCTTTTTCTTCATTTAACCTTTGTGGATTTTTAAAAAGTTCTTTGAAATGTGTTTCCCATTCTCTTTTCCCTATTTTTGCAAATGCTTTCTTTGTTTTATTCTGTTGTTTTACGTGTCCAAATAGTTTTTTGTTATCTTTATTATGTTCTTCTAGTTCTTGCATCTGTTTATCAATCCATATTGTTTTTTTCTTTTTACATAGTTTGATTCTTTCCTTATCTCTCTGTATTTGTCTAGCTCTCTCTTATCTTCTGTTTCTGCCCATCTTTATCTTGCCTGGTTCTTTTCTTTAATTTTTTCCTTGCATTCTTCATCAAACCAACTGTCTTTAACTGCATGCTTTCTTTCTCCTAAAATCTTTTCTGTCGTATGTATTATTGTGTCTTTTATATTCTGCCATTCTTCTTCTATACTGTCATTTGCCTTTGTTTTTAAATTCTCTTCTATAATCTCAATATATTTATTTTTGACTTCCTCATTGTTCAGGTGTTGTGTGTTCCACTGTCTTCTGATTTTTTCTGGTATCTGATATTTTTATATTTTCATCTTTATTTTTGCAATTACCAGGATATAGTCAGAATCGACGTTATCCCCTCTATACGACCTTACGTCATTCACAATGTTTTTCCATTTGTTTGTTATTAAGACGTGGTCTATCTGATTTCCTTCTGTTCTCCCTGGTATCATCCAGGTTATCTTATGCTGTTTTTTGTGCTTGTGTTTGGTGCTTACTATGTATGTATTTGTCAGTGAAGCTAAATTACATAATCTTGAACCGTTGTTGTTTGTGATGTTATGTACTGTTTCTTTTCCTGCAACATGTTTATTATATTCTTCCTTCCCTATTTTTGCATTGAAGTCACCAATAATCATCAACATATCGTTCCTTGGTACTTCTTCGCAGATTTCTTCTAATTTTTCATAAAATTGTTTGTCTTCATTTTCCGATTCCTCTGTGGGCGCGTATACATTTACTATTGTTAAATTTGATTGTTTGTTTTGTATTCTTATAAGACATATTCTTCCGTTTATCGCTCTAAACTGGATTGCCTCGTTTCTAAGTTTTCCCCTTATCATGAATGCCACTCCGATTCTTCCTTGTTTATCTTCACCGGAATAATAAAGCGTGAAGTTTTTCTTGTCGATTCTTATTGTTTCCACCTTATCTCTTGCAGTGGATATACCAAAAAATTACCAAATTACCAAACCATAAAAAAATTAGGTATATACACCACTCAAGGTGGTGTATATACCTAAGGTGGGTCGCAAAGACACCCAACCCAATTCTTTCAGGCCAATTAGCCTGACGTCTTTTCTGCTGAAAACCCTTGAGAAGTTGTTGGATGGGTACATCAGGCGGGAAGTCCTTCCGACCAACCCCCTCAGTGCTCACCAATATGCCTACCAAGGGGGCAAATCAACAGAACTGGCTTTAAATAACCTTGTGGGAAAAATCACCCAAACTCTGGATCGAAAAGAGATTGCGGTGGCAGCTTTCCTAGACATTCAAGGAGCTTTCAATAATGCACTAACCGACTCCCTTTGTAAAGCGGTTGCAGCTCGGGGAGTGGCACCCACCATGGTGGGATGGATACGAGCAATGCTCAAGGGCAGAACGATAACGACATCACTGTGCGGAGAGACTGTCAGGTTTAGGGCAACCAGGGGATGTCCGCAGGGAGGGGTTTTATCCCCCTTGCTTTGGACACTCCTGGTTGATGACCTACTGGCGATCATCGAGGTACATGAAGCCGAGGTTCAGGCCTACGCTGACGATATAGTCATTCTGGTCAGAGGCAGAGATGAAGAGGTCATCTCTGCAATTCTGCAGGAATCTTTGGATGCAACGATAGGTTGGTGTCAGGGGGAGCTACTCAGTGTTAACCCCCAAAAGACGATTATCCTACCGTTCACCAGGAAACGAAAGACTGATAACCTCAGATCACCAAGTATCCTAGGTGAAACAATCCCATTTGTGGAAGAAGCCAAATATCTGGGGATTACACTAGATAAGAAGCTTAACTGGAACTCCCATTTGGATAACACCATCCGCAGGGCTAGGCAGGCTCTTTGGACCTGTCGTAGAATCTGCGGAAAATCCTGGGGATTAAAACCCAAACAAATGCACTGGCTATATGTGACGGTCATCCGACCTATAGTCACATATGGATGTGTTGTTTGGTGGCCTAAGTCCTCACAAAGGACAGCCAAAGATAAACTCTATAGCTTACAGAGAACAGCCAACCTGGCGGTGACAGGAGCTTTAAGCACTACACCGTCGGCAGCTATGGAAATGCTACTGGATCTACCACCCTTACACATTGTGTTAGAGGGAGAAGCCAGACTGGCCACATATCGATTCTATGAAGCGGCAAGACAGAAGCCGGAGACAGTGATCTTCATACCAAACCGACTATTACCTGTAATAGAATCGGATAACCTCCTAGGTATGATGACCGACACAATGTCTACCAGATATAACTTCAGCAAACCGTATAAAGTCCTATTTCCTAATAGAGACGAATGGGAGCAATCAAAGAATGCCCTGCAGAAAGCTGACATCGACTGTTACACTGATGGCTCCAAAACCTCGGATGGGGTAGGAGCTGGAGTGTACTGCAACAATCCAAGAACTGAATTGTACTACAGTCTTGGAACGCATACAACTATTTTTCAGGCAGAGGTTTATGCCATCGAGATGTGTGCAAGGACGTTAATCGACCTGCGTCACGCACTCAAATCGATAAAGATCTTCTCTGACAGTCAGGCTGCTCTCCAAGCCCTGACAAACTGTGGCTGTACATCAGCAACAGTATGGAGCTGTCAGGAGGCACTCTCCAAATTGGGGAAAGCCAACAAAGTCACCCTAATTTGGGTTCCCGGTCACTCTGGCATTGAAGGGAATGAGTTAGCTGACCACCTCGCTAGGAGAGGTGCCAGCTCGAAGTTTATTGGCCCAGAGCCGGTCCTTGGCATTTCAAGGGCCGAGGCCAAAAGTGCTGTAACAAGCTGGATGAGGCACTGTACACAGGAGCTGTGGCATAGCCGCCCAGGGATGGCTTATTCCAAGGCAGCAATAAAGGGCCCATCCAAACGCAGACATACCTCACTGTTAGAGTTGAACAGACTAGGACTGCACAGCGTAACTGCCCTTCTCACTGGGCACTGCCGTCTTAGATACCATATGCATAAGCTAGGCTTAGCAGACGAGACCGTCTGCCGTCTATGCTTAGAGGCAGAGGAAACAGCAGAGCACGTCATATGTACCTGTCCCGCAGGGGACCGCACCAGATTCTCACTGTTTGGTTCAGTGCAACTGAAGCTGGAGGATCTGACCAACCTATCACCCACCAGACTACTCACCTTCCTTAACAGAATGGGACTGGAGGGTGAACTCTAACCTAGGTGTGAGCCACAATAGACCCAGGAGGTCGCAGTGGAGGGGCGGACAGGACGCCACACTCACCTTTAACCTAACCTAACCTATCTCTTGCAGTGCCAGTATTTCAATTTGATACTTTTCTATCTCTTGTGCTACTTCATTCATTTTACCTACTGCCAGCATGGTCTTTATGTTCCATGTTCCAATTTTTATTTTATTTTCTCCCCTTGTTTTTTTTCTTTCTGTTTTGATTCTTATTGTTAAGTTTATGTTGTTTGTTTTTCTTTTTTCATTTTCTCGCCAGGGTCATTGTGTTATTATATTTTGGTTTTTCTAATTTTTTAAGTTTTTTGTAATTGGTTGTTGATGTATTTCTTTGTTATGCTTTGCATTATCGCTTCTCATGGTAATGTTTAAAATATCTTCTTCCTTGAGTATATCTTCACTTGTGTTTTTTCTCGTTGGCTCTTTCTTATCTTTTACCTTGTTGATTGGGGTTAGAATATTCTGACTCCAGTATTTATTTCTTTTCGGGATTGTGCCAAGTTTGATTTTTTCATTTAGTCTTTTCTGTTTCATCGTCTGTTGATCTTTCTCTCTTCTTGTTCTTTTCCACGTTCTTATTCATTTTTTCTTCTTCTTCGTCGAACTCTTCTTCCATTTCTTCTATTTCTATTAGTTCGTCATATTTCCATTCTTCTCCATTTATGAATAACTTATCTTCAATCAAGATTGCTTTATTTCCTCTCTTTCTGGCTTCTATCATATGAGGTATTAATAATTTCCTTGTATCTCTTGTTTTCTTATCAAAGTCTTCTCTAATTGATATTTCTGTACCTTTCAGGCATTTTTGATTTTTCATTATTTCTATCCATTTCATTCTAGTTGTCACCTACCTTAACTGGTCTGTTAATGCTCTCTTTTTTTGTTCCTAGTCTTTTTATGGTGTCAATTTCATATTGTTTTAGAGTTATTCCAATTTTCTCTATTATTAGAATAAAGGAATTTCTTAGTTTTGCTGGGTATTCATTCTCTTCTTCTTTCATAGACAAATAAATACTTTTCTTAAAAAAAAATGCTTTACTTAAAATTACCACTACCATTGCCATAAATTGCATTTTATTTGAAGTATGTTACTTGTCAAAATCTAAGGTAACTTTCAAATAACCGGTGAAGTTCTGATCGCTAATGTTCCGGTAGCTTGCGCCATGCGGTTATTTTCAAAATTTGAACTTGATCTTAATAGTATACAAAATTTTAGTTATATGGAACCTGTCCGTTAGAAGTTTTCAGTCTATTTCGACTTTAAAAGTTTGAGATTAGGGTTAAGCAGTAGCACTCTTTCTTTCCAAACAATACTTTCAAGGTCCATCAACTTTCTTACGATATATCCTAGGTAAATACGGTGACCGCGGTACATCCGATGCGTTGCGTGCAATGCGTTAATCGCAAATGACAAAGCTTGAAGAAAGTAATTATGGTGTCCGAAGTAAACACTGCGATCTGCACGATTTTGCATTGTCGCATTGCACGTTATGTTTAAAAAATCAAATTGTTTATTTTCCAACGCAGTTGTCGTTGAGCCCGCCAATGGAACTTCTCATGACAATACATTCAGGATAATTAAACGGCCATTTAAATATGTTACAGACAGTATTAATAGTCATACACAATATGAATAGTTTTTAAAAAATAAATTTATAAAAATAACCTGTTAAATTTACCTTTTTACTTATCTTAAGGTTAGAAAAAGCCTTTCCTCTACTTTCTACTGTAATAGGTATTTGAAAATTGGTTACGTAACACTTTAGATTAGGTCCGTCAGCCGCACAGGCTACATACCATTTGATGCGTCTCATGGAGCTGTACAATATGCTAATAGTGAAATTTGGGGAGGAGCAGTAATTTTCGAGATAATCGCCAAAAACTGTTTTGGAGGACCTAACCTAACCTAATCTAGAACCTAACCTTTAGCCTAACCTATAACCTAACATATAACTTAACCTATAACCTAACTTACAACTGTACTTATAACCTAACCTGACCTAACAGGTTTAATTTGGGTTTGCGTTGTTCATCAATTCATACGTGTTTTAACTTAATTTTGGTTAGGTTAGGTGAGATGAGGTGAAGTTAGGTTAGGTGGCATGTTCATCAAAACATGCATTTTCAGGTAGGGTGATGAAATTAAGATGGAAGTTCATGGCTCCCCTTCCAAAAAAGTTTTTGGTGATTATCTCAAAAAATACTGCCCTCCTCCAAATTTCACTTATGGACACTGTTGTTCAACTCGATGAGATCGAATGGTACATAGCATGTGCGGCTGCAGATGGAGGACGTAAACTAAAGAACAGCCGATAGTTGAACAATGGTAACAAGAATCACGGATTGCTTCTACTACGTAATCAAAACTAGCTGGGGTTATCCTTGTATACTGTGCAATGACACTAAAATCTGGCCCACGTTGGACCGGCAGTGAAACGAAGCTTATTAGCCACGGTAAAATAACAATAAAAGGCCCCGCGATTGGGCGCCAGTGGAACAATGGTTTTTTCTTACACAAAAGTAAACAATTATATAAAATGATTCATACTTACTTTATCAAAGAAACTCAAAATATTTGCCACAGCTTGAGATTTAAACTCTCTCTTACAAATTTTTTATTCAAGTCGTAGGTATTGGTCCCACAGCCGTATAAATTGTGAAAAGGAGTAGATAAAGGTCTCAAAACACAAATAATAACTCAAAAAGGGCGCCATCTGATTATGAAGCTTAAAGTATTGATTATAAATAACCAATCAAAGATGTTAATTGAATAAGCTTTAAAATTTATTGAATTCATTAACCAGAAAATAAATACAATATTAAATTAAATCAAAAAGATTTTGTTTATATGAAATTTTGGAATAAAAATGGAATGAGATGTTCATAATTATATGGTACCGTTTTTAGATCCTTAATATAAATTGAAAACATTTATTTAACAGGAAGAGAATGGATAAGACAAAACAATACATATGAATAATAAAACACACTCATAAATTTATTACAAGCATACCTAATCAATATTCTTTAAATAGTAACTAACCTCTCTAAATTAATTATACCAAAGTAAATCAAGAGAGATTTACATAAGATCTTTCTTTAATCACCAAAAATAACCAAAAAAAGTTTATTAGATTGACTAAAAAAATTATTCAGTAAAATTTACTCAAGTATTAAAATCTATGTTGACTCGACTTCGTTAAAAGAATCTACAAACAGATATCTAAAGGATATTATGCAGTTTAGAATAATCCAAATATTATTAATATTGATTATTTTGAAGTTCATTAATATTGAAGGTTTCTAGATAATGTAGAGAGCTCTCTTCCTAATAAAAACTGCAACATTCCTTGACTAAAACATTCTTAACTAACTGCAATACTAAACAATCACTTAAAAAATACGGTACCTTTGAATTGTTTATCCAACTAAACTCGTAGAATACAACCAAAAGCAGTCTAGTAGAAATTGGAAACTGGCCTCTATTTCGAAAGATCGTAACTGACCTCTACGCTGTCTTGAAGTGTTGATTTTCAGTAACGAACACCAGAAATGAGATTTAATTACTGTCATTTGCACATATGATTTCATAAACAAATTTGATCGAGCACCATTAAAAAGAATCCAATATTTAAAAATGTTGATACGTTGTAATGGATTTACTTTTGTTTAAAAATTAAAACGATAATGTTTCCCAAAGATTTTAACTAATTTTTAACCACAAGTGGCACTTCATACGTTTAATTCTTCGCACGTAGTTTTAATTTATAAACGAACGAGAATCTGTCTTTAAATTCTGGATCAATAGTAAATGATTTTTCTTTATGAAAACTGCACTGGTCTTAAAACCAAACGAAACGAAATAATTGTTTTTACTAGTTCTTCACCATAGAGTGAAACAAAACTTTGTTTACTCGCGTTACCAAATTATAAATTTTTCGAACACGATTTAGCGAGACGGAATTCCTTTTAAAACTTGCACTTTGCACAAAATAGCACTGAAACTGTACTGTATTTAGATTTATATCAAATCTAAAGGGTTTATAACTAACTGTAATTTGATAACAGTGATTCAAGATCAACCATTATTGATCGGAACTCAAACGATGAACCAGCACACCATACTAAAGTGGGAAAATCTCTAATATCGACCGCTTGCTGTAAGGGTGCCGTGGCGAATCTTTTTGCGTCAACCCCAGTGAGGGTTTTTATCATCTCGGATCACGAATCTCGCGCGTAGAAACATATGTTTTTATACAATAAGGATGCTTTTTGGTTGACCTATAGGATTCTCGACTTAAATGTAGAAAGTAGAACCTCAGAAATTGCGCACCAAACTAATATGAAGTGGCACCTCATCTGGTGTCCTGACGAAGGTTGCTACGCCTTAACCGGACTTAAATTTTAAAACGCAAATAACAGACAAAGAAAACTTTATTTTTCAATCCTGTATTCTCAGAATGTTAACAGAAATATTCCTTTTTCTTTTTGTGAAATTGATGACCAAGTACTTCCCACAGTTTTCTGTATCAAGGTCTCTCACGAAGTAATTGATATTATGCCAAAATGCAATTTAGCAAAATACTAAAAGACATCATTTTGATGACTCCACGTTCTTTAATTATATTAAAGTAAAACAATCTTTTCTTAAAATGTTTTCATAAGAAATATTTACTTGACGAAGTTCTGGTTTAAATAAAGCGCAGTCTTACAGGACCGAACTTAAGATTTTTAATGAATATAAATGTAAAATTCCACGTATTTGAAGCCGTTAGAAATTATACCGTTACAACTGATGAAATGTATTTTCGTCTGATCTGACCAACTGTTCATACATATGATGCAATTCTCCAAAATTCAATCTTAGTCTTAGTAAATTCTGTGTGTGGTTTTTCTTTTTTTAAATTTTCTTTAACATTTTTAAGTTTAGCAAACTATTAATCAGCAACAACACTGTACATGTTGTTTCTGACAGAGCCATGATTGAGAAATGCATATATAAAATAATAATTTATTGATATGCGGTATACGTTATCGCAAACACACTTTGTGCCATTTTTTATTGTCGTATTTACATTTGCCACAATTGCAATCGCCGCATCCATTCTGCGGTGCGTGTGATTCCCGCACCTAGCGTCATTATAAATGGAACACTGCAAATTATTGGATATTTTTGTTCTACAATGTATTTTATAATGATCTGTATTGAAGTGTGATTACTATTAAATTGTCGCTTATTGAGATAGCTATAAAAACCAAGCAAAATTACAAATTGTCGAACGATATTATAGGAAACCTTATATAACAATTATAGCTTTTAATACAATTTTGCGCTTTTTCAGTGAATGTTGACTGAAACCTTTTACTTTGCTTTTGACCCGGCTCATTGATTTCTGCACAGATTTATCTGTTATTGAATTGGTACACATGGCTCCCTAGAAATAGAGATCCTACTTCTTGTTCAGAGGTTCAAATCTCAGTTGTGACTGAATTTTAAAAATTTAGTACAATTGTATTTGAGCTCCTCAGGATAAGGTATGAAAGTTGTATGAGGGAGCATAATGGACTTGCTACAATAGCTCTATTACCTCCGTTATACTCCCATAAGAGTTTGTGTGGAACCTCAACTCTGCAAATGCGGTAAAAGTGGAATGGACTATGTATGTATGTAAATTGATACACTTACGTTTGAAATGTATCATAGAATTTACAGATTGACAGGTTTTCCGCAATTTAGTTTTGAGGTTAGCCCAATATTTCTTGATTGGGAAGAGTCCAGGGCAGTTTTGTAGATTTATATGTTTAGGTACGACTTCGAAGGAATTTACTGTTTACCAATCCATTGGGTGCGATGAATAGTGAAAATTTACCAACTCTGTTTCACAATAATCTTCAATATTGTGTCATTGGGTCCTGTCCCGGATTGGAAATCAATTCTTTTGTGGGTCACAACGTTCAGGGAAACTAGTTCTGTGCAGAAAAGAAGAACTGGAGACGCACGTCGAGAAGAACGGAGAAACACCTGAGAACATCGAAGCAATAAGGGTTTCAGTTTTGCGATCCCCGCGGCGTTCGGCGGGCAGAGATATGTCTGCTCTTAGAATTTCCGATTGTTCCGTGAGGCTAATTCTGCACGATGATCTTCATGACCATCATGTAGGAACTTTCCGAACGCGACTTTAATGCTTGAAGAAATGCGTGTGAAGCACTTCTTGAACACGTTCTTCAAGACGTGCTTGTGTTTTTCAGTGATCAGGCTCATTTTCACTTGACTGGATATGTCAATAAATAAAATATGCGCTAATGGGCTGCCAACAACCTCCGAGTACTCCATCAGAGGCATAGGCGCCCGCAGAAATTTGTCCAGGGGGGGTAAAGCCTAGAATGAACGGTATGCTAGGGAGGGGGCAAGCATAGAATAAATGACATGCTAGGGGGAGGCAAGCCTAGAATAAATGACATGCTAGGGGGGGCAAGCCGTGATAAAAACGGCATATACAAAATTTTCAATAAAATTCAAATTGTTCAACTTCCAGGGGGGGCAAGCGCCCCTCCTTGTCCCCCCTTTCAGGCGCCTATGATCAGAGGCCTTTGCATTCACACGTGTCGCCGTTTGATCCGCAATCTCGGCAGTTGGGATTATCGGCCCATAGTTTTTCAAGGAAAATGAGCAGACTGTCGCAGTCAATTCAGATCATATGTGAACATGCTTCACAAGACGGAGCAATGGCCCATACTTCAAGGGCATCGATGGCCGTGTTTGCGAGAGCACTTCCCAGGACGCCTCTTCTGACTGAGGGGTGATTTGGAGTGGCTGGCATGTTTGCCCGATTTGGCCCCTTGTGACTTCTTTTTGTGAGGGTATTTGAAATCCCATGTCTATACCAACTGCCCACAGACTCTGGACGACCTGAAAAGAAACATTCAGGAAAAACCGGCCAACATACCCATCAATATGCTGGAGAGAGTGATAAGAAACAGCAGAATTCGGTTCAACCAGTGTATCGACAATGGGAGGGTGTCACTTACCCGATATGATTTTTAAAACGATGTAAACCACAACTTTAAATGTTTAACTTTTTAATAAAAAAAAATTGAAAATATATCTTTACTACTTTTTGTTTTATTGCATTATGAAATAAGGAAGTTATCTTGCCGCACCCTGTAGAATCTGACTGCAATTAGACCATGTTAAACAGAAAGGGACTAAGCGCCAAACTAAAAAATGCTAGAAAAAGCACTTTCAAGTTTCAGGTTTGCATGCATCTGTTGACTTTGGTGGTTAGTTTATCAGTATATTTCAATGTAACAGAAAAAACCCCATTTGAATTTTTCTTGAATAACATTCTACATATCTTGTTATGGCATTTGGCACCTTAAATCCATTTTCGTAAAAATGTCGCTTGATCCCTTTCTGTTTAACATGGTTATCAAATCTGGTTCTCACAGTCTTATTCATTACACGTAACAAATTAAATAGAATAAAAGATCAGTTTATAAGTTAAAAAGAATTTATTTAATAAGGTTCATGTGATTTTCCTATGTCCTGTCTCGGTTAATAAAGTTTCCAATTTGAAATCAATATCATTTGTAATATTTTTCTGATGCGTCCAAGAAACAGCATAAAACATTAATTCACTACTATCTCTTACATGAGCAATATTTTCTAAAACGTGTTGTTTTATCTGAAATAAATTGATTTACAGCTAGTTTAAATTATAAAAACTTGCTTTACAACCTGCAATTCTAATTGATATGCTTCTGATATACTTTGAACTAACGCTGCCAATTGATCATTATTTAAAGAAAGAAATAAAGGAGTCTGTTTCTTATTTACTTTCATTAAAGCATTCATTTGAGATGCTAGAAATTCTAACGCTTTTGCTGTTCCCGTAAGCTTTTGTACGATATCATATAAATCATCTGTGAGTTTTTCAAGACCATCAGGATGTAGTTTAGAAGTATTTGTTTTTAATTGTGCTATGGATTTGGTTATGTTGGCCCCTTTAATGTGGTTTTCCTTCCAAATTTGTATATTATGGTGTACATCAGCTGCTATATCTTTTGCAACAAGGGGCAATCCTGTTAAGTGTTTTTGTGGTGAGCTAACAGAATTCTCTGGCACTAGAAGTTAACGAAAGGCTAATAAGATTCATGTTTCGTTTTAATTTAAATTATTATTTACATACGTATTACAGGAGAATACAATGTAGTATTTCCGTCACCGTGAGTTTTGTTACTAGAATTCATAATTATTGCATTGAAAGTTTATATTTTTTTAACAGAAGTTTATTAAACACAAAATTTTAAATTTTTAACCTAAAATTGTTCTTTTTTTATAATTCTATAGTACCACCTACATGAAAGAAAAATTACTAAAAACGACTTTGACAAAATCATATGAAGCAAAGTGCTGGGTTGCTAGGTCTGACGTTTTCACGGTAAAAGCTCTTCTATCGAATTTTACGATAAAATTTCACAAATTGTTTTAGTGAGTTTTTTTTTATTGATTTTGGTGAAACGCATTACCACGCATTAAATATTCTTATTTAAGTGATAATAATTAGCAACTGAAACTCCATTGTTTCTAATTTTGTGCGTCTCCTTAAAAATTTGCATTTTACGGGTTTATTGAAGTAATAAGCATAACTCAGCAGATATTTTAATGTTTTATTAGTAATACATTAACCAAAGCCGTTAAAAAGGTGTGTTTAACTAAAAATAAAATTCTTTCCTGATTTCTTGAAATTCTACACGTACTAGTCGTCCATCATTACACAGCCCCAAGATTCCTAATATCGCTTTTCCACCACAGCTATGTCTTAGTGGAACTAGAGTTTCTAAATATGAACTGAGCTCTGTGTTATTTAGAGTTAAGTCACGCATGGCAAACTTTTTTAGTGACATTTCATATTTTGAAACTATTTATTAGAAGGTTGGTAATCATGAAAAATAAACTGTCAATATGACAATTATATAAACCTGACATTTGGTACAATTAATACTTTATTAAAAGCTGTTGTAAATTATTAGATATAAAATTGATATAACTACTTAGTTTTAAAAATTCTCTACAAACAGTAAATAAATGATAATGCGCACATTAAAAGTTTTTACATGCATAAAAATAAACATGACAGCATAACCTAAAATTTATAACTGACAGCTGTTGAATGTTGTCACTAAAGTAAAAAGAGAGAAAAAAGTATATCCATTTCAGACAGCTTAGTTTTGGCCTAGAAAGAGATAGATTTTGACATCCGTGTCCTAACTCTTAAATAACACAGTTTAAGTTTTCATTCAGGAACTCTAGGTGGAACAAGTCCAAATGAGAATAAAAAACGTGTAACTAAAGACATACGGCAACCAATTTTCTGTAAGTTTGTTTAATAAATTCTTTATGGTTTGAACTCTTTTTGTTTCGCAAAAAACTTCTAGCAACATTTTTGAAACTTTCCAAGTGTTGAGCTCATTAGCTGACATTTTATCTTCAAACACTTTTGATCAGAACACCTGGCCCATTAAGGATTCCTGCATAGATTTTTGCTTTTGAAAGTTTTAGGAATAGCACCGATAAATATTGGAATGCTATATCATTTTCGTATAAGCTTTCACAACTTGTTTTTGAGGTCTAAAATCATACCTAACGTCAAATTTCAAAAAACTACTTTGAAAACATTGCTGATGGAAATTGCATTTCGGTAAATATAGAGGGCGATTCAGAAATAACTGATATTCTTTAAATGGTAGGAAGAGGGAAGGTAGTAGAGCAAATTTACCTTTACAAGTATAGATCAAAACGTATAGTTTTCCAGAAAATAAATTTTGAAGTTTTATTGAATTTTGGATACGGTCCTGGCGTTCGTAACTGACCTGATTACGGAAGGTAACCGTTATTGAAAACAGAAATATGATATGTTTTGTCTGCAACTAAAAGATCGGAGCTTCTTATTGTTATTTTATGGTTGAATGACACTACAAGAAAATAACCACATTAAAAAGCAAGCTTTCCTACAAGGGTTATCTACAGCTGGCAAAGGAAAAAGCCTTATTGTGTTGCACATTGTGTCTGAGGAAGGATTTGTAGGAAATGGGCTGCTTTTGTTTGAATTGAAGAAGACTGACGACCTTCATCATGATCATGAAGAAATTACCACTGAAGTCTTTGAAAAGTGGTTCCAAGCAATATTGTCTGCTTTGGAGGAAGGGTCGGTGATAATTATGGATAATGCCCCATATCACAGCAGGATAGTAGAGAAAATCCTTCTTCTTCAGCAAAAAAAAAACAGACGAATATAGTTAGAGCTAAATTATTAACTCTGGTACAACAACACACATCGGTGAAAAATATGCTATTGACGAACTAGCCACAGCAGTTGATCGTTCAATTTTATGATTTAGACAGTGTATGTAAATTCTTCGTTTTGTTAATAATTCACAGACAAAATAAATACGTTTAAAAACAACGTTAATATTAAATTACTAAAATGTAGTTTTTTAAATGTATCCTAATAAGCAGATTGGCGTCATTTTAACGTCGATTATTGGTCAGTCATTACGTTATTTTCACCTTTGATGTGCCGTTATAATGATGTTGATAAGACGGGCAAATGCCACAGCCCAAAGACGACATTTTACGTCGTAAAAGGACACAAATTTCTTTAGAAAATTTAAGTACGATCCGTTTTATACTATATTGTGAAAATTTTAACCAGAATTTTTCTGAAAATTTCCCACAAATTTTTTACAATAAATTTACAATTAATAGGTATTTTTATTAAACTTGAATGAATAAAATAAACCTAAAAATATCTTGCAAACTTAGCACTAAAATATTATTTGATATTTAGCTTTGTTATTGTTACAGGCTCAATCATTTTTATAAACAAAATAAACAGATGTGTTGCATACATTTTAAAAATTTAATCTCAAACTGTTCTAGCATTACGTGACAGGTATCGGTAAAGATTGTGACATACAACCCAACGAAGGAGGAGGCGAATACGTGCAAAAAGTTAGTTGACGTTGATTTCTCTTTTTACTGCTTGATGTGTACATATTTCATTAAAAAAAATGTTTGTGGTATTTTATTTCTGGACATTTCTTGCAATTTTTCTATTGGTAAAACAAATTTGAATGGCATTTCATACAATTCGCCGAAAAGGACGTAGGAAGTATAGCACTTGTTAACACATGTTAGTTGACGTCTCGAAAACAACAGACGTTTTATGGCCGCCATATAAGTATAATAATAGCGATTATATTTATTTCCAGAATTTTAAATATTTTTTTCAAATAAAAATGTTTTATTTGCTGAAGTAGAAATAGGTAGATCATTAAGACGTCAATAAAACGTCATTATATGACGTTCCTTTACGTCATAAAACAACGTATTTTTCACGTCGTTAAATGACCTTTTTGAGCTGTGACATTTACCCGTCTTATTACGGTTCACTGTACGTAAAAAATGAATATAACCGTTTTTGTCGGAAACTTAATTATCTTTCATTTTTATAAGCTCCTTAACTGACCTCCGAACCATAGGAAGTCAGATATTCGCAAAACAACGAATTTTTGAACTTTAATATCTTCTAACACCGCCGGCGCGATTTTACCGTCGATTTTTAATATATTGCTTAAAAGGTTAAACTCAAGCATTTAAAACAAAAAAAATAGTTTCTATTTTTTTGGAACAGAAGCCATATCGTCCCCTTCATAACGTAAAGGCGTATCTCATGCTTTACAACTTTACAGGAGAGCAATTGAATATAGGCTTGTAATAAAAATATTTAAGATAAACCGAGAAACGACTAACAAAAACATAATAATTATTTATTTAATTATTTCAATAACAAAGAGGTTTTTAGATAAATCAGTTAATTATATTAAAGGATGTATCTCTACAAACTGTAAACAATTACAAACGCACTTTTGACAAAATGTGAGTTACGCCTTTTCATTTTGAAGGGGACGATATTTATGTCTAGAGTAATAATAACTGGACTATTAGATTTAAAAAAGTAACCAAATCGCAATAGAAATAAAAATATTTCTAAATGAGCATTTCATAAACAGAAGTTTGGCAACAACGTAATAGCTAGTGATTTTTAATTCTTGCTGGTGGTATTAAATGTCATCCATATGAAAACAAAAAGAGGTTCTTATTCAACAAGTGCTTTTTATAAATTTAAGCAAAATGTCTTTGGGAAACCACTTTCAGGAACAATTCGTAGTTCCGTATTATGATTTCATACGTTTCCCTGTAGGAGGATTAAATATAAGTCGACAGAAACTTGTTCATGGTAAAAAGTAAGTAATTAAAAAAGTTGTTTACATTTTCAAATCAATCCTCCATTTCTAACGGTTTTTTGTTTGAAAATGTAATTTTATGAAATTAAGTAAACATAATTCTATTCAATATAATTTTTTTTAGGTAAACATAAACAAGTAAAACCGAATGCAAATATTTGAATCTGTGACTTCTTCCAAGGAAAAATGTTTTCATGAACACTTATTTGCGCTTCTGCACCTGTTGTAATACAAGTATAATCATTTTATTACTCAAAATAAATATGAACTATATGAAAGCATAATAATGTCCAGAAATACATTCAGCGAAAGGATTGAGGACTATGAGGTTCATAATCTATTAGGGAAAGGAGGATTTGCAACAGTCTATCGTGCAAAATGCCTAAAGACTGGTCTAGAAGTTGCAATAAAAATGATCGATAAGAAGTTAATGCAGTCTGCTGGAATGGTAAATCGTGTTAAACAAGAAGTAGCAATACACTCTAGGTTAAAACATCCATCAGTACTGGAATTATACACCTTTTTCGAAGATGCTAATTATGTATATCTCGTTTTAGAATTATGCCATAACGGAGAATTGCAGCAGTATTTAAAAAGAAATAGTGAAGTGTTATCAGAACCAGAAGCTAGTCACATTATGCGACAAATTGTTGAAGGCATGCAGTATTTACATTCTCATAATATACTCCATAGAGACATATCGCTTTCGAATCTGTTACTGACCAGAAATATGCAAATTAAAATCGCTGATTTTGGACTTGCAACACAGTTATCTAGACCAGACGAGAAACACTTAACAATGTGTGGAACACCAAATTTCATTTCACCAGAAGTAGCATCAAGGGGATCACATGGTTTAGAGGCCGACGTATGGGGCTTAGGATGTCTGTTGTATACTTTGTTGGTTGGAAAACCACCATTCGATGATAATGCTGTTCGTAGTACTCTCACTCGTGTCGTTATGGTCAATTATAAAATACCCGGTCATTTATCACCTCAAGTAAAGGATCTTATTAATCGGTTGTTACAAAAGAACCCTAAGGATCGTATTAAATTAGATGAGATACTTGAACATCCGTTTATAAAACATGATATGCTGAGTGGTATAGTGACTAAGTTAACACAAGACAGTGGTATTCATACAATGTCGACGAGAAGAGAAAGTGCATATAGTGATAGCGTGTTATCTAAAAAACATCCGTCTAATCCAAATTTGTTCTCTAAATATGCTAATAGCGATTGTACATCGTGTTTACGTTGTAGTAATTTAGATAGTATTAGAGCATCTCAGTTACAGGATCCAATACTAGATAGTTGTGTATGTTTAAGCTCGTGTCAACGATCCAACCAAATTTCAAATTGTTCACAAAGAAGATCCGCTTGTGATTTACAATATTCTCCATATGCTAATCATGAATCAGCTGTCTCGCATAGCCATTGCGGTGAATCTTGTCATTGCTTATCAAACGCTAGCATAAGAAATAGTCGTTGCTTACAAAACTCAACATCTGCATGCTCTTTAAATAGTATGCCTCAATTAAATAAAAATTACTGCGAAAACCAATTAAAAGAGAATATTATCAAGCATGTAAAAGAGCATCCTCCTGACATGCAACCTAGTAATTCAATTAATAGTTACAACAACTATCGGATAACGTCTTCGGGTATTAGTAACAAACACACTCAAAGCATAACTAGTGAACAAAAACAAAAGCCAAAGGATTTCACCCCATTGTGTTCATATCGGTTACTTCCCACACGACATCAAACAAA
This sequence comes from Agrypnus murinus, assembly GCA_929113105.1. NCBI lineage: Eukaryota > Metazoa > Arthropoda > Insecta > Coleoptera > Elateridae > Agrypnus > Agrypnus murinus. Next base: position 24,535,527 of record OV816026.1, read on the forward strand.
TAATGCTATACTCAGCATTGTAGATTCTGGTGAGGTGTGCGTAGAGTTCATTAGAAAGTGCGGTTATATGAAGAAAGAATTAGTACGTGAAGTATGTAGGATCTCTCGTGATGGGTCAAAGATCATTATTTATGAACCGCATGAACATGGAGGAAAAGGCGTGCCTCCAGCATCAAAACCCCCCGAAATTCCCTTAGCTGGTAACTATCAAATGTTTCATTTCGAATTCCTCCCAGAAAAACATTGGAAAAAGTATGTCTACGCAGCTAAATTTATAGACCTGGTTAAAGCCAAGACGCCAAAAATAACATATTATTCAGACAAAGCAAAGTGTTTATTAATGGAAAACTTAACAGATTTTGAAGCCTGTTTTTATGAAGGTGGAAAAATAATACAATCCTCAACAGAAGGACTTACCTTTGTTGATGAATCTGGATTAAGTCGAACTATACAAGATGTTAGCGAGTGCAGGAACTTGCCAGAAATGCTACATTCTCGTTGGATACATTTGCAGGAAGCAAAGAATCATTGTTTACTATTAGAAAGTACATTGAGGCAACTTCCTGGGGATAATTTTCCGATCATTGTAGGACGACGTCCAACTGTAGGACTCGGAAGCAATAAAGAGAATCAATTCAATGTAGTCGTACGTTAAATATTAGCTTTATTAAATATTATTTAAGTTGATATTATTACAGTTAGATAGAATAAAAATCATTTTTTGTATAGTTCTATTATCTTAAGTAAAGCGCACATAAATTATCTGAGAAGTATTTATTGTAAATATCACTTTGTTGTTACTAAAAAAATAAAATTATGCAGTAACACTGCCACCAGCAATTTTTAAAATCCTGCCCTATTTATGTACAGTGTGATCCAAATTGAGCAAGGACGTTTAAATTTCACACCGTAGGTTTTAGTGTGTTTCACGTTGTTAATCTAGCACTATTGAAATGTCTTGCGTCAAATTACATAATCAACTTGTCGTTTACTTGTTCAACTGTCTCGTTTACATTGTCGTGCTTTGCCACGCTGTTCCGGGTTTTCATTGAATTGTTGTTTATTTCACTTGTTTCCTTATTTTACAAAGCAGTTCTTTTCAGAACTACGGTTTGTTAGACAATTTTATTATCAAGTAAGTTTATTATTTAAAATTAATGAAGTTTTTAAGCTATATTATTTTTGAGACACCACCATTAAATAAAAGAAGGATAAAACATCTGAAAAGTATTCCTGCTGCCAACGTGACGGTAAATTTAAAGTGTTTTCAATCATTTTCGATCACCCTGTACTTATTCATTTTTTTAAATCATTACAATTTTAGTACTTACATGTTTAACAAATCTCTCATTTATTTATATTTTCATCCAAATCAATTTCTACATTTAGAATTGGAATCGTGGATGGTGGTTTACTAAAGTTTCTAAGTCAAGTTAGAGTCGAGTTTCAATTTCAGATGGTAAAGTGTAGTTTTATAGATTTGCATCACATGCAGAAAAGGATATATTCGCTGAAAGTATCAGCAGAAAGAGTCACGTATATATTATTATTATTGTAACGGGAGAGAAAAGGAACGAACCTCTTTTCGAGCGACAGGTGGTATGTTCTGCCGCCTTCGAGAAAATGACGTATCGCACAAGCATGTAAATTAGACGTGGTTTATTCTAGCATTTTCTAAGAATACATAGAAGGTTCCAGCGATTTCTGGTGCGTTTATATGAAGATATAAAAGCGGATGGCGGATAAAAGAGAGGCAGTCAACAGCAAGTCATTAACTGTGTATTACAAAATAAATAGTGAATATAAATGTTGTATTAGAAATTCATAGTCTGTAAATAATAGTTTTTAATGTTTTATAATCATAGCGTTAATTTATAGTGTATTCATTAGTGTATAGAAATAAATATTTGTTTGTGAATAGACGATTTAAACAGCACTTGTGTTATTATTTGAAAAAGAACGTTACAGTGGTGTTACAGGTGTGAGGTTTTAAAATAAATAAAATCGCGTAATAATTAAATAAAGTGCTGTGAGATTAAATTTTTAGTGTTAAAAATAATTTCAACAAACAATTAAGATGGCGATGAAATTGTTGAAAGATCTGAAAGTAATAGACTTGAAACATGAACTGGAAGAACGAGATTTGGAAACAACTGGCCTTAAAAACGTGTTAATAAATCGGCTAAAAGAATGGCTTATAGAACAGCAAGAAGATCCTGAAAGTTTCCTCTTCGAAATACCTGGACCCGCAATTGATACTAGTTTGTTGTTAAGTAAAATGGAAGAAAGTTCTAGAAAAGCCGAAGAAAATTCTAGAAAGTCCGAAGAAAATGTTAGAATGCTAAAAGAAGAACTACTGGAAAAGTCCGAAGAGAATTCTAGAATTTTAAAACAAGAATTACTTGAAAATACTAAAGCACTGGAAGAAAATGTTAAAATGATGAAAGGAGAATTGTTGGAAAATGTCAAAGCGTTGGAAGATAAAGTTTTCGAAGAATTTTTGGAGAATGCCAGTGCGTTAGGACTATTGGAAGGTAGATTGGCGGAACAAGATAGGGTAATAAAGATGGTAGAAGAGAAAATAGCCCAAATGCAATTACCACCAACAACTAAGAAAGACGATATGATCGAAATGCTGGAAGATAGAATGAGGCAACTACGGTTTCCCTCAACTTCTGAGTGGCCGTTTAATGAAGTAAAGAAACAATTTAAAGAAGAAAAGGTTCCTGCCGTAGGGATAAAAGTAAAACCACCCACGTTCGATGGAAAGATACCTTGGTCCACCTACTACAAACAATTTGAGGCGGCCGCTGGGGCCAACGGATGGACAGGCAAGGAAAAGGCCGTTTCTTTAACTGTGGCTTTGCGTGGAGACGCGTTGAACGTCCTGCAAACAATCCCAGCAGGACAGGAAAATGATTACCAATTGTTAGTGTCTAGATTGGAAATGAGATATGGAGACGCGCATCTTCAACAAGTGTATCACGCGCAAGTGAAGAATCGTATCCAGAAGAATGGAGAAAGCCTGCAGGAGTTTGAAGCCGATGTTGCGCGGCTTGTCCGATTGGCGTACCCTACGGCACCCGATTCATTTCTGGGACAGCTGGCTGTGCAGACCTTCATTGATGGGTTAAGAGACGGAGAAACACAACAATCATTGAGGCTGGCACGACCAAGAACAACTGATGATGCGCTTGCTCACGCCTTAGAATTTGAAGCTGCAAAACGAGCGTCCCGAGGCCACGGGCGAGTTCGAACCGTTGCGGAAGAAGAGGAAGGTTCCAGTTCCAAAGATCGCCTAGAAGAATTATTAATGAGAGTTCTTCAGAAGGAAGATAGTCGTAAGAGGAATCCTCAAGAAGTTCGAGGACCCCGTTGCTGGAACTGCGGTGAACAAGGGCACATACGACGCCGCTGCCCTAAACCCAGAAAAGTACAACCGTCGGAAAAGTTAAAAGGGGTTGGCAAGAGGGGGCGAACGTTGGCTGCGAGTGAAGATGCCCCGGAGATCACGATCCATGCCGTAACATCAAAGAATAGTAACGGCAGTTTGTTTGTAGATGGAAAGATTGCTAACCGAACTGTTCCACTACTTATTGATACGGGGGCGACAAAATCCATCGTACGCCCTGATGTTCTACAATCAAGTATGAAGCTGTTATCAACAACTACTCAACTCCGTACAGCAACAGGTGAAGTGATACCAACACGCGGAGTGGTGAAGATGAAGATTGGCATTGGAAGTGAAGAACGTGATCATGAGGTGCTGGTAGCCGATATCACTGATGACTTCATCTTTGGAATGGACCTCCTGAGAAAATTTGGTTTTACGTTGAATTTGAAAGAGGGTGTTTTGAAGGTCGGTAACGAAGAACTTCCGTTGCACCCACGAGAAGATCCGGTTGTAAGGGTTTTGCTGACTGAAGATGTGATATTGCCGGGTCAAAGCGAGATGGTTGTCGAGGCAGGTTTGGATGGAGATCTTCGGGTTGGATGTGTGCGAATGATGGAGCCTGTTTGTGATAAGAAGATCCATAGTGGAATACTGGTGGGAAAAGCGCTGATCAAGGTTGGAAAGACAGTACCGGTGAGGCTTATGAACGTTAATGTGGATCCGGTGACATTGAAGAAGAGTACCCTTGTGGGACAGTGTGTGCCAGTATTCCGAGTAGCCAGGTGTATGGCTGATGTTCCAAAACCAGCGCCCAAAGACCATGGTGGAAAATTAGTGGGCATGGTTACTAGTTCGTGCGAAGACCTTAACAGAACAGAAGTGAAAGAGGTACAGGGTTTGGTTCATCGATACCAAGATATCTTCGCTCTTGACGATAGCCAGAAGGGACGAACAGATATAATAAAACATAAAATCAATACAGGCAACTCTATGCCTGTCCGTCAGCAGCCGAGGCGTCTACCTCTAGCAAGGAGAGCAGAAGCCGAGAAGATTATTATCGATATGGAAGAACAAGGGGTCATCGAGCCATCCAGCAGTCCCTGGGCATCACCGGTGGTCCTGGTCAGTAAGAAGGACGGGTCAACGAGATTTTGCGTGGACTATCGGCAGCTTAATGACGTGACCAAGAAAGACAGCTATCCCTTACCACGCATCGACGACACGTTAGATACCCTGTCTGGTTCACGATGGTTTTCGACTTTGGACTTGAAGAGTGGTTATTGGCAAGTTGAAATGGAACCTGAAGACCGGGAGAAGACCGCGTTCACTATTGGTTCCGGACTATGGCAGTTTACGGTTATGCCTTTTGGTCTATGTAACGCTCCGGCCACCTTTGAGCGTTTAATGGAGACCATCCTGAGAGGGCTGTCGTGGAAGACCTGCCTGGTATACCTAGATGATGTGATTGTAGTCGGAAAATCATTCAACGAACATTTGAAAAACCTAGAGGAAGTGTTCCGAAGACTACGTGGAGCCAATCTGAAACTGAGTCCGAAAAAGTGCCACATATTCAGAAAGGAAGTGAAATATCTCGGGCACGTCGTATCACAAAATGGAGTGGCAGCCGACCCCGATAAGATTCGTGTAGTTCAAGAGTGGCCAACACCGAAAGATAAACACCAAGTTCGTAGTTTTCTTGGGTTATGTACCTACTACCGGCGTTTCGTTCCTGGGTTTGCCAATATAGCGAAACCTCTGACAAGGTTAACTGAAGATGGGCGCGAGTATGTTTGGAGCGGAGAGTGTGAAACAGCTTTCAAACAGCTGAAGCGTGCCCTGACAACAGCACCAATATTGAGCTATCCACGGACAGAAGGGCAATTCATACTTGACACAGATGCAAGTAATCTGGCCATTGGGGGGGTACTTTCTCAGATACAGGATGGACAAGAAAAGGTCATCGGCTATTTTAGTAAGGTTTTGTCGAAAGCCGAAAGGAATTATTGTGTGACCAGAAAAGAACTATTGGCTGTCGTGAAGTCTGTTGAGCACTTCTACAAATACTTGTACGGACGGAAGTTTTTATTGAGGACGGACCATGCAGCGTTGAAATGGCTTCTACAATTCCGTAATCCTGAAGGCCAGGTCGCAAGGTGGATCGAGCGATTACAAGGATATGACTTTGACACCGAACATCGAGCGGGCACTAGTCATCGAAATGCCGATGCTCTTTCAAGAAGACCCTGTCCAACGGATTGCCGTCATTGCTCTCGTTTGGAGGAGAGGGTTTGCCAAGTATTAAGGACTACCATCGTCAACGACAATTGGTTGCCGGAAGAATTGCAGCGACAGCAGGAGGCTGATCCCGAACTAAAAATGGTACTGGAATGGAAGCGCGTGGGAGAAAGGCCTGCCTGGGAGGCCGTCAGCCCTTTCAACAGAACGCTCAAAGCATATTGGGCCCAATGGGAGTCCTTGAAGGTGGAAGACGATCTCCTGAAGCGAGTACTGGAGAGTGAAGATGGCACCACCATTAGGTCTCAGTTCGTGGTTCCAAGAAGCCGAGTGGCTACAGTATTGCGACATCTCCATGACGGTGCCTCAGGAGGACACTTCGGTGTGAAAAAGACTTTGGAGAAAGTTAGGGAGCGTTTTTATTGGGTCAATTGTAAAGAAGACGTGAAGGAGTGGTGCCGGAAATGTGAATTATGTGCCACTGGCAACGGACCCTTGGGGAAGCGAAGAGCACCTATGAGGCAGTACAATGTGGGTAGTCCTCTGGAGAGAATAGCTATAGACATTGCCGGACCATTTCCCGAAACCGACGATGGGAATAAATACATCTTAGTGGCAATGGACTATTTTACCAAATGGCCAGAAGCATATGCCCTACCAAACCAGGAAGCTGCGACTGTTGCTGACGTACTAGTCAAAGAGTTCTTCAGTCGTTTCGGAGTGCCCATGGAGCTGCATTCGGATCAAGGCCGCAATTTCGAGTCTGTACTCTTTGGAGAAGTCTGTCGATTGTTGGGCATTCGCAAGACTCGGACCACACCGTTACATCCGCAGTCCGATGGAATGGTAGAACGCATGAATCGGACAATGGGCAAATATTTGGCCAAGGTCGTCTCCGATCATCAACGAGACTGGGACCAATACCTGCATCTGTTCCTGATGGCTTATCGTGCATCGGTCCACGAAACAACCGGTCAGTCACCAGCGTCTGTGATGTTTGGACGCGAGTTACGGTTACCGTGTGATCTGGAATTTGGGTCTCCACCTATAGAGCAGGAGGTAGCCGGGAATGATTATGTCATCAACTTAAAGAAGAAGTTGGAGGATATTCACGACCGAACCCGAAATAATAGTCGAATCGCGAGTGACCGGATGAAGGCTACGTACGATGTGAGAGCCCAAGAAGGAGGGTTTCAACCTGGAGAGCTTGTCTGGTTATACAACCCGCAAAGGCGTCGTGGCTATTCTCCAAAGTTACAGCGAAATTGGGAGGGTCCATACCAGGTGAAGAAACGAATAAATGACTTGATTTATCGCATCCAGAAATTGCCAAGAGGGAAACCAAAGGTGGTACACTCCAATCGTCTGGTGCACTATGAGGGAAATAATGACGCAGTTCCGGAAGATGAGGCTGAGGTGGCTATCAATACCGTAAGGCCTGGAGATGATCAGCCAACCTTTAGAGAATTTATGGCTGCGTTTTCTGGAACTAGAAAAGCGCGATTCGGAGTCACGACTGAGATGCAACAAGATCTCTTCCGGGTCCCTGGTGATTATTCCATTGCCCACTGTGTCTCCGAGGATCTTCGTATGTCCAGGGGGATCGCAGTAGTGTTTAGAAATAAATTTGGACGGCTGAATGAACTTCGAGAACAAAATCCCTCTGTTGGTAAATCCTTACGCTTGCCTGATCATGACCGATCCATTTACTACTTGGTAACCAAGCAGTTTTACTACCAGAAACCGAGTTACGCCGACTTGTGGAGGGCACTATGGAATTTGAGAATCGAGTTGCTTACCAGGGGAATTAACAAATTGGCAGTTCCCAAACTCGGCTGTGGGCGGGACCAGCTGGATTGGAGAATCGTTAGAAACATGCTGGAAGTTGTCTTTAGAGGTACGGACGTCAAGATCTTCGTCTGCAGTTTTGACCCACAGCCCGCATTAAGGCCAACGAAGAGTGTAGACTGTTATTTCTACCGTAATGGAACGTGTAGTCGAGGTGAAGACTGTCGATATCGTCATGACCCGTTCTACAGGAATCAGAGCATAAAACCTGTTCTGGGACAGAACAGACTTGAAGAGGGGGGCAGTGTAACGGGAGAGAAAAGGAACGAACCTCTTTTCGAGCGACAGGTGGTGTGTTCTGCCGCCTTCGAGAAAATGACGTATTGCACAAGCATGTAAATTAGACGTGGTTTATTCTAGCATTTTCTAAGAATACATAGAAGGTTCCAGCGATTTCTGGTGCGTTTATATGAAGATATAAAAGCGGATGGCGGATAAAAGAGAGGCAGTCAACAGCAAGTCATTAACTGTGTATTACAAAATAAATAGTGAATATAAATGTTGTATTAGAAATTCATAGTCTGTAAATAATAGTTTTTAATGTTTTATAATCATAGCGTTAATTTATAGTGTATTCATTAGTGTATAGAAATAAATATTTGTTTGTGAATAGACGATTTAAACAGCACTTGTGTTATTATTTGAAAAAGAACGTTACATTATTAAAATTAGACCCGATTGGGACCGTTGGTGGAAATAAATGTTGGAAAGCAGGAGATCGCTTTAAATATATTAGGCTATAGCGAATCTTGGCGTTAAAGCAAATATTCAAAGTGCCCTCCCGTGGATTCTACACAAGCTTTTCAAAGTGCCTCAATAGTTCTCTTGTAAACACGGAGTGAAGTTCAATAGTAATTTGGATCATTAGGTCAGAAACCATATGTTTGCTTACGAGTGTGTTGCAACACAACAAATAACGAGTATTTACAACGCAGTTTGTGGGCGCGTGATCCACGAATTCTTTTGTGCCGACTTATGATTTTTTTGTTTTCATGTTGGTGGCAACCAACAACAAAAATATTACATACATACATAATCTTTAACCCCTTATACCTTTCGGTGTCGAGGTGCTGGGCACACCAAGCCACAGAGTGGATGTGTGGGTGTGACACGAGGCAGCGGAACCATGTAGGCAAGTACACTGCGCTCGCAGTTTACCCATCCGAGTACTTTCCGGGGCAAACTCGACTTAACTCTGTTAAGCGATATAATCCACTATAACCACCCTGCCGTAATGCTGGCTACAAAAATTTTTCAAATTAAAATTTCATAAAAATCAAATTTAGTAAAAGTTGTTACCATCCGACAAACATAAAAATTTCTAATTTTATAAGTATAAACAACGTCCTTAGCAACACCAACAATTATACATAAACGAAAACTAATTTTTTACTTGCACTATTTCTCGTGAAAAATAAAATTTTGTATGCACTACCAGCGTTACTAGATAATAATGCCCATCGGGCGATGTCATATAAATAATAAATTATTAATTTTCTCTAAGAAATTTCTGCAGAAGTCGGCACAAAAGAATTCGTGTATCACACATCCATAAACTACGTTGCTAATACATGGCTAATACTCGTTATTTGTCCCCCCCCCCCGAGTGGCATCGAGGCCGCGGGGGGTGCGGTTCTGAAAAACTCCGGTTTTTGTTTTTTTTTCTAACTCGAACGTCGACATTTGCTTGTCAATCATTTTTTTCTCTTATACTCCTCTGACGCGCCAAGCCAACTGCTATCAACATCGGGGAGCGGCCAATACCATCGCCTCCAACCACCGTCATCGGCCAGCTGCCTGCCTGGTCACCTTGCCTCCGCCATAACACTCGCGACAGAACCAGGAAGCGGAGTACAGAACGAACAATTCATTCACTCGGCTGAAGAGGCTCCGGCCTATAATAGCCATCACCTTGCTTCGCAGGGTATAAAGTAACGTTCATTGCATGCGTGCTCGTTATTTGTTGTTTTGTAGCACACTCGTACGTAAATATAACGTTTCTGGCCTAATGATCCAAATTACTATTATATAGACGTAAAGCCGGCTCCGATTACAGTGTAAACAATGAACGGGCTTTATAACGTATACTATACGTATAATATATCATTTTTCTGAAATTTAAGTTAAAACTTGATTTCTAACTGAACCGCGTTTGAATTCATACAAATTATAACATTCAGCTTCTGCGTAACGATACCTCAGAAGCTTTCGTTAAAATATCGATTGTGTGATAACGATTTTAGTAAGAATTTGTCTTACAGAATATAAAAATAACGAATTTCGATATTTTAACGTTCGTTATCTCGTCAACGAAGTCTTACAGAATAAGAGGATAAAGCATAACAAAACGCTTTCTGTGATCACTTTGTGTAAAGATGACGCAAGGCTCATCTTTAGCTGGACGGATAATATAATAAACCACAAGCAAGCTTTTGAAATGACTATTGTCTGTGGATACATCCTGTATTATAAACTAAACAAAACTATAGGCGCCCGAAAGGGGGGGCAAGGAGGGGCACTTGCCCCCCCTGGAAGTGAACAATTTGAATTTTATTGAACATTTTATATAATATGCCGTTTTTTCTAGGCTTCCCCCCCCCTAGCATGTTGATTATTCTAAGCTTGCCCCCCCCCGGCATACCGTTCATTCTAGGCTTGCCCCCCCTGGACAAATTTCTGCGGGCGCCTATGAACAAAACGCTTATTATTTTACCATAGAACAAGCAGGTAAAGACTTAAAAGTAGACTGAAAACGAATTCATATTTTAAGTAATTAAAATGAAGCAATTTTTACAAGAAAATAATAATAAAGAAGAAAACTTAAAAAAACTATGTGTATTGTTGCCATCTATTAGAATTTTAAAAATTGAAAACATTCGATAAAGCACTACTGCGTGTGCGCCAGATTTACCTCTGCAATGTTCAAGGTCATCGCTGTCAAGCTCTCAAGTTGTTGCTGCAGTATGAGTTTAGCATAAACAAAGTTCGGTAACTTTGTGTACTTTAACTTTTATTAATAGAAAATTTCGTACATAATAGTTTTAAATCCTCGATTAATGTTTTTTGAATATATTATTAAATATGGCCTCGGAATCGAATACGCAATTTATACAACGATCTAATAGTTCTGAAAACCCCAAAAAAATATTGATTAACCTATTTCCAAAACAGGTCGAATGCAGCTATGTATCCTGCTATTGGTATGTTAATAAATTAAATTTTATTTACTAATAATTTTAAAACAATTCTATAATAAACTCTATACCTAATAAAATCTGAAAAAGTATGCCATAAATTTATCATAATATAAGTATTGACAATTATTTATTCTCATTGTTTATTCTCCACTTGCTCAAACATATAACTTTAATAATTTATAAAATGACAGAAACACGCATATTTTCATATTTCAAAATAGTTGTAATCAGTGAATAGATTTGCTCGCAACATTATTGTTAGTGTGTATTGATTTCAAGTTACTTAGAATGTTGCATGTAGGCATTTGCAGTTTTAATGTGATAAGCATTATATTTATTTGGGTTAATTTCTAAAAATTGCAAAATATCTTGGGTCTATTTACATAATTTATGTAAGATGTTTTGAGCACGACAAGAACTTTAATTTTTTGTAATTATTTACCAGATTAACAAAAACTAATATTTGTGTACAATTAATCATTTTATAAGTTTAATCCTTCAGTTTTGTAGGTCTATCCTCACATATAATAAATTGATAGTGATGTTAAATTGATTTTCCATTTGAAAAGTTAATGTGCAATTTTGAGTTTTAAAATTTTTACCAAGAATGGTCAGATTTTAATATTGTTAGGAAAAGTTAGTTTTTTTTGTTTTTGTTTGTGTTTGGGCGAGGAATCAGGATGGCGGAGCATCCGTCGTACCTCATGGCACCGATTGCTATGATCATTTGGCCGACCCTACTAGAATTTAGCCGAATCTGGGGGAATTCCACCCCCAGTAGGGATCTTTATCGTGCCAAACATCGCATTGACACGGGACCTACAGTTTTACTTCCTCTCCGAAAAGAAGGCATGTTTTAAATTTTTCTCCGCTATGAAAAATTACCAGTTCGGCCGGGGATCGAACCTGCGATCTTTGGATTATGAAGCAAACATACAAGCCACCATACACATTTGTTGTAAGTGTTGCTGTAAGTATCTTGAGGCTACTATTGGCTCGTGATGAGAGGCCATTATTGCTATATCATCAGCAAAGTTTGCGAGTACTCTTGTCTATGGAAACCAAGCTGACTTTTAGATATTAGTTTTTCTTTTCGACAATTGGTCATGTTGGTCTTCTTAAAAAAATCTTTTTAAGCACTTTTGCTAATATTGGTAGTAGGCTACATCAGTAGGTGGTTTATTGGGTTTTGGTATTGGTATAACTTGGGCCACCTTCCACCACTGAGCTGGGTAATAAGCTAGCCTTAGAATTGTGTTAAAGATCTTTCCTGAGATTAAATCGAAGCCAAGAGATTTCTTGATATGTATTTAAGTCGAAGTTCCAGGTATGGGGCTTCGAGAAATTAATGGATAAAGTCTTTCCGATTCGCTGTAATGCCTGTAGGAAAAGGTGTAAAGACACTCATTAAGTGCAATGCAAATATGTTCGCCTGCTCATTATCATCTCTTGCCCAGTTCTTTTTCTGTTCTGATAGGAGGAACTTGCATCTGTGGTCAATTCCTCTTTGTTGTTCTCCATAAGGAGTATTCAGTGGGTTTGCATCTTCTCCATCATTTTGCTCTGAATAAGGTCTTTTTTTATAAGACTTGGTTATAACTTCTTGATACCTACATTCACAAAATATGAGATGTGCAATAGAAAATCACTTTTCTATCTTCAACAAACAGGTAAATTGAGTGTTGTAAGTTGAAGGCAGGTACGTAGCTGGACGAACCTTTTTACAAGGAACCACTACTGTTATATTGATATTAGAATGTTGTGATAAAGTCTTGGAACCCATCGTCATCAGCTCTACTATTTGAAAAATCCTGTGATTTATTCTTTTGTATTTTTATTTGGTCTTACTAAAAGAATTCAACTTCTTTGTGAGACTAAAATGAGATCGCTACAGGGTGGCCAGCGAACCTGGAAACCTTGAAAACCGGGAAAAAACCGGAAATTTGCACAATCGGGAAAAAACAGGGAAATAACCTTGAATTAGTGATCAAAGTCGGGATTTTTCTCGGGGAAAAATTAAAAAATAAAATAATTTTAATAGTATGTACTTTCAAAGATAATTAATATTTTACGTTATCTTTTTTTTTCTATTTGTGTCCTAATGAAATTTATTAGAATACTGGAAACAGTAACATTTTATTTTTTAATGTTGGTTTCCTTGTCGAACAGCTATTCTTAAAATTTCTAACTTATTTATGCAAATTTAAAAACCAAATGCAGGATTAGAATTTCCAGTGTTGCAAATATCAAACCTGATAACAAAGTATCCCTAACAAATTTTGTTTACAATTAAGTTATTTTTTTTAAATGATTACCTACAAATTATTGCTAATAATAGAAAAAATGGTATGAAGTATTCGTTTTATAAGACACGTTTTTAGCGCACCCGTCCAAGTTTAGAAAATGACTCGCATAGGGGAAGCTTTCTAAAGGACAAATAGAAAAAATTATATAAAGTATTCGTTTCATAAGACGTTTTAGCATCTCTAATGCTTCTAAACTTGAACACGTGCGCTAAAAACGTGTCTTATGAAAATATACTATTTTCTATTTGCGTGAAATGAAGCCATTAGGACACGCATTTTGCATGTCCAAAAGAATTCTGTAAACGGTAATATTTTATTTTTTAAAGTTGATAGTAATATTGAACAGCTGTTCTTAAAATGTTAAACTTATGTTGAATTTAGCTGGATGCACCGAAAATCCGAATCAGTTTAATCAGCGCTAGTGCAGTCTGGTGATGGCATCACCGACCGCCAATTTTACAACATTCCTTCGACCGTTATCACGTGAGAGTACAATAATAACAATCCTAGCCTCACTTTTGACAATGAAAATCAAGTGCAATTGTTTTAAATAATTTAATTATTTAAATTAAATTGAAAATTAAATGTACTTAATAATATTCTTTAACATTATCAAAATAATTGTTTATTTTTGGTCTTTTTTCACCTCTTCATATTATTAGTCCCACTTCATTGCTACGACTGCTACTTTCTAGAACATCAAATAAATAAAAATTTAATAAAGCATTCTTTGCTTTACCATCCATTACGATAACGTTTTGCAGTTACATATTTTTTTAATAATAAACAAAGCACGCTTTTGACGTTTTTCCTGTTGCACCGTCAAAGCTCACGGTGCAAATTAAGTGAAGTGGAAGCGAGCGCCCTAACCAGTCAAACGTATTGTTGAAAATACACCGTTAATAGTCGAACCAAACGAATTTACGAACCTTGTTCGGTGCGTACCAGGGCAACCAGTTGAATTCGCTATTATTTACTCTGTAAATTTGAAAAACAAATGCAGAATTAGAATTTTCAGTGCTGCTAACTCTCAAAAAAAATTAACAGTTTTCCTAACAAATCTTATTTAAAAATTAACTAATAAGTTTTTTCTTAAATGATTACAAAATAACCAAATAGAAAAAGTAGTATAAAGTAAAATGTGTCTTATGAAACTAATACTTTAATATACTACGCATTCTTGTGTCCAAAAAAGATTTGTTTGAATACTGGAAACGGTAACATTTTATATTTTATAGTTGATATCACTATTGAATAGCTGTTCAAATGTCAAACTTATTTAAGCTGTAAATTTGAAAAACAAATACAGAATTGCCAGTCTCAGTGGATTAGTGGTTTGCATGTTTGCTTTATAATCCAAAGATCGCAGGTTCAGTCCCCGGCCGAGCTGGTAATTTTTCATAACGGAAAAAAATTTAAAACATGCCTTCTTTTCGGATAGGAAGTAAAACTGTAGGTCCTGTGTCAATGCGATGTTTGACATTATAAAGATCCCTACTGGGGGTGGAATTCCCCCAGATTGGGATAAATTCTAGTAGGGTCGGCCAAATGATCATAGTAATTGGTGCCATGAGGTACGAAGAATGCTCTGCCATCCTGATTCCTCGCCCAAAAATAAATAGATAAAATACAGAATCTGAATTTTCACAATTTTGCCACTAACAAAAAACTTAACAAGTTTTTCCTTGACAAATTTTATTTAAAATGTAAGTTATTTTTTTCAAAATAATTAAAAGAATAACACAAACAGAAAAAATAGTATAAAGTATTCGTTTCATAAGACGTTTTAGTGCATTTCCCCTCTATGAAACTAATACTTTAATATACTATTTTATCGAGTTCAGTTAAACTAATCTATTTTTGATCATTATTTGGTTATTTAGGCTTCTTCTGCAATAAAAAACGGCTTCAAGTGAAGTTTTATGTTCCGTTATTATTAATTCTAAAGTAATAATAATAATAATTACGCATACCCATGTATACGTAAATTATTGAAGGAAAAAACCTGGAAAAATGATATTTTACAACCTGGAAAACCAGGGGAAAAAACCTTGAATTTAGAAATACCACTTTTGCTGGCCATCCTGCTAGAGGAATTTTGCATAAATGTGAGGAATTAAATAATTATCTTTTATAGTTTTTGCACAAAAAATTTGCAGTTGTCTGTTTTATCCATCTTTTCCGTAAATAAAAAATCTCTTCAATGATCTTTCGTTCTTCTGGAGGATGTTCAAAAAAGAAATCCCTACTATCTGATGCACTTTTGGTCGCCTTTAATGCATACTGGCGTATCTATTTAGCAACTTTACAGGAGCGCAGTTTAAATGCTTATAAAAACTTTATTACAGATGATATGAATGTAATTCTTTGAAATGTTGTAATTAGCAATGTTGTTAGTTAAAATATTTCAGAGAATTCATCTATAATAAAGTTTTATCTATAATTAAAATAGTTACATCAGTATGCATTAACGACTACGTTTTGAGTGCGCTTTCACTTGATGTACTTAATTCAATATCGAACATCAAACATTAAATCTATATAAATCTTATTACTCTAAAACAATACAAACTGTATTTGCCTTTTTAATAGATTCAAATAATTTTACACAAACTACTACAACACAATGTCACATTAGTTACATTAAAAAAAATAGACCATAAAATATGACCTTAATTATGTTTTCTTTTATCATATTTTAATAACAATAGTGTGTTATGTAGTTATGCTTTTGATGTAATATTTAAATCAGTCAGATTTTGCAAAGCCTTAGTTTCCACTAAAATGTCACATATACATATTATTTTATGACCCATAAGCATGCAACCCTTTCAGTTTTGCGTGAACTTTATTTTATGCTTAATTAAGTGCTTGTATGTATATGTGTTTGAGGGAGAGATTGTGTGTGCATGTGTGTATGTGGGTTTGAGTATTAAGATTTAAGACTGATAGCATGGTTTGGATTTCAACTATATAATAACTACTACAACCCATAACCTCTAAACCAAGGCCCCAGAAGCTATAAGCTTGTGCGGGAGGGAGGGGGCGATTATTATTATTATGTAGGCCCAATGTGCGTCTGCAGCCGACTTACAGATGGAACAGCGCAAATTCCACATTTGTGTCACAGCTAAGGAAAACTGCAGAAAACCTTAACCAGATCTGCCGGCGCCGGGAGTCGATCGCGGGCCGCTTGGGTGAAAGTCCGACACGCCAGACATTACACTACCAAGGCTGTTCTACAAATACTTATATAGTTATACTTTTGAAATATTTCATTATTGTTGAGATTCTTTTATTAAGCGTGGAAGGAGGGGACTTAAGCAATTACTAGTGTTATTGTGATTAACAGAAAATAAGTTCTATTTTGTTACTGAAGTAAAAGATCTGGAGAGAAGATAAAACACAAAGGACATGAGTGTATTTTATGTTTTCTATAAGCAAACTATACCAAATGGCTATTATTAAAGATCAAAAATATTAAGGTTTCTAATATATTCTACTCTTTGAGGTCATCATCCATCATTTAAATGGGTTTTTTTATTTGATAAAAGCTCATAACTTTACATTTATTTACATTTAAATGAATATTAATTACTTCACACCACACTATAAGGTTATCAAGATCATTTTGAAGCTTCATTGCTTGGAGACATAATTATTGTAAAAATCTTGAGGTCATCTGCATCTAGTAATGCTTCAGTGTCTTAAGGCAAGAAACAAGATCATTGATTTTTTTTTATTTATAATTTAATCAGAATACAAATTCGATAAGCTAATATTATGAATGAAGAAGATGGCATGATGAGGAATCGTCCAGTGGTAACACCAGATTCTTCATGTCAAGTCAATTGGCCATTTTTTTAGTCATTTGTTGTCTTCTCTTAGCATTAGTGGATCTAGGAGTGGGATTTTGTAAATTCCACTTCTTGCATGGTGTCTTATTACGTTTTTGTAGGATGACTTTGTACCAATTTTATTTTCAGGTCATTGTGTATTGTTGCTTAGGAAACGAACCACGGGGCATCCAGTATTGCTCTCACTAATTTAGACTGGCATCGTTGGATTATAATTACATTCGTTTTGATGGTGCATCCCCAGAGCTCAATACCATAAGTCCAGATAGGTATGATTATGGTCTTGTAAATCAATATTTTGTTTTCGACTGCTAACTTCAATCGTCTACCTATTAAGCAGTTTAATTGTTTGATGGTTAAATCAATTTGTTTCCTTTTCTTTAGTAAATGGTTTTCCATGTTAATTGTGGTGCCCATGATTATTTCTAAGTATTGTTACTTCAGCTTTTTTGGAAATTACAATGTTATTAATATATACTTCAGGTGTTGGGGTTTTGCGGAGAGTGAAGGTGATATGGCTGGATTTGCTTCCATTTATCTTTATTCGCCATTTAACAAGCCAGCTTTGTAATGTGTTGAGGTGTTGTTGTAGGTCCAGCACTGCTCTTGCAGGATTAGTATTCACTGATAAAATGACAGTATCATCTGCAAAAATTCCAATCATTGTTTTGCTGGATGTTGGTAAGTTTGCTGTGAAAAGAACGTACAGCAGTGGAGTGAGGACACTGCCCTGTGGCACTCCAGCTTTTATTGAATTCAATTCAGATTTTTTGTTCCCCACTTTTATTTAAGATTGTTGGTCGCTCAGGTAGGATTTGAATAGAATAAAGTAAGAAGGAATGATGTGCTTGATTTTATACAGGAGGCCACTATGCCAAAGTCAGTCGAAAGCTTGGATGACGTCTAGAAATACTGCTGAACAGTAACATCTAACTCTAAGGCTTTGCTAATCAGGTCAGTTATTCACTGTATTAGCTGTACAGTTGAGTGTCCTTGGCGGAATCCAAATTGGTGGTGTGGAATCTAGTCTTCTGATGAGTCATTTTTTATTCTGTGTAGTAGAAGCTTCTCAAAGACTTTGGAAAGCACCGGTAGAAAACTTATTGGACGGTAGGAATTAACATCTGAAGGCTCTTTTCCTGGTTTGACTATAGTATTGATTTCTGACAGTTTCAATTGCTTTGGCCAGTACTGAATTCTTATTATTCCATTAAATATGTAGGTATGTTAGTGTTAAGTTTACTTTCATTTCCATGTATTTTCTAATGTAAAACTCACCACTTTGTCTGTGTACAAAAATATCTAGGTGGCAGCTGTAATGTCAATAAAAATTTATTATATGAAAGCAATAATTGTGGGAATAATCTCTCTAAAGAAAATTAAGTAATTTACATGAGGAAAAGCCCTAACATCGTATTGTTCCTTCGATTCCGAATGTAATCACGAAAAGCAGCATTGACATTGGTTTCTGCATTAAATTATCAAGCAACGTATCAGCGTGCCATCAAGAAATCACAAAAGGTCAGTTCGTATTGTCTCATTATTACAATTGACAAATCGACTTGCTTATTATAGTTAAACTTTAGGATTAGCTTCTACTTGTAAATAATAGTAATATTCACGTAATTAATCACGAATTCCCGTATTCCAGGTATTTTAACTATCTAATCCTAATCTCGGTGTTGACATAAGAAGGTGTCAAAATTAAATCATTCTATTGTTGCTTTCACGATTTGAAACGAATATATTTGAGAAAAAGGTAAGGTACGTGAGGTTTTGTAGTTTTTTTTCTTTTTTTTATTTCACGCCTACACTACGGGGGAACCAAAGCTAAGGTCATCTGACCCCCATCTAACATGCAACACGAATACACACATCCATAGTTGAGGTGGCGGAATTTTCCAATTAGAAAAATCCCGTCGCCCCAAGTGGGATTCGAACCCGCGACCCTTGGAACACAAGTGATTACCACTCGTCCACCGCCGGCCCAGTTTTGTAGTTATATGCTATTTAATGTGTAGTTAATTTGCATAACATATTGTATAAAACGTATTTCTCAAATTTAAGCTAATAAACAAGGTCTATTGCAATGTCTGATACAGGTGATAATTTTGAATTCCAACTTAAACGTTTAAAAAACCATCGTGCACAATTGACAGGTGAATTAACTCGTTTTGAGACATTTACAAAAAATTTTGATAAAAATAATCAATTAACTGAATTACTATGTGTTAGGTTAGACAACATTAAAGCAATCTTAGATAAATTCTCGAATTGTTAATCTCAAATAGAAAATTTGTTTCTGAGTAACAATCCTGATGAATGCTATATGATGGAATAAGAATCTCAAAGAGAAGCTTTCGAAGATCGATTTTGTAATATAACTGCATCGACTCAAAAACTTTTATCAGAAATAATTAATTCAAATTGCAGCAGCCAAGCTACATTGCATTCTGCGTCAGTTTCTTCTTCAAACTTCCCGAGTTTGTGGGGTTGTATAGTGATTTGGCAATGTTTCCATGATGCGTTCAATTCTTTAGTACATAACAATAGTACTCTCTCAAACATTGATAAGTTTTACTATTTACAAGTTAAAGGGTAATGCAGCAGATATTATAGCATCGTTATCAATATCTGAATAATTACGAAACAGTCTTGAAAATACTTAAAAATTGGTACAAAAATAAACTCACATCTTAAAGAAATAATCGAGTTACAGATTAATCTGATTGCTCGAGTAACTAGGGAGACGATTGTCTTAATAATGGCTGCTATAGTTAATGTTTGTAATTATGTATGTAATTATATGGTAATAAATCTAGGGATTACCTAACCCTGATAGCCAATTAGTCAAAGAAGCTTTTAGATTAAAAAAGAATAAGATGAATAAAGAAATTCAAATTAACAACATATTGTTTCAGTGAAGAAAATGTGTACAAGCTTTGCCAGGATGTTAGAACCCGATATCCAGTAGAATTACAAACGTGTTATGTGGTTTTTATTTCTAATCCCAGTCGAACTGTACCTTTATGGAGACAACGAGCAGGAAAAGACGAAGATAGGCTAGTGATTTGGGTAAGTCAATATTAGTAATGATGAATAACGTATTTTTTTATAATAAAGCTCTTTAGTCAAATAGCTTTTTTTTTTGTTAATAGGATTATCATGTCATTTTTTTATATCATCCAGAACCAGATAGATGTTTGGTGTATGACTTAGATTCGGAACTACCTTTTCCAACGTATGTGCACAAGTATGTGACAGAAACATTCCGTACTGACCACATTCTTAAGCCTGATTATTTTAGGTATGTATTTTTTTTGTGTAACATCAGTCATATTTACCAGTTAATTATATTAAATCGTAATAATATGTATTTAAATTTTAAAAAGCATATATGATAGCTGAAACTTTGACAATTCTTGTTGTTGGTTTTACATTATTTTAGAAAATTTGTAATAAAACAGTAAAAGTATGTTTTTCCAGGCTTTTACATAGAAAAAGCGGAATTTGTAAAACTTTAACCATGGAATGTGACAGAGAACATAACCCCAAACATTTTTTTTTCTGAATCTATAAAATATAAATAGATATCTCATATTTTCATATCGTAAGTTGCATTTTCATATGTTATTTATTAACTGAGCTCGGTGTTATTTTATATTATGACTATTTATTAGAATGTTGGTAATCATGAAAATTGGTTTAATAAATTAAACTGTGAAGTGAATATGCCGATTATATAAATCTGAAATTCGGTACAGTTAGTACTTTATTAAAAGCTGTTTTAAATTATTAGACATAAAATTGATATAACTAAGTAGTTTTAAAAATAACAATAAATAAATGATAATGTGTACATTAAAAACTTTTACATACATAAAAATAAACATGACAGCACGACCTAAAATTTATGACTGAAGCTGCTGAATATTGTCACTAAAGTAAAGAGAGACAAAAAAAGTATCTCTGATTCAGACAGCTTAGTTTTGGCCTATAGAAAGAGATACCGGGTGGGCAATAGCGTGGGGAAGTCCGATAGCTCTTAAACGGTAACATCTAGAAAAATCGTTCTAATACGGATGTAAACAGTGGATAGTGGCGCATCTAGAGAAATTATTTTCAAATATACAGGGTGTTGCAGAAAAGTGTGGCACGCTTAAGGTAATTTTTTAAAAATAGATTGCCCCAAATATTTTTGCATATTTAACACCTCTCTTGCCAGGTTTATTTATATCTAAAATTCTAGCGCCATCTAATGACCGGTTTAGAAGTTATACATTTTTGTTCAAAAAAATTGAGTTTTACATTATCCCACTTAACAGTTTACCGCTTTCATGGCCGCAACTGTGAAGACGAATTTAAGTAGGGATTTTGTTGCAGGGGCTTGTAGGGTGCTCTTCTTTAAAAGAAAGTGGACCCACCATGCACAGGGTGTTCAAAATTAATTTTTAAATTTAGAGAAATTCAAAGCTAAAATTCAAAACTTTTTCAAATGGAACACCCTGTATATTTTGTACCTTTGTGATGCAGAATTAAATAACGAACATTTTTTGTAGGTACGTCCTTATAGCTATCTGTAACCACTTTTGATTTATTGAGAAAAAACTGCAAGAAGTACACAATTAAAAACAATTATTTAGTTGTCAAGTGTGTTGGTTGTTTTTGTTCAACAAAACATTAAAGCATCTAGCAATTGTTGTGCACGTATGCAAAACGTACATTTCTGCAGTTATCGACCATCAGTGTTTAGGTCTAGTAGGTGTTTTAGTTTTTCAAAATGAATTTTAGTAATGAAGAACTTGTAGACATGACTTTTGTTTTGGGCGAGTCGGAAAGAAATTGTTTGCTTGCCCGCAGAATTTACCACCAACGGTATCCTGAACGGAGGCTCCCTAAAGTTCACAGCTTTCAAAACCTGCTCGATAGATTTCTGAGGACCGGCAATGTACAGTATGAAAAAAGTGAGAGAATTAACAATGTTGTGAACGAAGAAAATGAGTTATCTGTTGTGCTGGCAACGATTGAGAATCCCCATGTTAGTCAGAGAGAAGTGAGTTCATCTGTAGGAATAAGTAGATGTTCTGTCGGTCGAATCTTAAAGAAAAATAAGTTTCATACATATTACATTCAAATGCACCAGGAATTAACTGATGGCGATTTTCTAAAACGTTTACAGTTTTGTAATTGGGCCATAGGTAAAATGCAAGAGGACCTACATTCTTCAATGTTTTGTTCACTGATGAGGCAATGTTTTATAAAAATGGATTTGTTAACAGGCACAATTTCCATTATTATGCTACAGAAAATTCCCACTTTTTCAGACAACTTGATAACCAGCACAGATGGTCCATAAACGTTTGGGGGGGAATTATCGGAGAACATGTAATAGGGCCACATTTTTTTGATGGTACATTAACTGGAGTTATTTATCTTCATTTTTTGGAGAACTATCTGCCACAATTATTGGCGAACCTTCCTCAAAGGATCCGAAATGGAATGTGGCTTCAGCAAGACAGTGCTCCACCGCATTATTTACATGCAGTAAGAGACCACCTAAATAATATCTACCCACATCAATGGATTGGAAGGAATGGACCCACTAGATGGCCAGCGAGATCTCCTGATCTTACAAAAATGGATTTCTTTTTATGGGGATATGTGAAAGATATTGTTTATACAGAGACACCAACCACAATCCAAAATATGAAGGATAGAATAATACATGCTTTTAGAAGTATCACGCCGGCAATGTTAAGAAACGTACTAAGATTATTTCAAAGGCGCATCGAAATGTGTGTCCATGCAAATGGGCAACATATGGAGCATTTGTTATAGTTTTTTTCTTTTGTTTTAT
This sequence comes from Agrypnus murinus, assembly GCA_929113105.1. Classification (NCBI taxonomy): domain Eukaryota; kingdom Metazoa; phylum Arthropoda; class Insecta; order Coleoptera; family Elateridae; genus Agrypnus; species Agrypnus murinus. Next base: position 24,558,221 of record OV816026.1, read on the forward strand.
TTGAAAAACCTTCATTTTTTAAAAAATAATTTTTTAATTGTGTAGTTCTTGCAGTTTTTTCTCAATAAATCAAAAGTGGTTACAGATAGCTATAGGGACGTACCTACAAAAAATGTTCGTTATTTAATTCTGCATCACAACGGTACAAAATATACAGGGTGTTCCATTTGAAAAAGTTTTGAATTTTAGCTTTGAATTTCTCTAAATTTAAAAATTAATTTTGAACACCCTGTGCATGGTGGGTCCACTTTCTTTTAAAGAAGAGCACCCTACAAGCCCCTGCAACAAAATCCCTACTTAAATTCGTCTTCACAGTTGCGGCCATGAAAGCGGTAAACTGTTAAGTGGGATAATGTAAAACTCAATTTTTTTTGAAAAAAATTTATAACTTCTAAACCGGTCATTAGATGGCGCTAAAATTCCAGATATGAATAAACCTGCCAAGAGAGGTGTTAAATATGAAAAAATATTTGGGGAATTCTATTTAAAAAAAAATTACCTTAAGCATGCCACACTTTTCTGCAACACCCTGTATATTTGAAAATAATTTCTCTAGATGCGCCTCTATCCACTGTTTACACCCGTATTAGAACGATTTCTTTAGCTGTTACCGTTTAGGAGGTATCGGACTTCCCCACACTATTGCCCACCCGGTATATTTTGACATCCATGTCCTAACTTCTAAATAACACAGTTAAAGTTTTCATTTAGGAACTTTAATCTAAACTATTTATATTTATTAATTTGATTAAGTTTTTAATTCTATGTTTAAAAATCTGCGAAATATGTATCAGTAAAATATCATTAATAATCTAGTTTGCATCGCGTTTTCAGAAGTGAAGCATGGATTATTATATACAAGCATTATTGAGATGATGAAATGTTATGATTTGGAAAAATAACCATCATCTAGCACTAATAAAGTTTATGCTAAATAAGCAACATGAAGTGTTAATGTGTTTGTACTGTACCATAATAAAAATGAAATGTAGCAAGTATCTACCAGTAAAAAAGCAAACTTTTTTCAGAATGTACGCAATATTGCATGTTTAACATTCAAAAAGGTTTAATATTTGCTTGGTGTTATATCTGGAATGAGTTTTGTTTTATAAATGGTGGTTAGCTCGCAGTTCTACGTTTTTTTTTGTTGTAACAGAGAAATGTTTTTTAAGTGTGAAAAAAAAATCGTCTCATACTTTAGGCTATAACATTTTTGTCATTCAACATTTTTAATTCATTAAATAAAGTATATTAAAATTTATCATATTTTGTGAACACAAAAATTATATAAAGATCGTAAAACAAAAATAAGATTAGAAACAGATGGAAAGTATTTAGAATTGAAAGGCAAGTAAAACAAGGACCCTTGTCTCCAAACCTATTTCAGCTACTTCAAATCAAATTTCTCACAACAAATATGGCATTCATATATTGAGTTGTGAAATTCAAGGTTATCGGTGGTTCTCACCTTTAATCTGAAACATCGAGAATAAATGCACAGGAAGTAGAAAACACCAACTATGATTTCTGGGGGGAACTTAATTATTAAGTCTTAATAATTAATTATTTGTTATCTATTAATAACATTAAAAAGTTGAGAAATCCATTCTCGCATGCAACTCAAATTCTCTGATGACAAATAACATTAAAACCGTGATGAAGTAATTGATGAAATTGTACAGACTTATTTAGTACACTCTAAAAAATAATCTCAAAAAGTTTTAATTTTTAATTATTATTAAATGGAATTGTGTTATAAAATAATAAAGTTAAGAAATTTGCTCTTGACATTCGATTCGAGTAGAATAACTAACTATAGGGGAACGTGGCCAATTTCTCATGGAAATTTACGACTCGAGTAGTATAACTATAGGGAAATGGCTATTTTACTTCTGGTCGAAAGTTTTTTGAGACTTTTGTAATGGTCAGATCTAATATGCTGTCTTTATTTTGCATTTCAAAGTAATTCACAAGCTGACAAGGGCCATGCGTCAACTGCATGTTGGTGATGATGTCATCAGCGATTGTTAGGGGGAGGTTCTCAGTGATTTCATGAATTTTTTGGCAGCACCCTAGTAATTTGGCGTTGGTTAGGTAAACAAGTGAATCAGATGAACACGGTTTTTATAACAGGTGTAAAACAATTTTGTTAGTGATTTTTTTTCATGCATTTATTATTTAGCATTGAATTGGGACGCTCGAGAGAATAACATGTGCGCTAACGGAGTTTTATTCAAACTATAAGGTAACTATCATATTAGAAGGTTTAGGTGTCAATCCATATGAAATCACTTATTGTTATTATTCTTAGAAATTTTAAACAAATGTAGCTAATGTGAATTAAGACACTAATTTTATTAAAAATCACCGTGTAGTACATTTTAGTACATCACTAATTTTTTATTTTAGATACTTTCGAATTATACCAGCTTTCGATTTTCTGCGAGATTTTGCTTCAGATAGGAGACATATGAAGCGGCCTGATGGTACTTGGATTAAACCACCTCCTAATTATCCAGCAATTGTTTCAGCAAGTAAGTTTTACATTACTCCCAATTTTATTTATTTGATTGATTGATTTATTTTTTTATAATAGCAAGTACTCATAACCTTGAAGAATATATACAAATGGATTCAACTAAAGGACCTGGGCAAGTGCTAAATCTAGCACAGTTTGTGCAACGTTTCTACAAGCCTGCAACATAGTTTTTTTAACTATCTTATGCTGAGATTAACTATGTCAATTTTTACTTGTGCTCTTATGATTGTATCAAGAGCAAGTTTTAAATAATATTTAAAGCAGTGGAATGTTTAACTTGTCTCGAGTCTGATTTTTATGCAGCTGGATGTGAATTGGTGTTTCTTCTTAAAGCTTTGAGCTCCAGATCCATCAATAGGTATTGAAGCTATTAATTAAAGTTATGAGTAGGTTTAGATTTTTAATGATAGATGTTGAGTAAAATTTAAAGTAATGATTGTGTTGGATAGCCTGTTGATGGATCTCGAAGTGTAACCTTTTTCTTCCAAGATTTATCTCTTATATATATATTGCACACTTCTTCCATTAATGTTGTAGTATGTAGAAATTTTTATCTTTAATATATAATATATACATATATTTTATCCCAATGTTTTACTTCTTACAACTTTTTGATGTTGTTACAAAGTATTATAGAAAATCAGAGTAAAATATTCATATATAATAAATAATAAAGGTAGGATTTTTGATGCTCTGGTTTAGTTTTAAGGTTGGAAACCCTAGTGTATTTTTTAATAATTGAAAAAAAAAATTGTATTTGATAATATTTTTAATAATGACATTCTGAATTTCTTCTTGACTCTTGAAATACTTTTTCAAATTCAAAGTTTAATATAAGGAATTGTGATCTATATATTATATATTTTAATATTTATTTTTAAATTATATAAATACATATTGATTGATGTCCATTGGCCATTTTTTAAAAGTGGAAAAAATCTATCTTATCAACGGACATGTATGCATGTATATTTATGAGATAATTTGTAGGTACTGTTTGATAAAGGTGAAAATCAATTTTTAATTTTTAAAATAATATTAAAGTATTGTGGAAAGATTACTTCAAATTATAGTTATGAACAAAAAGTATATTCATCAAGGATTCTGATTAGTTCGTACATTTATAAACTGCTTCTGTAAGGTACGTCTAAACGGCCCTTTCAGAAGAAGCTAATTGAGATCTGTCAACCTTCAATAAATACTGATACTAACATTGAAATGTATATTCATTTTTTTTTATACAGTGTGTAAATAAAGTAAGGAATAAAATTCATATTTTTTGTATTATCAGTGTTTGGAAGAAAAGCTCGGACACGTCAATTTTATTTTTTTCCTATGGATTTTATGGTCATCAATTTTAATTTTTTAGTTTACCATGGGGCCTATGCCATCATCGACTTTTTTTTAATGGAACCCCCTTATTTTTTTGCAAGTTCCGCAATGAGTTCAGCAATACCCCACATGTGGTATTTAAAATTGGTATTTTTTGAAATATGGAGTACCAAATGTGATAACTTTTCACGAAAATAATACTTAATCTTTCAAGTCTAATGATTTTGTCGATGACGATGACGTCATAGGTTCCATAGTAGTAAAGTAAAAAATTAAAATTGACAACCATAAAATCCACAGGAAAAAAATAAAATTGACATACCCGAGCTTTTCTTCCAAACACTGATAATACAAAAAATATGAATTTTTTTTCCTTACTTTATTTACACACTGTATGTTTAAAGCAAGTAAACAGATGAACAGAGTGCATGATAACTGAGCAGCATTAAATCAAATTTAATTCAAAAATTACTAAATCGTATATAATACCCGGTCGCCAACCTTTTGGACGTCATGGGCCACTAAAATTCCTAATTTTAAATCCTGCAGACCACTAATATGAATTTTTTAAAGCAATAAATACATTTGCAAACTAATGACCACAGTACTTCCATTTTATTAATATGAAATGCTCCTATTTAATACCGGGTGCCCCGTTATATTTTGATCCTTTTTAAATCTATAAATCCTTTTTAAATCGGCTTAACCGGAAATGGCAGCGTATTTTCGGGGATAGGGCAACTTTATGATTGCAAACGGAACACCCTGTATATTTCTTCACAGTTGGAAAGCCCATTGTTTCCGTTTTTCGAAAGTGCCATACTTGGCATGGTTATTATACAGGGTGATGGTTTTATAAGCTCTTAAAATAAATACTGCATGTTATTGAAATGCTACGAAAAAAGATAATGATTCACAAAATAAACTATGGAAAATGCTTATCTTTTTTGCTGAAACTAAATCATATCAAACGACACAAAGAATATTTCAATAACATGCACTATTCGAGCTTATAAAACCATCACACCCTGTCTACTAACAAGACAAGTATCATCACTTTCGGAAAGGGGAAACAATGTGTAAAATATACAGGGTGTTCCATTTAAAATCACAAAGTTGGCCTATCCTCAAAAATATGCTAGTTATGTCATTTTGGTTAAACCAGAAGTGGGCCAAACAGGTAGCAGAGTAAATATTCACTGTTCAGAAACAAACTTTTTGTTTAAATTTATTTGAGTATTTAGTACTATTAGTATCCATATTAGTGTCTGTACTAATATGTCCAGGAATACTAAGAATTTCTTAGAACATTGTTTTTGTTTTATTATTAATAAAACAAAAAAAATGCAAATAATGTCCAGATTTCTCTGCGGGCCACAAAAATTTTCTCGCGGACCACCAGTTGTCCACAGACCATCGGTTGGCGACTGCTGTTCTAAAGTATGAGCTAGAAGTAACTTGAATTATTTGTAAATGTTGTAGTAACTTCTAAAAACAATTGCTGTCTTTAATTTTTTTACAAATTCTATTTTATTTATTTACTGGAATGTGTATTTAATTTTCGTAAAATATTAGTTTATAATGAAAATGAAATTGAATTTGAGAATTCGTGTATATGATATTTTTGGACTAGAAGTAAAGAGTATAGCTATTTGAAATTGTGCTAATGAAAAAGTATCATTAAAGATGTGGTGTTTCTCAAGGATGCACTACATAGATATGAAATGAAGAAATATGAAGTAAAATATTTAAAGAAAATCAGACCCTAAAATATAGCAAAAAAAATTGCAAACTGTTCCAAGTATCATTAAGCTTTCTATCATTTTTAATCTGCATCATAATTAACCTGCTAAATATACCAAAAGCACAATTAATTGAAGAATTATGGGTGCTGTTATACAGAAAGGTTCATAGTGAGCATTGAGATGTAACACAAAGAAATTAGAGAGATGGACCAGAAAATGATCGATAAGGTGAAAACCATGTCCAGAAAAATAAATGCTAATCCGTTTGCAGTTTTATAATTGTTTTAAAATATTTCTTAAATGTTGTAGTCTTGTAAATAAACAATTGTTTTTCTCTCTATAACTTTTTAAACAGTTCTTACCGTGGGATTTAACTGAGCAGCAATTTTACTTTTAACTATAACTCTAACAAACAAATGAAGAATCTAGGTCGCCGCGTGATCACCACCTGGTAAACACATAAAATATAAGATCAGATTTCAAGCAATACTGATATTATTTAAGCTGTTAAAAATGTCAGTGACGTACGTTGCCCGCGTGATTCGTGATGCGATATGCAAGTTAGCTCTTGTTATTTCGGCCACCTAGATTCTTGATTTGTTTGTTAGAGTATAATAATATCATTTTCTGTCAAACTTTGAGGTTAGATTTAAGATTTAAGCTGATTTTACACTTACCAATTTCTTGCCAAGAAATTGATCAAACTATTATTGGTATGTTCTAGGGCCTACGTAATAATAATAATCGCCCCCTCCCTCCCGCACAAGCTTATAGCTTTTGGGGCCTGGTTTCCGGGTTATGGATTGTAGCAATTATTATTATTCAATACAGAAATTATTTGGCAATTCTCCGACCTCCAATAAATTGGCAGAATTAGAATTGGCTGTAATTTATTGTACAATTTTGGGGAATTCTAGTAACTTTTGGTATTTTTTCAGGTATATCAATAGATAGTTATATATCCAAATTTTAACAGATTTTAGTACTTTTTAAGGTTGTCTTGTTTGTTTTTTAAAAATAAATTACTATAATATAAAACTCTCTGCCAATGAAAGTGAACCCAGCCACTATCCATTTAGGCGTTTACAAAAATTTTATCGGATATATACTAATGTACAACTATGGAGGTTGTATCACTGGTGCTCAACTGGCATTTGGAAATTTGCCCGTATATACCCGTTTTATCTACCGAAACCATGGTTCGTGTATCGAGATTTATAGTTAGTAAATAGAAACCTACTGGTAAACAAAACCTAAAATTCAAGTTGTATCATAGGTGTGTGTGTGTTTTTTTTGCTTACGTTTTCAATCTCTACAGTGAATATGAATAACGTGTCAGGGATATCTTCTGTCTGTGGTATACAAGGAAACTTAAATACTATCGAAAAACCTTTAAATTAACACACATGGTTTTGTAGGTTATGTTGTTATTAAAAATGCACAGTAAACGTTTGGAAATGCATACACCGGTTCCATCTATCTTTTGTATCAACTGTTTATTGCTGAGAACACGGTAGATACTGTACAACTCAATTCGTAAACGTTTCATTCGTAAACGCCTGTCACATTCTTATTTTAAGGTTAGCAGGTTTAAAGTAACACAATAAATTGGCCAATTTATTGTAGTGTGTAAAATGACCAGGCAAAAGTATTTTTTCCCAGGTTCTTGTCAATAAATTCTGAAAATTTCTTGCTAATAAATTGTTAAGTGTAAAACCAGCTTTAGACATCTAACACAAAAGTGAATCCGTTATAACTGTACTTGCTGTACTGTACTTATAACTTGCTTTTATCATTTTCAAAAGTCTTTGAAGAATTTACTTTTTTCTCATACTATATAAGTCAGCGTATAGATTTTTTACATTTAATTTAAAATGATGTGATCTTGTACTTAAAATACTGCATTATTGAATTACAAGTTTGTAAATAACCTCACATTTTTATTAGCTATATCTTCGTCTTTCAACTTGCTGCAATATTAATCACCATTTTATACATTCACATTGTAAAAAGATGAGGGTTTTCATTACTTTTTGGCAGATTTCACTGTGTATTGGGACTTGTCAATTAATATAGATGGCACTGTTCAGAAACAAAATTAGAAAAAATACACATGCTTTACCTATTTTCATAAATAATAATGATTGATCATAAAGGTGCGTACAGACCGCCGCGCCAAACGTTTGCGAACGTTGCAGATATAGTCAGTTAGGTCGGCGAACCGCGCACAAACGTGCTATTTCGTGCTCATGCAAACAGGTTCGACTTACTGTCGGTACATCAAAAGAAATTTGTTGCTGCAACAAATCTAGTTAGGACGTGTTTTGTTCGTGGATGTGGTGCGTTGCTGTTTTATTATTATCTTAAACTATTTTTTATAACGCTTGTTACCGAAGAACTATTTAGATAATTGCATTATTAATTTTTTAACAATAATAATAATAACAATAAATGATTGAAACGTCTTTTACATCTTCCTTGTTCATGACAGATTGGGAATAATAATTAGAATGCAATATAAGTAATAGCAAGTTGCTTTAAAAATAAAACTGGAATCTTTACAAACATGAACAAATTTGTATCTGTTGCAGCAGTGTGGACGTCTTTAGCGCACGTTGCTTGAAAACATTTGTGAACGTTTGGCGCCGCTTGGTGCGGCGGTCTGTACGCACCTTAAGACAACTGTTTTAAAAATTTGCTTCCACAGGTTGTACAACCATAAAATAACCAAAATTAGTGTCAGTGATACCTTCATCTATCCACAAAGTGAAAGGATAATAGAAATGATTAAATGCAACTGCTACTATCCGAAAACACAAAACATTACGACACGTATGTCGTCAAAACATCGATCATCTGCAACCGTTCAAAATTTCAAACACCTTTAAACATTATTTTTCTAATTTGCGTTTCTAATACGTTTATTAACGTCTATCAGTAGGAGTCGTTTATGGCTATCTATAAAAGTACACTGTACTTTAATGAATTATAGGGTTATTTAGTTTTTAAGGGTTGGATGGGTAATGCGTGGAATGTGACAACTTCAAACTGCAAGTATCTGTCAAAATTGTCAACCTCTGATAAATTTTTAATTAATATCGTTGAATTGGTTCGCTGTTTGTTGATTGTTACTTACATGAAATTTCACTTGAAGTTATGGTCTATTTTTACTTGGAAAGAAGGTTAGGTTTTGGATATTCCTAATTAGTAACATAAACAAGTGTCGTACCTACATCAAATCTGCTTGGACAAATCAGTAAGTCCAATTCATGTTTGTAATTTTATGGTACTATAAACAAGACACGTATCATCAATTTAATCATCTTTGCTTCTTTATTTTCTTTTCTAGTAGCTACTCGAAAGACAAATTCTGCTATGTAAAAGGAACAAGTGCCGATGACACCCAATATTGTAGCCGTTTCAAGCAATATGAAGCATCCAAGTTCAAAAATGTCAAGAAATTGATCAAGTGGAAGGTTTATATTTTTGCCGCTGGGACTAAAAGTATGCCAACACAACATTTTCTGAGACAGTTTGAATATTATTTTCTTTTCGCCAGTCTTCAAATTTGGCAAATTGTTTTTTGTATGCCGCTTCGGATTTGTCAGGCAACAAATTTTGCGTTGTTGCTTCGGCAATTTCGCGAATTTCGGGCGGAGTGCAAATTAAGTTGTCTTCGCTCATATTTTGTTTATTTGTAACACTAATAAAGTAACAAAAGTAATAACTAATTTATTTGAAGTGACGGATGATGACAAATGATTCAAAAACTCAAGTGGGCGCCGAGTGTTACCAACTGTTACCAACTAACACAAAATTCTCTAGACGACCAAAATATTTTTTTTTGTATTAAAATAAGAAAAAAGGGGGCGCAAATTAGAAAAAATAGCATAAAATACTCATTTTATAAGGGCATTGGCGCACTCATCCCATAGAAAAACTCGCCTGCGGCTCGTTTTCTAACTTGGGATTCGTGCGCCAAATCAACCCTTATAAAACTTGTTCTTTAATATTATATTTTACATTTAGACTGCGATGACCACTGCTTTCCTCTACTCCACATCATGATCGTGCACGAATGCCCAGTTTGAAAATTCAAAATTTGGAATTTTGATCGCTCTGGTCAATAGATATATGAAATATTTAATAAACATGATATTTATTAAATTTTGATACCCTGGTGCAAAACTGTAACAAATTGCTTCATAATTCAAGGTCACAGGTTCGATCCCCGCTCATGTTGGTATTTTTTATTTCCGAGAAAAAATTAAAATGCTTTCTCAGATAAGGAAGTAGAACCATAGACACTTTGTCAATGTGATGTGGCATAATAACGATCCCTACTGGAGGATGAATTTTTCCAGATTTGGCTAAATTTTGGTTGGGTGGATTAAATGATCATAGTAATCGGTACCATGAGGAACAAGGGATGTTCTTTCACCCCAATTTCTCGCCCAAAAATAAATAAATAAAAGGCCCTGCAACCAATAACTTTAATAATTTTCATATTTAATGACTCAATATTCATACTTAAATATTTTGTTTGTATATTAGAATTACCTATTTAATGAAGTTCTATTCTATAATGATTGAAACCTCGAAAATGCTGAAACTATAAAATTACAAACTGTGGACCTATTAAACTTTAAAAAATTTGTTATACAGGCTGAACTAAAAGTCTGGAATAAATCATTTCTTTTCAAAATGGTTGCTTTGTCAGAAAAAAAGTGTTCAGACATATTTGATTTTCTTTTTTATTATAAACATGCATCAAAACTAAATATTGTACATTGTTTACAATTCGCATTGGAGTGATTATTTGTTTAAATGGAACACTATAATCTGGTATCAAATGATTTCTTCAAGACTTGTATTACAAAACTGTATCATTACACAAAACTAAACCTAATTATTTCACTACAATTTAATAATTTTCTAGAAAGTTTTGTTAAACTTGGATGTAAGTGTGCTGTGACTACGATAATATCAATATTAATTCAAGAATTTGAATGAAAAATATCGCTTTACTACTTTTTTTTTTATATCCATGCTTAAATTATAAATTTGTTTCTCAGATACATAATGAGGTGTGTGTGTGTGGGTGGGGGAATGATGTGTTCTCTATTTTTATTGATGACATCTTTCAAGTTATTTTCAAGGATGCTTTGTCTAATTAAGCCATTATAATTTCTTACACTAAATATTAAGTAAAGCAGTCGTGGTTGATGCATACAAAAACGTGGGGCTGAACATGTAGAAAATACAAGGTAACACAAAATGCATAATCCATTTATTTAGCCTATAACTTCTGAAATAAATGAAAAATGTCAGTTTTATTAAATTATATTTTTATTAGGGTTTACGTCTTGTTTGAATTATTTCCATGGTTATGACCAAATCAGTCAGAAACAAGAAAAATTAGTATAATTTTGGTGTATTCACTCATTTGATAATCTCCACTATAATAATTTCCATTAATAAAACAAAAATCAAGTAGTCTGATGCAGATTGACATTTCCACTAATAAAACTTATTTTCAAACGTTTGTAATTATCGTGTTAGGTAATTTCCAGCAGAAAATACGTTAAAAGACAATCTCCTGGGTATACAAAATTATGTTGCACAAGTTTTTGTTAAACAACTATCCCTGGATTCTCAAAACATTTGAATTTATCCATAAAAAAATTATTAACCACTACTAGAGAAATTCAACTTCTCAGTTGGCTAGGAGACACAATAATTGTCAACTTCATAGCTAGTAGTGAAAAAAATCTATTATTATTATTATTATTATATTATAATATAATAATAATATACAGGGTTACCATAAAAGAATGCCGATATTTTATTGTTATTTCATATGAAATACCGGCATTCTTTTATGGTAAACCTGTACTATTATATACATGTTTGCCCGAACTTTCCTTCACACTTTATCTTTTGACTTGCAGCTCAAAGTGCTGGCGTGTTTAAAAGTCGGAAACTAATTTTTTTTTGTATTTTCTTGTAAAGTAAATATTCTTACTATGCTGGTTATAATGCCACAAAGAATAACCTCTTAATATTCTTTTTGACACTTTTTCTTAACCTAAGGCGTTTTCTAGCGATGAACCGTATTTATAAGTTTATTTAAACCCGGTTGAACAAGTGCATCATCATTTGAGAAAGTCGCTAGAATGAAGTATTTTAAACCACTACTTTGTAGACGTGGTTTATTGAAATAATCGTAAACGTAAAACATAACCTGTAACCTACAAATCCACAAAACTTTTCTGCAAATGTGTAAAACTGTAATATGTATCAAACAATTTTATTTTGTTGCAAAATATTATTAGAAAGTATAATTTTGACCTGCGTAGTTACAAAAGATGTTGTTACAACCAAACAACTCAATGTCAAAATCAAAAGGCTGTTAGTGCGCAAGTCACTGGTTTAAATACATTGGTTGAACCAGTTGCATGTATGATATCACCGTTGCATTGCTAGAATGACACATTTTAAAAACAATAGTTAAACGGTTTAAACTGTTTGATTGCTAGAAAACGCCTCTGATATTTTGACATTTTATGCTGCCAGCTGCACATATGTCAAATTTAGAAGGCTCAGTTAATCTTGATTACAGAGTATAAAAATTTACAAACTAAAATATTATCTAGGTTGATTTTTTATTACTTACATTAAATTTTTATATAGTATGAGTTAGAAGTACGGAAGCCTCCAGATATATGGAGAACAAGTAGCATGATCAAACCAAACTTTGACATTTAAGTTAGTGTTGAGATCTTGGCACTACCCGGGTATTGCGACACTCAAGTATCGCTACATTTTGCTGTGTAAAGAATCTCCTGTTCGCGGCACTTTAACGACACTTTAATCTGCTTGTAATGTGTTTGTAAGAATGATCGAGTAACTTAGAATTACACTCTAATAAGAGCGATATTATTCGTCGGTCGTATTTCGACAACAAGTAGTTCACCACATCGTACTACCAAGTCCCCATCAGTAATTTAAGGGTTTTGCAAATGCGACACATTTAAATTTGGTAACGGTATAGCTGCCAAGTCTCCTTGTTTACGTAAATCATGACAAGTTTTTTATTCTAAATGAAACAGTGTGATGAATAACTAAATGAATACTGCATACAAATATACCAGATTTTACCTACCTCAGTAGTGTATAAGTATAATGTCCTGTCGGACCACTGGACGAGAAGTGAGTGTCCTTGTGGTAATCTCGATGAATTATGTTTTTAATTTTCTCAGGTTTCGTTATGTGTTTAGCCTAAGTATTTATTTTGTAGGAAAAAGATAAATAAGTAATGGTCTCTTAAAAGGCTGAGATCAGAGACTCCCTCACACACACATACCTACCTCACTGTTATTCAATTGTTTTTAGCAAAACAAAATTTGAGTAATTTTCTCAGTGAGCTGTAGTTACAAAAATGGAGGGATCACATTGACTTGACAGTGCTACTTTTTATAATTAGTGTTTAATTATTAAAGATAATAATGGGATGTGAGAAAGAATTACCGGCATTGGTTTGGAGTATTGAATCTAACGGGAAACACTTTGTTATTGACGTCAATGAGAACTTAAAAGTTAATAATTGTAACCACTGTAGAAAAACGTTAAGTACAGCAAATCATCAGGTATTGCCAATTTTTTGATTTGAACTTGATTTTCCAGTCGGTTCGGGATCTGGATAAAACTGTCGAATCTGCTGGGTCTAGGTCTGGGTGTAGTTATTTATCTCATTCCTACTTATTGATCTTGCACTGCAAGTTGGAAAATGGCGAATGAAAATTACACTTTTCAATAAGTACAGTTCAAAATAAAATCATTCAACTGATACCAAGCAATCAGGTTGTCATTCTTAAACCATATGCAGACACTTCTCGAATGTTAGTAAACTTATGTTGAGCATTTTCAAACGTATGCTTCAAAAGGCTAGTCAAGAGCAATTTAGTACCACATCTTTTCCTATGAGTTTATAGTTTTGACCATTGAAATTACTAATTTAAATTTTAATTACAGTAATTACATTAATTAATATTGCAGAAGTAATAAAACTTTGATTTTTAAGTAATTTCTTTTAAGACAAACGATACATTATTGTTACTTGTAAGGATCTGTTACAAAGTATAAGTAGATGAATGTTTCATTTTTATCAATAGTACCAACATAATTAAATACCTATAACATATTACAAAATGGGCCATTCTAATATGTTTAATAATAATATTGTTAAAGTATTTATTAAGACTGCACGTTTGCCTTCCATTTTTCTCTTAATATAAGCACAAGAAAAAAAATTGAAAATGAAAAGTTTTCTTTCGTAATATACTTACCATATTATATGAGCAAGTACAATCATTTTTAACAAAAAAAAATAATGCTAATTAAATAGATATTAGATGTTTCTGTTAAAGATTTTTACGTAATATTATTATTGTGTTATTTATGTTGTTGTATTAGTATAATAATTTTAAGTTTTTGTTGAGTCTGATTTTTAAATAAGTAGTAAAATTTAAGGCCTAATTAAGTGTTTGTTGTGATGATGTAGCTTAGCCATGTTTTATATAAGTCATATTATGATAACAATAGATATAATTAATAAGTATGTTCATTTTTCATGCAGTGTAGCCTTTTATAAATTTGGCTGCTTTCAGAATAAAAGCACAGCAATAATTGTGGGACGTTTGATTCTTTATTTAGTTAATTTCTTTGTTAAATATTTTTATGGGCACTACTAAGGTCAAGAATTTGATACTAAAGCCAAAGAATTGAACTCGTATTGGTCTGGGATGGCTCTGTTCAATAAATGTTGACGGGCATCTTCAAAGTTTTATTTTAAACTGTATTCTATCTTCTATACTTGTAAAAGTGAATCAAATGGAAATGGCAGATTCCTCAAGTGGATAGAAGACCAGAAAGTCCAATCTTGTTCTATACCAAGTTGCACCATTGCACAATGGCCAGAAGCATTTAAAAATCCGCATTAATCCAAAAGAAAAACGTTTTAAATATTTATTTTTTTTTAACTAATTTAGTAGTGATTGCCTATATTTTAAAGCCCCAAAAGGATTTTTTTATGTAAAGCAATATAAGTCTAGAAAATTGAACTCAAAGTTGAGAAATGACGAAAGTGTATTTTTCACCTCACTTTAGTGAAAATAAAGTATGAATTATTTATTCTAAAAAGATATTTTTTTCCGATGCTATTACACAGGCCCACAAAATAAAAAAAGTCTTGTAGTCGAAAGGTGAGGTGTCATACCGTATGCTTTTTGGTGTGCTGAAAACTAATCCGGGTCAGAATTGATCCATCACCAAAGAATTTTATTTTAGATGTATTTTTATAAATTTCTTGAGGTGTTTTTTGAGGTTAGGTCGAAATCTTTGGGTGATGGATCAATTCTGACCCCAGATTCGTTTTCAGCACACGAGAAAACATTTGGTATGGTACTTCACCTTTTATCTACAAAACTTTTTTTTTCTTTTGTGGGCCTGTCACAAACCCACAAACCACCATACCTACCATACTGTATGTTTTTTTGGTGTGCTGAAAACGAATCTGGGGTCAGAATTGACCCATCACCAACGAATTTTAGTGTAGATGTATGTTTATAAGTTTTTTGAGATGTTTTTATAGGTTATGTCGAAATCCTTGGGTGATGGGTCAATTCTGACCCCAGAATCGTTTTCAGCACACCAAAAAGCATACAGTGTGAAGTATGCTACCTCACCTTTCCACTACAAGACTTTTTTAATTTTGTGGACCTGTGTTATCATTCAGAGCGAAGCTAATACTAAGGGTTTCATATTCACTTAATGCAAATTTGAGTTTATTAATTCTTGTTATTAGGTAGAGTCTTTGAAACAATGTACGAACATTGTTTCAATATGTTCACGCATACACAAATCGTTTCAACATTTCAAATTGAGTTTTAATAGTGATACCTCAGTTTACTGCAAATTAAACCTATTCAGAAATATTTAAAATTTTATAAAAAAAATCTGCTATAGAGGAATTTAACAGACAATAACCGATAGTATGCAAATAGCCCTAATAAATAACCAACAAAACCACCTGTTTGTTTTCTTGCAGTGCATTCACATTTGATATTTATCCTTCATTTTTATTTCTTAAAAATTTTTTGTGATTACTATGACTTATAATAAACCTGGTGCTAAGATAAAAGTTTTGGAACATGATCAATTAAAGTTCTGCCTTTGGGTATAATGTGCGAAGTAGCAGGAATAGTTTGGATTATGCCAGGAAAAGTGTGTCCAGTGATTACAAGTGATTACCTAAAGCTTAAGGTGGAATCCAAACCACATAGAACATAGTACTTGGATTTTATTATTAATTTTAGAGAAATTTCTTGGGCAAAGTATCTCTTACCTACGCCACATATGCCCTACGTCGGTGGTTTATCATTGCCTTCTGAGGGAAAAGCAATTTTTAAAAATCAATTGACATATTAGCCAGGGTTCGAACTCCGTCCTTTGGTCGGTAGTCCTGCACGTAAATAATAGAGCCATAGTTGCTCTCGTTAATGCATACTGGTGTAACTGCTTTTTCGCAACTTTATACGAGCGCAGTTTAAATGCTTATAAAAACTTTATTACAGATGGTGTGATGAATTCTCTGAAATGTTGTAACTAGCAGCATTGCTAGCTCCAAATCTGACATATACTAAAATTAAATGCTCAAATTTCCATTATGGACTAAATGAAAACCTAATCTCATCAATACAAAGATTTCTGTTTACGTTTAAAATGAATTTTAAATAAAAACTAGCTACTTATATTAATTATTGGCGATGTTACATCTAGATAAAAATCTGGAGCATGTTCTGTTTGATTATTTTAAATCATAATAGAATTGGAACTGAAACTTAAAACATTTGGAAAAGGGACATACCAGTATAAAAAGTACTAGTAGAATGTTTTTTGTCAATTTGAAAGTATTTGAAATTTTCTTATTATTTTGGGACAGTTTAATATTCAGAATTATTGCTATAATTAAATTTATATGTGCAAATTCATTGTTTGCATTAAATTTGCACAAAAAAAGCATAATTTGCTTTAATAGTTGAAGCCATGATCGTTTTTCCAGAAAAATATATAGAAATAACATTTATAAGTTATGTCATTAAAGAAAAGCGTCCTATTAAAGCATTATGTATGAAAATAAGAATGAGAATGAATATCACTGAGGAGATATAGCATTCCTGCTAAAATTGTGAAAAACAAATCATAAACTGTATGACTAACAAGGTTTCAGTGTGGTACACAATTTAGGAACGTTATAACCCATAATTGCTAAGAAATTAATTGAAGTAATACAAGGCATTTATTGGCACCACAATTTTTATTTAGTTTTCCCTCACAACTTTTTCATTTTTTATATTACGCGAAAAAGTTTCAAATAAAAGTTGTATACAATCGTATTGTCGACAAAAATGCTTTTTACAAATTTTTTGTCGGACCTACGATTACAGAGATAATTTCAAAACAACACTTCATCCTTTCTTTTCCAATGTTTTTTCCTCATAACTTTTTCATTTTTTATATTACGCGAAAAAGTTTGAAATAAAAGTTGTAGACAATCGTATTGCTGACAAAAATGCTTTATACAAATTTTTTGTCGGACCTACTGTTACAGAGAAAATTTCAAAATAACACTACATCCCTTCTTTTCAAAATGGCAGAAAAAGCTCATATGAATTTGAGGTCGAAAACTTCAAGTTAAGCTTTTCTAGACCACCCTACATGCTGGAAGAAAAAAATCTTATGTACTTCCATTTTCCAAGTTAAGCCCATTTTTCCTACAGTTTGACTGGACTATAAGCTTCAAAACTTCTGAGTTACTATGACATGAGTTTGTTACACCTTAAAATTTCACTGTAACAATTATAAATACAGAACAAAGATTAATTATTTATTAAGAGGATATGAAATACAGTTTAATTAAATCTTGAGATACATTTTTTCTTAACATCTGGGTAGCTTGCTCCTCCATTTTTCTGACCTGAAATAAAGAAAAGGGGTAATAATCTATTATGATAATGGTCTATGATGATTATTTAGAAATCAGTACTTACTAATTAGTATTGTGTCTTTCTTTAAGGATAATTAGTTGAGTGAATGATACATTGGGCTCCCTTTTCGTTTTGATTGAGATATCCAAATATTTCCATCATTTCCATTTTAAAAGTAAAGTAAGTGATTAGTCGAAATATTAATCCATGTAAAAGCAACTGGTACTGATCTGATCATATATGATTACTATGCACCTTAAGACTGAGCTACTTACTCAGAGAGAATTATTCTTATCAATTAAAATTTATCTTTTATTTAAGGACGGCCCCAAACTACAAAAAAAAAGAATCTACCGAATTAAACATAAAGATTAAAAAACATTTAAATATAATTTAAATCAAACGCAACAAAGAAGTACAGTTGCGATCATTCGCTAAGGAACGATGACAACTTTATAACCGCAGATTTTCTAGTTTTTTGTACAATGTAAATGAAAATTAATTATATGGCATTCAAGAACATTTCATTCTTTAACATTTTAATTGCCTAGTTCATAAAACAGGTTGAGTTACAGCATACATTGTACAAAAAACTGAAAAATCGGCGGTTATAATTTTGTCATCGTTCCTTAGCAAATGATCGCAACTGTACATTTGGTACTGAAAATAATTAACAAACTGAATGGTCTTGAGCTTTACTGTCTCAAGTCTAACTTCGTGAAACTCTGTAATGAAATAAAATAGAAAGAAAATAATTAATAAAAGTTTCACAAATATTTATTAAGCTTTTTGTACCAGACAGTTGTTGCAACATGTAATGTCATTATCAAGAGCATTGAAATGCTAAAGACAACAGAACACACGATGTCATGAAATTTGGTATTTACAGTTTGGATTGTTCTTTTTGTACTTCGGTTTGTATTGGATAAATACATAAATGCATACGATGCAACAAAAATAAACACCCAGAAAAGTCTAATTGTGCCAAATACCTTTTGGAACAGTACCACACAATGACACCCCAATAAACATCAAATTCTTACACTTTTGCAACAACAAACATAAATGAAGCATCTTGAAAGCTTTTGAAATATACAAACACAAACATACTGTAACGTTCTTTCTAAAAATAATAACACAAGTGCTGTTTAAATCGTCTATTCACAAACAAATATTTATTTCTATACACTAATGAATACACTATAAATTAACGCTATAATTATAAACCATTAAAAACTATTATTTACAGACTATGAATTTCTAATACAACATTTATATCCACTATTTATTTTGTAATACACAGTTAATGACTTGCTGTTGACTGACCCTTTTCTCCGCGACGTCGACTTTATACCATCCTATAAACGTTCCAGAAGCCGCCCGAACATACCATGTATTTCTAGAATACACCAGAATAAACCGCGTCTGATTTACATGCTTGTGCGATGCGTCATTCTCTCGAAGGCAGCAGAACACACCACCTGTCGCTCGAAAAGAGGTTCGTTCCTTTTCTCTCTTGTTACAATACAGTACCTTTAATGAATGAACAAGTTGAAGTTAGTAATTCTCCATTGTTGGAAGTGAAGTTAAGATATTTAGTTTTATGTATGCATTGTATCTGGTTAATACCTATTTCTTGTATACAACTTTAGCAATGTGTTCGTTTATTTTTCTCATTTTACCTTTGATTGATAATGACATTACATGTCGAAACAATTGTCTCAAAACTCAATAAAAACTCTTGTTTTTTCCATCCTTTATACTCTTTGTCTATTACTAGCAATTTGTGCCTATTTAAGTAAAAAGCATTTGATCTGATTAATGACATTGGGTTTTGAGCAAGAAATTCATGCTTGACATTATTCTCAATAGACTAACGTGAAGCCAAATAAATCGGTCCAGAAGCCCGGACTCTAGTAATTTGTACTGCCTTCCAACACTCGCTCGTTGGCCCAGTTGCTGAGAGAATTTGTGATCAGCCATTCTTAGTCTCCAATTTTTCTAGGCCTTAGCTAGGCCCTTCAGGTATGAGGTAACGCTGTACACAAAGTTTTCTGCGTTGGCAATTATCTGAAATCATATAAAATGTTTTTATGAAGTACGATAAGTTTGCATCCATACTTCAAGTATGTGGGTTTATGGTCCTATTGATTGATTCATAGTGTGGAATTGATTGCAAAACTATCTACATTTCATTGTGTTCTTCTATTTACGATGTTGTTTATCCCAGGATTTGTGGTCTTCTTTTACGATTATGGCCTGAGCTGAGTTTTCACGTCTTGATTTTTTCGTTCAACTAGATTGTTCGCTCACAAAACAATAAGACAACTTTTGTATTCTATTATATCACTTATGAACTGTACACCATTATCAGAGATCATTTTTCTGGGTGTACCATATCGTAAGAAATTTTTTTTTCAGAATTTCAAAAGATTTTTTATAGTAAAACATTAGAGCTGACAAAGCGCAAGCAGAAGGAAACTAAGAACTGCAAATGTTTTTCTGTGTGAATGATGTAAGTACAAGAGTTTTTCGCCTACTAGCTAGATACTTTAAAAAGAACTTCAAAGGTTAAATAGTAACGTAAAATATTAATAAATCAAAATAAGCATAATTATGTTAGAGGGACTTGAAATAATGAATGGAAACGAAAATAACACAAGATTTTCTCAATCATTTATTATTAAATTAATGTGCTGATAATAATGATTAAATCACTTTAAAAATTGTTGTAATATAATTTTACTTTGTTGTAATTTAAATTAAAAATCGAAATGAATCATGAAGGAAATCATTTTTTAGGGGTCGTAGGAAAAATAGCGTACAGAACTCGCTAGAAAGTGTCTTTCGCACTCTCGTGTGATATCCACACTCGGCTGGTTCTTCGTGCGTCTAGATTCACACTCGTACGAAATATGTCACTTTCTATGGTCGTTATGTGTAATATACTATTAGGTAAAAAAACATACGCCAGGCGCGGCTCGCCAGGTGAGGCTAAGCCTCACTTAAACCTTGAAAAGTAAAACAAGACACGAAAGAAATCGTCTTCTTTTGTGTTTTGTTTTAGATGCAAGGAAATGATCCACAATATGATCACGTGATGTGTTTACTAGAAACACCATTTTTAAGGCGTAATGAAATAGAATAGCAACACATTTTAGAGCAACGTCCGACGGCAAAAATTGATGTTATGTCTGCTGACAAATTACAAAATCGGGCTTTTCATAATTTTTGGTATGTAATGCATAAGTGGCTCTATGGAGTAATTCTTTTACAGTTATCGAAGCTTTGCAAGAACACGCATATTTAAATACAATCTTATACAATGAGAATGTAAAAAAAATCGGCAACTTAGGGCAGTCAGAAAGTGCAATTTTGGGGCTATGAATCGTGGCAATTTTAAATAAATATTTGAGTGCTTGATTAGCGAACATGCTGAAGAAGTTAAAAACATTTTTACTGGTCAGTCAAAAACGATTCAAAATCAATTAATTTCTTGTTGCGATAATTATTTAAGAAAATATATTGACAGTGAAATTAATAATGCAAATTATTTTGGAATAATTGCTGATGATACAATAGACGTTAGTGCAAAATCATAATGCTCCATTACTGTACGGTTTGTAAATAATGGAAATATAAAAGAACGATTTTTAGAGTTTTTTTGACGTAAGTGCTGATAGAACTGCAAATGCATTATTTGATCTAATAGCTAATGTTTTATAACCCTTTAATTTTAAACAAAAATTAGTTACTCAATGTTACAATGATGCTAGCGTTATGACAGGAGAGTTAAACTGCCTGAAATTGGATTTGGTGATCCAATCCACCGCCCACAGATTAAATTGGGTTTTGCAGCAGGAGTTTTTTTTTCGAGCCTCACCTTCCGAGGAAGCTACGAGCCGCCACTGACATACGTGTTTATGGAATGAAACAAAATGCTTTCTTTGAATTAGTGAGTTTTTAAAAAATATCCCACGTTGCTATGTATAACAAACAAGTAAATACTTAATCACTTTCGTAATTTAACATGACCAAGTTCAACAGTAAACATGGTACTTATAAAGAGGTGTTAGATAAATTACATTCTGTTAGTTTAATCTCTCCTAGTATCTGCTATGACTGTCATGTTAAAATTAGTCGTGGCTTCATGTTGAACCGATATGAATTATTTGAGTATCTTTTTTTAAATGATCAACGCTATGGATACAAATATTGAATTCCCTACGCCACTGTTTTGATTCATTCACGTGATTTGTCTCGTACTACACCTGCGCAGAGTATTCCTATTCTTGTTTTGGAAATCTTATAAATGGTGGGGATAAATATGTCAATGGAAGACGTTTATGTCAAAGCTGCTGTAAAACGGTACAAGTTGCAGTTGTAATATGTGTATGAAATGTCTAATATTAGAAAAGTATTTATTGGAAGGGTGTAGTGGCGATGTGAAGCGTTAGAATTTAATTAAGTTAGTGAAGTGTGTGTGTGATCTTAGTGTTAAATAGTTAAAAAATGGCTTCTGGTGATACTATAGACTCGATTGAAGTTGCAGAAACTTCTTTTGTTACGCCCCATTCGAAGGAGTTAATTAATGAGGTTGAACCCCAAAAGGAAGGTAAGTTTTATTAAACGATTAATGTATTATATACGACTCCTTTTGTGCCACTCCTACTTATAAATTAAGTGAGCAAAATTGTGCAGGACTGAAACAAATTTTAGGTCACTGCATATGAGTCATTTAAATTTCCATGTTTTATTACTTTTTATTATTACCTAAAATTCCTAAATGGAAATTCTCTTGTAAACTTGATACTGAATAGTATTTTAAATCTTCATTAATAATGCAAAATTGTAATTACATTAGTGGTATCTAAGAGCATTAATTTGTTTTAATGCACAAATGGTGTAGTGTAATTTGTTTGTTAATACAAATGGCCTTTTAACAACTTAAACCGTATTTCCTTTCAGATAAAGTAGCAACCGTAACATTTGACAAATTCGAAGGCCAGGATGTGAGTATTATTATGATAATCTTCGGCTTGATAATATTAAAATCTAGTTAATTCTCAACATTTTTTATAACATATACTTAGGTAGAAATCTCTTTCGTCATTTACATGTTTTATAATTTCTAATCTATCTTAATGTTTATTTATATATTTCCTTGTTAGTTATTTAATTTGTAAATTAAATAACTTAAATATTACGAAAGATGTTTTTGTCTTCTAAGATTATTAGAAAAGTGACAATTTTAATGTTATGATTGTTTTTATGAGCCAATTTAGATTTAATAAATCGTTTCAAGAAACCTTTTCATGGGTTATTACAGGAAATTTATATAAATAATTATTGCAATGCCATCACATAACTTGTATGTAGTAAATGTAAGGTTAAGGCTGACCTGTCAGCTTGACAAATGCTTACTTGGTCTGATAGAAAAATAAGTAAAAGATAAATGGGTGTGCTTTTTGTGTGCCAGGATGTTCAAATTCAGAAAAAAAAACATTTCTCTGTGTAAAAAGAGTCTCTAGATGTAATTTCAAAATATAAACCATTTTTGAATTATTTAATATAGATAAACGGGACTTTTAAAAAAAAATTAAATTATTTGAAAATATAGCTCTTAAGTTTTTAATTTGTAATTGAGGTAGGTCATGAGTTATGTAGCAACTATTTGTATCAGTCGTACTTCTTGTTAAATGTCATATAATTTTTGTAGGTTAAGTTATAAGCGATCATCTCAATTCTTGGTGCACAAATAGATTATACAGTTTGTGATAAATTAGATGGCATCACCATTATATCGTTCTTATTTTTTATTAAATTTGAACCAAACTTTTCTCAAAGATAGATTGGAATTTATGGACTACTTGTGACCAAAAAACCATTGACCCCCTTCAAATGCAAAGCCATCTGTGATACCAAAATAAATGGAAACATTTTAAAAATATTATTAGGCATTTTTTTATTGGAAAATTTTGCTAACAAAAGTTGTTGAGAATAGTTCGAAAAGCTTATATCCGGAATTTCATTAAAAACAAAATATTTCAAAAATTTCTTGGACAATTTTTTCAAGTCCAGACTTCAAGTCGGAAGTTGGCCATTTTTATGTTAATATTTAATGTTTAATGTTGTAATGTTTAATTATGTTAATATTTTTTATAGAAAATAATACAATTAAAATAAAAAAGAAACAATATTTTATGGTAAATAAAAGTTCTTTTATGACGATTTAGTTGAAAATACCAATATTTAACTGATGAAATACTGTTTTTGATTTTTGTTTGTGCTTTAGTTGAAAAAGACCGTTGCTTAACAGTAAAATATTGTTTTTCTTCTTCATTTTAATTGTAATTCTTTTTAAAGAATAATATAAAATTCATGGCCAACTTCTGAGAAAAAACTTTTTAAAATTTACTAGACTTAAAATTTTTTTAAGATTCTTGTTTTTAATAAAATTTCGGATTTAAGCTTTTTAGCCAATTTTGAACAACTTTTGTTAGTAAAATCTTCTGATAAAAAATGCCTAATATGATTTTTTGATTTATTTTGGTATTGCAGGCGGCTTTGCATTAGAAGGGGGCAATTGGTTTTTTGGTTACAAGTAGACTATAAATGTGTTCTATCTTTGGGAAGATTTGGTTGAAATTGGATAAAAAATAATAAAGATATAAGGGTGGTACACGTCAATAAAGTTAGCACCCCCACTTTGTCCAATTTCAAAAATTGTAGTGTCATAATTTTGGACCAATTCAAAAAATTTTGAACCAACCCCAATTCATCAGAAATGAAGATTTTAGAGTGGGGGTGCTGACTTGAGCTTAAGCTAGCACCGCCACCATTATAAATATAAATGATTAATCAATTTAAACTAGGCTATAATTTTGGACTAATTAAAGACTATTCATTAGCTTATAATACATTTTCGAAATCAACCCCTAAATAGAAAATTACCCCACATTAATAATACCACAAAATTAAAAACCATGAAATTCATGAAAATGCCATATCATAATTTTGGATTAATTAAAGACTATTCATTAACATATAATAAATATTCGAAATCAACCCCAAAATAGAAAATTACCCCTCATTAATAATACCACAAAATTAAAAATGATGAATTTCAGGAAAACACCATATCATAATTTTGGATTAATTAAGGACTGTTCATTGTCGCATAACCCATTTTTGAAATCATCCCCTAAAATTGGTAAATCGCCCCTTGCGAGTAAAACCAAGAAATCAAATAACAAACCGTGCTGATAAAACCTATAATTTCAGGTTGATTAAGGACTACTGATTGACAGATAACTCATTTTTGAAATCAACCCCTAAATTGATAAAATCCTGTTTCCCATGAATAATGTCGCGATTTAAAGATGATAAAAAATTAGAAAAAACCCTATCATAATTTTGGACCATTTCAAAAAATTTTGGACAACCCCTATTCATCAGAAATGAAGATTTTAGAGTGGGGGGTGCTGACTTGAGTTCAAGCTAGCACCCCCAATTTAAAATCTCTGATGAAATAGGGGTTGGAGATCAAAATTCTTTGAATTGGTCCAAAATTATGGCACGGTTTTTTTCTGATTGTTATCATCTTTAAATCGCGACATTATTCGTGGGAAAGGGGAATTTGCCATTTTAGGGGATGATTTGAAAAATTGGTTATCTATCAATCAATAGTCGTTATTCAATCTAAAGCAATAGGTTTTATCAGCACGGATTGTTTAATTTGATTTCATGGTTTTACTCACAAGGGGCGATTTACCAATTTAGGGGATGATTCCAAAAATGGGCTATGCGTCAATAAACAGCCCTTAATTAGTCCAAAATTATGATATATTTTTTCCCTGAATGTCACATTTTTAATTTTGTGGTATTATTCATGTGTGGTAATTTTTTCTTTAGGGGTTGGTTTCGAAAATGTATTATATGCTAATGAATAGTCTTTAATTAGTCCAAGATTATAGCATAGTTTAAATTGATTTATCATTTATATTTATATGGTGGGGGTGTTAACTTGAGCTCAAGTCAGCAAGTAAGGTCGGCCCAAAATTTTTTGCATTGGTCCAGAATTAGTGCATAATTAGTTCAAAATTATGGCAGGGTTTTTTTCTAATTTTTATCATCTTTAAATCGCGACATTATTCTTGGGAAAGGGGATTTTATCAATTTAGGGGTTGATTTCAAAAATGGGTTATCTGTCAATCAGTAGTCCTTAATCAACCTGAAGTTATAGGTTTTATCAGCACGGTTTGTTATTTGATTTCTTGGTTTTACTCACAAGGGGCGATTTACCCATTTTAGGGGATGATTTCAAAAATGGGTTTTGCGACAATGAATAGTCCTTAATTAGTCCAAAATTATGATATGGTGTTTTCCTGAATTTCATCATTTTTAATTTTGTGGTATTATTAATGTGGGGTAATTTTCTATTTAGGGATTGATTTCGAAAATTTATTACATGCTAATGAACAGTCCTTAATTAGTCCAAAATTATGATATGGTGTTTTCCTGAATTTCATCGTTTTTAATTTTGTGGTATTATTCATGTGGGGTAATTTTCTATTTAGGGGTCGATTTCGAAAATTTATTACATGCTAATGAACAATCCTTAATTAGTTCAAAATGATGATATGGTGTTTTCCTGAAATTCATCATTTTTAATTTTGTGGTATTATTAATGTGGGGTAATTTTCTATTTAGGGGTTGATTTCGAAAATGTATTATATGCTAATGAATAGTCTGTAATTAGTCCAAAATTATAGCCTAGTTTAAATTGATTTATTATTTATATTTATATGGTGGGGGTGCTAGCTTGAGCTCAAGTAAGCTCCCCCACTCTAAAATCTTCATTTCTGATGAATAGGGGTTGGTCCAAAATTTTTTGAATTGGTCCAAGATTAGTCCATAATTAGTCCAAAATTATGACACTAAGATTTTTGAAATTTGACAAATTGGGGGTGCTAACTTTAGTGACGTGGGTGACGTTGCCTAATTTGCATTACACTGTAGACAAGGTTATTGTTTTTTTGTTGCATACGTCTTTTTGATTTGCCTTACTTAAATTTCATATTTTGAACTTGAAGAATAAAATAGTTTTTCTCATATTTTCTCATTAAGTATTTATAAATATACTCCAAGATGTTGCTAGAAATTAAAAATGGAAGGATTTGCCCGAAACAATGTTTGTAGATATTTGAAGCATCTATGTCTTTTAAAATAATGTTGAAACAAATTCATCTTTCTTTTAAGTAAGTCCCAAAACAAAAGATTTCATAAGACTCCAACGCATTCATTGACTGAAACAGATCTTGTTCATACTTTGTGTTGCTTTCACTGTTATATTTACTTTTCTTTAAATTGCTTATCATTAATGAAATCATTGCTCATAATTATCATTCTGTGAATAGTGGTCTTCGTTTTATTCAGGTGTGTGTTATTATGCTGAACAGTTTTTTGTATCCCTTTAACTTAATGCCAAGGCGTATTTTGCAATTCGGATGTAGTCACTACCTGAAAATCTAACGAAATTTTACATACATATATAAGACTCTTTTGTGCATTTTCACCATTATGTTAGTTTACCAGAACTGTTAAATTTTCATGCCTACCCGTATCCAAAAAGATTGTGAACGGCTTATTGCATTTTGATTTATACACACTAATATTGCCCTGGAACCAAGCAAGTTCTGAAATAGTGCACTCTAACACTTGCCAGAGAGTTAGTGTGAACCGAAAAGCATAAATCGAACAGTTGAACGGCATCAATTCTACTCCGTGCAACATCGGTGCATATAAATCGAAAACGCTATTAGATTGCATATTTCATGACAAAGTCTTAAAATGTATTACTTTCTGGATTACATATGTGGATTCTTGTAATCTCTTAATCTGCTATGTGATTGCTCGAGTTTTCATTACATGTTTTCTAATCTAGTTCCTACAACCAAAGCAATATGGAGCAAAATCAAGAATTGTTGCAAGAACAAAAGCGGAAAGGGAGAAAGATCGAGAGAGAAAAATTGGCCATCGAAGAGTTGGTGTTGGTGGTGAAATTACATATAAAAAAATCGAAACAAGGCAGATTATGGGTTCAATTCAATTGGGTAAGTTTTTATATAATGTCAAGTTAACTTTAATAGAGGAAATTTAAACCATAATTAGTTTCAAAACAAGTTTTCTGATATCACACCTATAATTGAAAGTTGGATGATTTCATAGAAATAGTTAATAGAATGGTAATTTGTGAATTAATATGAAATTATCGCAAATATGTGTTTTTGAGATGTTTATCAGGTTGATAATGATGGCTGCTATTTTTCAAAAACTTTGTACAGGATGATTCACAAGCTATGAATTTCTTTAATTAGTATTTTTCTGTAATAAGAGAATTCCAAATTATGTACATTCTTGTTTAGAAATAATTAATAGGTTATGTAAATTAAATTATTATGGCTATTTAAGCACCAACGATAGCTATTTTCTCTTCTAAAGTTAATATTTCAAATGTCTGCAACAAAAAGAAAATATAGCTGCATTTTCATTTAAATGGATCCGGTAGGGTTGGCCTGATTTAAATCAATTGATGTAAATCATGTGGTGCGGCTTGTACCACCACTGTACAAACCACCCCCACTTTTTCTTTACATTAAGGGTGACTCCTTGTCACCAAAACAAAACATTCGTAACACAGTCGCAAGCAAGACGATTTCATCATCACAACTTGTATTTTGCTTATTGTACATACTTGTAAATATACACATTTTAACAAGTTCATTTTTTTATTTTCAACCGCGACCGACATCGACAGTTGCATTACCATAATTTGGTCCTTCGAGCCCGAACTGGCTAGTTCACCAACTATCCTTAACTAGTGTTGGAAAATGCTCGAGTATTTATTTTTGGAGAATATTCCCGGAGCACAAACGAGAAAAAACCCTGAAAAGTGAGCAGGACTGAAGAATATACCTTTAACTTGAAAAGATATACCCAAAATAAGGATAATTTCAAAAATTCTTGGAATATTCTCAAAATGCTCGAATGTTCTCCAATTTTCCTCTTCTTTTTTATAATGTTCGTTGTAGTTAATTTGACTGGTGGAAGGCAATGTGTTGAAAAGTAATGTAATAATAGAAAATTGGAAAATATTAAACTCGTTGGGCTCTCACGTTTTTCATTATGAGGTCATCACAAAAACATAAATTAATTATTCACTATCCAGTCTCCTATGAACCCATGTGAACCAATGACATTAGGGTGTAGTAGAGAATAAGAATCTAAAGAAAAGTTGCAATCAATGAGAAAATCAACATTAAAGTAACTATTTTGAGGTTAGAATGCTAGGTTACAGTTAGTGAAAAGTTAACTGCATTTACGTAAATATGGTTTATGTTTGGTTGGTTTATTATACATAATGGGATTTTAGTGTATCTATGGAAAACAAAAGAATTGTCGTGACAACTATTGATACAAGTGTCAAATGAAAGTATCGTAATTTAGATATAATTGTTCTCAAAATAAAACTCGCGTAAACGTAGATTGTAACAATTTGAACATGGATCTGCAAACAAGAATTGGTTTAGTACAATGTTATTATGAATGCGGTAAAAATTACACAGCTGGATAACAAAGATTTCTTACAAAAATGAGTTTGAGAGCAGGGCCGTCCGTACGTACATACGGCGTACCATTATTTGATTAGCAAATTTGAAAGAACAGTGTCTGTAACTGATCTTCCGAGATCAGGAAGACCAAGGATTAGTGATGTCCAAGTTGCAGAAGTTCTTCAGGAAAATCAAAACGTAAGCCTAACAAAGCCTCCAGGAAATCTGAGGATTTTCGATCTTGCGTTATAAGTGTTGACGTTTTCCAATCTATTTCTGGATAGTTAAAATCGCCAAATATAATAGCACTCTCTTTCATATTGTTAGCTACTTTTTTGAATGTTTCTATGAATTCCATGTTTTCATTTTGGCTGATTCTGCCAGGTCTGTAGACACACCCTATTAACAATCTTTTGTTCTTAATCTGTATATTTAGCCATACTGAATTTATGTTAGGTGTCATATTAGTATTAAGATTTTCCTCTATAGATGCTATTTTATGGCCACAGATTTCTTCTTTCACATAGATAACGACGCTACCTCCTTTCATATTATCTCTATGCTGTGAGAAATACACATAGCCTGTTATTGCAATGATTTCTTTATTTAAATCATTCATCCAAGTTTCACTTATTAAGATAAAAGTTGGAGTTGTGTTGCTTATTCGTAATTTCAATTTGTCCATTTTAGTGTACAACGAACTGGCATTAGTGTATAAAAAAGTAAGATCTAGAAGAGGTGAGCTTACTAGTTTTTTGAAGTATTAACTTTGAAAGAGATTATTTTCGGGATTTGATTGATGTACTTTGTCTTGATATTTTCTTCGCCTCTTGCTTTATGTGCATCCAGTACCTCTAAGATTTTTTAAGATATTGTCTCTCTAGAACTGTTTATCTGCTTTAATGTATATTTTGGATT
Source organism: Agrypnus murinus (assembly GCA_929113105.1). Classification (NCBI taxonomy): domain Eukaryota; kingdom Metazoa; phylum Arthropoda; class Insecta; order Coleoptera; family Elateridae; genus Agrypnus; species Agrypnus murinus. The sequence continues at coordinate 24,588,414 of OV816026.1, forward strand.
CACTGGGTATTTTATATTTGTTTTTGATTATATGAATAGCTTCATCTCTAGTTTGAAAAATTACTTTCAATGGTCGGATTTTTCCTTCTTGAAATTTACCTAATCTAAAAAACTAGATTGTTTTCTACTATATTTTCAGTACATTTGCATAAAGCATCTGCTACCTTCGAACGTTCTTTTTTTATCCGTTCTTCTTTCTCTTTATTGGCGGCTTCTGGAATTCCAAATATTAAAACATTGTTTGCTCTTGCTTGCCTTTCTTGCATTTCGGATAAAGTTGGTTCAACTGAAAAAGCTTGCTTTAGGTTCTGATTCGGTTCTTGAACCTTTTTCACTTTCTCTGATAATGCTTTTAATTCTTCTTTGAAAACCATTTCTGCCTCAATTTTGTCTTCTAATGCCTTAATACGTTTGCTTCCAACAGTTACATCTGCATAGCTTTTGTTTGACTTTTGCAGTTCTTTATCCTTCATAATCGAGGTAAGCTTATTCTCTAACTTTTGCATGTTATTCTTCAAAGTTTTTACTTCAGAATTCACTTGGGTAATATTTTCAAGTTTATTTTTAACTAATTGCAGATTTTTCTTTAGTTCTCTTACTTCTTTTACATTTGCAACACATTCTGTGCACAAAAACATTAATGCTCTTTATGTCATTGATAAACATCTTACTTCAGAAGCTGATATTCCTGCACAGTTTTTACACCATACAGTTTTTACAAATGTCGCATGGAAACCCAAATATTTCATTTTTGTCTTCCTTAAATACACATTTTTCACTACATTAAAAGTGTTTTGAAGAGTAAGATTTCAACTTATTTGACTTTTCACTTGTGTGTTTTTAAATTTCGCGTGCGTTTTTACGACTTTTCACTTGTGTGGAACTTTTAAATTCCGCGGTCGTTTTTTAAATTTTTATTAAGTTGGCAGTTTTGTAAATTGTAAAATCCTAAAAATGTATCCCTATAAACTGCAACTGCTGTTTGAATTAAAGGATGCAGATTTTGCTCTCAGGTACGATTTTTCATTATAAATATTGGCTCAGATAGAAATTGAACCCGAATGGTTATCCCGTATTTTATGGACAGATGAGGCCCATTTCTCTCTTAATGGTGGAGTTAATACTCAAAACTGTTGAATATGGTCAACAGAAAATCTACATGAAATCGTTCAGCAAGGTCTTCTTGACAAAAAAGTCACCGTTTGGTTTCACAGCTAATTTCATCATTGGACCATACTTTTTCTAGGAAATACAAAACTGCACTATGCAACTGTTAAGGGATTATGAAATTCCACAGTTGCAAAACGAACACGAAGGAATTGAAAACATGATTTTTATGCAGGATGGAGCACCTCCTCACATTTACCGACCAGTTAAAGAATTGTTAACTGCAGTTTTTCAAGATCGTGTTATAAGCAGACATTTTGCAAATTCATGGCCACCAAGATTGCCTGATCTTAACCCAGCGGATTACTGGCTGTGGGGTTACTTAAAAAATTTGTTGTTTAGAACACGTCCCAACAACGCTGGAGGAATTAAAGGACAGTATCAGACAGCAAATTCGTGCAATTCAACCAGAAATGTTGAATAATGCTGTATACAATTTGGAGGAACGGTTGGTAATTTTACAACAACAAAATGGAAGTCATATCGAGCAATTTTGGTAACCAGTGTTTGACATCAGAAATCCCATTATGTAAGCAACTAGATACCATTTATTTTTTGTTATTAATTTGATTTGTTAAAAATATATAAAAAGTTGAAATATATCACTTACTTTATGATAACCTTGTACATATCTCATATTTTTTACATTTTGCACTAATAAACTGCAATGTATTCATATTAAAAAGTAAGTGGCAAAAAGAAATCTCAGTATTTTAAAACGCGCAAATTATTTTTGTTTGGGCAGTGACGTCTGATACTAAATCTACTTTATTTAGTGTACAATAAAGGAGTCGAAGTAAGCACTTGATGATGTGCTATTGTCATCACCTACAACATTGTAGTTTCTTGCCTATTGTAGCCTCCCTCTATGCTGGTGTATAAGAAGGACCAAGCACACCCACTCTTTTATTTCAGTGTGCGCTTGTTCAGATGGTCAGCTTCTACCTCACAGATAGGTCTTTCTGCAGTAATGTGAATGGCTCTAGGTCAACGGAAACAAGAATTACCATGGATGGAAACTCCCAGACACTCATTAACTTCTACATTGGAGACTTTCCGAATCTGCCAAATGACTAAAGGTCGACACATCGTTAGATTGTTAAATAAAATAAAAATTGTTAAAGCCACCACTGCCTACTTACGAAACAGTCGAAGTATGAACACGTGCATTGCCCTGAAGAAAAAGCACTTGTTTCTTCTTTAAAGTTTTTGCATCGACCAGTTTGATCTCAAAGGAAGGCATAGTATTCGCCTGTTATCGTTTTACCTTTTTGAAGATAATCGATAAGAAGAATCCCACTGCAGTTCCAAACGACAGTAGCCATAACCTTTCTGGCTGAGTATACGGCCTTTGCCTTCTTCGGAGCACTTGTGCCAGCTTCAGTTCATTGTTTCGAGTGCTGCTTCATTTCGGGAGTATAATGGTGTATCCAGTTTCATGAACCGTTATTATTTGACGCTAAATGTCCTTCGGATCATGTCTTGCCTTCGCTAAATTAAGGGCTGAAATGAGTTTTCATTTGCATTTGTGGCTCACAGTCAAAAAACAAATGTGGCACCCATTTAGCACATAATTTTTTTATACTTAATTCATTATGCAAAATCGAAACCACTGATTCATATAAGATGTGTTATAACCTTTGCTATTTCGTGTACTTTTATTTGATGGTCATCTTAATTATTTCTGCAGTACACATGTCTTTTGGGCTTCCACTGCATTGTTCATCAAATAAACTGGTCCGACCACATTTAAACTCAACTGTCTGCCGTTGCGTGGTTGCAATCGATGGAGAGAAAAATGGATGTGTATGGTTGTAACAACATACTTTACTCAGACTGTCCACTTGAAGGCCCTATTTAGCAAAAATTAATGTCAATTAACAATTAATGTCATATTAAGCTATGTAGGGGTATAGTTTCTGCTCTTACATCTATTGAAACATGAAAACCAAAAGTTTCAATATATTATGTATTACTGCTAATTCCTAATAGATTGGTAGATCTATTCTAGCAATATTAGCAAGGCCACATTAAGCAATGTTAGTGCCGAGAGCCAAACTTTACAGAGTGGCCCTTACCCTCTCTTATAAACTTTCATATGAAATAATACAAGCTCAACAAGAAATAACTACAGATAAACTATGTGATAATAGTTTTCGAGCGAGGAATTGGGGTGGTGGAATATCTTCATACCTTTTGCACCAATTACTATGGTCATTTGATCGACTACTATAATTTAGCCGAACTTGGGGGAATTCCACCCCTCAGTAGGAATTCTTATCATTTCGGACATCATACTGATATGTGACTTGCGGTCTATTTGCATGTCCCAGAAGAAGACGTGTTTCGATTTTTCTCTGCTATGAAAAATTACTAACTCAGCTGGAGATCTAACCTTGACCCTTGGATTATGAATTATGGATACCCACGCGGTAAAGAGTCTAACTCATAATCAGGCAGCCCGGGGTCGATCCTTAGAACCGCTAAGGAGATTTTCTCATCAACATATAAAGGCTCAGTACAGTTTGTGGTTTTGTTGGAGGTCACATTAAGCAGTCAATCCCGGCAATCACGCATACACCTGTCTGTGGTTGTCAGATTAATACTTTGTCATAAACCAAGCACAAGTATATATTTATACTTCTGGGGTTAGACAATGTTAATTTAACATTAATATTAATTAACATTAATATCAATGTCAACTTTCTTTAAAAAAAGTCAATGCTGTAATATTCAAATTAGCCAAGTCGAGTTTGCAATTGCAATACATCATATCAAGTCGTGTCCTGCCTATGCCACTGCCGCCCCACTGTCCGACATTAACTGTTCTTTTTGGTACTTTGTGACCAAAGGAGCCCGCACAAAACAAATGGAAAACAGGGTACAGTCAGATTAGGCTGAAACTGATGTATGTTGTAGTTCATGATATCCTGATCAAAAGTCCTCATATATATACTCTGGTTCTTCCCTGGAAAATTTAGTCTCCAAAATGAATAATTTAATAATAATTTAATAATTATAATTTCGCCACATTGGTCGCCCATGCAGGACAACGTGTTAGGAGGATTCATTTATGTACCTGCTGTGTTTTTCATTAAATACAGCTATTTCTCAATGAGAACTTTTGGGAGGAATGTGATTAGAGAATTAGAGTTAAGTGATTTTAAAACTCAAATATTTTTTTCTTTGTAGGTTCCTATGTAATCATTCGTATGTAAAATACTACTTCGGATTCTCTGGAGTTTTTGGCACTATAAAAAAAATCTCTAGTCCCGAAATAGAAAAATTGTCTACATTCAGAAACCCTAACTAGTACATGCTTTTTTCGTAATTTGAATTTATTGCTGATTTGGCACTTTGGAGTTAAATGTGATCTCAAACGAGGCACCATCTAGTACAGTTAAAGTTAACTCAAAGAACACTGTTAAGTAACTTTGGTTCTGGTAAAATATGTGAAATGCTCCACATTTACTCGAAGTAGTTGAATTTAAATTAAATTTGAAACTTATGCCTATTGGCCCTGTGGTTAATCCGACACTGAATATTAGTCCCAAAAAGAAGTCGCTTAATTACATTAAATTTATTCTGCATTGTTCTTTTTTATCTTGTTTTCAAACTATCTAGCTGAATGACCAAACTCATTGCAGGAAAAGCATTTGATATCTGTTGCTTTAGAACTACATTCTTTAGAGTGGTGTTCTCTATCGCCACAATTATAGTATCAACATTTTTATCTTGTATCAATTTTTCATCTTGCTTTACTTCTAAAAAGATTGTCTTTTATTTCATCTGACTAAAAGTACAACACAAAAACAATCAAATGTAGCTCAAAGAATGTTATAAAAATTGAAAAGCAAAAGTTAAAAAAATGTTTAATTTCAATTCCTTTTGTGCCACATTAAATAATATACTTTGGAAGTCTGCACAATTAAAATTTTGCTTGGAAAAATATCAGGTCCAGCCATGCCATTATTAATTGTAAACCTTTCTCAATGAGTTTATTTAAGATTATCTTAATAGTTACTACTTAGCATTTTGTTAATTGAACTGATTATTAATAACTACTCATACATAGTTTTTAAAATTCAGTATTATTTAATTGATAAAATATTAAATAATAAATTAAAAAGTAATAACATTATAATAATTTATTGTATACATATGACTGACTGTATGTTATTAAACATAATTATATAAATATAGGAAGTGAGGTAAGTAATAGCCAATGCAATCTTTGCAAACGCTTCTAATATAAAATATTAGCAATATCAGTATCGAAAAGTGTAATTTGATTATATTTTTTTTGCATCATTACATACAATTTTCAAAACAATAAATTATTCACATCACTGAATCGTTGTTGCGTAGCATAACCATTAAGGGTAGGAGTGCCTAAAATTTATCATTTTTTTATTTGTCTACAGGGATGCTAAGCAAATAGAAAGTGTTCTAAATATTTTAAATTCTAGATAGGAATTTGGATATACAGTTGGTTTGTAGACTGCAGTAGTGTTTGTTGTGTAGTGTTATCGAAAAGACTTGAAAAGAAAGCGTTGTTGTGCGTAATGCTGATTCATTTTATTATTAATTAATTACGTCAGTTATTATAATAGGACAATTTGTGATATAATGAATTATATGTGTGTGTATTAATTAATTAAATCAGTCTTCAGGAAAAATGATTTACATAAATTATTTCAAAGTAAATATTTTTGATTGCAATTTTTAAAATTACAAATTTAAAAAATTTAGTACAAGTTTATTTTTAAAACTTTAATTTAGTGCATCAGGTAGAAAAAAGAAGTTCTAAAATTAATTTCACACTTTTAAATTAAGACCTTTTTGTTATGATAACCTTCTGGATGGGTTATTTTTCTAAAATAAAAAATTTGTAAATAGTGTGTTATTTCTTATCTTATCAATGTAAAATTATATTTACCAATTGTACAGTAGTGGTACATACAATCTTAAATTATTGTTGGTATAGAGAATGACGGCAATGATAGTCTTATACAGAATTCTTAAATTTACGTAATTATTAATAAATCAGTTTAATTTATTAATGTGAAGTTAGTGAACATGTGCTCTACTCTTGGAAGCCAATTTAGTTCATATTCGTTTCGCATGAAAATACAAATAGGTAAGGTTAAGAAATAGTGTTGTTACAACATTTAATAATTTGAATTTAATATTTTGGAATTTCTTTCTTTAACAAAAGTAAATAAAATTAATTTTGAATGATCTTTAAAAATGTTACTGTTAAATACATGTAAAAATCTTTCCTTGTAGATATGACGTTTAAATAAAATGTTCCAAGAAGATAGCTTTAGCAATAATAATCAATAATAAGAAATTAAATTAAAAACAAAATTAATTGGTTTTCAAATTATTAAAAAAGTCTTTTACAACATTATCATTAATTATTTAAAATCATTCAAGTTTTGCGACTAATGATAATATTTATTTAAAGACTCATCTAACTTAACAATCTTTAATCAAAATCTACTCAACAAGGTTATTGCTATTAGTCACTTTCTAATAAATGTATAGAATTCTTGGCATGTATTACATATTTTATGTATGTTGAGGAATTTGATAAGCTATCATTATTATCATAATACTGATTTATCTGTAAATCTATAAAATTAAAATTTGTTAGTATCTGTCACTAAAGAACCAAGATGAAAGTAACTCTTACTTAAAAGCACTCAATAAACAAGTGAAGTGGCTATTAAGAGCTTTTAAGAGCTGCTTTGGAATTCCTGAATAGAAAGAACAATGAACAATGGTGTGATGTTGATTAATTTTTTCCCATTGTAACATTGCACTGCTCGATGTTTTATGTCATAGGGAACGTAGAGAATGTTTGTTTTCTAGTTGTAAATCATATGAAATATTTACCTTTTTACTTATACTTTTTTTTATCTTAATTCAGGTATTCAACATGCTGTCGGCGGCTTAGCTTCAAAACCAGAACGTGATTTATTAATGCAAGATTTTATGACTGTAGAAACGACAACTTTTCCTAGTGAAGGATCAAGTCATACTCCAGCTCATCATTACTCAGAGTTTAAGTTTAAAAATTATGCTCCAATAGCATTTAGATATTTTAGAGAGTTGTTTGGAATCCAACCTGATGATTTCTTGGTAAGTTTTTGTTTTTTTTTTAAATACAGTCACACTTGAAAAAATTATATACAGTATGAACTTAGAACTACGTACATACAGCAAGCAACTTGTTATAAGTCACACTTGCCTGACTGGCATTTCTGCAGGCTATTGTAGTCACTTAGGCCATAATATGTACGTAGTTTCCAGTATAAATTTATCATCGTAATGACGATCATCACCAGTAAAAACTTTTAAAATTCTAAATAATGCTTTTATATTTACAGAAAAAAAAGCTTTTAAGTATAATATTGTTAGCGGCACTGGCTTTTCTTGTCATAAATTTTATCCATCTTATTAAACATTGCAGAGAAAACGGAATCGTTTTCTGTTTGTATCAATAAGAACTGTAATTTTTGTACTAAATTGTTAATTTAAATACCCCAAAATAGCAAGTGGTGGCAAAACATACACAAGAACATATAAATACATATATGCCAATCTTATAATTAAAATAAAACTTTGAGTATACAATAAAATTGTGTCAAGAGTAAAGTACCAGTTATTTAAGAATAAATTAAAAATATCATAAATGAAAGTTATTCTTAATGTCAATAGAAGTTCATGTTTTATATTAAATTTAAACATCTCTCAAAGGAAACATTTGATATGAGAAAAACGTTTACAAGTATACTTAGGTCCATACATGGACACACTGTATATTATAATATATATTCAACACATACAAATATAATTTCCACTGCCTGATTAAATTTTTATGTTTCTTGGTGAGAGCCTACGATTCACAGCTCACAAACAACGATCTCACGTCTGCACTAATAAATTAATAACTGACCTACGCTACATACGATCAATTTACAGAAACAACAGAATTGAACAACAATTGTCGGTAAATAAAATGCAACATACGTTCATTGACGTAATTATGATGCAAATTTCATTGCCTGTTTTTTATTTTAAGAATGTGATTTTAACAAAAAGAGCAAAACTTACCGTTTAGATGCAAACAATCTTTATAACATGTGTTCAGATAAATCGCCATTTGTCGGTACACTCAATCGCGCATGACCTATGATGGATTCGTTTATTCTAGCGGCATTTGCACGAATTTGTTCTGCAGCGGTTTCAATGCGTGTGCGCAGCTCTTCCTCGGTATCCACGTCTATCCTGTACACTTATGTTTTAAAATATCTTATTATACTATTAACACTAACAAACGCTTAACACTACCTAACTTAAGTTATTAATTTTAGAACGTGTATTAATACGTAATCGAAACTCAAGTTTACGGCCACCTACCATGAAGAAAATTGAAAACAAACTGCATACTGCAGATTTACAATTTTAAAGATCTGAATCCTTAACAGTTATTTACAGATAGTTAGAATGAGTGTTTATTATCCTTTAGCTAAAAACGTTTTAAAAGCACGTACTACTATTTTATTTTGATTGCAATTTTCGAAGAATTTAGTTACCCAACTACCTGCTTGGGTTTATTATGGTTATTTTGGTGATGACTTTTAAAAAGTATGTAATAGGCATAATCTTCATATACTTTTATCTACTACTTTTCAGTGGCATGCCTATTTCTTTTTCTAAGGGGGGATTTTCATTTCAAAGGGGCATTTTAGTAAATTGTTAGTGAAATGTTACTTTACACAGGTTTCCCCTATTGCCCTTTAACGGAACGGACACATTTCCAAAACATCTGTATTGTAATCAACTTCCTTGCTGATTTCCACTTCAATTATCTTTTCTTTTATAATTTTCTATAATTTTTTTCAAACTAATATGGAACCTTATTCTCCTTCTTGTATTTCAGAACACCTACCAAATTTTCGGCTTCTCGTTGGCATTTTCTAATCATTCTCAAAACTGACATAAAAATGAAAAGAAATAATATTTGTATGGTCGTTTTGACATTATAAATGTTTAAGATATTATTTAAAATAGTATTCTACAATATTTTAAAAAAGCCTGGGTGGTTTGGTTAACAACACAATGAAAATTTGTTGTGATTATAACATTGGATTTTATTCATTTCAAATTTTTTGAAAAATTTTGGGGACAAAATTTCCCTCATTCCTGCTCCTCCCCTCGAATCCGCACCTGGGCATATGAAAAACTAGACTTTTCCATTTCATTGTTTTTATTGGTAACAGTGCGATTTCTAACATTATTCTTTGTAAATTATCCAAAATCTCGTTTATAAATTTTTCTAATACGTTATTAAACAGACTTTTTCTTTTGACGTACCGACAAACATAAAAGCCTGCAACTACTTTGTAATTTCCACGATTTTTTTCTAATACGAGTAAAATATCAATTTTATCTGATTTAGAAACACACTACCTCACAAAACACTTAAGTTCAATGAATATTGAAGTGAAATGCAAACCTATGACAAGTATCAGTGCTTTTTGCCCATTTGATTTTCAGTGCAAATGATTTATAGACAGCACAACAATACGTCTTGATCACCCTATACAAGTGTTGATGTAGAAGTTATTCATTCACTTTGTAAAATAATAAATATTACTAATAAATATTTAGAAAGAATATCCTACAATTTAATTTAAACAAAAATAGGCACAGTATATAATTTGTTTTAACTTAACCATCTAACTGATATAATGAGTAATAACGATTAATTTAATAACAACAAAACAATTAGATTTAACACTTTGTGTATTTTTGTGTATAAATTTAACACAATGGTATCTTGAGAATCAGCATTCAAACAGAAATTGTTTAAAGATGGAATCTTCAGGGTGTCTCATTCAGAATGATTCCATCTTCCACTGGATGTCTACTCTTTTATAGAACACCCTATATAATTTCCTATTTGCTCAACTGTATTTATCCTTTTTTGCTTATAAATAGTAGGTAACCAATTTTTTTCACTACTAGCTTTAAAACATACTATTATCTAGTCTGTTGTCACCTTGTGAAGTTAGCCTTCTTGCCTAGTGGTAAATAATTTTTTATTATTGACTACTAGTCAATAATCCAGATTTTAGTGTAACACGGGGCAAAAATTCATCCCATTATACACTGGCATCCAGGAAAAAATCCGTGATCGCGATAGTACGTTTTTTATGTGAGAAGAATAAAAGGAATAAAAGTACTAGTAGTGAAAAAAATAATATATACACCACGGTTGTGAAGTGTTTTCTAGAGCCTCTCATCTTATATCCCTCGATGCTGCGCATCTCGGGATCTAATAATGCTCGGCTCTAGAAAAAACTCTTCACAACCTTGGTATATAATATACTATTATTTATATTTGCAATGAATACAAATTATAAAAGTAGGTGTAGCATAATATGCTGTAGAGGTTATTTGCCTTGTTGCCGAAAATTAGCAGGTTTAGAGTATATTTAATTTAATAAACCAACAGAACTTCTATAACCTTGAGATATACCCGAATTTATTATTTTCAATTTACATGTAAATATTAAAAAAAACACATAATTCATAATGATTTAACATAAGGAAAGCATACAAACAAAATAATTAGTGTTTATCAATTGTTGAATGCATTTTATAATAGAGGGCAAGTGTAAAGTAACCTATGATATTATACACTCGTTCACATCCGGTCCAAAGTTTTTTACAATTTCTTTACAGTTCTTAAGTGCTCAGTGTCCTGTTTTATGTTTCTTTTTGTTAATTTTTTGTGTTTAATTTTTGTACGTGTATTTTTTTCTTCCAAATATATAGTTTATACATTTTTTTGTGTAATCTCATAATTGTATATGTCAACGTCAGAAAGTGACATTAGTAGCATTTCATCTGAAAATTTAGACCTTCTACGAAAATATGGAAAACACCAACTTATGCAAATACACAAATGTTCACCACCGAATCCTGAGGACCTTCGAAATGCTGGAACATCGAAAGTCAAGTTACAGAACAACTTTATACATAGTAACACATTGTCACAAAATAAAGAATCCAAATCACCAGAAATATATTCTTCATCTTTAAAAAAATATAATTCTAGGTCTAATCAGAATGCCACTAACAGTAATATCAGCAGCTCTTCTATATTAATTGAAAGCAGCCAGCCTTTCAAATGTAAATATTGTGAAAGATCCTTCAAAACTGAAAAAGGTGTGAAGATTCATTCTAGAATGGTTCATGCCGTACTTGGTAAATCTAGAAATAGTGAATCGGTTGAATCAGTAGAAACTGTTAATGTTAATGATAATCATGAAGCATGTCCGTTGTGTAATAAATTATGCAAAAATTCACAAGGTGTTCAAGTTCACATTCGAAAAGCACATGGACAAAGTTATAGGGAAACAATTGTTAAACGAAACTGTAAAATAACAGAAAAATCTTATTCTAAAACAAATACTTCAAACAGTGATGAAAATAATTTAGACTGCAATAGTAATCCAAAAAAAGTACACATAATCGAAGTTGAATTAGATAAATGGAAACATACATTTGAAAATACATCATATACTTCTGAAACTCAATTTAACCAAGATGTAGAAGAATTTGGCACATTTTTAACAAAAATTATTGATATTCTTCCTGGGCCGAAGCACCCTGCACAAAGATATTATGAAGCTCGCAAAAGAAAGAAGATTGAGAGAATGAACAAGCCATTTAAAAACTCAAATCCTCAGCGTACATCAAAACGGCGCAAAGATAATAACAAAGCTCAGTACGAATATCAAATGGTACAATATTGTAACGGGAGAGAAAAGGAACGAACCTCTTTTCGAGCGACAGGTGGTGTGTTCTGCCGCCTTCGAGAAAATGACGTATCGCACAAGCATGTAAATTAGACGTGGTTTATTCTAGCATTTTCTAAGAATACATAGAAGGTTCCAGCGTTTTCTGGTGCGTTTATATGAAGATATAAAAGCGGATGGCGGATAAAAGAGAGGCAGTCAACAGCAAGTCATTAACTGTGTATTACAAAATAAATAGTGGATATAAATGTTGTATTAGAAATTCATAGTCTGTAAATAATAGTTTTTAATGGTTTATAATTATAGCGTTAATTTATAGTGTATTCATTAGTGTATAGAAATAAATATTTGTTTGTGAATAGACGATTTAAACAGCACTTGTATTATTATTTGAAAAAGAATGTTACAGTGGTGTTACAGGTGTGAGGTTTTAAAATAAATAAAATCGCGTAATAATTAATTAAAGTGCTGTGAGAATAAAATTTTTGGTGTTAAAACATAATTTCAACAAACAATCAAAATGGTGATGAAACTATTAAAGGATCTCTTAGTAATAGATTTGAAGCGGGAGTTGGACGAGAGGGACTTGGATAGTAATGGAAAGAAAGAAGTTTTGATAAATCGGCTAAGAGAATGGCTTTTAGAACAGAAGGAAGATCCTGAAAATTACCGCTTCGAAATACCTGGACCCGCAATTGATACTAGTTTGTTGTTAAGTAAAATGGAAGAAAATTCTAGAATGTTAAAAGAGGAATTACTGGAAAAGTCCGAAGAGAATTCTAGAAAGTCCGAAGAGAATTCTAGAATTTTAAAAGAAGAATTACTGCAAAAGTCCGAAGAGAATTCTAGAAAGTCCGAAGAAAATTCTAGAATTTTAAAACAAGAATTACTTGAAAATACTAAAGCACTGGAAGAAAATGTTAAAATGATGAAAGGAGAATTGTTGGAAAATGTCAAAGCGTTGGAAGATAAAGTTTTCGAAGAATTTTTGGAGAATGCCAGTGCGTTAGGACTATTGGAAGGTAGATTGGCGGAACAAGATAGGGTAATAAAGATGGTAGAAGAGAAAATAGCCCAAATGCAATTACCACCAACAACTAAGAAAGACGATATGATCGAAATGCTGGAAGATAGAATGAGGCAACTACGGTTTCCCTCAACTTCTGAGTGGCCGTTTAATGAAGTAAAGAAACAATTTAAAGAAGAAAAGGTTCCTGCCGTAGGGATAAAAGTAAAACCACCCACGTTCGATGGAAAGATACCTTGGTCCACCTACTACAAACAATTTGAGGCGGCCGCTGGGGCCAACGGATGGACAGGCAAGGAAAAGGCCGTTTCTTTAACTGTGGCTTTGCGTGGAGACGCGTTGAACGTCCTGCAAACAATCCCAGCAGGACAGGAAAATGATTACCAATTGTTAGTGTCTAGATTGGAAATGAGATATGGAGACGCGCATCTTCAACAAGTGTATCACGCGCAAGTGAAGAATCGTATCCAGAAGAATGGAGAAAGCCTGCAGGAGTTTGAAGCCGATGTTGCGCGGCTTGTCCGATTGGCGTACCCTACGGCACCCGATTCATTTCTGGGACAACTGGCTGTGCAGACCTTCATTGATGGGTTAAGAGACGGAGAAACACAACAATCATTGAGGCTAGCACGACCAAGAACAACTGATGATGCGCTTGCTCACGCTTTAGAATTTGAAGCTGCAAAACAAGCGTCCCGAGGTCACGGGCGTGTTCGGGCCGTTGTGGAGGAAGAAGAAGGTTCTAAAGATCACCTAGAAGAGTTAGTACTGAGAGTTCTTCGGAAGGAAGAAAGCCGTAAGAAGAATCATCAAGAAGTTCGAGGGCCTCGTTGTTGGAATTGCGGCGAACAAGGTCACATACGACGTCGTTGCCCTAAACCAAAACAGGTTCAGCAGTCGGAAAACTAAAGAAGGTCGACGAGTGGGGGCGAACGTTGACCTTGAGTAGAGATGCCCAGAAGATCACCATCCATGCCGTAACATCAAACAATAGTACCAGCAGTTTGTTCGTAGATGGGAAAATTGCTAACCGAACTGTTCCACTACTTATTGATACGGGGGCGACAAAATCCATCGTACGCCCTGATGTTCTACAATCAAGTATGAAGCTGTTATCAACAACTACTCAACTCCGTACAGCAACAGGTGAAGCGATACCAACACGCGGAGTGGTGAAGATGAAGATTGGCATTGGAAGTGAAGAACGTGATCATGAGGTGCTGGTAGCCGATATCACTGATGACTTCATCTTGGGAATGGACCTCCTGAGAAAATTTGGTTTTACGTTGGATTTGAAAGAGGGTGTTTTGAAGGTCGGTAACGAAGAACTTCCGTTGCACCCACGAGAAGATCCGGTTGTAAGGGTTTTGCTGACTGAAGATGTGATATTGCCGGGTCAAAGCGAGATGGTTGTCGAGGCAGGTTTGGATGGAGATCTTCGGGTTGGATGTGTGCGAATGATGGAGCCTGTTTGTGATAAGAAGATCCATAGTGGCATACTGGTGGGAAAAGCGCTGATCAAGGTTGGAAAGACAGTACCGGTGAGGCTTATGAACGTTAATGTGGATCCGGTGACATTGAAGAAGAGTACCCTTGTGGGACAGTGTGTGCCAGTATTCCGAGTAGCCAGGTGTATGGCTGATGTTCCAAAACCAGCGCCCAAAGACCATGGTGGAAAATTAGTGGGCATGGTTACTAGTTCGTGCGAAGACCTTAACAGAACAGAAGTGAAAGAGGTACAGGGTTTGGTTCATCGATACCAAGATATCTTCGCTCTTGACGATAGCCAGAAGGGACGAACAGATATAATAAAACATAAAATCAATACAGGCAACTCTATGCCTGTCCGTCAGCAGCCGAGGCGTCTACCTCTAGCAAGGAGAGCAGAAGCCGAGAAGATTATTATCGATATGGAAGAACAAGGGGTCATCGAGCCATCCAGCAGTCCCTGGGCATCACCGGTGGTCCTGGTCAGTAAGAAGGACGGGTCAACGAGATTTTGTGTGGACTATCGGCAGCTTAATGACGTGACCAAGAAAGACAGCTATCCCTTACCACGCATCGACGACACGTTAGATACCCTGTCTGGTTCACGATGGTTTTCGACTTTGGACTTGAAGAGTGGTTATTGGCAAGTTGAAATGGAACCTGAAGACCGGGAGAAGACCGCGTTCACTATTGGTTCCGGACTATGGCAGTTTACGGTTATGCCTTTTGGTCTATGTAACGCTCCGGCCACCTTTGAGCGTTTAATGGAGACCATCCTGAGAGGGCTGTCGTGGAAGACCTGCCTGGTATACCTAGATGATGTGATTGTAGTCGGAAAATCATTCAACGAACATTTGAAAAACCTAGAGGAAGTGTTCCGAAGACTACGTGGAGCCAATCTGAAACTGAGTCCGAAAAAGTGCCACATATTCAGAAAGGAAGTGAAATATCTCGGGCACGTCGTATCACAAAATGGAGTGGCAGCCGACCCCGATAAGATTCGTGTAGTTCAAGAGTGGCCAACACCGAAAGATAAACACCAAGTTCGTAGTTTTCTTGGGTTATGTACCTACTACCGGCGTTTCGTTCCTGGGTTTGCCAATATAGCGAAACCTCTGACAAGGTTAACTGAAGATGGGCGCGAGTATGTTTGGAGCGGAGAGTGTGAAACAGCTTTCCAACAGCTGAAGCGTGCCCTGACAACAGCACCAATATTGAGCTATCCACGGACAGAAGGGAAATTCATACTTGACACAGATGCAAGTAATTTGGCCATTGGGGGGGTACTTTCTCAGATACAGGATGGACAAGAAAAGGTCATCGGCTATTTTAGTAAGGTTTTGTCGAAAGCCGAAAGGAATTATTGTGTGACCAGAAAAGAACTATTGGCCGTCGTGAAGTCCGTTGAGCACTTCTACAAATACTTGTACGGACGGAAGTTTTTATTGAGGACGGACCATGCAGCGTTGAAATGGCTGTTACAATTCCGTAATCCTGAAGGCCAGGTCGCAAGGTGGATCGAACGATTACAAGGATACGACTTTGACACCGAACATCGAGCGGGCACTAGTCATCGAAATGCCGATGCTCTTTCAAGAAGACCCTGTCCAACGGATTGCCGTCATTGCTCTCGTTTGGAAGAGAGGGTTTGCCAAGTATTAAGGACTACCATCGTCAACGACAATTGGTTGCCGGAAGAATTGCAGCGACAGCAGGAGGCTGATCCCGAACTAAAAATGGTACTGGAATGGAAGCGCGTGGGAGAAAGGCCTGCCTGGGAGGCCGTCAGCCCTTTCAACAGAACGCTCAAAGCATATTGGGCCCAATGGGGGTCCTTGAAGGTGGAAGACGATCTCCTGAAGCGAGTACTGGAGAGTGAAGATGGCACCACCATTAGGTCTCAGTTCGTGGTTCCAAGAAGCCGAGTGGCTACAGTATTGCGACATCTCCATGACGGTGCCTCAGGAGGACACTTCGGTGTGAAAAAGACTTTGGAGAAAGTTAGGGAGCGTTTTTATTGGGTCAATTGTAAAGAAGACGTGAAGGAGTGGTGCCGGAAATGTGAATTATGTGCCACTGGCAACGGACCCTTGGGGAAGCGAAGAGCACCTATGAGGCAGTACAATGTGGGTAGTCCTCTGGAGAGAATAGCTATAGACATTGCCGGACCATTTCCCGAAACCGACGATGGGAATAAATACATCTTAGTGGCAATGGACTATTTTACCAAATGGCCAGAAGCATATGCCCTACCAAACCAGGAAGCTGCGACTGTTGCTGACGTACTAGTCAAAGAGTTCTTCAGTCGTTTCGGAGTGCCCATGGAGCTGCATTCGGATCAAGGCCGCAATTTCGAGTCTGTACTCTTTGGAGAAGTCTGTCGATTGTTGGGCATTCGCAAGACTCGGACCACACCGTTACATCCGCAGTCCGATGGAATGGTAGAACGCATGAATCGAACAATGGGCAAATATTTGGCCAAGGTCGTCTCCGATCATCAACGAGACTGGGACCGATACCTGCATCTGTTCCTGATGGCTTATCGTGCATCGGTCCACGAAACAACCGGTCAGTCACCAGCGTCTGTGATGTTTGGACGCGAGTTACGGTTACCGTGTGATCTGGAATTTGGGTCTCCACCTATAGAGCAGGAGGTAGCCGGGAATGATTATGTCATCAACTTAAAGAAGAAGTTGGAGGATATTCACGACCGAACCCGAAATAATAGTCGAATCGCGAGTGACCGGATGAAGGCTACGTACGATGTGAGGGCCCAAGAAGGAGGGTTTCAACCTGGAGAGCTTGTCTGGTTATACAACCCGCAAAGGCGTCGTGGCTATTCTCCAAAATTACAGCGAAATTGGGAGGGTCCATACCAGGTGAAGAAACGAATAAATGACTTGATTTATCGCATCCAGAAATTGCCAAGGGGGAAACCAAAGGTGGTACACTCCAATCGTCTGGCGCACTATGAGGGAAATAATGACGCAGTCCCGGATCGGAAAGATGAGGCCGAGGTGGCTATCAAAATCGTAAGGCCTGAAGATGATCAGCCAACCTTTAGAGAATTTATGGCTGCGTTCTCTGGAACTAGAAAAGCGCGATTCGGAGTCACGACTGAGATGCAACAAGATCTCTTCCGGGTCCCTGGTGATTATTCCATTGCCCACTGTGTCTCCGCGGATCTCCGTATGTCCAGGGGGATCGCAGTAGTGTTTAGAAATAAATTTGGACGGCTGAATGAACTTCGAGAACAAAATCCCTCTGTTGGTAAATCCTTACGCTTGCCTGATCATGACCGATCCATTTACTACTTGGTAACCAAGCAGTTTTACTACCAGAAACCGAGTTACGCCGACTTGTGGAGGGCACTATGGAATTTGAGAATCGAGTTGCTTACCAGGGGAATTAACAAATTGGCAGTTCCCAAACTCGGCTGTGGGCGGGACCAGCTGGATTGGAGAATCGTTAGAAACATGCTGGAAGTTGTCTTTAGAGGTACGGACGTCAAGATCTTCGTCTGCAGTTTTGACCCACAGCCCGCATTAAGGCCAACGAAGAGTGTAGACTGTTATTTCTACCGTAATGGAACGTGTAGTCGAGGTGAAGACTGTCGATATCGTCATGACCCGTTCTACAGGAATCAGAGCATAAAACCTGTTCTGGGACAGAACAGACTTGAAGAGGGGGGCAGTGTAACGGGAGAGAAAAGGAACGAACCTCTTTTCGAGCGACAGGTGGTGTGTTCTGCCGCCTTCGACAAAAAGGACGTATCGCACAAGCATGTAAATTAGACGTGGTTTATTCTAGCATTTTCTAAGAATACATAGAAGGTTCCAGCGTTTTCTGGTGCGTTTATATGAAGATATAAAAGCGGATGGCGGATAAAAGAGAGGCAGTCAACAGCAAGTCATTAACTGTGTATTACAAAATAAATAGTGGATATAAATGTTGTATTAGAAATTCATAGTCTGTAAATAATAGTTTTTAATGGTTTATAATTATAGCGTTAATTTATAGTGTATTCATTAGTGTATAGAAATAAATATTTGTTTGTGAATAGACGATTTAAACAGCACTTGTATTATTATTTGAAAAAGAATGTTACAATATCTTTACTACAACCAGCGTCGTAAAGCAGTTCGAAGAATCATGGGAACCGGGAAGAATGAAAAATGTAATATAGATGTAAATACTGTATATAATTATTTTAAAAATACATTTGAAGAAAGGAATAGTAAATGCAAATTTGAATATAAATCGCAGTTGTCAAACAATGAACGAAATACATTGAATTTTAATTATGTGCCAGAAATTACTGAAGAACAAATAAAAATTGCTATGAAAGGTATTGCAGTAGACACTGCTGCCGGTCCAGACAAAATTATTATGAGGAGTGTGAAGAGTAGTAGTACAATTCCGTCAATAATTGCTAAAATAGGGTCGATAATGTTACAAAAATGTTTTATTCCGGAGTGTTTCCAACGTGCTCGTACAGTCTTAATATACAAACAAAAGGGAGAACCCAAGGAAATAAAAAACTGGAGGCCTATATCCATATGTTCGGTTATTAGACGTATAATTGAACGAGCTTTAGAAAAGCAAATTAGAAATTATGTAAAGATTAATGAAAACCAGAGAGGGTTTATGAACGTTCCTGGGTGCCACATCAATACTACGATTATTGAAAACATTTTAGGAAAAGCCAAAACTTTAAAACAAGATGTTACTATCATCTTTTTAGATTTGGAAAAAGCATATGATAGTATAGGCCATGATCATTTAACAAATACAATAATAGCTTCAGGCATACCGGTTACACTGCAAAATTTAATAATGAAATTACAAACGCAGAATAAAACATATATTGACTTTGGTACTGAAAGATCAAAATTAATTAACATTAAAAACGGTATTTTTCAAGGAGCACCACTATCACCAATGTTATTCAATATGTGTATTGATTACATTTTTGATGAAATAACAGAACATGATATTGCTGCAGAAAATGGATATCAATTAATAGATAATCTCCCACCTTTAACAATACTGGGTTTTGCAGATGACACAGTCTTAATAGGCAAAAGTAAACAGCATGCACAAAATCTACTTCACATAGCAGAAACTAAATTTCAGGAAATTGGACTTAAAATCAATCCTCAAAAGTCGTCAGTTATAAATATTGAAAAGGGCTCTTTAAAAGTGGAGAAGATTGCTACATTTCTAAACGAAGAACTACAATCAATAGACACAAATGAGAACATTAAATACCTGGGAATATCATTTTCTAATACATTAGTTTTTGACAAACAATCATTCTTAAAGAAATTAACCACTCAACTAGAAATGCTAGTTCAAAACCATTGCCTTGATTGCCATCAAAAACTTACTATACTAAATCAATATATTTCACCAATGGTAATATACCCCCTGCAGTCAGCTCCATTAGATAAAGTTCCAAAAACCTTTTTAGAAGATTTGAATAAGTACCTTCGAAGTTGTATAAAAGAAATCTTAGAATTGCCGAACGATGTTCCTAACAGTTTTTTATATTCAAACAAATCTGTTAAAGGTTTGGGAATTATTAATATAGTGTGGGAGGCTTATATACAGCAATGTAACAAGTTTGAGTTTTTACAAAAATCTAAATGTCCGTATATTGATGGAAATATGTTTGAAGGAAATATAAAACAATGCATAGACTCTTTGGGATTAACAAACTCTGAAATCAAAATTATGAATATGAATAAAAACATCGGAAAGCAACTGCGTGAGGCTATGAGAGAAAAATCTTTTGTGGAATGGTGTGGTTATACCCAAAAAGGACGAGGGGTTATATTATTCAAAGAAGTGAAGACTGCAAATAGGTGGATCTATAATAAAAACGGTCTTACGAATTCTGAATGGAGAGATTGTCTTAAGATGGTGTGTAACACAACAGCCGTTAGAAGTGTCCCCGGCCGCAGTACCAGCACATCCCACTGCAGACATTGTGGTGAGTTTGAAACCTTAGCTCATGTGCTTGGTAACTGCAGTTATGGGGAAACACTTAGAATAAAGAGACATAATGAAATACGGCAACTTCTGGCTATGGAACTAAAGAAAGTAGGGTATGAAGTGCATGAAGAAGTAGTTGGTTTGTCAGAAACCGGAAGTACACGGAGATCAGACATTCTCGCCATTGACAGAAGTAGTGGGGATGGTTTTATTATAGATCCAACTATCAGGTTCGAAAATAGTTCAAGCCAACCGGAAGAGGTCCACAAAGAGAAGTGTAGTATTTATGAACCCACCAGAGAATACTATAAGTCAAAATTTAATATAAAGACTATAACCGTGATTGGACTACTTTTTGGTTCGCGAGGGACTTTGGTTAACAATTACATTAAATTTCGAAAAAAGTTTAAATTACCTAAATCTTTGGATATGGAAATTGTTATTAAAATTCTTCGTAGTTCTACAATAATTTTGCGAAATCATTTATTTGGTTCAAAATTATCTAAATTATAGCACAATTAACTTGAAAATTCGTTAGTATTAATATTGTTAGTGTTTATTTTGTTACTTAGTTAATAATCGTTGTAAAGTTATATGTTAATAGTCATATGTATATATTGTTAAAGTTAGTGTTAAAGTAATAATTTCTGTACATAATTAATATTTTTGATACCACTGTGTCATTTGGCAAGCCAGAGAATGCTGGTCAGTTGTTCTTTAAATAAAGAATTTATATATATGAGTAGGTCAAAAGCAATTCAGATATGTTAAATGTTTGTGATTATTAGTAAGTAATCAAACATATTTTATCAGCTGACGTGACCATTAGGAGCAATATAAATTTATCGTTTACCTTGAGCAAGCATACTTAGCAAATAAATTATAGGGAATGCTGCTAAAACTCTTGGATCTGACTAGTATAGAATTTCAATATGGTTCATTAACTTTAATAATGTTAATAAATTGGTGGTTTTTGATTTAGATACTGTAGTTTGCCAGTAGCAATTTTTTAAAGAAAAAGAGAAGGTCGAATAAATGTAGAGGTGTTGGATTTTCCCCAGGAAATAATAATTACTATTAATGTATTTATTTTCTAGAATTTACATTAGATTAGTAGTTATTAATAAACAATAGCAATAATTGTTAATTATGTTTTAAATTATTTTTATATAAAGAGAACAGCACTCTCTTCTCAAATTATGTATGGTTTTAAGATACCTTAAATTAAATTTGAACACAATCCTTTAATTTTGAAGCCATGTAGTTGCAAGAAAGGGCAACAAAACTCAGTAAGGGATAAATTTGAAAAAAGTTAATTTAAGGGGGTTATCTAGCTTTACAGAAATTTACAGATTTCTCTACGATTGAAGATGCGTTGGTTTGACAAGAAAAGACAGTAACCACAACATAAATTATATAATAATTTAATAATAATAATAAAAACTATTAGATATGCCATTGAATGATTTATCAAAACAAAATTATATGCTGGAAGTGTACAGTTAAGGGTAATTCCATGTCGAGTGATTCAATGAGTTGTAACTTACCTTCGTTGATTTGTTTCCAATTTATGTTTTAAAGTGCACTTTTTGGAATTTAAAATGATGGATTGTGTGGCATACTTTAAGATGAAAAAATTATTTATGTTCCGCTCTGAAGCTTTTGATCTTGAGTTCTTAAAAAAAAAATTTGGAAAAACCGGGCACAGATCATTACTAAATTATTCTATTCTAACAAAATAACAATGTTTCAACAATTTTAAATAAATATTTTTTAATTACAAATTGAAGTAAATTTAAATGACAATATAGATTTTTAAAAGTGGAATCCGACAGTGACTTTTCTTCCCTTCATGATCCTGCAAATATTTTAATAAGGTTGCATAACATAAATTCTGAGAAAAGTCGAGTTGAACATTTAATTAATTAAAATGAGCCGTGTTTTAAATACATCGATTAGTAAATAATAGTTGACCTATAATAATTAAAAATTGCCCCAATCGGGTTTGTCTACGTAACCTTGCAGCTAACTTTTATAATCCTGAATACTTCTAAAACTTATCACCGTGGAAAGTGAGAGGGCGCCCTAATTGAATGTCTGATCCATGTGTCTCAAATTAAACATTTTATATTTATTGAAATTAAAAATATAAACATTAAAAGAATATAAAAATTAAATATTGCTGACTGATCTACACAGCGAAACTTTCAATATAAAAAAAGAATTACGTAAATCTCAAACGAACTGGAACAAAAATAAACCTTGTGTTTTAAATATATAGATACTTTTATTCGTTTCCTGATTTAATTATCTTCGGAAACAGTTTTTACATTAAATACTTAACTAATTAATCAAATGACTGACCAAAGTAATGGAGGTCACTTCAGTGACCTTTTGTTACCTCTAACCATAGGACCATAATGAACATGTGATGCTTTTTGGAAACCTACTAGATAATGTTAATTCCTACAACTTGGAATGTTGCATTCAGCAGTTAAGGACTGAACCGAAAAATTTTGTCGTTTTTTTTTTAAGTAGCCTGGACTGTCAGTTGCTAATCAGCAGGAAACAAAGTTGCGTGTATTTAGAAACAAAACAAAAAAGATTAATTAAAAGTAAAAAATTTTAAAGAGTTGAATGATAAATGTCGAAATGATCATTGAATCATGAATCATGAATTTCAAAAAGAAAAGTCTGTGTCAACGTGAGATGTTGCCAAAAAATTCGGAATTTCTCAGTCAATGGTGCAACGCATTAAACAGAGAAATAATTTATAACCTACAAAAAAACAAAAATGTCCCAAACGCACTAATGTTCAACTCAAGAAAGAAATTTTGCAATGCTGAAGATTGTTTAATGAAATTCTGAACAACAGCATAAATTGTATTGTTATGGACAATGAAAGCTATGTTAAGATGGGTTTTTTTTGCTCTTCCTGAGCCACAATTCTGTACAGTTACTTCAGGTATACTAGTAAGTGATGCTGACAAAACAATTTTGGTAGAGAAATTTGGTCAGAAAAATTTAGTGTGGCAATATTCACCAGCAATTTGTCAATTTGGACTTTGCTGTCAGCCATTTTTTACAAACAGTACATTTCTATAAAAGAATGTTTAAAAAAGAAATTACTGCCACTTTTAAAGAAACATCAAGGTTTTACGCTATTTTCACAGTACTAAGTGATTGTCCACTATGCAACACTAACCATGGAATGGTATACCAAAAATAACGTAAATTTCGCCAAGATCCTCAATGCTTTGTGATTGACTTGTAATCAATAATGAAGTTAGGAAAGGACTAGGGAAGGAAATTGCTTGTATCACTAGATTATGGAATTATTTGAAATTCTGATTCCCATGCATCAATATTGATAGTTGACATGATATATTGGAGCCTTGTCGGTAAAGCAGTAGGAAAGAGTTTTTTTGTAAATTGATAAATACTACTACCAAATTCCTATAATTTTATATGAAGGTTAGGTCAGAATTCTTGAATAGAAATCACCTCTGCTTCCAAAAATACTTGAAATACGCTATGTCAAAGTTGACAGGTGACATTAGGTATCAGTCAAAGTCGTCATTCTTTTTTTAAATGGGCAAAAAATGACCTATTTGTTAAAATATGGAAAAGTTTTATTAAGAAAAAAATTTCTAATGACATTTTACGTTTACATACAGAGTTTGAATGAGATATTCTGACATACGGAAAATTTAGTTTTTTAACATTTTTTATACACCCACGTAACTGACTATTTTTTAAGTAGTAGTTTCGAATTAAATTGCTTAAATTATGATTACAACAATTCTTGTATTATTCAAACGTGGCTTAATAAAAAAAGATTAAATAATAAGAAAATTATGAGTTATTTTCTTGGAAATTGGAAAATAATTCAGAATGTTTCATTTGTTTCTTGCTAATTTTAACATTTGTCAAAAATACTTACACAATCCAATATTATAAGCAAAGCATGCTGTGCACTTATTGCCTTCCCACTCATTTAAAGCGTTTTTAATGATTTCAAAATAGTTACATATGGATGGGGGTGTATCAAAAAATGTTAAAAAACAAAATTTTCTTTATCTCGGAATATCTCGTTCAAACTCAATCTGTGATCGAAAATGTCATTAGAAATATTTTTGCTTAATAAATTTTTTCCATATTTTAACAGATAAGGTCATTTTTCTCCCCTTTTAAAAAAGAATGGCGAATTTAACAGCTACCCGTCAGCTGTCAACTTTGACATGGCGTGTTTCAAATATTTTTGGAAGCAAAGGTGATTGCCCCACAAAGTTTTTTCCAATCAGAATATTAAAAAAATTTCCATATGGATCCAACTTTATGGCAGATACTGTATGTGACGTTTATGTACTATTGCTTTCTTAATGATCTAGGACAGCAAGGCTAATATGATGCTATTTTTTATTATTTTGTCCTATGCATTTACACTGAAAAAAAAAAGAATAAAATAGCATCACATTAGCCTTGCTGCCCTAGATCATTATGAAATCAATAGTACATGTGTATTTATATGTGACGTATTGAATGCTAATATGCAAAACTTCTAATTCAATAACAACTCATAATGTCAATAATGAGTACTATTACAAAACGTTCTTTATAATAATTGTATATTGATATATTGATAACAAATGTTTAAGTGAACAAATAAAAAATAACAGGTTAAATATTAATGTTAGCATTAATTGTTGCTATAAAATGACTGTTTTATGTCTATGTAAGTTAATGAAAACTATGTATTTATATTTAATTTTATTGCGAAGGTTTTAAGTACTAAAGTACAATATATATATATATATATATAGAAAAAGAAAATATTCTAAATAAGAAAATAAAATTAGTATTAATTAAAAACATTTTCGCTTTTGGATTATTTAAACAAAATTTTAATATTATTTTTTAATATTATTATCTACCAATACTCAGTGGAATTTGTCTCGAGGGATTATGATGGTATATATGTCTTTGAAGTATAATTAATGCCTGTAGTTTTTGTTTGCTGAATCCATAATGGAAATATAGTAAATAGCGGTCTGGTACGTTTCGCCGCCGCCGCCGATTCGCCACCGCCGTTTCGCCGCGAGGCCGGTTTGTCGTCGTCCGGTTCGCTGACAGACCAGTTCGACGCAGCGCCGATTTGCCGCCAGCCGTTTCGCCGCCCACATCTCAAATTATATATTTAGTTTGTATTTCAATAATCAACTGTTAGCTAAAATATAAAAGATTGCAGCATAAACTTGTATAGTATGAAAAGCCTTTTTAATACCTACTAGGTACATAAGATTGTTGCTATTCTCTGTGGGAAATCAAAGTTTGAACAAAGAACTCTTAAGGCAGATATTTCATTTAACAAAAAACATCGTACAAAATTATTTTTTGCATATAGATAATAAAAGTTGACTTTTTTTAACGAAAATTTTAATGAAAGTAGCAAGTACTTCAATCTCCTTGGAGATTATTGTCAAAGAATACTATGTTTTTCTGATTTTTTTAAATTTTGCTTAAATCCTTTTAGGACAAAAACTCAGACTGCACCAACGTTAATCAAAACTGAAAATTCGTGCAAAAAGTATAACTAGTTATTCAATATACTATTACACTTTTATTATTTGGTCACTTGTTTAAAAGTTTATTATTGTTAAAAAATTATGTTTTCAATATTTGTGTGCCAATACATGTAAAACCAATGACTTCACAAGGTAAGTGTAAATACTTTTTAACCGAGTAAAATCAGTAATAATAAAATAGCTTACATTTTTGAGTGGGTAACAAAAACAACAGCATTTGTTATGAAAATTATATTTAAGTAAATAAGAATCATCAAAATATGTAGAATTAATAAATACATCTCCATAAAATGTAGCTAACCCATAATGTATCCGATATTTATTGATTGAGAAAAGTTTAGGTATATTCAAAAGAAATAAAAAGTAATAAAAAAAAGTTCATAGAATATTTTATATGAAATTAACAAAGTTATAGTAACACACGTAAAAATGTTAGAATGTTATTATTCTGATATTCATTGATCAGTTTTAAAATACGTTCGTCGGCGTCCCTGTACTTTTTTAATTTCTTTTGTGGATTGTTTCCAGCCACTAATCCTTCAAAATATATATCACGTCCCTTTTGCACTTTTTTTAATCCTTTCGATTAACTTCCATATGGTTGGATGATCCATCCCTAATTCTATTTGAAGTCTTCTATGACCTGCTTCGGCATGGTTATTAGTTCTGGCTTGCCCACGAGTGGATCTATTGTAAAGATTCCACATTTGTACGGGAAATAGGGGAGGACGTCTGCCATTTCCCCGCCTATTAAGCCTTCCTAAATAATTGTCTTCAAACCATTCTATTACAGGTTGAAGTTCAAGTGGTAACTCCTCTGCCAAAGCATCTATTCCTTCATCTAGGTCTTCGGGTGGCAAGAATGCTAGAGCTAATATCATCCTGGCTTTTAAAGCAAAAGTAGCATCATTGCTGTACATATTCAAGTGATGCAATTGTCCTAATTTCTTTTCCATGTTTTTTGCTAAATGAAAAAAACAGCCATGAATTTCTGTTGTCGGAAAGCACTCTTTCATTGCCTCAAAAGCCGCAGCTTCAAAGTCGCAGGATATTGCTGCAGGTTGCAAGTTAGGCTGTAAGTTTTTAAGTAATTCAAATAAATGTACGTAAGTACTACGCTGCTTATTTGGTAGCAGTGCGTAAATTGCAGGATGTACCCCTTCAAACTTTTTCGCCAAAATTATGTAAACTTGCACAAACAAAGATGGGGCAATTTTGAATGTTCCGTCTGCGTACCAATGCGGTGATTCCTGTAAAAGCTGAAGATTTTGTCTTCGTCCGAATACTAAAATCCTGTCATGCACAGGACCGCTGTCAGCTAAAAGGAAATCTTCTCTAAGGCCCGGTTGCACCTCATACATCCTGTAGCTTTCTGGCAAGATAAGGTCTTCCAGAGTCATCGGTGAGGGTGGAGCTGTGTTAACCTGTAAAATGCCAATTATTGTCAATTTTCATCAACGATGAAAAAAATTATGAGTTTGACAATAAAATTACAAGTAAACTTTGCTTACGTATATACTTTATTATTTTATTGTTACAGTAAAAAAAGCAGGCAGAATTAAGAACTAAGAAAACATTTATTATTTTCTGAACAGAGTAAAAGCTTTATTATTCAAAATTTAAAAATTGTCAAATGGTTATTTTTAAGGTTACTCTAAAACTTCGCATAGTGTTAAACTGACCCTCCTATTATTGTTTAATAAAACTATATCTTACCTCGTTTCGTTTTCTTCTAACCACCTTCCTTAAAACATCATAGCTTGAAAGCACCCCTTGACAAGCTTGCGCTAGACCCTGGGTACATTCGTTGATTACTTGCACAGTGTTTTCAACAGTAGCTTCAGCGCGATTTTTAATTTTTCCTATAATATCTTTAAGAATTTTAGCCGGCAAGCTGTCATGAGAATGTTCATGAATCTGCTTAATAATTTCATCATCTTTCGTGTGAATTCTGGCTTTGCAGCGACCCCTGTCTTCGCAACACCAAAATCTAAGTAGCCCATCGCGGCTCATCCTGTCAAATACGTAAAGGTATCCGTTGGAGGTAAATTTTTCTTTACCACGCTTAGAAGAAACGATTTTCATATTCGCTTACAAGCACTCTTAATTACTTACAACTAAATAGTTCACAGGAATGTTGCAAGACAAATAAATTATACTAAATAATATGTAAAAGCAAGTATTTTTCTTAAATTTTTACTTATTCAATGAGTTTTTACACATAAGTCAGACGACTGAACATTTAAGACTAGGGTAGCAACCCGTTATAACTAAATACGTGGTAGACACAAAACGAACAAGGATTAATGGTAGTTTTATTTGCAAGTATTTCCAGAATATAGGAATGAAGAATGCCCGTCTGGCCATTCATAAGTTTCTCATTACGTTTTATGGCTTTATTTATTTCTCATGCTTCCAAGAAATTCAATTTAGAATTAGAACCTTTCTTTTGAAGGTGCAGAACTTTTACATTTTGTAGGGAGCAAGTGTGATTATACGTTAAAAGATGTGTGGCTAAATTAGAGTCAAATTTTTTATTTTTCCAGGATCTTATATGTTCATTAAACCTAATGAGAAAATTTCTTAAAACACAAGGTTAAAAGACAATATACTTTACAATAACTATTTCAAAAACGAATATCAGAGCTGAAAACGCAGTTATTAATTAAAAAACTGGCTTATTTTTCACTAATTATTTGATAGAAAATAACCATGTTTCAACTAATGAACATAAAATGTTAAATACATATAGAAACAAAAGGAACAAAATTAAATTTATTAGAATCTAGGAGTTGAATAACTTAATGAACGACTAAACAGAATTGAATAGTTGACCCTTGTTAAATTTATTTGGGCAATATACTTAAAATTTCCGAAGCATTATTGCCTCTATAATAAAATATGCGTAACACTAAAAATTGCAAATAGAAAAATATTTTTAAGTACATTTGTTTACTATTTATCATTTTTACACGAACACTGAACACGATCCCGTAGTCAGAATTTGCCTTGGATTCTTCAATATAACGTAAAAAGCTAATTTTGAGAGAAAATTGACCGGTAAATTAATGTTCTCTGACCAATCAAGAAATATTAACATTCTATTGCTTAAAAGTGTTTCATTACAGTGTTTTGAATTAGCTATACATTAAAAACTGGTTTAAAAAAGAAACTTGCATCCAGTTAAATTTTGTAAAGCCAGTGCCTACTTGATTAGAAATTTAAAGAACCTCTATGTTTATTTATTTATTTTTGGGCAAGGAATCGGGATGGCGGAGCATCCATCCTACCTCATGTATTGAGGTGATATCAAATCACTGTATTGACAATTTTATCGACCGACAATTTTAACGTTAATACAAATATTTTTATATCGGATTTAAATTAAAAGAGGGACATGCTATGTCATGGGTATAATTAATATAAAGGCTATAGATAGGACGACAGTTAGGTTCATTAATACTTAAATAAAAAATTAAGAATAATGACTTCATGCAAACATAAACTAGCTTTCTCATGCATAATAATAATAGGTTTCATTTTTAGAAACAGGATATAAATTAGTTAGATTGCTTGATTATAATCATGTTTATGCAACCCATGTTACTCTGGGACGGTTTCCCACTTGTTAGGAAGAAGTAATTTCCATATTAAAATTTACATATTACGATGCTTAACGTTAGATAGATTTTTCTATATTCCAGGAGACCAGCTCAAGTTTATGTTGCTAATTAGCTGAAAATAGATCAATTAGGTCAATCTTATGACTGATACAATACAATTAATTTTTGAATTTGTTTACAAGATTTCTGGTCACTTCTATTAATGAAGGTATTGAATCCTGTCGTTCGTGTTGATATGACTCTTATAGACTCTTATCCTGTTTTTCCTCACCTTTGTTTTTATGCAAGTGCTTAGAGTACTGTATGCTGGACATTTTGTGCATAAATTGATTAACGTTGACTTAATATTTAAGCTGGCACTTGTATATGCATTAATTGTATATTAATTTGTACTTGTTGCATTGCGTACTGTAAAAATACTGTTTATATTAAATTGTAAAGATGTTTCTATGGATAAATTAATTGTATTACTTGTATCATGTATTCCTGTAACTAGCTTGTAAAGGATGAACCTTGATTTGTTGAACTTTATATGTAATTAGATCGTAATGAGTTTTGTACATTGTCAAACGTTTTTCTCGAATATCTTCGTTACGATACATTTTGGGATAATGAATGTATTATACTTTATTGATCTTCGTTTCAAGGGCTACAATCCTATAATAACAGATTAAGATTAGTGAGAAAAAATATCAGCTGTCCCGGATTAGTGACGTCACAAGCTTGTTCGATGTTCTGTTGTTTTGAAAAAGTGTCATAGTTTTCTTTTGTTCTGGCATAAACTATATAAGCTGGGGCAAATTGTAACAAAATCAGTCGATAAAACGTAGAAGGCACAACCTATGCTCGACTCCGGATAAAATATCTGTAATTAATTTGAGGTTAGATAGTTAATCATATGTTTTGATATAAATATTACAGTATAAATAAAATTTTAAAATAAATTAAAAGTGTTACCTGAACATTTTTTAAAAGGATTAAAAGAAGATTTGATTAGTGTGCAACAATTATTAAAAGTGAAAGTGATTGTTTTAATAAATTCGGATTGAATTTATTTTTTGACATCGATCTACGTATCGATTTTATAAACAAGAAGTCAGCTGATTGGTTTCATCACAGTGTTACCAATAATAAGGATTAATTTTTAAAAAGGAAAGTATATCATAATATACAAGGTTGGTTATAATAAATGATTCTTGTTAAGTTCTTAAATAATAATTAACTTGTTAATACAAGCATCCAGCATTCTTTTCTTTTAAATTCAGAGTTTAGCAGCAGTTG
This sequence comes from Agrypnus murinus, assembly GCA_929113105.1. Lineage (NCBI taxonomy): Eukaryota > Metazoa > Arthropoda > Insecta > Coleoptera > Elateridae > Agrypnus > Agrypnus murinus. The sequence continues at coordinate 24,619,420 of OV816026.1, forward strand.
TCCAGCTTGCAGGAGCTTTAGTGCTTACGATATAACTTTTTCTTTCTCTCTAGGCATAAAAGTAAATAAGAATCTCGCAATTCAAATAATTTATGCTTTACTGAGCAAACCTGAGCTAACTGAGAGGAATAAAGAAAAATATCTGTGGTGTATTCTCATTTCAATCCACCGTATATAATTTATGTTTATATTTGGAACGGTGGACATATTGTATTTTATTTTATATTCAAAGATCACCGCAGTATTGTCTTTTATGCTTTTTTTGATTTAATTTGCATCGTTAAAAAAATACTTGTACTTTCTTTGAATACAATGTAAATTGTTATTTTCAGATATCAATGTGCAGTTATCCATTAAGAGAGTTATCAAATCCAGGCGCCAGTGGTTCTATATTCTATTTAACAGACGATGATGAATTTATAGTAAAGACTGTTCAACATAAGGAAGGAGAATTTTTACAGAAATTATTAGCAGGTAATCCTTATCTTCAATCTTGACAACAATTAAACATTTTGCCTTTACGATCTTTATTTTTTTAGGTTATTATATGAATTTGAATCAGAACCCTAGGACATTGTTGCCAAAGTTTTTCGGACTGTATTGTTACCAATGTAATAGTAAAAATATAAGGCTGGTCATTATGAATAATTTATTGCCTAGTTGGGTGCGGATGCATCAGAAATATGATCTCAAAGGAAGCACTTACAAAAGAAAAGTATGCTGTGACATTTCAAGTAATTGATCTTTTAAATAATAAAACTTTTTTACTTACAGGCATCAAAATCGGAACGACAAAAAAGATCACCAACTTATAAAGATCTTGATTTTATGGAACATCATCCAGAAGGAATACTCATGGAAGCTGATACCTATTCGGCACTTGTAAAAACAATTCAGAGGGACTGTAGAGTGTTGGAGAGTTTTAAAATTATGGATTATAGCTTATTAGTTGGCATACACAATCTAGATCAAGCGCAAAGAGACAAACTGGTAAGAATAAACAGCTATGAAAATAATAAAATAAATGATAATAATATTAAAACATGAGAGAATTTTTTTATTATTAAAGGAAGAAAAAGCAGTGATATCCAAATTAGGTGAAGAAGATTATGACACAGAAGCAGACAAAGATATTAGTGCTGCTTTAGTGTTAAATGAAAGAGAAAGAGAAAAAGAAGATAGAATTGGAGCTGCTGCTGCACTTAATAGAAGTAGATCTATCAATAGACAGAAACTTGTAGCTCATTCTACTGCCATGGAAAGTATACAGGCTGAATCTGAACCTATTGATGAGGAAGAAGATGTTCCGTAAGTAACGAATACTCATTTTAAAAACTACTAAATGTATATAATGTAATAAGTCAAAATTTGTTTAGACCTGGAGGAATTCCTGCAAGAAATGCAAAAGGGGAAAGACTGTTATTGTTTGTTGGAATTATAGATATATTACAGAGTTATAGACTGAAGAAAAAATTAGAACATACTTGGAAGTCAATGATTCACGATGGGGTAGGTATTTATGTAGAATAGACTGTCATTAATGATCTGCCAAGACATAGATGACTTTGGTATCAAGATATCAACATAATCTCAAATCAGATTTTTATGTTATTCAGTTTTGAGTGAATGTTCTTAACTTATTAGTCCTGGAGAACCAAGATTTATTCAAGGCTGAGTCATCCTGTATAAAGTCATGATCACTATGTCTTTATAGTCTTTTGTAAATATTCTTTACATCAAAGAATAATTAAAGAATTAATGGATTCCCTTGTATTGCAGGACACAGTCTCCGTACATCGACCTAGTTTTTATGCAACACGATTTCAAGAATTCATGGCCAAAAAAGTATTTAAAAAAATTCCATCACGTAAGTGGTATTTTATTTTACATTTCTTTTCCTATTTCGCATTCGCAGGTGCATTGCAAAATTGAAAAGCAGTTGTGTTGATTTAAAACCCCAAATACCTAGTAGCTTAGTGCAATTTGAATTGTAAATGGGGTGTTTTATTGTAAAGAAAACTATTATACATTTGTCTAAGAAGTATCAAAAGATCCTTTCTATATCACAAAATGTATTAATCTTTTTTTAAATTTCATTACGTGCACCAAATTCGAGATCATACCGACCCATGAGATTGATCCTGATGCCGAAAAGTCTTTTTGGAAATCCGGACTAGATCTCATTTGGTCCGGAATGGCTTTGCTCAGTAAACGTCATTGTACTCTATAGAGAAGAGTAGAGTGACGGATATCTTCAGGGTAAGGCCAGCCGGGCTGATAAAAATGTAGTTAAATTTGCACAATTGTACATATAGTTAATGAAAATTGTTTTGTTCTTATTGATACTTCTGTTGTTGCTATCTTTTATATCCGTAACGTAATTGTGCACACTTCTAATAATCTTTTGGTAAAACACAACTTATATAGTCAGTAAAGTAATTGATCACAAACTCACACGTTTGCACAATTATGATGTTATGTTATTACGAAATATATGTAACAGTAGCTTTGAAACATCTATTTTTCCACCCTTGCATATAAAAGTTCTAACCTACTGTTTTCTCTTTTTATGTAACCTGCAGATTACTTAATACTTCACTTAAATTAAAAGCAGAGGTGCGCTCTTATTAGAAATTGTTTCAAAATACAACATTCAAAAAACAAATCTTATGTTTGTATTTAGTTAAGTGTATCCAAATTCAAACACAATTATTTCTGTAACTGCTTGAAATATCGTATAAAGTTTTAAATAAGCAATCTTAAATTTTCTAAATGTACAGTTATTTCATAAAAATCCTGTACATCTTAAAGTAACCAACTTTCTATACTACGTTCGTAAATTAGGAGGAGTAGATTAAAATTCCCAATTAAAATATTTGCTCACTAATTGACTACCTTTTCAGGCAGATTTTGGCATTTGCAAACCAGATATCCAGTACCTAATGTACTAATGTGTGACAGTTGATAGGTGTCAGTTTTAAAGTGTTGAAGAAGTTATTTCTTGTGTATTAGCAACATACAAAAAAGCCCTTTCTAGAACTAAACTAGAGCATGATGAATTGATCATCTAAATTTAAGGATTGACTAGGTGCCAACTGCTTACCCTAATGGGTAAGCTTTAGTAACTTGTTGCTTTTGTTGAAATACGAAAAAAGAATTCAAGCTCGGATCCTCACCTCTCTTACATCACGTAGTTCAATAGGGTTTGGGTCATCCAGCGCTAGGTAGCGCTGGCTGTCTCGCAGAATACCGAGACACATGAATGAAAACACAATGCTTGTACTTAATAATTTAAGGATAGTGCAAATTTAATTTAAATTTCTTAAGTTTTTTAAGTGTCATTCTGTCTTTTATGTTTCTACTCTTTCAAATTTATGAATGTGGTTTGATGATTTAAAAACATCTGATATTCATACCGAGTATGTATCCATTCAGATTCATTTAACGTACGTGTGTTATGTTAGGAATAACAGGTACAAATAACAGGCTAGTTAACGAGAATTAAGCAATTCTTTAGAATGTATCCACAATTAACACGCCACGTTACAATCACAGTTAAAATCACATCTGTTATATAGAAATAAATTTTGAAGCTGATATGACAAAGACGCATTTATTGAATTTTTAGAAATCAAAAAAGAATAGATGTTTTATATGTTATTTTTATCCATCCAACATGTTATAAAGAGTTTGTAACTTTTACCTTCTAATACGTAGCTTTGAATTAGTAGGTATAAACATATTAGTACCTGTTTTACTTGTGTGCCCTGAGTGTTTTGCCTGACGTATTTTTATTACAAAAAATGGCAAAAGATTGGTAAAAACCACAACAAATCAGTAGGAATATTTATTAAACTTGAAAAAATAAAGTATTGTTAACTGGCAAAACCGTAACCTCCGAGAATAAAGAGGCCGCGACCAAGCAATCGTGACGTCACGAAAACCGGCTGGCAATTGCGAAACGTAAAATACCCAACATAAAGACACTTGTATATTTCTGAGTAAAACTGAATATTATTTCAAAAAAAGCACATATATTATGATAAAAAACAATGAATAGGGTTTTCCACGTCACCGTTGAGGTACCCATGATAGACGCGTTGGCTCTTATGGAGGCCTCGCCAATAGCCCTATCTCTATGCGTTAATGTGTTTTATAACTTCTTAACCATTAAATTTAATCAGTTTTCTCTTTGATAGATCCATGTTTTGGGTGTTAATTTTGTAGTTGATTATTTTTGAATAGTTATTGAGAAATATATTGGCAAGAATATGACAATTTTTTAACAATATTGACTTCAACGTTTTGCTACATAAAATACATTTCTCATTGATTTCGTGTACATATTTTTCCAATTTTAACATTGTCAATTCCCGTAAAATAATCCTTTGTTTACCTGTCTTTAGAAATTCAGTTTCATATTTATCATATTATTGTTATAACCGATGACTCTGAGAAATGTTTAATACATACTACTGAATGTTTTGTTGGATTAAATGAGTCTCTATGAATGCATTTAATCCACGTTTTCTTCAACTCTTCATCTTTTGGAAAAGAAAAAACGGACACATACGTATGGGTACTATCGTAAATGCTTGAGCAATTAGGCACGCAACATTTATCAGGCATTTTTAATGAAATAAACAAGACTCGCCCAAGTATCTCGTCAAACTGTTGGCTTTTTTGATTAACTAATCAAAATATTTATGAAATTGTATTTTATATAGGTAAACGACACAATACACAATTATATTATGAACGACACCAACCGAAAGTTATTTTATAAGTAATAAAACAGCTTTCAAATACAAAATTTATCAGCGGCCATTTCTGCCACGCCCACACTCGATACGGCAATTGAAAAACAGTCTCTTTTCACTGATTTTATAAATTGTCTTCACATAAATCAGGTAAATCTGAAATTCTACACCTTTAATTTAACACTTTAACTTATTTGAACTTATTTATGAGAGTTTTTGAAAGAAAAAGAGTCTAGTTCACACGACTACGATCACGGCAAATCTAAACTGCAATGGCGTTTGACTTGTACGCATCGCCTGTCCCCGCAAGTCGCCAGCCGGCATTCGTGACGTCAGATCACGTGACACAAGCCTTGTTCGTGGCCTCTTTATTCTCGGAGGTTACGGCAAAACTAACATGTCAGATAAAACAAATTAATAATCTATGGCAATTTATGGTTTCGCTCCAGAAGCAAGAAAATACTAAAGGTTTAGCTAGAGCAAATAAAACAATTTAAATAAACTAATGCAGATTAACACCTGTATGTTATTACTAACGGCATCAAAATCGACGATGTTTAGATTTATCGTTAAATTCAATATAACGTGGATAAAATAACATATGCGTTAAACTAATAACAGCTTCCGAAGGATACGTACTATAAATATAACAGCTTTGCCGTTATAACGTGCTGTTATGCTATTAACGTATACGTTAAATGCAGTTCTAATGGATACATACTCGGACTAATTGACTGATATTGACAGGATTTAGCTGGAACTCATTTAGTAACTGATGAATAACAAACTGAAGTAATTGAAAGCAGATTACTGCTTAACACTTGCTAAGTGATTTCTTGGTCACTATATTTTTAAATTGGTTTTAATATATTTGTAGGTTACGTATGATTTTTATGATAAATCTGATATTTTTAAAAATGTCAAATTTTTTAAGCAACAATTAAATTAATCAACCACAATTTTTGTAATGGAAGTAACTGTGTTCATTTACTGAGTTACTTGACTACTTGATATGCATTTTTTAATTTGAAGATTAGTTTTACAGTAACTTTGGCATTTAAGGCACTAACCTAACCAAATCTCTCCTCTACTAGGTTGCTGTATTGAATGTAGGCAGATGTAAGCTACAAGTGACCTCACTTAACCTAACCTAATTCTATCTAATCAAACCAAATCTAATTCAACTGAATCTCGCTTGTAGCCTAAACTAACTTCATCTGATTTAATCAATTTAATTTAATTGATTTAATTGTTAGTTTTGATTCGAACGATACTTAGCAATAAAAACTGCATAGATGTTATAGAAAAATTTAAAAAAAACCACCTAATAAAATATGCATTATTTTTGTCCATGAGTGTATAAATGAAAAATCTGTGCAACCTTTTTAGATGAACATCTTGAAGCAGTACTTGGTATGGTTAATTAATTGACAAATATTTTCGGCCTTTCATCTTTGTGGATAGACTAAAGACTTGCATACGTTTACAGGGTTTTCACGAAATTGATGCTTTCTGTTTGGTCTTTGTTGACTTTCTTGTGTCAATGTATACTTACAGGGTGGCCAGCAAACCCGGAAACCTTGAAAACCAGGAAAAACCTAGAATTTGCCGAATCGGGAAAAACCTTGAATTAGTGATCAAAGTCGGGAATTGTTTTTTCAGGGAACAATTTATGCATATTTGAGCAATGTCGTTTCCATAGCAACAGTGAACTGCCCACTTTGCGCTAAAATAAAAATTTCCTTTTGTTTTTTATGATTCTTTTCTACTTTTTCAGTTATTTCAATAACGCGGTAGAAAAACGCTGTGTGCAATTCGTGCTTGAAATGGCTTTGGTGGTCTCAAATGAGATTTTGACTCGGCTACGCCTCACCAAAGGACTTTAATTGTTGACCACCAAAGTAGCATTTCGCACACTAAATACACGTAATGGACACATCGCGTACGCAATACAGGATGCGAAATGCAATTTCGCGGTTTTTACTAAAGGTAACTGCCGCGAAGTAACTTAGTACCAGTATAAATATCTCTACCCATTCTTTTAAAATTTTTTCTACAAAGCTAATTGTTCTCATTTCCATAGAAATGCTGCAACTTGAAAGCCATTTTTATTTTATTTTTTTTTGTTTTCTGAAAAATAAGAAAAAATTTCTTTTCTTTTTATTTTATATTGGAATTCGTATTTTTCTGTAAATTTTTGTTTCATTTTTCTAGCAATCGTTGCTTTTTTCTATTTCCTGAAAAATAAGTAGACCAATTACTGTTTCTATTTTGTTTTATAGTTTGAATCGTTATATTGTTAAAAAATTTATTTTTTAATTTTTTCTTCAACGAATTAAACTGTTGGTTTTTTAAAAGCAGTGGAATTTAATTACATATTTTTTACAGTTGTCCAAAAAATGTGTATACCTTGCTCGCGAAATTTTTTAACCACCTCGAGAAGTCCTGCCTCGGCCAGAAACGGCCTCGGCGGCAATTATTCTCTCGGTACCTTACAAAGAGATTTCGCGACCTTGGTATACAAATATTTTTTATATATTTGCGTGTTCAAACGAAGCCATTGGACACACATTTTGTGTATCCAAAAGAGATTCTGGACACGAGGTTTAATACTGCAAACAGTAACATTTTATTTTTAAAGTTGATATTGTTGAACAGCTGTTCTTAAAATGTCAAACTTATTTACGTAAGTTTGAAAAACAAATGCAGAAGTAGAATTTTCCAAGTTGTCAATTATCCAAATATTTAACAAAGTATTCCTAACAAATTTTGTTTAAAACTAAGTTATTTTTGCTTAAAACAATTACAAATTAACACAAATGGAAAGTAGTATATTAAAGTATTAGTTGCATAAGAGCACCTTTTAGTGCATGCGTACAAGTTTAGAAAACGTCTATATCGTAAATAAGTTTGACGTTTTAAGAACAACTGTTTTAAGGGTGATAACTTTAAAATATAAAATATTACTGTTTCCAGTATTTAAATAAATCTATTTTGGAAAAAACCTTGAATTTAAAAGTATCACTCCTGCTGGCCACCCTGACTTACTTGATTTGGCTAGAACACATATTTGATTTGCCTTTCTGGTAATTCTTATTGATTAGCTGATGTTGAATAATGCTCAGATGTTCAATTGCATTATTTCTAAGATTGACAGTAGTTATTGAAGCAATTGTTTAATGTTTTTGAAGTTTAAACTTGATTGTTTTGAATTCAAGATTCTGATGTTGAAATGTAACACAAAAGTAACGCAACTTGCCTTTGTTTTACCTGTGAATAACATTCTAATTACAAATGATTATGTAATTTTTATAATTCTTTGCAATTATACCAGACAATTTTTATTATTTTTATGTTACGATTATTAACATTTACCTTAAATTCAAAAATTTCAAGCTAAAATTTTAAAAACAAAAACGGTTATCGCAATCTAATGATATCGCATGTGTACAGCATGCGAGTCTCAAATTTTTCCAAACGTTTATAAAAAAAATTTTTACTTTTTTTTTAAATCCTGATGTAATTTATGAACTTAACACAAAATTTAAATGTCTTTAGACAAAAACGATTTGGTTTTTATATCACATTGTGTCTACAGTTTGTATAAAATGTATTTTTTTTGTATACCGAACTGATAACCATCATCTACTGCAGCAACGTTTCTCGTTGATATGTCTATATGGCCTAGGCCGGTAGCACGATGCCCTTATGACATCCATAGCTATTTCTAAATGAACTGTTACACAAGTTTTTAAGTTTAGATAAAGAATACGTCTAATAAATAAATTTTGAGGTTAACATTGGCAGATGTCCAATTAGGTACATAAGCAGGAAAGTTGATATATTTAGTTATTATATCACTTTTTCGGTTATGTATCTGACAAAAATGAATACAATAGTTATTTATGTCATAAGCCCTCTACACTGGTCTTTAAGGGCGAGGTCGGAATATTTAAATGCGAGGCGTTGACTGAGCATTTAAAGCGACCAAGCCCTTAAAGACTGTTAGAGGACGCATAACATACAACATTTTTTGGGATACCATTTATATTTCTTCTTCTTCTTATTCTTTTTTTCTCTTATACCATACTGGTGTCGAGAGTTTCTTTGCACTACCTATTTATACACTTTTTTCTTGTCTATATAATTTTCTCCATTCCCTTCTGTTATCTGCCATTTTCCTTGCTTCAGCCCATCCAATTCCTCTCTTCTTTAGTATTGCGCTTACTTCATCATTCCAAGTTTTTATTGCCCTCCCCGGGGGTTTCTTGCCTGTAGGTTTCGTTTCCCATATAGCTTTAACTTTGCGCTCTTTTCCCATTCTGTGTAAATGTCCAAGCCATCGCAGTTGATTTTCTTCTATCTTTTCTTTTAGGGGTTTTATCGGTACTCTTCTTCTTATCTCATCGTTCCTTATTTTATCTCTTTTTGACACTCCCTCAATCCTGCTTAGGAATTTCATTTCCCCAGCTTGTATTCTTTCGTGTTGTCTTTCGTGAGTGTCCACAATTCACTGCTGTAGGTTAAAGTTGGTATGTAAATACTAGTGTACACTCTTACTTTAGTTTCTTTTGAGATTTCTTTCTTATTTATTATTATTTTATTTATTGCATGATGGAGACGTGCTGCTGCTCCCAGTCTACTATTAATCTCGTCGTCCATATCGCCTTTATAGTTCACTGTTGAGCCTAGATATTTAAAGCTTTCGACTTGTTCTATGCGTTGGTCGTTCAGTTTAATATTTATATTTTTCTGGTCTTTCCCCACTGCCATAACTACCGTTTTTTCAGTATTGATGTTCATATTTCTGTTTTCGAATGCTTGTTTCCATATATTTAAATTTCTTTGTAGGTCTATTTCTGACTTGGCAATTATGGTCAAGTCGTCTGCAAAGAGAAATTCTGATGCCCAGATCGGTTCCATATTCCTATATCCCACAAACACTTTCTTTATCTTATTTCTGCATTCTTTGGTTATATTGTCCATCAAAATAACAAACAGCAGGGGGCTAAGAACACCTCCCTGTCCATTTATATTTAACATTTCAAAAAGAAACTAGAATGTGATTAATATAATTGTAGAACGTATAAGAACGTTATAAAATAAACTATTGTATTGCTGATAAATAAAATGCGGTTGTTAAAAATTTTAGCGTACACTTTTGAGCTTTAGCGGTTTTTGCTATGTTCAATCACATAAACAGTTATTTAGCAGAATCGCTGGTACTTATATCGAGTGTTTTTTTAAATTTGACGTCGAAGGCGGCTATGGGTAGTTGATTGTGAACGGATCTTGATCGTATTAATAAATGTCATTGTCAAAACGTTCAAATTACTCACGTGTTTAAATAATTCACAATCGACTATTCACAGCCTACGTTGACGTCAAATTTAAAAAAACACTCGATATAAATGACAGGTACCCCAAAAAGATTATTATTTCAAATTATGTGCTTTCAAAATGGTTCTTGTTTAGTATACAAAAGATTTTGTATTTATACAACACACAGCTGGTAGCTGAATATGTGGCCTTGCTAGTTCACATGTCTTGCCCTAACAGGCTGGACCCATGATTTACTAGTTCTGCCATAAATACTTTGCTACCACATCCTAATATCGTAAATAACTATAATTAACAAGTAACGTTTCTGAAAAATTTTAAACATTTTAAAAACATAAAATCAATTTTCTATAAGACCACCTCTGCAGTAGTTAGTAGATATGTAGTTAATTGTACTGTGCTCTGACTTTGTTGTGTGTTTCAACGCTTCATGTAGTGGATTTGCCCGAGATAAAGGGCAACCATCGCAAGTTTCGTACTCTGGTTACCAGCTATATAGGTAAAGTCTAAAACCATGTAATACCAGTTTTTGCTTTTGTTGAGCGTATTGGATCACATTGACCTATTCTTTGAGTAAAGATTTATTTTTGAAATTTTTTGCGATATATTGCTATCATATCTATATTTTAAATAAATATGTTGTATATTTACTTTTAGCCTGTATATGTTTCATTTTTACAGCAGAATAGGTTTTTGTTTCTACTTACTAAATTGTGTGGTGATAAATGGTTTTTTTATATTAATTAACGTGTTAAATTGACTAATCGACATATGAGACAGCATGTCATTACAAGAATTTTTGGCTGCAATTGCGTCTTTGTTTTAATTAGCATTTATTTGCTTTTATCATGATTTAAATAAATTATTTTTACTATTATATAATGTCATTACATATTACAAATTAAATAATCTGAAAGCACTGCTTGTAATAAGAAGGTAATGTTATATAATTATAAGGTGATTGTTTTTGTTCTTTGTTTGGTGTTTCATTTTATGTGGTTTGAAAGTGGAATATGTTAACTTCTCGATTTTATGATTTTAATTGGCTTATACTGCTGAAGACTTTCAGTTTTATAAAATTATTTACTCTTTGCCAATTCAATTGGCTTTTTTGTTCATGAGCTAACATGTTTAGAAACTAATGATATAAAATTGAAAAATCTCACTGTTTTCCAAAATTACATTAAAAAAATAAAAATTTTATACAAAACACCCGTCGATCTAATTTTTCTAAATCATGTTTGCTTATGGATAAACTTTTCAACTCGATACATATTTAATTTTTTGTTGCAGCATTAAAACATTCTCCTTCAAAGCGGAAATCCTTATCTAGGCCTTTGAGAGCACATGAGGAGTTGGACAACAATAGTAAGTATTAATTAGATAAATAATTTATTTAACATGTATCAACTTTTACTTATAATGAATTTAGCTCCCATTAGGTTTTATTATTTTGTAATTAATATTGAACATGTTAGCCAAACAATGTTGAGTTGGCTATAACTACAGGCTAAAACCATCTATTTTTTATGCAAAGCATAACCTCACTTTTTCATTTTATGAAAGTAAAAACATCCAAGAATGAGTAAAAACTTTATTTAACGAAGATGAAATGATTGGAAATATCTGCTGCTTCCTCTGACGTTTCTGAAATTCTCTCATATAAAACATTTAATATTCTATCTCTTTACGTTTTTGTAAAATAGCGCTACATGGATTGTGATCACAAAATCTAGAACAGTAACTATTTGATATATTTTTATTAATAATTCAGTATTCTGTGCTATAAGTGTTGTGGCGCTATCTTACCGAAAATAACTATACCTTGCAAGTTTTAACTCGACAGCTTCATAGCCACCTTTGTCTCATGGTTTTTAAGTCTATAATTAGACTCATTTATAAAAAAAGTTTTCATATCTTTTTCTACTTTCCATTTAAGCTTATTTATACTAATTATTTCATAATTACTCACTTTTCTCACATTTTCCAGTTAATTTGTTAACAGCTTCATTTAATATTAAGTTAACTTTATGGTAGAATAAATAAATTAATATCTTAGGTGTATGTGTTTATTAATGTACATGTGGTGTTGGGTTGTGTAGCTACTGCTCAAGCGCAAAACACCTCTAGTCAACAAAATGGAAATAAAATTGGTGAGTGACCCTTGTCTGTTTTTTCTATACTACTATAGTTTCTCCAAAATATATGATTTAAGCAGGAAAGAATGAAATTAAAAGATTTAACTTGTTTTAATATGACAAAAACTTTTTTACCCTAATTGAATTTAAAAAAATAGAAAAGATATTTTGTGTTTAAGATATTTGAAAATTAGAGTAAATTACAACTTTTTATTGAGATCAGAACTAGCAGGTCATGCAAAACAGATGTCAAATGTTTATTTATATTACACACAAAAAATCCGAAATAAAAACAAATACTTTTTTTAAATATTTAATGCAGAGCAGTCATATATCTCAAATCTTCTAGTATGTTTTTCACGGCGTATAGGGGACTTTCCCGTTCGTTACACTATTTATTGGGTTGATTTGAAATTTGATACACAGTAGTATACAATTGGTATATACCAAATGAGCAGATGGGAGTTTGGTTTATAAAGATTGTCCACATAAAAAATCGGAACAATTCAAGTAGTTAATTCTGTAAAAACTAGGGTGTAGTAGGCATTATTTGTATTACTGCGAAAACTGTCAAAATATTAAAAATCATATGCCGATGAGTTTTAAATACACAACATTAATGTTTGAATACACTAGAAACCATAAGTTCTAGTGCCATCAAAAGTATTTGAAAGATGCCAAAAAATATTGCACAAGGACCCGCACGTTTCTTATGGAAATTGGATCCCGGTCAAATTGGCTGAGATTTGGATATGTTGTAGTTTATATCATCCTGATCAAAAGTCTCCTTCGCCACGCAGTTCTAAAATTAATAGTTTTGGAGTTACAGAGCACGAAAGGAAGGGAAAATTCATACTTCGGTTTATGCATTTTTAACACGTACAGCCTCGGTAACGTCATTCTGTATATATGTCGATGAAAAAAATGATAAATTTTCAAAAATGGCAAATTGTTCTCAATTTTGCTCGAAATGGAAGCACTCTAGGGAAAAAATGCAGTGGACGAAATTTATGTATTCTTTGACGAAGAATGCGATGCCGTTAAAAAATATTACAAAAAATATTTTTTTTTCTAATTTTTTCAACTTTTAAAAACTTTTTTTGGAGCCGGATACGTGTTTACCCTGTTTTAGAGGTGAAATATAAATTTTTTCATATAGGAGCCAGGTGACATTCTAAAGTAGAGGTTTCAAGCTTTAAAATGAGCCCTCTCGCTGGCCTTTCTAAGTTGCGCCAATTTTTGGCCCTAGCCGGTGGTTGAGTTCAGAAAAAATGACTCATATATAGAAAAATGTCTTGAGAAACGGCTTCTGCCATTTATTGTTAAACATGACAATTCTCCGCTATTCTGGTCAAATCTTGCCAGTTCTCACTATGGAAAAAAGTCACTGGATTGGTTCAAGGAGAATAACATTCGTTTGGTGCCCAAGGAAGCAAGCCCTCCAAATTGGCGGAGCTAGCGGAAAACCTGCATGATTTCTTTCGTAACAAGATTAATTAAATGGTTTATTTTAATCATGTATTATTAATCATGTTAAGTGTTAAAGTTACGTTATAAATTCAAGTTATTCGAATATTGTTTGAAATATAGATGAAAACTTAATTTATCTGTGTTCCGATGTTTCGTGAACAGTCTTTATATTGCAATTTCGACGAAAGATTTAAGTAAGATTAATTGAGATTCAGGCATACAAACAAAGTGATTGGGAGGGCGGAGGTTACATCTTTATTTATGAACTGATTTATAGAAATTTTGTACATAGATATTAAACACAGTCTATTGATCGTCTCACGTTGAGTCTACAGTGTGTGTTCTTATGAACAACGGGGTTGCCAAACATCTTGCAAGCAACTTTTAAAAACACTTTCTAAATATTGTAGTTGTAACTGCATAAACCTTTATAATCCCTATTGTTCGAGCAAGTTATATTGCAGGTAGTCACTTCTTCTGACAGTGGTAGTAAAACAAAATTTCAAAACTTGCTGTTTATATAGTGCGCCTATAAAGTCTGGAACTATCGAAATAAATCTTTTATTGAATATTTTTGAGAAAAATCCTCGAACACGTCGATTTTTATCTTAAAGGAGACATATTTTAGTGTAATCATTATTTGTAGATCGTCTTTTGTTTCCGAGTTATGACGATAACGAAATTTTTTTAAATGGAAACCCTAATCTTTTATGATGGATTTGGTAAGATAATGTAATGCTAAGATCAAATATGCGATGAAATTTCCGAGGTAATTGCTTAAGTTTTAACACAAAAATTAAGAAAACAATCAAGAGTTCCAAGTTATTAAAAAAAAGAATTCTTTGAAGAACTGTCATAAGTTTAACGCTAAGTCACTTGTTAAATGGATACTTGATTTTTTTATTAAGAAAATTAAACTCTTGATTGTTATTGAATCTAAGTTCAAATCAAGAGTTCCAATTTTTTGATAAAAAATTGAGTAGCCATGTAACAATTGGTTTGCTTATATGCGTTCAGTGACAAATAATAGTGCCGACAAAAAACGTTATACTATAATTTCAGTAAGTACAAACTGTATTATGTTGTTCCGCGAAGTAAAAGTAGAAAAGACCAGAAGGGTTGATTGTTTGCTAAAATCCTGTGCATTTGCTGCTAATCTTAAATTTCCGTTTTTGCAAGTTTCTTTTGAAACAAGTTGAACAAATGAATGATTTTATCATGATGAAATCATTTTACCGTTAAAATTACGTTTGGGACTTCCTGTATTTACGTGTGAATTAAAAGATTAAAAAGATCATACAGAAGCTAACCAGCTATTATTTTTATGTTGAAAGAATTTGAAGAGGAAAGAATTAAACAAAAAAGTATAAGTAATAAAATATCGGATATTTAGATACATGTACGATGTAAAAATCCCAAGTAATGTTTAATAAAATAACAAATACATGTTAATAAGACTCTTTTAAATGCTTCTTTTGTATGGTTACGATTACACTTTTTCGGTTACTGTTTTCAAAGGTTTAGAACTTCTGGAATCTTAATCCACATTTCTAATATGTATTCTAGCACCATTTAAAATTTTTATTTTTCTTTTCTCTACTGTCAAAAAATTGATATCTGACATTTTGATTATTGACCTTCAGTAAATCTGTCGTGTAATGTTTACGCGCAAAACTATGATTTATTTCAAACTATTTTAAATCTAAGACTGCTGTGAAAGTTGAGACACACCCAATGTAACATCTTGTATATCATAGATTTTTTGGAATTTTACAAATGAGATTTGACTAGGTTGCCAAATTTCCAGTTTTTACATGCGTAATTTCTCATGCGGCAACAGGTAGAAAACAATTGTTAGTGATTTTTTAAACATTTGTTACTTAGCATTTAATACTTGCAGTTGATTTAAACATTAGCAAAAATATATTTTGATTCGTGAAATTATGTATATAAAATTTTAAACAATATTTAATTTTTAGGTTGTATTTATTAGGTTAGGTCACTTGAGAAGCAGAGGCACAGTATATATAACATACAGTAATGTAACTGTCGCAAATAATATCTATCCACCACACTACATGCTGGCGCGAGTCGGCAGTATGCAGACAGCAGTTCTGTTTCAAACACGGAACAGAACGTATCGAAATTACCAGAGCCTGCGTGCAGTATTAGTGCCAGTAAACAATGCATAGGGTTAGTCGTTGTGCCGCCAAAGGCTGTAAAAATACCTCGGAAAGAACTACAATTAGTTTTTTCAGATTTCCGATTTCAGGTTATTTTTTCCTACATACTATTATTTTTTAATAAATACGCTCGTAAAAACAATGCCGTATTTAAGAATTCACTTTTGTATATATTTACCAATTGTTTAAAATTGAATTACTAACACGTAATAGAACAAATAAGCGATTACGAAATCCTACATAATAAAATTTTTTATGCTGATTTATTATTAAAAGAGTTGAACAATAAAGAATCTAGGTCAACGCCTTATCAACAGGTGTGAACTACAGCATCTTTTGTTACTCTCAACTGTTAAAAAAACTCAAAGCGTGCGTTAGGATTGTACTTTTTAGCATTTCGTTTGTCGTTGTGTCTTTAATTTAATACGAATGAAAATAAATTTTATTATTATTAATTATTATTATAGTGTAAATTGATTTCATCTCCCCTATTTTGTACGTATGTGATTTCGGTGACCTAGATTCTCCCTTTGTTTGTTGAACAGGTATTCAAATTGTATACAGCTATGCATTTGTTCGTAATTATTTCTAAATAAAATGAAATGAGTATTGCAGCGCAAGAATATAGTTAATGGCTTGAAAGAATAATGTAATTTTAGTTGGTAATTAACGACGTAACAAGAAACAACTCTTCTAACGTAGTTTAATAAATGTTTTAAATATCTAAATTGATTATCGTTTTATTTATTAGATTCTATAAGTAAAACAACTTCAATCAAATGGTTCACTACACATAATTCTACTTCATATTTTACTATACTATTATATAACAAGAGATTTTGTTTACATATTTGTTCGAGACATTTTATTGAATGCGGCTCTGCGTTTTATTTACCGGCGATGCCGTCCGATAAACGTTGGTCCACTACTTCGTTTATGGGCGTGATATTCGAGGGTGGATTAATAAAATGAATGGTGTAGCATGCAAGTGAATCTACTGATTGTTATATATACTGTGGCAGAGGTGTCATGTAAGAAAAACAAGTCGAAGAAATTAAAAAAAAAATTAGAATTGACTACTAGTTATTGAGGAAAATTCTTTTAATACCAAACAAAATGGAAAATATATAATGACTTGAGAGTGGATCACAAAATATAAATCTTTTCAGGAATTTTATGTTACTGTTTTTTTTTTGAGTTGTAAATGCAAAATTTTAGAAATCAATAAGATTGATGAGAAGAATGATATTTAATTAAGTGTTTTATATAGGGTGTCTATAAACATATGTGACCCCAGTAAGCTATGGAATTATCTTACTAATGGGCAGTAGTGAGTAGTAGTAGTATTATATTTGAATTATTTCAAGTTTAAGATTTAATCGAATTTGACCTGAGACATAAAATAATGTCTGAAGTTAAATAGTAGTTTTGCAAAACTGAGGTTATTCCATAGCCCACTAAACAGATATTTATGGGCCTCAGTAGTACAAGTTTTTGTCATATTAAACAGAAGTTATTTAAAGGTTTTGTCACAACATACAAATCTAATAACCTTATTTATCTGTATCTAACATTCCACACTGTCTGAAAACTTCTATCTTGCCTTACTTAATTTTGCAAAATTGTTTTGTTTCTTACACTACACAAATAATAGAAACCACATTGTGAACATGTGAATCTTTGTTCTATGTTTCTGTGTCTTGATAATATAGCTATAGTTGTAGTTGTGTTCTCTTATCAATGTGTGGCTTATTGTTTCTTATTTTTTTCTCTTTCATGCTATCTCCGCTTGGACTGCAATCGTCATAATTAAACATAACCTTAAAATGTTACACAATCAGTTACACCTACCGAAACAATACCTGTAAAAGTGTGTTCTCCGTCAGCAGTTTCATCAATCATCACAACCACACCTGCTCCCTTAGTTAGTTCTCCTCCATCCTCATATCCTTCTGTTCTTGTGGGGCGGCATTCCACAACAGTTAGTAGTGAATATAAACCTAAAGTGCCACCACCTGTTCCTCCCAGAGGAACACCAAAGGTCAAAAAAGGTGGAGTCAACGGCAAAGGTGACCTTGAACATGAATTTGAGTGTTCGCATGGTGTTATTCAAGTGCATGCGCCTAACAAGCCGAAATTTGTGCATGAATTGAATAAATACAAATCTAAAGATCGTTTGCCTATGTCGGTTAAAGATGGCAAAAATTATTTATCGAAAAGATTATATAGTTTTACTTCAAGGGATGTATTATTGCGTAAATTTATAAATCATAGAAGTCATTCTGAAACAGCTGTTAGAAATCGTACTAAAGGTTGGTTCCATTATTTTCCTAAAAGAGATTCTAAAACATTTCCGTGTACATCTAGTTATGTTGTGACAAATAAAGAGATCGTATATTTTAATCCAAAATATGATCAAAATAGTGTTAGAATTTCAAATCGAAGCAGTAGTTCTTTAACATGTTCAACTAAAATGCAGACACTTTCTTTGTCTTTAGATGATTTAAACAGACATAAATGTAGTGGCAGTCTTTCGCCTTCTGGTGGCACTAGTATAGAATTTCATCAAGAAAATAATTATAGTTCAGTAGAATTTGATATTGAAGATTTTGTATAAGAATTTATATGTATTGTATTATTTGGCTTGATGTAATCTTTTTATAAGTTATTATTTGCATCCAAATTTTTTTGGAATATGCTTTGCTTTTTGCTGTATGGACGTGTCTTTGATGTGAGAACCTATACCAGATATTACAACATTTATAGTTTTTATCTAGTTAGGTGCTGTGTATGTGTCTAGCAGCAGAAAGGAGTTTAGCTTAAAATTATTTATATATGCAATAAATCGAGAGTATTCAAATGTTATTTATAAGTGTAAAATGAATGCAATGTTATTGAACAATCTATATTTATATCAAATTTAAAATCAGTAAACTTTAAATTTTTAATATTTAGATGAGCTTTGTAGGTATGCTAGATTACAAAATCTGTGAAACAAGTGACAGCCCTACTCTTCAATAATTTGGTTTTTACAATATTCTGGGTGTCCCATTATATTTTTTCCTATTTTAACTGCTTATAACTTCTAAACGGCTCAAGATAGAAATGTGCGGTTTTCACTGAAATGTTTCAAATTAGCACAAGTTTTGTTTGGATACATTCAATTTTTTCTGTCAGTTTCGATTACGTCACAACAAAAATGGCGGTTTTTTGACAATTTTTTTGTTGGCTTTTTTTAATGGAACACCCAGTATATTTTTTGAAATTCTGAAAGAACCGTCCTTCGGCTGTTCAGTAGCTTAAGGTTTTTTAAAATCGGCTTAGAAATGAGAGAGTAATTGATTTGTAAAGAGAAGCTTGCAAATATAAGAACAATAATTTATTTTAAACAAAGTAGTCATAGTCAAAGTTTAAACAAAAAAGTATATGCAGTTAATTAATTAAATGTTTAATGTCTTCCTTCTTTATGTGCGCATTTGTTCCAACGTAAATATAAATTAGTAAAGGCCTTGTCATGCATTTCTTCAGTAATGTTGTCAAATGCCTGGCGAATGTTATTCCTCAGCTCATTCACATTGTGTGGTGCAGGATTATAAGCTAGTGATTTTATGTATAACTATCCAAAAAAATCGGGTGAATTGGGAGCCGACTGTATTGGGCCACCCCTCCCAATCCAGTAGTCGCCAAATTTATTGGAAACGCAGTTTCTTGCTACTAAGGAATAATTAGGGGGTGCCCCATCTTGTTAATAATACGTTTCATTTTTGTTACCATTTAATTGCATGTCTTGGTCTAACTGTGAATAAAAAAATAATTCTAACATGTCTGTATAGTTATTGCCACATATTGTGTTTTCGGCGAAGAAAAATGGTCCGTATATTTTGTTTTTGCTAACAGCACACCAAACATTTATCCTTGGTGAATCCCTTTAATGTTTGTGGAACTCGTGCGGATTTTCTTTCGCCCAAATTCTGCAATTTATGTGTGTTAACAGCTCCATTCAGATGAAAACTGGCTTCATCGGACATTATTAAATTGCAGTCTGGTACATTTCTTATAAGATCCATTAATGTCTCACACATAAAAACGCGTTTTTCTGTAGTCTCCCTCCTTCGATTTCTGATGGGTTTAAATTTTATATGATTTTAATTTCAGCACTTGCATAATTCTATGGACTTCTGACTTGCTTATGTTGAAGTTAGAAGCAATTTTTCTAATTTTCTAATTTCATATACAGCTACAGTGTCATTTAAAACATCATTATTATCTGCGTTTCTTTTCCTGCGAGATAATGATCTATAGTTTTTAAAATTATGGAACCAGGTTTTAATTGATGGTTGTTTATTAAAACTTCTTAAAAAACGTCTTTTAGTTAAAGTCACAGATCTTGTTTCGGCAAAATAAATCACATTTGCCTTTTCTATGTCTGAAAATACAATTTTCAATTAGAAACATTAAATAACAATGTTGGAAAATGTGCAAACTAATAAATTTGACATTTACATGAAATTTCCAAAGTCTACTTTGTTTAAAATAAATTATTGTTCTAGTATTGGGTTTTAATTTTGGAGGGTTCTCTTTAAAAATTAATTACTTTGTCATTTCTAAGCCGATTTAAAAACACCTTAAACCACTGGACAGGATTTCAAATTCTTGTTGTGACGTAATCGAAAGTGAAAGAAAAAATTGAATGCATCCAAACAAAACTTGTGCTAATTCGAAGCATTTCAGTGGAAACGACGCACTTATATCTTGAGCCGTTTAGAAGTTATAAGCAGTTAAAATAGGAAACAATATAATGGGACACCCGGTTAAATCAAAAATGCATAATAAAAAGTTTTTCAACTTGTGTTTGTGCTTCTCAGAAATTAGTCTAAAAAATGCAGAATGTTCTTTTCATCACATAACTGCCTTTATTTGTTGTTTCCGCACCAATAGTAAACCTGCCTACCTTATTTATTTTTTATACAAGCTTATGCTAGAGGTTTTAATGTTTGTGTTATTATTATGTGAGTGGTTTTGTTTTTAGTAGTAGCATTTGTTTTTATCAAGTTGGCTAGCCCCTGTAGTAGCTGTGTATATGTGCAGGTGTAGTGCCAAGTTGCTGCAGCACGCCTCCTCCTACTTTTGACGAAGTGTTAGAACAAAGTGCAGCCGCTGCAGCTGCATCTTCGGGGACTTTACCATCTTCTACTCCAGCCAGATCACGGTTAGGATCTCACACGTCCCATCACTCCTCACATCATAATACCAATGTGAAAGCATATAGGGAGGATGCTGTTAGGTAAGTATCAATAAGTACAGTAAACTGTATTCAGCTCAGTCTACATAGTTTATTTTGATAGGATACAACATATATTAGGAATTTTTTACGTTCATGCAAGATTTTAATGCACACTTTCTCACCTTCATACTTTATATTTGTAAAATTACGAATAGAGCTTGAGTCACTTTCAAAACAGAATAGAATATGTTGTTTTGTTTGTAGGGTATACTCGGTGGCGGTGGGTGCATACGTCAAACTCGGGGCACACGACAAACTGGTATATCGCTATCATGCTCGTACGCACACATTATAGCAGTATCATCATCTGTTGCACTGCGAGTGCCCCGGGTTCGAAGTATGCACCCACCGCTACTGGGTATACTCGATGAAAATTGTTTCTGTATTTTTCGGGATAGTCCTTATTGTATCAATATTAATTTTAAGTATTCAATTTGATCAATATAAATTCTTCTGAGTAGTTCAGGATTCAGCTCCATCTATCTACTTTATTTGGAAAGTTCAAGTACCAAACTGATAAGTCGTTTTATGATGTCAAAAGTATACTTGATATCGAGCTCGCTTTGGATTCATAATAGTAATTGCAAGTAACATAGATCAACACCAGAGTATAAATTCAAGATGATTATAAGAAACAAATTCAGAATATAAAAATAATGCTTTAAATAGGTTAACCATTTTTTAATTTAAAGCTCAGGTACACTTCCACAGCTTAACTCATCTAAAAGAAGAATATCAAAATGCCGTTGACTTCTATATCTAATGCCACTAAAGGTGGGTACTCACCAAAATTCGTGTTTGGAACTTGTTCGAAACAAGTTACAAACCAGTTGCAAACTTCAGTGTTGAAAACTTGATCACGCTGTACACACCGACTGGCAAAGCGTTTAAAATTTGTTTGTGCAGATGTTTAGTACAAGACTTTGAAAAGAGACGTACACACCGGCTATGTTTGCAAACTTGTTTAAAACCCACTTCCTTTGATCTTACCGCTTGCCGAGCAAACTTGAGCAAACACAAACTTGTTCGAAACTGACGACGTATACACCAAACCAAACAATTTTACAAACCCAGTTTAAAACAGTTTGCAACAGGTTTGCAACTCTGGTGAATACCCGCCTTAAGAACGATGTCCTATGTTACACGGTTCCGTCACTATAGGACGTTCAAGGTCGAAACTTTAAAAATTAGTAGTTTTTTAACTATTAATAGATAGGAGATTGCAGCTTTAAATAGTGGAGCTGGGGTATTATATACAGCTAATTATATAATTAATAAGTTATAATTATATAAGTTAAACTTCATATCATTACTAGATTGTTACAGTTTAATTACAGTCAATGCCAGGTATTAGTGATATATACTTAATTACATATTGGCTTTATTATTTATAAAGGAAATTTTTCTTTTTGTATACATACAGTAAATAATTTTGTGTTTTATTCACAAACATAATGATACTCATTGAACATAACCTATCACTATGACGAATAACCTCTCGCTATCATTTTGTGGTGTGTAATGTTAGTTGCCTATAGCACCAATGTTATAATTTGCACTAAAAGGCATTGTAGCACATGCGCATTTTCTGCAGTTTGCGATTTGCACACCAGTTTTATCATGGGCATGCAAAGCGTTCATAACCTGAGTTAGAAAATTGCATACATTTCTACGTTACCCTGGGATAATTTTTTTATGTGCACCTATGCCTTGTTTAGTTATTTAAATTTGTGGGTAGCGCACATGCGTCATAATAATGTTAATTACTTGAATGTTGGCACAAGAATATTACATTGGACAGAATCAAAATGCTTTATCTACAGAGTATAAATGGTCTAAGACTAAAACAATATGTTGACACGTTTTTTTATAAAACTATATATATAGCTGATATGTATACAAAAAAGAAAAAGTTCCTGTACTATTATCTATTAATTAAACCAATATTATTGAAAATTACATCATGCGATAGCTTAGTATATGCACTACAATAAAGCATGGATTCCCCCTGATAGAGGCTATGGCCAAAAAATAAAATGCCAAAACAATTACCAAAAAACCCCATAATTCTGAAGCAAACAAAGGCACTCGAATGAAACTGTTATAAATTACGTATATTGTTGTGGATCAGCATATAATCTAAAAATATAAATACTCTCAGGGATATTACATTGAATATTACGTAAGTTCACTACACAACTTAGACGTATCTTCTTACACTTCTTTCTTCTTTTTAATCTTCTTTAAATTAGTTTTTATATATTATATTATAGGTTGTGGATTAGCATACAATAACTTAGGCGTATCTTCTTACACTTCTTTCCTCTTTTTAATCTTCTTTAGCTTATCTTCTAAGTTGACTATTCGTTTATATTTGATTTTAATTTCATTTATCTTCTTTGATTAATTAAATTCTTTTTCTTCTTTCTCTTTCGTTTTATTATTTTATAAGTTTACTATTAGCTTATATTTTATATTTATTTCATTTATCTTCTTTTTATATTTAATGAATGCTTTCTTCTTCTTTCTCTTCCTTTTTATTTATTTTTTAAATTTTGTTTATTTTATTTTCTAATTTGCGTCTATAATAAAGCTGTTAAAGCACCCAAAACAGTGCTTTAATAGCTCATTTGAGTGCTTTAATAGCACAACTTTTTCAATGTTGGTAGCATTGAAAAATAATTGAAAAAAACATAAAATTGACAAAAACTTCACTCAATTTTCTGTGTCAATCAATGAATTTTCAAATGTCACATCAGTGTTGTCAACTACCACAAAAATCCATAAATTTTAAAATTGCGATTTTTTTTTTATTTAAAAAGGGAATAAAAGACACAAAATAGAAAAAATAGCATAAAAAACTCGTTTCATAAGTCATTATTGCACTCGTCCTTTTTTGGACTCATGCAATAAATCTTGCCTTATGAAACTCGTTCTTTAATATACTATTATTTCTCTTTTTACAAAGAAATTCACAACTTCCTTTTTATGTGTTTATTTATCAATCAATAATAACAATTGAATATTCATTTATTAGTTTTCTTTTCTAATGTAACTAGATAAAATATAGAAGAACAGTACTAACATGTGAAATTCTAACCTAAAAATGACATGACTAAAAGTTGACATTGATATTGACATTGTAACCTGAAATTAGATAAGACATTTATTTTGACATTGTAACCTCAAATAACAATTACATTTATTTTGACATCGTATTATTCTACAAACATAGATTAATGTTGGAAATTAAACATAAGCAAACACGAATATACCAATTCCACAACAATATATATGCTCTTATATATATGTTCTTACGTATATTCTTAATTACGATTTTTAATTCCTTTTGCATGCCACTGGACTGAGAACTATTTAGATCATTATTGTCTATAAACTTTAAGATTACAGGTGTGTCACAAACAGAAGTTCTGTGAATTAATCTTAAAACGCACTAGTCAAATCAAATACTATGGCCATCCATATTTATAATGTTATTAAATAACCAAAACACAAGAACACAGAATAAATTGTAAAGGTAATTTAATACCTACTGAATTATATCACCAAATTCATTTTTAAATTTTTACGTTTGTGGTAGGTAACATAATGATTGAGGAACATACATATATAGGCTTGACATTCCTTGCAGTGAATCACTCCGCTTGACCTTCTTGTATCTGTATGTCTTAGAGGTCTTTGTGAGTCTTTACCTTTTCTGTTATTTTACACCATTGGTTGACTGTTGATTTCCATTCATTTACTTTCCTTATTAAGGCATCTGGTTCTCTTCTTTTTATGTGTCCTAGCCACTTCAGTCTTTGGGCTTTAATTATTCCTATGATATCTTCTCCTTTCATTTTTTCTTTGATTTCGTGGTTCATTAGTCTCCTTAGTTCTCCCTCTGTTGTTGTGACTGGTCCCAGGATTCTTCTTATAATATTTCTTTCTAGTATTCTTAGGTCTTCTTCATCTTTTTTGGTCAGGCACATTGTCTCTACTCCATATGTTAAGGAACATAACCTTAAAAACTATTAAATATACTTGCGTGCCTTTTGTTTAAATTTATACTTAAATGAATTTATTTATCTTCTATACGTTCTTCCTATAACATCTATTCGACTTGTTTCTTCCTACATTTTGTACAGATAAAAATATTATTTTGCACATTTTTGTTGCAGATTGAGTTTTGGCTAGTTGTCAATAATTAAAAAATGTTAAATCAACATTTGTACACTGATTCGTTAGTCAATTCTAGTGTACGCACACTTGAATACGATGATAGATGATGATAAATGTTTTCATTTGCTTATAAATTGGGTTAAGAGTAAAAGAGACGTTCTCAGTTGTGATTAATTAATTTTATTGATACACATGAAATGTTAAATTTTATACATCTTCCATGTAAAATATGACAGCACAGACTTTTCTTTGCAAACTTGCCAAATTTTACTTGGGATAATTAGAAGAGACACTAGATTTTTAGATATATCTCTACACTAAGATCCGTTTTACACATCAGAGAATTATAACCAAAATTTTGCCGAAAATTTTCAGTAAAATTCTTACAATAAATTTGCAAATAATATTTTGGTGCTCTCTTTTATCACGTTTTACACGACCGAGAAAATATAAACTAAATTATTTTGCAACACAGCTGGAACATTTATTGTAAACACAGAATGACGTCGTATAAAAATAGTTGGTGTATTCAGAGAAATCTTGTTGACTCATAAATTGTAATAAGGATATTATTGATAAACATGCATGACATTTTCATGTAATTTATTTTAAGGGTTTTAAATATACTTTCTATACAATTATAAATAGTTAATTAACCTTTATTTTAGGATACGGTACAATTTAACATCAAATTATAACATACAATAACAGATTTAACGAATTCCGGACCTGTCACTGTAAGCAATATGGCCGTTCACATTTTATCCACTTGAATAAATAAAATATACCTAAAAACATCTTGCACACTTAGCGATGGAATATTAGTAGATTTTCAGCATTATTATAATTGCATATATGTTTTATTAATATTTTAAAATACAAAATAAGCATTTTTATAAACAAAATATATCAATGTAGTGCACACGCCCACTACACGCGTTTTGTGCGCACTTTCTCACGTTGATTCTCACCAAATCTCTTGACAATATTCAACAAGTTGAATATTATTCTAGCAAAAATTTTCGCTATAAATTTCGGAGTAAAAATTCTGTTTGACACTTCAAAGATTTCTCACTAGAATTTTGCTGAAAATTTTGACTAGAATTTTCGTTATAATTCTCTGATGTGTAAAACGGATCTAAGTCCTTTATCTGTAGTGCTTTATCATTAGCACTATACTTCAGTGTGTGTTGCAATTTATTTCTAAATAATTGTTATTAATGGCAAACATGGTTATGTGAATATCTGTTGGTCCAATAATAACCAAACCACTGGCAGACAATAGCCTGGGGAGTTGAACTTTGAGTAAAACTTCAAATTTTGAGTTTTTAATATTGCGATTATAACTAGTAAACTTTATTATAACCAGTACAGCCCATACAATATTTGTTGAGCCAGAATTCCCAGAAAGGAGAAAGCCGCCTCTACAGTGCGAATATAAATTTCATTAAAACATCAATATTCTTTTAGTTTCAGTACCATAATAGTTATACGCAACAGAAAAGCTTTTTTTGTTTGAATACATTGTTATAAAAAAGGCATTAAAATTTTCATTTTTCAAATAGGCTGATTATTATGTAAGAAATATTTGAATAAGAAAATCATACCGATGATCAATTAGAAAAGTTGTAAAAATATTTGCAATCGAAATAAGTATTTTAATCAAATAACCTTTTATTGGCTCAGCTTTTACTTAAATTGTATTTTTTCTCATAGGGGTTGCTGTACAGCACAAAATATTATTACTAAAGTAAATTACTAAGTCCATATTGCATAACACAATAAAGAAATGTGACTGTAACAGCCCATTTAAAAAATCACCCTATAGTTCAGAAAGAACTGTATAAATAATTTCATCATGTCAGTGTAATCACAGTAATTTTTGTCTACACCACACTTTTGACTTATTTTTAATTTTAAATTTACTCTTAAATAACTGATACTTTACTTTTCTCACGATTCCTTATTTTTTAATCACCTTGTAAGTTTTAATCGATATTCTAACTATGGCAAGAGCCTTTTTGAGATAAGCAAAACTTTTTCTTTAAAAATGTGAAATAACAGTATAGCTAGTTAGGTCCATCCGTGGACACACTGTATATAGGTTTAAGGTTCTCACTCACCATTAATTGATAAAAATGTTCCCTAGTGAGGAGCATCAAGACTCATTATATGAAGAAGAAGAAGCAGTACAGTTGCAGAAACAAATGGAAAGCAGCTATTTTAAAGTACACCGTATTCTATATAATATTGACATCATTTCTTCCAATAAAATTTGATCTCCTTAACTTTAAAATGGTTCATTTTACTAGCTATAGATTGGCTTAGTTTGATGAATAATGAATTTTGTAAACTAGTAAAACAGATTAGTTATGTCAAGGTTAAACATCATCTTAAAGTGTCATAAAATAATGTCAATGTGTACGACTGTATAATTTACTACTCAAATGCAGAATTTATCTAGTCTTTGTAAATATAAAAATATTAACATTTTTATCTCTTTGTTTCTAGTATAACGGATATTAGATTGGAATCTCGACCAGAAAATAAATCATCATTAAGTGTAGAATCTGGAAGTTCAGGTGCTGGCCATTCGAGTCATTCCCGTGGTTTAGCATGGACACCCCCCGCTTCTGTAGAAGGTTCAACTCCTACGTGGACAGAGGGTACACCTTCCTTTACTGAGTCTTCTAGTAGTGGAGATATTGGTAAATAGCACTTTTTTTTTAATTTTGTTATATTCTTAGTAATTTCTGGCATGGCTATTATTATACATTTCTTTTAGATTTTGATTAGATTATTGATTATATACTTTTGCACAGTTTGCACTCTTTTTGTTTATTCTGCTAGCATTGGACACAAAAGTGCACACATTCACATGTTTTTTATTAATTACATCATATTTGAAAATATTTAAAATAAATGAATCATAATTATTGTGATATACTTTAGATTTAAATCGCACTGCATATTGTAATATACATATACACTTTGCTTATGAGATAATGACACAGAAGTGTTCTACTTGTGAATGGATAACATTTTAAAAAAATAAGAACTGACAATATTTTATTGCTCTATTAATTTATGCATTATCTTTTCTCTCTCTCTTCTATGTTTAAGATGTTATAAGATTAGTATGACACTTTTGAGTTTCATTATTTTATGAACCGACTGTACTGTATAATATTTCTATCTAGAAATATAATCAATAAGTCTAATCTTGGTATAAGATTGTTAGTTTTAAGCTTTTCAGATGTTCAAAGTGTGTCAGATGACTTATAAGATGCACATACATTTATAAATAATATATGCTGATAGGCCAGTAAAATAGAATACGTTGGTGGAAATAAATGTTGGAAAGTGGGAGATGGTTTCGATCGCTTCATTTGATGTCAAATATAAGTATCCTAGGTTTGCACGGTCTCTCGACGCGAGCTTACCTGAGGGCATCAAAAGAACCACGAAATCGTCGGACCTTTTTTAGTTTTTCGCTTATAACTTTAAAGCAGTGCTTTCCAACGAAAACTTCACTATTAAAAGAATTAAAGAGCATTAAATTCTGCATTCGAAGGAGTATCCAACAGTTTAAATTCGGTCCAGTGGTTAAATTTTTGATTTTACGTCAGACCGGACGCCCAGAGGCTTTCGGTATAAAAAAAACCCATTGGACTCATTCTGATTGTTAATATAAGTCGAGAAATAACTAAGCTTTGATAGTGTACAGTTGACGGATTAAACTAATGGACATTTCTTTGTCATCCCCCATCACAGCAATTGGGATCAAATCATATGAAGTGCTGCAGTACTGATCGCTCGATCATTTTGAAAAAAAAAATTTTTGTGTGTTATCACAACTAAGTATTGGTAGAACAAAACCACTGTTATTTTATTTTTATTCCTTTTGATTGAAATATGGCAGTCATATTTGTTTCGTGGTGTATGCAGTTTTTTGATGTAAAGGTAAATCTTGATATTACGTATCATAACGAGAACTTAAAAAGCCCATCAATACCAAAATAGTTAAGTTTCAGATTTAAAATATTTTATACATAAACTACCTCTAACCGTGTACTTTTAAAAAGAAAATCATTCTTCATCTGGATATATGAAATATGCCCCCTAAAAAGCGGAAATTTTTGTAAAAACTGTTGTTAAACTTCGGAGTTAAATTGCACCCATAAGTAAGCATCCTACGAAAATTATGTTTGGATTAAAAGATGTAGTCCGACATGGGGCCAACACAATGGTTTCTACCGCTTGTTTCTAGGACCAACCCTTCTTGAGATATCAAGATTTACGTTTACATCAAAAAACTACAAGATAAGTCGTGCACCACGAAACAAATATGGCTGCCATATTTCAATCAAATGGAATAAAAATAAAATAAAAGCGGTTTTGATCTACCCACACTTAGGTGTGATAACACACAAAAGATTTTTTTTTCAAAATGATTGAGCGACCAGTACTGCAGCACTTTATATGGATTGATCCCAATTGCTGTGATGGGGGATGACAAAGAAATGGCCATTAGTTTAATCCGGCAACCTCCACAATATCAAAGCTTAGGTATTTCTCGACTTATATTAACAATCAGAATGAGTCCAACAGGTTTTTTTATACCGAAAGCCTCTGGGTGTCCGGTCTGTCGGAAAATCGAAAATTTGTAAAATTGTCGTTTTTCTACCGTCGATTTGGACCATACCACTGCACCGAATTTAAAGTGTTGGATACTCATCCGACGCAGAATTTAATGCTCTTTAAGTCTTGTAATAGTGAAGTTTTCGTTGGAAAGCACCACTTTGAAGTTATAAGCAAAAAACTAAAAAAGGTCCGAAGATTTCGTGGTTCTTTTGATGCCCTCAGGTAAGCTCGCGTCAAGGGACTGTGCAAACCTAGGATACCTATATTCGGCATCAAATGAAGCGATCGAAGCGATCTCCCGCTTTCCAACATTTATTTCCACCAACGGTCCCAATCGGGTCTAATTTTACTGGCCTATGAAAGAATTTAAAAAAAGATGAAAATTAAAGAGAACTCTGACACATTTAATAAATTCATATATTTTAAGTTTGTCTATATCAACTGAAGCTCAGATTTGTTTGCTTTTAATTCAGTTCTTTCCATTTTCCCATTGACTCTAAATTGATGTTATAAAAGTTTTTAAAAATTAGGTTTATAAATTAGTAAAAACGATTAGTTTTAACCTTGCCTACTTTAATCCACCAAACATTTCATCATATCAAGCTCTTAAACTGTAATTTCCAGTTTAAAGATATTTAGGAAATATTAATAAGTATTATCAAAATAGCATTTACAGAAAAAGATAATCATGCTTAACAAATGGACAAATAATGATTCCTTATATTGGGACATCCAATCCAATTTTATTACAATCAAAAGAACTCGTAATGATTTGTCATTTACAATTGTAATAAACAGCTTCAAAAAAATAAAAGAGAACATTCTGATGCATAATTGATTGCTTTAGTATAGCTTAGTATAATGCTAGGATTGTAATTATAGGGTTAGAGAAAAATTGAACAAAAAAAGGTGCCTAGCACACTAGAGGTATACTTTATGATTTTTTAAAGAAAATAATTCTCTATCCTATAGAAACCATTATTCGTCTATGGTTGTGAAAGTTTTTTATTCAACTACCTTGTAGGATTGCAGATTTCATCCTAACTTTTTATTTCTTCCAAGCAGGTATATACCATTTGAGGATCCATAATGCTGTTAAGCAACAGTATAAGCGACGAAGGTATAGGTTGAGATATGTTGAGTATCTGACACGTATTTTTTATGGATTTGATAAAGTTAATGACAATGAGTAAAAAAGTATGTAAATCAAGTGTGAAAATGTGACAATTTCTTACTTACAACTGCATGTGCTACCACGCCACAGTGAATCGTTGCACTAATATTATGCATGTGTGATATGCCTAAATGGTGTTAATATAGGTTTGAAGAAAAAGAAACTAAAAAATTCATTCTAATTCACTAATCAAATTGTGCCGTATTTTGAAAAAAAAAATGGAGAGTATGAACTTTCAACCCTAACATTTTATATTTTCTACTAATCTCAAGACCAGGAATTCTAAATACTAGTCAGGGAAAATTTTAATTTTAAAATTATATTTGAATTTGTTTCTTCACTTCTTTTGTTTAGATTGTCGGTGTTCGAGATTAATAATTTTGTGTTACTAGTCGAGGAGCAGGCACCTCAAAAAACTGTTATTTAAAGAGTTCGTCCGGACTCAATGACACGTGTTTTGAAAACTGATTTTATGTAGATTTTCCTGCTGAAACCAAATCAGGAGGGTGCCCGTTGATTTGGAATTGCCTTGACCCTTAAAAAGTCATTTTTACGTAAAATTTTAAAAAGTCAAAAATGCCCTTCTTTTCTGTTTGCATCGTTGTAACTTCGATCTGGATGGAGCTAGAAAGTTAATTTTTATTTTGAAGAATTCTCCCATAGTTGTAGATTACAACGTACTACTTAAAATTCAGTTTTGCGAAAAAAAGTCTGAAAGAATTTCCATTTTGTTATGCTGTCTCATATTTGTGCACTAAAATTTTCACGATGCGAAAAACTTTTTTATTACAAGAGTAGACGCCTATATAATCGAGACTTTTTTTTAATCAAATTTTTTTATCAAAGCTTTCTTTGAACTTTTTACTAAATATAGTCTGGATTATATAAGCGTTTTTTAAAATAATAATAATATATATTGAAGACAATCCATTACAAACATGTATTACATAAAACAAAAGTAAACTATGTATAATAAGAGTATAAAGGTTTTAAAAATACAATTAAATATAGCAACATTACATTAATAATTCATTTCTTAAACTACTTTTAAATATATTAAACGATACCAAAGAAATCTAAAATTCTATAGTTACTAGTGAGATGACATATCCTAGGATGCAGAGAATTTAACCCATACATGGTCCAATGGAAAGGTATGGGAAAAGGTGCAGTACTTCTTACATTAGCAATTGAGAAAATGTACAATATTTCAGGACAATTTATTAAATTATTAAATATTTTATATAATAGACATAAATCACAGTAACTATGCCGGGTATGAAGTAAAGAAAGGCCAAAATAGTGCAAAAGATCCAATGCCGCCAACGCATTTAAATGAGTCTTGACGTTGTCTTGAAGATCCTCGGTAGTTTGGTACTGTCCTACTGTCTAAGTACTATCCTCCTAGCCACGTCTTCAGTTCAGGGGAAAGATGAAAGTCACTCGGTGCTAGGTCGGGACTGTATGTCAGGTGATCGAAAATGTCCCATTGAAATTGCTCAAGGAGCCGTTGTGTTGCAACAGCACTGTGTGGACGGGCTTGTCATGGATCAGAACAAATTCCAGAAGTCAGCATTCCTCTTTTCTTATTTTGAACGTCTCCACAAAGTTTTCTTCGTAAAGTTTCTCAATAAACTACAGAGGGTCTTCAAGACAACGTCAAGACTCATTTAAATGCGTCGGCGGCAACATTTTATAAAGACGGTATTGGAAAGCTTGTCCACAGATACGACAAATGCCTCAACCTTTATGGTGAGTATGTCGAAAAGTAACCATAAGTATACAGAACTTTTAGTAATAAAATGATTTTTTTTATATACATTTGTCTTTTATTTATAGCCTATCGGAGGTTGAAAAAAAAACGACCCTCGTATATTTACTTTGTCAAAAGCTTTACTCATATCAGTGTAAATACAATCAACATTACGTCCTGATTCAATAGATTGCAGTACTGAATTAGTGAACAGAAACAAATTTGTTAAGGTAGACCTGCCCCTTACAAATCCATGTTGTGGTCAATAATGATATTTTTTACAGACAAATACACTTTGTCAGTCACGATCACCTCAAAAAGTTTAGGATTAGTAGATAAAATAATGATAGGGCGATAATTGCACACATTAGAACGATGTCCAGTTTTTAAAAATAGGAATGACATCAGATAACTTCAAAAATTCCGGGAAAATTGCTTCATTTAGAGATCTATTAAACAGTATGCAAAGAGGAGCAATTAAATTGATATGCTTTAATGAAAACCGCAGGCACATTATCAGGGCTCATTCTAGAATTAGTATTAAGACAGCTCAAAATAGAAAGCTTTCTCTCACAAATATGACATAGTATAACAAAATTGTAATTTTCCCAGATTTCTTTTCTCAAAACTGTTACAATCTACAACTCTGTTTGGCTTTTTAAGAATTAAGGCCTTTAAAATCGAAGGGTGCCCTTCAGATTCAGCAGGAAAATCTACATAAAAACATTTTTCAAAGCGAGAGTCATCCAGTCCAGACAGACTTCTTAAATAAGCGTTTTTAGGAATGCCTGATCCCCGTCTAATAAGAAGATGGGGACTTTATAATAAGGGTAGCATAGGATGCTTTTAGCAGGTTTAGCTGCCTCGTTAGACTGCGAGAGTCATAGTCGCCTGCGTAGCAGATCTTGTAATTGCAATCATTTGGTCTGTATTGCAGATATAGAAATAATTTTTTTACCAAAAACTTTTTTGGACTTTTTGCCACCTATAGTCCCGATTATATAGGCATCTATCTATTGTAATAAAAAAGTTTTTCGCATCCTTACAATTTAAGAGCACAAATATGACATAGTATAACAAAATGGTAATTTTTCGCAAAACTGAATTTTAACTAGTACGTTGCAATCTACAACTCTGGGAGAATTTTTCAAATAAAATCTTAAGGGTCAAGATCAAGGCCATTCCGAATCGACAGGCGCCCTTCGGACTCAGCAGGAAAATTTACATAAAAATCAGTTTTCAAAACACATGTGGCATCGAGTCCAGACGACCATGTCGAATTTAGGCACGCTGCTCCCTGAGTATACTAAAGGTTGCTAAAGATTATCAAATACCAAAAAAGTATGCATAGTGTGATAGTAATACAAAAAACACCTAGGTTTCAAAAGTTAAGGAGATAATCTGAAACTGTAATTCTTTTTTAAATCCAAATTATTAGCTGAGCCAATGTACATTGTGAAATCTTTTGCTTGGAAATTACAAGATATGCCCTACACTGTACACAATTTCTTAATAACAGCTACCAAGTTTCATGTCTTTAAGAAAATAGTTCTTGAACATAAGATGATAGAAAAATTATTACCAATGTGGTAATAAAATAATAATATATGAAAACAGAATGGCAAAGAAAATCAGACTGAACTGAAACCTGAAGGAATTAAGCAATAAACTGAAGGAAATTAAATAATAATAATAATTATTAAGAGAAAAAAAAGATCATAACCTATGAACCAAAAAATATTAAATCAAAGTTTGCCATTTAAAAGAAAAAGATAAATACACAAGTCATTTCTTAACTTCATCTAACTTTTAATTTATCTGTCAGATATATTAAGGGCGTATGCATATACATCTGAGAATGAACGCAAACTATGCAAGGCAAGGCAAAACGAATGCCTCATTTGTGGAACTTTTAATCGTGAACAAAGTCGCATTCAGTTCGGACTAAAAAATATTATTTTATGATATTATTAACTATTTTCGTAATGGCGGGTGATGACGGTTTGATTTTTATTTGTTTTAACGGTTTAATTTGTGACTTTTGTCCATAAAATGGGACGATTTTCATAATCTTTAATAAAATTTAGTGCTAATTTGTTTTCCCAACTCATATTTTCTTAAATAAAAATATTGAACCGAATTCTCTTTGAAATACCTACAGATGGCGTTTGAATTGATTGATTGAACACGAGGCAGCTTGCTGTGCCTTGGCCACATGTCCACATTTGTATGTTCATACATGCTCACCTTACAATGTAGAATTATATTACAGACCCATCTCGCTCCTAAATATTTGCTACAAAACATCTTTAGCCTTTAGCCTGAGGCAAATACAAGATAAATTCTGTGGAAAAAACTTTACACCATATTTATAGATTTCCATCAAGCTTATGATAAAATCAAGAAAGCGAAAGTAATTGAAACGTTAAATGAAATGATTTATCCAAAGAAGATAATTAGATTGATAAAAATTACTTTAACAGAAACATACAGTCAAATTAAGGTGAATGGAAATCTGACAAAGAAGATCAAGACAACAAATGGATTAAGACAAGGGGATCCGTTGTCGACACTATTATTTAACATAAGGGTGGAAGGGGTGATAAGAAGAAGTAAAATCCAAACGAAAGGAACTACTTTTGAGAACTCTCATCAGATATTAGCATATGCCGATATGTTGCCATTATAGCAAGAACAAGGGAAGAATTAAAAGAAATAGTGGGTAAATTCGCAAAAGAAGCAGAAAAAGTGGGACTAAAAATAAACGGAAATAAATCAAAATATGTGGTGTTTGGTCAAAAAACTGTAACAGGAGAAGCTGTGTTAAGTGTCGGTGCAAGAGATAAAAATATAAGCTAGAGAGAGTGGATAGTATGGTGTATTTAGGAACGGAAACTACAGATGACGGTAAAATCCAAAATGAATAGCTGCAGCAACGAAACCAGTTAGTGCGTTTCGGAAAATGTTTGTGAGTAAATTAGTATCGTGGAGGACAAAAATAAGGGTTTATAAAACAATAGTGTTACCAGTGCTACTGTACGGAAGTGAAACATGGAACCTAACAAAGAAAGAAGGAAGCAAACTCGAAATATGGGAAAGAGGAATATTATGCAAAATATATGGTGGAGTCAAACAAGAAGCCAGTCAGAGAAGGACAAACAAAGAAATAGAAGAGATCTATGAAGAAAATACAGTAATGGAGATTGCTAGAAGAAATCGATTAAGATGGCTAGGTCATTTAGTTAGGTTCTTTAATAGGTTCAAAGAATGCAATCATCAAAGTTCATTTCTTAACACTCGTTTTGCTTATATCTAGGCAAACACAGCTACGATTTGAGAATGTTTTTAGGCGGCGAATCACAACTTGCGTGCATATTAACTTACGTCCCAAAGTTTTTATCTGCTCTCCCTCTTTACATTGGTGGTTTTCGTGCGATATTGAAATGAAGTTTGGTTTATGCTTATGTCTGCAGATACACATTACAAACACGTTTCTCTCATTTACAGTGGTTGTCGGTAGAGAGTGAGCAGTTTGAATCTTAACATTTCTATAGCTTGGAAACTATCAAGCCTATGGAGTCAGAATTTGCGTCATTTGATGTAATTGCCTGGATCTGCATCGTGTGGTAGGAATGAATTTTCAATTAAAATGAAAGACGATCTGATCTTCGATGATTTATAGGTTTAGCAAAATCATGGTGTCCACCATTTTCTTATATGCACAATTATACTTCTTCCTACATTTTGCAATATTTCAGAAGTCATATTTGAGTAACAGTTCTTTAGATTTTAGCTTGTAAATCTTCTAAATTTGTTGATGTTGTTTTGCATACCTTATCTCTTAGAAATCTCTGCACAAAATATCTAAAGGTGTTGAATCTGGTGATCTAGGTAACCATTCACCACTTGAGGAAAGTTATTATATTAGTATTATGAACCCCAGACTTTGGTATCAACAAGATGGGACTTGTTGATACCAAAGTCTCGGTGTATTATTTGACGTGGCTACCATAAATTTTACTTCTACCCTGGGCAACTATACATAAACTTCACAGCAAACAAAGAGAACAAGTCATCTGCATACACGTACACAGACTGTACGAATGAAAGTTTTCCCAAATGGATATTTAAGCTTGCGGTGTGTGGTCTACGTTTGGCTAATAGTAAAGAGGAACAAAACATATTCTATATTTAAATAATTTTAATTAGGGAAATTTGAGGAGGAAAGAGGAGAAAAAGAAGAACCTAATTGAAAAATGATGCCTGGTTGATGAAAGAAAGAACAAACTCATTGCCATTGTCAGTTGAGCAAAACTATAAAGAGGTGCCACAAGTAGAGTTTTGGAGGGTTCTGGTTTTTTCTCTTGACAAAATATGTTGAGGAAGATTAAGTATTTTAGTAAAGAAAATCATAAAATTTGAAATGCTTGTTGAAATTTCGAAGATATGGTAGAAATCATAATGTAATAGTGAAGCACTCGAGTATGCTTATGGACAGCATTTCTTGGCAACTTAGAAAAGAAATTATAGGTATAAAATGTTGCAAGTCATGTGTGAGGATAAACGTTTCTGAGCAACTGGGGAGGTTTTATGATTCTAATATAAATACCTAGCTGAAATTACAAAATAATGTTCTAATCTAACTTAAACGTAACCTAACATAACCTAATTAATCTGTAACATTTGTTTGATAGTTGACCTTTCGTGAAGATATGGGTGATGGTTGTATCGCAATTCACCATATCATTATTTATCACTTTCAAGTGGTATAAGTTGTCTTAAAGCAAGGCTGGATATTAAGATACCATCATGAATATGTATTATAATCCATAATATTAAAATCTATATTTTATTAATTTTACGATAATTGAGATATTTTCGAATAACTACAGAGTAAAACAATAATGATTTGTTTTTACACCGATCTCCTTCCTGGTATCATAAATTAGGCAATAAAGATTATCTCAGTTTGATATGGCATCTTCTGGAGATACAATTAAACGCGATCATTTTTGTTCATTTTCAGATTATTTTACATACCTTTTTTTTGCTTTTTGTGGGCTTTTGTAAATTTTATCTTTGGTATTTATTAATAAATCTGTCAGTATCTATCTATTTATTTCTATTCAGAGAAGATCAATCCAGGAATTAACAAAACCAAAAAGCAAAACAAGAATGATGGAAAACATTCCATTGTCTAGAATGTCTACAAAAAGAGTCAGTGTGGAATAGCTATGTCTAAAGATTTATGCCTAAAAAATTTTAGTTTGTTTTTGCAGAAAATCTGAGCTTTAGCAATAAACTTAACTTATTAAACTAATAAATAAACTAACCCATCAAAAAAAAAGATCTAATAGTGCCAAAAATTAACATTTCCATAACAAGAGGTCAGGTGAAACTGTTTATTTCTAAAATTGCACAGCTTCAGCCAAATTAGCTTGTTTTTGTAATTAATTTTTATTGGACAATTGTTTCGTCGACATCTTCATTACACAAGTGCAATTTTTATTAATAATAAAAAAAGAAAGGTAATATAGATGAATTAAAAAGAAAAGGGTTTCCGAAAAATCCTGTATTATTAACATATTAACCCAAAAAGTTAAACCATACTTCATATATATAATAAAAATTGGACTGTGTATGTAAGGGTCTTCATCTTACAATGGAAAGTTAGTTAACGGGTGTGCAGGATGTCCGACGACACCAGTGAGACAGCCTGTTTCAAGTACAACAACCACCACCATACATCATAAAGAGACTGTAGAACATGCCCTCAACTGCCTCACATCGGAAATGGTGAGTCCGAAACCATGAATTCATGCAATAGTTTTTAATGCTCACATATCATTTATGGTAGCACTTTTTTATTTTCTCGTGTTTTTTTTATTTTACGATTGGTAGTTGTAATGTGAATTACACTAACTGCATTTTTATTTAAAATATATGATGTGCATTACGATTGCCAAAAGAATATCGAAAGCAGGATTCTAATTTATTTTTATTATCTATCCATTTTGGCGATTTAGATAACATGCAGAATTTAATTTTGAATTTTTAGAATCCTGTGCAAAGCAGCCTGCCGTTGCACATTTTGTGAATCAGTTGTTATTACACTGGAAGGAAGCATATTGAAATTCAAACATTGTATAAATTTAAATGTGCTTGCTTAAATAATTGAAACTTTGTTTGAATTTCAATACCTTCCTGATATTCTAGGAGCACCAAAAATTTTCTAGCTCGTCTGTGTACACAGTTTTCTACTTAGAACTGACGTATTTATATGTTCTTTGTTTAGCTTTTTTATTTAACAACTTACCAGCTGTGAGAGTGGTGCTTTTGTAGATTCTTTTTTGTTTTTTAACTTTTTAGTCCTTTTATGTGCAAAATACTTTTTAAAGAATGATGATGAATTGATCTGTCTTTAACCGTGGTATTAAAAAGTAACCATTTTTAATTAAAAACAAACTATTATTTTTATTAGCATAGTTTTGTCTAGAATTTAGTTAAATGTGATATTTTCTGTAGTTTAGTTATCTATTTATTATCTATTTGTTGTAATTTAATTCTTTTTTTATTTTTAATACTGCATTGTGAATCTGTTTTAATATTGATGTTATATCTTTTTTAATAATACCTTATTTTTCTCGATTACGAATTTTATTTATCCAAGACTAAAGTTTTGTTTAGGATAATTTGTAATACGAAGTGCTTTTTCTCCTACACTAACAATTTTTGCTGTGTACACTGACGTTTTCCCTTTTTGTAATTCATGCTTACTCTTGCATTGGATGATCAGGAACAACTGAAGCATCGTGTGGAAAGTGATTACAACTGAACAATTGGCTTACGAGATTTCCTTTGTTATTTTTTTAATTCAGTGTAATATCACACTGATGTCCATCCTTCATCTAAATGTCTTTCATGAATATTTGTACAAAAAAAAAGAAAGTAGCTAATCTGCACAGTATATTTTGTATTTATTTCGACTTTTTTACAAAAGAAAACAAAAAAGTAATAATGTAAATTTTAGCTAGTATTGTAGCTTTTTATTATATGCTGAATTTGTAGTTTTTAAATATAGCTCTTAACGTGTTTGTTATAATTAACATATTATTTTTTTAATCCTAGACTGAAAATTAACTTGGTTTTTAAAGAGTGGGCTGTCTTAACATGTTTTTGATTTTGTTTTTCAAAGTTAATTGAAAGACGTTTTTAAATAATGCTTTTAATAATATCGGATCATATTCTCGCCTCATTTTTATTAAATTTTCCCATTAAACTAATAGTCCAGTCAAATTAGAAAAAATAGCGGAAAGTTGAGGGAAGTTCGTGGATTTTTGCATAGGCCTTCCTGGAGGGCTGTTAAATAACCCCCTAAAAGTCACTGTAGGTGGCGAGCTCGAGGAGATAATGAGTGTAAACCACGCCCCCAAAGGGTTTTTGTCGTTTTTCTCGGAAACTACTAGGTTTATCGAGATGAAGGAGGTTAGGTAAATTAAAGTTTATTTAAATGCCTACCAGAAATGTCCGAGCTTTTTTCGTACCTCACCTTCTTTTTGTGTTATCGAAGAAAGAAGATATGTCATACATAAATGAGCAATTTGTTGCAGTAAATTTGCTCAAGGAACTTTCGGGCGTAATGTTTTGTGGTCTCATATTCGTCATGAAATAGATATGAAAAATTCGTTGAGAGCCGGGCGCGATCGTGGTCCAGTCGTATGTTACCTTAGCATCTCTTCGGCAAAATCCAGCAGGCGATATTATCGTTATCCTTCGTGCCAGTCGGATTAAAATTTTGTATTGGCAAATTAGTTCTTAGGAGAGTACACTGTGCTAGTCAATCTTTGTATCCAACCCAATACGTACAAGGTGCTTCACTTTTTCGGAAATCCTTCTAATTTCCTTTATTTCTAAGATCTTGGTATTGTCCACATTTACAATTTAATATTGATAGAGTATGTTGCATGTATGCTAAATGTGGAGCAAAATCTTTATAATTATCTGTTAACAGACGTTTTAAGATACAAAACATTCTGCGTTAGTATCTTGGTTGCTAGTTTACAACAAGATTACACCTACATAAATATTTCTAAGGATTTCTAAAAAAGCGAGACACCCTGTACGCATTGGGTTGGATACAAAAATTTACTAGCACAGTGTACTCTCCTAAGAATTAATTTGCCAATACGAAACTATCATCCGACTGGCACAGGTAACATATGACTGGACCACGATCGCGTCCAGCTCTTAACGAATTTTTTTTATCTATATCATGACGAATTAGAGACCACAAAAGGTCACGTCCGAAAGTTCCTTGAACAAATTTACTGGAGCAACTTGCTCATTTATGTATGACATATCTTCTTTCTTCGATAACACGAAAAGAAGGCGAGGTATGAAAAACATTCGGGTATTTCTGGTAGGGATTTAAACAAACTTTAATTTACCTAACCTCTTTCATC
Source organism: Agrypnus murinus (assembly GCA_929113105.1). Classification (NCBI taxonomy): domain Eukaryota; kingdom Metazoa; phylum Arthropoda; class Insecta; order Coleoptera; family Elateridae; genus Agrypnus; species Agrypnus murinus. The sequence goes on from OV816026.1 coordinate 24,660,810, forward strand.
TCGATAAACCTAGTAGTTTCCGAGAAAAAAGACAAAAGCCGTTAGGGGGCGTGGTTTACCCTCATTATCTCCTCGAGCTCGCCACCTACAGACGGTGACTTTTAGGGGGTTATTTAACAGCCCTCCAGGAAGGCCTATGCAAAAACCCACGGACTTTCCTCAACTTTATGCTATTCATGAAAATTTGTTCTAAATTGACTGGACTATAACTATTTTCCAGTTAGAATTAATAATTGCTCCTTGAACTCAATATTTATTGCTGAACAATATTTGTCATTGGCATTCTCAGTTATTTATTTTTATTTCATTTTATTGTATGCCAAAAATAATTATTAATTTATATAGTGGCCTTTGGGTAGAACGAATGATTGACTGCTCTGGGCGTCAATACTATTATAAGAATGCCAAAATGACTTAAATGACCTTTTCTTGGTCTTTCAAAGGCACATATGAAAAATATTTGCCCCAGATTTAAGAAATCTGGTTGCTGGTGATTTTTGTCTAACACTAAAAGAACTACATTAAGGTCTTGAAACATAACCTATAAAACTAATGTCAGATTTTTAGAGTTGAATGGTTTTTTAAATAAAATTTTTTGTAGTATATGTATAAGTCTCAGGAAAATGAGAACATTTATTAAACAAAAAATCAACAAACTTATGAATATTGAACAATATTCTAACCTCAAACTTAAAATCTATTCCGTGATTACTAGATGAAGAGATTTGACAAAAAGTTAAGCAATTAATAAAAGCTAAAGATTGTGTTATAACAATAAACAAAGAATTAACGAGAAGAGTATTCAATTAATATCAGAGTCGCTAGTTTTATTCTAGAGAGAATTTTAAACAAACAATGGAAATGAAATATTTTATAAATTTTGATGTTACTTTCAATTATTGATTATTATTTGATATTAAGTTCCATGAACCCACGTGAACCAAAAATGTTACGATTAGGAGAATAGGAATCTACAGAATCTTGCAATCTTGAGGTTAGAATGTTAGGTTACAGTTAGTGAAAAGGTAGCTGCAATTACATAAAGATGGCGAAGTTTATGTCACCTGACGGGAAGATTTAATAATTTTTATCCTTTTTTTTTGTGTTTTTCCAACAAGAACCTGCTGCTGCTGTATAAATGTACGCCCAGGGGACTGCCCATCAAATTGTAACCATTGTAAACCTTTTTGTTCATAACAACTGCGCATCCTTGATAAACACATGTTTTAAACAAATGATAGTGTTACCTGTCATGTTTTATTTTAAAAAATATATAAAACGCAGTCTGCAGCATTAAGTATTTTTTTTTTCTGTCATATGTCGAGTTTAATATAAAGCCTGGATCCCATTACTCGTGTATTTGGCAAATACGCAAATATTTGTTAATTTGACAAATATACACATGAACATTTGTGTAACCGCTCCCACTACTTGTATACTTGGCAAACATTTGTACTTCAAGATATACATTTTTAAGGGATATATCTGTCATAAAAGTTTTTGATTTGTATTATATTTACCGACAACCGACGGGAAAGGACAAGTGGCGAACATTTGTACGAGTATCCCTTTCACAAGGGATACTTGGCAAATATCCAAGAATGACTAATGTTTGTCAAATACCCGATTAATGGGATTCAGGCTTAAAGCCTGCATAATAAATAGTACTTCTCAAAAAGTGGCGGGAACTTTTGATGCAAGCTAGTAATAAAGCTGATTACAACAAAAAGTTCGCTGGATATAGAAAAATGTCCAACTCACTTAGTAGCTGATGATATTTAAAGCAGAAAAAGACTGAAAGGTGTTTTACGACAGCGTAGAGATTATAGGGTAAATCTTTAGCTGCTTTTTTCCAGCATCAATTGGCTGAGAGGCAATTTTCTTTGCTACGTCCAAAATTCATGCAGTTATTAAGAAAGTCGGGCTTAAATATATTAACAAAATAAGTATACTTAAATGATTGAATTATGATACAAACGTAATTGCTAATATTAGGAATTTAACAAAAACGAATACAAAACAACAAAAGTCAACACTACAATAACCCCCCCTCCTATTTTAACAAAATTTGGTAAAGATTTTGGACAAAACTATTTGTATAATAAAATGATAAGTAAATACAAGCTACAGTTCTGCTCTCTGCTTACTTTTTGTTTCCCTTTAGTGACATGTTGATTCATTCTTGGGCAGCAAGATTAAATTCTGAAACAATCGAGTTTGGACAACAATTTTTAGGATACCCAACCACAAAGTATGTGAAATTGAGTTTGAGTCTTGGTCTTGCATCACCTGTCAGATTCTCTTGAGGTCTGCAACAGTGGTCGACCATGATTTTTTCATGCACACTAACTTGGTGTCTTATAAAGATTGTCTGAACTAAATCGGTTTGGAACTGACATGCGGCTGTGTGAGATTGCTCTCACGCAGCCACATGTCAGTTTCAAACCGATTAGTTACTTCAAGCAAACAAGGGCAGTTTTTAGTGTTTAGACAAAGATCACCAGAAATAATTATATATTTTAATGCAAGTTAAAAAAAAATGAGGTTAGAATAATGACGCAGTTTCATTAAGATTAACCTATTATCTACCTTTCTTTAATGGTTTTTCTGTTTTATTTTTAGACATATAAAAGGTATCATTATCAGTCATGGGAAACTTGGTAAGCATACTGAGACAGTCTTGATTTTAAAAACCTTGTTAATAATAAGTAAGAAAAAAATGAAATTTTATATATTTTTTATAATGTCTGTGTGAATGCATGTTCTCTTATCATATTTTATAAAAATCTCATTTGAAGTTTATATTCCTTAAATTAGTGAAAATGTAATCTTGTTACAACTTTTTTTATTTATTGTATATATTTAACAACAGTAAGAAGGTTAGGTTTTTAAAAATTGACACGATCTTTGCTTATTTGGTGCTGTTCTTTATAACTTAGTAAACGTTATAGTTTTTAAAGTAAACAAAACAATATAAATATAGTCAGTTGTCTCTTTTTATAATATATTATTTCAAATACGAATGGCACCAGGTATAAGCTTTTAATTGGTTAAAAATGTGTGATAACTTTATGTGATACATTTTGCAGTGCAAAACAATTCTTAGCTGTTTTTGAAAATTAACTGTAGACATTAATTTTTCTAAAACTTAATTTTATGTTTTAATCGGGATAGGTTTTATTTTATTTTATTTCCCATTGTACTAGCCAATAATGTAGGTAACCATTAAACTAGTTCTGTAATCTTATACTATTTTTGTGTTGGTTTTGTCAGATACATAACCAAAAAAGTTGTATATAACTAAATATATAAACTTTTTTGCTTATGTACCTAATTTCACATTTGTCAGAGTTAATCTCGAAATTTACCATAAATTAATCCTTTTTACACTTTTGTATAAACAAATACAAAAATATTGTTCAGTATATGTGCACTGTCAATTTTTCGCTACCATGTCATGCTTTAAATCTCGGCCTCGAGCCTATAAATTGACTTCCACTTGCAACGAAAATAACATATTTTTATATGTTTTAATAATCATCGAATAGAATCAATAATGTTTTTTAAATATGGAAAGTGTATACTATATTCGGAATAGGAGCAAAGTGATCACGTAAAAACTGCGCGATAGGGGTGGAGTTAACACAAGCCCTAATCACGCTGCACAAAATTTATACATCTGCACCGTGTTTGTTGTTCATAAAAATCTTTGAACACCCATTTATGTCATTTAAGTCGAGCATGTTTTTTACACACTTCAGTGAAAGTTGACAAAGCAAACAGCATATAATTGATAACTTTATTGCAATTATATTATATATTGATAATATGGAAACATTAATTGTATTGAATAAACTCTTTTTTAATTAAAAAGGTCGCTAGCTTCGGTGGATTACTGGTTTGCATGTTTACTTCATAATGTGTAAAATGATAAGTCATTTCCATTTACCTGTAGGGATTTTTTAACCTGTGATAAGTTTATCAATAAAAGCTTGTCTTTTACTCTTTATATATTCTCATCTACCCACACTTTAGAAACGGTGTGGTTGACGTTTCCCCATCTCGCATGAAGAAAGTATATTCTATTTTCCGATCTTTAGTTCTGTACTCTTTACTAGTACGCAAATACTGTCTACGCCAGGTCACAATATCTTCTTACTCCCAATAAAATACTGTTTCGGTTACATTTCACATATCTATGTATATCTGTGTAATAAAGTTCAATATATATTAAAACAATATAAAAATGAAATGTCTTGCCGAAAATTTAACTGTTTAATTAGGAATATGAAGTAATCGTCCTCTTAATTATATCTTCGTTCTCTTGAATTGATACCCTGTGAATATCCTCTAAAGATGGTATTTTATTTTCACGAAAAGAAACCATGTATTATTTGGCGAATTAAGTTCATGGCGTATTCGTTGACGTTGTTAACAAGGGATTTTCTTCCAGTAAATTTTTTAAGAGGCTGTAATTCTTCTGCCTCATGTATTCTTATCTCATCTTGAATACGATACTTTTAGATACTCCTACATTACAAAACATATAAATAAATACTTACAATACTATATACAAAGTAAAAGAAAACATAATAGGACGTGTTGTCATAATGATGTCAAACGAACGTCAACTGAATTATTTTTCAGCTGTGTGTAATTGAGCTTGTTACAACCAATAGGAAGAGATTCACGAGCTGCCAAGCTCTGTGGACGTGATTTTTTTACTCCGCTCCATTTCCGAATACACTATAGCAAACATTTACTACATACACTGATGTTATATTATGTCCTAGTCTAGGCATACTACATAGATAGATATTGAATTGATGATATTTCAGATTTTCTTTCAAGAGACTCAAAGAATGCAAACAACTAAATTAATTATGCTTAATTGAAAAAACTCATATATCTAATTATTGATGACAAATTTATAGTTTTCGGTATAGGTGTAGGTATTGGCTTCAGTTGAGGTTGAACTCCTTTCACCTGATACATACAAACTATTTTCATTTAGTAATACCTGTTACCTGAGGTGCATCCTGTATAAAGGATACCGTCTGCGAATTGTTTATCATTGAATTTCTCTCACCTGATACAAACATACAAACTTTTTGCACTTAATGATATCTGCACACCACCAAGGTGCAGGATGCTGGATCTTATATATAACCCCGAAATACAGATCTCCCAAACTTCATTCGAGGCTGGCTGTATAAAGGGTACCCCGTATGAATTGTATATCATTGAACTTTTCTTATCTTATACATAATATTGATTTCATACTGATCTAGGACAGCAAGGCTAATATGATGCTACTTTTTATTATTTTGTTCTATACATTTACACTGAAAACAAAAGAATAAAATAGCATCATATTAGCCTTACTGTCCTAGATCATTATGAAATCAATAGTACATAAAACCATGTTGGATCTACTCATAAATCTTAGTCAATTAAGGAGATAAGTTTAACTACATTTAAATTAGATTACATGATCTTAAATGACAACTCAACATACACAAGCACTATAAGGCTTGTTGTTTAACACATCTTCTCTATTTATCGACCATACTCTCTCTCATTTCCACGTGTGTAAAAATATCATAAATATTAAATTCATATCTGTCAAAATTTACATGTCATCAATTAGATTATTTGGCAACAATGTGAATTATATCCTAAAAATTGGGTCTTAGTCAGTTAATAACTGACAGCAAAGCTGCTATGAACTGCATTTATACAGCAAATTCCATTACAAACGTTTCAAATTACCATAGTCAACTGAAAATGAATTTTATTTTTAAAAATGAAACACGAATAGAGAGAGAGAGCTGTAGAAATGATGTAGTGAATTTCTTTCTTCGTATATAGTCAAAAAAATGAAAAGATTGCAGATATTTATGCTTATAAGATATAGAAGAAATATTTTTGCACAGAAAACTGTAAGATGAATCTTATTAATTAGTTCCACAATTGCAAAATGAAAGAAAATATTCTTTAGTTGCTATAAGATACTTAAAAGCTCATGAAATTTGCTTTTAAAATTAACTTTACTTATTTTTACGGTTTTGTGTAAAGCACTAATTAATATTTGAATAACAATTTCTTTTGAACTACGAGCCCCTTCACACTCACTTTTTTAAATTTGTTTATTCTTGTAACATTTTTAGAATCTCCTAGCTACAAGAAATACTTGTTAAATCTCTAAAATCGATAATTAAAACAAATACGGGAACTGTGAAAAAATACGCAAGATCAACACAGAAACAATTTGACAGTTTACCACTGGGTAACCATCACCTTTATTCTTAATGATGTCCAAAATTCTTTGAGGCATAGATTTAATGAAGCCTTGACAAGATTTCGGTGTAAAGGAATCCCATATTCCTTGAAGCCTTTGCTTCAGTTTCAGGATTTTCTGACGGGATGTTTCTAAAGCACCTTTTTCATCTCGCATCACAAAGTTTTGATTGAGGACAGGTCGGGACTATTACAAACCCATCCCAAAAGCGGTATACCGTAGTCTTCCATCCATTTCAAACTCTTTTCGAGGTATGGTATGCTGCACCATCCTGCTGGAAGACAAAATGTTGCCCTGATGTCAAATTTTATTCCATAACCGGTATAAAAGATTTTTCTAAAATGTCTAAATATTAATTTGTATCCACAGTTCCTTTGATAAAATTAAGTTTTTCTACACTTTTAGATGACATACTGCCCCAGATCAAATGACTGATGCAGGAAATTTTACCTTTCTTTTAAGACAATCAGAATGAACTCTTCATGTTTCCGTCCAATAACAAAACTCTTACGGTCTCCAACATACACTTCAAAACTGGACTCATCGCTCCATTGTATTGCATGTCAATGCTGAAGGATCCAATCCTTATATTCTTTCGCCTATTTTAATCTATTTTTCCTTTGCTGCGACGTCAAAAGTGGTTTTTCCTTAGCCTGAAACAAAAGTGCAAATTTTAAGAACAGTTTTTATTGACTCTTGATTATTTTTCTAACCAAGAAACTTACTTTTGAAGTACCAAATTCCATTTTGTGGGGCTCTATGTGACATGTGGATCTGGAAACTCGTCTTCCAACAGCATCACTCCACAGAACACTTAACTCAAGGTAATTTGCCCGCCGATTATTTTTAATAATTCTTCTTAATGCCCTTCAATTGGTTTCAGTAAACTTGCTTTTTCCTATATTTTGCGGTTTTGTGGCGATTGAACCTGTAATTTTATGTCGTTTAACTATATTTCTTACATTATATCGCGATAACTGTAATAAATCTGAAATTTTTGAGTTTGATTTTCCGGAGTTAAAAGAATCCAACAATAATTGAACAAATATTTTCATCGATATTCTTTTCTGTGCTCTTTTTAAAGCGCACAAATAGCAAATACGTTCAAAATGTATAAAATGCATTTGACACTAATTGACAATTGATACGTCATTTTTCCAAAGTCACAACTGACATGGGAAGGGGCTCGTACTTGGCATTGACTACATTCAAGTGACAACTAAAATTTTAAGACAAATTAAAACTACTCACTGTTACTATGAGGGTGTGTTTTTATATTTGCGGAATGGGGGGGTAAGGAAAGTAAATAAAAACAGAGAATTAAATTTAATACATTTCTCAGATCTAGTAATTAAGTTATTTAATAGTCCCCCTTCACAGACCATGAAGGCCCATTGGAGTATAGCTGGGTAGGCTGCTATTCTCGAGCCGTTCGGTACTCAAGAATGGTAAAGTGGCTAGCTTATTATTACCCCAGGAAATGATTTCCCAGGTACTCATTTTCACAGGTTGAGTCGACCTGGAAGCCTTAAATATTTTTAAAATTCCAATGTATTATTCCTGGGATTTGAACCCTGGACCTTAAGATTCGTAGTCAAGTGCCATACCCACTGAGGTACCATGGCTTCAATTAATTTATTTATACTAGTGAAAAAAATAATTCATTTTTGTTGTCAAAATATGCTGAAACTGCAGCTTTTAGTTTATCATCGGATGAAAATTTTTTTCCTCGAAGTTCTTTCTTCATATTTGGGAACACATAGTAATCGCTGGGGGCCAGGTCCGTACTGTAGGATGGATGATTTAATTCCTGGAAGTCTGCCTTGTGCGGACAGCTTGTGCAACTCGTGTAACTCGACGGGCGCATTGTCGAGCAAAAGCAGCACACCTTTGGCAATTTTTCCTCTTCTCTTTTCTTTGATGGAGTACCTTATTCGTTCTAAAAGTGTGGCATAATATTCTCCCATTATAGACACCTTTTTCTTTGTAGTCAATGAGCAGGATTCCTTCAGTTTCCCAAAATATGGTCGCCATGAGCTTTCCAACTGACTGTTGCATTTTAAACTTCTTTGGCAGAGGTGTACCTTTTCAGGGGGTATCTCGTTTGGATTCAGGTTCATAGTGGTGAATCCACGTTTCATCTCTTGTAACAATCTGACTTAATACTCCATCCTGGTCTTCACTGCAGAGCTTCAAAGATGGCACACAATGTTCAACTTTACTCATATTGAAAATCTCTTCACGTTCTGTTTTGTGTAAATGATAATAACTCAAATACCACTAATTCAATAATAATCCAGTTCGGTATTTATAGTAATAAGACATCAAGCTAGACATTACGATTGGTTTACCAAGCCTCGCCCCACATTCCTCGAATATAAAACCGCACCCTCGAAAATAGCATTTGTTTGATGCAGTGAGATTATACGATTGTTTTCGAACTGAATCGAATTTTAATTGAAGGGTCGGCCATAACAACCTTGGATGTAACGTTTTGCTGAAATGCGGTATTTCCTTAAAAACAATGTTAGTAACACATCGTTCAATAAGTCCCGGGACTAACTAAGAAAAAAACATTTTTTTTGAAAAACTTACTTTTATTCATCAACATAATTTCCTTCAAGGGCTATACAGTCATTCCACCGCTTTTCTAACTTTTCAATACCGTGCTTGTAAAACGATTTGTCCTTGTCCTCAAAATGAGCCTCAGTTGCAGCGATGACTTCCTCATTCGAGCCAAATCTTTTTCCTTGCAGCATTTTTTTAGATCAGCAAACAGCTAGTAGTCGCTCGGAGCCAGATCTGGAGAGTATGGTGGGTGGGGAAGCAGATCGAAGCCCAACTCGTTCAATTTGGCCATTGTTTTGACTGACTTGTGGCACGGTGCATTGTCTTGATGAAAAATGTTTTTTTTTCTTCATGTGCGGTCGTTTTTTTGGGATTTCGTCTTTCAAACGCACCAGTAACTCAATGTAGTAGTCGCTATTGATGGATTTTCCCTGTTGAAGGTAGTCAATGTAAATTACACCTTGCGCATCCCAAAAAACTGACTGTTGCGTTTTTGGACGCTTCGGACGGCTTTCACCGGTTGCACGCCACTCAGATGACTGCCGCTTCGACTCTGGAGTGAAATGGTAGATCCATGTTCCGTCCATTGTCACATACCTACGCAAGAATTCCTTTTTATTGCGAGTAAGCAGTGACAAACAGCTCGTTGTTGCTTTTGTTCCATTGTGAGGAAACGCGGCACCCATTTGGAACAGACTTTTCTCATGCCCAACTTTTCTTGTAAAATCGTCCACGCACTTCCAGTTGATATGTTCACCATCTCAGCAATCTCACAAACTTTCACTTTGCGGTTATCCATCACGATTTTTAAAACTTGTTTCGCATTTTCTGGGGTAACTGCTTCATTTGGCCTACCCGAGCGTTCCGCATCATTTGTATGCGTGCGACCGCGCTTAAAATCAGCATACCACCGGCAAATGGTTGTTTTCGATGGGGCAGAGTGCGGATAACGTTTTTCAATCCATTGCTGAGCTTGCACGGTATTCTTTCCCATTAAAAAGCAATGTTTTATCAATACACGAAATTCGTTTTTGTCCATTTTTTCTACAAATGCAAAAGTAGCGTCAGTTTCACCACGGTAACTTTGCTGTTTATAATCTGATTGACGTGAAAATCAGACACGTGTCATTTGAAGGTTAGATCTTTCGGAAAACGAAGTCGAGTTGATATTACTAACATCATCTGTGGGTTAGTCACGGGACTTATTGAACGATGTGTTATATCCCTATTAGAAGGTGTTGGCGTCAGAGAGATATAAAATATTCTTAATCAGATTTCCATAATCTATTTTTTAAAGCGTGAATTTCTAGTGTCCTGTGTAACAATGTTGTACGTCTGATGTCAGTTAGTGTTACAGTTCAATCCTTTTGTTACATACAACGTTGTTACGGCCGACCCTTCAATTATTGATAGTTGACATTGTATAATAATTGATCAGGCAAGCTGCAGCCTAAGGCATAACTAATTTAAATATGTCAGAAATATAATCAATTTATGTTTCAAATAACACAAAATCAATTTCAGTTTCTACGTTAAAACTAGTTTAATGGTTAAAACTACTCTTAAGCATTTGCTCCACTTAATTATTATTTTTATTTATTTTAAAACATTTTAAGTGTATTTGCAGTAGTAAGTGAAATATATTTGTTATCTTCTTCTTAAAGAAGCTATTATTAAATAATTCACTTAAGTAGACAATTTTTAATAGAAAGAAACATTCCTCATATTATCAAAATTTAGTCAATTACATTTACTTAATTTTTGCCTAAATTCATGGAAATCTATTTTAATCTAGTTTCTTGTTTATTTCTTCTTACTAATGAATAATAAACCAGAAAACATATTTTCATTTTTGAACTTGTTTACTAGCAATAATTTTTCCAAGTAAATGTGTGTTCCAACAATAATATGATTGATTAAAACGAAGTGCTTATAAAATCATTTTATTGTAGGAAATTGAAATGAAACATACTATGTTACTTTCCAATACCTAAACTGTATAACACCGAAAAATATAATATATAAAACAATGTTTTTTATGCTAATATATCACAATCAGTGCCAAGTCATTCTATATATTTGGCTTTAACAGTATTGTTTTTTATAGTTTAAGCAATGAGACAAATATAAAGAATGCAAATAATAAGCTTAAAAATGAAGTGTGCAAAAATTCTAAATATGTGTGTTCTAGGTGTTAATAGGATATCAACGCATTCTATTATAATTAAAATATTTTATTGCTTTTGTTTAATTTATTTAAAAAAAATAATATTTTTATTTTCTTAAATTTTCTTACACTTTTTAGAAAAGCTTAAATTGAAAATATTTAATTAAAGATTTATTTTTACTCTTATTATTATTGTATGCATATCCAAAGACCTTTAATATTGTTCTAATATTCATTTGCTCCTCCTTATAAAGAAAATAATTTTCTTATTGATATCAATAGTCTTTTTATTTTTTTTTTATATTTTATACCAGTATTAATTTATATATAAAAACAATCTATAATTTTGCTTGAATATTTGTAGATAAAACAAAATATAGTAACATATATGTCTTGAAATTTGCAATATTCTCGACTGATTCTGTGTATTATATACGTGCATGGTACTAAATGTTATCACTGTTAAAAAATATATAAATTGTAATATTATATTTGAAAATTATTGCTAAAGTACTTAGTTCTTATTTTTATTGTTGTTATTATTATTATTATTACAATTATTTCAACAATATTGATTGCAACAGATAAATTGTAACTATTAAGAAGCTTTTTACACTGGATATTTTCTTGATTTGATTAATGTAAATCTATTCAAACAAAAAGACTGATTCATATATACATTTTATATGCATAATTAGTTTTTTTCTTATAATTTAAATCAATAATTGTCAATTTGTTGTTATAAAGAAATTTTATAGACACATTCCACCACGATAGTTCATATTTGACAATATTCATAAAATTAATTTTTAACCAAAACAATATTTAAAAAAATGTAAATAATTGTATCCATGTAAAAACTTCTTAAGTAATATATTTCAATTAGTATTTTCATTTCATATCTATTATAGTAAATTAATTAATTATGTAAATTAATTTTAAAATTTACAAAATTTTAAAAATTTGTAAACGTAAATATTTTTATTATAGTTTGTTTTATGTATAAAGTTTGTAAATTCTGCTCAGGTATTGTGCATATAATTAGCTAGTGTTAAGTAGCAAATAAAGTAATTAAAAAAAAAATGAGAAAGTCACTTCCAGAAATTATTATTAGGTTTTGAATTTGTTCACAAAAAACTTTTTATATATATATAAAAAAAACTGTTATTTGAAATTTGAAATATTGTTATTGAAAAGAAAAAAGTAGCATTTTAAATACTCGTTGTAATGCTTAGTGTAAATTTGCTTTAAAATATAAATATTGGAACACTTTTCATAATTGTTATTATTTAGTATATGTTAATTTTCTTTTTCTTCATAATATACGCACTCCTTAATAGCTTCTTTATTATTTACCTTCTATTTGGTTACTTTTTATTGTAGCATGGTTATTATTAAATTTTAACAATGTTAAATGTTTAAATGTCACAAAATTATTCGCTCTTAAGAAAAATACCTTTTTTTAAGTATATTAAATGAAGATGGATAAATTCAATATAAAATCTACATAAGTATAAATCCTTCTCAATTAACAAGTTTTAACATTTCATTTTCATTAAAAATTAATTATAATTTAAGGATAATTTTGTGCAATGTTTTAATTTATGGATTTTTTATTTTTATCTGTAGTAGTTTTCAAAATTAACTTAAATTTGGAATGTTCTTATAGTGCTAATATCATATCAGTACTTTTTGAAAAATGATCTTTTTTATTTTTCGTTCAAGTTTTTTCAACTTTTTAAATAAATAATTTATAACTTATCACTTTGCAAATATTAAGAAATCATTTGACAAATGTTATAAAAGTAATTTGTTGATTAAAAAACTAATTTCAGCAAAATTATATTCAACGTTTCAAAAAAAATCTCAAATTGGCTGTGAAATTTAATATCCAGTATGAATATTTGAAATGAAGGAAATTCAGTAACTTGTTGGTTAATAATTTTCAATAAAATGCTTGAACCCATTGATTTTAATTTAGTTTTTTTGCATATTCTAAAATCATTTTTGATTATGCAGGATGCTCTGTTAAAGTATGATAGGCAAAGGGTCTACGACAATTCGGCGCGGCCGATTCGTCGCTGGACACATTCGGCGCCAAACATTACTAATTTGTACTACATTGTATTTTGCATACAAATCTGCATCAAACGGTCATCTATTGCTATGAAAATCAAAAAATATCTTGTATTTGCTTAAAATTAATAAATTTAATTAGTTAAATCATTTTAATTGCCAAGAAATTTCAATTTGTATTAATTTATTAATATTAAATATTGCACTTACTACAAATTTATTATCAACAAACATAAAATAAAATAACTAATACAAAAAACCTACCCTATTAGTAAAACCCAGAGCATAAGTTCTTCCTAGAAATTTTTACCAACCATCTTAATATGATGATTATCTTATGCATTGGTAAAAGATTGGAGAGGGCGAGTAAATAACATATAGGATTAATATTCAGGTAATGACTACCAAGAAAAACTCAACCTGTTGTAAATGGAATTTGAAAAAACAATTGAGCTATAAATTAAAATTTAAAACAAATGCAGTTTGGTTAGGTTTTTCTGGCGCCAAATTGGCACGGTGCCGAATTAGCTAGCGCCGAATTGGCACGGCGCCGAGTTGTCCCATACCGATAGGCAAGGGCTTAATTTTTTTAATGGAACTTCTATACGAGTATTTTTTCAGACACTTGATTTACAATAAATTGATTATATGGATCTAAAATCTTGCCATTTTTGCATACTTCAATTGTTTTTGAATATCCTACTACATTCTACAGTATCTTGTGATAGCAATAGCCATAAATTGCCTTCAACATATTCTCTTTAATTTCTTGACTTCTATAGTGCTCATTCTTTTTTATCTTTCTGTGTAAATATGATTCTAATTTATCATATTTTTCTTAGAAAACAATTGAATTATGTCAAAACAGTAAGGCTTAGATTTGAATAAAGGTTATTGCTGTAGTCAGTATTTGAAGAATAATAGGTATATCATGCAAATACAGCGTGGAAGAGTTTAGGACGCATTAATTTTAAGGGGAAGATTCGCTAGTAGAAAAATAATGTGTTCGTATCTGTAAAATAACTTTTTTATTTATGTAAATAATGACACGGAACAAAAACCAATTTGTTAAGATAGGTTTTCTGTAGATATACCTACGACTCAAATATCTTTACAAAACGTAATCTGTTTTAGAAAGAAATTGCTTAAGTTAGTATATTTTCGACTAACCAAAGCATGTCTGATAACCATAAAATTAACTAAATCTCGTCGTAGGTACTTCAACTGACGTTTTTTCTTTCATTTAGTAAAAACCGCATCGTATAGTGCCTTCTACTTTTTAAAATATCTTACATTTACGATGATAAGATACGGATTTTTTTTTAATACAATTGCCTAACTATCAGGCGCAGTGGCAATAGTTTTCGATGGTAAATTACTCATGCACGCTACACTGTTAGAATAAGTTCACATTATGCGCGGTCTATTATTATTTATGGAATTTTATTTTATTCCTTAATTTAATTTAATTGAATCTTATTTATTAATTTAATTGAAACCTTGATTGCAAAAAGGGTATACTAAGTTGCAATTTTAACAAAAATAAAATTTCTGTCGGAAATTACATGTCATACTAAAAGGTGTATCAACCAGCAGTGTAAAAAAATTTTTCATTACATACTAGTAGAAGGTTTTGAAGGTACATATAATATATATGTATGAGATTTTGTTTTCTTTTACTTTTTAAAATAAAATTAAATTGATATTTTAACTTTTACAAGAAATATAATTACAAGTAAGATCATAAGCAACAATAAGTAGGTACATACAGTTCGCGCAACATAAATTGGCGAGAGCTTTGGTTGCGCACTGGCATGTACCGAGTGAGATTTAAGCAGTGGCGGAGCAGACTGCGTTCATTTTCTTAAAAATATGAGTTAGAAAATAGTCCCACAAGAATGACCGGATCTCGACAATAAACAAATAAATATACAGTAATGTATAATTTGCGTAAGCGAGTCAAATACTGTTCGAGGAATGTTAATAAGTAGTATGAGTAACTCTGATTTGATAATAATCGTTAACTATGCTTTCTCTTTTGGGAAATTTAAGTAATGAGATATATATAGCGTTAAAAATGGATTTTAAGGCACATTGCATTATTGTTGGTGCAAGTAGTAGTACCAGCTGTTTGAAACAGCCGATCTGTAATTTAGTTTATCAGTTTTATAACTATGTCGTCAACTTTACGTGGAAAAACTCTTCACAGTCAAGCACGCGAAATGGCTTTTAACATTTACAAATGGATAAAATCTCAAAACGAAGATCAGTGTATGAAGGGAATTAAAGAAAAAGTGTCAAGTGCTACTGGAGTATCCGTAAGGACTATCGAAAGGATTATTAAGGAAGGTAACACCTTGCCTGAATCTGAGACTGATAAACTATTTAAAAGTCCTGGAAAAAAACTAAGTCGCGTGTGTAACGTGACCGCACTTGAAGATTATGAGTTGGCTGATTTTCGCCGTATAATCTATAATTTCCATAAAACAGAAAATTGCAGAGTTACGCTTCCTGCTTTACAAGAAACACTTCGCAATGATTTGGGGTGGCAGGGGCAAGTGTCTTCTCTTCGGACAGTGTTAAAGAAGCTGGGGTTGAAGTGGCGCCGTACTCAAAATAATCGTAAACTATTAATTGAAAAAAAGTGAAATTCGTGCTTTAAGAATAGACTATTTAAATAAAATTAAGTTTTTTCGCCAACAGCAGCGTCCTATTGTTTTCTTAGATGAAACGTACATCCATAGTGGGCACACTATATCAAAAAGTTGGAGTGACGACAGTAATAATGGGTTACTTGCTAATATTTCAAAAAGGGAACGCTTAATTATAATTCATGCAAAGCATGGGTTTTATTCCAAACTGCCTCAACATTTTTAAATCTGGAAGTAAGTCAGGAGATTACCATGATGAAATGAATTCATCAAATTATGAAAAATGGGTTCACGGAAAAATTAATACCTAATTTGCCAGCAGAGTCGGTTGTTGTGATAGATAACGCGCCTTATCACAACGTACAAATAAACAGTGCTCCTAATAGCAATTCTAAAAAAGCAGATATGGTCTCCTGGCTTACTGAAAAAAAATAACATTTTCACCTCAAATGCTAAAACCTCAGTTATATGATATAATTAAAAGGCATAAAAAGCAGTACATTCAGTACAAATTTGATGCCATTTTCAATGCTAATGGCCATACTGTACTGCGACTTCCACCGTACCACCCAGATTTGAACCCAATAGAACTAATTTGGGCACAAGTTAAAAACAACGTTGCTAAGAAAAATACTACATTTAAATTAAATGATGCGTGGAAATTAGCCGAAAACGAGTTTTCTTCTGTAACTTTAGAAGATTGGGTGAGCCGTTTTGAACACGTGATAAAAAGTGAAAATAATTATTTGCAAAATGAACAAATAATAGACATTAGAACTAGTGGTGGGTTCGCGATACCACCCGCGTGACACGACACTTGCGAGTCGAAACCATTAGCCGTGTGAAGTGTGGACTCCTTCACGACTCTTTAACGATACTTTGCATTTACACATCATGCATGCGCTAGTTCATATAATATAATTGAAACGAGCAGTCAAGATTCATAGCTAATACGTAAATCATAAACTAGGGATTAAAAAACAAAAACGCATTGTTGAATTTGAATATTAGATTGCTCTTGAAATTCCCGAAGTGCTACTATTTCATGATCTTGTCCCCATCGTGTAGCGAGATTTCCTTTAAACGTGCTATACAACAAATTTTTTACTATATTTTTACAATGTGTTAAGCTTTTCATTTTACAAATCTGGCCAAAATTAGAAGCTGTTATTCGCGACGATCTTTCTTGACGCCAAAGTAGATTATTATGCTGACCAATTGTTTCTAACTGTATCAGATGTAATTCGTCTTCAGTTTTTTCATTACTTGTAAATTTCGTTTTCCTTTAAAGAATATTCTTCTGCTGATAATTGCATGTTTTCTTCCTCTATTTTTCCATATTTGCTATCGGCTGGTGCTGACTGGTAAATCTTCCTTCTTTGTGATTTTTCACTAAACAGTCTCTTTCGGCATTTAACCCACTTTGATTTGCTTTCCACAGCTTTCACGTATTTTTTTGTAAATTGTCCAGGACTTTTGCCCACTACCTTTTTATGGATTACCTTCGAAATATGGCCTGGTTCAAGATTGAAAGTCAAAGCAGCTGCTTCGCATCGTGTTTTATAGGAACTTTTTCCCGTAAAGTTAATTCGTTTACCTCCTATATATTTTGCAACTATAGAGTTATAACATTTGGCAGCGTTGTTGTCCATATTTTGCAAAAGACTTTAAGAATTTCGCGCTACTCTGTCAGTAACAACCATTATATCTTGATATAAGCCCGAGTCTTTGAAGTTAACAATCCAATTGTTTTCATTTTCATGTTTGGGTCCGTTGCAAAAGTAAGTGGCACAATTATTGTGATCCTCAAAAACATGATGAGGACAATTCAAGATGTCATTTCTCACTATGAGTTAAAGTTGCATTTGTAATATAAAAAAGAACGGCACCTTGTATACCCGACCTCATTCGTTTGATAGAGTTGTTCAGCATTGCGATGTTGTAGAGGAACAATTATCATTTTGCTACTTATTCCTTTTTGGGTCAGTTCTCTTAATTTACTACAAAAATTACGCAGAAGATGGTTACGACATTCGATTTTTTGAATTACTTTCTGCCCATACGGACGAACTTCTGCAAGACGTTTTGTTACACTGCTGTCGCCATCTCCAACCAAATACAAGTATTTCAAATTATACATTTCTATACTTCTTTTGAAGCCCTCTATGATAATATCAGCTTCCATTCCTGTAGATGGTTTGTCCCAATTCTTAAAGCATTTATGCAAGGGAGCTTCAGAATGTTTTGATTTAGCACGGCTACACATACAACAGTATTTATTTCTAATCCCTAAGAATAACACTTTTTTTCTTTTTTCACCAACAATAACGCCAACTCCTGCAGCTGCATTATAGTTGGTTCTATAGGATCTTTTACTCCACGCTCCATCTGCAATCACAGTAATGAATGGAATGCCGTCCGAATCAACTCGGCCTTCTTCAATTGCTAAACGGGATTCTATTACAGTAGCTTTTTCCATATATTCCCATGCCGTTTCTTCAATATAAGTAGCAAGAAGTTGTTCTGTCTTTGCATAAAGATTTGGGCCCATCCAAGGAATATCGCAAGTAGCCAACATTTCCTTCAATTGTGAGTATCCTATTCCTGTTGTGATACTTCGTAGAACTGCAGCCTTGTTTATATCCATTGCCTGATCATTACAGTCAGTTGATATAACAGTATTAACTCCGCACATCTCACATTGAACAACAATTTTACTCTGCAGACCAATTCTTTGCTCGGAAACCATTTTCAGATGTTCATTTCTACACGAAAACAATCCAACATGAGGAAAACGTATAATTGCATTAAAGAAATTACTAATTTCCACAATTCTCCTTCCACTGACATATTCGTGCTCTTTTTGAACATTAAGCAACTCATTTTCAACGTCAGTAGTATAAGTAGGTGGAATTTCCTCTGGGCTGTGGCTACTACTAGTGGAAGTACAAGGTTGATATGATGGAGCTGAAAGTTGATCAAATGAAGTTGAAGGTTGACTTGTTGAAGTTGAAGGTTGATCTAATGAAGTTGAAGTGTGATCTAATGAAATTGAATGTTGATCAACAGGAACAAATTCTGCTGATTGAACTTTTGAGCAGACTTTTTAAAACCAGAAAGGTTTTGCATTCTTCTACGTATGCTCTTTTTTCGAGCTGATAGCGTTAATCGTGGCATAATCTTAACTACATAAATACATTGCACGTACAATATGATGTATAAGTATTTGTTACACTTCACTACGTTACACTAAAATACACTACACGATAATTACACTATGCTCTATATTAATACTTGCTACACTTACTTATAAAACATGTAGTACTATCACGAAAACTATACCAGTACTGTTGTTACCGTCGCACTGTGCTTACGTTCACCGTTGGTTTACTAACTTGGTTTGCTAGGGAAATTCAACAACAACTCAAATAATACTCTTAAAATGATGTATTCACACCAAAACACACTAAAACGGTACAGCCCTGAAATAGAATAGGGGTGCAATATGTTATTATGTATTTAAGGTGACTAAATAAACAATAAATGTGTCAGTAAGTAGCCGGTGACAGTAAACAGGTTTCAAAGAAAGGATTAAGGGATGATTCATTGCGGCTCCTTTTCATTACCCATCCGGTTATAAAACCAAATTTTAAACAAATTTTTAGAAAATCCCAAAATAAGTAGGTAAACCTTTTAGTTTTTAATTGATTTGTTGTTAAAGAGGATTATGGCATTCGGTTTGTTTCTTTGATCTTGTCCGTGTACTTTTTGACATTTTAAATCTATTTTGACATTCGATGAGAGAAGTGAAAAGAAAATGATCTAGCCAAAGAATTTAGAATTCAACCGAATACGCCTTCCACAATTTTAAAGAACAAAGAGAAAATCTTGGAATTCTAACGAAATTTGTGTTTCCAGGAAACGTCAAATTTCGGAAAAAAAAAGAATGTGCTTTAAGGTGGTTTAAACAAGTTCGCGATAACATCGCGGTAAATGGACTTGTGTTACTTAACAAGACGGAAGAATTTTCAAGAATATTAAAGATTAGCAATTTTAAGTGCAGCAGTGGTTGGTTAAATCGATTTAAGGAGAGACGTGATTTGTCTTTAACAAAAAATTGGTTAATTTTCAAAAAATTCCTTAATTCGAATATTCATTAACTTTTTTCACTCCCTTTGACTTCGAATTAACGAGATTCTACGTATTAGGTAGCTGTCGACCTACGAGATTTAGTGCTCTAATCTGGCAATAGGATTAAGTGAATAAAATAAAATAAAAAAATAAGAGATATTCCTGATAATTGATAACATTATATTTTATTTTTATTTTAATTAAATATTAGGTGCATTATCGTATTATTACCATCTATACACAGAATTAAAACTAAAATGAACATTCCATTGTAACAGTGTATATCATATTTCAGTCACAACATAATTCTGACTCCTTCATTTTAGAAGCAATTAAATTTTGCTTGCAAGTTAGATCTGCAAATACATGCAGCATTTATTAGTCAGCTATGTGTGTCTCACTTCTAACTATTTTATCTTTGTTGCAAAATATATTAGGCTATAGCGAATCTTGGCCTTAAGGGGTTATAGAAGACATCCAAAGGAACAAAAAAGTCTTGTATAACTTTGTTCTAGAACTTACTACTTTTTCAGAAAAAAATAATAAAGTTGTAAACTTTAACATCATTTTGCCGCGTTAATAGTAGTACTTTACTTCATGAGGCTATCACAACAACAAACTTTAATAACATTTTACCGTATCGTGTGTCATTTCCGCGTAAAATTGAATTCTTTTTACAATTAAAAATTCATTTTACTCAATTAAGAAACGTGAAAACCCTGTAAAGTTTGTAATAAAATTTGGTCCACATTCACACAAAATGCTGATGTGGATGCTTGTTGAACTTGAAAAAAGCACGTTTTGTTTACAACTTTACAATGTAATGAATATTTGGGTCGATGCCTGATCACAGCTGTGTAAATAATAATAATATTTAGAGTGAGATAATATTGAGTTTGCAGTTTGTTGATCTTTGAAATAATAATTTGGTAATAAAGCACGAGCTGTTTATCTAATAACAGTTTTTAATGATTTTACGAGAGAATATCTTTTAAAGAGAAGATTTATCTAATTTAAATTAGGTAATTAAGTTAAGTTTTGGCCTTCCGTGGTCGAGTGGTAGAGATCTTACTTCTCGTTCAGAGGGACAGGGGTTCAAACCTCGGTTGCGACTGAATTTTAAAAATTTTGTACTATCGTGTTTGAGCTCCTTAGGTTAAGGTATGAAAGTTGTATGAGTGATAAAGTATGGGGGAGCGTAATGTACTTGCCACAATAGCTCCATTACCTCCGTTGCACTCCCATAAGAGTTTGTGTGGAACCCCGACACTGCGAAATGCGGTAAAAGGGGAATGGATTTGAATTAAGTTAAGGGATTTTGTTGACACCTTGTTTTGGCTACATTAAAAAATGTTTAATTTTATGGTACTTAGGTGTCCTAATCAAAAGTTTTTTACAAAAGATAGTATTTCTTAATAAAAAAACAAATACGTCAAGAAATTTTGAAAATGTTCCGGACATTAATAAATATCAAATGTAGGCCAATTATTGGTTGGTTTGTTATGAATTAGTGTGTTTTTAATGTACAACGTACAAATCTTGTTTACGGAAGAACAGTGCCAATTACAATTTTTGTAGAATTAGTCGCCCGACTAATCTGCTTCGGATGTTTATTATTTTTAAACAGCTGTCATCATCAGTTTGTTTGTTTGATTTTCTAAAACAAAGTCAAGACCCAGCTGCGATTATACTTAAGCAAGGTTGCCAGATATGGCAATGGTTTTTTTTAAATTACTCGAAAGCTAATTAACATAGAAAAATATTTATTAAGACTTTTTTGTTCCTTTTGATGTCTTCTATCACCCCTTAAAATTAATGCGTCGTAACTGCTTCCACTGTGTATACAGGATATACTTTTGTACAAGTGTAAATGCTTCACTTGATATCCCGGTAATTATTATAACCACAGCCTACTGCCAAGTTTAGTAAAAATTTCCAAACGGCAAACAATTCAAATTATACCAAAATGATCAGCTATTGTTCTGTATAACGAATATGTGGATGTTCTGTTAAGAGAAATTAAGCCTTCATCTACCCCATGTTTACAATACACCTTGAATTATAATTCAGAATAAATTTGAGACACGAAGAAAGATAAAATAAAAATGAATGTGTCTCAGTACTTTACAACATTTCAGGGAAAAAAATGGAATTTATCTGGAATTTATTCCAGAATTTTGGTACCCTTATTATTAAAATATTTGCTATTTTCAGTATTTTGCATGTCTATAATGATCATTTTTCTTTTTATATGCATAATTCTCAAGCTTTGCTTAATCTAGAATTAGTTAAATAAATACATACTTGACATATTTTTAGAAAGTATTTTTTTCATTTTTATTTTCTTCTAAGGTCCCTAATAAAAAGAATCTGAATGGAAGCGATATTTAGAAATTAGATTAATTTAATAGGTACTGGTACATGTAACACAAGATTTCTAGATAGCATTTCAGTAACGATCGCTTTGGTAGTAGAAACTAGAAAGATAACACAATAGCATAGTGCAATGTTAGTGCATTTCTGCATAGTTCAACTTATTTTGATTTTATCTCAGTTTTCTCTTTTTAGCATCTTCACAAGGATTTAGAACAAGGAACTTTTATTCTGTGAGCACGTAAGTGTCTTCTTCTAATTATTAAAAGTTCCGAATTCTTAAGCTTGTGAAGTATTCAAAATATTTTAATGTGGAAAATCGAAATTATTTGAATACAATTATCTTTTGTTTTGATGGATTCTGGAATTCTTTTCAAAATCTAACATTGACTAGCAAATATTTTTGCAATATTATTCTTGACAAACATTATAACGGGTGATTGTAAACCTTCGACATCTCAGTTGCTGTGAAATTTAAAACGTATGTGTTTTATTACTGTTGTAGATGTATAATAAATTAATGTAATTTATTTGAAGTTCAAAAAATTATTGTTTTTGATTAAAAAACACGTTTTAAATTTTTTTTTAATCACCCGTTAGTATTTAAAGAATTCCTACATATTACCCAACACCTAAGATTAAAAGTAAAGAATAATCGATAGAAAATAAAAACGAGCAAAATTTGAGAAAAAATTCTTGAGCACTTAAATTTTTATATTTAGCAGAGGTTTTTTTTAGTAGCTTTCATAAATATTTATATTCATTCTAATATCTATGGGTCTGTAAATACAGGGTGTTAAAAACTATATCTGTTAAATTTGTAAAATTAAAAACATTTAAAATGGATGTTCTGCAATACTTATTCGCTTTACCTGTAATACTTCCTATACCTGACATGCCCAAAGAAAACATTGGTTTTAGCAGAAAGGTGCTCCATCACATTAGATTGTACATGTAAGACATTATTAGATGATGTTTTTGCTTGACGATAGATTGGAGATGTGGGAGACAAGTAAATGGCCCACTCGTTCGCCTTAACTCTGCTTGAATTTTCTACTACT
The DNA here is from genome assembly GCA_929113105.1 of Agrypnus murinus. NCBI lineage: Eukaryota > Metazoa > Arthropoda > Insecta > Coleoptera > Elateridae > Agrypnus > Agrypnus murinus. The sequence goes on from OV816026.1 coordinate 24,684,138, forward strand.
AATTTTTTTTTAAATTTATCTTTATATATTTTAGTTTACTGTTAAAAACTATGTAAAAAGCATAAATATATTTCAAATATGTGTACCATGGTACTGATGAGATTCTGCATTACATTTAATAGCAACACGTCTTCAATTGCCAAGTTGGTGAACTGACTGTAATGATAATGATGTTTCGAGTGAGTTTGTATTGGTCATTGTATAGCAGTAAATGGGAATAATTTTGAACATTGAGTTTAATTTTATTTTATAGAATCGTAGTAAGTTTTTGTTGTAATTTGTAATGAAAGAATATATAAATTTTATAAATTCAACAGATAGATTTTATTTAACATCCTGTATTTACTGACGAATAAATGTTAGACCCCAAAACACGATATCGTCGAACTTGGATTAAAGAAAGCAACACATTAAGGTAAACAGAAATGAACATTGCACTGAAAAAAAAGGGGTGATGTCATAGGTCGAAACAAATGAAGATATAAAAAAATCCCTGCTAAATATAAAAATTTAAATGTTTGAACATGTTTCTCAAATTTTATTTGTTTCTATTTTATATCGATTGTTCCATGCGTTTTAGTCACCCTGTACAAACAGTTCATGTTAATGTACATCTGTAACCATATTTTGAGGTGGATACTAGTTAGCGTTAAAGCCATTTACAGTAAAATGTAACAAAGTGTAAAAAACTTACTAAGAAATACATGCAATAATATGAAATATCTCTCCCTAACTGTATAAAGTTGACCACTTTATTAACTTCCAGTGTTCTTCACTTATCATCATTGTTACTCACTGGCCTTGTTTTCCTTTAAATTATTATGCATAGAGAATGCCATGTATCTTTCTAAAATCTATTTCTGTTTTTTGGTTTAACATCAGCATTTTAAGAAAACTCATTCTGCTTTGGCATTGGAGTGAAGTAAAGAAATTACTAATTTATGACACTTATTTTAAAAAATCCCTTATTCCAAACACATTTAGTGACATGTAGCTTGATCACAAATGTTGCTGTAAATACTTGTACTGCTTGGTGCTGTCGCTGCACTATGCTCCTAATTGAGTGAACTCTGCTGTATAGTTGTAATATAATCTTTAATATTACATAAAAATAATATATGAACAAATAATAATGAGAATAAATAGAAATAAAAATAAGAACTTGCATGAAATATAACTACATATTATATGAACTAATCTAATAAGACACTGATTTTTTCATAACAAGAATTAATAAAGAATCACCTAGTATTTAGAATACAAGAATACAGTAAAATGAAGGTAACTAAAGAAAAAATATGTAATAGCTACATCAGGAATTATCCAAAATGAATTATTTAAAATTTTTGCTCATAGAAATACGATGGTTTTTTTAAGTATTATGACTATATAACACATGCAACTATTGAAACATTCCTAGTAGTGCTGAAACAAGCAAAGGTTTGGATTTGATAGCATACCTAGTTTTCCATATTTTGAAAATTGGTCATTTACTCTTACTTGTTAACTCACTTTACCATATATTTTGTATATCAAAGTAACAATCAAAAAATGTATGAAACTTAACCTATGACCCGCGGGTCAGACACTGACCCACGCAGGCCTTTTCAATGAGCCACGCATTGATTTTTATAAACTTATTTTTTATATCATAAAAGGGAGAAGAGACAATTGAAAATATAGTTATTTATGTACCAAGGGCGTTAGAATGATGATAATGCCAGGAGTGTGACGATGTTTATGTAGTTCGTATCACAACAAATAATATGCAAGTGAAACAAAAAAATTAAAGTATAAATATCTAAAGTTGAATTTATAAAAAAATATATATTTCCAAGTGGACGTTGGTTAACTGATTTTCTATCGTATCACTGCACCTGTGTATGAGTCATGGCTGTCTAGGACATTTGGGCGCGGCCGTTAGGTGCGGCCATATCGACGCGGTCGTTTCGGCGCGAGGACAGTTAGACGCAGGCACACTTCGGCGTCGGGACACTTAGGCGCAGACACACTTCGAAGAAAAGACACTTTGGTGCATGTAAATTTTCCAGCAACAAATTAGAGTAAAACTTTCGGAGATCTTTAAACAAAACTTTTTTTGGGCCATGAGTCTAATTTTTTGGGACAAGCTACCCTAGTATCAGAGTAACCTTTTTTATTTTTATGTACACACATATACCTTCTTAATTCCAGAATTTCACTTTGGTTGGTTAAATTGCGTTATTCCAGTGCTTTTTGTCTTTAAGCGCTGGACTACAAGCACAAAGCAGTATCCATTTTTAAGTGTTACCTACTGAGACACAATTCGTAAAGTGGGACACGTTTATTTATATCGTACCATTTATCAGTGGTACGATATTCAATGTTAATGTCGATTTTCCTATGTCATTTAATTGATTTTACAAAATTTTTGATGTTTTAAAATAATAATAATAATTGCTACAACCCATAACCTGGAAACCAGGCCCCAGAAGCTATAAGCTTGTGCGGAAAGGAGGGAGCGATTATTATTACGTAGGCCCTACGTGCGGCTGCAGCCGTCTGATAGATAGAATAGCGCAAATCCCACATTTGTGTCACAGCTAAGGAAAACTGCAGAAAACCTTAACCAGATCTGCCGGCACCAGGAGTCGATCTCGGGCCGCTTGGGTGAAAGTTCAGCATGCTAGACATTACACTACCAAGGCTATAGTAAAAGTTATTAAGATGATTATTAAACATGATATTCTTATAAACAATAAAATTCTTATTACAAATTATTCCCTTATGCAGAGATTTTCAGAATTTTGATTTTAATGTTTTAGTAATTTAGAAAAATTAATTTTTCTTAAATTTGGCAGTACATATGATCTTTTGTGATTGGCAGATATTGAAGTTTTTTTCTCATCATCGATCATACTGTATTTACTACTTGTAAGTACCTACAGATTTTGCACATTACAATAATACTAGGCAATTTCTCGCGCCGAAACGGTTGCGCCGAAATGGCCGCGCCTAAACGGCCGCGCTCAAATGTCCGGTTCCGGTAGAATGGGGATGTACCAGCTCGCAGTGTTGAACTAATTGGCAGCATTTGCGTACGCGTCTAGAAGTGTTTAATAATAACTTTTTTATTATTTTTTATTATTAAATTTTCTCATCTATACATGCAATTATATCAAGTACGTTAATAAGAAATCTTTTCTAAAATTATTGTATTCTAAACATAAATATTTTTAGTTGTAGCCCTGTAATATGTCAACGGTAAAAAAAATAAAAACAAACAATACAAGTTCCACACCATATCGAACAGAATGGTTTGATAAATATGGTGTGATGATTGATAAATATGGTCCGTTAACAAATTTTTGGTGTTTCCAAATTATTGGCACCCTTTTTACCTCCCCCCACCCTTCCAAGTGACGCTACTGACTTAGTGCCCACGGGCCCATTATTAAAAAAATAATGAACACAGTTTGACCCACTTCTCAAAAAGTTTCGCCATCACTGCCTTAGATCATAAGATGAAATGTGTGTTTTTGTTATTGTCAACAGAGCGTGGTGAGTTCATTTAATCATAAAAGCCCCAAAAGTATGAAAACCCAGGGTTAGCCATGCTAGAAGTTTTTTTATTCAAAACACATTACATATCCTTACAAACTTGTAAATATTCCAGACATTCATTAAGTTTCCATGTACACTCTAAAAAATTACCAGTGAATTATACCCTAAAAAATGGAGCCAACTATGTTGCCTCTATTTTGGGTAATTTTGGGGTAAATTTACTTTCAAGTGTAATTTTCATAGGAAGTGGAAAATTTCAATATTAGGTAAAGTTATAACTTTACGCAGGTGTTTTAATGTTAAAATGTAAGATTGCATTGAGATCGTAATATTAATCTGTAAATTTATTTAAAAAGGGAACATGACAATGCAAATTTAAGGTAATATTGAAATTTCCCATTTCCTATGAAAATTACACTTTGAAGTAAATTTACCCCAAAAAATGGAGGTAACATAGTTGCCTCCATTTTTTAGGGTAAATTGAAGGGGAATTTTTTAGAGTGTACGGTTGTTTCTCATCGCATGCTCCCGAAGGGCAAATACATAGAGCGACTAGTAAAGAAGTAATTGCATAATTTCTGAGCACTAAATTTATACTACATGCAGTAAGTATTTTCCCTTTTAAGGTAATGGCACAGACACAGTGGCAGTTACACACCAGAAAGTAGTTAATCTCTCTCAAACTTTCCAGTGAATTTAAACCAACGGATGTGTAAATTTTAAGTACATAAACATGATAATATAAAAGGATCCAGCACCTTAAAACCACTTCCGAGACTGCTTTCAGCTTTGTAAATTTCCCCTACTCTATGAATATTATCCCAAGGGCCTCAAGTCAGAAAGATGTTGAAACAAATGTCAAATTTTGAGGTTAGATTCTAAAATTCAATTTAGAAATTTAACTTCAAAGTTTGACGGTTGTCAAAAACAATACAATTAACTATAACTGTATGAGCCAATCAAAGAAACTGCATTTTGCTTTTCTTAGATGCCTCCATTGAATTTACTTTTTGCTCATACTTTGTTGTATTCTAAAATATGCATCAAGTATAGAAGATGAATTAGATATATCTTCGCAATAATATGCGTACATACAATGTACATTGATAAATAAAATTATGAAACAATACTTTTTGGTACCTTTTTATTGTGCTGTAAAAGCGGCATTTTATATTAAATTTGTTATGTACTTATCTTAAATTACAAAATCTGATACTACATTTGAAATTGCTTGAGAGCTAATCTTTGAACATTTTGATCCGCATCTAACATACAAATCTATTAGTAAAGGTGAAAGTTATCAAATATTTGATAGAACCAATATCCATATTACTGATCACTGCCTACTCTGATCCTCCTACATATTTTTTGAACTGCTAAAGTATTTTCCACCTATATGTGCATCATCACACACACACACTTGATTATAAAGAGTAATCCTAAAGTAAGAAGCTTAAAATTCCTAAAAGTTTGTTAGACACAAAGTTCTAGTCTATTATCAAACGCTGCTTTACTGGAGAAGTACACCACTAAAAAGCTTTTTTTTTGAAAACTTCACAAAGTAGTCTTCCTTAAATGTTAGCTGTTTTTGGCATACCTCTTAGCACTGAATGCTGTTATTACATGGCCTACAACATTAGTAACTTTTTACAAACCAGACTTATAACATCAGCTTTTGAAGGAATATTGGTTTAATGCATTTTTCATAAAGAGCTTTTTGATAGAGTTCTTAAATTAGTTTTTGCCATTTGGGTAAATTAGCTTGTACTATTAGGTTAAATTAATTAGATCGTTATTAGCCTCATGCTAGACCTGTTCTTCCTTGTATTCTCTGTTCAACTGTAAGTTCCCTTTTCTATAAGCCTTTATTGCTATAAATGTGTAAATGCTTTCTATAAGTGAGTGAAATGATGCTAGTATATAGAATTATGAGGTTATGTAAGTGGAACAAGTTTTTGTATCTCAAATAGCTTTTCAAGTAGCCCCACTTTCAGAACTCTTGAAGAGAGAGTTTACAGTATTGCGAAGTAATATACAAACTTCAACTACAGTATCTGGCCATATTAATGGGGACATCGAATAATGTTAATGTTAAAAGTTATGTATTGTTAATACCAAGAATAACAAATTATGGGAAATGTTTTACGTGTGATTATTAACGCTTGTTGTATTAACCAATAATTTAATAAAACAATTCTAAATAATAAACTGGTATAAATGGCGAATTTGCTGATAACTAAAGGATGCAATTCTTAGCGGGTACTGAGGAGAATAATAAAGAAGGTATTTTACTATTTCTGTAGAAAATAATCGTAGAAACGTTAGAAGAAACTCTTTTCCACAGAAATAGTAAGATATCTACTTATAATTTTGGTCAGTATCGTCTAAGATGTTACCCTCTTCAGCTATTGGCATGTTCAGCAAATTCGCCATTTATACCAGTTTATTACTTAAAATTATTTTATTGAATTGCTTGTTAATACAAGAAGGGTTAATAAAACATACGTGAAACATTTCTCGAAATCTTTTATTCCTGGTGTTAACAATATAAAACTTTTAACATCCAAATTATTGGATGTCCCTAATAATATGGCCAGATACTGTAACAGTAACCCTTTAGATTTTTCTAAATCTAGTTACTGAAGTTTTTAATTTTTGCATATTGCAAATGTGGTTTATATAAACATGGGTTAATGGTTGCTAAGCTACTGAATTTTTATGAACTTACACTGGCCAAACTAAAGTGTAATCTATATTAATTCTCTGATTGTAAACTGTCGGAAAAATTAAATGAGACTCGTATAGGTAGTTAGAAAATCAGTGCACTCACAGATGATTGTTGGGTTGCCTAAATATATCATGGCCGAACTTGTAAATATTTCTAATTAAAATTCTTCAAATTCATCAGTTTATTTGAATTGGGAACAAAATAAGTTAGCCATATAAATATTGAAATTATAAAAACAATATTGCTAATATTATTATTACCTATAATGTCGCTAAGTAACAGACATAATGGTTGATTGTATAATAAAACATGTTTTTAATTAAATAAGATCCTAATATTATTTAATATTAAAAACCAAAAAGCACAAGATGTAATCGCAAGAAGAGGCAAGTAAGATTGATTAAAAGATCAAAGTCAGTTTGGTTTAATGTTAAAAGCATCGTATCTCTGTGCAACTGATCACCGGTTCAAATCCTGATATTGTTTTATGCCATAATTTTTTTTAAATTTATTGTTTTTAGATAAATTTATGCACTACAAAGAATTGCATTTTAAAAATTCAATTCTAAGAATAAAACAAAAAAAATGTATTTTTATTACATAGCGATTTAAAAACCTCCTCTGTAACCACGTGTAAAACAATATAATTTGTTTTGCTTTATTATTGGAATTGAATTTTTAAAATTTAATTTCTTCTCAGTGCGTATTTAATTTTAAAAAAATAAATAAATTTGACCCGGTGATCAGTTGTTGTTTTTACCACTAAACTAAACTGGCTCTTGCCTTTATAATCAATTTTACTTGACTCTTCTTGTGATTAAATCTTGTGCTTTTTGGTTAATATATAATTGGTTATTATAATATTATTAAATAAAATTAGGATCTTACCCAACAAACATAATACTGGCTTCAGATGTTGGCATGATCAAGTACTGCCAGAAGCAAAGGCGCTGACCCAGCAATGGCAAATAGTATAGGGCCTGAACATATAGGAGACATCAGCCTTAAGCTGGGCTGAATACGGTATGGTACAGGTTTTAGTTTTTGGCCAACATTCAGCCATTATATTGCTATTGCAGTACTACTGATTTGTGGAGAATTTAATTAATGACAGGTAAATATATGTAGTTTAGGAAATACCCCATTCAAAAATTCTATAATTTTCTATCTACAGGCTATGACCAAAACAAAAAATTACTAAAAAATCTTGAATACCGTAACTAGGGCCATAATTTGACAGATGTCAGTTAAAATAGCCTAATAACATAATTAGGCAGATATTGCTCTGTGTTCTTTTCTCCATCTGCAGTTCAAATTTTAAAAGATTGTGAGACCGAAAGTTCGGCTCTAGCTCTTGTTTGAAGCAGACTGTGTAACTGTGAAAATGTATCATACATTTTGTAAGAAGTTTTTGTCATTTTCAATGTTTTGAAGAGTATCAGCACAAACGTTCATTTGCATTTGCTTTTGTTCAGTGAGCAGTCTCGACACCATTTTGGCACAAACGTTTTTATGTAGAATTTATCGAATAGTTTCTTTATCGATGTTAACTAACTTTGCATTTACTCGAATGCTTAGGCAACAATTTCTTAGAATAATTTCACTCACTTTTTAAATGTTACCTTATGTTTTTGATGTGCAAGAACGACCAGGACACGGACTGTGTTTGATCTCCTACCTTCCCTCCTTTGATTTTCTAAGCCACTCGAATACTTGATTACGAGATAGACAGTCATGACCATAAGTTTCGGTAGTGGATCTAACAAGGAATATCACATACAGGGTGGGATTAAAGTATGGAATATTTAAAAAAAAAGCGAACTCAACCGGTTTTTTTTAAAACGCTGAAACACGTCGATTTTGTTTCTAAGTTATGACGTCATCACAAAAAAGTTTAAATGACAATATAGATTTTTTATAGTGGAATCCGATAGTGATTTTTCTTCCCTTTATGATCATGCAAATAAATCATAAGGTTGCATAACAAAAATTCTGAGAAAAATCGAGTTGAATTTTGTAAATGTTTGTTAGTTGTGACGTCATCACAAAAAATTTAAATGACAATATAGATTTTTAGTAGTAGAATCCGATAGAGACTTCTCTTCCCTTTATGATCATGCAAATAAATCATAAGGTTGCATAACAAAAATTTTGAGAAAAATTGATCTGAACTGAAATGTTATTGATATTTATGGTATCAATATATCAGACCGATTTTTCTCAGAATTTTTGTTATGCAACCTTATGATTTATTTGCATGATCATAAAGGGAAGAGAAATCACTATCGGATTCCACTATTAAAAATCTATATTCTCATTTAAATTTTTGTTAAATGTTTGTTAGTTGTGACAACTAACAAACATTTACAAAGTTCAACTCGATTTTTCTCAGAATTTTTGTTATGCAACCTTATGATTTATTTGCATGATCATAAAGGGAAGGAAATCACTATCGGATTCCACTATAAAAAATCTATATTGTCATTTAAATTTTTTTGTGATGACGTCATAACTTGGAAACAAATGACAGTCGGAAGGTGAATTGTACATATTAATGTGTATTTTTAAAAAACAAAATCGACGTGTTTTAGCATTTTTTAAAAACCGGTTGAGTTCGCTTTTTTTTTTAATATTCCATACTTTAATCCCACCCTGTATATACGCTGCTTGATTTTCACACTCAATATAATAATATTTCGTCGGAGCTCGGGTACACAGTCCACTTCAAATAAAGGCTAGAGCCTAATTGTCAGTCCCACAACCTTATGAGAATTGAACTGCAGATGGAGGAAAGAACACAGAACAATATATCCCCCCCTTGTTCGTTGTTGTTGAAGCTACATGTACACTGCAACATAAATCTGGTCATTTAATAGTCACACCTCATACACAGTACTGTATAATGCACGTAAAAGTATTTTCATACCCTGTATACTACTATACAGTTTATGCTACCATTTTCTTTATAATTGATATACAGTGAAACCTAGCTAATTCGGACTAATTAAAACAGGGGCAATCCGAATCATCGCGTATTTCGGATTACCGTGTCTGTAGAGTTATAATGTTTTATTTGTAAATAAATGCATTATTTAAAACATTCTGTAACACAGTTATTTAAAAAAAAATTACAAAAATATTTACGCAAAAACTGTTTTAAAAACACAGGAAATAATATTCCGCATTAATATGTCGTTCACCAAAAAAAAGGCGGTGATTTTTACTTGTTTCCTGTTTTTTGAACTTAATACGTAAGATAGATTAAACCTTCCGGAATCACAATTGTTTCAAATTTTCTACCGCCCATTGCAATGCCACCGCTTTGCAACTGTTTCTTAAAGGGCTTCACTGCGTGCGAATCATTGAATAGCTTTTCTCCCGCGATTTTTAACACGCAAATTGTCTTTTTAAAATTAAGTATCCAATCTTTACTTGCCCTGACGTGATCGTTTTGAAACCATCTTTAATAAAGTCACAGTAGCGTGCAGAGTATACGAATCAGTGGAACCAGAGTGTACGAGCGTGATAGCGCATACGTTGTATCGCGACTACTTCCACTGTTTCATATGCACCGCACGCTGCTGGATAATGATGCTTTGACTTTTCGTCCAAAATTTCGGAGGATATCGGTGACATATCAAAAACCATGCAGTTAGCTTTTCTTTCATATCCGGATATTCCGCAGGTTTTAAAGTTTTTTTAACGTTGTTATATGATCCTTTAGATTTTGTAACAAATCTGGAAATGTATATTTAAAGTTACAATGCGGTTTTAGGTACATAAAGCCATAATTCGTAAAAGAAGTATCAATTCTTTTTTAACTTATAATCCTTTGTAACTAATACGAATTGTGAAGCAATGTATCCACTTCTAAAAAATACGTTACTTTTTATAATAAGAATTTGCCAGACAAATATAACGTAAACATAAATAAAATAAAATCATTTATTTTATCTACAACGGTAGTTTTGTATCAAATTACACATCTGAATACCCATTGCATTCGTTACTATAAACAAAACTTGAGGAATAAAAACAATTAATTCTAAAGTTCGGATTATCAAAACCTTTAAATCCGGATTACAATAAACCCAATGTAAATAAATTGCTGGTCCGGATTATAGTGGTTTTCGGATTAACGTAGATTCGGATCAACGAGGCTTCACTGTATTTACACTACTGCAAATCACGTACAGTTGCGATCATTCGCTAAGGAACGATGAAAAAATAGTGATCGCAGGTTTTTCAGTCTTTTGTGCAATGTACGCTGTAACTCGACCGATTTTTGATCTGGGCAATTATAATATTCAAAAATGAAATTTTCTTGTATACCATATAATAAACTTACATTTACATTGTACAAAAAAACGGGAAAATCGGCGGTTATGATTTTTACATCGTTCCTTAGCGAATGATCGCAACTATACATATTAGGGTGGTTCTTATTTGGGTCATGTTGGAATTTCGGTTTTGCCGGGTGCCCATTTGAATCTAAAAAAAAAACTGAAAATTCTAAGACCAATACGAACTTCATATCTCTATTCTAATCATTCGCTGTAACGAAGAGAAGTTTCCCATTTAAAATGCACGCTTTTTTCCACTTCGTATGTATATATTTGTCCATAGGGACAAATTGTTGAGAAAAAATTTGAAAATTGATTTTGAAAATTGAATTAACAGGGTACGATACTACTTTTAGGCACAAAAAGAATTATATGGCGCATTCAATTTTTTTCAACGATTTACAAATAAATTCAAAATAATGCACCGTTGAATTAGGGTTGAAGTGTTGTAGAATGTTCCATATAATTTTTTTTCTCACCTAAAAGTAGCATCGATGCTTGTTAATTCTATAAAATCAATTTTCAAATTTTTTGCAAAAGTATTTCCATCTAGTGTACATATATATGCATAAGAATTGAAAAAACCCATGTATGTATTTTAAATGGGAAACTTCTCGTCGTTACAGCGAATGATTAGAATAGAGATAGGAAGTTCGTATTGGTCTTAAAATTTTCAGTTCTTTTTTTGGAATCAAATGGGCACCCGGCAAAACCGAAATTCCAACATGAGCCAAATAAGAACCACCCTAATGTTTATACACTGCAAATATATGTAGGTTACTGTTAGTTGAAGTTTATATACTATTCATTGTTTGCAAACCCTCTCTTGATGGTCTTGTAGGCGAAGTAACTGAAAACTTTAATTGGGGGTATAAAAACCTGCAGGGCAAACACATAGTAACATCTAGTTGCTGTGAAGTGAGTCGATTAGGTATGATAGTCAATGGTTTATAAATTAAAGTACCTCGAGCGGTAACTTTATACTGCTTTCTCGCTCATTTACAAAGATCACTAGAAATATCAAGCTGAAGGGTATAAAATATTTACATATCCATTTCTCACTATCTATTCATTTTTGGATTTTTCTTTCATATTCTATGTTTTAGACACATCTTTAAGGAACACCAAACGATAGAAAACAATGCAACGAGCTGCCAAATACAGAATACCAAATGCCACTCAGGTGAAGATATTAAAAGAAGAGAATGAATATTAATTGTAGCCATCGTGATACTGGAAGTAGTTAATTAAAATGTGTGATCGTTATTATAATATAATGAAAAAAATGATGGCAATGATGATGTGGATGCTTCTTAACTCGTACCAGATAATACTTTGCCAAATGTATTTGTAAACAATTTTATTTAAAAAAAAATGTAGTAAATATTAAAGCTTAATAGTAAATACCAAATCTGGAAAAAATAAAATTGTTTACAAGATCTAATTAGAAATGTTTTTATAATTTAAAAATAATTAAAAGTCATGATATTTAGCAAATTTTATAAATAATATATTTATTATATAAATTATTTTATTTAAAAGTATTATATGTGTTTGTGTGTTTATACAGGTTGTTTGTTTTGTATTTATACCATTGTACGAGGATTAAACATTATTAGTACAATCACCTAGGATAATTCAAAATTGTGCGATGGTCTTCAATAAACGAGCAACCTATTTAAAAAGTGATAAGATATACATATAAGAAAAGAAGTTTTAAAGAACTTTAAACATTAATTGCTATCTGTCTTTGATGTGCCTAATTTATATTATAAAATAATACAAAACTAGGTTTCTATGATATGTACGCTTTAGAACAAAAGTGCTTTGGGTTTCTTAACACGATTTAATAAGCTTGCAAAGCGCTTTTATTAAAAACTTGATAGTAACTTCTTTTTACCGAATTTCAAATTTTGAAATTAATATTGCATTCCAAAAATATGCCAAAATAAATAAGTATCGAAATAAAATTTATTATTTTACTATTTAACTGTGGTTACAAGTTACAAGAAAGCAATTTTACCTTTTTACTGTATAAGTAAAAATATGTGTTGTACAACGTTTAGATTATAAAGTCTGCTAATAAGTTACCTAATGTTTGTCATTGAAGAAAACATTCCATTTTGATGATTTAATTGTATTGAAAATAAAATATTACCATTTATGCAAGTAGTTTCATTACACGCTGAAAACCCCATGAGAAATGGCAAATATGGTTTGGTTCCTCATGAAAAATGATCGATTAGGACGTTTAAGTAAGTTGGGAATTTGCTATTTAATAAAAAAAAAAATATTAACTTTCACATTAGAGGTATTAAATATTTTCTTTTTGCCACTACGAAATCATATGATAACCGTTTTTGTACATTCTGCTAGAAGTCAGGTTACTAAAAACGAAAACATGAAGAGTTATGGGTCACTAAGAACAGGGCATTTAGTCCAAGAATGCCTTGACCAGGCTTTTCATGCCGTTTTTGAAATTTGCAATTGGATGATCACAAAGTTCGTAACTTATTTTTGCTATCCATCTTTGAGTACGCTCTTATCATCTCTTTATTATTATTTATAAAGTTATAAACAATTATGTGGTTATGTTGTATTTAATTTTAAAAATTCATTTGTTTTCCACCAAAAATATCACTATAACCTTCAGTAATCTAGTAACAATCTGTCTGTTACTTTAGATGTTTCACACAGTGCACACATGTTGAGAGCAAAATTTGAATATTTCAAAGTTATGACGGGTTAACGTCAAAAAAATGTTAGGTTATATTTTGTTGAAATGTCAAATAATAATCGAAGATCTTTGAATTTGATTTTTAATAATAATTACATTTAATTAATATAATAATCAGTGTGAATTTATTTGTGGAATAATATTCAATTACGAGAAGAAAATTTTATATGGTTAATAAAACTTTTAATCTTTGTTATAATTTGGATGTTGGAAGGGAATTTTAAAAACTTACTCATTAAATGGACTTACCATATTTCAACAAGCAGCTGGATATTAATTTTATTTATTAATACCATTTATTTGGATATTATTTAAAAAACGAGGTAGGTGGTTGTTATTCCACCATTTTAGTATTACCATATGAAAAATAGAAGTTTAATGTTTTGTAACAATAATGATAGTTGGCAAACTATTGGCGCCAAATTATGGTTTGATTTAAAAAATTTAAGGTATTTATTTAATTTTAAATAAGATTTAGTAATTAAGATTATGATGATGCCAAAAATATTACTCCTGGGATAAAAGGCATTGTATATTGGGACAGTACTATATTGGGATTTATTTTTCATTTGTTTATGGTATCCAAATTTCAATTTCTTTTATATTTTAATTTTTTTTTGATTTGTTGTTTGTGTTCAATGTTAAATAAATTTTTGTCATTTCAAATTTAAAGAGAATTTGGTTTATATTTCTTTTGTGTACTTTAATTATGTTTCCTAGATCTATATTTATTTAGTGCCCTATTCAAGTGACCCGCCTGAAAGTCTCAGTTTGGCGGAGATTATGATACTTCACCACGTTTGTAATTAGCCGGAGCAAAATTTTTTTATGGTAAAGGTAAGTGGTTTATATTTTGTATATATCACCTCCTCTAATCATATATCGTAACTGCTCTATATATACCGGTTTGAGGCTTCGATTTCCTACCTTTGTTTTGAAGAATTTTCTGTTATAGTTTTCCAACACAAAAATAAAGGGCTCAGGCTGTCTCCCTGTTTCACACCTTACGACATCTTAAAACTTGACGATATTTCTTGATTTATTCTAAAGTAGCCTTCGACATTACTATATACACTCCGAATGGTTCTGATAAAAATTTCTGTTAATACCATATCTTTCTAATACTTTCCAAATGTTTTTTCTTGATACATTATCAAATGCAGCTTTTATATCTAAAAATGCCAATCATATTTCTTCCCTTTTTTCTAGATTCTTCTCAATTATTTTTTTTAAAGCATGTACAGTTCGCGCAACATAAATTGGCAAGAGCTTTGGTTGCTCACTGGCATGAACCGAGTGAGATTTAAGCAGTGGCGGAGCAGACTGCGTTCATTTTCTTAAAATATGAGTTAGAAAATAGTCCCACAAGAATGACCAGATCTCGACAATAAACAAATAAATATACAGTAATGTATAATTTGCGTAAGCGAGTCAAATACTGTTCGAGGAATGTTAATAGGTAGTATGAGTAACTCTGATTTGATAATAATCGTTAACTATGCTTCTCTTTTGGGAAATTTAAGTAATGAGATATATATAGCGTTAAAAATGGATTTTAAGGCACATTGCATTATTGTTGGTGCAAGTAGTAGTACCAGCTGTTTGAAACAGCCGATCTGTAATTTAGTTTATCAGTTTTATAACTATGTCGTCAACTTTACGCGGAAAAACTCTTCACAGTCAAGCACGCGAAATGGCTTTTAGCGTTTACAAATGGATAAAATCTCAAAACGAAGATCAGTGTATGAAGGGAATTAAAGAAAAGGTGTCAAGTGCTACTGGAGTATCCGTAAGGACTATCGAAAGGATTATTAAGGAAGGTAACACCTTGCCTGAATCTGAGACTGATAAACTATTTAAAAGTCCTGGAAAAAAACGAAGTCGCGTGTGTAACGTGACCGCACTTGAAGATTATGAGTTGGCTGATTTTCGCCGTATAATCTATAATTTCCATAAAACAGAAAATTGCAGAGTTACGCTTCCTGCTTTACAAGAAACACTTCGCAATGATTTGGGGTGGCAGGGGCAAGTGTCTTCTCTTCGGACAGTGTTAAAGAAGCTGGGGTTTAAGTGGCGCCGTACTCAAAATAATCGTAAACTATTAATTGAAAAAAGTGAAATTCGTGCTTTAAGAATAGACTATTTAAATAAAATTAAGTTTTTTCGCCAACAGCAGCGTCCTATTGTTTTCTTAGATGAAACGTACATCCATAGTGGGCACACTATATCAAAAAGTTGGAGTGACGACAGTAATAATGGGTTACTTGCTAATATTTCAAAAGGGGAACGCTTAATTATAATTCATGCAGGTGGAAGCATGGGTTTTATTCCAAACTGCCTCAACATTTTTAAATCTGGAAGTAAGTCAGGAGATTACCATGATGAAATGAATTCATAAAATTATGAAAAATGGGTCACGGAAAAATTAATACCTAATTTGCCAGCAGAGTCGGTTGTTGTGATAGATAACGCGCCTTATCACAACGTACAAATAAACCGTGCTCCTAATAGCAATTCTAAAAAAGCAGATATGGTCTGGCTTACTGAAAAAAAAATAACATTTTCACCTCAAATGCTAAAACCTCAGTTATATGATGTAATTAAAAGGCATAAAAAGCAGTACATTCAGTACAAATTTGATGCCATTTTCAATGCTAATGGCCATACTGTACTGCGCCTTCCACCGTACCACCTAGATTTGAACCCAATAGAACTAATTTGGGCACAAGTTAAAAACAACGTTGCTAAGAAAAATACTACATTTAAATTAAATGATGCGTGGAAATTAGCCAAAAACGAGTTTTCTTCTGTAACTTTAGAAGATTGGGTGAGCCGTTTTGAACACGTGATAAAAAGTGAAAATAATTATTTGCAAAATGAACAAATAATAGACGTTAGAACCGAACAACTTATAATTAGTGTAAATGACGAAGATTCGGATTCCGACTTTGGAACTGATTTTGAGGATAGCGGTTAAAATATGTAACATAAATTGTAGATACCTATTGTATTTATTTTTTTTAAATTATTATATGATCGTTATTGTAGTACCACTCGTATTAACTTTCTTTTTCTCTATTATTGGTATAATTATGTAGTCAAAATATTTTTTGTAACATTATTATTTATTATTGAAAATTTAATTTAAATATCTATAATATGGTTTCATTTCACTTTTTCAGTGAGTGCAATTAAATAGCTAAATTATGATTTTATTTTATGAAAATATTTACTTTGGAATTTGGCAGTCCCGCTAGAAATATTTCGTTTGAAATACAGCAAGCAAATAAAATAAGGTGCCCTGCACGTCACCTGCACAGTTTGTTAACAAAATGTAAACGCTGCATTTCAAAGGCTTCTCACCTCTTGCACAATTTGTTACGGAAATGTTGGCTTCTCTTTTAAAAGACTTCTCACAACTTCCACAATTCATCAAGAAAATGTAAACTCCTCATTTAAAAGGCTTCTCACCACTTGCACAATTCGTTAAAAAAAATTTAAACTCTTCCTTTAAGGCTTTTCACCTCTTGCACAATTTGTTAAGAAAATATTTGCTTCTCTTTTAAAAGGCTTCTCACCACTTGCACAGTTTGTTAACAAAATGTAAACGCTGCATTTCAAAGGCTTCTCACCACTTGCACAATTCATTATGAAAATATAAACTCCTCATTTAAAAAGCTTCTCAGCACTTGCACGATTTGTTAAGAAAATGTAAACTCTTTTAAAAGGCTTCTCACCACTTGCACAATTTCTTAACAAAATGTAAACTCTTCATTTAAAAGGCTTCTCACCTCTTGCACAATTTGTTAAGGAAATGTTGGCTTCTCTTTTAAAAGACTTCTCACAACTTCCACAATTCATCAAGAAAATGTAAACTCCTCTTTTAAAAGGCTTCTCACCACTTGCACAATTCGTTAAGAAAAATTTAAACTCTTCATTTAAGGCTTTTCACCTCTTGCACAATTTGTTAAGAAAATATTTGCTTCTCTTTTAAAAAGACTTCTCACCACTTGCACAGTTTGTTAAGGAAATGTTGGCTTCTCTTTTAAAAGACTTCTCACAACTTCCACAATTCATCAAGAAAATGTAAACTCCTCATTTAAAAGGCTTCTCACCACTTGCACAATTCGTTAAGAAAAATTTAAACTTCATTTAAGGCTTTTCACCTCTTGCACAATTTGTTAAGAAAATATTTGCTTCTCTTTTAAAAGGCTTCTCACCACTTGCACAGTTTGTTAACAAAATGTAAACGCTGCATTTCAAAGGCTTCTCACCACTTGCACAATTCATTATGAAAATATAAACTCCTCATTTAAAAAGCTTCTCAGCACTTGCACGATTTGTTAAGAAAATGTAAACTCTTTTAAAAGGCTTCTCACCACTTGCACAATTTCTTAACAAAATGTAAACTCTTCATTTAAAAGGCTTCTCACCTCTTGCACAATTTGTTAAGGAAATGTTGGCTTCTCTTTTAAAAGACTTCTCACAACTTCCACAATTCATCAAGAAAATGTAAACTCCTCTTTTAAAAGGCTTCTCACCACTTGCACAATTCGTTAAGAAAAATTTAAACTCTTCATTTAAGGCTTTTCACCTCTTGCACAATTTGTTAAGAAAATATTTGCTTCTCTTTTAAAAAGACTTCTCACCACTTGCACAGTTTGTTAAGGAAATGTTGGCTTCTCTTTTAAAAGACTTCTCACAACTTCCACAATTCATCAAGAAAATGTAAACTCCTCATTTAAAAGGCTTCTCACCACTTGCACAATTCGTTAAGAAAAATTTAAACTTCATTTAAGGCTTTTCACCTCTTGCACAATTTGTTAAGAAAATATTTGTTCTCTTTTAAAAGGCTTCTCACCACTTGCACAGTTTGTTAACAAAATGTAAACTCTTCATTTAAAAGGCTTCTCACCTCTTGCACAATTTGTTAAGGAAATGTTGGCTTCTCTTTTAAAAGACTTCTCACAACTTCCACAATTCATCAAGAAAATGTAAACTCCTCATTTAAAAGGCTTCTCACCACTTGCACAATTCGTTAAGAAAAATTGAAGGCTTTTCACCTCTTGCACAATTTGTTAAGAAAATATTTGCTTCTCTTTTAAAAGGCTTCTCACCACTTGCACAGTTCGTTAACAAAATGTAAACTCTTCATTTAAAAGGCTTCTCACCACTTGCACAACTCGTTAAGAAAAATTTAAACTCTTCATTTAAGGCTTTTCACCTCTTGCACAATTTGTTAAGAAAATATTTGCTTCTCTTTTAAAAGACTTCTCACAACTTCCACAATTCATCAAGAAAATGTAAACTCCTCATTTAAAAGGCTTCTCACCACTTGCACAATTCGTTCAGAAAAATTTAAACTTCATTTAAGGCTTTTCACCTCTTGCACAATTTGTTAAGAAAATATTTGCTTCTCTGTTAAAAGGCTTCTCACCACTTGCACAGTTTGTTAACAAAATGTAAACGCTGCATTTCAAAGGCTTCTCACCACTTGCACAATTCATTATGAAAATATAAACTCCTCATTTAAAAAGCTTCTCACCACTTGCACAATTCGTTAAGAAAAATTTAAGGCTTTTCACCTCTTGCACAATTTGTTAAGAAAATATTTGCTTCTCTTTTAAAAGGCTTCTCACCACTTGCACAGTTTGTTAACAAAATGTAAACGCTGCATTTCAAAGGCTTCTCACCACTTGCACAATTCATTATGAAAATATAAACTCCTCATTTAAAAGGCTTCTCACCTGTTACAGAATTTGTTAAGAAAATGTAAGCTCTTCTCATAAAAAGGCTTCTCACCACTTGCACAATTTCTTAACAAAATGTAAACTCATTTAAAAGGCTTCTCACCACTTGCACAATTCGTTAAGAAAAATTTAAACTCTTCCTTTAAGGCTTTTCACCTCTTGCACAATTTGTTAAGAAAATATTTGCTTCTCTTTTAAAAGGCTTCTCACCACTTGCACAGTTTGTTAACAAAATGTAAACGCTGCATTTCAAAGGCTTCTCACCACTTGCACAATTCATTATGAAAATATAAACTCCTCATTTAAAAGGCTTCTCACCTGTTGCAGAATTTGTTAAGAAAATGTAAGCTCTTCTCATAAAAAGGCTTCTCACCACTTGCACAATTTCTTAACAAAATGTAAACTCATTTAAAAGGCTTCTCACCACTTGCACAATTCGTTAAGAAAAATTTAAACTCTTCCTTTAAGGCTTTTCACCTCTTGCACAATTTGTTAAGAAAATATTTGCTTCTCTTTTAAAAGGCTTCTCACCACTTGCACAGTTTGTTAACAAAATGTAAACGCTGCATTTCAAAGGCTTCTCACCACTTGCACAATTCATTATGAAAATATAAACTCCTCATTTAAAAAGCTTCTCACCACTTGCACAATTCGTTAAGAAAAATTTAAGGCTTTTCACCTCTTGCACAATTTGTTAAGAAAATATTTGCTTCTCTTTTAAAAGGCTTCTCACCACTTGCACAGTTTGTTAACAAAATGTAAACTCTTCATTTAAAAGGCTTCTCACAACTTCCACAACTCATCAAGAAAATGTAAACTCCTCATTTAAAAGGCTTCTCACCACTTGCACAATTCGTTAAGAAAAATTTAAGGCTTTTCACCTCTTGCGCAATTTGTTAAGAAAATATTTGCTTCTCTTTTAAAAGGCTTCCCACCACTTGCACAGTTTGTTAACAAAATGTAAAGGCTGCATTTCAAAGGCTTCTCACCACTTGCACAATTCATTATGAAAATATAAACTCCTCATTTAAAAGGCTTCTCACCTGTTGCAGAATTTGTTAAGAAAATGTAAGCTCTTCTCATAAAAAGGCTTCTCACCACTTGCACAATTTCTTAACAAAATGTAAACTCATTTAAAAGGCTTCTCACCACTTGCACAATTCGTTAAGAAAAATTTAAACTCTTCCTTTAAGGCTTTTCACCTCTTGCACAATTTGTTAAGAAAATATTTGCTTCTCTGTTAAAAGGCTTCTCACCACTTGCACAGTTTGTTAACAAAATGTAAACACTGCATTTCAAAGGCTTCTCACCACTTGCACAATTCATTATGTAAATATAAACTGCTCATTTAAAAAGCTTCTCAGCACTTGCACAATTTGTTAAGAAAATGTAAACTCATTTAAAAGGCTTCTCACCTGTTGCAGAATTTGTTAAGAAAATGTAAGCTTGTCTTTTAAAAGGCTTCTCACCACTTGCACAATTCGTTAAGAAAAATTTAAACTCTTCATTTAAGGCTTTTCACCTCTTGCACAATTTGTTAAGAAAATATTTGCTTCTCTTTTAAAAGGCTTCTCACCACTTGCACAGTTTGTTAACAAAATGTAAATTCTTCATTTAAAAGGCTTCTCACCACTTGCACAATTCATTAAGAAAAATTTAAACTCTTCATTTAAGGCTTTTCACCTCTTGCACAATTTGTTAAGAAAATATTTGCTTCTTTGTTAAAAGGCTTCTCACCACTTGCACAGTTTGTTAACAAAATGTAAACGCTGCATTTCAAAGGCTTCTCACCACTTGCACAATTAATTATGAAAATATAAACTCCTCATTTAAAAAGCTTCTCAGCACTTGCACAATTTGTTAAGAAAATGTAAACTCATTTAAAAGGCTTCTCACCTGTTGCAGAATTTGTTAAGAAAATGAAAGCTTGTCTTTTAAAAGGCTTCTCACCACTTGCACAATTTGTTAAGAAAAATTTAAACTCTTCATTTAAGGCTTTTCACCTCTTGCACAATTTGTTAAGAAAATATTTGCTTCTCTTTTAAAAGACTTCTCACAACTTGCACAGTTTGTTAACAAAATGTAAACTCTTCATTTATAAGGCGTCTCACCACTCTTTAGTTCAAATGAACTTTTCTTAGTTCAAAGTTCAAGTTAAGCTTAAATGCACTTTTTAGTATATACTTTTTTTTAATTCAAATGTGCTTTTTTTAGTTCAAATTAATTTAAAATGGTAAATAGCAAGAGGATTTTCACATCTGATTAAACATCTAATCAAGTAATAATAAACTTTAGTATTTGAAGGGTAGGTCGTAACGTTGTACGTAACAAAAGGATTGAACCGCAAAACTGACAGTAAACGTACAGTACAGTGTTGTAAAACGGAATACTACAGATTCAGGCTTTAAAAGCTAGCATTCGGGGAATCTGTTTAAGAATATTTCTCTAACACCTTCCGATATGGATATACTAACTTTATTTTTACGGCAATACCTCATTTCAGCAAAATGTTACATACAACGTTTCTACGGCTGACCCTTCATTTAAAATCATAAAAGAATTAATTTATTACAAGACCATACAATTTACATGCATACAATGCTATATTATGTAAACCTACAATAATATTCCTACAGTAACTTATTTTACCTTCAAATAATAGGGAACAGAATTTTAGTATGTGCAGTCCGCCAAACTAATGAGTGATTATAAACCCTCGACATCTCAGTTGCTGTGAAACTTAAAACGTATGTGTTTTATTACTCCAAGACAATAATTTTTTTAACGTCAAATAAATTACATTAATTAATAAAATTGTCAGTGTCAGTATACAATATAAAATACCTACGTTCTATTTTTCACAGCAACCGAAATGTCGACAGTTTATAATCACTCGTTATACATATATATTTTTTGTAGCGAACAAAAGATGATTTTGATAAATTATTTTACATTTGTATGGATAACATAATTAATAAATGTAACAAATTTTTTAGACTTATAAACAAATACAATAACTTATAGGCAGTTTTACAATCCATAATAAACAAAATAAATTCTTCTGGGTTGTCTTGTAAATATGTTTTCCTACGACCCCATACGAAAGTGAACAATAGCAAACGCTACCGACATTAAGAAAGTGAGTCATATAACACGCGTATGTTAGGAACATAACACACGTGTGTGTTATGAAAATACGTCACGCTAAGCAATACCTAGAAATCCATGAATTTTGTTTACATTAAAATGATGACATTAATGTTTAATCCAATTTTGAGAAGCATTTTAACCATTATGTATCTATTCTTTTCTTATAAATATAACTTTAATTATTGTTTAATTAGTTATTTTAGCTATCAAAAAGAAATATCACATAGATTACACCTAACATAACCTCACTATAATACACGAAAATTATTGAAGCAAGTTTGCCAAGATTAAAATCAGCGATGCCAAATGGGAGAAAAATAAAAGTAATAATTTAGTTAGGCAACCTCTTTCACGCATGGCATTATGTTATTAAAATAGTTGAAGTTATATTTGTTAATTATGAAGATATTATTAAATATAAAGAAAAAATAAATTATGTGCCTCTCAAATTATGTTATAAATTGTAATAGTAATTGTTATGAAAATATGATTTTTTAAAATTGAAATTTATATTTAGTAAAAGAATCTATTAAATAAAATGTTAACAAACACCCATTCACTTTAACAATTGTCATAACAATACTTTTACATTTAACTTTATTCAGCTCCAGAAAAATAAAATTAAGTTATCAAGATAACTTAATTTTATTTTTCTGGAAATGTTTTGATAGAAATCTCGTTATAATTATTCATATTGTAAAACTAAGTTGTTTAAAAAATTAAACTTTATATCCTAAAAATAAATGGCTTAAGAAAATTAGCTTCAAGTGTGATTTTTTTTGTTAAACCTAACCATAAAAATTTTGCTTTAAAATCTTCAAAAATTATATTCTTGAAAATTTAAAAAATCTACATTTTTTAAACATTTGAAATTTGAAGGGGTTGTAGGAAAAATATTGTACATTACACGTTGAAAAGTGACTTTTCTGCACTCGTGTGATTTCCGCACTCGGCTTACGCCTCGTGCAATTCACACTCGTCCGTGCGAAAAGTTTCCACACTAGTAATGTAATATACTATTAAAAGTTTGTTCTTTACAAAATCTAACTGCACAATAAGTAGGAAACACTTCTATTAGTCAATTTACTATAAAGGCGCAATTCTACTGGTGCAGCACAAGACGAATTGTAACATGCCACATGTCGTCTAGCGATGCTGACGTATGTTATGGGAACAGACAATCAACGTGTGGCAAGCGACAAAGAAGCATGCTTTATGTCGCTTCAGTTAAAAAACTTAGTAAAGCATGCGTCTTTGCCGCATAATCGCATAATTCATGTTGCTTCAGGAATTGCATCTTATGGCTTACAATTAAACAAATTCAAGGAGCATTACTTGAATTACTTCAAAACCTAATTTAGCAGCCTTTAACAATCTTAATCATTAAATAAAATATTTTATATGTATTTATGTTAAGTCTTTAGCTCAGTACCCAGTTTTATTATCACATCACCAATGGTTAAAAATTACAATAATGGATAGTAATCCAATAACATAAAACCAGGTACCTATAAAATAATACCACAATATAAAGTACTTTCAGTTTCACTGTTGTTGCTCTACTGGATGCTGGAATCTTTGCAAACGTCGCCTTCTAAGTTCTTCTTCAGCACTGAGATTACTTGGAATTGTAGTATCACTCGAGTCATTAGAATTATTTAGATTTTCTGAACTAGTGGAATCCAAAGTTTCAGTGTTACTAACAGTACTTGTGGAAGCAATTGCATCATCTTTAATTGTACTATTAGATGTTACAGTTTCAGGGTTTGCAGAGTTTGTGGCAGTTTCTGAAGTTGCAGTAGTAGAGGCAGCCTGAGCAACTGGCATTGTAACAGAGATTGCCACAGATGCACTATACTGTTGCATCATCAACACAGCAGCATCCAGCATTACCTACACATTAAAATGTCTTTTAATTTTTGTTTGTTTAAAAACATCACATAAAACTTACTTGAATATTCTTCAAGCACTGAATCCTAGCTTCTACATTTTCTCTTTCGTTACCTTCCATTCTTCTCAATTCTTCAGGAGATAGTGATTTTAAATTTTGAGGAGGCATAGGCGATGGTGTCATAAAAGGAAACATGGGAAATGGCATAAAAGGAGGCATTGCAAATGGAGGAGGAGCATTAGTTTGTTGTTGAGCATTACCCGAAGTAGTTTGGGTAGCTTGAGTAGGAGCAGCATTTGGTGCTGCTTGCTGATTCCCATCTCCACCTGGAGCTTGTACATTTGCATTTGGTGCATTTTGATTTAGTAACTGTTGGAAATGCTGATTGAAGTTCCCAAAAGGATTGGGCCCAGCAAAAGGATTTGCTACTGGTTGAACTCTTTGAGGTCTTTGTTCCTGTCTTTGTTGCTGAGTATTGTTGGGAGGAGTACTTCTCAAAATATTCAAGCGACAAGTCGGACATGTTTGTTGCCTTTGAAACCACGATCTTAAACATGCAGTGTGGAATATATGATTACATGGTAACTTTTTAGATGCTGTGGTCATCTCCTCGCGACAAATTATGCATACGTTATCAGCGGCTTGTAATTCTTCCGGTGTCGCATCTGGATAAAGCGTATTCATGTTATGAATTGCACGTCGTGATAAAATAACATCGTTGAATGCCTTTTTAAAGTTCCTTATAGTATAATACATTGGTCTAAATGCAAACAGAGGTAGGGTGTAGATTCTAACCATTATTACTACAAAAGCAACATAAAGAATAACTTTAATTAGACCCATTACTAATTCTGTGTACAACAAAAACACAGCCTTATTCTCCCAAGGCGTTTCACTGTTAAGATCTATAGTATGGAGAACATACTTAATAGCAATATTTACAACCATGGTGAGAAGAATGGCATATTCAAAGCCAAAGACTAATTGTACAGATGCTCCTTTTGTCATCGTTGATAGATATGCATGTTGGACAAAAAGGAAATCTAAACTACCCAAGACTAGAAGTAGTGATAACACTCGCAGATGAAATAACCAACTTATCACAGGGCTTCTTTCCATCTGAAATTAAACAAAAGAATGTAATTTTTTTATAACTATACCATAGCATATAGAAATTTTAAAAATGTACATACTCGACCCCTTATTATTTACATTGACAAAACAACTCTATACGCTGCTAAAGAACTCTAGATTTAGGGTTCTGTAATGGGACTCAGTATACTATCGACGTCGAATGCTAGTAAGTGAAGATAGATATTAACAATAGCAAGTGAATGTATCTTTATTTTTGATACTATGTACAAGTATCGCCTTCTATTCGTTAAAGTTCGGGGACTTTACTAACTGTTCTAAATATATCAAGCAACTCTTTAGTAATTGTTGTTGCATATACAGTGATACCTTGGTTTACAAGCATAATTCGTTCCACAACTATTTATGATTCATATAAAAATGATACAAAAATACAAAATAATATACTATACGTAAACGTAAAAATAATACAAACGATCACTTTCTCGTCTCTGTAATTTAACTGATAAGATAAACAGCAGACGAGTTTGAAAGGTTCAGTAGTCACAAATTGATTTTATTTAAGAAGAGCTAAAATGATGCTTAACGTGTACATATTCGATTAAATTGATTTAATTTTCCCTATTTTGTACTTTTAACGGGTTATTACTAAAAAATTTGCATAATTACTATTCTTTAAATGATGTCATTACACTATGACACTTAAAACATAATCAAATTTTTAATTATAACCCATTATTCATCGATGTATTATGTATTCATCGATGGCAAATAAAATGTTAAAATGTAAAATTTGCTGACATTTTTAACAGTCAAGGTAACATTAGATGCTGTTTACACTCTTTTCTTATTGTATATGTTTACACAGATGTTTATGACGCGTTGACCCAAATTCTTCAATTGTTAAGGATATGTAGTTGTGATGGGATAATGCATATTAAAAATTTTACTCGTAATGCAAGACATCGCTCGTTAATCAAGTTCAAATTCATTAAAATTTTTTGCTCGTACTGCAAAACACTCGTAATCCAAGGTTTTACTATAGTTGAATGTACTGTACTTTTTGAATTGACGTATGAAGGATTGTTTTTCACTTAGGTTATTTTAAAGTTTAAATAAAGGAGTTTTGTTTTTTGCGTGTATTAGTACAAGATTGATTTTAAAGGTAAGCATAAAATATTGTTTCTCCATGACCAGTATCAAATTTGTAAATTCTGAAATTAATTTTGATAATAAAAACATAATATATTGTTGTAGAATAAATATTCTAAAACACTACCCTACTTATGTATTTTGCATTAACTGTCATACTTTTTAAAATTATTGTGCTTGTTTTCAAATTATAAATACTGCTAAGTTTAAATTATCATGTGGTCTTGGAAAATTCGATGCTTTCACTCGTATCGAATTTCCATTCTAACTTCGTTACATAAGAAATAATGAAAATGACATGACGCTCGGTGACAAAGTGTATAAAGTCTGTATCGAATATAATTCGTAAAATTGAAAGCCACCTAAATTTTTTATTTAACTTACATTTTATTTTATTTACATTTAACTGAATAAATTTATTACTTAAAAAGAGGTTACATCGTACAAAATATTAATTTTAAATTTTGGATCATTCTTTTCTCAGCTTCTTTCGGATGTCCTTCATAAGGTTCTTGACAGTATCCTTCTTGACCATCGCAGTAGCCTTTATCCATTTTTTCCAAAAGTCTTCAACATTTTCAGCAGTCTGGCCAGCGGTCCTCAATTTGCTTTTTACCACAGCCCAATATCTCTCTATTGGACGACATTGCGGGACGTTTGGGGGATTCATGTTTTTTAACACAAAATCAACTTAGTTTTTTTTAATAAATTCAGAGTAGCTCTGGCATAATGAGCTGGTGCCAGATCTGGCCAAAATAATGTTGGACCATCATGTTTTCTCAGCAAAGGAAGCAGGCGTTTCTGCAAACACTCTTTCATGTACACCTCTGCATTGATGGTACCTGACATTACATATGGAGTGCTGCGGAGTCCACACTGACAGATAGCTTGCCACACAAGATATTTAGAACCGAACTTTTCCATAGCAATTGAGGTTTCCGATTCAGGAAGAACCTCGCCTTCATAAGCTGTGAAGAATTGTGGCCCGGGAAGTGTAGAAAAATCTGTCTTAGACATAGGTTTCATCATCTAAAACTAAACAAGTGGTTTTATTTCCAATTAGTTCGTATAATTTTCGAGATCTCGTTTTGATCTTTTTTTGCTGTGCAGGAGTCACTTTAGTCACTTTCTGTTTTTTATGTGTCTTCAAACCAGCTGCACGTTTTGCTCGCTGCACCATACTCGGGGTACATTGGCACTTTTTTGCAATGTCTCTCACCGACATGCTTCTATTGTTGGTAATTGTTTTAGTAATCTTTATATAAACTTTGGGGTCAAGTAGCCCGCTTTTTAAATTTGAACGTGGCTTTCGAGTAATGGACAGTGTCGTAAGGTATCGGTTTAAGACCCCATCAACAGAACTTCTAGGAATTTTTAACTCCTTTGCGATAAAGTGTCTGGGTCGTTGAGGATTTTCATGATATTTGTCAATAATTTGTTTACGCCGTTCTTCTTCAGTCATTTTTACACAAGCACCGTAATGTTTACTGACACACAAATATATCTGTCACAATCTTACAATTTCGCGCTTGTTTCTTAAACAAAAATCAAGGCTATAGCGTTTTCAACAATTTTTTTGTTGTAATTTGAATTTTACAGATTATACTCGATACAGGCTTTATGTACTACTCGTATTGCAAGACCTCGTTCGTGTATCCAGTTAAAATTTCTAAAAATTTCTCAATTGGATTAGAGATGTAACTTCAAATATAATTAAAGTTAGTGGTGTTACTTCAGAAAAAGAAAGTTACATTTTGGACAATTTTTCATTTTTTGGTCTCGATCAATTCAACTTAATCAAAAATTCAAACGATGTAATTTTGGACCTTTGTTTTTCATCCTGCTTCATAGATTTAAAGAAATGCGAACCATTGGTGCCTTGTGATAGTCATCACCCTTCTCTGTATTTGAATGTGGAAATGGAAAGTGATGAATATTTAGATACTAGTGATGAATATTTAGATACTAGTGATGAATGGTATTATGATTTTGGTAAAGCTGACTATGTATCTATCAATAACTATTTATTTCATTTTAACTGGTGTTATTTATATTCTTTGAATGATGTTAATAATATAGTTGATTACTTTTATAATGTTATCCTTGATGTAATTGAGATGTTTGTTCCAAATTTAGAAATAAGAGTAAGTTTCCAATCTGGTTTAATCATGAACTCAAGTCATTAATGATATTAAAAAAACAAGCTCATAAACAATATAAAGAAACTAATTTGCAAATTCATTATATCTTTTCTCAACTTAGACGTAGATGTAAAGAATTGAATTCAACTTGCTATAAAAATTATATAAATCGAGAGGAATGTCAAGTTTCAATTAATGTTAAGTCTTTTTGGAGATACGTTAGAAATAGGAAAGTGGTGTTCCAAACACTGTGTATTATAATGATATTCATTGTGATGAGGGTCAATCAATAGCAAATCTGTTCACATCACATTTTAACTCAATATACAATGTTAATGTTCAAGTCGGGAATGCAAATGGTATGGCTGACTTTCAGAATGATAATTACGTTGACTTATCTATTATTCAAGTTACTTTTGAACAACTGTTTTCATGTCTACATAAACTAGACATCAACAAAAGTGCTGGTCCTGACGGGATCCCTAATACATTTCTGAAAAATACAGCTACTACTATATGTGATCCATTATTGTATATTTTTAACCGTTCGTTAAAAACTGGTGTGTTCCCTCAGACATGGAAAAGTTCATTTGTATTACCAATTTTTAAGTCAGGAGATAAAGCCAATGTAAAGAATTACAGACAGGTCTGCATACAATCAGCAATGCCTAAAGTTCTAGAAAGGTTAATTATACCATCACTTAGTTTTTCTTTTAAGAATGTAATAAGTCAGCAACAACACGGCTTTACTGCAGGACGTCAACGACATTGGTGATCATTTTAGTTCCCCTTTCTTACTTTTCGCGGATGATTTAAAGCTTTTTAGATGCGTAAAGTCTTCTAATGACATGATAGCACTTCAAAAGGATCTGGATCTGCTTGATGAGTGGTGCACTATTAACAAGTTATCTTTAAACCCTAGTAAATGTTCTACTATAGTTTTCTCAAGAAAGAAGGATGTAAATAAGTATAACTATAAAATTAGGGATAACATTTTGAAAAATGTAGACTCTGTTAAGGATCTGGGCATTGTCTTGGATAGTAAACTTCAATTTTGTGACCATCTAGATTATATTGTGTCAGAAGCCAATAAAATGTTGGGTTTTGTGATAAGGACCTCTAAAGACTTCAAAATTTTCGATCCTTTATGGTGTTGTTTGCATCCCTTGTAAGATCTCGTTTAGAATATGCTTCTACTATTTGGTCACCAATTTTTAATGTTCATAATGTTCGCATTGAATCTATTCAGAACAGATTTGTTCAGTATATGAAACATAAGCTTGCCATGCATGGTATCTTGTTAAATACTTTGCAAACAAAACAATATCTGGGCTTAAAACCACTAGAACAGAGGAGGAAAAACAAAGATGCTGGTTTTTTCTTTAAGATTATTAACGGTATGATACAGTGTCCAGAGATTTTGACATGTTTTAATTTAAAAGCTCCTGTGAGGGATTTGAGAAATGCTCCTCTTTTGGAGGTTGCTATGTGCCACTCTGTCTATGCCAGCAACAGTCCTTTAAAACGAGTTTCTAGGATTGTAAACAATTTAACAGCTTTAAATTTTTTTTCTAAATCCTTAGATTGTTTTAAAAGACAATTAAATTCTATAACTTAATACCTACATATGGGGACTTCTAAAGGTAATTCGATAATTGTGATATTTAGCTTTCTGATGTTCTTGTTGGTATTAATATAACTACATTATTTATTATTTAATATTTAATCAAACTTCTCAAGTTACTTATTTATATATTAACTAGCGGTCCGTCCCGGCTTCGCACGGGTGGACATTTATTTTTAAACATTTTGGGATAAACCTAGAGTAAATGTATCTTTATGCAGGACATAAGTAGTTCTTTATTCAAATTACTATTTTTCTTATGAAATCGAAATACCTATATCTTATATGTACACACCCCTCTCCCGCACTTCGGTGCCCCCTCCCTCGCCGTGTTGGCCGCTGCTCTGCGTGGGCCCACACTATTAGTATTAGTATTTTGTTTAGATTGACATTTTTAAATTCGTAATATCTTTTGAATGGAATATCCTATTTGAATGATTCAAAAAGTAATCTACAGGTATTGAAACAGTCTTGAATATGAAATGATTTATTTGGATAAGGATTAATACAAAGGTATGGATAACATGGTCTGATTTTGGTCGGCATTTCTGTCAACTTTTAAAATGTAAAAAAGTAGTTATAGTAACATAACTACAATAGTTGGACATACGGTATCGCGAAGTTTTTTGTAGATATTGATATGCTCCTTAATATTGTAGAACATTTTTTTATTCTATCATCAATAGTTTCCGCAGCGCATGCGATGAAAGACATTTTATGGCTAATATTTGTACACCTTGACTTACATTATTTAAGTTTTAGTAGAGATCCCTAATTTTTTCGAGTAATAAATATAGCCTATGTTACTCAGGGATAATGTAGCATTCCAATGGTGAAAGAATTTTTGAAATCAGTCCAGTAGTTTTTGAGTTTATTCATTACAAACATACAAATCTTTCCTCTTTATAATATTAGTATAGATTTTGTAATTGCTATTTGGCGTTAATAAACATATTATTATTATTAAAAAAAAAAGATTTTACTTATTTTACAATCCAAAGTTTTACTGTACTTATGGAAGATACACATATAACAGATAAGGGCCATTATCCCAAACCCGTGCACTTTGTCTGACCTTTTAAAAAAAATGAAGTGGTTAGCAGGATATTTTTAACAATTTTACTCAAAAAAAGAAGTCTTTAGAAATACAAATGTAAGTGGGGGCCATACTTTACCAATCATTGGAGATTCCACAACCGATCAAACGTAAGAAAACAGGTATTATACCGGTGAGACAGCTACGCAATTATTTTTGAACAAAATGTAAAAAATCGATTATCTAGTCATTATGTATTTGTTGATAATTGTAACGGCCGTAACGCCCGTAACAACGTTGTATACCGGGTGGGGAAGTCCGATAGCTCCTAAACGGTAACAGCTAGAAAAATCGTTCTAATACGGATGTAAACAGTGGATAGAGGCGCATCTAGAGAAATTATTTTTAAATTTACAGGGTGTTGCAGAAAAGTGTGGAACGCTTAAGGTAATTTTATTTTAAATCGAATGCCCCAAATATTTTTGCATATTTAACACCTCTCTTGGCAGGTTTATTCATATCTAAAATTTTACAACAATTGCTAGATGCTTTAATGTTTTGTTGAACAAAAACAACCAACACACTTGACAACTAAATAAATAATTGTTTTTAATTGTGTACTTCTTGCAGTTTTTTCTCAATAAATCAAAAGTGGTTACAGATAGCTACAGGGACGTACCTACAAAAAATGTTCGTTATTTAATTCTGCATCACAAAGGTACAATATATACAGGGTGTTCCATTTGAAAAAGTTGTGTATTTTAGCTTTGAAGTTCTCTAAATTTAAAAATTAATTTTGTACACCCTGTACATGGTGGGTCCATTTTCTTTTAAAGAAGCGCACCCTACAAGCCCCTGCAACAAAATCCCTACTTAAATTCGTCTTCACAGTTGCGGCCGTGAAAGCGGTAAACTGTTACGTGGGATAATGTAAAACTCAATTTTTTTGAAAAAAAGATTATAACTTCTAAACCGGTCATTAGATGGCGCTAAAATTTTAGATACGAATAAACCTGCCAAGAGAAGTGTTAAATATGCAAAAATATTTGAGGCATTCTATTTAAAAAAAAATAACCTTAAGCGTGCCACATTTTTCTGCAACACCCTGTATATTTGAAAATAATTTCTCTAGATGCGCCTCTATCCACTGTTTACATTCGTATTAGAACGATTTTTCTACCTTACCTGATAGGAGCTATCGGACTTCCCCACACTATTGCCCCACCCGCTATAACAATAGAATTTGAACAGCTACACGAACTTACAACACACTACAATGATGTTACACGGCGTACTGCAAATTCACGCTTTCAAAACTAGCATTCTGATAATCTGTAAAAGAATATTTTATATCTCTAGGACACCAACACCTTCCAATAGGG
The DNA here is from genome assembly GCA_929113105.1 of Agrypnus murinus. Taxonomy (NCBI): domain Eukaryota; kingdom Metazoa; phylum Arthropoda; class Insecta; order Coleoptera; family Elateridae; genus Agrypnus; species Agrypnus murinus. The sequence goes on from OV816026.1 coordinate 24,716,707, forward strand.
ACATACTGATGTTGTTTCTATGGAAATACCGCATTTCAGTAAAATGTTACATACAACGTTGTTACGGCCGACCCTTCAATTATCAAGACATATTAAAATACATTACGTTAATTATAGTTATTACTAAAGCACTTCTTTCAACAAAAATCTGACGTAAAACATTAGTGATGGTCATGAAATAAAATGAAGAAAAAGTTATATTTCAAAAATACATTTTTTTAAATGGACAGAAAATTCTCGAAGCCTGATTGAATTAAAACTAAAAATTAAGATTAAAACACTTCAAAGGTGAAAATTATCATTTGTTGAAAATTGAAGCAAATTATTGTCTATTTCATGGAGAAATATATTGTCTATCTCTTCAAGGTTGTTAAGTTTAAATGCTCGGGAAGAGATCTTTAACGGATCTTTTAAAATAGAAAAGACTCCTTCAACTTCGGGTTTTTAAACATCTTTTGACGATGCCCATATGAAATTTCCAGAAGGCTGGTGCTGCAGAAAATCGACAATAATTCTATTTTCTGTTTTATTTCTGCACCTAGCCAGCATTATTCATTGTCATAGTGTGACGGTTATGTGGCCGTCCTGAGTGTAACGGTCCCGAAACCTAATGAATAAATCTCCTGCTAAAAATTAAGTACAGGTGTATTTGGTGTTTTTAGGTTAGAATTAGCAACCTCTACTTAAAGACAAAACAATACTTTAAGAAAAATCTTTCTAACATTAACAAAAGATTCAATAATTATAGTGACGGACTAGAAAAAAGTAAGTATATGAAACAAAAAAATTACTTTTTAAACGTCTTTAAAACTTCACTATTTGTTTTACGAAGAGCTACATGTTTTTATCACATGCAACACACCACTGGCCTTGTATCCTAAATTCAATTGATTTTCTTTTTTAGTTTCGCCTTCCAAAATAATCTCGTTTACACTTCCTTTTCGTCAAAATACTTAATTAAAGTTGTCAACTCATGGTGGTTACACGTGCCGGTCCTTTGTTTTAGCATCTTTAAATCAATATAAAAATACAAATAATAGTTTTGGCTACAGTGTTTTTACTTGAACTTCATCAACAATTATCAGAACTATCGAAATATAACAAAATTTATATATTATAGGAAATAGTTTGGCTGTAAGTGTTTGGATACCGGAAATGCATGGTTTCGGGATAATGGCCCACAACTCTCGAACTTTGCCCATAAGCTCCTTCAGTAAAGCTCAGTTGAATCTTTTTTTTTTCATAATTTTAATCCTAGGTTTCTTTTAATAACTTTATAAACCAAAAATTAACTAATATAAAGAAATTCACACTAGCATGGAAGATGCACAGTAAATGGGTAAGAATGCTTTAAGGACCTAGTACCCACTATAGAATTTGAAGCAGCACTGATAATAATTCTCCTTTTATCGCGATCACTAAGCACAGAAAGACGATGGTGGATCGCACAGTGGATTTTGCAGTGCCATAATTGTCATGATCCTTCAAAAAAATGTAAATAACTTTACGGGTATGGCCGATTTGTCTCGAGTTTTAGGGCTTGAATTCAACCCTTTACAAAACCTGTATGTTTGCACCCTTCGGCATGATGTTGATAGATAAATTACACAAGAAAAGTTAATTAGTTGACTTAAATCATAAACAATTGTTTGACACTTTTTGAAGCATTTTATTTTATCATTTAGTGATTGTTGTACGACACTTCCGTTAAAACAAGAATACACAAAATTCTTGTTATAAATGTATTATTTAACATTTCACTATAAGTGGACAATTGCTCTCAAGCGTATAGAAAAGACTCTTTTTAGCATCTTGTACAGACCTTTTAGCCAAGATGGGTCCTGTGATACCTCTTTTAAAAGGTCTTTTAATTCCCTATTGAATAATATCAATTGAAACATGCAAGGCAAGCCAAAACTCCAATAACATAATTATTTCGAAATACCACTTTGTAAAGCAAAATGTCCAAGGAGCTTTGTCAAAAACACGTTAATACTTACATAATCAACTCTGTCCTCCGCAAGCCAGTGAAATGATTTTAAGAAAAGCAATAACGTAAATAAGGCAACAAACTTCGGATTGAAATCGTCTCGAAACACAGTAAATGCTAAACATGTTTCTGTAATAGCATACCAAGCTCGTTCCATTAAATGCTGCAATAAAGTAAAATATAATAAAAACAAAATATTAAGGTTTAAATATACGGCTAACCTCGAATTCAGCTGTACGTAGTTGTCCGAAAAATACCTTTCGCGTTAACTTTCCTGTTAATAAAACTAGGATGAAAGCTTGAATGTACATTACCTGTAAAATAATCATTTTTAAACAGTTTACTTTTATCAATATTTCAATAACTTACAGCCATACTGGGATTCGATTTTGTGATATACACAACAGAAGGATAAAACTGCTTCTTCTGATAATATGCATTTGCAATAACTACCGTCGTAAGAGCGACACTAAATAAAGACACGCCAACCGCTTTCATTGTCTTAAAAATTTCTTTAAAAACGCAATTTAAAAGTTTTTCAATTTATTTATTCTCTAACAGTTTTGTTTTCTTTTGAGCGATGTGTCAAAGTACTGTCAAAGGACAAATGTAAGCAGCACAATCTCGTGGCTATTATCAAAACAAGTTGCGTGGAGACCATGGCCTCCTAGATTTGTGAGAGACAAAGGTCTCTTACAAGGCCGTTCGCATTTGTAGTTCCAGGCATTATTTCTGTTTTGAAGGGGGCGCCACAATACAGAACATCCAGGTTGCGTATTTTCAAACTTTCTTTCGAAATATTACATTACTACCCGGTTGCAAATTCTTAAAGTTGTTAATAAAACATAACCTCGATTAAAATTCGCACTTGCATATTGTAATAAGTTAATATTAATGTTGAAATTCGATTATAAAAATGAAAAATCGTAATGAAAATTTAACAAAAGAACCAAACAAAGCCTTCTGTAGAATCTGATGAATTAAAGCAACACTTATTCAGTGACAGTTACAGAATCTTGGCTTGTAAAATGTATTTTTTATATTAATTTAATTTAAAATTGTGTAAAGAACAGGTACAAGTTATAAACTTCTTTGTCCTGCACGCTGTATAATTGATTGTCCGAAATAAATAAATAAAATTCAGTAATATTTTAATCGTGAAGAATATTATGTTTAAAACCTTCTTATTTATTAATTTATTATGGTTATAAATAAATTGACCAACAATGCAAATGAATAAATGCAACGAAACCGGTTGGTTCATCAAATAATAAGTAAATTATTCATGCTAATATTTATTAAAAATAAACAAGAGGCAATCTAGATTGCACGCCAATATTGGTTAATCACTACAAAACTCGACAGATGGCGCCACAATACGTAACCTGTCAAAAATCAGAAATTTTTTCAAAGCGACCGGCCGTCTAAGAGACGTTCGTCTCTCAAATCGAGGAGGCCGTGGTGGAGACGATTGGCGTTGATTAACAAATAAAAAGCAATTTTTAAATATATACCGTGTGTCCGGGAGAGCGTGTCCGTGTTTGTACGAGTACAAACTCGTACCATAGATACAAATATAATTTTAAAGATGATTTTTGCTGTATGTTGTGACGTGTATCAAGATACAATATCTATACTCTTATGGCTACATATCTATATATGTAGATACTTTCAAATTTTGTAACTGTATTTTGGTATATTTTTTTAGTGTCTGTCTGTTTTTTAGTGTATATTTTTATAATTTTCTAATACAAAAATATCTATTAGCAGCGTGAAAAATTGTAAATTTGAAGTAAACCAGAGAATATTAAAATAGAACTATTTTTTATTTATTACTTTAAAATTGACTCAGCATAACCTCGTGAAACGAACAATAACAACACCAAGTTAATACCAATTTCAATAAAATCACGAAAAGTATTGATAATGACCAATTTTACCAACAAACAAAAAACATAACAAACCAAAAACCCTAATAGTAACTCTTTCTGTGAGCGAATTCAAGCTTTAGCTGTCTTGATTTATTAGTTTTTAAAGTGATGGGTACTTACAGCCAACACCGTAAAAACGCCATAAAAATACACAGTCTTCTGCATAAATTTAATAATAAATTAAATTTATGGTAAGAATTCTTGTGTATTTTTTAAATTGATTGAAGAATAAGTATTGTTGATAATTGTATATTCATATCTCTAAATGGAGAAGTACTCCATTTAGAGATAAGGATATTGTACAATTATCAACAAGATGCTATTGGTTTACCTAGAGCTTTTAGGATTACTTAATTAATTCAAACCAAAATGGTCGCAATGGGTGGACATTTCCGTTGACACCACAATAACAACATTTGACAGGTCGTTGGATTGCCTAATACCCTGAATTAGGGTTACCATATCAGAATTAGACCTTACAACCATCCAAAACCCCTGGCATTTATTGCACTTCACTTGCAACCAATACGAAAATCTACAATTTAGGATACTTGGAATTATTCCCATTGCAGTAGAACCAATCAGTGTTTAATAAGAAGTACAACGCCACAAAGGGATGAAAGTGCAAAAAGTGACCTAAATTGTGTTCAACCTGAATAAATCACCTCGGCGTAGAACGTTTTTAGGACAGAGATACCGTAGACAAATCATCGCCTACAGTTCAACCAAAACTACAAGAAATGAGTCATCACAAACACCTGGGCGAAAATGTAAAAAGCATCTAAATTACGCAAAGGTCACGCTGTAATCTAAATGATAAAATAAACAATAAATGAGCTAGAAAGATTCAGTAGCAGAACAAACCCCTTTTTAATTAAAGATAAATGTAAAATCAGCAATGAAAATCTGTTGATTCTAGCGTACGTCACTAAATTCTTAACAACGTGCAATTTGCACTCTTATCTCATCCCGGGTCGTATTTGTTTATTCAGGTGTGATTACGAAAATGACTCATTTCTTGCATTTGCAGTTGAAGTGTAGTAATGAGGTTTAATTCATTAATTATAACATTGTAGCTCCTATTTTTTGCGTATTAATATGGTATTAACAAAGCATATGTAGTCGCATAAATTTAGCTTGATTGTATCTCCTATACTCCCATTTAAATTTTTTTCGCGGAGCACTAATAAATAATCGCGAGTACTTTCGATTTTTTTCTACCATAGCAGTTGCTTCACAAGCTTCGGTTATGGATGTAGATAGGAACATTTCTTACTTTTTAATTATGTACTGTGACCAACTTTTACGTGATATAATTAGTTCAGTATGACAATATGTATATCTTACAGAAAATTCGCCAGCTTCTTGGCGTCATATGCGTACCTATCCCGAAAATTACCTAAATATGTAGTGCGCGCATAACGTCAGGAAACATGTAAATAATTTCTTTTCCGTTAATTTTTTATTATAATAATATTCAAATTTTTGAGTAGGCTCTTGAAAAACACATAAAATATACTTTGCAGAATATCTTGAAAACTATAAACATTACAACCATGATCTGTTAAATTTCTTGATTAGTCGGGATGTACTTAAACCGAATATGTAGAAGTATAACTGGGTTTTTCTAAAAAAAATGTGTTAATCCATGTAAAAAATGTAGATTTTTTTTGTAGAAACACTATCTATATTTTTACATAATTCGGTTAAGGTTCTATTTGCTCTATATTCGCATCAAAACCTCTTATAAAGTGACCCCTAGCGTAGCCTCTTCCCAGAATCAGTCATACTTATAGATCAAAGGGACTCAAATTACTGGTCCATCGCAAGGTTGCCCTAGCGCTATCCAATTCAAATACATACTGAGAAACACCAATAGTCTCCATTTAGACAGTGATCAGATGGTCACTGCTGGAGGGATGCTAGTATCACTCGCAGACTGAAGTCTGGTCCTGCCCCCCAAACTAAGGAACAGGTGCTGAGACCAGTTCTGTCTCGTACCATGTTTTATTTCGTACCGTCAAAACAATTTATGAATATTTATTTCCCTTTTATAAAACGTCATTTGTGAAATGTAAATAATGTCAAATTAAACAATACGCAGGTGTTCCATTTTAAATCATAGCATCCACTTTATATTTGTTACTTTTTATGTTTACTTATTTATTATTCATAAAGTCGAAGTTAGCTATTTCTTTCCTTTTCCATTAAGTTTCTGTATCAGTTTGAATAAATAAAAATCAGTATTGAAAACATCAAAAGCATTAGAAGCAGTTCAGGAAGGATTGCTAAGCAACACTTCCCGCCCTTGGACTGTAATGTGTCACCTCCTGGACTCAAGTTATTGATCTAATGTAGAATATAGAGGACAGTAAGAAATAAATTGATATATTTCAAAATACAGTTCCCGATATCTACAGTTACTAAAGTTAAGGGTGGCAAATGTTATATTTTTGGAATTTTCTTTCAAAAATTATCAAAAAATATTGGGGTAAAAAAAACATGGCTGTGATTGTGTCATGATTTACGAACATATTATTTTTATTCGTGCGTGCTCTAGTACTCATAAACTATCTATATAGCACATTTGGATAAAAAAACTGTTACAAAAGGATTAAAATCAGATCTGATACAAGTCCTCATAAAGAATTCGGCATGACCTATATATGAGCAAAAAGATTTAAATCCACAAAATGAATTCCTTTTTTTAGAATTACGAATGTTGGTTACTGACTCGTCTTACATACTGTAAGTATGTAATTTGTGATCTGATTGTGGCATTCCATTGCATTTCAAGCACTGCTTTACTCAGACGGTACAAGTTACTCATCAGAAATTGCAAGTGTGTAATGTTAAATATGTATTCACACCTGTACTTGCATAGGTAAAGATGTTTATACTAATGTAAGTGCAAAATTACCATTTATAACACATATTGAACTACCAGAAGGATTTACACATTAGATCAAGTGATACATTTTAGAATTTAAAAACATAAGACAATTTTTATTTCCGTACAAGACCATATAATTTACAAAATGCTATATTAAGTAACCTTATAATAATATTAGTTTGTCTAGCAAATTTCATTACAGTAACTGGTTTTTACCTTCAAATAATAGTCTCTAGGATTTTAGAACGTGCACTTGTGTCAAACGATACCTTTTTTGTAGCGAACAGTGTAAACAAAAGATGATTTGGCTATTTTAATAAAATATTTTACATTTTTATGGATAACAATTATTAAATGTAACAAATTTTTAGACTTATAAACAAATACAATGACTTATAGGTAGTTTTACAATCCATAATAATAAAAAAAACAAATTCGTCTGAGTTGTCTTGTAAATAGGTTTAAAAGTTTGTTCTTTACAAAATCTAACTGCATGCTAAGTAGGAAACACTTCTATTAGTCAATTTAAGCAAACTATACTATAAGGCTTACAATTAAACAAATGCAAGGGACATGACTTGAACTGCTCCAAACCTAATTTAGTAGCCTTTAACAATCTTCATCATTAAATAAAATATTTTATATGTATTTATGTTAAGTCTTTAGCTCAGTACCCAATTTTATTATCACATCACCAATGGTTAAAAATTACAATAATGGATAGTAATCCAATAACATAAAATCAGGTACCTATAAAATAATACCACAATATAAAGTACTTTCAGTTTCACTGTTGTTGCTCTACTGGGTGCTGGAATCTTTGCAAACGTCGCCTTCTAAGTTCTTCTTCAGCACTGAGATTACTGGGGATTGTAGTATCACTTGAGTCATTAGAATTATTTAGATTTTCTGAACTAGTGGAACCCAAAGTTTCAGTGTTGCTAACAGTACTTGTAGAAGCAATTGCATCATCTTCAATTGTACTATTAGATGCTACAGTTTCAGGGTTTGCAGAATTTGTGGCAGTTTCTGAAGTGGCAGTAGTAGAGACAGCCTGAGGAACTGGCATTGTAGCAGAGATTGCCACAGATGCACTATACTGTTGCATCATCAACACAGCAGCATCCAGCATTACCTACACATTAAAATGTTTTTTAATTTTTGTTTGTTTAACAATATCGCATAATAAAATATAATAAAAATCAAAAGATTAGTTAAAAATTTCACAAGTTTTAATAAATTCTTAGCCTGACAATGATTTCAACATTAAATGCCATTATCAAAGGCAGATAAGATTGATAACCAAACATGTTGCTAAGGATATATACGGACCAAAGGTAACTAGATACAATTTTAAGACATTTATTGTTGAAATAATTGTTAGGTTAAGAATTTAATAAAAGTTGTGAAACTTTTAACAAATCTTTTGATTTTTATTATATTTTATGATTATGGAGTTGCACAAAGTAAGGCTCAAGACAGTAAAATCTCTTATCACATAAACTTACTTGAATATTCTTCAAGCACTGAATCCTAGCTTCTACATTTTCTCTTTCGTTACCTTCCATTCTTGTCAGTTCTTCAGGAGACAGTGATCTTAAATTTTGAGGAGGCAGAGGTGATGGTGTCATAAAAGGAAACATGGGGAATGGCATAAAAGGAGGTATTCCAAATGGAGGGGGAGCATTAGTTTGTTGTTGAGTATTGCTCGAAGTAGCCTGGGTAGCTGAAGTGGGAGCAACGTTTGGTGCTGCTTGCTGATTCCCATCTCCACCTGGAGCTTGTGCATTTGCATTTGGTGCATTGTGATTTAGTAACTGTTGGAAATGCTGATTGAAGTTTCCAAAAGGATTGGGCCCAGCAAAAGGGTTTGCTATTGGTTGAACTCTTTGAGGTCTTTGTTCCTGTCTTTGTTGCTGAGTATTGTTGGGAGGAGTACTTCTCAAAATATTCAAGCGACAAGTCGGACATGTTTGTTGCCTTTGAAACCACGATCTTAAACATGCAGTGTGGAATATATGATTACATGGTAACTTTTTAGATGCTGTGGTCATCTCCTCGCGACAAATTATGCATACGTTATCAGCGGCTTGTAATTCTTCCGGTGTCGCATCTGGATAAAGCGTATTCATGTTATGAATTGCACGTCGTGATAAAATAACATCGTTGAATGCTTTTTTAAAGTTCCTTATAGTATAATACATTGGTCTGAATGCAAATAGAGGTAGGGTGTAAATTCTAACCATTATTACTACAAAAGCAACATAAAGAATAACTTTAATTAGACCCATTACTAATTCTGTGTACAACAAAAACACAGCCTTATTCTCCCAAGGCGTTTCACTGTTAAGATCTATTGTATGGAGAACATACTTAATAGCAATATTTACAACCATGGTGAGAAGAATGGCATATTCAAAGCCAAAGACTAATTGTACAGACGCTCCTTTTGTCATCGTTGATAGATATGCATGTTGGACAAAAAGAAAATCTAAACTACCCAAGACTAGAAGTAGTGATAACACTCGTAGATGAAATAACCAACTTATCACAGGGCTTCTTTCCATCTGAAATTCAACAAAAGAAATTAAAGGTTTTTTTAAATTTGACATGCCTATATCATAACATATAATCATAAGAAATGTTAAGTGTGCACACTCGACATCCCTTCTAATATAAAGTTGCACCTGTGAAGCCGAGTTGCTGGTATCATTATATTGACAGAATAACTCTATACACTGTTAAGGAACTCTAGATTTAGGTGTTCTGATCTGTCACTTATTGGCATTTAGGTTATAACTAATACAAAAAACTCTAAATAGTAATAAATATACCTTTTACTGTTTTATAAAAAAAAAACATTAAAAAATAGACATTAATGAAAAATAATTACTTAGTATATCATAAAACAGGTGACAGAATTATAAAAGTAGGTATATTAAAGGTGGAGAAAGTTCAGTAAATTAAGTGAACAAATTACTATTGATTTCATAATGATCTAGGACAGCAAGGTTAACATGATGCTATTTTTATTATTTCATCCTATACGTTTACACTGGAAATTAACAGTACACATATAGTGCGCAGCAAATCTAATCACAAAAAGGATGTTTTTGAGAAAAACTGTTGGACAAATGAATATATATTTATAAATGTGTTTCTTTTGACATACTGTTGAATTAATTACATCGTTTAGATGTCAAAGTTATGATATCGATAGTTTTCTTCTAAGCCCCAACATGTGTCGCATAATACCTCTTTTGAAAGGTCTTTTAATTCTCTATCAAACCATGTAAATTTCAAATTAATTGAGGTCAATTGGTGTAAGTACACCATACCGAGAAGTTAAAACCGGGGAGTTTTGTCAGAAATGCAAAAAAACTTACATAATCAACTCTGTCCTCTGCAAGCCAGTGAAACGACTTTAAGAAAAGTAATAACGTAAATAAAGCAACAAACTTCGGATTGAAATCGTCTCGAAACACAGTAAATGCTAAACATGTTTCTGTGATAGCATACCAAGCTCGTTCCATTAAATGCTGCAATAAAGTAAAATATAATAAAAACAAAATATTAAGGTTTAAATGTACGGCATACCTCGAATTCAGCTGTACGTAGTTGTCCAAAGAAGACCTTTCGTGTTAACTTTCCTGTTAATAAAACTAGGATGAAAGCTTGAATGTACATTACCTGTAAAATAATCATTTTTAAAAAGTTTCCTTTTATCAATATTTCAATAACTTACAGCCATACTGGGATTCGATTTTGTAATATACACAACAGAAGGATAAAACTGCTTCTTCTGATAATATGCATTTGCAATAACTATCGTCGTAAGAGCGACGCTAATTAAAGACACGCCAACCGCTTTCATTGTATTAAATACTTATTTACATATGCAATTTAAGTTTTTCAATTTATTTATTCTCTAACAGCACAGCGATTACTGACAATTTTGACTTTTGTTTTCTTTTGAGAGATGTGTCAACTGTCAAAATACTGTCAAAGGATAAATTCTTATAAATTATACTAATGTAAGCAGCACGATCTCGTGGCTATTGTAACAAGTTGCGTGGAGACGATTGGTTGGTTGACGATAATATTATGCTTAACAAATAAAAAGCGATTTTTTTAAAGTATACGATTGTGATAGGTGATAGCAATAATAACCCGACATCAAAGATACGCATTACGCGTACGCTGTAATAAATTAATTAAATAAATAACCTAACAAAATTTAAAATGTCATGACGCGCCCATGACCAACTACATCAATAGCGACTTCGTCTCTAGTCGCTATTGATAAAGTTGGCCATGGACTCGCCAAAGAATAATCTGCACTCTCGCGGCAAGTTGGTAATATAGTATGAGCAAAAAGTAACTCCATCAAAGGTCCTTTGGAAGTTTTAACTCATGTGTATTATAACACCAGAAAACTATACAAAATAATATAAGAGACCTTTAACAGTGACAGTTGTTATTAATTTGATATAATTTTCTGGTGTTATAATACACACGAGTTCAAAATTCCAAAGGCGATACTTGCTACCGGCGTCTTTGATGTTCATGTACCCAATAGGGCCGTTGCATTGAATTTAGATTTTGACATAACTTGTACATTTTGTTAATATAACTGTTATCTAATGAACAGGTCCACATAAAATCGATAAATGCATTACGATAACTTAATAGTATGAATTTAAAGTTTATAGTATTTTACATTATTAGCACGGTAAACCTGTTTCTACTGGCGATAGAAGGAAATGATTGGCGAGCCTGTCACTTTCTTGAGCCAGTAATAGTATATTGTGTTACAAGTGCAGAAAAGTGCCAATTTCTCACGAGTGTGAAGATTTTGCGGCATGAGACGTAGTCGAGTGTTTTTGCACGCGTTACACACTATACTTTATCTACGACAACAAAAAAAGTAATAAACAATCAACAGCTAAGAAAGTTTTTTAACCTAGAATTTACACTCGCATTCATATTTTTTACGTGAAATATTTGGCAATAAATTAAGAGATGTAATGTGAGCCGCTTCCGCGATGTTTGGAGGTGTACGAGTGTACACCCCAATTTTCCTTCATCGGATTCACTCATGATACATATAGAATTTTAAAAACGACAAAAGTAAACATTAAATTTGTAAAGACAATAGTAATAATAAGTACGTTTACAATTTGTATAATTTCAGTCAATCTACTATTTAGTACTTACAGCTAAATAATTATGTACTCGTTTTAAAAAAATAATATATGTACAAAAATCACCATTCAATTGTCAAGGTTATTAACCTATGCGCAAAATGTCAAATATTCTCGCATTATGCAGCAAATTATAAATGTTTTCAATGTTTTTATTGTAATTTAGCAATAATAATAAATAAAATTACATTAAAAATTATATAATAATGTAAAACATTATAGTATATTACGTTATAAGTCCGGTAAACCCAAGTTTACAGTAGCGAGTTGAAAACGTTTCGGGACGAGGCGACGAAGGAGCCGAGTCTCGAATGTTGAAACGAGCTACTGTAATGGTTTACCGGAAGTATGACGTAAGGCGTTTTATTTCATACTGCCTCACATTGTTCATTTTTAAAAAAATGCATTTAAAATTTTCAGTCCGGTAAAATTTTTTACCGGACTCAAATTAGATTTTCAGTCCGGTAAAATTTTTTACCGGACTCAAATTGGATTTTCAGTCCGGTAAAATTTTTTACCGGCCTTGTAACGTAATAATTCATTTACCGGACTCAAATGAGTCCGGCAAATACCCTTTTACCGGACAGTATGAAATAAATTAATTTTACGTTTTAATTGAATAACAATCATTGTAACTTTATATAATGAGAAAAAAAATATCATTGAAAGGCATCTCGATAGCTCAATGCTTACGCTCTAGCTACTAACCGAGCGATCCGGGTTCAATTCCCCGTGTCTGACCTTAGTTTTTTTTCTAGATGGATTTCCATTCAAAATATAATTTAATGTAAAATATTAATTAAACAAATTAAATTAACCTTTATCTAAAATTTATAACATTTTATATTTCAAATAATTAATAATATTATAAATATTGCAAGTGGTGACATCTATGGCGTTTTAATACAACTACTGATCGTGAGAAATCATTCCTCACGGTCTTTACCGTTGAGTTTGGAGATTGTTTGCAATTGGTCGTTTTCACGGTTACTAGATTGTGCGGAATGTGTAACTTTCTATGGTGGTCGTAGATAAAAACAGTTACCTTGCGTATAATGTATAATAGCATATTATGTATTAAGGGCTTTAATTGAGTGTGTTAGAGCCCGCAGAGTCAGTTAGCGCCCGAGGCGAAAGCCGAAGGCGTTAAGACGATAAAGGGCGATAAACGATGAACTGAACATCTCGTACGGCTCCGTACAAAGCATTTTAACCAATAATTTGCAAATGAGACGAGTGAGTGCGAAATTTGTTCCCAGGCTTTTGACTAACGAACAGAAGGGAAATCGTGTGTCAGTTTGCACGGAATTGAAGGATCGTCTTGATGCAGATTCGCACTTCACGGCCAAAATTATAACTAGAGATGAATGTTGGGTGTATGGCTATGACCCTCAGACGAAAATGCGGGGTTCCAATGGAAATCGAGTGGATCTCCTCGCCTTAAGAAGTCACTGCGTCGAACGTCAAAGTCATGTTCATTGTTTTCTTTGATATTGAGGGCATAGTGCTATCAGAGTTTGTTTCAAGGGAGACAACTGTAAACTCCGAATATTACAAGGGCGTTCTGCAACGTTCGCGAAACAATGTACCGAGAAAGAGACCAGGAAATTGGGCCAATGGCTTCCTCCTTCATCATGACAACGTGGCGCCATGCCACACGTCGCTTCTCATACGAGAGTTTTTGGCCTCAAAAAAGGTTCCTGTCTGTCGATATCCGCCTTACTTTCCCGATTTAGTATCATGCTACTTTTGGCTCTTCCCAAAAATAAAAACCGTGCTAAAAGGAAAACGTTTTAACACCATTCCCGACATTAAGGTCATGACGGTGCAGCTGAAGGCCCTTCCGAAAGAAGCCAAAAATGCTTCCAATCATGGAATCAACATTGGGATAAGTGCATCGCTAGCCAAAGAGAGAACTTTGAAGGCAATTAATTCAAATTTGATGTAGACTTAGTACTTTGTTAGTAATAAAATTATTTACCATATTTTTTGATCATACCTCATACACCATTTATTGTATCTAAAAAACAACAATGACAACAAAATGTGACACCTTTTTAATAATTTTATGAACGTGTGCGTAGACGTAGATCTTATTATGACAATAAAGGCTAATTTTCAAATGTCATATTCTACTAACTTGTAAAACTTTTAAAGGTCAGCTGAGAGTTTTACAAATCAGTAGCTTGTAAATATAACTTTTCGTTGTTTGTGTTTTGTTACATTAAATGACATTAAGGAGTGAGTAACAAATAATAATTATTTATGTACCAAGGGCGTTAAGAAGATGATAATGCCAGGAGAGGGCGACGATGTTCTAGCCCGAGGGCCTGAAGGGCCCTAATGATGGAAGTCGTCCGATTGGCATTATCATCTAGTAGCGCTCGTGGTGCATACAGAATTTTATTTTTCACGAGAATATGTACAAGTAGAAAATTAGTTTTAATTTATAATTGTTGGCGTTGCTAAGGACGTTGTTTATGTTTATAAAACTAGAAATTTTTATGTTTGTCGGATGGTAACAAGTTTAACTAATTTTGCAAAAGTTAAATAGATACAAAATTTTTAAATTTAAATTTTGTTGTTGTTGGTTGTTACCAACATGAAAACAAAAAATCATCTAAAGATAAATTATTAATTTTATCTAAGAAATTTCTGCAGAAGTCGTCACAAAAGAATTCGTGGATCCCGTGCCCAGAAACTACATTGCAAATACTCGTCATTTGTTGTCTTGGAACAAGCTCGTACGCGAACATATGTTTCTGATCTAATGATCCAAATAACTATTGAACGTAACGTCCAATGTAGTAATGTTAACTTGAGCCACAAGTTGTAAAATAAATATGTTGTGCAGAATACCCATTTTATAAAATTACACATTTCTTACTATTAGATGTTTAATAGAAAAGGTAGAAGACCAGGTTACCTAAAAGTACAGTCAGCGCAAATACGCTATTGCAAATTATCAGTGACGGATCGTGGGTTTTTCAGAGGGTGGGTACAAAAAAATAAATTAAAAAACCGTAAAAGACTTACCTTTTATTAAAAGGTAAAGTCCATTCTTTTAATTTTCTTTCTGAGCCGAATAGCTCAATTACTTTATTGCCGAAATCCGGAATGGACTGGATAAACTGTTTTTAGATTGATAAAACTGCTAGCACATTAAGTCTATCTTGTGACATGGTATTTCTTTAAAAAGTCTATATGCTTCAAAGTGGACAAGTATCGTTCACATTCACCGGTTGACATTGGCGTCGTACAAATAATATCAACTATAGTTTGTAAGTTTCTCTAAGCACTTTACATAGATTATTGTCGGACAGAAACACTAAAAGTGACAAGACACCTTCTATGTGGCACATATCGTCTCGTTAGTAAAGTGTTGTAAGTTCAGATTGTAATTTTACATTATCGAAAACAGGATAATTATTTAATTTATTAACAGCATATTTTTCGTATATGTTTTTATTAAAAAACTCTCTTATATGTTCTAGTTTTACTTGTAGATTCGTAATTAATTTGTAAATCAGGAGTAGGTCTACCTTTTTGTTTAATTAAACGTTTTTGCTTAAACGGCACTGGATTGTTTTTTAACAGATACGGAACAGAATTTATTTCTGGATCCAGATCCATTTCTGTTGATAAACAAATAACAAATAAAACACACCACTATTACATTAAATTAAAACCTCGTTAAAATTAAAAACTAAAAAACCCGGCAAAGTTAAAACAAAAGTTTGTGTACACAACTATTTTGCGAGCCACAATGAACCGAAGCAGACAACACCAATAGTAAAACATATCTGCAGCCTGCGTTGTAGACACCGAAATCTGTGCCACTGGTCGGCTAAAATCGGCGAATTCTACTTCCACCAAAGAATGTCGAACGTCGTAAACTGAGACACGTTTGGATACAGATTCTTTATGCCCCAGAAATAAACTTTGATATAGTTTGGAGCTTGGATGGTGGTCGGGAAATTAGTTTTGAGTTTAGTTTTTTGCAAACCGATAATAAAATTACAAAAAAAAAAGTAAAATAATAGCGTCATATATTTATTCGTGACGACATGCACAGTGAAGGGTGGGTATGTGCCCTTGTGCCCCTTAGGACCAGCCGGCACTGCAAATTATCCACCCAAATCCTAAGCCTGATAATAACACTTACTTTACTTTGAAATCTAAAAAAAGTAAACGAAGTAGTATTGAAGTATTTATACAGCTTTTGGCTGCACAGTGTGGCAAAGAACTCATTATTACGGGGCCATGAACGTAAAACTAAAGTTATACGGCTGTCGTGATCGATGTTTTCACTGCAGATGTTATACTGCAACTGTTGGTCCGCATGCAGGGAATAAATCAAAGGGACATTCTGCAAATGAAAATATTAACGCGAATATATGTGCTGGTTATTCTTATGCTGTGCCATACATCACAAGATTGTATAATAAAATAATAAAGTAAGCTGAAGTGACG
Source organism: Agrypnus murinus (assembly GCA_929113105.1). Lineage (NCBI taxonomy): Eukaryota > Metazoa > Arthropoda > Insecta > Coleoptera > Elateridae > Agrypnus > Agrypnus murinus. The sequence goes on from OV816026.1 coordinate 24,733,198, forward strand.
TGGTGTTATATGAAGCAATGTGATACAAAATGATATGAATTATGAGGTGGTGTGACGTAAAGTGATGTAGTTTGTGATGTTACTCTTTATTTACTCTTATATAAATAAAAATGGCAGATTTTTAAATAACAAACTTTATTTAAAAGAATAAAAAAGATTAAGTAATAAGATGGCGTATTTTTAACTTTAGATTAGCAAAAATTAAAAATTCACCACATACTGAACATCTTTATGGTTCTACAGTCAAAGGCAGTTCATTAAATAAATGCAAGTAATTGAGATTTATATTTTAATATGAACCACATTAAAAATATATTTTATATAACATTTAATTTTTACAAGATCTCTAATGCTAAAATTAAAAATTGTATTCTAAATATTAAGTGGTATTCTTTCCTAATACACTTACATAATAACAATATAAATACAACTTTTTCTATTTATTAACAATGCAATGGTTAAATAGTACAAGCCAAAAAATGTATAAAAGCTTAAAAATTTTTTAACATTAAACATTTAATATAGTACCTTAATTATTAAAAATAGAAATAAAAACAATATAAAAAATATTTGATACAAAACACAAAATGTAATAATAATATTGCTATCTATCTTAATACCTAATATACCTTTGATGAAGTCAAGATTTTCAAAGGGGTTGGTTTATTTGTATCATGTCGTGACGGTGTTTTATGTAAACGCTTAGGTGACTTGACAGTAAGAGATCGTTTAATCTGTGGCATTCCTTTTGGCGTTACATATCCAGGAGAAACAGTCTTTAAGCGAGGATCTGATATGTCTATACGATTGCAGTCTTTTAATGCAGTAACTTGTACTTTCTCAGTACTACTTAATAAGTCTACATTATTATTAAGATTATTCATCCTTATTTGATTTTCCTTTTCATCTACACTGGATTGGAGTGGAGTTGAAACAACCATATTATAATTTTGTTTAGGACTTCTCGAATGTCTTTTCTTTGGCGAACGTTTGTCATCATATCTTAAACTTCTAATTCTATTTGAAACTTTTTCAACATTTCTTGCTGCACCAATTTTGTTTTCTAGTTTGACCCTAGGTAAATACATTGAAGAGGTTTCAGAATTAGTCGAATTTTCAGAATCTCCTAGTCCATCAAAAAGACGTGCCTTAGCTAATACCATACCGGCATTTTGGCTTCTTAATTTAGCTATTGATGCCCTACCACTATCTAAGCTATTAGTACTATTATTTCGTGTTGTTTTTAATTCACTGAAAAAACCTTCAGCACTTGTCCATTTGTCTGATAATAAAGTATTAGATTTATTGGATGTATTACAACCTGTGGATACACTACTGCGTTTAAATTTTTGTGTTGGTGTTGGAGTTGTGCTTCCATGAAAAGATGCAGCTCGTCCAGGTGTTTTAATTGATTGTGCTTCAAGAGAAGAATTAATATCACTTCCAACATGAGCTGCTGTAACAGAAAGAGAGTACCATGGAGAAAGTTCTATTTAAACAGAAAAATCTAGCATGCTAATTATCTCGCAATAGTGCAGCTCCAGAGGCATGCGGTCCATGGAAGCAATGCTTCCCTTAAGAATTTATTAAAAATAAAAACCAATGCTGACAAAAATATTTTTATAAAATTATGGTTATCGTTTATTTAAATTTGTAATATTTAATCAACCTAAAGCTCAATATCAATTCCGTACAGGAAAAAGTATAATTATCTACAGTACTATTTTAAATTAGGCTCGTTAAACTTGCACGGAAAGGTAATACCGATTCAGATGTGTTACATCTGTAGTTACATACACTGCATATAAGCACTGATTTCGTTGTTTACTGCTGCACTGCTCTTCTCCTCGCCGAGTCTGTGCATATTGATACGGTTGACATCGTATAAGATCATTATTTTTAAGTGTGCTCCGTGCTCAAATGTTTATTATAATTTGGTTATTTGTTCGCTTTAGTGTTTGTTAAATAGAATGTTACTTAAGTAATGTAAATCTGGGAATGAGACTGTATTTTGAAACATTTTATTGTTTCAATTTATATACAGTCTGTTTGATTTAAAGCGCCCTGCTTTGTAGCAACTTTATTTTCAGTCAGAAATGGTATAAACCATATATATTATTAAATGGCATAAAATTCTCTATGTTCTGGTTCAGAAAGTTTTGTATTTACTAAATCGGCGTAAGCGTGATGACGTCATCGATCTTTTTTTTAAATTACATAATAGGTATTTTTTTACTGAAATCGATCGAGTATTGTGTTCTCTTTTCAACCATAATAAATATTCATACTGTTACATAAGAAAATTTTCAAGAAAAACGTGACAAATGATTTACGACTAGTAGGCTTCGATTTCTGGTTCTTCAATTAATAAAACAGAAATATCTAGCAAGCTTAGATAAATAACAAAATTTTAGTTGTTCTAGTTGGGTATTACCAATTTTTCTCGGGGGGAGGGGGGCGGTGTACTTTATAAAAATTCTGAATCAAAATACCTAGATTTTGACATATTAAATGATCTGGACTATTAAAAAAAATCGGAGGCGGCTCCATTCTGTTTGCCCTCCCTCCCCCAAATATGTTGTATTTTGCGCTAATAACACCCCCTTAAGGGGGCGTTATTTGTGCAAAATATTAGCGTCAAAATATAGCTCACGTTTTTCATTCAATTTTCTTTTAATAATTGTTTTTTAGGAAGATAACGTTTGATGTCGATTGCTAAACTGTTAAGGTAGTGTGGTTGATAGTTTGTAAGGAGTAGATATCTAAAATAAATTTTATAATCGTAGTCGAACATAGCCAATCTTGTAGAATTAACGTTTTTTAAAAAATAACCATAATACAGTCATTATATCACTGTTTAATAGCAAAATCTATGAAAATGGATAAATGCTTTTGCTTGCTTATTTAGTATTGATTGAAATAAAATAGATGTACACGGCGCGAAAATTTAAATATGGCAGCACGAAAATCAGTCATTTTTAGTTGAATGCTTTCTGCACCAGGAAGCGTTGGGTGATAATATCCGCGGGACATTTAAAAATAATTTAACTTTCCTAATCTTTTAATTATTATTTAATAAATTCCCAAAGTAAATGTTGTTTTCTTTACTTAAGAGCATGTGACGGATAATTTTTGAATAAACTATTTCACTCTTAATTAGTACTGATTAATTTCTTAAAACGAATATATATTTTCAATATTTTAATATAGTAATACTTTTCTTTTTCTTAAAACCAGCAAGAACAACTAATATTTTTAAAGATATTTAGCAGTTTTATATTACCCTTTTTGATTTCAACTACCTTAAATTATTCCTTGGCATTTAAAAATTAAAAATTTCAGTTAAATTTAAAATATTTTGAAAGTTCACGCATGTCTGGCAACACTCTGAGCACAAATTTTTGTTTTAAATAAATTAATTCCGTTTTGCGGACCGTACCGCCATCTTTAGGTGTTTATAGTTAATGCAGCTTCCTATTATGAAAACTGGCGGCGATAACGCGCCCTTAATTGGAGAACCATAGATCAAAGCCTACTAGTCGTAAATCATTTTTCACGTTTCCCTTGAAATTTTTCTTATGTAAAATAAATTTACATAATTTAAAAAAAAGACCGATGACGTCATCACGCTTAAGCCAATTTAGTAAATACAAAACTTTTTGAACCAGAACATAGAGAATTTTATGCCATTTAATAATATATAGGTTTATACCACTTCTGACTGACAATAGAGTTGCTACAAAGCGGGGCGCTTTAAATCAAACAGATTGTATGTTGGAATTTTTTAAAGACAAATAAATCTATTTATTTGCTCTGTATGCAAATTAAAAATTGCATTATCGTCATGACTGCAAATTCAGCTGCTTCGGTGGAAGGTTCGAGTACTTCCGATACATCCGAATCGCGACGATTTTGTTGTTCAGTTTGTTAATTATCAGATAAAGAATTTTCTGCATACAGTTTTGGAGAGATATTACAAATTAATTGAGAAAGGCAGATCAAAACCAGAACTTTCAAGTTTAACAATAAAAATTGGATCGGCCCGGATTGGATGGGATAGCAGTTCGTAGTCCAATTTATGGTTTTTGGCCATGGTGACTACACACGTGTGCACCCGTGCATTGTCTTGATGAAACAGCACTTTTTCTTCGCCAAATGCGGTCGTTTCTGCTTCAAATCAATATCGAATCTGTCCAAAAGCTCTGAATAATATTCGTTGGTGATCGTTTTACCCTTTTCAAGGTAATCGATGTGAATGACACCGCGTGCATCCCAAAAGACTGTGGCCATGACTTGTTGCCGACAGACCCACCTTGGCCTTCTTTGGTGCACATTCACCCAGAGAAACCCACTGTCTTGATTGTTCCTTGATTCTGGTGTAGTGTGATGGATCCATGTTTCGTCTACGGTAACGAAACGCCGCAAAAACTCGTTCGGATTGCGACTGAACATCGCCAAACACTCCTTTGAAGTGGTCAAACGGTTGCGCTTATGGTCGAGTATGAGCAATCGCGGCACCCATCGCGCGGATAACTTTTTCATGTCCAAATATTCATGTAAAATGTGATGTACCCGCTCATTTGAGATGCCTACAGCCTCAGCCACCTCACATACTTTCATTCTCCGATCGTCCAATATTATTCCATGGATTGTATCGACCATTCTCGCGCTCAGTAAAAGTTGCAATACGGCTGCTATCGAAGCCGATAAGATTATATTTGGCGCATTACGTTCTAAAACGTTGAATTGACGCTTAGTACCCAACTGAAAACAAGTCGAGTTGTCGATTATTACTGTTTTCATGTTAATTAACATGTTCCGCCATTTTCGCGCTACTGCATAGTGGAAGTGTATGAGATGACCTATGTTTCTGCTTGCTTAGACATTCACGGACCTTGTCAGTGTTGCATTTAAAGTTACTGCGCGGGAAATTCAAAAAGTAACTGACTTATCAAACCACCCTCGTAAGAAAAGAATCGAATTTTTTCATTCACGAGTGATAATTTCCTTACCCTGCCAGAAACCATTAGAAATGAAGAGTTATGGAGAAGAACAAACCAAACAGATATAAATATGGAGATAAGAAGGAGAAAGTATGGCTGGCTGGGGCACACTCTGCGTAGAAACAAAGATGACAATTTCGTAACTGGCACAAATAGCAGTAGACAAAAAGAGTTGGAAGGACTATGTTAAAATTAAGACCCTACGTTCCTGAAGAGAATCATGGGACCTATTATTTATTATTATGTTTTTTAAATGATTACAAAATAACGCAAATAAAAAAATATTCATAAGACATTTTAGCGTACTTATCTTTTATTAGAACTTGGAAACGTATGCTATAAAGGTGTCTTTACTAATACTTTAATATACTATTATATAGTTTTCTTTTAAATACACCAACATTGTTTAACGATATCTTTCAATATCGATAAATTCAATGACTTCCTTTTTTTAAAATGCATAATTGATTACTAATAAGCTATGAATAGTGGATAAAAGTCATTTCATTGTTAACCAAAAAAGTCTGGTGTTCGGATTTTTTATACAGTGTATTTCACTTTACAGCTTGACACCTCTGTATCTTTGCTATTTGTAATCGAATCAATTGCAAATATTTATCAGATATGGAATCCCTTAAAAGAGGTTTGCTGGTAATTATAAACTCCATTTATTATAAACCACCAGCCTACTACAATCGAAGATAAATGCAAATAATTGAAAATCATAGCCAGTCATGCTTAATCGTAAACGTTGTGCGGAAATTTGTTCTGTATCACTTGAGAATTATAAAATCAAGTCTTGGTTACAAAATTTTAAATAATAATTGTTTTAAATGTATTATTATTAGGCCTGACTATATTCTGTATAAAATCTTACCTACAGGAACAGACATGTGATATCTGGCAGACTATAGCAATCTAATTTGATTTAATAATGTTTTGTATAACAACACTAGCACATTGTAAGTGAGGTGTTCTATAATCCACCAATAATTTGAGGATTAGATGTGGTGGCGTGATTTGTAAGCAATTTCGTATTAGAAGAATCTAGACATAGACATTGAGTCATCTTATCAGATGCGACTTGTCCAGTTAAGGGTTAATTGGTGTTAGGTTATAGTATATTACAATACGAGACTGGTAAGTGCTTCTTTGTAGCAGATAAAGAAAAAGTTTCCAATGTCCGATATCTCTTGTAAGTACTCAACGATGAGTATCATATGATATTATTTGCACTAACGACACTATTTGAAATAAATAAAAATATATTTATGATTTTTTTTTTAATTTGATGTCGATGTTGGCTGCGAATGTTGTTGCAATGACAACAGGAAAATAACAGAACTGTTATAATTATTCATAATGTGTATGGGTGCCATTATGAAAGTAAATGAGTATAAAATGATTAAGGGCCGGTATTATAAAACTTTTTGCTTCCTAGATAAAATTTACTTTGAGAGTAAATTAATTTATTCTGTCAATAGCATTAATTGTGAACATATTACAAGACATACCTAACCATACTTTTGTAATTTGGTGACAGCTAACGCTTAGAATTTGGCATTACAAAATTACAAAAGTAAAATTAGTATATTTTCCGATATGTACACAATGAACGTTTCGTAGCCAATGTCGACGTCAAATAAAAAAAAATTCATTATAAATACATTTTTATTTATTTTAAATAGTGTCATTAGGGCAAGAAATATCATACGATACTCATTGTTAAGTGCATAAAACAGATATCGAAAATAGGAAAACTTTTTCCAGCTTCTTCTCTATCTCTTATAAAGCACTTACCGGTCTCATATCATAATATACAATTATTAGTCCCTAGGGACAACAATTGTAGATGTTCATTATAAGAAAAAAGCTACACAAGTAAAAACACATTTAAAAGGTGTCGAAACAATTGTCAGTTACATTATAATAAACTTGTGAAACTTAGTAATCTTTTATTTATTACACTGAGCAGTATTCGCATCTCACTATTAAATCAACAGCATGTTTAATTACCACGGTGATGGTATCGATGGTTATGATACCATTATATGATGGTAATGATGATTCTAATCTTTCCCCACCTATTAGAATTAGATAAAGCTATATCTATTCTTGTTGATCTTAAAGGCTCCCTTAAGTCATGAAACAACTAATTGAAATATGATACAGTTAGCCTCTCTGAGAATATTAGTGAAAACCACACTTTTTCTTTATCGCACAAAATAAGCGAGAGGTAAACATTTTAAAAAATCTTGACGTATTTTAGACCGATACAAGCTAGCTACCGGTGGCCACGGCAAGGCGATGCTCTATATCTGTATCATCTGTGCTATTAGCTTCCACATTACACATTGTACTGTTAGTTGTGTTTAGATTTTTTTTTGTAAAATAATATGGATAGGGAAATTACATTACTATACTGTTTTGAATAAAAAAAATCCAAATATCAATTAATCCTAAAATTCAAGTGCAGAATTTATTCTTTTCATCCAAGCCGTGTAATGCTTTGGCAACCTTTCGCGATTTGGGAACGTATGGAAACCTATGTTCGGATTCGATTGTTTTACACCACTGTGTTTTTTATATTCAACCATACAACACCGAGCCAGTCTCGGTGGATTAGTGGTTTGCATGTTTGCTTCGTAATCTAAAGATCGCAGGTTCGATTCCTGGCCGAGCTGGTAATTTTTCATAGCAGAGAAAAATTTAAAACATGCCTTCTTTTCGGATAGGAAGTAAAACTGTAGGTCCCGTGTCAATGCGATGTTTGGCACGATAAAGATCCCTACTGGGGGTGGAATTCCCCCAGAATCGGCTAAATTCTAGTAGGGTCGGCCAAAAGATCATAGCAATCGGTGCCATGAGGTACGACGGATGCTCCGCCATCCTGATTCCTTGCCCAAAAACAAAAAAAAAACAACACCGACTTATACCGGGTGGGGCAATAGTTTGGGGAAGTCTGATAGCTCCTAAACGGTAACAGCTAGAAAAATCGTTCTAATAAGGATGTAAACAGTGGATAGAGGCGAATTTAGAGAAATTATTTTCAAATATACAGGGTGTTGCAGAAAAGTGTGGCACGATTAAGGTAATTTTTTTTAAATAGACTGCTCCAAATATTTTTGCATATTTAACACCTCTTTTGGCAGGTTTATTATATCTAAAATTTTAGCGCCATCTAATGACCGGTTTAGAAGTTATAAATTTTTTTTCAAAAAAATTGAGTTTTACATATACTTAACAGTTTACCGCTTTCAGGGCCGCAACTGTGAAGACGAATTTAAGTAGGGATTTTGTTGCAGGGGTTTGTATGGTGCTCTTCTTTAAAAGAAAATAGACCCACCATGTACAGGGTGTTCAAAATTAATTTTTAAATTTAGAGAACTTCAAAATTCACAACTTTTTCAAATGGAACACCCTGTATATTTTGTACCTTTTTGATGCAGAATTACATAACAGACATTTTTTGTAGGTACGTCCCTATAGCTATCTGTAACCACTTTTGATTTATTGAGAAAAAACTGCAAGAAGTACACAATTAAAAAATTATTTATTTAAAAAATCAAGGTTTTTCAAATAAAACAAAAGAAAAAAACTATAACAAATGCTCCATATGTTGCCCATTTGCATGGACACACATTTCGATGCGCCTTTGGAACAATCTTTGTACGTTTCTTATCATTGCCGGCATGATACTTCTAAAAGCATGTATTATTCTATCCTTCATATTTTGGATTGTGGTCGGTGTCTCTGTATAAACAATTTCTTTCACATATCCCTATAAAAAGAAATCCATTTTTGCAAGATCAGGAGATCTCGCAGGCCATTTAGTGGGCCCATTCCTTCCTAATGCAGTGGAGCACCGTCTTGCTGAAGCCACATCCCATTTCGGATCCTTTGAGGAAGGTTTGCCAATAATTGTGGCAGATATTTCTCCAAAAAATGAAGATAAATAGTTCCAGTTAATGTACCATCAAAAAAATGTGGCCCTATTACATGTTTTCCAATAATTCCCCCCCCCCCAAACGTTTATGTGTGCTGTATCTGTGCTGGTTATCATGTTGTCTGAAAAAATGGGGATTTTCTGTAGCATAATAATGGAAATTGTGCCTGTTAACAAATCCATTTTTATGAAACGTTGCCTCATCAGTGAACAAAACATTGTTGAAGAATGTAGCATCGTCTTGCATTTTACCTATGGCCCAATTACAAAACTGTAAACGTTTTAGAAAATCGTCATCAGTTAATTCCTGGTGCATTTGAATGTGATATGCATGAAACTTATTTTTCTTTAAGATTCGACCAACAGAACGTCTACTTATTCGTACAGATGAACTCACTTCTCTCTGACTAACATGGGGGATTGTCAATCGTTGCCATCACAACCTATATAATAACCACAACTACCTATAACAGTGATGGCGAACCTTTTTGAGAAGTGGGTCAAATTTTGTTCATTATTTGTTTTAATACCAGTCCGTGGGTCACTAAGTCAATGGGGGGTGTAAAAAGGGTACCAATAATTTTGAAACACCGACAATTTGTTAACAGAAAAACTTGACAGTTGACCCTTTTTTTTGGTTCTCACTTTTAAAATCCTCTAAAAATGTTTCCTTTTTGTTTTACAACTTTTACTTTTGGAAGTGAAGAACAAAAAATAAAGGGCGACGTCAAAAAATTGATATCAATGGGGTGATACCATGAATTACCGCACCAGGTGACACCATCATGCGCCTCTGCACTGAGTATTTGAATGAACAAGGAATAAAGAAAAACACATATATGGGTCATTCTTTCCGAACTCAACCACCGGCTAAGTCCAAAAATTAGCGCAACTTAGAAAGACCAGTCCTTTTAAAGCTTGAAACCTCTACTTTCGATTGTCACATGTCTCCTATATGAAAAAAATTATATTTGACCCCTAAAACAGGGTAAACACGTATCCAGTTCCAAAAAGAATTTTAAAAGTTGAAAAAGAAGTATTTTTTAAAATTTTTTAATGACATCGCACTCTTCGTCAAAGAATACATAAATTTTGTCCGCTGCGTTTTTTTTCTATAGTGTTTCAATTTCGAGTAAAATTGAGAACAACAATTTGTCATTTTTGAAAGTTCATCATTTTCTCATCAAAATGGCATCAGATAGAAAAAGATTGATAAGAGTAAAAAATGCTTATTTTTACTCGATGAATACGAAAAAAAAATACAGACCGATTTAAAGCGATTTTGAAAATTTTCATCATTTTAGAAGGTTATACCGTTATATTATTCAAGCCCATAGATAGGCAACACCTAAAACCGTAATTTTCAAAATCGCTTTAAATCGGTCTGTAATTCATTCTTGTAATGTTTTCGTATTCATTGAGTAAAAATATACGTTTTTTACTTTATCATTTTTTTTCTATCTGACACCATTTTCAATGAAAAAAATGATCAACTTTCATCAAAAAACAAATTGTTGTTCTCAATTTTACTCGAAATTGAAGCACTTTAGGAAAAAGACGCAGTGGACCAAATTTATGTATTCTTTGACGAAGAATACGAAGCCGTTAAAAAAATTCCTATTCATTGAGTAAAAATGAGCATTAATCTGATGCCATTTTCGATGAAAAAAATGATAAAATTTCAAATATGACAAATTGTTCTCAATTTTACTCGAAATTGAAGCACTATAAAAAAAAAACGCGGTGGTCAAAATTTATGTATTCTTTGACAAAGAATACGACGCCGTTAAAAAAAATTTAAAAAATTCCTATTCATCGAGTAAAAATGAGCATTTATCTGACGCCATTTTCGATGAAAAAAATGATAAACTTTCAAAAATGACAAATTGTTGTTCTCAATTTTACTCGAAATTGAAGCATTATAGAAAAAAAAACGCAGTGGACAAAATTTATGTATTCTTTGACGAAGAATGCAATGCCGTTAAAAAAATTCTTCTTTTTCTAATTTTTTCAACTTTAATTTTTTTTTGGAACTGGGTAAGTGTTTACCCTACTTTAGGGGTCAAATATAATTTTTTTCATATAGGAGACATGTGATATTCGAAAATATAGGTTTCAAGCTTTAAAATGAGCCCTCGCTGGCCTTTCTAAGTTAAAGTATTTCTAAGTGAAATCTGTTGTTACTTATTTTCAGATAGTTTCTTAATATTAGAAATAATAGAAAATCAGTCTTGGAAATATTTTTTTATAAATTCGACATTAGATATTTATATTTTTTAATATTTTCGATTATTCCCTTTTTTATGATATAAAAAATAAGTTTATAAAAATCATCGTGTGGGTCATTTAAAAAGCCTTCGTGGGTCAGTGTCTGACCCGCGGGTCATAGGTTCGCCACCACTGACCTATAATAATGGATTGTGGATGAGTGGATTTTGGTGCTGACTGGTACTAACTACGTCAGTACCCCACAGGTTTCACACTTTACAAGTGTTTTTCTTGGTAACGATATGTACTATAAACAAACCGTTTTGACAAATGAATTTCTTTTATTAAAATGTTAAATAATCCTATGAGTGACCAATGACTTAAGTGGGCCTTTAAACACAACTTTAGTTAAAGACAGTTTTAATTGAGGCTTGTAATACGGCCCATTATCTTTAATTAAGCGATTAATTTTTTTGTATTAGTATTTTAAATACCTCTGTACTGTCTATTAAGTCTACTACTAAACATTAATGGGCATTTACGATAATTGATTCGGGTTAACCAGGTTACTATTTCTGTCACTGTTATTGACATTAAAAAGAAAATGACAGAAATAGTGACCGGGCTGAACCAATATTATTATAATCTACAAAATGCAATACCTTTCAAAGGTGTTGGATGTCGTAACCCAGTCAAAACAGTATTTGGTTTACCACGTTTCAGACTAGTTCTTGGTATAACTCCAACATGATTAACATGCCATGATTGATTACGTTGTATTTTAGCATTCTGACGCTCCAATTCCCGAGAACGGCGGCGCAAGCTTCCAATTTTACGTGCGCTCGGTGACCTAACAACCTTCTGCTCCAAAGAACGTCTAATCTTCAACTCTTTACTCAAACGTCTTGCAAGCTGATCAGTTGTTGGACTTAGTGGCTCAGCTTCTACTAAAGTCTTTTCATAGGCAGTTTGAACTTTTATGAACACATCATCACTATCTGTGCTATCACATTGCTCAATACTGTTATCTTGAGGAAGATTATCTAATTCTATAGAAATCCTCTGTTCAATTGCGGAAACTCTATTTTTTATTTCTTCATATTCAGTTCGAGAAATTTTAACATAGTCAGGTTCTGGAATTTGTTTTTCTTCCAGAACAATATCACAACGATCAGGAACCTTATTTTCTAAGTCTTCAGGCTTTATAAGCTCTGAAGTTGTTTTTTTGTGTTGCAACGATACTGCATCACATGAATTTCTAGTCTTATTTCTTCTAAAACCGGCAGCTTGACTGACAGCAGACCATCGACGTTCTAACACAGCTCTAGTACCAGCAAAAGCATTTGAATTGAGAGATGTTGCGTCTTCAGTCTGCTTTGGGTGTTTATTACGTTTACTGCCCAAATTCCACTGTGATTTCTTTTCTTTTATCCTGAAAAACTCACATTTAAAAGCCATCACACTAAAACAAAAATTAGAAGATATTCTTACATGTGACGATTGGTCTTGTTGGTACTAGTGGATTTAGGAGGGGAAATTTTCTTAGGACTGCAAGAGTGTGTCGAAAAGTTTAGAACTAATGCTATTAATATTAAAATTTATCACTTACTTTGGATTAACACTAATTGGTGTGCTTAAAGCTGTAGCTTGAGGAAGACCTTTGAGTAATTCACGTCTGCAAAAGAGATTGTATATAAAAAACTATTTTTAATGAAAAAATAATAAAGACCTAGGTAAAAAAAAACTAATAAAATTTTTTAAGAGCTAATAAGAATTAATTGCTTTCTAAAAGTGATTTTGATGTCTAAAAAGTAATCATTACGATAGGATAGTAATAGAGTGTTTATTTGAAATATCCCTATCTAGGTAGTCCAGTCAATAGATATATGAGGAGTGCATTTTCATGTTAACAACTATTTTATTGTGTAAACCTAGTCAGAATAGTGTGTAGAATAATATATGTACGAAGTAAGCACCATAAATTCTCGGCCGGGCAGGTTTTTACAGGTGCCAACATGTTTAAACTCGGTTGCGTCATAGTTGAATATGTAAGAGGCCTACACTATATACAGGGTGGGATTAAAGTATGGAATATTAAAAAAAAAGCGAACTCAACCGGTTTTCTTAAAAACGCTGAAACATTGTCGATGTTTTTAAAAATACACATTAATATGTGCGATTTACCTTCCGACTGTCATTTGTTCCTAAGTTATGACGTCATCACAAAAAAATTTAAATGACAATATAGATTTTTAATAGTGGAATCCGATAGTGTTTTCTTCTCTTTATGATCATGCAAATAAATCATAAGGTTGCATAACAAAAATTCTGAGAAAAATCGATCTGAACATTTAATGTTATTGATATATCAATATATCAGATCAATATATCAATATATCAGATCAATATATCAGTAATAGATTTTAGTAGCCACTCAAGCATCGTAACGAGTGCATGAAAATGTCGCAGCTAAGAAAATTGAGTACCGCACGATCGTTAAATTTTTAACAAAAGTTCATTTGAAAGTGAACGATTTATTTGTAATATTCCAAAATGACATCGTGTAAGTCAGGAATTCACAGGGTGTTTATAATAGCTGCAGCGGAATCAAATGTTTTTTCTTATTTTCAAGTGCTTGTTTAAAATAATTTATTACTTTACTTAGAGTAAGTTCTAGAAAATATAACCGAAGTAAATTGGGTCTATCCTGCATTTTCAAATAAACCTTAGTGTACAACATACAAAGTATAGTACATTTGAACAACACAAGGTCAAATTGGGCATATCATGTCAGTTGTTCTCAAACATTTTTCTAAGGGAGTTCATTTGTTTATAAAAAATGTACACAGTGCAATTTGGAATACTGCATAGACTTACTCATTTCTTTTCTTATGCTTTATTTTGTATCGCCCTGTATATTGTAGCAGAAATCACGTTGAATTTGGGTTGAGTAGAGAAGAATAACAATTTTTGAAATGGACATAGGCAGTGCTGTGTTTTACAAAACCAATATTTGGTTCCAACAGAAATATAAGTGTTGACAATTGTTTTTCATCCATGGAACTAATAGATGCTTAAGAGCAACTTCACATGGAAAGTACGGTCGTTACCGACCGTCAGCACTGACCATCAGTACCGATGACTACTCTGGACATATTACCTTCACATACGGTGCGTGAGGTATATCTTTCAAAATATATCTTTGTAACAGACAAGTCGTTGCCATAGTTTTGCTAGTTAAAAAACCAAGAAGAGAAATGGAAAACAAGAGATTATGGTTCCATCCTATAGTCTGCGTATGGCTTTTGAAGGGTACCTTTGATCATATTATATTCAGTTAAAAGAAGATGAAAGGAAGTTTTTTCGCACATCAATTAAATCATTTGACGAATTATAGGTGAAACTAGAAAATAGGTTGTTCGTTCTCCATTAGATTTTCAAAATTCTGTACTACAGCAGATGCCACGTCCCTACAAGCTTTGATTTTAGCATCTTTATTTTTATATTCCACACAGGACACATCCCAAATACATCTTTAGTTTTCTATTAATAATTCTGTGCCCGTTTATTACTATGCATCATGGTATTGTAAACGTAAAAGAAAAAGATTAAAAAACAACTGGTAAACCTGAAATCTAGTACACAACCATGTGAAATAGCTCATTTTACAACAATGCTCGTGATCACGCTGACCAGATGTTCAACGCAGGGGCTCAACGTATTTAATGGTATGGACTGATCATACGCGTTCTATCAAATCTCGAAACTATTTATTTAAACACACAGTACTCTCTTGTACGTCCTGACAGTCAATACTGACCATACGCTCCATGTGAAACGATACTTATTATTGGTACACTAAACAAAAGCGAGGAATTTCCACCAATATCTTGCCAAATAAAAATAGAGAAGTGAGGTCAATTCTGTATGAATATAGAGAAGATGTCACCATGAATTCTCAAGTAGCAAAAAGAAGAAAGGTCACAATGTTGTTTTCTTTTATGCATCACAGAATCTTAATTTATCCAAAGACACATAAGTCCAAAATTATTGCGTAATACAAGACTAACAAAGGTGGAACTGATACTATGGATGAATTGTTTTAGAAAGTTCTACAAATTGACGCATATACAGATTGACGACGCTTGCAATCGTTTGCTTACTTGATGTTTCTGTTGTAAACTCATACATTTTACATCAATACTTTAATAATAATAATCATTATTATGATTATCTGCCTTACGCCTAAAGGCAGAAAGGCTCAACGATTAAGTAAGTAAGTAAGTATGATTATCCTCCTCATTCCAAAGAGGACATATACAGGGTGTCCTGTTTAACAGTCTACATTCAATCATTCAGACAAGCTTCTGGCTACAGCAATGAAATTATAAGAACTTTGTATAATTCGACCTCTAGTTTACGAAATCAGTATTAGAACGAACCCATCTTAGAACTTCTGCTGGTACTGGATATGACGTAATCGAGATTTTCTTTAATGGAACCATTAGGTTTCAAGTAAGAAAATCGATAGAAAATGAGATTTTGAATAAAAAAGTATTAAGGTACTACAGGTCTAAAATGCATAATAACAAAGCTAGAGCCACTTAACGGGATCTGTCCTGTTTAACAGCACACTCAATCATTCGGACACGCTTCTGGCTACAGCAACGAAATTATAAGAACTTTGTATAATTCCACCTCTAGTTTACGAAATCAGTATTAGAATCCATCTTAGAACTTCTGCTGGTACCGGATATGACGTCTTCGGGATTTTTCTAAATGGAACCATTAGGTTTGAGGTACGAAAATCGATAGAAAATGTGATTTTGAATAAAAAATTATTGAGGTACTACAGGTCTAAAATGCATAATAACGGAGCTAGAGCCACTTAATGGGATTTGTACTGTTTAACAGTCTACACTCAATCATTCGGGCAAGCTTCTGGCTACAACAGTGAAATTAAAAGGACTTTGTATAATTCGACCTCTAGTTTACGAAATCAGTATTAGAACCAATCTTAGAACTTCTGCTGGTACCGGATATGACGTCATCAGGATTTTTCTAAATGGAACCATTAAGTTTGAAGTATGAAAGTCGATAGCAAATGTGATTCTGAATAAGAAAGTATTAAGGTACTACAGGTCTAAAATGTATAATAACGGAGCTAGAGCCACTTAACGGGATCTGTCCTGTTTAACAGTCTACACTCAATCATTCGGACAAGCTTCTGGCTACAGTAATGAAATTAAAAGAACTTTGTATAATTCGACCTCTAGTTTACGAAATCAGTATTAGAACCCATCTTAGAACTTCTGCTGATACCGGATATGACGTCATCGAGATTTCTGTAAATGGAACCATTAGGTTGGAAGTATGAAAATTGATAGAAAATGTGATTTTGAATAAAAAATTATTGAGGTTAATTTCATTGCTGTAGCCAGAAGCTTGTCTGAATGATTGAGTGTAGACTGTTAAACGGACAGATTTCGTTAAGTGAGTCTAGCTCCGTTATTATGCATTTTAGACCTGTAGTATCTAAATAATATTTTATTCAAAATCACATTTTCTATCGATTTTCATACATCAAACCTAATGGTTCCATTTAAAAAAATCCTGATGACGTCATATATGGTACCAGCAGAAGTTCTAAGATGAATTCTAATACTGATTTCGTAAACTAGAGGTCGCGTGCTTTCAAATTAGTTTTTAAATCTAGTATCTAAGTCAATTTTAGCTATCTTGGACAATAGGACGTTATTCTTATTTAAAAAGAAAAATTGAATCAAAAGTAGAGTCCTATTGTCCAAGATAGTACCTACAAAAATTAATTTGAAAGGGCGTTTGCCATTTTATTATAATATTTGTTGATATACAATCACTTGTGCAACGTTAGATTTCAAAAAAACCTTTCAAATGATTTATAAATCGAATAAAGCGACATTCACGACCTTTCCCTAAGATCTTTACTACATACTAATTATTACTACATATATTGTAGTTGTATTGCTTTAATTATGCTTTTGGTATGAAGAATTATGGGACGAACCTTAGTTAAGTTTTATTTTGTGTTTGTATACTTTCTTAATAAACATTGTCTTAAATTATAAACATGTTATTTAATTATACAAAACCTTCGACAATCATCTTTAACCACAAAATAAACATTTTGTAGATAATATAAGCAAATACAACTCGTTTTCTGCAATATACATCTATTTCTGATAGCAGTAGATTGTTTACTGTGCATCATTTCACCGTGTAGTGTGAACTGATTTTTGCGGGCCCGCAGCGAGCTCGTTGCGAGCTCGCAACGGGAGTTTCACCGGCGCTTATAGTATCGTAGACCGCATTTGCGGGCCCGCAGCGAGCTCGCAACGGGAATTCCCGCATGTGGACACCGGCGCTCATAGACAATAGCAACATATTTTATAAACTACCGTATGACTACAGAACAATGACTGTGACTCATGTCATGAAGTCATGTATTTGGAAATGTTCAGTAAACATACACATTTACATATATTTCAAGATAATAGTTCATAAGTTAAGTTATTGAATAACATATAGCATACTTAAGTCTACCTGTTTCATTTTTTTAACTTTAATTTTTCATTACTTAAATTTCTTTTGTTTTAAAAGAGGCTAAGTGGTAGAGCAGCATCAGTAAAGTGCTGACGCTGAACTTCACATATTTATAGATCTATATTTATTTATTTATAATTCTTTTGGGGTAATAAAGGCAATTATTATTATTATGACCAAGTTTGCAAAAGAATTAGCATGGAAGTTGGTTCAGGAAAACATGGTCTAATCACGGTTCGAATTAAAGACGATTTCAGATTAAAGAGGTTTGTTCAGATTATAGCTCGTGAATGTTGTTGTTCGGATTACTGGATGTTTGGAGTACAGTGTGTTCAGATTATGGATTTCTATTTGTTTTTTTATGTATTGTTAATTTCAATTTTTTAAAACTTATGAAATGGTTAGAAGTTTGGAAATGTCATTATAGGTTTTGGAATTTGAAAACTTCCATAAAAATTCACGGAAATTCACAGAAATTTTGCAATTCTTGAAATTTCTAAAAACAGAAATATTTCTGAATTTGTGAAACGTTGAACCTTTTAGAAGGTAGTGCGTACCTCCTTGATTTCAAGTAATATTATACAAAATCACTGTCACTTACAAAGATGTTTTCTATCACACAAGGTCTTTAAGTGTGGTATTATTTAGTCTTTATTAAAAGGTCTTCTAGTTGCATTTAAAAATGTCAGTAACCTGTTTTCAAACAATTTGTGAACTTAAAAATTCAATCGTGGCCTCCTTTTTTAATCTTAGCATACAGAACTACATGCTAAAAGTGAGATTTTATTAATGAATTCAAGCTGATAACAATCACAAAGCTGAAATTAGTAAAGATGACGTTTTGCTCCAAGCCTATTCAGGATGTCTTTTTCAAATCATCATATAACCATTCCTAACAGTTACTACTTACTTTTTCTTATTAGAAAACCCTCCTGCTTCCAATTTTCTTTTTTTGGCTGATTTAGTCAAATTTGGAGTTATCAATAAATCAGGTGTTACTGATGTTGGCGGTGTTACAGTATCAACTGACTTACTTCCAACTATTTTCCGAAGGCCATTAAACATTCCTAAAAATGAAATCAAATTAAAAAAAGGTTGAAGATATTGATTGAGCATTATTACTACGTACTTGTCAACGATCCACTTCTTCGTTTTTTCTTTCTTTTACTACTGGCAACTTCATTATCAGAGTGCGAATTAGTAGAAAAAGAAAGTGAAGCTATACGATCAATAATGTCTTCAGGGATAACTCCAATACTACATGCATTTTCGATTAGTAGCTACAAACAATTAGATAAAAAAATTTCATCAGTGATATTTTTTAAAAAATAAGTCTCAAACTTACTTTAAACAATTCACAAGTTTTTGTTAAGCGAGTAGTTGTATTATTGGCTAATTTTTCATCTGCAGGAAGTATTGTTGGCCCAATTATAACTGCTAAATTATATGAATTCATTTTATTGAGGTCAGAGAACTGTGCAACGTGATAGAGAAACTAATAAAACAACAAAAATAATTTGTAGTAATCATTCTTTGTTAATTAGATGTATTACTACTGTGTTTACCTGCATAAAATATGCTAACGTGTTTAAATGTTCGCTTGGTAATAAAAGGCAGGTTAATAGCAGAGCATGAAGTTTGTCCTCTTTTAAAAGTGTACATCTTAAAAATGCTTCATGAAAACTAAAAGGAAATATTGGTTCTGGTAATTCTCGAAAGAATGTTTTTAGCACATTTGCAACATCTATTTCATGATGGTCATTTCCTAAGGAACGTCCAGAATCTAATGAAACCTAAAAATGGTTTATATTAAGTAAGTAGGTACTAATAAAATATATCAAAAATAAATAAATCTTACCCGAATTTCATTTTGTCTTGCTCTTGATCCTCCTTTTCGAAACAAACCTTCCGTTTCAACTTTGGTTAATATAAACGAACACAAATCGTTAACTAATTTTGGCACTACCAATTGCTGACCACTAGTTAAAGTAACAGTTTGCATATGCAATAAATGTAGAGCAGTTTTAAAAACATGACGGCCAGTTCTGACTTCCTACATTCAGAAATTTGCATTAGAAAAGGTAATAATACAATCCACATTATAAAACAACATTTAAAAACCTAACCTGTACATGATGCCTTTGTTTCTTTGGTCTAAATTTTATACCCAAACTACGTAAATCTTTTATTGCAACATTTCTTATTTCCTCCTTCTTATTTACATCGTTCATAAACATTTTTCGCCTCCACGAATAAATTAAAACCTAATTAAATGACTTTTTTATATCACAAATACATCTGACGTTTTTAAATTCAACTGTTCGACGTTGTTGTGTTCGTTTGAAATTGAATCACGCCCAATGGCGCATGACCGCGAACAGATTGCGTGCACTGATTGGTGAACCGTATCATACGAATTACGTAATTTATGTGATAAAATGAATTTATAACGGTCGTTCTAATTTAATAAAAAAAATCCATACTAGTATAAATAATAAAAATTATCAGAAATATGTTCGAGTTAGATTATTCTTACCAATAAAACCAATTAAAAATTAAAATAACTGTATTATTATTCAATAATTATGATTTATCTTTTGTTTGATTTGGTATCTTAGCAACGATGCAAGCAAATAATAAACATGATTGTTGCAATTAACCATTATCAACCCCTTAATAATAGATAACAAATAATGACTACGCTTTGTTTAGGACCCACCGGTTCTGGAAAAACATTACTTTTAAAAAAACTACAAAATTCCGATCAAGTCGATGAAACAAGTTCTTCTGTTCCTACAGTAGGGACTAATTTGTTTACAATTAAACGAGCCAATTTTTCCATTACAATAAGAGAATTAGGAGGAATAATGGCTCCATTATGGAATAAATATTTTAATGGAATAACAAAAATAATTTATGTTGTAGATGCATCTAATTTATGTCAAATATCTGCTGCTGGAGTATTATTGTATACTATTCTAGCAGATCCATTATTGAAAAGCACAAAGGTGACTGGATTATTATTAATATTTCTAATAGTATTCTCATTTTTTATTTATAGTTTTTACTTGTCTTAACAAAGATGGATGTTAGCTATCGACAAATGAGAAATGAAGCGTTGCTTATGTTACAAATGAAACGGTTGCAAACAGAGATAAAACAAAATGTTAAAATTGTTGAAGCAAGTGCTATTAATGGAGATGGATGTGAGGAAATTTTAGACTGGTTAATAAAGGTTTTCTGAAGAGGAATGTGTTACATACTTGCCTAGTCACCTATATACTCTCCATTCAACATTTTTATTTCTTTACAGACTATCAAAAACAAGGATTCTATTTTATTTATATCTATTTTTATTATTTTATATGAATAAATGTATGCTCTGATTATCCGATTATTTTTCTTTTATAAATAAGTAGTTTTTTATAAAAGTTAATAACACACATATGTTTATATGTTTAGAAAAACTATCATTCCACTCAGCTCCTCTTTTCCTATTATAACATATATTGCAAATCTAAATCCAAAGGTGACCCGAAAAAGGTTTTTCTGATCACATATTTATATTATTTTTTTATATATTATATTATTTTTATACCATTCACAAGAAAAATAATTACTAATTTAAGCCCTATACAATGAGAAACATGATCATTTAAAAAAGTATTACAAACGATATTATGATTTATTCAAAGTACTATTAAATAGAAGTTGTATTATAAAGACTACTACTCCTTTGTGTTGCACTCTATGCCAATTAAAATAAATTCTGTTATTGTATTATAATAATAAAATAAGTCGGTATTTATATAGTTTATAGCAAAACTCTTTGTTGATCTTATTATGAGTCCAAGTAATTTTTCATGATTTATTTAACTATGTTATCTACACAGGATGTCCCAAAATGAGGAAGAACACAACGCATAACCCATGAAAGTAGATAAAATATGTGACTAGCAAATTTTTAAACCAAAGTATTGCACACGTTGACAATATACTGTAAATTTATAAATACTAAAAAATAATAGTTAGGTTATTGTTGTGTATGTGGTAATTAACGCAAGAAATTTTAAGCGTTTAAATTCTTGTTTATTCTTTTTTATTTCAATGATATTTATAAAAAGGAACAGACTGATATTTTTACTCAAATCAACATTTAATGACAAAGTTATACAACAATAATAATAGGTTACTATGCAACATAGACCAGTATACTAACAAGCTTTATTTACTAATATAATGGACGCAACAGTATGGCACACTTTAATTATCACTTTTGCATCAAAAACTTTAATTCATTTGTTTCATTATACAGCCTGTTCGTTCTCAAACTCGAACATATGCGTTTAACATCGTATATTGAATGTTTTTGGCGATTCCTGTTCGCCAAACTCAACTACAACAAAGATAATGGTATCGATAGCAAGAGAATCTTATTGCGCATAAAACGATACTAATAATAATATTAAGAGTGCGATTTTTATTTTAAAATATTAATTTAAAAGTTGACTGTTATTAAATATGACAATAAGCAATGCTTTTCAAATATTTCATTTTAGCGTATAACTGAATTGAATAACGACTATTTAAACTGTTCAATACCTTAATATCTATTAATCTAGTGAAGTACAACAAAATACATAAAAGTAAAATGCACAATATTAATTGCCTATGATCGACTTTGAGAGTGGACACTCAGTATAAGAAATTTCAGAATCTATTTAAATCTTAAAGGGTCTGTGAGGTACAAAAATGTGTTTAGTAATGTGTTGAAATTACTTGAAGTAATAGAAGGTATTTATTGGGGGTGGATGATTCTTAAAATATAGAACTACATATTTCATCCATCCATTAATTTGAAAAACTTTATTTCATTTCGTGCAGAATCTTTTCAAAATTTTTTATACTCTTAGCAATTTTTATTATAATTAACGATTTCTTGAAAAGAGACTATTTTCTTAAAACTTTTCATGTAATAAAATAAAAATTTTTCAGCTTAATGCATGGATGAAATAGTTCTATAAAATTTTAAGGGAGACCAAGTGGCGTGCGGTGAGAATTTAGGCAAGGGAAGTAACCATGATTTTCATTTTAATATACCTAGGTACAATAAAAAACAGTGTTATAATTCTTAAGCTTAAAAGTTTAACTCGTTAATCAAAGCAAATTTCTCTATAAGAAATAATGAAAACTCGGATTATTCGTTCCACAACTATTTATTATTCATATAAAAATGATGATCGGCCCTCCGTGATCGAGTGGTAGAGATCCTACCTCTCGTTCGGAGGGACAGGGGTTCAAACCTCGGTTACGACTAAATTCTAAAAATTTAGTACTATCGTGTTTGAGCTCCTTAGGTTAAGGTATGAAAGTTGTATGAGTGATAAAGTATGGGGGAGCGTAATGTACTTGCTACAATAGCTCCATTACCTCCGTTGCACTCCCATAAGAGTTGTGTAACCCCGACACTGCAAAATGCGGAAATAGGGGGAATGGATTTATGTATGTATAAAAATGATACAAAAATAAATATACTATACGTATACGTAAAAATAAAACAAACGATCACGCACTCGCCTCTGTAATTTAACTGATAAGATAAACAGCAGACAAGTTTGAAAGGTTCAATAGTCACAAATTGATTTTATTTAAGAAGAGCTAACATGATGCTGAACGTGTACATATTTGATTAAATTGATTTAATTTTTCCTATTTTGTACTTCTAACGGGTTATAACTAAAAATTTGCATAATTAGTTTTCTTTAAATGACGTCATTACACTTAAAACATAATCCAATTTTTAATTATAACCTGTTATTAGGGTGTATGTATTCATCAATGACAAATAAAATGTTAAAATGTAAAATCTGCTGACATTTTTAACAGTTGGGGTAACATTAGATGCTGTTTACACTCTTATCTTATAGTATATGTTTACACAGATGTTGATGACGCGTTGACCCAAATTCTTCAATTGTTAAGGATAATATGTAGTTGTGATGACGTGACGGTCGGCAGACAAAGCGTATACGTATTAAAAGTTTTACTAGTAATGCAAGACATCGCTCGTTAATCAAGTTAAAATTCATTAAACATTTTTGCTCGTTCTGCAAAACACTCACAAACCAAGTTACTCGTAATCCAAGGTTTTACTGTATAACCTTATATATACAAAAATTTTGTTTTTCTAAATTTTAGCGGAAACTTAAGACTATATTTCCTCAGGTGTACAACTTGGTATAGAGGTAAGTTAAACTTTCTAGTCTTGTTTTTGTATGAGGGATCTATCAATTCCATTTGATTCACTAATTATGATTCACTCTGTATATTGGCATAAGGAAAAAGAAAATAATATTTAATTTTGTAAAACTGTACAATTTGCTTGCATCTAGGAGAGGAGGTTACCTATATATACCTATATGGGCATATGTAGCGAGAACGTATGCAGTTGATATTTGTCTTACAAAAGAAACAGGAATAATTTTAATAAAACAAAGAAGTTTTACTAAATTGATCAAAAAATCAAGAAAAAGAAACTTCATTATAATTACAATATCATCACAGAATAAGAATAAACAGCAGATTCAGTCTACTGTTGACAGTTCGAAGTTTTTCAGCTAATTTGAATATTGCTCACACCACGATTAGTTCGCTGAGGCTTGCCGATCATCATTATTGTTATATGCTGGTAATAACGAGCAGTGGATATCACAGCATAATTGTTGTTCCGTAGCCTGCCAACAGCCCAAGAATCAAGTTTACACTTTTTTCTAACTTTAATATTATCTCCTTTAATTATTGTACTAATTATTATTAGTCCTGGAGTGCTGTAATAAGAAAATTTACCAATCGAATGGTGCCCTGCATACAGATTTCCTATGATTGCAATTGGAAAAACTAAAGAAAATAAAACTTTGGTTTTTGTAAAAATCAGTTATGCCTTGAAGACATTGTAACAACGAAGAGAAAAATAATCACTTCTTAATCGTTATTTTTAAGGCTAGATTGAACTGCTTGATTATTGGATTTGTATTATAACTGACGAAAGTTATAATCGGACGGTAATCCACAGACAAGATGGCCTATAGTTGTATAAAGGTTAATTGTAATTAACATTGCCAAACCACTGAAGTAAAATATACATACTTGGGGCGGTGTTATTTTTAACGACAACCATAGAAAAATGTTTATATGGTTATATTTACATATGATTGATAATTTAAGGAAGAAATTGTAAGATTCTTTAACAATAAAGATTGTTAATGGTGGGCAAACTATAATTTTATTAGAACAAATAAACATTTAAACAAGGTAAATTACGAATTAGATAACAAATAACATTTTTATTATAACAAAGATTAAGTAATTAGCACTTTTTCCAGAATGGAATACATTTTGTTCTATTTTCAATTCAAAAATGCCGTAAAATATTTATCTAATTCAATTTTTCAAAATAATTTTGACATATGAAGCAAATTTGTTTGATGTTCTGATCATTGCAATATTTCCAAGGCATAGCTGTTTGTTTTTGCATAAATAGAAGTTTTACTTTTTTTCAGGCATGATTCAATTTGTAATTTTTTTCTTTATAGCGTTCCTTAGTATCTCTATTAATAAATAATTAGGGGAGACAGTATTAGGGCTTGAAAGAAAATGCAAGTAAAACCGTATTGTACGTGAAGCGATTCTACATCCTGCATACAAATCAAATTTTCATGAATGACTTTTATTATGTTTAAATTATTGTATTCAATGAGCAGATTATTATTAGACTTTTTGCTATATCTGTTACCAATCGACAAATTAGGATATATCTAATAAAATAGTATAAACAACTTCCTGTAAATTAGTGAAAATAACTTTCTCTAATAGAGTAAAAACTCATCATGTTTTTTATCACATAGCTGTTGTACATAGTACACACTGTACCAACCAAGTTTGTGTCGGTTTTACTTTTAAGAAAGGAATTTTTCTGCATGATTAGTCAATATTATGAAGAAATTACACTGGATATTGAACTTTATGTTAACAAATAATAACATCTATATTCTGTATCGTCAGGATTTTGTATATATAAACACCAATTGAGATTCAATTATTATTCGATTTTTGCAAGTGGTGCAAGTAAGATCAAAAATTTATTAAAACAAAATGATGTTCAAAGTAAGTATAATAAATTATATTACAAGGAAAAAATTAAAATTAATACTAAATCATTGTTTAATTTATAGTTTGTATTTGTCTTGATTGCTTTGGTTGTTGCCTTTGTGCATTCAGCACCAGCTTATGAAGATTCTGATTCTGCAGCAACTGGAGATCGTAAGTTTACAATTTTAAAATTACTCTCTTTTTTTCATTGATCACATTCAATGAAAATTTCGAAGGGTACGTATATTAGAATATTCTTGTTTTGAATCATGTATTTAATTGTTAAAAATGTCTTTTCTATTTTTGGACAAAAAATATACTATAGATAAGACAAATCGATTTAAAATTTTTATTATTCACAATATTTCATAATTTTTAATAACTAATATTGTTTTATTTTTACTCAGCCTAATAGAATAATATTATAATTAGAATTATAGTATTAAAATGAACAGAAATCTTAATCTTCAGAGAAAACAAAAAGATTATTTCAGCCAAAGATTATCGTATATTTTAATATATATTGTAATATATTTTACGTATGTAATATATTTTGTTTTATAGATCATCATGGAAGAGTACAAATTAAGGTATACCGTGGACCTTCTGAAGGACATGGACATCATGATCATGCACCTTGGGGATTCTGGGTAAAACAACCAGCTGATGATGAAGCTCACCACTGATCACGTTTATAAAAAAATACCTGGAAATTGTAATTTTTCTCTTTTTGTTACTGTTTTTGTTTTTTAATAAATTATTATAAAATCAAAATTTTGTGTACTTGTTATTATATAATAAAATATTTTCTGAATCTTCATTAGTATTAATTAGAATCTTTTTAATAAATATACTTATAGTTGAATTAATATATTATTTTACTTCAGTTATAAATCATAATTGAATTTGGTGGTGCATATACGATATAATCTGTTATTCGGAAAACAATATTCATATTTCAGCAAAAGTTGTGCTTATAATTTAAAGTACATGACAATAATATATTTGAAAATATCTGCAGATTATTAAATTAGCATTAATAAAATGAAAAATATTCTTTGTATAAACTTGATATGCCTCAGAGCTTCGTACTGTATTTACAATATTACTAAAGAAATGTGAACAATTAATATATTGTGATGTTCACATTTATGATAGGTAGGAAATTTAATATGAGCGTATTCATAAGTATAGAAAATTTTAAGAATCATTATTACACAGATGTGGTTATTAAGGTTCAACAAATAAACTTACATACAAAGTCATAATGGTATCCCATGAATACAAAAGTTTAGTATATAATAGTGTTGGGTTCGCGATACCACCCGCGTATCACGACACTTGCGAATCGAAACCATTAGCCGTGTGAAGTGTCGACTCCTTCACGACTCTTTAACGATACTTCGCATTTACACATCATGCATGCGCTAGTTCATATAATATAATTGAAACGAGCAGTCAAGATTCATAGCTAATACGTAAATCATAAACTAGGGATTAAAAAACAATTAGGTTTATGAGTAAATTCTGTTATGGTTATATATTTATGCATTAAGTACATTAAAAGACATTAAATTATTTATACACCGCATTCGTTCTAACATTTGCTATAGAAAATTAGTATGGGAAATCTGAAATATGCTAAATAGTTCGTTCTCGAATAAAAGTCGGTGAGATTAATAGTTGCAAAACAATTTAAATAATTTGTTATTATTCTTTTATTCGAAAAACGTACAAGAAATAATACATTACAAATAAAAAATAAAGATACCCAATTAATAAGACAATGTCTTATTAATTGGGTATCTTTATTTTTTATTTGTAATGTATTATTTCTTGTACGTTTTTCGAATAAAAGAATAATAACAAATAAAATTTAAAAAAAAGTTATGCTTGTAACGGGGTTTGATCGTGCATTCCACCAGCCCGTATAGTTTAGCAAGCCACGGTTTGCCATCGAACCACGGAGGCGTTGCGTCAACTTTTCAGGTTTCGGCTTTTAAATTAATGTTTTGCAAATAATTCATGAATTTATAATTTTAACTAAAAAATCTACAACAAAATAGTTTTATATGTACGTCTTATTCAATGATTGTTGGCCAGTTCAACAAATCTGCCTTTAATTTCTTTGTAAGAATGATCAAGCAACTTCGAATTACACTCTAATAAGAGCGATACTGTTCGACACGAAGTGTCGCGACACTTCAAGTGTCACGACCACGAACAGTATCACGACACTCGACACCCAAGTTCCCATCACTAGTATATAATCATAAAACAAGGAAATAGAACGTAATAGCATATATTTGTTATAGTATTTTGATACAGTATTAAAATTTAACAAGGATAATAAAAGGAAAGGATATCTAGCCATCAGTCAACCTGAAAATAAAAATTATGTAACAATTTAAAAGGTATATTGATTTTCTCTTGCATAATTAAAATCCTCCCTGTACTTCAATAATAAGATTTCATTCACTACTATGGTTATAGACATTAGATAGAAAAAAAGTAAAAGAATGACCAAAGATAGGGAGTATTTTGATTAAAAAGGGAAAAAAGTAGTTGAAAAGAGGTATCTCGGGGAGATGAGAAAATTATTATAAAAAATTATTATTAAAAAAGAAAAGAAGAAATAAAAAAGAGGTTTTATGAGGGGAAAATTTAATTAAAACTTACAAGAAGAAGAAATTTGTGTATATAAAAGCTAAGTAATACTAAATGTGTATCCTAAAATTGTAAAATGATAAAGAACCAAGAAGTAAATTTATTAAATTAAAACATATAAAAAAAGGTCTGGTGTTTTATTGAATGAAGGAAGAGAAAGTGCATTAGAACAGAAAACAAAATTACAAGGGTATTAGGACATGGTAAGAGTATTGGGAAAAGTAAAATAATATTTAAAACTGTCTTCGAGCTGGGTCGGTTGATCATCGAGGTGTGGAAGTTTTAGAAGTGGTCGCATTATACCTGAAAAAGAAAATAATTATCAAGGTAATTGAACAGGAAGATATAGTTTAGTAGATACTTACTGAAGGTGTTGGAGAGCTGGCCACCATCGATCGAGCCCTGGATGAGAAGGAAGTCCGGAAGGCGTTTATGAGGCAGTCCAGTAGTCAGGAGAGGTGGTGTTGGCTGAGTCAAAGGCTGTTGACAGCGGTTCTTGGCAGATAGTGTTGATTGTGGAAAGTGTAGGTTGTGATTGTGGAGGTGGTTGTTGGAACAGGAAGAAGATTACAGGTGTCAAAATTTTACTAAACTATTAGATGTCCATACAAGGGATACTTACCTGAGGATAGATAATACATGTAAGTTGACAAAGGGTAAGATTTCTTTCCATTTCAAATCCTAAAATAAAGATTTATATAAAAATAAAAAAAACTAATAATCCATATATGCTCTACTTACTTATTCTGTCTTAAAAATATTTTGGTCAATGAATGTCATGTTTGACATTTCAGATACAAGTTTCAAGGGTTATGATTAATAGCCAAACTTTATTTGTTGAAAATTAATAAACACTACATGTGTATCAATAAATTTTAATTCTTGGTTGGTAAGATTTAATCTTTCAGTAACAGAAGCCCATATTGAATTGAAGAATTATAAGTGAGTCTCATATTAAAGGTAGTAAAAAGAATTTATAGGTAACTTTTCTGATTGAACATCAGATAGTTTCGACCCTGAGATAAGAATAAATAAATAACAATCTTTGCACGATACATTTTAAACTTCTCATATTATTGGAACGTGTGAGGCAGAGTGAATGGTAAAGTCATTAAACTTCACAATATATATATTCATATTCGTTACCGAAATACTCCCATAAAATTAACTTACTGCTGTACTTAAAAGATGTTGTAAAACTAAATAACAGCATCATAAATGTATAACCGGGAAATTTTCCAATCAAACGCAATACAAAAGAGTATACATACGAGGTAAGCGCCATAAATTCTTGGCCTGATATAGAAAAGATAAACTTGGTAAAATATAATAATTTTTATTTTTCAATATAATCTCCTCTAATGAATACACTTATTACAACATGAAATTAATAATTCAATGCCCTTGTAAAAATAATCTGAAGTTTTTCCTTCAAAATGTTCAACTGCTGCTTGCAACTCGTTCTCGTCCTTAAAACAACATCCCCTAAGGTCTTTCTTTAAATTGGAAAATAAATAATAGTCACTAGAAGCCATATCCGGACTGTACGGTGGATGATCTAATGCTTCAAAGCCGCATTCGCCAAATGCCGATTGCCAAATCCGGGAAATTTATCAAATAAACACATAAGCGAGGGATATTTCTATCCTGGTCTGTGAAAATTCTGGTATCATTTTATTTAGTGTTTAGGTAGGAATTAATTTCTATCTAACAATAAAAAAATTAATGTTTTTAAAGGTGATGATGAAGATTCCAGTAAGTGTATTAAAAAAAGAAAAAATAAATCCGCTTTATAAAGAAATTTGGAAAGACTTACTTGAATTTAAAAAGGTAATTAATGAAAAGTCCTTAAAGAAAAAATTTTGTGTACACATTTAATAATGTAACAAGTGGAAGGTTCCTCCTATTAAAGACAGCATTGAAAGATTTCACCAAGAGAAGATTCTCAGTCTGTATCTGCTCAAATTTAAATAGAAAACAAGATTGAAAAAGCACTTTCTTAAAATGTTCTTAATGCAGATATTTCTTATCACTTTTTAGTTTTTGTTTTAGGAAATCATAAATATAATTTATTATTCTTGTTTTTTGGGCCTTTTACTTAAGATTATCAGCTAAGTCTGTGATGATTTCAAAATAGGCCATAGTCTTGCTTGCGGTAAGACAAAACAACAGTTACTATCAAGAATATATTAGTACTTCCATTTCATTTGATGACCTTTGAAAAAACAAATCTTCCTTAATTGTTGATAGGGCTAGTGGCAAGAATTTTTCATGAAGGATGATCTTGAATCACATGTCAGGTGGAGGTCACATATATGTAGAAAGCGCTAGAGTAGCTGCATGTTACTAAGTCTAGATCCTTTGAAATAAATCCGCATTACTTTAATAAAATATTACAAAAAAATATATTCTGCAAACAAACAGAGCAAGGAGTATTTTATATAACAAAAAAAAACTCTTATGGCAAACAATCATACACATTAAGTAATGGCCACTTTAATACAGTTTCAAACTTTACTTCTGAGTAGTGTTGTAAATGAAAGAACGTTCTGAAAATGTTGACAATCACATTCGCGCATGATAAAACCGTATCAAAAGAACGTTCTCTTGGGGAGCATAATCAAGCACATTCGCGACATTCGAATAATTCTTGGGAACTTTCAGAATAATACAGCGTAATCAAGAACATTAAAAATCGAAAATCAAAGCGAAACTAAACGATCTTAAACAGCATGCCCATGCAAATTGTACACATGTTACTCACAGCTGCTGTTGGCGTCGGATGTTCCAAAGGCACGTTTAACTACATAATATTAATTACAATGAATCGATTTGGATAATACAATAATAATCCATAAAATAAGATTTCTCCATACAAATTGTTAATTTACTTCTCAGTAGGTACATTATATATTCGTCACACTAAATACAAAAAAATCTAAATTGCCTCATGACTTTTAGCTAGATCTGTGTTGGTTGAAGTGTAGAATGTTAAATTTACTATCGTACTTAATATTGAAATATGGACAGGTACAAAATACGACGCACACAAGATATTGCCTCTTATTAAACAAGTAACAACTTTTTTCCTTATTAGGCAAAAAAATTAACTAGTGTTAACTAGCACATTGTTATACTCTTTACAACAATTATTTGCAGTTACATACCATAAGTATTTTTTGAATTGTTCTGCAAGATGTCATATCTTGTACTATAAAAAAACAACAAAATATAAAATTGCAAAATATAAAATGAAAATATTTGTCATATTTTCCGTAAACGAATTAAATTTTTCGAGTCAATTGGATTTTAGATATTAGTATTTGGTAGTGGATCAAAAACACAACCAGGACCAGAAAACAAAAAAAAAGTTTAAAATTTGTCAAACACTGTAATTAATAGACAAACAAAATTTATTTTAACACATTTTAATTTAATTTAAATTAAATTTAATTTAACAAAACTTGCTAATGAGAAACATATTTAATAATATTTATTTTTTGATGTTGAAACGTGTCAAATAAGCGCTCAAAAATTGTTCAAAACTCAGGGTACTATTTACTCAAATTCTATTTGTTTTATTCGTAGAACACGTAAATGAATGCAGCTCTAGCTCTATGTGACTTATTATCATTGATTAAAAGAAAATTGAAAATAAAAGTCAGTGGCGTGCATAATAAACTTTTTTGGGAGGTCTTTACTAATAAAGACATAGATACCCATACCTTAGGCAATATGTAAGCTCAGGGAACCGATACATTAAGTAGGTAGAATTATTAATTAAAAAACAGATGTATGTATGTATTGTAATGATATTTTATCAAAATGGGATTGCTGTGCCTTCATTTCATTATTTAAGTGTTTCAAAAATTATTAAGTTCTTAAAACATTATTCAAAAATGTTGTTACAAATAAATATATGAGCTCAAGGTTATTTTTTCAAGTTAAAAAGAAAAATTGTTGTTTAAACAAAACTTTAGATTATCATGAACAATGCAGGATGAGTATAGGTTTATTGATTTTGTACTGAATTACAAGTCAAGTCATAATTAATAGGGCAATTGAAGTTCACTTGCAGTGAATTGCAATCCTGAAAAGAAAAATGTAATTAGTAGGTATTTTAGAAAAACAGCAATCAAAATCGAATACCGTCAACCATGGGTATCAATAAGATTGTCATTAATTATTGTAATGAAGAGAATAAATGAAAATTGATCAAGGATGGTTTATAATAAAAAGTAAAGAAAAAAATAGAAAAGTAGTGATAACATTTTGTTAAAATGAATTATATGTAAAAATTGTGTAATTGTAAAGTTTATGATGAATAAATAGTAAAGAACCAAGTAAATAGTGTCCAAGTCTTATTTAGTACAAAAAAATAATAAAAGGAATGTAACGACAAAAAAGGAATGCTTAGCTAATATTTATAAAGTACCAATAATTCTGAGGCAGCTAAGACGAGACGCCGAGTTAAGAAAATAAATAGATTATCGTATAGCACACTCAAAAAGTATTCAAAGAATTTTAAAATTAAATCAAAAAAAAAAATTAATTCGATATACTGACCCTTCTGAACCCAGGTAAACCAATGATACTGAGTTGTAGAGGATAACTCAGAGAACAATAATCCAAAAAAAAATCGAGTCGGTCGTCGGTAATTAATAAGAAAAACAATGTTAAAATTGCTATTTTGAGATTAGAATCTTATGATGTTATAGTTAGTAAAAAAGTTGGCTGTATTTACGTGAAAATGGCGTAAAAATGATGACAAGAAGATTTTATAATTTTTACCCGTTTTTATGACGTCTTTCCAACGAAAACCTGTAGCGCTCAGTATTTCCGTATGTATGCATGTACGATAGGGGTTGGTATATCAAATAATTACCAAAAAAACATAATAGCAAGGTAATATAATCATCAAAAAAAGTCACCTGCACGTTTTCAGATATTTAAAGATCCGAACGAGAACAGACGTACTACGTGGTGTCCAACATCGAATGGCGGAAAGTAGGATCCGGCCACAGATAGTCACCAATAACCATGCATGATAATATAAGGGAACAGATAATTTCAACAGGTTAGTGGTAGAAAAGTGAATAAAAATATATAAATAAAGAAAAAGGGTTCAGTGTTTTTTGTCTTAAGTATGTAAAATTCAAGATAAAGAGGACTACATGGATATATTTGAAAACTTACCTTAAGGTCGTCAATATTGAAAGTGCTGTGGGTCATTTTCATATGCCCTAAAATAATAAATCACAAATACATTATCAATTCAAAGAAATAAACCTTGATAACTCACCTGAATTGAAATTTTCTCATTTAGCATTAATTGAGGTTGTGTTATACTCATCTCACAGATTAAATATTGTTGAGCTGTTACTTCAAACTTTGTAAAAGTTAAATTTTTCTATAATTAAAGGTTATTGGTGATCCCCTAGGATAAAATTGTTATTGCTGAAATTTTGGAATCACAACAAATCAAAAGGTCAATTTGTCACAGTATTTATGGTAGCATATAAAATAAACCCTGAGATATAGAGTCTAATTAAAAGATCATATTTGCGTATCAAAACACCATCATCACATAAATAAAAGACGCCTAGAATGTAGGTAGTTTAACAGTACTTTATCGTCTTAGAATATAAAACTGTAGGAAGGAGCGTAACTACCTGGCGCAATGAGCTTTAAAAGCGACGGATATGACATCATACTGGCCTCCATCAGACACCACCTAAATCTGCTTTTCTCTCAAATTCCGACAAATACGAAGAAGGGAATTACATTTCATAAGTATTCGTTTGTATAAAATAATTAAATATAAAATCTATATTCTAAGATTAATTTCAAAATACTATGTTTTAAAATTGAGGTTATGTAGTTTATGTGCTCATTCCGAGACAACAGTGAGAACCGCCAATGGAAATACCTCATTACAAACCCGGAAACACCTACTCTGCCATATTGAGACCCCATCCCGGTTGCATGTGGTATGTTCCTTCCTACAGTTTTATATTCTAAGCACAACGTAGATGGGTAGTAAAAACGTAATATCAGTACATAAGTAAATTGTTGCCCAACGTCTGTGGCAACGCAAATTGCAAAATAACATTACAGTATCAAGTGACAGGAGTCTAATTCAATATACAATTCATACGGGGTACCCTCTTTACACAGGGTGAGTCAGTCTTGAGCTAAGCTCGGTTTCTTGGGTCTAATTATTCACTGCTTGCTTTTTTTTTCAGTTAGAAGTATCTTTTTACTTTACATTTTTAAATTATTTTCTATTTCTTATTTTATTAGAAAAAGAAGGGGCCAAAACTTCTTAATTGTCAAAATCTTATAGTGTGGAAATTACCTCATGGAGTTGCCAACATGATAAATTACTTCGACAGTTTTTGTGTTAAGTGAATGGATAATAATACAATCCTGTGCAGAGCCTCTATCAACAATGCAAAGAAATAAACAAACTGCCAAAATTAACCTATACAATTGACATTGATAGCAAATTAAAAAATATGAGAAATATTGATACCAACATTGTGAACATGGCCTGTTGTAATTCATTTTTGATTTGATCATATGGCATAAAATGTATGCAATTTCAGACCTGGTTGTGGATATGCAAAAAAAGGTTGTACGAATATTTTATACAAGAAACTCTTCAATGTAACTAAATAAAAAGTATTAATACAGAATAAGCTCAACTATTAACTGGAAATATATATATTTCTAACCATTTTATAAGTACATGTGATGCAACTAAACATATTTGTATACTATATAAAAATGGAATGTAAATGTAACAGTCAATAATCATGAACCATGATTCACACTAGGTATATAGTATAAATGCTAATGATAATAACAATTACAAGGCCTTAAATCGGACGGACAATTTTCTTTTGTATTATTATTATTGTTTTCACATATTTATTTGTAGAATTTAGAATTTCAAAAGGCATGATTAAAATTTATAATTAGAAAACTGTAATAATAAAGTTTTTAAAAAGTCAAAAACGTGATAAAAATTCTCACTGCTTAAATTCTTAATAAAAAAAACCTTATGATTAAAAATATTTACAAAACTACATAATATTAATTACAATGAATGGATTTGTAGTAATACTTTGTTTTGTTCGTAATTACTATAGTAAATTTTAGTGTTTTTGTTATAGAAATTACGAATAGATTGATTGTTTCATCAACTTTACTAACATTAATTAATTTCTTGCAAATTTAAATGCAATTTCATACATTGCAGCGTGGTACTCTGTTCAACTGACATCTGCATTTAACAACAAAGTGTTTTTTTTTAGTACAGCCAACATAAAATTATCTTTTGAAATATATAGTGCAAATGTCAATTTAATGGGTAATAGCACACAGTAATGACAATACATATTATAATACAATGATGGTAGTAAATACAATAAATCATTTGAACAAAAATATCTTAAATACAGTAGTAATAAATAGTTACAATTGTTTCTTCTTTTACAATAAAAAGAATAAATTAGCTTAATTAACACAAGTATGAACAAGTAATGAATGTAAATTATTTACGATAAAAAAAATATATAATTGTAAATTAAGTACATGCTTGACTTTGCAAATGCAAAAAAATATCCAAATATTGTAGCAAAAAAAGAGATGGTGCAAAGATTATAAATTCAATACACCAGATTTAAGTTCAAGCTTACTGTATTACTTTTTGAACTTTGATACATACACAGTTGACTCACACCATATGTAGCACTGTTTTAGTTTTTCTTGTTTGTTTATGAATAGTTAATGACGAATAAAACAAAGAAATGTATAATTGGCCGATTATTTGATATGACTACACCTGCAATGCTGTGTAAGATAAGCATTCATTTATGAGTAAAATAATGTGAAAATCAACATGGATAACATTTTGAATGCTTTTTTTCAATATTATTAGTGCAGCTAAATTGTGTTATTATTTATTGTTCCTGATTAAAATAGGCATTACTTTGTGTCCACGTCCTCTTTTTCTTAGTATCACAAAAGAATTGCTGTTGTGTCCGTCAAAAAAGTTTATCTTACAAATAAAAATAAAATAAGTTACCTATGGCATGGGCTGGTATAAGTATTTGTAATTGTATTCAATTTGGATATTTGCACTTGCATGAAAACCTACCTACCATTATTAATAAATGTTTATTATTACAAAGATTAATTGATCAAAGAGAAAAGTCAATTTATTACACAAAAATAAATAATGGATTTTATACATTTTAGTCCCCAAATAAGAGTTTTATGGTTTGAATTCTTATTTAAAATGATAATAGAGATTCTATCATTGTAAGTATTCATGTAAAAGGCAATCAGTTAATTTAATTCATGAAATATAGCAAGATCTTGTAAAGTTGATGTGACAACATTAAATTTCTTTTTTTTTAACTAAAATCAATAAAATACTAATAAAATACTGCAAATATCTAAAATACCATAAAGATAGCCTTTATTTAACAAAAACAATGTATAAAATATTCAATTACTTTTTATATAATTCGAGTATGGAAGAAAGTTTTAAAATATACAATAATACAATTCGAGTATAAATAAAATATTAAAATTGGACTTTACGATCGATACACTGTTTTCTTTGTATCTATTCTCATATTTTTTGATACTAATATAATTTTATAAATGGAATGTTGTTATATAAGTCTCAATGTTCATTAATTTAAGTATATAATATATTCTTTTTAAAGATAAAATGTTAATAATAACCTTCAGATATCACTCAACTGTATAAAAAAGAATATAAATATTCTTCAACCCTCATTCTCTGGTATATAAGTCTTAAAACACTCGATGTGTTTATTCTTTAATTTCTTCTTTATTTACTTATTTATCGTTATTTTACAAGTGGAGAACACCATCATCTCTTGTAATACTATCTTCTAAAGTAACTCCAGTTAGATCTACAATTTCATCTTGATCATATTTATCTTCCGGATCTGAAGGTGCAGTGCCAGCTGATTGTTGTGATCCACTAGATAGTTGTGAATTCCTTCCAAAACTACCCCTTCTAACAGGAGGCACGGTTCGTTGATTTGCAGGTTTAACAGTTATTATTAAATTTGAGCTATTAGCTACCATCATGTCTGTAACTTGATCCAGCGTCTTGCCACTAACTTCAATACCATTGACTTCTAATACTTCATCGTTTACAGCTAACAAGCCTGTTGATTCTGCTAAGCCGCCAGGTACGAGACGCGATATGAATATACCTGGTATTTTTTCTAAACCATTCTGTGTCACTCTCATACTTGTGCCGTCTCTAATATAAAATCCTAGAGGTTTGTCCGAGCCGTGTTTGAGTAAACGTACTCGTCTACATGTCTCGGGTACGATATCCACGTCTATGATAGCAGACACTTGTCGAAAGTCATGCGGATTTGATATTGCTAAGTTTTTTGTTCTTCCCGGTGTACCGCCAAGGATGCTCGATATTAAATTTCGAGGTCTTATTGTACCATAGCCATTTAGTTCTTCTAAGCTATCACCTGAAATGAAAATTTAGGATTATTTATAATTAATTAAAGTTATTTATATCAATATCATAGTAAGAATGAAAAAAATTTGATTTTCTCGCAAAAGAAGATCTTATAAGAATTTAATTTTTCATTAGTTTTCTAGTTAAATAAATTCTCGTTCTTGAGCGAATCATATTTGTTGACAGTTAAAAAATACTTATCGTTCCCAAATTTTTCGTGTATGACTCATTCATAAGTAAAATAACAACGCAGGATTATACAATATGTAAAGGATGCAGTTTTATTAATACACGGAGAATTGCAAATCTTTATCTAAAGAGATTTCTTGTAAAAGGTTGCTATATAAATTTATTAACAATACATATTTATGGTCTCTTTCGATAGTTTTGAGCTGTGTTTAGTTAATGAGTCGTGTGAATAAAATGCCTTTACTATATAGCTATCGTATTCTTACTAACTAAATATCATAGTTTTCATTCTTTATCAATAAAAATAAAATTACTTCCAACAATTCATTCATATGATCCAATGTTAGGAACAGGGCGCTGTAATCACACTGTCGAATTTTGTCTGATAACTCTTCATTAATTGATATTTTGGATTTATGTTTTCATCAAGAAATTTTAATTGATTCTGTACTTTAGCATAATGGCGCTTAATATTTCAAGTTCGATTTACATTTAATTTCTTTTCACACTCTAAATAAGTGGAAGTATTTGTTTCTTTATCGTAGCAAATATATTTGGTTACATTACAATTTTTGTGTTGGACCATATTATTTAAAATTGACTAATGATTTCATAAATTATAAATATAACTGTACAGAAAGTTACTGCTCTGCTATTTCAACTAAACAGAAATACAATATGCAAAACATTCATAACTATTACTACAAGTGATCAACTGCAAGTGAAGGTTATCTTATCAAGGACTGAAAGAAAATGGGTGTAATCGTTATTACGAGGATAGATCAGAATATTTCTAGAATGAACCACAAGATGGCGTTATGCGTGCATGCTGATCACTGGTTTTGAAAGTGCCATTGTTTGTACAACAGTTGTCAAATTTTCAAACGGATTGAATACAAACACACGTCGTTACTATTAATTCAAGTAAACAATTTGAGCATTTTCTTAATCATGAATAAAAACGAGTTCTGTGCAGTGATAGAAAATTTCTTTTTTAAAGGCTTAAATGCTAAACAAATAAAAACGAAGTTAGATGAAGTTCATGGTGAGTCTTCGCCTTCGTATGCAACAGTTGCAAACTGGGTTGCTGAACTTTAACGCGGTAGAACAAGCATAGAGGATGCACCACGTTCTGGCAGACCAAAAACAGCTACCGATG
Organism: Agrypnus murinus; assembly: GCA_929113105.1. Lineage (NCBI taxonomy): Eukaryota > Metazoa > Arthropoda > Insecta > Coleoptera > Elateridae > Agrypnus > Agrypnus murinus. Next base: position 24,772,629 of record OV816026.1, read on the forward strand.
AAGAAACAATTGAAAAAAGTCATGAAATCGTGATGAAGGATCGCCAAATAAAGTTAAGAGAAATAGCAGAGAAAGTAAGCATTTCATACAACCGTGTACATTGCATCTTACATCAACATTTGGACATGAGAAAGCTTAGTGCTAGATGGATACCGCGTCTGCTGACAATCGACCAAAAGTGGTTTGAATGACCATTTCTCAGCAATGTCTAGACATGTTCAAACGTAATGAAAAAGATTTTTTGCGATGTTTTATAACTGTTGACGAACGTGGATTCACTACTCCACTCCGGAAACCAAGGGGCAGTCAAAGCAATGAACAAAACGTGGTGAGCCAACTCCAAAGAAGGCAAAGACGATTCCATCTGAAACCCCAAGAACTACGATTGCAGTTAATTGAACATGCACCCTATTCGTCAGACTCCATCGGATTGCTTCTTGTTCCCAAATCTCAAGAAATGGTTAGTTGGAAAGAAATTTTCATCAAATACTGAAATCATCTAAGCTGTAAATGGATATTTTGAAGGTTTGGATAGTTCTTATTTTTGTGAAGGGTTGAAGGGTCTTGAAAAGCGTTGGACTAAATGTGTAGAGCTGAAAGGAGACTATGTAGAAAAATAAATACGATTTTCCCCAAGAAGTATTTTTTTTCCGTCTTGTTCTAGAAATTTTTTGATCTATCCTCGTATTTATAAAGAAGTGGTAAGAATAGGAAGTGAATGATTCATTTCTACTCGTATTCATTCGTAAATGGAATTTTTTTAAACACCTAGGTTTGCATTTGTTCACGAGTGAAAAAAATTGCCTCTGATAAAATTTCATTCTTAAAAAGAACGAATAATAAATTGTAAACATAAAGTTCGATCACGAATGATAAAATAAGAAAAGAAAATAATTTTTGTTTTATTCGTGAATGATAATTTCGTTACCCTGATCAATATCAATAATTTAGACAGTTCATTCAGTACTGAGAGTCTATTATATTGTTTAGGCACAAGGCAGGCAACTGCAAGGGGAAGTCACAATTTCCAGTACATGGATTTTATTTTAATGTATTTCCTTTATACACATAACAATGCGTACTTACCATGGTTACCGTCACTTTAATAATGAAAAAATTGAAATCTTAAAATTTAACTGCAATTAAATTTCTGTCAAAATGTAATCGCGCTTGACTAATTTTGAAATCCTTATCAAAGATTCACTTAGACAAGTGAATGTGCAGACAATGGGAGTTTTTCTGTCGTGCAACTAAAAGTCACTCGTGTGGCCAGGCCCTTATTGTTATGGAAAATATCTCTCCAAAATTTGCAGTTACAGAAAAGTTATTAAAGAAAAGATTCGTTATGTCTCCTTTCACGAAAACTGACATTGTCTTGTATCATTTTCAATCTTGAATGTCTACGAAATTAGTTGACGTGAAAAGTTGTCATATATGTATATCAAAATTTAGGAAATTTAATAGATTGCAAATTTACTCTTGATAAAAGCATGGGACGGACATTTATATAAACAATAAAACAACAATAAGTTTTTTCTATTGGCATGTTCAAATGAAGCCATTTGGACACACATTTTGCGTGTCCAAAAGAATACTGGAAACAGTAACATTTTATTTTTCTAAAGTTGATATCACTGTTGAACAGCTATTCTTATAACGTCAAACTTATTTATGTTGTAAATTTAAAAAACAAATGCACAATTAGAATTTTTAGAGTTGACAACTCTCAAGAAACTTAACAAAGTTTCCCTAACAAATCTTATTCAAAAACTAACTAAGTTATTATTTTTTAAATGATTACAAAATAACGTAAATAGAAGAAATAGTATAAAGTATTCGTTTCATAAGACATTTTAGTGCACTTGTCCTTTAGAAAAACTCCCCGCTATGAGGGACGTTTTCTAAGCTTGGATGTGAGCTTTAAAAATGTTTTATGAAACTAGTACTTTAATACACTATTAAATTAAAAAGGCTGCTCGGATGCCTAAATAACTATGGAATGGTTTTCCTATAATCTATGTGAAATGTTGACATCTTCTACCTCTTCTCTGTTGCTAAAGAGTAGCATTTTTCCCTTGAGGCTAAAATTCTTGTACCTCGTTTACAAGGGATAGAAGTAAAATATTTTATTAAGCTCTTTTTAAGACTTTACAGCAGTATATAAGTTACAGAAAAAAGTATTGTACACAGAGAAATTATCAGATTTTAGTGCTCGGTGTGGATCATCTCCCTGTGCTGTGTGTCGGTAGACAAACCACACCATGCACTGAAGAGTACAATGAAGAAGTGTTATAGTATTTTGTAATTCTTATAATTCAACGATCAATTCTTTTTACAAGGAACGCCAAAAACGTGTGTGTGAAATAAAAAATGCTGGAAATTTGTTCGGACTTCTGTTCAGATCAAATTCAGTACAAGTGCTAGGCGCGAAACATGAAATAAATATATAATACATGTCACTACATGTTAAGCTTTATGTACTACTGATCTGCACCTATGTCTTAATTTGATTTGTTTAGCAAAATTCTTTAGCCTACACCCAAAAGAACAAAACGAAACGCCAATGGAAAATGTTACTCTTCTTTTCAAAACTCAAAATTAGATACCTCTGTTTTTGTCATAACATGTACAAATTTTAGAATTTGTTATCAAACATTATTTAAGTTATAGAAAATTTACTGCCTTTGTGAAGTCTCACTTTCAGTGGTAACTCTTTGTATACCATGGCTGATTTTTCTCAAAGCAATCAATAATCAATAGGTTTTGAAAATTCTGGAATAAGTAGTATTCCGTAATGTATACGTAATCTTAGCTTGGTAAGTTTTAGAAATTTTAAAAATATTTTCTTCATACTTTTTAATAAATTTCTTTACAACACATTTTTAATAATTTTTTTCGTGAGCAAGAACCTTACATTCAACATCATATTTCACATTTTCTTTTACAAATTTCTTAACAAATTAGCTTGAAAGTAATGTTCATCAGTAGTTATGCTATAATTCCAAATACAAATAATATAGAAATCTAGAAATTGTTTTTAAAAAATTTCCAATCTACGTACTGGAGTTGCACATATGTGAACGAAAACACTGATTTTTGTTTTTCAAGGCAAAAGTTCATTAAATAATAGTCAATAACTCAACATGGTGTAGTATCACTAAGATTACAATTGTATGAAGAATATACCAACATGACTTTATCTTTAAATTTTCGATTTCATACAATTTCATTTGATTAAAAAGAGATACAAATCATACGACATCATTTCTAATATATCTATAAGAGAGTGACTTTAATCATATTAACTGTCTAAGATCAAATTAAATAAGTAGCTTAAGACATTTTTAGTTTAGAAACAATATATTGTTGACTGTAAATTATGCACACTATGTAAATTTATAGTTAAGATTTATCTTTCATTGCCATCTTTAAACAATAAGAATGAGTTTTTTTAGCTTTTCATTTTTATATTTAATATTATTTAACAATATATATATTTAATATTATTAACGAAAACCTTTTCATAAAAAACCTACTTTACAAAAAACATCATAATGGTTATCAGAAATTTTGATTGCTGTACGTAGTCTTTCATGTTTTGTAAAAGTAGGGTTTCATAAACTTATCAGTTTTATTTAATTATTATACGCTAAAAGTATGTAAAAAGTCTTTAATAACATTTGGAATTAACCATAATATTTATTATAAGAATCTTGGAACATTACAGATTTCTAAAAAATATCTCTCACTTTTTGCTTGCGATAAAAATAATATATGACCATAAACATAGGTGTCACGAGGAAAAAAAATAGCAGGGGAGCCAGATAGACAAAAAAAGAGTATTTATTAATAAATATAAACCATATAAAAATAATATAAAAAATTCTATTTTCTGTTGATGAGCCAGGGTGGTCACATCCCCCCTTGCCCTGCAGTAGCGATGCCCATGACCATAGGAGTAGCTCTTTCCTCAATTTAATTCTCTATTGCTAACTTTATTTCAAAAACAAAGCAACAATAATAATATAAAACAAAACAGTAATAAAACTAGTTCACCAGGAAATTAAACAATAAACATGTTTCATTCATAAACAATGAATAACATACAGTTATTTTACTAGACTAAGTAATAACAATTCAATCTAAACACGTTGATAATATCATGATTTTTAAACAAAAATTCTTAACGTCAGTGATTTATTTGAAATAATCATATAACAAGAAATAAAAAATAATGCAGAAATTAAATGTAGGAAAGACCAGGGACAAATTAAGGTAATGTGTATAATCATAATAGTTAATATTGCTATTTGGGGCATTCGATAGTGCTGATATGACTGTGAATTAAGTGCACTAGAAGGCCGATAACGTACTGGAAAAAGATGTACGACATATGCACACGTCCAAGTTAGCAAATTCTATATAGAAATTTGTGTTTACAGAACATGTGAGTAAGCATATACGAGGAAAGCGCCATAAATTCTTGGCCTTATATAAATAGAAAAAATAAACTTGGTAAAATATAATAATTTTTATTTTTCAATTTAATCTCCCCTAATGTCAATACACTTATTACAATGTGGAATTAATAATTCAATGCCCTTGTAAAAATAATCTGAAGTTTTTCCTTCAAAACAATTACAGCTGCTTGCAATTCGTTTTCATCCTTAAAACGACGTCCCCTAAGGTCTTTATAAATAATAGTCACTAGGAGCCATATCCGGACTGTACGGTGGAAGTTCCAATGCTTCAAAGCCGCAATTGCGACAGTATGAACGGGTGCATTGTCGTATAATAATCGAACACCTCTTGTCAATTTTCCTCGACGTTTTTCACGAATGCTGTTTCTCAATTTATGCAATAAAGACGCATAATATGTACTGTTAACAATTGTATTGCGTTCTTTAAAATCAATCAGTAAAATGCCGTTACAATCCCAGAATATTGTTGCTACAACTTTTTTGTCAACTGAACAACTTTCGCCTCTTTGGGACGAGGTTCATCCGGCCGCCGCCATTCCATCGATTCCCTTTCGGATAGAGGATCATAATACAGAACCATTGTTTCATCTCCACTGACAATGGACACCAAAATCGGCTTTGGGTCGTTTCCAAACAAGTTTAAAAACGAGCACGCACATTCGACGCAATGTTGAACAGCAGAAAGAAGACGCGGTGCCGTACCCATCTTGCACTAATTTTTTTCATACCCAAATGGTCATGAAGAATTCGGCGAACACTTGTTTCCGAAATGTCAGACATCACTGCTAACTCCTTAACTTTCAAACGGGATTTTCTAATACGTAATATATCGAGTGTAAGCCTCTTACATGTTCAACTATGACGCAACCAAGTTTGAACATGTTGGCACCTATAAAAGCCTGCCGGGCCAAGAATTTATGGCGCTTACCTCGTATGTAAGTAATCTTTGCAAAACGAAGTTGCAGGAATTGCTCAATTTTTTGTTTTCTCGAGTTCCAGGAAAAATATTTCGAGCCTTTTGTATACAAAGTATTCCAACTAAAATTCTTACTTTACAATTCACTTTTATTTGTTTCAATTTATTGAGCAAATTATTAGTTAAAAAGGGCAGTTCTGAGCAAGGGTGTTGCCTTACACTGGTTTTCTTAACCAGCTTTTTTAAAGAAACCAATAAACAACCATTTTAAATACATACATATTATTTACAACATTTATGCCCCAAACAGATCAATGTAGGAAAAGGGGTTAGTTTCAGTACGAAACTACTGTTAGATAAAAGAACTTGTACTTTCTTTTCAATTATATTCAAAAAGGGTCTCCATTCAGAATTTCCTATCTTACTTATAAACAGGTACTACTATTTTTAAATAGTAGTTCCTAAAGATCTAAACAGGCAATCATTATCAAGAGGTAAAGGGTTTCAAGAAAGTTTTTAGTTCGTATAAAGACAATAGTGTTTGCTTGTATAATAATCGTTTATATTGTTTAAATTTCTGAATGTTTTTAATTTGACTTAGAGAGAGATATTTATGACCACTCAATAAACCACAAATAATAAAAAGTGTGGGTGATTTTTTCCTAGGAAATAGCAAAAAAAAGAAATTACAAAGATATGAATTTTTGAAATAATACTTGCTTGGCTGAATCCTCCTCATGTTCAAGAGCTTTTCATTAAATAAGTTATTTATGGTTACTGAGTGGAGCTTTTGGGAAAAAGTGATTTGACGGTTAGTTAAAGCGATTTTAAAAAATGAATATTTGAATTTTTGTGTTAGGCACCTATGTTAAATTACTACCCGAGATTCCCAGAAAATCCTGTATCTTTAAAAAAAAGGCTCTAGTCCCGGGAATAAAAAAATTGTCGATAACTGATAAGAATTAAAAGTCTAAAAAATTACTAGTGTTGAGCTTAAAGATCCCAAAGGCTAGGCTAGTAAACAGTTTCCAAACTATTAACAATTTTAAAACTATTTAAAACATAGTTTTTGAATTCTTACCAATAAACCAATAAAACCAAAATCTCCATGTGAAGGGAATGAAAACAAAGAGTGTCCCAGAGATGTTGTAACAACTTCTTTTCTCTATTTTCTCTTAAACTGAAAGCGAAACTTTGTAAGTTTGGCATTTCACTTAGATCTAGTTACCTTAACCAATGTTATATCATACATCAATTGTTTCTGTCAAAGTATTCATACAATATTTCCTGGTGCCGGCAGATCTGGTTAAGGTTTTCTGCAGGTTTTCCTTAGCTGTGACACAAATGTGGGATTTGCGCTGTTTCATCTCTTAGGTCGGCTGTAGCCGCAAGAAGAAGAAGAACAAGAATTCAAGAGGAAGTGGAAATGTGATAAGACTAGATGAAAATATTGTAAATCGTCTTATGGCCAGTATTGAGAAGAAAGTAGTTAATTTTTATTTTGTACATGTCTGGCGAGTTGTTTGTTATTAGAAATTAAATACATACAAGTAACATATTTATACACAACAACATAAAAAATTCAAATTAATTTGTATTTTTGTAAAAGTTATAATTTTTTCTGGGACACACTTTATTTCTTTCTTGTTAGGTAATCTAAAACTACAGTTGAATCGGTCAATGCAGAAACTGAATATGTCCACGTTTTGTGTAAATTGAGTTGTACATGAATTCACCATAATTCAAGGGTGCCCGATCGAATGGTGCAAAAAGTGAACATGTCCTGCTTTTCTATAATGTAGAAAAGCGATGGTATAGTACAGAAACTGACGAAGCCTAGGACATGTTCAATCTCTGTAGCGTATGTCTTATATATCTAGGATGCGCCGAAGTAAAAACAATTGTGCTGATATCAAATGAAGCCATTGTCGCGTCGTTTTGACATATGCAAGTGATATTTTGTTCAGTGAAGTTCTCTATGCAAAAATCAATTAGTAACAGTGTTTACGAAGAAGAAAGTGAAACTGAACAATCTAAGAAACAGTTAAAGGTATTTCCCACTGACTCCACACCCACTCCAAAACTGAAAGATTTCCAGAGCGTTATGAAGTATATTGAGAAATAATTTGACGAATTTTAGCAGAATATTCTAAAATGGCCCATGAAAGAGAAAGAGGAAGACAGTGCAGTGAAAGCAGACAATGTTTAAAAATATTTTTATTTCTATTATTTTAGGATTTTCAGATTTCTTTTGTTAATATTAAATTCAGTTGTTCTTTTGCCACAAAATAGTTTCTTGCGTATTCTTTGCATTTTATTTGCAATCAATGCAGAAACTGAACATGTCCACGTCTTATATGCATTTTTTTCTCTTAGAATACAAAATTTTAAGTACATTGAACCATGTGATCTTACCTAAAAGATACCCTTCTTTCATATCCCAAAAAGTCACGAAGGTCCATAAAAGCAACATTGAGTAATTCAGTTTTTCTCAAAATAAGGTGGTTGGGACATATTCAGTTTCTGCATTGACCGATTCAGTTGTACATGATGAATTCTCTGAATTGTTGTAACTACCCAAGCAGCATTTTTAGTCACCGCTACGTACCAGCAACCACCGGTGGAACTATAAAGTTTTTGCCGTTAGTCACAAGAACCTAATTGCTACGGTATTGTTACGTGCCTGGAACCAAAATGGGGAACAATTCTCGGGTAGCAGATACGTTGCAGTAACCTTTCCGAAACTTGTCCAGCTACCTTTAGGCTACGTAGCGGGAACGTGGCGGCGTAGTAATTGCTACTTTCGTGGAACTTTTTTTATCTTTGACACATCGTGTCGCGTCGTTATAAATATTCTTTCACTTTCTCTACTAATGCCGCGGTCGTGTCACAAAATGGATTACTATTTTATTTGTAATACGTACATAATACATAAAGAGATGAAATGTTTCGTTATTTTGTCAATCTAGCATACCAAAATTATAAACCATCGCAACTTTTCTGTTAAATGCGATGATGATAGATCGAAAAATAACAACGCGCCTTCTTTAAATATATTTTTTAATAAAAAGTGTCTTGAATAAAATATGACAAAAATACTTATAAATTGATAAACATGATAGAAACCATTTTTATTTTATTCCCAAGGCACAATTTGACATCGATTTGTTATCTTTATTGAGAGTTATAGTAAAAGACTTTTTAACAATTGCAACAAATTGCAAATTGATTAATAGCCTTCAACATTTTACAAGTAAATATGGAGTTGTTTTGAAAATGTCACCTTAAAGTAGTATTAACTGTAAAATGTGTGTCTAAAGTTTGTGTCTCTTTATAAACAGTAACGGGAACTAAACAAATTCTACTTCTAGGTTGTTGTTACCACGAAGTATAAAATACGGTTTCTGTAGCCACTTTCTAGCTCCTAATGTCACTGCAAAATTCCCATTGGAACTTAACCTCAAATTTAAACGTCAATCATAAACAAACAACCAATATTTTTGTACTGATTGCTACTTAATAACAATTATTATTTAATTATGGCTCATTTTAAAGTTGTGTAGCGACGAAAGAAAAAAGGGGAATATATTTCACCCTTGTTTACTACATGATGGTTTATCAGTGATCTCATCCCTAGTTTTTTCTATTTTGTATTGTAAACAGTTGATTTTGTTTCCACTGATTTCACCTAACTGCTGTTCTAATTTTCTATAAAAAGTGGACGTATATCTAAAATTCTTTTTTTTCTTATTGCATTTGCCTTTGACATTTTTATTAAAAACTTGCAAAAACTACTACCACTGCGAAAACACAATTAACCTCCAAATTCCAAACTAAAATTATTTTCAAGCGATTCTCCTGGGTACCATAAACGTAAGTTTTACTTTCAATGCTACTGTATAGTTCAGTTACTTTAAAGGTTAAGCAATGGTTTCAGACCAGTGGCAGGAACTTTCGGTGCTACTTTAAAGTTTTAAAAACATAAAAGTAGCTTCGGGCAAGTTACTGCTACAATCATAATATCACTTGAAGTTGCAACAACATTAAGGTAATTATACTAAGTAGCAATACCGTTCCACATACTTTAAAAAGCTACTTAGAAGTAATGGAACTACATAGTTCTAATAAATAGTAGAAGTAACTACATAATTACTAAAATATTCCAAATTGAAGTAATTAAACCTATAAAGTCATAAATTTAGTTGTAGTTACGTAACAGCTACTCAATCAAAGTTCCGATATCAGTTACCGCTACTTAGATGCTGCTTGGGTATAGCAATGTTGCCAGTTACAACATTTCAGAGAATTAAGTTCATATATCTGTAATAGTTTTTATAGGCATTTAAACCGCACTCCTGTAAAGTTGTTAAAAAAAAGTTACGCCAGTATGCATTGAAGCAACTATGTGTATTACTCAAAATAAATTTTAAAAATGTTCAAGAATAAAACAAAATTTACTTGTGTTCAGGCATTATCTCAAAAAAACAACCATTTCAAAGAAAGTAAATTTATTTTAGACACCTGGATTTGGGTAATCGGATGAAAAAAGAGATAGAAATGTAAAAATTAAAGATTATAAAAATACTATAAAATATTAAAGTCTGGGAAGTTTTCACTGAAACATACTGTATATCTTTATTAGTTAATCAAGTGACTAAATAATGTGAATAATATTAAACCTTTAACATTTCTAGCTAATTAAACAAACAGACAATGGACAAAGTTCTACATTCTTGCATTATCTATCTAGGTACAACTTTACTTTTGATAAGGAACCTAATTATTGTTAAGATACAGACTAAAAATGTTTGTGTTTTAGTCTTACTTATGAGTAATTTATTTTCTACTTTGACTATAAGATGGAAAATTAAAATTACCTACCATCCATCCATAAAATTATAAAACTATCAAATGAATGCTCAATAAATGCAATTTATGACTATATCATTAATACTTTAAAAGTACATTATTTATATGGGAGTAATGATAAACAAAGAAATTCTTCAAGATCGTTCCATAAATATTATATTCCTGTTGATAGACCTCAATTAATTTTATGTGTACATTCCATAAAATACATTCATTTAATGAGTATGTACTTATGCAGATTTGTACAAACCTACAAACAAATCAAAGATTTTTACAGCTAGCAAAATACTGAGTGATCTAAAATGTAGGTAAATCCTATTTGAATTTTTTATTTATGAACTGTTTTTAATGAAATTTTGATGATCATTAAACACAATACCAATCTTTGGTGGTAGTCCATCCTCGAGTTCCTAAATATGAACTGAGTTCGGTGTTATTTAGAGTTAAGTCACGCATATCAAATTTTCCTAGTGACATTTTATATTTTGAAACTATTTATTAGAACGTTGGTATTCATGAAAATTGGTTTAATAAATTAAACTGTTAATAAGACAATTATATAAATCTGAAATTGGGTACAGCTAATACTTTATTAAAAGCTGTCTTAAATTATGAGATATAAAATTGATATAACTAAATAGTTTTAAAAATAACAGTAAATAGATGATAATGTGTACATTAAAAACTTTTACATGTATAAAAATAAAAAACGACAGTATAACCTAAAATTTTAACTGACAACTGTTGAATATTGTCACTAAAGTAAAAAGAGACAAAAAGTATCTGTGTTTCAGATAGCTTAGTTTTGGCCTAGAAAGAAATAGATTTTGACATCTGTGTCCTAACTCTTAAATAACACTGTTAAAGTTTTCATTTAGGAACTCTAGTCCATCCTATACATTGTTACATATTTTGAACTTACTTTGAGATTCTCAATCAATAAACGTCATAAGTAATAAAAGTCATTTGTCAATTTTGATTTACATGGTTACGAAGCATTGATTTTTAAATCTTTTAATCTAGATAGCTGATAAGCATCTTAAATTATTATGTTCTGAAAGTTCTGCAGTTCTGAAATTCGTCATTTATCTGAGAGTGATGAAGTATGATAGAGAAGTGCTGTTAAAGTGAGAAAACTATTATTTTTGCCTGTGAAAAGATGAAGTCTTAAAATCACTTCCACATAACCATCAAGTTCAGCAAAAATTTCCGATCATCTAAGAGAAACTAATAAGTCAGACAGTGATAAAATATATCTTGATATTAAAAAAAACTTTTATTCGTACAGTGTATTGTAATGAAGGAAAGTAACCCCTATACGCTGCCGGTAAACATTCTAGATCAATGCGGAATGTATGACTCATCAGCAGCTAACCGAAACACAATACACGTCTAATCTAGTGCGTTCCAGAAACCTTTTTTTTTTAATTGTCTGTTTGCCAGTTCAGCATTTCTGCTATTTCATTGCATTGTTCATGAATAGTTGTTAACGCCGTATTCAGTAATCACTGATTTTATGGTAGCAGTTAATTTCACGGATTAGTTTTTAGAGACACTTTATATTATGGACACTATGGTTAAGAGAGTAGGTTAATCACTGTCACTATCTATGAGGTCAGCCGGTAGTCTCCGTTTAAGCCTGTTGTGGATTGATGTATACCCGAGATTGAAGTAAGTTGCGCCTTCGCATATAAAGCGTCGTCGTGCAGGAGGGGACTAGTCATTAGTCGAAGAGTTAAATGAATACACGTATCATGTAATTAGTATGAGATAAATATTAGAAATAAATATTGTAATTAAATATAAATAATCTAGTTTAATTTTGTTAATAGTTAGTTTATAATTGTGTATGTGATTAGTGTTAATGTAAATATTTTGTTAATAGACGATTAAACAGCAATTTTAGTATTATTTAAAAAGAACGTTACAGTATCATCCTTCAGTCATGCTAAGCGGCACTATTTTAAGAAGATAATAATATGCGTATATGTACACATTTATAATTTTCAAATAATCTATCATTTAGGCACTAGGACTAGAAAGAAGAATCAATATTCCATTACTTTGCTACAATTTAAATACACAATTAAAAACTCGTTTATTTTTGTTAATGAAAATAATTAGTATATTAAATACTTTTTGTTATGCAATACAATGACTCAACAAGTCAATGTAGGTGCAAAAGTATTTACTAATAGTTATAGTGCTATAAAAGGTAACAAACCTTCAACCTACTACTTATGGATTTCTATTTAATTGTTCCTAGACAATGTGGTGAACAAAGATGCATACTAAACTTTAATTCCTTCTTTTAAGAATTACATAAGCTACATTTGAACTACAATAACAATATTAGAACTACAAATGTTTTTTTATTTAGTTACAAAAATATGTTCTTGTTGCTAAAACGGAGGTGTATAAATTCAGTCTTTTTCTCCTAAATGGTTCTTTTCTGCTTTGTGTAAAATAACTTTTAAATTTCCTGCATGCATCACACAATTACAATTTTAAAATAAACTAAAAATGATTTACAATAATCTCTTGTGAGTAATGACCATTTCAATATTAAAATTAATTTATGTAAAGTACACAGCAAAACTTTCTCTCAAATGCATCCAACTCATAAATATGAAAATTAGGTTTGGCAATTTGGCATACAATTTCATTAATGTTAAGAAAGCTAATGTAAGATTAAAGAAATTACTCCTACTCTCTTTAATTTATGAATGGAAACATCAACCTGTGAATTTTGCAATCACTAATAAATATATATTAGATGTATTCTGCAAGATTTGCAAATCAGCATAAAATGGTTTATTTTGTCATCAAAACTAGAATTGACTTTTATTGAATTCGGCTTCCTAAACATCAGATTGTCACCAAGAATCTGACTTAAAGTTGGAATTCACAAAGACTGGCTTGAATGTCTTGTGCCAACCTTCCAATGCTAAAAGAATCGAGATGGAAGAAACTAGAACAGCTTTGATAAAGAAATTATCATCAAATGGTTTATTTTGTCATCAAAACTAGAATTGACTTTTATTGAATTCGGCTTCCTAAACATCAGATTGTCACCAAGAATCTGACTTAAAGTTGGAATTCACAAAGACTGGCTTGAATGTCTTGTGCCAACCTTCCAATGCTAAAAGAATCGAGATGGAAGAAACTAGAACAGCTTTGATAAAGAAATTATCATCGTTCAAGACTGATGAGTCAAGCAACTTTGTTAACCTTTTCAAAACTACGGTGCAAAGACCCAAGAGTCCAATTTTACAGAAATGGATGGCTTGAGATTCATTCAAATGGTTATAAAAATGGTAAAAATGATTTTTCCTAATAATCGAAGTAATTTAAATCGATTTAAATGATTATAATATAATAATTTACCAAAAACAGAGTATTTTTAAATTCTGACCATAATCCATACAAAACTCATTTAATGCTAGTAAGGTTTGTAGGAAGAAAGCAAACCAGTCGGCTGTATTGAACCCATAGCGTAAGGAGACATGTGACATGTTGTGCATACATTCAAGGACTTTTTCACTATAGAAGAATAATAGGTGTTTCTGAAGATTGTATGGGATATGCACCGATGCACCAAAACCATTCATAAATTGTATCACTGGTGCTCGGAAATTAGCCAGTATATACCCCTTTCATCTACCGGATCCATGATTCTTGGATCGAAATTTAAAGTTGATTAATAGAAATATACCAGTAAACATAAACATAAACTAAAATTGAAATTGTTTCATAGGTATGTGCAGTTTTTTTTACGTACTGTGCTGTTATGTAAAGTAATCGTAAAATGAGAAAAGTCTGTTGATGTCACCTGCGTACTAGACGAAACTACAGACATTCGAACTAATTTATTTTTTTAATAGGAGAATGTTTTACTTGTCAAGTTATTCTAGAGAATTCTTCTTACATTTCGTCTTTGGTATAGTAGTAATTAAAATAGTATATTGTGTTACAAGTGCAGAAAAGTGCCAATTTCTCACGAGTGTGAAGATGTTGTAACACAACACGATCATGTAAAACGTATAATTAATATTAAGATTTAATAATGTAAATAGTAACAGTAGTAATAACAAATATACAAATATAGTTTATAACAAAGCTGCAAAACTAAATAAAACAATAGTCACCAAGGGCTAAACAAACACCCTACTATAATAAAGAATAAATGGCCACACTATGGTATGAAAAATGACCACAGATATGACTAACAGCCAGTATAATAAATGTACTACAAGATTTTCTGATAAATAATCGATAACAAAAATGTCAATAATGAAAGTTCTTTTTTGTATACAAACAATCAAATTACAAAAATATATAATAAAGTGCAACTTGCAGTGAACAGGAGTATGCAAAAATAATAAAAAGAATTGTTGGAAACTGTGAGAGGTGAGGTAGGAAACAAATATCGGGTAAGTATACATAAACTAAATTCCTAACCTTAAATCTTTACCAATAAACAAGAATAATAAATGTAAAAAGATCATAAAAAATAACCTGTAATAGTTTCAGGCAAGCTTGCTTAATAAGGCGCCGTACCAGCAATAATAATACCGAAGCAAAAATTTACAAGTACAACCAGTACAACTTATTAAAGATTTGATCACAACAAAGGTAAGTAATTAACTTTAATTAGGAATAAGGATAATAAGAAGGGAAAACATTTCTGTAATACTTACAGTTACAAACTCTCAAAATTTACCAAATTAATATAGTACCAAAGATGTCGAATGCTGACAAAACCAGCTACTATAATTAAACGGCAGGAACACTTAACTCCTGGCTGGGAGACAATGTGGTCTACGGGTGTCTTCATAGAGTTAAAACCACCATTACCGGAGGGTAAGATTATCACAACCTAATCCCAAATAGCAGGATAAAATAAGTTGACAATAACCAACTTCTAGGATTAAAGGCAGGAACAACCAACACCTGGTTGCGAGACAGTGCAGTGGCCTACAGGTGTCTTCAATGAGTTAAACCATCATCACCAGAGGGTAAGATTCTCACATGGAAATCCCAACTAGCAGGATAAAAAAATACCATTCTTTTAGAACTTGCTTAAACCAAAGCAACCAATTCCATGATGCAATTCAAAAGGATTCGCCAAGTAAGTCTCAATAAAATTAGAATAACCCTCAACCAGAGATTAGAGAGGACTAAGATAGGAAGCTAAGCGACAATATTGTAGGTATTGCCATCTATAGTCTCAGGGGGAAGCAGGTTGGTCGGTAAAAAAGTAATTGATGTTTATTTGTTTGTCATTTTTTGGTAACCATTGGTAACCACCTATAAAAAACAAATAAAAACCTGTTTGATAACTGCCAAAAAAATCATCTTCAAAGCATCGCCAAGATTTTGAATAGTTTTTGGTTTTGGGCGAGATTTGTTCTCCAAATTGAAAGAAAAAAATGGTTTCGTATTGCACAGTGGAAAATTGCCGCAATAATAAAAACGATCATCCTCAACATACTTATTTCACGTTGCCAAAGGACGTAAATATGTAAGTAACTTTCGGTTGTATTCATTATTGCTCTTCAGGACTACTTTTCCTTTTTTTGTTTCAGTGCAAAGAAATGGATAAAAACATATTGTTATTAATACTCACGCCCCGTGTGTAATGAAATTCATTGCTCCCAGGTCAACGCATATTTATAATGAATGTATTACCAAATGTATAACTTAATAGGAGTAACAAGAATTGGTTATTATTACTGTTACTGTTATTGTTATTACTATTAATATTATACTGAAAATGAACTACTTATAAACATTTAACTTCAGCATTATTTCTGTGTATAATCTGTATTATACAGTCATTATAATGTCTATAAACAAACCACTAGATTTATTTCTTTTAGATGATTTTGGAAATTAAATAGATAGGAGTAACTATTTTTAGTATATTATACTCTTTGTCCTGAATTTGGAGCCATCCATATTGTAGCGATTGTGGCGACATCTTCCATTCATAATTCGATGCCAGCCGTATTATCATGATCAACTTCATTCATTTTCGCCGTCAGCGAATATGAATGGCCATGATATTGTAGCGAATATTGCGACATCTAACGCCTCAGGGGGAATTGGACCACAAAAAGCGTAGTCGTTTTTTTACATAGTGCTCTTATGCCAGTTTCCTATCTTAACCCTCTCTAATCTTTGCCCTCAACAATAAAGGTGAAAAATGTGGGGTATATAAGAGAGGCCTAAAAATAAAATAAAAAATTACCCCCAAGCAAAAGTAGGTATAAATCTCAAATAAAAATCAAAGAGAATTAGAAAAATTCAAAAATTAGCTAACATATTTACCTAGATGTTCTTGGGTCAAAAGTTCAATAGGAAAAGAGCTTGAAAAATTTAAAATGTCTTCTCATTATCAAAAAGAGATTAGAATTCCTCCTACACATAGTTGGTAAAACTTTCACACCAAAAGATAAAAAGAAAGTAGAAATGGCCGACAATGTTTAGAATAAGATAACAAAAATACACAGGGGAAAATATCAGAAAACACCCCTAAAGGAAAAATCCGAATAGTAATTAAAAGAATAAAAATAATTAAAGTTAGTTAGGTAGGCACATCATACAATAAAGACAATTCCTTTTCTTTTTTTTTTTTAGGAAACTTGACTCCAAAGAATCAAGGGGATTAAATAAAAATTGGGAACGCCACAACTTTATCTACGACAACAAAAAAGTAATAAACCACCAAGAACTAAGAAAATTTCTTAACCTAGAATTTATACTGGCATTCATATTTTTTACGTGAAATCTCTGGCAATAAATTAAGAGATGTGAATCTAGAATTTCGAAAACAACAAAAGTAAACATTAAATTTGAAAGACAATAGTAATAATACGTTTACAATCTGTATAATTTCAGTCAATCTACTATTTAGTAGGAGAAGATGGGGAACAGTGTTATACGTACTACAGTGTTACACTTAATGTTTTTAAGATTGCTTTATATTAAAAATTGTTCATATTTTCATGTTAGAAGTACTTTGGTTTTGATCAAGTGTAGGTGCATTTTGGTTAATATTCACCGATGGGTTTTCAAGAAATTAAGGTATGTATATTTTTTAATATCAAAACTCTAATTATTTCAGGTAAAATACAATTTACTTCAAGATTAAATTAATTAAAGCTAGATTATTAAAAATTTATTTATAAGTAGTTTGTAAGTTTATTTACGCCGGAGAAGCACGAACTTAACCTAAAAACTGTTTGTGCCCTTATTAACTATTCCAGTATAGATTTTTGATAATTGGGGTACAGTGTTACAGTGGATAGTGGGGTTTGGTGTAACATTATTTATGTAACACTTGTGCAGACAGTGATCAGTTCAAGTTGCATCTAAGTGACAAAGATACGTTATTCCATTCAAATGATATCGATGTTGGAAACTTTGTGGTAATACAAGAAGAGGCTACAATAAAACTCAGAATTTTGTCAATTAGGTGAAATTACACGTAAAACGAATACAGAAGTTAATCGAACTTATATATTCGTAGGTACAACGGAAGAATATAAGAATTAAAAGTTGTTTTATTAACATTAACATTTTTAACCCTTCCTTGTAAATCTGTACCCCACTATTAGGATACAGTGTTACACAGCGCACCAAGTTGAATAAATCTTAATTTCTCTAAAAGTCGAAATAATCAAAGCACGTTAAATGTAAAAGTTGAAAGAAGATTCGTAACTCTTAAACTAGGAAGAGAATAAATTTTAAAATTTTTATTTGGTTCTGAATTATATCAAAAAACATTTTTTGTGTAACACTGTTCGCCCTCTTCCCCTACTTATATACAGTTAAATAATCATACGTATGTACTCATTTTCAAAAAATAATTTTATATAAACAATCACAATTAAATTGTCAAGGTTATTAACCCCCGTTGCTTCGAAATGTCCACACATTCTCGCATTATGGAGCAAATGAGTTCAATTTCCCGGCTCTGACGTTGGTATTTTTTCTAGATGGATTTCCATTCAAAATATAATTTAATGTAAAATATTAACTATACAAAATAAATTAACCTTTATCTAAAATTTATAACATCTTTAATATTTGCAAGCGGTTTAATATTATGCAAGTGGTGACATCTATGGAGTTTTAATGGAACTACTGATTGTTGAGAACTCCTTCCTCACAGTCTTTACCGTTCAGTTTGGAGATTGTTTGCAATTGATCGTTTTCACGGTTACTAGATTGTAGGGAATGTGTAATTTTCTATAGTCATCGTAGATAAACAATATTTGCTATGCCACTACTGCGGTGTTAGCGCAAACACAACACGCATCTTTTATGACGTCAGCAGGCTTTTCACACTTTGCTACTACTCTAAATATTATGATATGCCTACATTTCTATTAATGTCAAGATTTACGATAACAGTACATAGGAAGTTAATGGTTATATGTTGGATAACATGAACTCCCATATATTTTAAGAGATATCTTTATTAATTATCTCAGGGTCTAGTTGAATTGTAATTCTGAAATAAAATATGCTACAGAAAGGAACCATTTCTTACTGAAATTGGATCCCGGCCAAATTCGCTGAAATTGTGATATTCCGAGCATCTGCCTTTCCATTGCTCTTTGTGTCACCGCTATTTTCTTCATTGATTGTTTGATGGTGGTCCATGTTTGGCATCCATAGGTTAGTACAGGAAGAACGCATTGTTCAAAAAGTCGTGTCCTTAATCTTAAAGGAATATTTTTGTTTCTGAGAATATATCCTAATGTACCGAATGCCATCCACGCAAGTTTTCTTCTATATATCTCGGTGGTTTGATTTTCTTTACTTAATTTTATTTGATGACCTAGATATATGTAGCTTCCCATGTTTTCTATTTGGGTATTTTTAATGTTTATCGGGGGGTCTATTGTGCACATAGTTTTTGTCTTTGTTAGGTTCATTTTTAACCCTATTTTTCCCGCTTCTTCGTCTAGTTCTTCTAGCATTTGTCTCATGTTTTCTGGATTTTCAGCTATAATAAGTACATCGTCGGAGAATTGTAGATTGTTTAATCGCCTACCGTTTATTAATACGCCTTTGTCATGCCATTGTAAATGTTTGAAAATTTCTTCCAGGGCGTTTATCTGTCGATGTTAATCCTATCTGTGTTTTGATGTAGCTTAATTTCGGATGTTGCTTTTTAATATATATATTTCATTATTTCAATGTATCTGTTGTCGATTCAGGAGTTTCTCAATCCATTGAGAATTATCCAATGTTCTACGGAGTCGACTGCCTTGTAAAAGTCTACGAAAGCCATGTTGATGTTTAGGTTAAATTCAACTACTTTCAATCAGTATTCACACTGTCAGTAGGTTGTCACATGTATTATAGTCTTTTCTACCATTCGGTTGACATTAGTTTAGTTTCTTTGTAAGTCTGTTGGTTATTATCTTTGTAAAAAGTTTATAGACTTACGATAGCAGGCTAATGGGCCTATAGTTTTCTAAGCTTTTTGGGTCTCCCTTTTTATATATGAGAATGACTAGGGCATTGTTCCATGCGTCATGTCCAAGAAAAAACAAAAAAGTGGATGTAGGTAAGCCCAAAACGGCAATACCAAAAACGAGATAGACTATATTATCTCAAATACAAGGCAAATAGTACAAGATGTCATAATGTGCATTAAACTCATTTAAACTATCTAGTGACCACCAACTAGTAAGAGCGAAAATAAAAATAAACCACTGCATAAAACGCTTCAAAACACAGAAAAGAAGGCAAACATCTACAGATCTACAAAAGCTAAAAAATAATAGTAAACAGTATAGACAAGAAGTGAAGCAAAATATGGAAAAATATGAAAACAAAGAAAAAGAAAAGAAAGAAAAAGCGAACAAAACAAAATTGAAAAACCTTAATCGACAAACTGACAACATTGCTAAAAAATGCAGCTCAGAAAGTAGCGAAGAAAGAAAAAACAAAAACAGATAAACTTAGTAAAGAAATGAGAGAAAAAATAGAACAAAGAAATAAATTAGCACGAGAAAACCAAAACGAAGAATACAGATGAATATCTAAAGAAGTGAGAGTCTATTAGAAAAGATATACAAAAATACCATGAAAATGAAATCGAGAAAATAATAGAACAAAATAAAAACCTAAAATGTCTGAAGAAAAGAAATATTGGGCTATTGAAAGCAAACACTCAGAGTTACAGACAGTAATAGTGTAAAATATATGTAAATACATCAAAAACAACTATAGTATGTAAAAAGTTAATAATAGTTTTGTGTAATAAATAATTTCAGAAGACCCTACTGTGTTTCTGTGGCCAGATTTTTGTGCACACATCAGGAGCATACTTAAAATTTCAACTAGAAGTTAAGATACAGAAAACATGGAGGATGTATATAGGAAGAAAAAAAGTAAGAGAAAACCATACGTTTGAGATAGTGGAAGAATTTAACTACTTAGGAACATCAATAACATCAGATATAGAGCACTTCATTCAGTAGAAAAATTAATGATATTACGTAGAAGAACAAAACTGCAAATATATAACACCATTATAAAACTAACTGTGACCTACAGCTGCGATACCTGGGCTGTAGCAAATTTTCAAAAACTGTTAACCTTCGAAAAAAGAATATTAAGAAGTATCTTTGAACCAATGCAAATAGACGAAAGCACATGAAGAAAAAATATAATTATGAACTGGAGGATCTCATAAAACAAAAGAATATTGTCAAATACATATTTGTCACATATGTCAAATACATATATACATAATGTCAAATATATAGAAAAATGAAGAAATTTGAAGTGACAAGGAAAATAACAGAATGGAAAATTCTAACAAAAAGAAAGACCTAGAGTCCAATGGTTAGATAAGATACAAGTAGATTTGAGAGACATTCAGAACTGGAATAGAATAATAACTAATACTACGAAATGGAATACAAACATTGAAAAGACAATTAACCAAACCTAAAAGAAGATTCATGACAGAGAACAGAAAGAAGACTCTTAACCTAAAGAAGCATGAGACTCGTTATTTCATCTTCAAGAACAAATATAGCTACGAAAGCTCTACCAAGCAGGTAAAGACCCACCAGGGTTAAGAAGAAGGCATGAAAAGCAGTGAGACTATAGTGTAAATAGAAGCACTGTCTTTATTTATTATTTCATAGAATTTGCTAGCGCACTTTGTGCTTCATCCCACTGAATTGCCTCCATATCTCTTATCACATCTTTTAATGAGTGGTAGTAGACACAACCAGTAATGTGAGTCCTCCACTTTACTGTGTATATAAATTAGAACGATATAAGATTATAAAAAAATGTTTTCATAAAAGATTCTGAAAAAGTATTTAAATGTGTAAATATTTTTGGCGTTTTAAATGTTTAATTTATCAACCGCCGTCTTTTGTATCCCTGGAAGAAATATTAATTAACACAGGGAACAGTAATGACACATCTAAATGATAACCGTTTATGTACCGTTGTTTTGAAAATTTTAATGTCATAATAATTTTCAAAACATTGTTTTGGCCTACCACAATATTAGATAGATTATATGTATCTGTTTCTTTTATACTAAGTATGCGCTTCCACTCACATCTGTTATATACAGGGTGCCCATTATGTATGGAATATAGTATATATCTCGGTAAATATCGACTTTATAAAAAAATTTGTTGTATAAAAGTTGTTTAACATTTTATTTTCCATAATAAGATAGCATTCAATTGTTTTTATTTCAGAAAACAAATGAGTAATATGAATAACACTTTAATTTTTTTAAATAGCAATGTACCCTTTCATTAGGCTCATTTGATAGAGATTTTTCTTCTCTTTTCGATGACCTAAAATCTTAGTACCCTTATATCAGAAAATTTTTGAAAAAAATGTAAAAAATGTTTATTAAGTTAATTTCACCAATAACATGAATCTAGATATCCGAGATCATAAAGTATCTCGAATTAGTACCCTAAAATAAACAGATGTGCAGCTACATAATGTACAAAACAAAACAAATGAACAAAAAACAAAATAAAACAAATGAACAGAAAATTATGTACGTCGCTTATAAAGCTTGAAGACAAAATGAAATTAGCAATAAAATGGTTTTCATGGCAATAAGTGTTCAAAATGGTCACCATTAACTGCAAGGCAGTGGCCCAACCTATCACGAAAAGCTTGAAAAGAATTTCTGAGCGATCTGGGAGAAATTGCTGCAGCTTCATTTTGTATTTTAAATATCCCCAGAAGAAGAAATCGCAAGGTGTAAGATCCGGAGATCGGGGAGGCCACTCCACAGACCCTCTTCTGCCTATCCAACGGGCCGGAAATACCACAGTTAAATAACGGCGTACATCTAAATGATAGTGGGGCGGTGCTCCATCTTGTTGAAACCAAAGATCATCAAGATTTGCTTGGCAAGCTGGAATAATTTGCTGTTGCAATAATTCCAAATAACGGTCACCAGTTAGAGTACCACGAATAAAGAAAGGTCCAATTATGTGATCTGCACAAATTCCCACCCATACGTTTAATTTTTGTGGTGTTTGGGTATGATTTTGGATCATCCAATGGGGATTTTCAGCGGCCCAATATCGACAATTATGCCTATTTACATTTCCATTTAAACAAAAAGTAGCCTCGTCAGAAAAAACAATATTATTAAGAAAATTTGGATTGTTGTTGATTCGCTCCATCATAAATTCACAAAATTCAACACGTCTATCGTAGTCATCTTCGGATAATTCTTGCAATAAAGTCGGTTTGTACGGATGTAATTTTTCTGAATGTAATATTTTCTGTATTGAACCTTTACTTACTTAACTTACAAGTTGAAATGTTTGGCTTTTCTTCGATTTCTATTAAAACATCGAGCTTTTTATCTTCATTTGTCGCAGACCTCTGCGGACCAGTCTTCACCAGATCTTTAACATTGCCAGTTTCCCTAAACCGTTTCAAGGTCTTGCTAACTACTGACTGGGTGATTGGTTCTCGATATGGATAACGCTCATTAAAAATTTCACATACTTGTAATTGTGTTCGTTTGCGATCCCCATAACCGACCATAATTAAAATTTCTATATGTTCAGTTTCTGTTAACCATTTTTATTTTTCCATGTACCAACAACTTATTTAAATAAACAAACTTCTGTCACAATAAAAGCCTACAATCAATTGTTAAGACAAATGTAAGAGATCTCGGATATCTAGGTTCATGTTATTGGTGAAATTAACTTAATAAACATTTTTTACGTTTTTTTCAAAAATTTTCTGATATAAGGGTACTAAGATTTTAGGTCATCAAAAAGAGAAAAAAAAATCTCTATCAAATGAGCCTAATGAAAGGGTACATAGCTATTTAAAAAAATTAAATAGTTATTCATTACTCATTTGTTTTCTGAAATAAAAACAATTGAATGCGATCTTATTATGGAAAATAAAATGTTAAACAACTTTTATATAACAAATTCTTTATAAAGTCGATATTTACCGAGATATATACTATATTCCATACATAATGGGCACCCTGTATAATTTTGAACCCATCAGTATATATTGATTTGGCATTCGTTTAATAGGTTATGTTTAACATTAAATTATCTTATCCTATCTAGCATCTCATATGTTCATAATTTATAATCCGACCATAATTATAAGAAAGGCTTTAAGATATGTTTTCGGTCGTATTATATTGGGTTTCTTGCCAGTTCAACATAGGTAAAACTATTAATGATAATTTATGACATTTATGTGAATTATTGTGTAATTAAATAAAAAGCTGTAATTACAAATACAAAAACACGTAAAAACCAAATAATTTTATTTTCATAGAAGTTTATTATGATAATAAATCATATACGGCAATCCAAACCAATATGGTTGCTGCTACGAGCAAATAGAAACAGGAGAGAACATTGCATTATATTCCACGCGACGGAACTGCTAGAAAAAGTGGTTTATAAGAGTGAGTGAGAGAGGGTACGAGTGAGTGAGAGAGGGTACCGGCACCCGATGAATATCGATCGATTGTATACGTCAACAACCCCGACCTGACACGGACAATATCGAACGTCGTACGTCAACAACCCCGACCTGCTCAACGTGGTTTATATAATGGCCGACTTCCGTCGCGTCGGTTCCTTACCCCCGACCATTGAAATGTTCTCTCCTGTTTCTATTTGCTCGTAGGGTTGCTGTAATAAAATCACCATTTGACAGACTATTGGATTACCTAATTGACCTAATCAATTCAAACCAAACTGGTCACTGTGGGCAAACATTCCCTTCGGCAGCACAATAACAATTGACAGATCGTTGGATTGTCTAATTGACAACTTTTAAAATAAACATTGAAATTCAAAGTTTTTGCACTACTACCAACTTAACATAATTTCAATCATGGTTTGAAGTCTGTAATCGTGATCAGATTATATAATCTGGTTTTTTTGTAAATCTTTAGACTTAACTGTTTAAACCTAACCTAAGATATTACTCATTGCTACTGACATTTAGCCGATTATTTTATGTGCAGCCAATATTATTTCCTTAGTTAACACTGAATATGCATTATGTTTTTCTTTACTTATGGCAACTACTTTAAAATTAAAATTGAATAAAATCTGCTCTCTTATATTAATGTTGTCGTTTGCCTAATGTGAACTTTCCATTTTAAATATTAAAAATAAAAAAGTTTATTATTAAATCTAATTAAATCCATATTTAACAACTCCTTACCTTTCCTTTGAATAATAACCCTAAGGAGAGGCTTCGCATTAATAAGTGCTCGTCTTAAATTATCATCATTATTAATAGGCAGCAGATCTTGGTCACTTGGATCTATATACGAAACGAGAAATGTGATATCCTTCAGTCGATGCAAACGTTCAAGTAAAGCTCTAAAATCTTCAAACTTCGCTTGTTGATCTTTTTCTATAGAAAACCTCCGAAACTCAGCATCAAACTGCAATGGTAAAACGAAATCATTAAAGCTGAACCTATATCATAATTATTGATTAAATTTTAGAAATTATTTAAGATGTTTAATGATTCATGCTCTCTTTCCTAAACAGGTGTAGAAAGTCATTAATTTAATTATTAAATATTGCTAATTAGGGTAACTGAACTTTTATATTTTATTAAATAAAAACTAAAAGCTCTTAATATTCTAGACTCAATATAGTTGGTGTAGGAAAACAAATGAAATAAAACAAATTAAACGAGAAAAACAAAAGTTTTATTTTTACTTACTTTACTTTTAACTTCCACGACGTTGCTGTCAATCACAGCACTTCTCATCACTATTTTATTTTTCGACATTTTAATTCCGAACCCTTCCTGTTTCACATCAAATAACACCGACACCGAGTGACAGCCTAGTATTGTTGTATAAACAAAGGAAAAATTAACTTAAAACATAATAAATGAGCAAATTCCAATTTATTTACGTTTGTACCTCATTCTTTTGACGATAGTCATACAAGAACAGTGCTGCCGCAGCAAATACTCGTCTGCAAAACAAAATACAGGGGCGTAAACGTAAACAGAGTACTTATTTTGAATGGCAGCACTGGTAGACCTGAATTTCTGTTATTATTCATTCAGAATACAGTGGCGTAACACTAACTGGATTTTCAAGAAATGTCGGGTTTATGCCGCAAAGCAATAATGTATAGTAGGGAAATTCGGGATAAAGTAAAATACTTACTTTTCAAACCCAATATATCACTTAAAAATGGGTTCATAATATGCATACTGCATGTAATTTGTAAAGATTCTCATCAAATGTCCTTTTTCTACTCTAACATTACTTACTTTTTTCAAATTCTACAGTATTTGTATTTAGTACAGTATTCTAAGGGCTACAGTGAAATAGACGAAGAGTTAAGAGATAATTTATTAAAAAGGTAAATATATGTGGTACAACACAGGCACATTAAAGAATCTTCTCCATAACTGTTTTAGTCCCATTCACACACTAATCAACTAAGGTTACCAAAGCCAGCTTATATAAGAAAGACAACATTAACAACTTATTTTCCACTAGATAGCGCCGTTTAAAGCTTATGTCTAGAGTCACTGCATCTAGTCACCTAGGCCAGCTGGTCGATCAGAGTAACGCAAACCGCCGCCATATTGGGGCAGAGAAGGGTGATTTTTAATAATGGACAAATTAAAACCACGTTTTACGTGTTTGACATATTAGAGGTTTGATCTTTCAGAATAAGAAAAACCTTTTAAAGTGAACGTGGATTTGATTAAATTCAATACAGAACAAATAATGAACAATTTCGTGCTTTGTTTGCCCCAATATGGCGGTGGTTTGCCGTACTCTGGTCGACCACCTGGCCTAGGTAACTAGATGCAGTGACTCTACTTATGTCTAGAGACCCTTCAATTAGTCTTGGAAATTGGCCAGATGGCCAATGCGTTATCACGGGCCTTCCATTTTATATCACAATAAGATGAATGATATAGATTTTGATATTTTACTGCTAAATAATGTTCTATATACACAAACCACTATTTCGTGTTTTTTAATTGAGTTAAATACCGTTCACATGCTTGCCAATATTTGGCCGTGTAACAATTTCTTCGCTTTTCAAGTTTAACCTCACGTGTTGTGATATAAAATGGCTACCTTGTCCAGACCCTAGTTGAAGGGGTCTCTATTTATGTCTATAGCCTCCTTATTTTCAAATAGTAGCGACAACGTTTGATCTCGCCGCTGAAACAAAAGCACCAGAACAGAACGATGTTGGCGACATTGAATATTACCAGTTTTGACATTCTGTCTTACAATAAATCTTAGGTTTAATAATAATCATGCACAGAAATATTCACAATTTAAGATTGATTTGATAATGTTCATTTATGTTCTGTAAAAACAACCATATTATTATGATATATACTTTCGTAATTGTGATTGTTGAACTACTTTTTATTGAATCTCCGCAACACCATGCATGTAGTAATTTTTTCTTTATTAAAGTTTGTGTCAGGTTTGCCCCACGATATCGCTACTATTTAAAATAGAGGGCTATAGAAATTGTAAGTGTCATATTGACAGTTTAATTTATTTCTCATAACTACTAACCTTCTAATAAAGTTTCAAAACATGAAATATCACTGGGAAAATTTGACATGCGTGAATTAACTCTTAATAACAAAGAGTTCAGTTTATATTTAGGAAGTCTAGCCACGTTTAGTTACGGCATTGTTATTGGGCGCTTTAAAATAAATTAGCGCAGTTTTTTAATAAATTTAGCAACCCTGAAAATATGACGTTTAGCAACTGACAAAAGTGGGAAAATGTCAACATTTCATATATAAAATATTTCTCCATCACTCGACGTACGACACTGCTTACGTTTCTTTTTAAATTTAGATGGCAACCGCCTAGGGTGGATAAAGAAGAGTTCAATAACGATCTACAACGTTGTGAACTTAGATTAGGTTGTGGTTGCAAACCGTGAACGGCCCTCCATAACATAACCTCAAAACTATGGCAAATTGAAAGAATCAAAAACTTTTAAAAATGAATGATTCGGGTTCTAGCAGATTTGGGAAAGTGAAATTTGACCAAGAAAAGAAAAACCCATGTCTAAAGGAACAGAATCTCACGTTTAAATGTTACGATCAATTCAATTATGATCACGAAAAATGTGAAAAACAAATATCCAACTACAAAATATGTAAATCATTTTGGGTAAGCTTTTAAATAAATGAAAGAATAAAATGAGGAATAATGTGATCATCAATTTAAAAATGTGTAGTGTATCTGTAATATAATGAAACGTTTGCTTGCATCAGTATCATTCAAAATTACAAATAGTTGTCAAGTAGAATGCTGTACTATATTGTTAATAATTAAGACTATTTTAGGGACAAGTATATTCTCAGAGAAAACGTGATGGTATCAAGCCGTATCTGCCAGAGCCACACGAACGGGAACAGATTAAAACACAATTTTTCGAAGAGTTCTTAAAACATACTGGATAGAAGTTATTTATGTTTAATAAATAAAACTGTTTATTTGTTATCATGTACGTGTTTTATTTAATTTCTACCTAAAAATAAATAATCATTATAAAAAGATTAATTGAAAATAACAACAGGCTTGTTACAATTAGCGTAATTTGTACATCTCAAAATATATTTTATATTATGTAATATTACATTTATTACTTTTACATGTTATTTCTTTTATACTAGTATTATCTAAGCTCACAAAACCTGCAAATAATGGAATTATTTGTTACAAATGGATTAGGTTTTCTTAAACTTAACTATTAGAATGTGATGTTAATTTTAAATAAATCGTAAAGTTAACAACGTAGAGGAAGCTCACCACTTGATAGTTTGGACCAAGATGGATCTTTCAGTTACCAAATACAAGGAGATATACGGATAGATTAGTATAATACTTCATGAACTAGTTTCTGCCACTTGATCATCACGGTTTAAATTGACATTCTATTCTGTGTTCGACTGATCTGTTGCATACTATCAACTTTCTAAATGTTCCTATCTATAGACTGCATGTCTAGATAATAACCTTGCAGAAAGTAGTGATTTAACTTATTATGCAATTCTCTTATTCATTTTAATTGATTGCCGTAGTTTGGTAACAATGTTTCGTAAGGTCTACACAGTAACAAAGCGGTAGAATGCAAAACAGAATTGACTAATTCGTGTTTCTTGGTCCATATATTACTTAAGTACATAAACATAAGAACAATTGCATCAATAAATAAACATAGAACTAAAATAATTTAATAATGGGCCATGTATATAAAATGTAGTAAACGTCTATTAATATAGGATGAAAGATACAAATTTTAACTAGTAAGAATAAGACAGATATAGAATTTAGAAACCTGTCTTGGAACGAAATTGGTAATTTTTTGTAGTGAATGTTTTTTGATAAAAAGTTTCATCAGGTGCATCAATTTTGTTTTGATTTTGCACACATTTGAGACTATTTTTGATTATACAGAATGTTCTGTAAAAGCAGAGCAGACAAAGGGTTAATTTTTTTTAATAGAACATTCTTGTAGATTTTCAACTTATTTGCATACCTCCTGATTGCAAAACTCAAATTCATTTTGCAGCATAATTTTACGTTAAAAGAATCACGCAAAATTAAATCAATTTTACACTATAAGAATAATTATTATTAATATCGACGTTAAATTTCACCTAATGATAATAATAGTATATTATGGGACAAGTGGTTGAAATTTTATCAGCCACGCGTTCCATATACTATTTTTTCCTTCGAATTTTTAGTAAATTAATGCACTTTAGAAAAAAATATTACATTTAAGTTACAAAACATGACATTAAAGTGACATTTCTCTTGTCAGCAATTGAATGTCAAACAGTTTGAAATTCAAAATCGCGGTAGTCCCGATAATTTCAACCTCTAGAGGTTGAAATGCGATTTCAACCATTATTATCGATTGCAAAAGGAGTGATTTCAATGTCATGAGTAGAAAAAATTTATTTCCATTCTTATTAAATTGATTTTATGTAATGTCGAAACAATATTGTCAGGTTAAGAATCTAATAAAACTTGTGAAACTTTAATTAACCTTTCTGTTTATATTATATTTCATGATTTTATCTTCCCTATTTTTTACTTCTAATGGGTTATAAGTGTTATATACTAAAATCTTTGCTATTACTTTTCTTTAAATTACCCATTACCCTATGACACTTAAAACGTAATAAAATTTTTAATTATAACCCACATCGATCACGCATTGACCTAGATTCTTCATTTTCCTGTTTGAGTCTATATAAATTAATCTCAATATATTTACTTTTTGTTATTTGATAATCGACATTTGTACAGGATGATCAAAATATGAACTATAATTTTTTTTTAGAAAGGATGTAAATGTTACATACGGCTTGATGAAAATGAAATAAATGTGAAGTTTATAACTTGTTTTAATTACGGCATACTGCCAACTCTAACTCAATTCTTCATAAAATAATTGAATTATGGCAAAATGTCTAGCTTTAAATTTCCTGATCCGCTTTTACAAAACACCCTATATAACCAAACATAGTCTCATTAAAACGGCTCATCTCAAACATTAAAACAGAACGTGTGTTCCTAGTGCTTTTATCAAAGATAAAAATTTCTTCATTTCCACACTGTATAGAAATAGTTATTTTCATTACCACTGTCACATCAATTCTTAAGCTCGAAGCCCTAAAGCATGGCGTGTTAGCGGAGTGCTTTAAAAGATCCTGAAATTGACAGCACATGTGTACACAATTTATATATTTAGTTATATAGGACTTTTTCGGTTATGTATCTGACAAAACAAATACAAAAAGAGCATTCGTTGGCTTTATATGAAAAGTTCGTAGGTGCCAAAATAAAAAATTTAACTTCATTTAGTTAACTATTACTTTTTCTATAAAATAAATGTGATACATGTAATTAGTAGATGTCGCTTAAATAGCAAAAATAAAACCATACACAAGTGCACAAGCATTGGCAGCAACATGAAAATTGTTACTTTTCCTGTAAAAATTCGTTTTGGGCTTTTTCATGCACTTTCATGTGATTTACTACATTTTATTCATATGGTCCAATTATTATAATGTAATTTTGCTTATTTATTCACAACATAAATGACTGTTTACTACAACAATCGTAGATTGAGGTAGTTAACTTATTTTTACAAATAAGATTACTTTTTATTATTTTTTGTTAATTATAAAATAAGATTATAACAATAAATAAAGAAGATACTAGTCATTAATCTTAAGATATATTATTGTTGTAGTAGGAGTTTTTATCGTTTCCATATAAACAAGTGGGTATATAAATAATAAATAGTTGTATAAATAAAAATTGAGCAAAGTCAAAATTGCATATTGGTAATAATTATTAATAAATAATAACAAGACCTTGACCATAGTTAAAAAAAGGTTAAGGTTCAATTTGCTAGCCAGTAAAGGACATCACACACTCCCACATTTAAAATTAATCCTCTGTGCTAGCTGAAATGTTAATGTGGATGGTCATAGAGCGCCTCTCGGACGACTGTAAAGAACAATAACAGTGGTACCACCGTGCCCAAAATCGATGGATTGGTATTAATTTTAAAGTATGCAGAATTCAAATCTGAAATACCTCACAACATTCAATATAGATTGCCCAAAGCAAAGTCAAGAGTCTTTTAATAAATAATAAACTAATAAACAATATTGGTATCAATGGATAGATTATGCCCTCCTGACTCAGAATACACCTCACACCTGGGATTAGAGATGTGCGGATATCAGAAAAGGATATGATGTCTGTCCAAGACTATGATCCAATATATCCTAGCTTATAGGTATGGGCAGGCATGGTCTTTAACCAAGAAGTCTGTTTCAGTGTTAGGTTTATAATTTTTACTTAACAGCAGGTTTCAGGCATTCTGTAGCGTTAGAAAAAAAAAATTAATTTAGCAATTAGTAAATTCAGTCAATTCCACAAAAGGTTTAATTAGCTACAATGACTGACTTATTATTAATAAGCTTGGGTGCACCTGTTGCCTGCAGGCACAGGTTCGTTCACGTTTTCCCACTAAATTGAACTACCCACGTATCTTTCATTGGAGTCTGTAGTCTATTCTTTTTATTAAGCATGTCGAGAAGCATCATTTTCTGATTTTGACCATGGGATATCGTAAAACTCTGTAGATTTCAAGTCTCAAATGTGTGCTTTATTCTAACTCAGGAGAACATCGATACAAGCTTTCCATCGGTACCAATATTGATATAGGTATTTCAGCAAAAAGAATGTGACCTTTGATCTTGTTTTTAGGGTGTCCTCTACACAATTTCGTAAAATGGGCCACAAATCCGAATTCTCTGTACTTTTAACTTACAAAATAAGAAAATTTGTGATTTTTAATCTAAAGCCACTTTAAATAGGGAAGTGTATGATGTCCTTAGGTCGTTTTAAAACTAACCTCTTTCAATTTTCACTA
The DNA here is from genome assembly GCA_929113105.1 of Agrypnus murinus. Taxonomy (NCBI): domain Eukaryota; kingdom Metazoa; phylum Arthropoda; class Insecta; order Coleoptera; family Elateridae; genus Agrypnus; species Agrypnus murinus. The sequence goes on from OV816026.1 coordinate 24,804,905, forward strand.
TTTGAAAATCTCAAGTTTGCCAAAAATAATATTAATTTTTGCTACATTCTACAAAATTTGCTATAAAAATTAGAAAATCACAACTCTTTATTTGTTTTAATGCATTTTTTTTTAAATGCAGGGAAATCTTGGCTAATTTTGTGATATTGATCTTAATTCCTACATGTGTCTATTGCCTCAATTGCTAAGATTATCATATAACGACACAACCCATAAAACAAATGAAATTAATTCTTCGTAAATAAATTAAATGATTTTTACTGATGAGCTATCATTTTAAACATATATTAATCTCACTTAAAAATGATAAAAAGAATACACCTATTAAAACCACAGGTTAAAAAAAAATTGTTACTGACAAACAAAATCATAACCTGTGATGGAATCATTACCGTGTGATTTTTGTCACCCAACAAAGCCAACTACAATGTTGAAACAACAGGGTATCCTTCTTAATTGCAACCTTAACTAATTTTGTGTTTTTAAGATACCTAATTAATCCAATCAATTACTTCTTATGATGTAATTGATTATCATACATTTGCCTGCGACAGAATTATTCTTGAGTTAGCATAACATGTGATCATACTTTAAATCTTTTTAATCTATCATGAAATTAACTCTTTCTGAAGGAATTAGCCAAGCTTACCCTGTGACTCTTTCAATATAATATTTATTAAATTTGTTTAAGTTAATTCAGAGAGCTTTTTTTACTTGCACTATATAAAATAGTGATACAACTCCAGTTCAAATAATTCTTTTTATTAAGAATGCAAGTTCTTCAAAAATGTTCCTTTATTTTGTGAAAATATGCTTTTGGTCAGCTCAATTAGACAAGAAGTTACCATATCTACTTCCTAGCTCTAGAGAGTAGAGTTGGCCGTATGATCATAGCAGTCAACACCAAGATCTACACCTACACTCGGAGTGTGTTTGAGACCAAACAAAAGCAGAGCGAAACTGCATTCTTGAAAAGAGAACTATTACAACTGAATATTCATATTGCAACAGTGATATAATCTTTTTTTCGATGCTATAAGGAGTAAGTTTAAAGAATTCCCAGCATGATCCGATTTTATAAATTAATTAAAACAAAAACCTAAGCATGTAGAATATAACGGATAAAAGCAGATACATTTGCTTTAATCTTTAGACTTATTCGCAATTGCCATTAATAAATAAATTGAGTAACCACAAAGTTAATTTGCTATTTCATGAAACCTAAACCTGTAGAAAATTCATTTTCCTACTATTCTTATTAGACATTCATTGCAATTTTTATTTGTTCTTTGATTGCGCTCAATCTTCACTAGTTCTTAAAAACTAATTGCACCTAGGGCTCATAATTAACCCTTTTTTATCTTTTTAAATATTACTGGTGCCCAAAACTTACATTCATTCATTTGCAATGAATGTACAAACTAATTCATTACTTAACGATTACATTTAGAATTTGGTAGTGCCATGATTTCTTTTTTCTTTATATATAATTTATACTATATATAATATTATATAACGTACATTGATAGAGACAGACAAAACGTTTCCCTCAGTAGTATTTTGCGTAAAAAGAACATGATCTTAAAAATTAATAATAATTAATACATAAAATCAATAACATAATCATCCTTCCTAATTAACAATAATAATAATATTAGGAAAACAATAATTAATAAACAAGTCTTGTAAGGGTATTATTATTCACAAGGATCACTATATTCAATATTTTTGCAAAAATAATTATTTGCAGAAATCGAGATTAGCACCTGTTCGGTTGCTAATATTTGTTTTTCTTTTTTTACTTAAAAATACATTTAACTAATAAACCTTACAAAGTACGGCAAAATATACTAAAACAGCGCCCGAGGGACAACGCTTGACATCACATCATGCGTTGTCAGCAAGTAGTCAATCTGTATGTCGACGTAGAGTGAAACAGTTTATTCGGAAATGTCTACACATCTGGCGTACCTGGAAAATATTTATTAATTGCATTTAAATGTTGTAATCCAAAAGAATTTTCCACTTCAAAACGAATAGAAGAATTATGATACATTTCAGTAAAAATTAAAAAAAAAAACAGTTATAAATAAACAAAACTAGGGCAAATTAAAGCTGTAACTTTGAAGTTTGTTCATAAATTTTTTGATTGTGATGTGACCTTGGGAAAGGTAAAAAGAAAAACTGGAGGAAAAGGAAGGCTGGGTGCCTGGTACATAATCATATTGTTTGTACAATAATTGTTTGTATTTTATCCAATACAATAAAAATAATTATTTTTTTAATTGATTGTCCAACAGCCAACGTGTGTGATCCAGTTGTTTATCAAGTGAATAGCGGAACTAATTTATAAATAGTAATATGTAATTATGAAAAAACTTGTATAATCTGTTTACATTCCAGATGTTTGAATATTTCAAACCTAAAATCAACATAGAAATTAAGGAACAGTAATATTTGTTTAGAAAGAAAAATCAATGGCAGTATAAGTACGAGCAGGAATATCTTACAATTAGTTTATTTCATAATTATAGATTTATGAGTGTCAAGGCCGGCGTCAGCTTTTGCAGGGTCCAGTTCAAAAATGCACTTGGCACAAAACAACTTCTAAATAAATTATTTATTATAAACACATTATTACATATTACAGTAGGATCATAGAGTATCATTATAGTTATTTACAAAGTACGTGAAGCCACGCATGAGAACACTTTTTGAAGCACGAGCGACGAAGGAGCAAGTCATCCATTTGCGCCAATTTTGCATTGACTTTTGCACAAAATCTTTTGAAACGAACTTTAACAATAAAAAAAAAAACATAATTAACTAAAATCCTGTAATACTGTTTCGAATTCAAAGTAGACATAAAACCAAGTAGGCAATAGCATGCTCTCATTGCCAATAGATGGCGCTCGCACATTTGTCAGTGGAATAATTATCGATTACTAATACTCAAATTGGAAAGTAGCATTTGCTAATTTGGAGATCGAAAGTAAAAAAAATGCTTAATCTCCATGGAAATGAACATGCCAAATTATGTAATTTACAAACACTTTTTTTAAATTTGCAATTACGCAATTTAGTTAGGTTATGTTAGGTTTAGGTTAGGTTTAGATTAGAAAAGCTCCAAATTTGGAGATCATGAGTAAAAAAAAAAAAAAGCTTAATCTCCATGGAAATGAATAATAATTATATTAAGATTCTATGGGTATTTCAATAATTGGAGCGGTTCAGTCCGGTCACTATTTCTGTCATTTTCTTTTTAATGTCAATAACAGTGACAGAAATAGTAACCCGGTTAACCCGATTCATGTATCATAAATGCCCTATGATTGCCAAATTGTGTAATTTGCAATTACACAATTTAACTAAATTTAACTAAAAAGTAGGTTTTGGTTAGGTTAGGTTTAGATTAGATTAGGTTAGGCTGAGAAAAATCTGAATTTCCTTTTGCATAGTGTTTTGTGCAGGTAGTGGCGTTTTTGTGGGGGTTGGTTGGTAGCAACCAATTCTGGAGGCTTAGAGGTGCCCCAACATTTTTTCATTGTTTGGTCGAACGCGGGCAAACGGGCAAAAGGCCCCAAGTTTGGGAATTAAAAGTAAAAAAATGCTTAATCTCCATGGTAATGAATAATAATTATATTAAGTTTCTATGATTGCCAAATTGTGTAATTTGCAATTACACAATTTCGTTAAGTTAGGTTTTGGTTAGGTTAGGTTAAGATTAGATTAGGCTGAGAAAAATTTTAATTACCTTTTGCATAGCGTTTTGTTTAGGTAGTGGCGTTTTTGTGGGGGTTAGGTTAGTAGCAACCAATTCTGGAGGCTTAGGGGTGCCCCAACATTTTTTCATTTTTTGGGCGAACGCGGGCAAACGGGCAAAAGTTTGGGAATTAAAAGTAAAAAAATGCTTAAGCTCCATGGAAATGATTAATAATTATATTAAGTTTCTATGATCAGCATAAAATTTCCGTTAAAATGACACCAATTTGGTCAAAAAATATTTGGTGAGGGAATTCTTGAATTGTTCCAAAATTTATTATTATTAAGTCAAATTATTGTTAGAGAACCTAAAATGGCCAGTGCTCTTTGCATGGCGCAAAATGTCATTTTAAAAGTGATGAGTTAAAAAAATTATTTCTCGGTCCTTTTTCCTTGCAAAGTTTTTAATTACATCATCAAGATTTATGTAGATTGAATGGTAGAAGTTTGCTTTGTCAGTCGTTAAGTTATACGGAAACATCTGTGTGACTACAGCGGTAGAAAAAGCGCTCGTATTTGTAAGTTGTAATGTTGTGCCTTAGAAAGTGCAGAGCTGGGTTCCGGGGAACGTGCTGAACCTGCCTCGAGCCGGCCCTGATGAGTGTGATACAGTTAATATCAATTATGTATTATAATAAAATTTGATGGAATCTCATCAAGTGACTTTTGAGATAATACTGTGGCATTAACAAAATTAAAACTTAAAAAAAAAAAAAAGTAGTATATTGTGTTATTAGGATTAAAAGTAGCATTTGGAAGGTGCAGTGCAGTATAGTTTATGAAAATGCAACAATTGCAAGTCAAGCAAGGTCAATTTTAACCCAAATGACACATACTATTTTTTCTCCAATCAAGAAAAGTAAATTAAGAATATCAAAGTGATTCTATGGTCACTGTGATAACTTTCTTCTGATGTCACTGCGATAATTTTCTTCTGATGTCACTGTATATATGTATAGACAGAATTTGCTTTTTCCTGCTAGTATTAAAAATGTAACCTTGCAACACGTACATTTTTATAATAGTACCAGAAATGTCAGCTTTCATGACAATTAATAGTATTAACGTAAACGACTTTTAAAATAGTTAAGGAAAAAGTACTTTTTTTCACTCTTTTTACCAAAAAATAATGTATACAACACATGCAAAATGAGCATATTCCTTTCATACATCATATTTGTGCAACTCTGTAAATCTTGTTGTACAACTTATGATGATGAAAAAACACCTACTGGCAACTTGTATAACAACTACTTTAATGCTGTGTCAAAAACAACATTGTATGACTTATACAGGGTGTCTCAAAAATAACAAACATTACTTGAATATGAGGCATTTGATGATGTGCACAGAACACTTTTCTTATAACTTTTTTTTAAATGTTTACTTTCCAAGTTTTCAGTCTGGTTCAGCACGTTCTGCGAGATTTTCTCCTTATGTCGCATAATGCTGAGTATCGTAATTTATTGAACTTGAAATAATTTGTCTATGCCACAGAATACTAATAAGAATGAGATTGTTGATCTTGAAATATTACATTCGTAAATAAAACACATGTTTTTTTTTAAATATGTTGCAGTTTGTTTATGTTATAAAATAAACTGAAGGTCTTATAATAATATAATAGTCCTCCCCTTTCACAGGCCATGATGGCCCACAGGCTATAGCTATTCTTCGAGACGTTCGGTAGGTACCCAACAGTGGTAAAGTGGCTAGGATTATGCACCGACCGTCTATTATTACACGAGGAAATGATTTCCCAGGTCGACCAGGAAGTCTTAAATATTTTTAAAATTCCAAAGTATCATCTCTGGGATTCAACCCAGGACCTAATAATTGGTAGTCAAGTGCCATACCCCTTGAGCTACCGTGGCTTCAAAAACATAAAAATCATTCAGTTTGATAAGCAAATTATCTATATATTTAAAACACAAGGCTTATTTTTGTTCCAGTCCGTTTGAGAGATCCATCAGGCCGATTTATTTTCTTCTTTTCTTTTTTAAATTAAAGCTTTCGCTGTGTAGATTAGTCAACACTACTTAATTTTTATATTTTTTTAATGTTTATATTTTTAATTTGAAAAACTAACTAAAATGTTTATTTTGGGACGGGCAAATCGGACATTCACTAGGGGCTCCCTCTCACCTTCCACGGTGGCGAGTTTCGTAAGTACTCTTCGCTTAATATAAAGGGTAATGCAGCCGTCCATTTCCATCATTAATAAGCGTAGACAAAATCCGCATAGTTGAAAATTATGAACTGACGAATTATACAAATAATAGCTGATGGCAATTGCTTAGTCAGAGTAGTTTCATGGAATAAATAAACATTAAACACTATACTTCAACCATAAATACATGAAATGAGTCATTTTCATAATCACACCGGATACAAATATGACCCGAGGTGAGATACGATAAGAGTGCAAATTTCAGTTGCTAAGAATTCAGTGACATATGCTAGAACCAACAGATTTTAATTGTTTCATTCACATTTATTTTTAATTAAAAAGGAGTTTGTTCCGCTAACGAATCTTTCTAGCTGAGTTATTGTTTATTTTATCATTTAGATTACAGAGTGGCTTTCGTGTAATTCTAGATGCGTTTTACATTTTCGCCCACGTGTTTGTGATGACTCATTTCATGTATTTATGGTTGAAGTATAGGTACTGTTTATGATCTGAGAAACAACAATTTGTATTAAAAAAATTTTCTTTAAAATTTATTGTGGTTATTAAATTATTTGATACAATAAAATCAGACTGCACAAGACAGTTGCATATACACCTATACACAGCATTGCATTTTTAGGTTCTTTAATGGCATTCGAAATTAAATAGAAGAATAAATCCTACTTTTAATCTTAAATTAAAAAAACAGTTTTTTAATTAATAAACTGTTTCTTGTTGTTAGAGTGACATACTGTCTTTGCACGTATTCCATGTTGTTTTGTGAAATGCTATCGAATGGTTTCCTCACGCCGACCCCTTAACTCTGATCAATCTGCAGATGCAAAGAGGCGGTAAGAGGGATCCCCGCCTCAGTAAAATTTTATAAAATGTGACATGAAGTAGGTGCAGAAGCAATACTTTATTCTAACAATAAGGAACAGTCACCTTGAAGACCAAAGCAAATATGACATGGACCTACTCATCCCCGCCTCAGTAAAATTTTATAAAATGTGACATGAAGTAGGTGCAGAAGCAATACTTTATTCTAACAATAAGGAACAGTCACCTTGAAGACCAAAGCAAATATAGCATGGACCTACTCTACTGTCTAGTAACCTTGGTGCCACTCTATTGCCCCTTGTCTACCAATCTACCTTCTGCCTGGAAAGCAGTAGTTCAAAAGATTGCACACATGACATGCAAAATGTGGCGATGCACCGTCTTGTTGAAACCAGATAATTGGTACATCTGGACAAGATGTGCTGTTTTAGAGAAACTGCTTATACTTTGCTCCAGTGACGTTTTCTTCAAAGAAAAATGGAGCTAATTATCTGCTATCTAGTGATCTAGGTGGCCACTCTATTGTCCCTAGTCTATCAATCACCGTCCCGGTAAGCAGTAGTCAAAAAGATCACACACATGGAGTGAAAAATGTGATGGTACACCATCGGGCTCTAATGAGGTCGTTTTGGACAAACTGTAAACACTTCTCTCCAGTGGTTTCTTAAAAAAATAGGCCTAATACAATCTGTTCTCTAGTGACCTTAAGAGACCACTCTATTGTTCCAGGAAGGTGGTTATGGTAAACAAGGGCCAATTTGTCCAGATGTATCAAATAATATTATCTGCAGTTATAAGCAGAATTAGGAATTTCCTTAAATAATAAAGCAATGTCAATTTGTATATCAACAGTATTCCTGCAAAACCTCGTAAGTCTGAATTCTCTAAAAATGACTTTTCATGTTTCTGATATCGGAGGTCCCTGCGGATTCGTGCAAAGTGTTGTGGCTGTTAGATCACGTGCCTGAGATCTAGCAGCATTTAAAATAACTTGTCTAAGTCTAGAAAATGGGTTATAATTTCTTGTATGTCTCAGTATGCCAACAAAATCTAAGTTTTGCGACTTACGAGGTTTTGCAGGTGTACTGTCGATATGCGTGTGCTATACCTTTTGTTGTTCACTGTAAATGTGGTGTGGATGTGGATTTAACCACTAATTAACTAATGAATTAATAAAATATTTAGCAAAAACTTCTGCAAACTTTTCTGACAATATTAGTTATTATACATTAGGGAGGAGATAAGGTAGATGGAACAGGTATATGTATTTCCAAATGTTTACAATTAGTTAGAGTTACAAATTACAACTAACTCAAGAATAATGTTGGCTTTATTGCCACATTCAACTGAGCAAGAACAAATTGAAATTTTAATGATGATAGGTTTTGGTGATTATTAATATTTTATAGACACGTCCAACAATGTAATTGCATGCAGAGTGTTCCATAATTTTGTTGAATCAAGCTGTTCTACAAATACTGAATTTGTTCTATACTTTATGGACGCAGTGTATATGGTACTATTATTATATGACAAAAGCTATAAATGTTTAGGGAAGAGAACTTTAGGAAAATTTGTCGATACACAAGTTACAATTGCAATTTAATTCTATTCTTTATTTAAATCGCAAGACCTTTTGCATTTATCATCTTAAAAGTTCTTTTGTTACACAAAATATCTTAAAAAAGCAGTTTTTTTTAAATACAGCTGTTTCTAAAATTTTAACGTTTCTTTCTTTTTATACTTAGAACATCAAATCTATCTATTTTGAAGTGGAAAAAATACAAACATTAAAAACTTTCTAAAACTTACAATCTAGTTTGCTACAAGTTAACTTACCACACAAACAGCATAATGTACATGAGCTAATGTCGCTAACAGACATAGTGCATAAGCAAGACCCATTTCTAATCGAGCAGATTTAGTAATTAAAGAGAGTAAGATAACTCCCGCTGTTGGGATTAATAACCAGTTAGATAACTCGCAACGTGAACTACTCATTTGGGCTACTATTAGTCGACACTATAAAAAAAATTCAAAAATCAAAACAATTTTGTAAATTCACATTGAAAGAAGCAAGATTCCAGTTAGTATTGCTATAAAAAGAAAAAGCAATGAGAATCAAAATTACTTACACAAATATTGGAAAAAATAGTTCCTGTTAAAAAGTATAAAGCTCTAGGATCAGTTTCTATGATATTTGCAGGAGATCTAAAAATCCATATCATACAAAGTGTAAAGAATATCACAATGGGTACAAAAGGCCTTATTGCTTCTGATAGAGAGCGCATGTATCCTGTGCGATCTCTGTAGGATACATAAACATTCCATAAAATTACAGGTAAATTTGAAAATACAGCCGAACCATATATCACTATTTCAAATAGAGAACCTGCAGTAAAACCTCCAGGAAGTATAAATTGCCATGCTTCATGTCCCCATATCTATAATTAAATAATTTAGTTTTAGACGGATATACATTCTTAAGTGATTGTTATAAAATGGGGGTCAATATTCCAGAAAAAGTGGGTGACTGAGTCAGACTATAAAGCAATACATTATGATAGATAACCTTTTCACATTCCTCTTTTCAAAAAAGATAAATGAAATTTATTAGATTCTAATAACAAGTTTGTAATTTATAGCAAACTTAAACTTACTCACCCCAGCAATTAAAAATGTAATACAAGTGCCCCACATTGTAATATCGTAACCCCATGGTAAAAATAACACACCCGTATTGTACTTCTCCCAATGAGATAGATGGAAGTTGACTAGTACATTCCAAACTATAAAATACATACGAAGAGAATTTAAGCTATATTTTGTCCCTCGTCCAAATATTGAATAAACAGCTACAGGAATTATTGAGACTGTATAAGAATCCAAACCGTGATCGAATAACTCCCCAAGTGGTCCGCTACTGCCTGTCCGACGAGCTTGTTTGCCGTCAATTCCATCTAGAGAACAGTTAAGTGTCGAGCGAATTACAATTTTAAAAATATTGAGACAATAATACCTAACGTATAAGCAACAAAAAGGTTAATGGCAGCCAAAGTAAAAGTCCACTTAGGTAGTACAGGAACATCAGGATGTTCAGGACTCGAAGCAAAAAAATTATAATCCATCCAAGTGAATATTCCAAATGTTATTAGAGTAAAAACAAAACCACTAAATGTTAGTACATTCGGTGCAATCCACTTTGGGCAGTACTGTAAAATTGTAAAACGGTTAGAATTTTAAATAGGTTGCATTATTGCTAGAAACATAATACAAATACCTCGACCACTTTGTTCCAGAATGGGTGCATAACATATGTGCTAAACGGGCTGCTATCCTTACAGCTATACTGAAATTTAAAAAAAAATTAGATTTTAATAATGAAAAGATTTACAATGGTATAATGTAGAAGTTTATGAACTATACATGGTGTTCAAATTGAAGTTGGCACTATTGCCAACTTTGTTACTGTTAAAGATGCGATGTTGGTTAAATTACCAAAGTAGTAGCGTTTTTTCTTCCGATTACTATGGTAAAATTTTAAAAACAATTGAACTTCGCGTTTTCGAGATATTAAAAAAAAAACATTTTTTTAAATGGAATACCCTGTATATTTTTGCACATTTTAAATGTCTTATGAAACGAATACTTGATACTATTTTTCTATTTGCATTATTCTTTAATTATTAAGAAAATAACTTAAATTTTGTTTTAAATAAAATTTGTTAAGGAAAAACTTACGTTACGTTTTTGTTAGTTGGCAAAATTGGGAAAATTCAGATTCTGCATTTGTTTTTCAAATTTACAGCGTAAATAAGTTTGACATTTGAACAGCTGTTCACTAATGATATCAACTTTAAAATATAAAATGTTACTTTTATCAGTTTCATAAAAAAGACACATTTTTCTATTTGGTTATATAGTAATCATTTAAAAAATAACTTATTAGTTAGTTTTTAAATAAGATTTGTTAGGAAACCTTTGATAAGTTTTTTTGAAAGTTAGCAACACTGAAAATTCTAATTCTGCAGTTGTTTTTCAAATTTACAGCGTAAATAATAGCGAATTCGACTGGTTGCCCTGGTGCGCACCGAACGAGGTTCGTAAATTCGTTTGGTTCGACTATTAACGGTGAATTTTCAACAATACTGTATACTACAGGGAGATCAAGATTGAATGTCCTGATCCTACACTACTTTCCACGAGCTTGATATCAATATTTGCATCCATCACCTGAGAGTCAGGACAAAAGCAGTAGTGTGCGGATGACATTCAAAAAACTAACCTCCAAAGTAATGTACAAAAACTTAGAAACACTTTGGTTTGTATGAAATTAAAAACATAAAAAACAAGTTCGTTTTTAATTAAAAAATATATTGAAATGGTTATAAGGATTGTTTATTTTCTCTCATTTGAACTATGCAAAAGTTTATCCTTTTCATACAAAATAAACATCAGGAATTTAAAAGAATTACTGAATGCTAATTGAAATATTTTACTGTTTTATGTGTTACCATTGATAACAGAAATAACAAGACGTGTCTATTTCTATTGCCACAGTATTGGTAACCAATACTATTATTATCAATTATTATCATTAAGATCAATTACGATCAAAAATAAGAAGTAAATACAAAAGATCTCATTTAATAAACAATTAAAATTACACAAATTAACACAATTAAACAATTTACAATTAAAATTATTACAATAGATTTATAGTATGTGTTTAAAATAACCTCCATGTACAGCCAGACAAGTATCTACTCGTTTTTTCATATTTTCGAATAATTTTGTGAATTAATGTATCCGGACAAATGAAACCACGATTCATCGGAAAAGAATGGGAGATCCAATAAATCATCATTGCGAAGATTTGCATTAAACCAGTTACAATATTGAATTCGTCTTTCATAATCAGGGGGAAGTAACTCTTGCACGACAGTAACTTTATATGGATGGAAGTGTAGTATTTTCTTTACTGCCTTGTGAGCTGTACCATATGATAAACCTACAATAATTTTCATTTAATATTTCAAAGTAATTTTCATATAAGTTACGATTACCTGTTTGTTGAGCAAGTTGGCGTAATGGTTAGTTTGGACTAACGAGTAAGCACATCTGCAACAACATCTTCCGTAAGTACAGTACCACGACCACTTGACTTCCCCTTACTAACACTCCCTGTTTCATAAAAACGGTGCACAATCCGGTGTATATGTCGAATTAAAGTTTCTTCATCAATTTCCATATCAGGGAAGCGATTTATCCATTCTTCTGCACAAAGTGTTGGAGAATATTTCCATTCTGCATTACCATCTCGTTCACCGTTGCGAAAATAAGCTTCTATAATAAATTTCTCTTGTTCAAGAGAAAAGGGCATTTTGATAGAGGTTATTGACCTGTAACCTGTAATTCACAATTGCTACATATAATAACTTTATAACAACAATAAAAATATTTTTTATTTACCTTGCACTCAATATAATCCTTCAGTGGTAGTCTTGAAAAAGACTTTTATGTATAGAAATAATTAAACAACGAAAAGAATAAAGAAATAAACGGAATTAACAACGCACGGCAATGAGTAAACAAAAACAATTTTGACAGATTGACATCTAGGGACATCTAATAAATTCCCCAGAATTCTTTATATCACTAGTTTTATTTATAAATTGGATGTAAATATTGATATCAAGGTGATGGAAAGTAGTGTAGGATCAGGACAATCAATGTTGATCTCACTGTATATTGTATAGTAACAATACAATACATTTGACTGGTTAGGGCGCTCGCTTCCAGTTCACATTAATTTGCACCGTAAGCTTTGACGATACAACAGAAAAAATGTCAAATGCGTGCTTTGTTTATTATTAAAAAAATACACAACCTCAAAACGTTGTCGTAATGGATGGTAAAGCAAAGAATGCTTTATTAAATTTTTGTTTATTTGATGTTCTAGAAAGTAGCAGTAGTAGTGATGAAATGGTACTAACAATAGGAGGAGGTGAAAAAAAGACCAAAAATAAACAATTATTTTGATATTGTTAAAGAATGTTATTAGGTACATTTAATTTTCAATTTAAAACAATTACATTTGATGTCCATTGTCAAAAGTGAGGTAAAAAATTCACGTGATAACGCTCAAAGGAATGTTGTAAAACTGGCAGTCGGTAATGCGATCACGTGACTGTACTAGCGCTGATTAAACCGATTCGGATCTTCGGTGCATCCAGTCAAATTTAAGGGCGCGTTATCGCCGCCAGTTTTCATAATAGGAAGCTTCATTAACTATAAACACCTAAAGATGGCAGTATGGTCCGCAAAACGGAATTAATTTCTTTAAAACAAAAATTTGTGCTCACAGTGTTGCCAGACATGCGTGAACTTCCAAAATATTTTAAGTTTAACTGAAATTTTTAATTTTTAAATGCCAAGGAATAATTTAAGGTAGTTGAAATCAAAAAGGGTAATATAAAACTGCTAAATATCTTTAAAAATATTAGTTGTTCTTGCTGGTTTTAAGAAAAAGAAAAGTATTACTATATTAAAATATTGAAAATATATATTCGTTTTAAGAAATTAATCAGAACTAACTAAGAGTGAAATAGTTTATTCAAAAATTAACCGTAACATACTCTTAAGTAAAGAAAAACAACATTTACTTCGGGAATTTATTAAATAATAATTAAAAGATTAGGAAAGTTAAATTATTTTTAAATGTCCCGCGAATATTATCACCCAACGCTTCCTGGTGCAGAAAGCATTCAACTAAAAATGACTGATTTTCGTGCTGCCATATTTAAATTTTCGCGCCGTGTACATCTATTTTATTTCAATCAATACTAAATAAGCAAGCAAAAACATTTATCGATTTTCATAGATTTTGCTATTAAACAGTGATATAATGACTGTATTATGGATATTTAAAAAAAAATGTTAATTCTACAAGATTGGCTATGTTCGACTACGATTATAAAATTTATTTTAGATATCTACTCCTTACAAACTATCATCCACACTACCTTAACAGTTTAGCAATCGACATCAAACGTTATCTTCCTAAAAAAACGATTATTAAAAGAAAACTGAATGAGAAACGTGAGCTATATTTTGACGCTAATATTTCGCGCCAATAACGCCCCCTTAACATAAGTTTGACATTTTAAGAACGGCTGTTCAACATTGCTATCAACTTTAAAAAATAAAATATTACCGTTTCCAGAATTCTTATGGACACGCGAGATGCGTGTCCTAATGGCTTCATTTGGACACACAAATAAAAATTAGTACATTTTCATGACACGTTGTTAGCGCACATGTTCTAGTTTAGAAGCATTAGAGATGCTAAAACGTCTTATGAAACGAATACTTTATATTATTTTTTCTATTTGTCCGTTAGAAAACTTCCCCTATGCGAGTCGTTTTCTAAACTTGGATGCGTGCGCTAAAAACGTGTCTTATAAAAAGGAATACTTCATACCATTTTTTCTATTATTAACGTTAATGTGTACCTAATCGTTAAAAAAAATAACTTAATTGTAAACAAAATTTTTTAGGGATACTTTGTTAACAGGCGAACAAGCGAGAAGGTTTCCGTCGCTTCTACAATGTTCCAGGCTGTCGGCAGATTGTTCGAGACTCAGTGGATTGTTCCAGAGCGTGGACCTATACATATAAACCACCACCGCGCAAGAGGAGAGGGTTATTTAGTCAACCGGTGAATTGAATACGAGCATCGTGAATTAGTACGGGATAAATGTTGGAAATAAATATTGTAATTAAATAGTCTGTAAATAATGCAGTTTAAGTTGTTAATAGTTTATAATTGTGTTTGTAATTAGTGTTAGTGTAAATATTTTCCTTTGTTAATAGACGATTAAAACAGCACCTAGTATTATTTAAAAAGAACGTTACAATAGTTTGCAACGCTGAAGATTCTAATCCTGAATTTGGTTTTTAATTTGCGTAAATAAGTTTGACATTTTAAGAATAACTGTTCGACAATGATATCAATTTTAAAAAATAAAATGTTACTGTTTCCAGTATTCAACTAAATCTCTTTTGAACACACAAATAGAAAAAAAAAGATAACATAAAATATTAATTCTTTTTGAAAGTACATACTATTAAAATTATTTTATTTTTTAATTCTTTCCTGAAGAAATTCTCGACTTTAATCACTAATTCAAGGTTCTTTCCCGGTTTTTTCCCGATGTGCAAATTTCCGGTTTTCAAGGTTCGCTGGCCACCCGTTTTAGAACACGATCTCACATGTAATTCATTAACGTTATTGATAATTATTGCAGATTGTGATAATTGTTGCAGAATAGATTGAGCAAATTGGGGTAAAATTATGTTGCATACTTGCCTTTTAGTTATTTTACTGAAACAGTGGCTGTTGTTGCCATTGACTCAGAAAACCTGGTAATATGAAATATGGTTTTGGTAGATAGCTGTGATAATGAATAACTATTAAATCCGTTACCACTATGCTTTGTAGAATAAGTTGGCTTTGAAGCTGCACACTTACTGAATTTTTTACAGTCTGATAAGCCAGGCTTAGGATTTGGATGCATAATTTGCAATAACGTATTTACGCTGACTGTACTTTTAGATAGCCTGGCCTTCCCACCTTTTCTATTAAACATCTAATAGATAAGAAATGAGTAATTTTATAAAAATCGACTTTCTGCACAACATATTTATTTTAGAATTTGTGTACCAAATTAAATAACATTAATGTCTTTATAATAAACGTCGTAAATTCTCTTTTAATTCTCAAATACACTTGATTAATAAACCTTTTTTTCTACAACTGGTTATGCCTACTTGTAAATAAGATTTTATAAATTATATTACAATTAAAAGTTTATTTATATTTCACTTGCATATTATTTGTTGTTTATACCTGTGAAACGAACTACATAAACAACTCCATAACAACCAGGGCATTATAAGCGGGCGTTATAATTCATAACGCCCGCTCATGGTTTACTTTACGTATTACTTACGGTATTTGCACGTAGTTTCTGGGCGTGTGATCCACGAATTCTTTTGTGCCAACTTAATTACCGACAAGAATTTCTTAGCTAAAATTAATTTATTTTTTAGATGACATTAGTGCTATTAGGATTTTTTTGTTTTTATGTTGGTAACAACAAAAATCAGATCTAAATCTAATCATCTCAGAAAAATCTGGATACACTAAAATATATTAAGTGGAGAAGTTCACGCAAATTAGCTTTGATATCTTATCTTCAAGCCTCTGTACTTTTTATTAATCAATACTCAATATTAATAAACGATCGAAAAATGCCAATCATGATTTTTTCAATATCCTATATAAATATTGAACATAAGACTAACGAAGTAAATAGATTTTTGAAATAACTTATGCCACAAAGTCTCCAGAAATGCGCCAAACCCATGTTAAATCCCATTTAAACTTTAACCTCTCGGTGGCACAGGTTAATATTGCCCAAATGGACTGAAATTTTGCACAGCTCGTTTTTTGACATTTCAAAGTGATATAGGGGGAGGTACCACAAAAATTTTAACTTTCGCAAAATACGCAAGGTACCTTGTATCAATGTAGTAATAGTAAAATAGTTTGAAAATGTAATGAAAAACAAGAAAAAATAGGCAGCAATAATTTCTTACCCTCTACAATATCCTTAGTGAAGATATTTACGAAAGAAATATTCAAGGATTTATGTGAGAATTGACTTCCACTAAAAAAGACCAGAAGATAAACCAAAAACCGGCAAAAAAAGAAGTTTTGGTGTTGGAAAAATTAAAAGAAAACCAGCATATTAGTCAAAATGTAATTGCCAGGGAAGTTGGTGTTAGTCAGACTTCAGTTTTGTGAAAAGTCCATCCTTACTGTGTTTGCTTGGTACAAAACTTAGTAGAAGACGATTATCTAAAATGATTCGAGTTTTGCAGGAACATTCAGAACAAGATCAATTTAGAAAACAATTTTTTGAACTATGATGTACTTTTTAGTAAGGAGTGACATTTTCTAATAATGCTGGTGTAATTACGCCATTAAGTCACATAATCAGGCTTCCTCTTTTTTCCCCTTTTAGTTTATAGTAGGTCGTAGGTAGATTGTTTGCTTATACAATTTACCGTGAAAGCAATAAGAAACGAAAAAAAACTTATTAAATTTTGTTTAAAAATAATAATTAAAATAAGAAATAATTAAAATATCGATTTTATAAAACTATACTACTTAAATTAAGATCACGAACGTCGCTAGGAAAAAAATTGAAGGGGGTGCAGGTAGAGAAAAAAGTATTAATAAACATAAACCATATTTAAAATCAGTTATAAAATATAAAAATCGAGGGGTCAACCACTCGCCGCAATACATGTACATTTTGGCGGCAATCGCACGCAATCCTAAGCAATCGCAAGGAAATCATCAGAAATCTCGCAGTCTTTATTGACAATCAGCGAAATCTTTTGCAATCTCGCAATCATCATCGCAGTCGTCGAAATCGAATATAGTAGAAGTGGTACCATCATTAATTTGCGGGAAATTCGATAGTTATTCATACTTATTATCAGTATTTTTGCCAAAAGCGGCATTTTGAGAATCGGTAAGTGAATACGCCAATAAAGCTAACACTCCCACTTCAAGCAAAACGAAAAACCCGCCCATGATTTAGTGCTAATTAAAGACAAAGTACCAAAAAGAACTATTTTTTTGTGCACTGTAAAAAATGAGGTAAAATTACCTTGGGAAAGAGGTAACTTTTCGCTATTATTTGCGGTATTTTTACCCTAAAATTAATTTTACCTATACATTTAGTAGTTTTACTATTTGTGGTAAAATGCCCTGTAATTATGTAAAATTATACAAATATAAGTAATTCTACTACATTGAACTGGTTAAAATCACTATCCATAATATAAATTTACATAACTCAGACAATTTTTTCCTTACAAATGTATAATTGCTCAATAACTTAATTCATTTTTAGTGTAATATTAAAGATAAGATGAACTTGAACAAGAATAGTGTAATTTTACCCTTAATATGTTTTTAACCGTTGAGATGCTATTTCGCTGATCGCACTTGTTTGTGACCTTCGTTTCGTGAAAGAATTCAGGAATCCATTATGAACAGTCCAAATAGGCTTTTTGGGGAATGGTCGGAATGGTGTGTACCATTCTTTTATGATTTCGGCGAGGCGTACTCTATCGATACCGAACGAAGTGTTCATTGCTCATTAATATTTTGTTTTTCGTTGTAGTGTAGTGCGGATTTATTAAAGGCAAATATTTACACGTATGACCGAAGATGGGAAGAATTTTATTTTATAATAGAAGTTAAAAAATAATAATCGGTAAGTACCTATATGTTAAAATTACAAATTTAAACCAATAAAATAAAAATATTTAATTTAATGTTTTTCTAGGATGAATCAAAAATTGAAGAATTCGAAATAAACTAGCATAACTGTAATTGAGAAAGGTACTCGTGTATAATTGTTTATATAATTTATAATTTTTTAATTTTCTAGGTGGAATCGAAACTTTATCTGAATGTCTTTGAGAGACCAAATATTTCCGAAAGCCCCTGAAAAGAAGTTCTGTTAATGTTTTATATTTTATATAAGTACATACGTTCAATAAAAATTACTTTGATTTTATTTTGTTTCATACAATTCCCAGAGAAACGATTGAATTTGCAAGTACTTTCGCAAGTCATCGTTACATTCAAGAAGTATTTTCACATTTGTATTTTAACCCTGAAAAGTACTATTGCCATGAAATATTAACTTTGTCATGTAACTTTACACAGGTGTTTTAATGTTAAAATGTAAAATTACATTGAGATTGTAATTTTAATCTGTAAATTTACTTAAAAAGGAAACATTACAATGCAAACTTAACCTAATGTTGAAATTTTTCACTTCCTATGAAAATTACACTTTGAAGTAAATTTACCCCAAAAAATGGAGGTAACATAGTTGCCACCATTTTTTAGGGTATAATTCACCGGTAATTTTTTAGAGTGTGGCTAAAACCATTTAGACACAAGTCGCATTTCAAAATTGGAGGTGCTAGCTTGAGCTCAAGCTAGCACCCCCACTTCAAACAAAAAAATATATAAAGCCATAATTAACTACTAATTAAGGACAAATTTGTACCACAAAAACTTTTTTCGCAACTACAACTCTATAGTCGCTATTCACATATCAAGACTGGCAGAGCAAACTGGCAATCAACTTTCATAAAAATGAAAATTTTCTAAGTTGTCATTAGTACTAATTAAAGACTAATTTGTAACCCCAAAATCTTTAATGTTTAGTACTTTGCGTTCACAATGGGTTCATTGTGACCCCGAAAACGATTTCATAATAGAGGCTATTATAACATCGTTTCTGGGATCTATTTGTTTTATAAGATAGGTAACATTTGTTTTATATTACATATAAACATATTTAATTTTGACACATTCTAACCTCACTAAACGTCAAAACTCATGTTATAGCTTTACCACATGTTAAACGCAAAAATCACTAGATTGTAATGCAATGTTTTTAATAGCTTGAATTTACAATTTCTATCAAACTAATGACGCAAAGTATAAAAAATAGTATACTACACTTGTTGTATAGACGTATTGTAGCACTCATTCCTTTGGAACACTCCTCACTTCTCTCATCGTGTTCCAAACAACTCGTGCTATAAGAGACCGTCTTATACAACTCGTATAATAATATACTATTGTACCATGATTAAAATGTTTAAATAAACGATTGTTTAAAACGTGTGCCATCTGTTTCGAGATTATTAGAAATTATGAAATAAATAAAGATTATTAAAAGTTTCACAGTTTTATTAAAATATACCTGACAATATTGTTTCGACAGCTATGCTGTCATTATCAAAGGTAATATAATTATAAACAAACACGTCGCTAAGGTAGATACAAAATAGGTAACTAGATAAAATAATAATAATAATAATAAAATTAATAATAAAAATCATAATTAAACATCTAATACTTCCAGTAACGGAGAATTACTGAGCTCAAGTTGTTCATTCATTAAAGGTACTCTGAGTTTGTGTTTGTATATCTCAAAGGCTTCTAAAATTCTAAAATTCATGATTATGGAGTTCCACAAAATAAGGCTGGAAACAATAAACAAGATTATTAGAAATTGATTAAATATAAAAATGTCACCTGTCAACTTTGACATGCCTTATTGCAAGTATTTTTGGAAGCAGAGGTGATTGCCTCGCAATGTCTTTTTCCAATCAGAATATTAAAAACTTTCCCATATGGATACCACATTATGGCAGACAGTGCACGTAACACATGCATAGTTTAAAATAAAATTTTTAAAATCTAAACTAGTCGAGTATTAATATTTGGCCAAAAGAAGAGGATGTGCAGATTGTAAAAATATATTTTTCTTTTATGGGTCTATCGAATTACAGTAGGACTCGATTATCCAACAAGCATTGAAGGATAATCGAAAAGACGGATAACAGAGCAACAGAGAATTTTTTAATGAAAAAAATGTTTTTGTTCTCAAAATTGTTTTATTTTTGGAGAAATTATATGTATGTAGTAATAGGTAATAGTCCATTTCGTTTAAAAAGCTGTGGCAAAATGGGTATTGAAAAAGAATGTAAAAGTCTTAGAAGAAGTCAAAACTAGTTAAAACTCTAAAAATCTTTTAATACTTATGTAACGTTAAAATTAATAATCGTATATAGTTCCTAAATGAAGCATTTTATTTGTGAAGTGTGAAGTAATGTCCGCAATATCTTTATAAATGAATTTACCTAACAAACACATTTTAATTAATAGTAATAATAATAATAATAATAATCGCCTTTATTCAAATAAACAAATAAGCATAAAACAAAAATAAATAAGTAATGAACTCTGCATCTTAAAAAAATATATGTATATGTATATATAATAATTTATAAACAGGTTCTTATAAATAACTAAATAAAAAGAATGCTTATTATAATAAGTACTGATACACTAAGATCGTACTGTTCTTGTAAAAAACAACGAGTACAAATACTATCGATTTTGTTCTAATATTTAGCAATCACATTGAAAATCACTTTTCTAACATTAGCACGTCAATGAAGAAGCAATCGCATTCTAAAAATCATCCCACAATCCCCGGAAATCATAGGCATTGCGAAAGCAATCATTGGAAATCATAGAGATTGTGAACGCAATCCTTGGAAATCAGAGAATGCGAAGGCAATCCTCGAAAATCATAGAGACTGAGAGGAAATCTTGGATTTCGGCAATACATGTACATTTTTTGTAAGAGTGGTTGACCCCTCGATAAAAATGCTAAAACACAAAGCAAGACGTTGTAAAACAAAATAAAATATCATTCTAAAATGCAAAATAAAATTAGCGGGCAGAAAGGAACCTTAACCGCACCCTATCCTTTCGGTGCAGCTTGACGAGCTGAGTCGAATGACAGTAGTCCCAAGATGCGGAAATATCCCGCTCAAAAGTTACGCCATTTTCAGCTCCCTATGTTAAGTCTATGGGATAAACTTTTTTCATTGAATATCGATAGTACTACATTTAAATCAATGGTATTTTTGGTGAGTTCCATGACACTGTTAGGTTAGTAGAAAAAGAGGTTTTGAAACTCACTGTACCGTTTGGCGATACTCACCAAAGTAACCAACAAAGATAGTTATTAGGTTTAGTTAGATTAAATTAGACTACGTTAGGTTAAGTTAGGTTAGATTAGTAGAAAACGAGTTTTTAAAACTCACAGGTTTGGCGATACTTACCAAAGTGACCAATGAGGATTATTAGGTTAGGTTTGGTTAGGTTAGGATAGTAAAACACAAGATCTTGAAACCCACTATACCGTTTGGCGATACTTACTAAAGTAACCAATGAGGATTGTTAGCTTAGCTCTGGTTAAGTTAAATTAGATTAGGTTAGGCTCGATTAGATTAGATTAGGTTAGGTTAGGTTAGATTTGGTTAGGTTAAATTAGATTGGGTTAGGTTAAGTTAGGTTAGGTTAGTCTAGGTTAAGTTAGATTAGTTTAGGTTACTAGAAAACGAGTTTTTGAAACTTAGGTTTGGTGATACTTGCCAAAGTGACCAATGAGGATTGTTAGGTTAGATTTGGTTAGGTCTCTTCAATGGATATTATTAGAAAGGCTTCTAATTCATCTTCAGCTGCTATTGTCAGATGTTTCTGCCGATTTACTATAATTTTTACTTATTAGTTTGGAAAATGTTCGTTTGTACGACACTTGCGAATGAGACAATGCAAGACCAAATTTATAACTTCAATTAAAGATTGGCGTAACTTAAAAAAGGTAAATTAAATTTAGTTAACGCAGGATAACAGCTAATATTAAATTACAATAAAAAGATTCACTGTAAGCTTTCAATCGATGACTCTCAGAATTCATTTATAATGTTGGGAAATAACTTCAAGAAATCTCAATAAAGTTGGAAAAATCTCGCAAAAGGAAACAAGCCATTCAATGGCAGGACATTTTAATATAGTATAGTATTAAAAACTGGTATAATTGAGAAAGCTGTAGACATTTCCAATAAGTCAAGAAAGTGCCCAATATTTAATAAAGACAAATCACAAACTTTTATTGCGTAAACCTTTTACTGTACAGTGCACGGGTTTGTGTTTCTTTATCGGAATTCGGAAGACCAAAAGGGCCAACGAAAGAAGTTCATTTCATAAATTATAGGGAGTTTCAGTTCCAGATTTACAGACCACCATTGCTTTTTTAGGTTTGGTAAATGTTTTATTTTTATGTAAAAAGCCGGCCAGACAGAAACTGAAAACACTGAGATGTGAAACACATGTGAAAACAACCTTGAATTTTTAATTATTACTACACATTCTTCAATTAAAGTTAAAAACGATCATTTCCCTAACTTATAACTTAATAATAAAAGATTATAACCCGAATTTCCAAGTTTAGCAATTCCCAACATTGTACCGCAATGGAATGACGCAATAAAGTTTGCTACCTGCCGACTCATAAATGCTGAGAAATATTTTTTACCACAATAAAAAATATAAATAAAACATTAAAAAAAATAAAGTTCTTTATAATATCTGTATCAATTGAGAGACATCGGCCTCGGATTTCGTTTACTTTCGAAACTTTATCAAAACTAAGGCAGCCATTGGATTTTAAACAATAACTTTGGCTTCAATTAGATTAGAGTCTCAGCACATTATTCCAGGAATGTGAGAAAATATTTAAATAGGACTTTTGGTAGTCTCAACCTTACCCTTAAATCATTCTATAAAATGACTGGAATTTTACTAGATTTTCAATCATTTCTTTACCAGTACAATTTTTTTATATACTTCGATGAAGATTAGCTGTACCGTATGGATGAACCCAATATTTTTGTTTATTATTTAGCTTGTTTTTCCTTTGCGGTAGTACTGACAATATTAATTATTTTCATCAAACGACATGATGTATTGAACTGATATACGAGGTACAAGTTTTTGCTTACAACATTTGTATGAGACAAACGTTAAATACCTGTCAAAAACAAAAATGTCTGCAACATGCCGTATATGTATGCGACCACCCTTAGAAAGAGTAAAAATTTCATTTAAAAAATGTTTGCTAGAATGTAATGCAATATAATAGACATTGGAACAAAAATGTCTGCAACATGCCGTATATGTATGCGACCACCCTTAGAAAGAGTAAAAATTTCATTTCAAAAATGTTTGCTAGAATGTAATGCAAAATAATAGACATTTCGAACACAAGTTAAAATACTGGTATGATTTTACTTTAGTGTATATCTGATAGGGCTATACTCTATAGGTAGTGATGTAAAAAAACGGTTTTTTTTCAGACTGAATAAAAAACATGTTTTGTTTTTGAAAAAAAACCACCTTCTGGTTTTTTTTCAGCAGACGGGTGCTTAATAATAAAAACTTCTTGTAATGATTAGGGAAACAAGAAACCAACCCATTACTTTTCAAATATACATATATTGATGACGTATAACCTTCAATTTAAGATTCGAACTGATCGTGAGGATTATTATATTTAGTAAATCAATAGGTAATAAAAAAGCTGAAAATCTTATAGCAAGATCAGGGCATAGGTTAATATATCTACTGTCATTTAGTTTTACTGCAAAAGTTACATATTTAGTAGATACTTTTTAAAACATTGAATTATATTACAGTGACAATTCAACACATTATCTTCTAATCAAATGTCATAAATTTAGTCAAACCAATTAACAGCATGCTGATTACAACAATAATCACCATTGGTGGTAATTATAGAGATAATTTGTTAAATTTTCATAAATAATATCACAAGTGGTCTGATTTTTTCCGACAAAATTTGTCGTTTCAGATATGAGTAGCTTTGCAACGAAAATTACACGAGTCGACGCAGGAGACGAGTGTAATTTTCCAAAAGCAAAAGCTACGAATGTCTTAAACGATAAATTTTGCAAGAAAAAATTAGACCACGAGTTGTATTCGGCTTGACAATCCACCGAGCAAATTTTTATTTAGCGTGTGTAGTTAATATTAATTTAATTAAATTTGACATTTCATTTTGACAAGTGGTTTTTTCTTAGTGAAAAAACCACTAGTGGTTTTTTCACTATAAAACTAATTTCATTGGTCCCAATTTGAAAAATTCTGTAATTTGATTGGTTAAAAATTTTCGAGTTGGATTGTCACATGAATTTCACTTTTGGTCCCAATTTTTTTTGTAATCTTGGCCATCATATTAGATTATACTTGTAGTGATTCAGATGATAAGTGCGAGATGTGCTTTGCACTCATCACAATTTCCATCTCGATCAACTACGTGTGTTATGACATTCAAAATTATTGGCAAAATTGGGACCACTAGAGTATTATATGTATGTGACACATGATGTTAAATCAGCCATTGGAACTTATTAATTTGCTTAATTACAAAGCTATCACAGCAATAGTAAAAAACAAGTAATCATATTATCTTATTTTGGTCTGCTTCTAAGAACATAATTTGATTCAAATTTTCTCTCATCGAATATAGCTCGTACTACGATTAATAATCGATGATTCTACTCGTGAAACTGGAGCACCATATTCAACTCGCCCTATAGGCTCCTTGAACTGCAGTTTGGTTTCACATGTACATGTCATTGATAATAATCTTACCACTTGTTATATTACAGCTACAATCCTCTCAGACAGAAAATGAACAATAATGAACATAATATATAAACATATAGACTGATGGCCCTCCGTGGTCGAGCGGTAGAGATTCTACCTCTCGTTCAGAGGGACAGGGGTTCAAACCTCGGTTGCGACTGAATTTTAACAATTTAGTACGATCGTGTTTGAGCTCCTTAGCTTAAGGTATGAAAGTTGTATGAGTGATAAAGTATGGGGGAGCGTAATGTACTTGCTACAATAGCTCCATTACCTCCGTTGCACTCCCATAAGAGTTTGTGTGGAACCCCGACACTGCGAAATGCGGTATAAGGGGAATGGATTATGTATGTATGTATAGACTGATATAGACATAATATTCGAAATTATGTCTATATCAGAAAAAAACAGATTCAGAAAAAAAACAGACACATGGTTTTTTTTAAAAAACCTTTCGTTTTTTTTTCATTTACATCACTATCTATAGGTCTATACTTATTATGATAATAAAATCAACTGAACCTAATATAGTCTAACCTAGAGTTCCTAAATATGAATTGAGCTCTGTGTTATTTATTAGAGTTAAGTCACGCATGTCAAATTTTCTTAGTGACATTTCATATTTTGAAACTATTTATTAGAAGGTTGGTAATCATGAAAATTGGTTTAATAAATTAAACTGTCAGTATTACAATTATATAAATCTGAAATTTGGTACAATTAATACTTTATTAAAAGCTGCCGTAAAATTGATATATGTACTATACTAGTTTTAAAAATTCTCTAGAAACAGTAAACAAATAATAATGTGTACATTAAAAATGTTTACATGCATAAAAATAAACATGACAACATAACCTAAAATTTTAAACTGACAGCTGCTGAATGTTGTCACTAAAGTAAAAAGAGAGAAAAAAGTATCTCTGCTTCAGACAGCTTAGTTTTGGCCTAGAAAGAGATAGATTTTGACAACCGTGTCCTAACTCTAAAATAACACAGTTAAAGTTTTCATTTAGGAACTCTAGTCTAACCTAGAGTTCCTAAACGACAATTTTAACTATGTTTTTAAGAGTTAGGACACGGATGTCAAAATCTATCTCTTTCTAGGCCGAAACTAAGCTGTCTGAAACAGAGATACTTTCTTTGTCTCTTTTTACTTTAGTGACAATATTCAGCAGCTGTCAGTTGTAAATTTTAGGTTATACTGTCATGTTTATTTTTATGCATGTAAAAGTTTTGATTTCCCCCTTCTATGTAAATGCCTCTTTACAGGCCTTTATGTAACTAAGTAAATGAGTAATTACAGCCACAGCCCTGTAAAACTTTACGGGCTTCTAAAACAATAATTAATAGATATTTTTTTGTTAGCTATAAATTATTGTTTATTTTTCACGTCTCGACTGTTGTTTTCTAATGGTGTTAGATAATTTTTGCATAATGTGGATCTTTGAGCCTATAGTATATTTTCGTTACTTTTCACACATGCTGAAAGGCTATAACAAGATTTTAATTTTCTCTGAAGCTAATAGAGCAATAAATTTTTCATATGAGCTAGAAATTATCTCTGGTAGAATGGTTTAGTTTCATATATATATTTTTTTAATTTTTGGTAGTGTGCCAGCTTAACTGGTAAGATAGCTTACAGAATTTTTCTCGATAACAGCTGGAGCAATAAATTAGCTAAAAATGAGCTTTGTGCTAATATATTTTTTGTGTGCTACAGTTGTAATTCCAGCTTTATAGACCTTGATTATAGGGTTTTAGGAAGTAAGACTGGATACAATAAACTTTATTTTTATTGACCATTCATGATCATATAGGATGAGAGGTGGTCATGGAAAACTGACACTTACTTTTGATTGTTTATTTTGTTAATGTCAATTTTTAGGTTACATTCTGTCCGTATCAAATTAATCTCTGGGTTATATAAAAAAGACAAGAAATTGTCTATAATTGGTATAAAAACAACGATATTGGTAATTAAAAATACATAACGTGAAAACACAATAATAATTAAGGATAAAAGTATGCTTCTACTTTCTTTCCAACTTGAACATGTTTTTTCTGTGTTTTTAAACCTTATCTTTCACTTCTCTTATTCAAATACTCTTATTAATTGCGCCACTGGAATCTTATCAATCTTCCTACTAAAAAAGGACACACTATTTGAAATATGTATAGGTTAGGTAACTTATCAATTTCATTGAAGCAACATCTTATCTCCTACGAATATATTTAAATAATTCACGCTTCGTTTATAAATATACAACCTCGTTGTAAAGCGCATTTTTCTTTAAATAATAATGCTTATTACTTACTACCTAAATAAATTATACTTATCAATACGTGGGTTTATAAACAAAAAAGAGTTTTTAATCATGCTCGAGTATTTCAATAAATAAACAGGAAATGTTGCTTTCGTTTTCTCACAATTCTATTCCAAACAATAGAAAACAAATAATATAAAGGATTTTAGTGCATTAGTTATTAATTTCTACCTTATTTTTAACTTAATTGATAGGTAATAAAATGAATAATACCGGTTAATCATTACTTTCCCCTGGCACGTGTATGTACACATACGAGTTTATAATTGCATGTAAACTGGAAACTATAATTTTTGTATAATCATGCAAAATAAATAGAAACTAGATAGAAAACCGGTCATTTTTCTATATTAATATGTAACAATTAAAAATGTACAAAGGGACAAACCTTGTAATTTTCGAAGCCAATCAATTGCTCTCTTGTCAAATATTCTTTTTCCATTGTTAACTTTGTTTTTGTATACTTCGCTATCAACAGAACACACTAATAACTATAATAGGAAACTTATCTGTTACGACATAATTTGTTTAAAATCTATTATTATTATAAAACGTTTTAATTTAAATTAATTATTTGCGGTATTGATTTTAAAATCGACACTCTATTCACGCCATTTTAATGAACTGAGCGTACGCAGCGACAACTAGTGTTAAATATTACTGTAAAGTCGATGAATTCTACGTCATCTATGATGAAATAGATGGACTATTTTTAAAAATGTAAAAGGTTACGCGTGCAGAGTTCAATGTTGCAGAGTTGCAGTACAGTAATGTTTACATAGTATTGCTTTTTAAGTTGCCTAATCTAACCTGAAATACTGTTATTTAAAATTTCAGAATTTCTATTATTGGAACGCGCCAAAGATAGACCTGCATTCTAGCGGAATTTTATTAAAACTAATTTCGCAAAAAAGCGTTAGTGGTAAACTGGTAAGAGTGGTAAGACAATTGTCATATTGGAAAGTCTGAAGGTTATGTTATAACTAACATATTCGCTTGCGTTTAAAAACCGCCGTTTTAAAAATAATGGGCCGTATTCTCATCCTATTATTTTATGATTAAAATCAACAAGAAAAGAGATAGCATTATCTAATTCTAATTGGTGAGAAAAGGTTAGAAATCGTCGCCATGGTAATTAAACATGTTTTTAACTTAATAGTGAGTTTATTTCAAATAGTAGCGACATCGTGGAGCAAACCTAACACAAACTTTAACAAAAAATATTACTACATGCATGTTGTTACAACAATTTAATAAAAAGCTGTTTAAATATTACAATTTTGTGACTAAGTCTATATTAATATGATCGTTTTTTCATAACATAAATGTCCATTATCAAATTAATGCAAAATTGCGAATATTTCTGAACATGATTATTATAAAACCTAAGATTTATTTTAACAGGGAATGTCAAATCTGGTAATTTTCAATGTCGCCAACATAGCTCTGATATTTTTGTCCAGCGTACAGTGCGTTGTTTAAGTGGGAAATCTGGTCAAAAATAGAAATTGTGTACTTTTGTACAGAATCTGTGCAATTTCACACATTCATTGGTAGATTACACTTAGATGCTGTATAATTTATACAGTAAGATTTTTTTTCTGTAAATATTCCTGCAAAATGAGATAAATAAATTAAAAGCAAACTAATTGGTAACAAAAAAAAATCATGATGTAATAAATTAACTATAACTTGATGTTAAATCATAAAATTATACATAAAACTAAACATATTTAATTTAGAGCCAGTTGTATAGTCGCTAGTTCTTCTTTTGCGAGTGCCGTGGTCTGTTGCAGACTGTTAGCGTTTTCCTCCTGCACTTGCATTGTGCTTGTCCAATCATCACAAGTATATGAGACTTACAGTTTAAGGTGGACTGCGAATCACCCTAAGTACTACATAGTACTTGGATATTTCATTAATTTTAGGAAAATTTCCTGTTCCTTGACAAAGTATACCTTGGTGGTTTACCATTACCTTCCGCGGGAGAAGCAATTACTTCTCCGTAAAATTGTTAATTCTGGGCAATTATTGATTTTCAAATCTTTCCCAGAAGTATTATCAACCAATTTCAGAGGTAGAAAAGCTATTACAACAGTATTTTAGGTATCAGAAAATTTTGGTTTAAAAATCTTGTACCCTGAACTGCTTTCGAATCCCTATTTACATAACTTTTATTAACTTTCCAAGCAATTTTCTACACCAAAAGAATCAAGAATGTAAGTGAAAATATTTGATACTCTGTCGAAGTATTTGGTAAAGCTCTACTTTTCGAAAAGGTCTTTGTTATTCATAATTGACGAAATTCTTGAAAATATTCTATGAAGATCAGAATTGCAAACATTTGCAGTTATAAATTAGCAATTTGGATAGAATAATAGTCAAGTTAGTATTTACAACAATTGATATCTAGCAAAAGATATCTTTTGCTAAAGTTGACGAGTCATTTTTATATTTGAAAAATTGAGTGGGACATTTTAAATGTGGATATCTTAATTAAAAATAAATAAAACTAGAGTAAAATTATTACTGTCGGCAAAATGTATCTTTAACAATATTTTTCACAAAGAATAATATTGAAATCAAAATTAGTTTTATCACTATCGACCGATATGTGCTACTGACAACTGCATTGTTGAATATTACACATGATACATTTTATTTATATCAATGTTTTAAATAGCTTTTAGTATAGTTAGGACATAATAGCAAATTATTTATAGAAATTGTCAGGCAATTGAAAGTCCCCTAATGACTTCTATCTGATTATTTAGATCTAATTAGATAATTTGATTTTTGAATTTTGTCCTCAGGACAACGCTCTGTGCAGTGGCGAGATCAACCATTGTCGGTACTATTTGAAAATAAAGAGGCTATAAGTGAGATGTGAATACGGTCCATTGGCCCTGCAATCGCATTGCATTATTGAAGGTGTCTTACTAAGGTTATGATTAAATGTCTAATTTTAACGAGTCAATAGTGATTTGATCTATACCAAGAGCTTTTCCTGATTTCGTATGTGTTATTGTTTTGGTTATTTCTTCTGCTGATGGTAGGTTTATTTCTTAGTTTTTATTCTTTACAGTATATGTTCCCTTTTGTTCACTCATTAAATACTCTTTCCATCTGTTTATCTGTTCATCAGTATTATAAAGGGCATTACCCCTTATATTTATTGTTTTGTATAATTCCTTAGTGTCCCCTTTATCAGCAGCTCTCTGTGAGTATATACAGTAAATAGTTGCATTGTTTTGTTATTTTTTTCAAATTCTTCTATGAAAAATTAAAAAAAATAAATTTATACCTATTTCTGCAGCCCTCGGCATCCGCCTAGGCCAGTCTAGTCGAAAAT
This sequence comes from Agrypnus murinus, assembly GCA_929113105.1. NCBI lineage: Eukaryota > Metazoa > Arthropoda > Insecta > Coleoptera > Elateridae > Agrypnus > Agrypnus murinus. The sequence goes on from OV816026.1 coordinate 24,835,549, forward strand.
CCCCCACTGATTGCAAGGACTGTCGTGTCTATCACAACACTATATTATTTGAAATGGCATCTCCAAACCACACAAAGCCGAGTCAATGAAGGTTTTTACTTCTGAACCCACAAAAACAGTACAATTTTGATAATTTTTTTTAAATGTTTGTTATATTCAATTATTCAAAATCAGACACATTTCAGCTAGGGTACTCAAGTATTTACATTGTTGAAACAATAAAAAAATTTATTAAACAATCTTTTTTTTCGATTAAATTTTAAGTAGAATTGTCTGTAATATATGAAAATTTAGTATAAAAAATAATTTCTGAATAAAAAAGTTTCAAGATTTTCATTAAAAAATGTTAATTTTTACCTGAAAAAAATTAATATTTTTATCGAGTTCTCATTATGAAACATTTGTATGCTGTAAAATCTTTAATTTTGATTTTTTTTTGATGATTTTTGTTTTTTAATTTTGATCACGTTACTTGCGTTTGCAATTGCAAAAGCAACAACAATTAAAGGACAAGAGAGTTTAGATGCACCAAGTACTTCGAGTAAAACTGTTGAAGAGCTCACAGAAGTGACAAGAGGACTCTAAACACTAAAAGCAGTTGCTGCAGAACGGAAGCAGAATTGTTTATTAGATTTTTTAAATAGTGGTAATAAAGTTTACGTTCATTCAAGTTGCCGCAAACGATTCACAAACAGGAAAAGTGTTTCAGCTGAAATAAATAAAATTGATATGGCAGAAAAGGTCAAACGAATGAGTCCATCACTCATGTTTCTGATTTTAAACAATTGAATGTAAAAAACATTTAAAAGAAAATTTCATCAAAATCGGATCTGTTTTTGAGCGTTTAGAAGATTTAATGATTTTTTTGCTTGATTGACATGGCTAACATTGCATTTGACTTATACCAATACATATTTTGGTAACGATGTTACCTTTTTCATGTAAAACCGTTTCACATATCGACACCATTTAAAATATCGGCTCGTGATCTTAATTCATCCAAAAGTATTCTAATTCAAATAAGAGATTATTTCTGTCAATACTCAAGAACTCCATGGAGTCTTCTAAATACTACATAACTATGAATGAACTGAAACGTAATGAAGTTTATTCTTCCTGTTAAGATCCTGAGAACGCTATAGATTGGTCAAAGCATCTGATTCTATGTTCTTTTTTCTGACTTGATTCTTTATTTGAGGCTATATTTTAGAAAAATGTGATGTGCAGTTTTACTAATTTTAGTCCATTAGTATTATATTACTTCATGTGTTATGCATTTCTTTTGTTATGGGCAGGATTATCAAGCGAACCTATTTTCCGATATTGTTCTGAATTTGAAGCAGTTGTTCCAGTGTTCTCAACAGATATCTAAAATCAAGTTAAGTTTTTAGTGCAGTACCACCCCCAAGAGGGATGGCAAAACTTGTTGATATATTGAAATTATCATCATAATCAAACGATATCAGATCAAATGTGTCGAAATAATTACACATTGATTGTTTTGTCGTTACATAGTATACAGGAAACGCCAAAAGTATGGAATAATGTTTATTTTTTTGTTTGATTTTTAAGTAAAATGCCCGGACACAACAATTTTGCTTTTTGTTGAGTGTACTCTTTTTTTTGAGTTCCTCAGCAATATCCCATAATGGGGTCTGAAAGAAATGGTTTACAAAATATGGAGGTCTACATATCCGGAAAAAATATTTTTGTTATTCTTGTAACTTTCATATGCAGATTTTTAATTTTCAGTGATTTTTAGATATGATGATTAAAGAAACCAAATTACCAGTATTTGGTATCAACAATGACCTACCACATTCTTGTAGCTCCTGGAGACAATATCTAAGTATTCCTACACGTATTAACAGACCTTAATCTGTGCAATGGCCAGCTCGTCTGTAGCAAATCGAATAAAAACAGAAAAAAGTAGAACATGCCTCTTTAGCAAAAGCACCTAATCTTTACGTTTTTGACTAAATGGTATGGGGTAAAATACCTGATTTTGACAATATTCAAAAACTGAAGAATTTCTGCAGTACTGAATGAAGACTTCAAAAAATTAATTGTTACTTGATCATGACCTTAACGTATATTTTTTTAAGTGGAAATTTTCAAAAGGACAATCTGGCAATTATAGTTATAGGTGTTGTTATAGTTTGTATTTTGTACATTATTTTAAAGTAATGTATTTTAAAAATATAATGCAAATTTTTTACAGCACATTAACACGTCTCAGGACACTGCCGCATTTTCACATTATGTGGCAAGATTAATCCTGCCCGTTGACACTAAACATTTGCCAATGAATACCAATAGTGTGAAATAAAAATGTTGAAACATCATCTCTAGTGAAATAGTCTTAATCAGTCATATCTTAGTGCCTATCAATGTGCTACTGAAAAAGAAACTACAGGTCATGTGTCCAAATGCCAAATACATGTCTCATATTCATTAAAAGTGTACATCTTAAATAAACACACAACATTTAAAACAACAGTGAAAACTATTTTTGACGATATTGTCAACTATTTGACAAGATGAAATAATTGCAAAAATCAAAGTACATGTTTTTTTTTACAATGTACATGTTATTTCAACATACTAAATATCTAAATCAATCAGTAATTTCTCCTACAATACAAAAAAATAAAGCCTCCTCAACCAATTTATCAGCTAAAATTTTTAATTTTGTTTTGAAATTCTATATTTGTCCTTAGGCGACTACAATGAATTAATAAAGAAATTATGCACCATATTTTTAACACCCTTTGTACAGGTACTTAAAAATAAAGGTACAGTTGCGATCATTCGCTAAGGAACGATGTAAAGATTATAACCGCCAATTTTCCAGTTTTTTGTACAGTGTAAATGTAAGTTTATTATATTATAGTCAAGAACATTTCATTTTTTAACATTATAATTCCCCAGTTCATAAATCAGGCCAAGTTACAGCGTACATTGTACGAAAAACTGAATAATCGGCGATCACTATTTTTTCATCGTTCCTTAGCGAATGATCACAACTGTACATAAAATACTCTTCTATTGACTAGACATGCTTTTATGACTCACATCCTAACTCTTGCCACATTTACACACTGAACGCAACTCAACAATCTATTCAAGGTACTACAAATCTGTGTAGGTAATGTATCTGTAAAAGTTACACTAAACAAGTTTGAATCACAAGACATTTAAAAATTCAAAAATTTCCAATTAATTTGAAGGAAATGCAAAAACGTGTCAAAGACTCTTATGTTTTCGTGCCAGTGTAGCAACTGGATGTATAGATCTGACACCACAGTACCAAATTAGGTAACACTGCCTAGAAGAAATTCTTAGTAAGAATCAAGATTCTTCAATTTTTAGAAAGTATCAACTGCAGCTCCACCTGGTGTCAGGAAAAAGTGGAGCTAAAAAAGGTGTTTACTTGGTTATTTTAAAAAAGTATTTCTCATCAATCGGTTTAATCCAAAAGTGACTTTTGCATATGTATTTACACTCTTGAATATGAAAAATGTAGTAATTTTTTTACTTAGAATAGAAACTTTTAAAACCAGTCACAAAAATATAAGTATTGTCATAAATCAGTTGATTACATATCTGTGTTGTACTAATGACATACTACTTAAAGGTAGAAACTCTATCTAGTCGACGAAGTTAACACGTATAATTTGCATGTTGCACCGTTTTCAATTTATTTATCCTTCATCATCTCATTCAGCTCCTGTTGCTTACAGATTCTTAAACTTACCGACTTCTTTAAAATAAGTGATCAGAATAATTAAGAAAAATGTATATCTATGCATGAAAACTATAGTGTCATCTTACAAGCTGCCATATTACAAAAAAATATATAAATTTGAGAGTTTGGCAGTTATAGTCACGTATCAGTGGCAGAATGCTTTGCTGGGTCCTAGACAGATTTTGTTTATAGGACTTCCTCCGTAGTAAAATCCAAAAACTGCAAACATTGCAGGACCAGAATATTTGTCATTTCAACACGTATTCTTTCGTCTGACATCCAGCTTGATCATAATGTAAACTATCTTAGATGACAGCAACGCGATTTAGGTTTCAAATTACATATGATTATTGCAGACAAAAAAAGGTTGTAGTGGAGCCTTCTGAAAGCCCTGAACCTCTAGGCAATTGCATGTATTGATGCAGACAACAAACTCAAATAGCTAAACTTCGAGCATTTAAAAATTATGACAGTATCTACCTGATATAGACCTCAATATGTTATTTACTTTATTATGTTAATACCAATCGAAAAGTTAATAGAAATGACTGGACTATATTAATCAAAAGGAGTGTAATCTTTCAGCTAAGAAAAGGGTAACAATAAATAATACCAAATGCAGTTCCTGATTTGTATCATATTTCTCTTTTAAATTTTGTTTCTTTTCTGAATAGTATATTACAACTACAAACTATAGACATTTCTTAAATTTATAAACAACATAAATACTTCATAAATTAATATTAAACAACATCTTGTATTGTGTAATTTATTTAATTACCCAAAATTTCATATATTAGACTAATATAGTACATTGTTGGCACTGTTTCAAAAAAATATATTTCATTGTCAATGAGCATAAATTACAATAAAAAACAAATGGAATAATACTTATAACAAAGTCTTAAACAATTAAAAAAGAACGCAACGGACAATTACGTTTCGTACGTTAGCGTCATCATCAGATCAGATCACAACACATATACATAATGTCAGTGAACACAACAACGTCTTTGCAAAGAAATTGGGTCACTTTTTATCATCTAGTTTTGCTTTATCTAGGGAAGAAGTCACTAACATAGACTGTCCTTGACTGTTTTGATTTGGATATATTTTATCCAAATATTTTAGGGATTCACTTAAAACGTTTTGTATCGCCGTAAGTGCCGCCACAATCGCAGGACTACCAAATCCATGACTTATTAACGAAAAATGCGTTAAGTGCCGTTGAATCGAAGGATCAAGGATAATCTGCGGCCTTGTATTGCACAACGGTGACCTATCCTGATTAAGAAGATCCATAAGCTCCTTAGTGACTTGCTTGGTTGCCTGAAGAAGTTCTTTACGCCTTAACGATTCACCATGCTGCCTGCTAAGATATTCAGCGACTTGCCTGGCGGGAAATTCCGTTTCGCAAACGTATCCAAAGTCTCTTGCCAAATGTATAGCTTCGCCTTCAACAAGGGAGGTTAATAGTGTAACGTTCGCCGCTTTTCTACGACCGGCTGGAAGATTGAGACCAATTTTTTCTAATTTTTCTCGAAGAATTCGTCCACCGTTTTTGCTTTTTGCACGCCTTAATACTCCGCCTAGCAGAGATGCATTTAAACATTCCGGAGGGGAAAGTCGTCTTTGTACTTCGCCTACTGTTACTTTGTACTTTGAAGTGGATGATAAAAGAGACAGACGTCCTGGGACAGAGCAGAAAACGTCACTCGGTGAAACAACCGCGTTTCCTCCATGGTCTTTTCCTCCTTTTATACCTAAGAAATCAGCAATAATTAATAAAATTATTATATAATAGAAACAAGTTGTTTGAATTAATAATTTATTATTTATTCAGTAATTGTTAATAACTATTACTATTGATAATTCAAATTTAATCTGAAGAATTCCATAAATAATAATTTATTAACTTTCTTCCTTAAAACTAACGAAGTCTTTTCTCTATTTAATCTTTTTCAATTACAGTAACTAAATGCCATTTAGATAACTGTTAGTCGATTGTAGTTAATAGAAAATATTTGTTTGTTTACATTTGTAGGTTGTAGGCTTGTTTTGCAAGTAAAAATAACTCTGTTCTTCGTAAATTCTGAGTGGGCAGGCGTACAAGCGGGAAATAAACATAAATCAGCTCATTCCACCTACAGAGTTCGATAACTAAAGTGTTAAGTTTTAATCTGTAGCCAATTTACCTGTAATTTGTTTTTAGAAAATGAAGAAAAAACTATGATATTAAATTTATACAAAGTTAAGAGTTAAAATAGAAAAGCAGAACTAAAAGAATAGCGATCATTTGTACGAAATTAAAGAAGAATTCAACAGATAATACAGCTGAATCAAAGAAGAACAAAACTTGGAATCGCTATATAAGACACTGTCTAAGATTCAAAACCTTTCAATACTTGTTACGGTCAAAGTGTTCAAAAATGGAAACTAACAGTACAGAAACAGGCTAAAGGCAAGTGCTTTGTTCAGAACCATCTATCTGGTAGCATGCCATAGCTTTTTTAAGTTATTTTGGTTATATTAGTAAACTTGCGTTCAGAAAGTCTTGCCTTGGGTGCTAGATCATTAGACCTTAGAAATATCTAGCGTAAGACTTTCAATGGTTGGTAGACAACAAAGACGTGGGAGAGATCTAATGTAATTGGAGCTTCTGAAAAAAGTGAACGAATAAGTGTTTCGGAGTTCCTTTGAAAGACCACCTGAATCCCACAATTCTGATATCTCGCAGTAATATTCCGAGTATATATATCGAATAGTAATTACGACATGTACAGTTGCGGTCGAAAAAAATTTCAACGGTAATTATCAAGTTAGCACATTTTTCTGATACTCACATCGAATGAATTTGGCTTGTATGCCATTTATGACCTTTCAGATGAATAAAAGTGACGTTTCCTATGAAAATTGAAAAGTCGAAATTACACAGTCGCAATAGACGTTGAAAATTTTCCGAGCATAATTGCGCAATGGGTATTCCATTAGATTAATTCCCTCTCACTGTAATTAAATCCGGATTGATTAGATTTAAACACGCATATGAGTTCCTTTGGTTTATTGAAACGTGAGGGAAATATATTTCTTGTTCGTCTGTCGTCATCCTACGGCCGATAACAATTGCGACAAATTGTTCATATCAGATTTGTATTTTGTAATGGTAAATCTGTTTGTCAACTTTTTATATGACGAAAATCATAGTCAATACCTGTAGTGTTACCTTACATAAGGAAATTTTTGAAAAATAATAATTATAAAGATAGAAAAGTGCTATAGTCACCACACTTAAACGCATCACCCTGTATATCCGAATATTATGTCAAAAAGTGCGGACTTTAAAAACAAAATTGACCTTTCAGGTAGTAATACTTTCCCTTTTATCGAATTTATTTCTTACTTTTGACTCGCACTGCATATTTCGTCTGTCGCTGTCTGCAATCCGCCTTCAATTGGTGATTATAAGCGGGTAGTACGTGTACAATTTTCAGTGTAACGTAGACAATCTATTGTGAACTGTCCCTCAACTTGTCATCAGTCTTAGGCTGATGATGCCAATAGATTGTGCGCGGCAGATTTATATTGTATTCATTTTGCATAGAAACTCATCACACAATCCAAATCGACAGTGGTTTACTACTCATATACCATCACCCTAAAGTCGATGATAAACGGACAGATAATCCGCGATAAATTGTTCTTTCAAAAAGCTCGACCATTTATTTCATTTTGCAAAGAGACAAACAAATAATCGGAGATGAACTTACTGCACAAGATGAATAAAATATAAATCTGTTGCGGATAATTCGTTTGTGATCCACCTACGAACGACGATAAATAGATGAATAATCGGCAATAGATTTTGTGAGATGGATTAACTGTTGAAACTCAAACGTTCACTTTAGGGTAATGGAAAAAGGACGGATAATCCGCAAGCATAATATATTTAATTTGTGTTGAAAGTTTATCGCAAATGTTATTAGTCTGTCTCTCATGATCCTCAAGTAATATAACGTAGATGTAATATAACGTAGATGTAATTAACACAAATGTAATTGGTTGTACAATTCTTCACCTATTTTTAAAAATATTTTTTGTATAAAATATGTCGATCTACAGGATGGATAAACAGACAGATAATTCGGATTTACAATACAAAAACAACGCTGATGATTAGCAAATGGATAATCTGCATCGAATTTGTATTTACTATATTTACTTTGTATTCCAAGTCTGTCGGGGATTATTCGTTGATCTGTCATAGACCAATATCAACTTCCAATGTTTTGCGTTGCGTGTTTTTCGTGCGTTTATCATTACCGAAAAAACGATGACAAGCGAATACATGAATGAATATACTCCTACTATATAGGTAAGATTAATGGCAATCAAGAAGATAAACTAACGGATTGTCTACTACCAATTCAGAAGTCAACTAATAAATGTGATGAGAAATACATATATGAAGAATACATCGGGATTTATACGTGGAGGATTTAAATTGTATTTACTACTTTGTACTGGGTGATCACAAGTGCGCTACATTGATCCTGTGTACTTACAATACAATATAATTCGCTCGTAGCAGATTATCCGCCCCTATGCTATTACCTTTACTTTAAATTAATATAAGTACATAAATAAGGTTGATTTCTTTTAGTACATAATGATGTACAAATTATATCTAAAAAGCAAATCAATAAAAATAATCTAAAAGGATATATATTTATATTTTTGCTTCCTAACAATTTTTTGCCATAAATGATAAAAAGTTAATTTTTCCCATCTCTTGAAAACTCTTTTACCACTTCGATGCATGTAATATTACTATAACTTCAATCTAAAAGTCATAATAATGGCATTCAAGTAACTTTTTTCAAATATTTGTAGGCGTTTTCTAAACACCATCTGCCGTTACATTCTTTGTATATACCAAGAGGGGTTCATAATAATACCCTTAAAAAGTAAAATAGCCTCGATAAGCTAATTTCGTTATGTACAGAATAAAAAAATATTATTATAACTTCTCCCTCTTTTGTCGACGACAACATTTCTTTTTTAACCTGCTGCGACCCCCTCTTAAATATTTATATAAGTAGTCAATAAAAAGTTACCTATGAACGCACTTTTTATCAAAGGCAGGTCGGAGATGAATCCAGTGTTATCGTCGAGGCCCCCTTGCGCTTCCTCGACAGCTTGACCTAGGGCTTGGTGAAGGGACAAAGGGTCGTCATGCGGTCTTTGTGGGGCTGAAAGTGAATAGTCTGGTCTTCCACCACCAGGAGTGCTATATGGAAAACCTGCACTATGACTTAATTGGCCCTGAAAAAGAAAAAATATTTAAAAATTTGGATTACAACATTAAAATTTTGTACAGTATATATTTTCATAAGATACACCTTAAAGCAAGCAACTCGAATGAAAATGAGCCTTCCTTGAGAAAATTTAAACTTCCTACGATCACAAGTATGCAAAGGGTTGGTGTGCCGAGATCAGGAACCAGGGGGAGTCTGAAGAACGAGGGGATATCCAAAGAATTGCCTTATCGCGAGGTGGGCTATCGAGGGCGCCCCGGATAACTCGCATTCTCAGGCAAGTATTCTCTGCTGCAACTATGTCAAGACATCACAAATATGCCAGGATCGTCGCTCTTCATCTTTTATCAGCTTTATGCAGTTATAATATGATATAGCAGTCATCGATCGGACAATTCTATGTGTTACAAATATTTTGGGTGTTTGATATGATATAAGGCTAAAGGAGATGGCGTTTTTAAATTCTTCGAGTTGGAAATTCTCGAATATAAATATAAATTCGTTCCCATTCTTTATAAACATCCCGATTGTTCGTACAATGAAATTATTTCAAAAAGTATCTTTTTCTAATGAGTAAAAATATATTTTTGCTGTTATTTTGGGTTAAAGCTAATAATTTCCGCCAACATTTCGTTGACACATAAAAAAATGGCAAGATTAGTCTATATCGAAAATCGTACCATTTCATCATTTGAGAGGCTCTATATAAAAGAGATACTTACACAAACATGATAGTCGAGTTCAGAAGGCCACATAAAAATTTGTTGACACTTATCGCAACGATTTTCCTCATTATAACCACAACCATTATAATAATGAACAGTTAAATTATGCTTGCTATCTGAATTTAATATATTATGATCTGGAAAACAATACATAGTACGATTATAATTACTATTAGTACTTTTAGACGCTTCACATTGAACACACAGACATACGCGTGCCATTGTAAATATAACTCTGCAAACGATACCAATTTTTATCAGAACTTCAAATATGTTGGTTTTATTAAATTTGTTACACTGTTTGTAGAACAATTTCTGAATTTCCATCTCTTATTGATTTACAAGGCGACTCATAGATTTCGAGAGAAATTTCAAAATCGCAAAATTCAATGTATGGAATTAGATTTGAGAACTATGACTCAAAGCTTCAAAGGTTTAATGATTCTCAAAGTACTAAAAAAAGAGTTAATAAATTAAAGCAAGAAGTATAATTTTCAAAACTTTCAAATCTCTAAAGCCTTCCAGTTTTGGAATTTTAAAAGTTTCAATAGATCAAAGCTTCAAGTTTTCCTAGTCTCAAGGGTTTTAAAGTTTCAAAATCTGACACTCAAATAAAGGTCTCAAAGATTCGAAAACTTCAAGTTAAAAAATTATAATGACTTTTAAAAACTTTAAAATCCTCCTTAAAAACTTCATACCGTACGTGACGCTGGTGGTAAGTTTTATAGTTCATATTTTAAAGAGTTAAAGTTTATATACTCAAGAAAACTCTATTGAATCTGAGCTTTAAAACGCAAAAGATCAGTGGTCTGATTTTTCAATGTTTGAAACTCAGAAACTATAAATAAATATATATCAAAAGCTTTCAAGAGTTGAAACGTTTAATGTTTATAAATCTAAAATTTTCAAGAGCTATTTTTATTAAACTAGAAAATTGTAAAGCTGAAAATAGTTCGACATCTAAACCTCGCTTGTTAGAAAATACTGTAAAAACAGATAAAATGCACTGCACAATTTGCACATGCGCTTGTTCCTAATTGAAAATGTACCACTAAATTAGCAGATGCTTAAATACGTCCTTTTGCTTGTTAGAAATAGTAAATGGCTGTATTATTGACTACCTTTTTGCGAGATTCGGGCAGGCCCAGACATAGAGACTTAGGCCGCTAGGCAGTTAACAAACTCGGGGGTCCCCTTTTTGGCAATTTAGCAAAAAAACAAACTTTAGTAAATAGACGAAAATGTTTGTTCGGAAGAAGTGACATTATTGACGGCAGCTGCTTAGCCAAAAGTTCACCGCAGAATCCTGGCCGTTATGTGTTTCGTCGAAATCCTATCCCATTGTACTTTTCTTCAATCCATTATTTAGAAAAGACTACGAAGGCATTTTCCATATTTGTTTCGTAGGTGTCTGAAATGACTACATTTTAACGAAAATCTGTAATTGGTGAATGAGATTGATCTGGCTGAAAAACACTATTGATTTCCATACAACACTTTCTAAAGGCCAATTTGGCTTGTCATAAATAGAGAACTGCTTATTCGAGGCTCAGAATCTACGTGTCGTTACATGAAAATGATCGCCCATAGTTGGACAGTCAGTTATTATAGAAGAATATAGTACATAATTGCACTATTAGAAGATAGTTTTCTTTAAAATCAAAAACAGAGTTACGACGAACGAAAATAAATCCATCGTTAGTGATGAGCAAGTTCGGGCGTGACGTAGCCGTTTGTGTAGTTAAGTACACAAATCAATCCGCACGGTTATACCTAAAATTTCTTATACGTACGCGTCTATTGTGTACAGTTTCATACACCGAATTCAATATACAGGGTGTAACTAACATTTAACTGGAAACCTCATAATGGGAGGTAGGTAGCTATAATAATTTTAAAAAATTTAAAAATAAAATTATTTTTGTTTGTTTAGATTTTTAATGTAATATGAGTACAATAGGTGTACTCAAAATCTGAAATGCGGTTTTCTCGAAAACTAGCAGGAAGCGACCGCATGTTAAGGAAAATATGTTCTAAATCATTACGCTACCCCACCCCTCATTTCGAGATTTCTAGTTATATATTAGTTATACCATGTATATTGATTCGTGAACGGGTGAACGGACAAGCAGTCGATGGAGATGTCGGACTTCACTAGTATCCGAGACTAGCCCGAAGATAGAGGGAGGGCAGCCGTTAGAGGTGTCGGGAAGCACTAGGATTCGAGACTAGCTTGTAGGCAGACCACACGGTGTTCACCCTTAGAACTGGTCGTCGTCTACCCAATTCCAGGCTTGTCTGGGTAACGGATGACGCGATCAGAAATAAATGTGTGGTAGAGTTATGCCGAAAGTGTTTCGTTTACGTCTCGTTTACGTTTCACCGGAGTGTTTATCGACGATGACCCTAAAACGTTGCGGAGAGAACTCTGCTAACAAGGGGGTCCGGTGTGGGTGGATTGAATCTTACCTGACGTAGGGTCTTTTATGGAGCTAAGTATCCCGCTGTCTGACCTAGACAGCTTAAGGGCAGACCACACGGCGTTCACCCTTAGAACTGGTTGTTGTCTACCCCATCCCAGGCTTGCCCGGGCAACGGATGACGCGTTCAGAATTAAATGTGTGGTAGAGTTATGCCGAGGTGTTTCGTTTACGTCTCGTTTACGTTTCACCGGAGTGTTTATCGACGATGACCCTAAAACGTTGCGGAGAGAACTCTGCTAATAAGGGGGTCCGGTGTGGGTGGATTGAATCTTACCTGACGTAGGGTCTTTTATAGAGCTAAGTATCCCGCTGACTGGCCTAGACGAATGGAGGAGATTCAAGTGAGGTTTATCTCGGATAGGGAGTTCGCTCGATAACCCATGAGAAACTGCATGCCACCAGGTAGCGTCTCGGAAGTGACAGTACGGGGGTCTAGCATATGTTGTCAGTTCCAGCGTCGGATTCCCAGAAATCGTCTAGAAACCTACACTTAAAGAACGTTGAAGCGTAGAGACATAGCCTCTCACGTTCAAGACAACTTCACCTTAAGGGGTACACACCGGGACGTAGCTTTAAAAAGGGCCCTTTAAAGCAGCCTCGAAACGAAGCTCTGTCGAGGGCGCACCAGGCCTATAACTGGGAGATCGGTGTGGCGAACTCATTTAAAAACCAAGTCCCGCCACATTGAGGTAGGATTCGATCGGGCAGTGGCCCCAACCCCTGTCTCGGGGAGGAGCTCATGAAGGTATGAAAGAGGACTGGAGGGCTCTCTCTATTCAACTGAGTTAAGTTGGGGGAATAGTCCTATTGCTGGACGAGGTACTTAGCCCCGTATGAAAGAGGACGGGAAAGTTCCGGCGGGTAAGCACGTGTTAAGTCAATCGCTCCGGTACTAGCCTGGATAGCTAGTAGAGGGTGGATAGGCAACCTCGCTCCGACCAGTAAGTTACTGGGAGCAATTGCCAGCAATTGCGCGTTGATTGGGCGTATCTCAATCACTTCCTCCTTGGAAGGAACGTGGGGGTATGTTGATATAAGAACCCCACGTAAAACATACAAACAATCATGTTTGACCTAGACGAATGGAGGAGATTCAAGTGAGGTTTATCTCGGTTAGATAGTTCGCTCGCTAACCTATGAGAAACTGCAAGCCACCAGGTAGAGTCTCGGAGGTGACAGTACGGGGGTCTGGCATATGCTGTCAGTTCCAGCGTCGAATTCCCAGAAATCGTCTAGAGATCTACACTTAAAGGACGTTGAATCGAAGATACATAGACTCTCACGTTCAAGACAACTTCACCTTAACGGGCACACACCGGGACGCTACTTTGATGGGCCCTACATAGTAGCCTCAAAACGAAGCTCTGTGGATAGGCAACCTCGCTGCGACCAGTGAGTAACTGGGAGCAATTGCTGTGCCATTGCGCGCCGATTGAGCGTATCTCAATTACTTCCTCCTTTGGAAGGAACGTGGAGGTATGTTAACACGGGAACCCCACGTAAAACACACATGTAAATCATGTATATTGATTCGACTGGCCTAACATGAAGATACTCGCCTCTCTACTATTTGCCATAGAGTATAATGACATTGGGCACATTCATGGACGTTCAACGGCTGACGTGCTAAGTTAGCAGTTCTCCTAAACGAATAAATTGTTGAATAGCTGACTAACAGCTGTCGGCTAATTTGGTCAGCATAAAATATATACAAAAATCTACACTTGTGTTAGTTAAGCTGCTTAGCATTGCCCATTTATTGAGCAAAGCCATACCAGACTAACATAGATTGCGGTTCCAAAATTGAACTCATGGGGCGGGCTAGCTAAAATGTTGGTGCCGATACATGAATATTCACAACAAAAATGAAAAAGTCACTTGCTGGTATTAGCGGCCGATCTTTTTCTTTTTCGCTTCCTTATAAATTCTGCACGTAAACATTTGTATGACAACCCATTTTAAAACAAATGATTTGTGTGGGTTGAGACTGCACATTGATCTCCGATTATTATTTATATTTTCTTGCCTAGCGTTAGCATTCCTCAATTTTCGTGAAGTAATTATCTGACAAAAATTATTTTACCTAAAACAGCTGCACAACTTTATACGAGCCCAGACCCATAATACATAGTTATAATAGTTTGGCCATGACATCCCGGAGCATTTACTCCTTCTTTGACATAAAGGCATAGTGGTTTCATATTGTTCAGGTTATGCGTGAATTTCTTTTAAATCTCTCGGCTCTACAGCCGTTAGTGAATAAGCAAGAATTAAAAGAATTGGATCTCTGGATGGACCATCGGTTAAATTTGTCAGGAGAGATCAATCCAGGAAATTGTTAATGCACATGTTCTTAAAATTTTTCAGAAAGCAAAGGGACATTGGAAATATGTTTCAGAAAGATAAAAGACTGGGAAAAAGAGGAAATCGTTCCATACTTAATCTAGTAACTATTTTACTTGATTTCCACATCTTCTTCAATTTATTAAAATTTCACCCATTCTATAATATTAAATAAGTTATATATGAAATTTCAAAACGACACGGAAGATGGGTTGTATAACCTAAATTTCAAAATTATAAATTTAAGTGATTTGTCTTTTATGGAGTTAAATATGGTTAATTATAATTAACATGCACACTATGTGTGCATGTTGTAATACTAGGGCCTGTTATTTTTTCTATATATACTTCAAAATTTATGGACAGTATAAAAGATGGAAAAGTCTTTCAGTATGCTGACGATACACAAATTAAATTTCTATTTGATTGTAAAGAACATCAGGCAGCAAATATAATCATTAACCAAAATCTTGAATCTCTGGTAAATGTATCCAAAAAACATCAGTTATATATTAATTCTAATAAATCTAATGTATTAGTATTTGGTAAATTTAGGCATAAAATTAAAAACCTGCTTCGTATTTCCATTGATAATAAAATCTTACCATGTGTTGATATTGCTAGAAATCTTGGTCTTGAATTTGACACAGATCTGAGGTTCAAGCCACATGTAAATAAATGTTTGCAAAGGGCCTATAGTGCTCTTAAATTTTTGTATCCCCTTCGGCATATTTTGACCAATGATTTAAAAATTATGCTTACTGACTCTCTAGTGCTATCTCATTTCAATTTTTGCGATGTGGTGTATGGTCCTTGTTTAGACAACATTGACACTGACAGAATTGAAAGAGTTCAACGGTCATGTCTCAGGTATACATATGGCATTCGTAAGTATGATAGAGTTTCTCATACACTCAAAACCGCCAACTGGATGAATATGAAATCCAGGCGTTTACTTCATTCAGCCTGTTTGTTTCATAAGTTAATTTTATTTAAAAGCCCTCCTTATCTTGTTAAAAAGCTAACCTATAGAAGTGATGTACACAATTTAAATGTGCGTTCTCGTGGCTTACTTTCTCCACCTCTACATCGAACTTCCATCTTCAGGAGGTCCTTTTCGTATAACATCTATGCTCTGTATAATGGATTACCACCTAACCTAAAACATATGTCTTCACATCAATTTAAAGTCAACTATAAACAAACTCTGCTATATACAGCAGTCAACTTATAAACTCTTATTGTACTACTTATTATTTTAATTAATCTATCAAACTCATTTGCAATTTTTTTAGCTGTTGATAATCTATTGTATTTGATAATAACCAATTGTTTCTACAATTTATAAATTTATTTTGCAACCTAATTCTATTATATTGTCATGTAAGATAATGAACATAAGGGCTGGCACTCGTATCAGACTTGTCTGCTTGCCAGCTCTTTTTTGTAGTTTGTAATTGTAATTAAATTCTAATTTTGAAATATAAAATGTAACAGGTAAACCAGCATTCTACAAATAAACTTTTTATTATTATTATTATTATGTACACTATAGTCAGATAAAGGATATCTGGAAAACTGATTTTTCCATAGAATTTAGTTAATTTTCCTTGTCCATTAACGATGTGGGAAAAGATTATCTAATTTTGCATTTAAATTAAGTTTAGGCCAAAGTTAATATAAGATTTAACCTAAAACAGACAAGGTGCATTGTAATGGGGTGGTATGCAAGTATTTACTACCTGACTTGAGCAATTAATAAGCAATTAATAATTAAAAATGTGTTTTCATGTTAACGAGATTCTTCAGTTGCTTAAGTTTCTTGTGTTTCAAAACTTTACAGCTCTTGGTTAAATAATTTTGGTGGATTGTAAAGCTGCTTCATTACCACATAATTCTAAGTCTCTTAAATGTAGGGGTTGCTTTTTATTAATAATATCAGTTAAGCAAACATCATATAATTATGAAATAAATAAAGATTATTAAAAGTTTCACAGTTTTATTAAAATATACCTGACAATATTGTTTCGACAGCTATGCTGTCATTATCAAAGGTAATATAATTATAAACAAACACGTCAGTAATTCTCAGTAATTGAGCTCAGTAATTCTCCGTTACTGGAAGTATTAGATGTTTAATTATGATTTTTATTATTAATTTTTATTATTATTATTATTATTTTATCTAGTTACCTATTTTGTATCTACCTTAGCGACGTGTTTGTTTATAATTATATTACCTTTGATAATGACAGCATAGCTGTCGAAACAATATTGTCAGGTATATTTTAATAAAACTGTGAAACTTTTAATAATCTTTATTTATTTCATGATTATGGAGTTCCACAAAATAAGGCTGGAAACAATAAACAAGATCATATAATTATATTGCGATTTTGGATCGTACATTGAAATACTGTAATTGGCTTGAATTTCCATATTGCTAATGCCTAAGAACATGCAAATGTTAGAATATAATGTTTAAATTGGTGAAGATAGGAAGGTGTGAAAAGGTATTTTTAAGTAATTAAGTTAATAAAAGTTTTAAGGAGATAGGGGATGTCATCGACATTCAAGAGAGGGTTGATTTTCTAATGAAAACATAAGTGTAATATACCATTAGATTGGGAATTTTTTATCTATAGGATTATCTAGTTAGTTTTTGTGTTAATTAAAATTTATAAACAATAATCTGGTTATGCTAAATTGAGTTTCTTTTGTTTTATGCAAAAAAATGTATCACATTCACGTTGCGCCAAAATCATATATAATCACGGCCATGTTTGTAACAAATTCTCTTCTATTTAATCTTATCTTAAGTGCACAACCTTTTGAAGAGCATAATGTAATTTAAAGTTATGTTTTAAGTTAAAAACATAAACAAAGCCATGTCAAAATCTTGAGGTTAATGTTATTTATGTGAAACAAGTGTTTAAAGTTTTAAGAAAGTTTTTTCGTTTTTTTTATTTAGTATTTTGTTAAATTATAAAATAAAGTTATATTGTTATTATTGAAAAATAACTTTGTGAATCTGTTATATATAAGAATTTAGATCTCTATAAAAGCGACCCGCCTGAGAAAGTCTCAATTTGTGGGGAGCTAGACTTTTTACTATAATATATTTTGCCGGAGCATTTATTTCAATTAAAGTAGTGAGCTGTGTATTGCATCTTTATTACGTTAGCGTCTGGTTTTATATAATTTAAAACCACCATCCCATATTTAAAATATTATAACAATATGTATATGGCAGGCTTATTTATTTTGAAAAGTTTATCATTTGCTAGAATGGCTAAAAGTTGCAACTGACCTCCAGAATATACAGGTTTTTCTTTATAGTCCATATTAAAAAAAATATTTCGCCTTACGAAAGACAATTGAAAGTTGGCTACCCAAGTTGAGAAGTTAGTCTATATAAGTTGCACAAAAAAAGGAAGCACCAATTAACATAGTATTTTTTTCTAAATATTATAATCTATGGGATGGTAGATAATCTTCAAAAGTTCTAAGTACATAGTTTTTGATTCTGTTTCCCAAAGGTGACAGGTTTGAATGGTTTTATGGTAAGTAAATAATGCATAACCATGTATCACAAAATTTGTTCAAGCGTTTTCAATATAAGTATTAAACAACCAAAATTTCAAAAGTCGACTCAGATCTCTTTGTTCTTCATTTTACCGAAGAGGGCTACTAAATTCGTGCTGCATCAGGACTAAAAGCTCAGTGGTGGCCCTGATAATGGTGAAAGTAGTGTCAGAGTCATATTTTTGTAAATTTCCCTGGCACCATTCTTCAAGTGTTGTTGCAATAATTTAATCATAGCCATACCATTTCCTAGACACCTTCATCACGCAATGCATTACAAGCTCAATTATCCACTATCTCATTTAGCAAGGGTAATGTTTAAGAATTTATAAAACTATTACTTGGCAGCTAAACAATAATTAAACCACTAGTTTTATGAAGCATATACGTTCAAAACGATCGTGTAAAACATTATACACGTTATCCATAAAATTAATTAAGGTAACCTTCTTCATCTGGGAAAATAATTTTAAACAGCTTAATGCGGTAGCAGATTTTCATTTTTTTCCTTTCATGCAAGCATTTTAATATAGCTACTACCTGCTATTTAGAATGACGTGATCTCTATTGTTGGTAATAAACTGTTAAATTGAGTACGTATCGAACTAATAATATTTCTTAAACAGAAGCAATCAAGACAGCAACTAAGTAGTAAAAGATCCGTTAACTGTTCGAACCGGATCTAGCATGTAATCAAAAGATAATTAATCAAAATTACATGTTGGCTCTTTTTTTATCTCTTTCGAAAACTTGTTTAGTGTAAATATGATATTTAATGATAATTGCGAATTGTTACCATTGAAATAGATTTTCCTATATAGAAATTCTCGAGCTTGTCAAAATCTCCAAGCTAAACATGCAACGATTATTGGACTATTAAAATATGCATACAATAAGGAAGTAGAAGATTAAAGATAGGGTTTGCCTTCTGGCGACTGCAAAATCTGCTATAGTATTTTGCATTTTGCACGTAATGGTGATTTGGTGATCTGGCAAGCGGTGTGCTGGTCAAAATTACACCTTGTCAGTTTTGCCCCATAAGAAGAATGCGTTTTGATGTGTATCAATTTTCGCTATTACATGTTTTAATTGGATATTAATAGTTGGTGTATTGTTAAAAAAAAGATCACTTCTTAAAATGAAGTGTCAAGAAAATAAATAATAAAGACAATTAAATTGTCTGAAGTAGAAAAGAATCGCATGCTGATGCTAAAAAGAACAATTGTCTACAATACAACCATATAAAGACACCAATTTAAAATTTTGGCACGCATGTTGATTATCTTTTCGCTCTATTATCTCAAACTAGACAAAGTACAGTTTTTGGAATGTCGACACTTTGGCTTGGCCATCACCGTTAGACGCAAGAACCTAGAGAGTCTACATGCATGTAATAATTGGACTAGCCAAAAAGTTTTCAGGAGGCGTCATCGTAGCTACTAATAATTAATCATCCTTTGCTAATAGCGTGGTAGATTTTTAAAGTGTTGTTAAGACGGATTGCCTAACTGTAAATAGGGAGTGTTCGGGTTATTACAAAGAAACGTATAACTAATTTTGTAAATGTTTGAACTTTTTACCAGACGATGTTTTAACTAGATAAGCAAATAATAATCAAAAATTGACTTGGACACTTTTTTTGTACAACCAAAACAATTTTTTTCTTCTTCCACGACGAACAGGTGCGATAGTATTCTAAACTTGGCATATTATCGCCTACTTTAATTAGTATTCCAGAATTTATCACGAAAAAGGTTAACATAAACAGACAAGGCTTAATTTAAAGATCTTGTCTCTTAGCATACACATGTAGAGAATGGAAATAAATGCAAGTACATATGTCTTCATGTTGTGTATGTATTTCGATATCGATCATAGTAGGTAACATTTTCCAAAGATAAACATACGGGCTATTTATTATTTGGGACGATGTAACTGTATTAGAAAACTTGTAATAACGCCTACCATTATTTCAGAACATACCATTTCAATCTTCTGCTCTCGAAATGCTAATCTACTCGTTAATTATTTCGTTAAAGAATCGTGTAAATGTCAAAAACAACAAATAAGGAAATGAATTTTAAACAGCGTTTATAATTCGAAAAAAAAGGAATTGTTTAACACAACCTGTAAAGGAGATATGCAGAGTTTACAGTTATTTGCAATGCTGCGTAAAAATTAACATTCTTTCTAAAAGATAGCGTTTACTGTCTCCAGCCTTACTTTGTGGAACTCCATAATCACGAAATATAATATAAATACAAAGATTAGTTAAAGATTCACAAGTTTTATTAATATCTTAACCTGACAATATTGTTTCGACACTTTATGTCATTATCAAAGGTAGATAAGATTGATAAACAAACACGTTGCTAAGGATAAATACATACAGAAAATAGGTAACTAGATACAATACATACAAAAACTAAATATCTAACACTTCTAATAAAGGAGAATTACTGAGCTCAGTTTGCTCATTCATTAAAGGTACTGTGCGTTTATGTCTGTATATTTCAAAACCTTCTAAAATGTCTAATTTGTGTTTGTTGTTGCAAAAATGTAAGTATTTAATGTTGTTTTGAGGTGTCATTGGGTGGTTCTGTTCCAAAATGTGTTTGGCATAATTTTGGAAAAGAACTTCCCAATGACACCTCAAAACAACATTAAATTCTTACATTTTTGCAACAACAAACACAAATTAGACATTTTAGAAGCTTTTGAAATATACAGACATAAACGCACAGTACCTTTAATGAATGAACAAACTGAGCTTAGTAATTCTCCTTTATTAGAAGTGTTAGATATTTAGTTTTTGTATGTATTGTATCTAGTTACCTATTTTCTGTATGTATTATGCTTAGCAACGTGTTTGTTTATCAATCTTATCTACCTTTGATAATGACATAAAGTGTCGAAACAATATTGTCAGGTTAAGATATTAATAAAACTTGTGAAACTTTAACTAATCTTTGTATTTATATTATATTTCTTTCTAAAAGATTCAATTTCAATAGAATTTCATTTTATTTACTAGGAGTATAAAATACGGTCATTAAGAAACCATTATTTGTATATCTTTAAAATATCTACATAACCCAAATTTTAGTTTCCTTACGTTGTAGTAAATATACCACCGTAGATAAACTCATATAGACTCATTCGACAAGATATTTTCGTTTTATAGTTCGATCATAGACTGCTCAAGTAAATTTGAACCGAAGCGTAACTGATTCTAAGGTCCTCTACCTTCTATCCCAAATATGAATAAGAATCTAAATTCTAATGTAAGTCTATCAGAATCAATGGATGAATGTATTGCAATTTGACTACGGTTATTGGTTCGTTGACCAAGCGTTCTACCAAGCACTATTCCGTTCCAAGCCATGACATCTCCAAAAACAAGCGCTTGTAAACTCTATGGGTTCAAAAAATCTTTTATGAGTGTGTTATAGGTTTATGGTTTTCATGGAGTTTTTCTAAAAGCATTATTTGGGGATCTGATGATGCTTCAGATTCTCGTGCTGAATGTATTTATAGATGTGACAGTAGGTGTTGGTCAATTACCCTAGGAAGCGACACTGACCAACAGCAAGATAAAACGCAGGTTAATTCCAAGCGTCAGGTCTAACATACGATAAGACATAAATGGGTGTAGATAGTGTTTGTGTCTAAATTGGTTTAGAATTGTCTAGAATACTATATAGGTGCCTCATGGAGTCATACTTCTAGGCTCACCAGGGGAACTCTGTATGAGCAAAACTTCAATCACTTAAAAGAACAGCTTAATACACTTCCAATTACTGTCTTTCCTCCACCAGATTTTTTACATCAAAGGTGTCTGATATAAGGGCGGTCCAAACCTAAAAATATAGGAAGGGGAAAGGATAATTTCTTAATAGGATATCTTCTACTAAAGTATTACCATTGGACAAACTTTTCGTGAGTGTATAGGTAGTGTATTCTATTTTGCTCGAACTTTCGATCAGTAAAAGTTTCAGAAAAAATATTATACCTTTAATTGAACCCACTAGGCGGAAGAAATCAATTATCCGAAATAATCTAAGATAAATGCTTCTAGAAACTGGTAGCGTCCATTTTATTATCTTTATTATTGATATATATATTATTATTTGCGTTACTAGATTCAATCGTCATTTCTTTAAGGTGCCACATTCAACTCGACGATGGTACAACTCTACAGTGTATTTATTTTTGTCTTTAAACTAAACCTATCATGAACTACACCCTTACTTTTCTAATTTAGTCTACGTCTTCTTGTTCTGTAATTTCTGTTGGTTAATAGGATGCATACGACATCTCTCTAGCAAACTGTTATTGTGATAAAGTGACTACCCTCAGTGCTAGGCTTGCCTCTATGCTTTTCTTAATTTTTTCCCTCGTTTCTTTGAGTTGAGATTGGATGTTGTTCAAATTCATCTTAACTACCGATCTTTCCACTGGATTTTGTCTTTTGCTGCTTTTTTAACTTATTTTTATACTCCATGTCTTCTATATCGTTAAAGGTCTTCGTTACTTTCTTTTCCCTTTTATGGTGTATTCCGTTCCTTATCTGGTTGTCATTGTTTAGATTTTTGAGAGTGTACCCTAGCTATTTCCATTTTCTCTTTTATGCTCCATACTTTCAACAATTTGTTGAATGCTGTTTGTGCCCTTCCTATTCTTCTTTGCACGTATCTGTGCAGCCACCTTTATCGATAAAGAACATTTTTCGCGTTCATCCTCATTGTTTCTGTCTCATTTTTCTTGCTATTTCTGACAGATGTAGATTGTTTCTTGCATATGTTGAAGCTTTTCTTGATCAAACAAATGTCTTCCACAGATTCCAGTAGTTTACAAATATGTCAGTCTAACTCTTTCCTATTACCAATTGTTTTTTTCCATATTAATCCAATACCATTAGCAATAATAACAGCGACAGTGTGCAACCCTGTTTTACCCCGCTTTTATTCTAATTTTATTTGTCATATCTTCCATGTGTAGTACCCTAGCGTTGAACCCATTATGCAATATCTGAATTTTCCGAATGCATTTGTGAAGTATCTGTCAATTCTCTCGAAGGCTTTCTCGAAGCGAATGAGACCTAGATGTATTTCCTTTTGCTATTCAATATCTTCAACTATTATTATTAATGTGCTTTTTGCTGCTAATTAATATATGGTCGGCGCACAGTCTTCTTGGCCAAAATTCTGCTTGGTTTGTTCCAACCAAGAGCAGCTCAGAGAAATGCTGTTCCCATCTATTTAATAATTTCCGCCTTTTTGTAGCTTTCCATTCCTTTCTTTTATATGTGTTTTTGTCTTGTTCTTCTTTCCTGATGTTATTCTAGTAATGCATGTCGTATAGTGTTTGTATGTGGTTCTGCCTAGCTGCTTTTCGTATAATTTCTTCTTGTATTTTTTTGTCTTATCTGGCGCTTTTTAAACTTGCATGTTCAGTTCCTAATATTTCTTTCGAGTTCGCTTCTTTCATCTACTCTATTTTCTTTCAGTATTTTTAAATTTTTATTCTTTCTTTTATTTTTCCCAAGTTGCACTGGACATACATTCTTTTATATTTTTTGTTTGATTTAATCTACTTACTGTATTACTTTTCTTGTTATTATCTTGTAACTAAATTAATAGTGCTTTTAAGCATTTATAAATTAAACCGTTGATTTAATTAGGAAATAGTTTCATGAACATATTTTGATAAAATGTTGTAGTGAATCAAGAAACGCCATGTATGTCGAACGTACCCGAAGCTTCGAGAAAGATTTTATGCAGCTCTGGAAACCTGCGCGAGAGACATTAATGCTGTGACCGCACAAAGAGGAGTAGTTGAAGTTTAAAGACCACGTGATATAAATGTGTGGCTCTTCAGTAAAAATAAGTAGAGACTGATAAGATAAATAATCTCGTAGTGTTAATTAAATTAGTTTAAGTTCGTTTAGTGATTAGTCTTCTTGTGTTTTAATCAATCTTACAGTAACGTTAGTTACTGTAAGTATTCTTCTGGCAATGAACAATTTACACGAAATGCGAGTTCTAATTAAAAGATTGTTACAATATATTTGCCCTGCTTTCCTTACTCCCAACAATTTGAGAGCCTAGGTATTATTTATACCTGCGTTTCCTTCTTATACTGCTAGGACACTGCAAAACAGTATCTTACGCTGCCACGGTGTCTGCAGATAAACAAATTCAATTACATTGAAACAATGTCAATGTCAGTCATCTAGGTGGTTACTAAATCGTAAACAAAATCATCTTTTTGAAGTTTTAAACAAAAAAGCATCTCCACCAAAAATGTCACGTAGGAGTCCGTATATAAATAAAACATCAAGCATATAAAAAGAGCACTAAAATATTTGAAACTGTTAGAATAATACTCGTCATATAGTTCCGTTTTTGAAAATTATCATTGATTTAAAATCATTTGTTTCTTTATAAAAACAAGCGAATAAATTGTACTTCCTACTACTCCTACTTCCACTAATTTTTATTTAATGAATGTTGTAAATACTTTTCCCATTTCCAATTTGGACTTAATGGATTTGTTAAATCAGAACGTGTACGGTTGCACGTTTCTTTTTTGTTATAAGGCAAGTAACGTAAGTGACTACACACTTACGACGCGAACGATTAACGAATATTCTTAATTTTGTTAATTAACAGCTAAATTAGTTTTGGCAGCTTATTGCAGGTGTGCCCAAATTTAATAAAAACTAATAATAATAAAACTTTAAAATGTTTTATTTTTATACAACCGCACATACAAATTATAAAAAACGCAAATTACTAATAATACAGGTGTGACTAGTTAAGGAAGAATATTTTTAGATGTTTGCTTTAATTAGTCGCGACTAGTGACCACATCCAATGTTTTAATATTCCTTTTGTGCTTTTATTTGCTGTTATTTACTTTAAAATCATTAAGCATATTCTTACCATAATTATTACAGATTGATCAATAGTTATTAATGAAATGGAAAGTATAAATATTTATACCACGCACGTTTCTCTTTTATATATAGGTTATTTCTATGGTTAAAAAGGAAAAATAAATACAACAATCATTATTATATTGATTATTGTTAATTCATCTGACATTTAATAACAAAACATCAAGGCTAAAAAAGAAATAAATAAATTGTGTTTTACAAAACAGAGTAGCAAAGAAAAATGGCGGAAATAAAAACAAGATTCATTAATTTAATAGTATTAATGGTACATTGTTGTATTATGAAGTAAGTGTCAACTTACTTACCCTCGTTATTCTAAACAACATGAATCTATATATGTCAAAAAGAAAAATTAAACTTTCTATTTATTGTAATAGTTAATATTCGCTAGTTATGGTTAGGTCACATTTTTCTTCTGGTTAGATTTCTATGTAAAATTAATGGATTTGCTTTTTAGGAAAACTTCTTTCAGGTGAATTATGGGTTGTTTCAGTCGGTTCCACATTTATCTTGTGTGTCGTGTAACGTGTAACATCTCTAAGATGTTATTATACGGAAAGTAAACTGAAGTGCAATGGTTATAAGAAACGTCGCACCATATGAAACGCTACTAGTGTCACTCCAAGTGCTACAAAATGACGATTGAAGAGTGAAAGAACTTGCAGCATATATTACTGATTTTCTTCAGAATGACAACATAACCTACATATAGAACCAGACATATTATACATTTACATATTGCCAAAAAATCACTCAGCTCAAGATGCGGATCGAGTGCGTTACATTATAACATCCTTACAAGTTATGTCGAAGGCGTCAAAAACGTTAAGAAATTAGTATAATATCTTAAGTAATTTTTATGTAATCAATGTAAGTTTGGTAACATTGGAAAATTCGTTTATGCCCCTCTTGTAACGGATTTTAGTTTTAATTGTTCAGCTTACAGGAAATATCTCATAGAAATCAACAATTTTAGCACTTATTACTCACGTATATTTCAAAAACAAGATAAATATCGAAAAGTATTACAAGACGGACTTAAGAAAAAAGATGTATCTTGAATAATTTTTTATTTGATCCATTTATTTTACAAAAAAATGCTAAGACCGTAGAGCGAAAAATGGATTCATGCCAAGCAAATGAACGGACTCTTGAGCATAAACAGTAAAGGATTGAAGAAGAGTTCTCTCACACCGGCTCTTTGTGTCTGCAGATTCTCCAGAGCACCTAATAGGACTACAAGAAGCGTTGTAACGGAACACCCTATTGGAATTTTATGAAACTTCGGATGGCAGTAGTTCACTTCATAGCAACACGAAAGTCACTTCGAAGAAAAAGAAATTTGGACCTTTAAACGAAAATAAAAGCAGACGAACTAATATGCGTTTGGGCTCATACTATATTCCAGCATCCTCTACAGCATTCCAGAATAGTTTCGATGCAGTAATCTATGGTCAGTAAAAGGCTCACAGAAAGTTGACCAACAGAGTCATGCTAAGGAAGGGCAGTGAAAGGGGCTCAGGCTTCGGCGCCAGCAGATCCCCAAAAGCCATTCTTACATGTAGCTAACTTAGAAAAAAAAGAATGGAAATAATAATCCTCTGGTCGCAGTTCCCTCTTCGGACGCCTCTGTTGAGCTCAATTATTACATCGAAGTCAAGTATCATTTCCAATACAGATGTACCCGTAGACAACATTGGTGACGAGTTGTTATTCTCAAGTTCGTTAAACAAATCGCATATTACTACTGTAACGAAGGGTAATTTCTTTTGTAGTAATTAAAAAACAAAGAAGAACAATAATTCCTTTAGTAATAGTAACTTATAGCTCGGAGTCGAATCTTCTTTAATCGAAATTCTGTATTGTCGTCTTGGCCTGCTAGTGCCGACTAGTAATATGTGTGATATACGCAGAAGTTAAAATGCACAAGAAAGCGAAACTCATTTATCGGAAAGATAATTTCTGTGAAGGCAATCAATGAGAAGACCTCTGTGTTGGACAGAGTGAGGCGGTTTTTGCGACATCAAAAAGATAATTCCCAATGTGATCGCTTCAGGGCCTTTACCCAAGACAATTTCTGTACTAGACATCAGAACTCCAGAATTACAGTATAGTTCCGATTAGCAGCCATTACAAATCTAGAATGATTGCAAATACATTGCCTGCTGATTGATATATCAATCATGGTAGATCAGTCATTTATATCAGAAACGCCATAAGTCGAAGACATTCCCGATGCAATTCGAACACATATTTTTTGGAAAACTTTACAATTGGCTCTTTTGATTGAAATTGAAGTTTGTTCTTAGTTTTATTGAAATCCCTGGGTCCTAGCAGCTATTGAAAAATCATATCAAAAACGTAGTTATAATATAATAATGCAAATAAGGTACTAGGTTGCAAATAAGGTACTGGTATGCAAATAAGGTACTAGTTTAATAGAAAATAGTTGATGTAGATGACGCTCATCACACGACTTGCAGCTCTGTACAGCTTAACTCTAATTAAGTTAAGAGGTGCGCCATCATGCATAAACGATGCAAATACAACTTCCAAAAATGCATTTGTAGTCTGCGCAGAAATCTCAAATCTGTTATCAGAATCAGGTTACATTCTGCGTTTTTTTCTCGGGTGATAAAAAGTAAAATCAGGATCTTACAGAAAAAACTTTTTAGAAATTCAATAGTAAATCAAGATTTTAGAATCTTCATCAAACGAAAAGTAATTTACCACGAAAATCTGTTAACTATTTTATAAAAGTATAGGTCCTAAAAGAGAGCCTTAAGGTACACCATTTTGTAAGCCACTAATAATCATTTTTGCTACATGCAATGGCAGCAAAAGATGAAAGCGCTTGCGCTTTAAGTCTTCCTAGGTTAATTAAAAAAAACAGAAATATTTAAACAGACTTACCACATGTGCATGATTTGGATCGCCTTCCCTAGGCCTAAGTCCAAGTTGATTATAATGATGTAAACCAGATAGACCTCCATAGGGGTCTGTGAGGTATTCTAAATGTTGTTGCGGTGGCGGGCTTGGTGGATGATGAAAGGGCGGTGGGAAATATGGCGGTTGGAAGTCCGGTTGTGGAAGCTGGTGTTGCATTGCAGAGCTATGGTGGAGGCCTCCGGAGCCACGGTGCGGAGCCCCGGAGCCACCCGCTCCGTATCCCGGCGAACTCCCACTTAAGGCCAGGGATCCGTGGCCTCCTGTTGTCAAACGCTCCTGCAATAAAAGACACTGTTGTTATAAAAATATGCCTTTACTCATTTTTTTTATTAAGACTTTAACGTTTTTAACATAAATTTAAATAAGTAGCCGCGTTTGGTAGTTATTGTTATGGTAATGATTCTAACGCTTTCTGAATATAAAATGCCTAATTGAATTTGTAGGCGGAGATGTGAAACACCAATAGCGATAGAGATGCACTAGGTGGAAATGATTTAAAAAGTTTTTTCTTAATGCACTGATTATGAATAATGATAATAGTGAAAAATTATTTACGACAAATTAGAAAAGTTTAATAAAGCATGTTTTGATGTTTTATTGATGAGTGTAAAACGCTACTGCGGTGCATGCATAATGAATTACGGTCAGCATTAAATCAACTTTAGAAAAAAAGCATCTTACTAGTCATAATCATAAACATTAAAGAGTTTTAATTGATTCATCAAGTTAATTAAATACTTAACTTTAGTCGTAATACCACAGAAGCAATTGAAATAAAATAATTCTTCAACAACAGTTTTAACACTGATGGCTTTATATGGCTTATAGGCATGGAGGATTATCGTGCGTTTTTCCTTAAAATTATCGATTTCTACTTTTATCATTTGATTTTCTTTTTTCTACTTTTTTCATTTGAAGATGTTCAATCAGACTGATAAATTCAAGTTCTGCAGTCAAGTTTACCAAGAGAACTTTCTGTACACACTCTGGTGCAGACACTGTATCCCAGACACCACACTGAGGTTATAATGACGTTATTTTTAAGTCATTATTGGTCAACGACGTCATATAACTAATAAATGACGTCCATAAGACGTCGTATAATGGGGCGTATGTAGACGTCTTCTGAACGACGTCTTTTGGACGTACAATACAATACGTACAAGTTTCATTAGAAAGATATTATTTTTAAAGGGGCCAAAGAATACTGGTGATATTAATAGGGTGGATACAATATAGAGATGTTTTGACTGTAGTATATAATAAATGTTATTTCCAATATTCAACTATTTATTTATAATTCCTGTCTTAGTCCTCGTATAGGACGTTTTAATGACGTCTTTGGGCTGTGACATAATGATGTCAGTTTTACGACAATTTGACGTTGTTACTGCCAAAAAAACGGCGACATTATGACATCAGCGTGCTGGCTGGGATACAAAGGACGACAGTCTAAGCGACCATTACTTTAGATTTAGTAACTTTTCATTTTTGGCCAAATATAATAATCATTAAACAACTCATGTTAATTGTGATTATCAATAATGAGTCGTTTTTTGGTCACAGACTAGCCTAAAGAGAAAAACTGCAAAAGTTACATAAATAAAGAAGTGAACTTCTGAAGAGAAAGTTCTAGTACTAAAACGAAGACAACAGTAACAAGGGAGTCGATTAGCGAAGATGCCAGTCAATCAACAGCAAAAGCCCCTATCTTCCGTATACTATAGAAAACTGCTTCTAAGATAACTTAGTCTTAAATAAAACATCTTGTGTTTAAGATATTCAAGTGTCCTCAATTGACAAAAATATACTCTCCTCGAGCTTAGACCCCCGTATTCATAAAATGACATAAAAGGGTTTTGGGTCACATTTTACATAAGAACAAAGCAGTACTATTTAAAAACCCTTTTTCATACGCAAAAAGTCATATTGGGGCTAGGGCAAGGCACCAAATAAGGGACCAAATCTTCTAATATGTAATTTTAGAGGCGTTAAGCGCCGTTTAGTAAAAGTTTTCAACTCCACTCCCGAAGTAATGTAAAAGGACTGGTTTAACAGTTTTTTGAATGGATGGATAAATACCAAAGACTATGACGAAAACTATTTACTACTAACTCTAACCTCTAGAGTCTAGTCTATGAACAACATAACTTCTCCATTTGACCTATGTATGTATATATAGAGTATGTATCTTATGTCGAAAATCACCTTTTCTTGGTCGTCCGCATATGGTGTTCACCAGCAGTGTATTTATGAATTCTTCACGGGGGGGGGGGGGCCTAAAGAAATTCCGAATCAAAATACTTATTTTTACATAACATAGATTTTCAAATAAATGACCCTGGACTATTAAAGTATTTTCGTGGGGGAGGTTCCAGCCTGTTAGCCCCACACTGGTGTTCACTATTTGAGTTATTTCTTTAAAATGGAATCTGTAGATGTGTTAAGGGTCTTGTCCCAAAATGTACAGAAAACCAACGAACATAGTGAAGCATAAAACTTTTTGACAAACAATTCGAAAGTAGGTTTTCCGTTTTCATTTCTGGTGTTTCCACGATTGTAGGTACTACAGAATTGCCATGCAATTGCTTTGAAAGAAATACTTTTAGAGCTACTGGATTGCGGAAGTTCCAGCAACGCACCTTTGTCGCCCTGTGATAACTGAATCAAAAATCTGAGCTTATCTATGTTGAACAAATGTGTTAGAAAAGCAGAATGTCAGTTTGTAAAATTGGATATCTGGAAATCAAGTCGGAAAACTCCAATCTGAACAATCTTGACATGAGCAACGCATTTCGGAAGATGAATAGATAATTTCAGAAAATGTTTCTAATGGGGTAGCATAAATCTACCTATTTCAAAGAAAATAGTTGCTACTGTCACGTCACGTGTTAGAATATTGATATCGGATCGCTGCGAACAACTGGACGTTTTTTTTATTGTAGCTCACAATAATTAAAGCAGGTCCTATAGTTGCAAGATTTCTAATAATATTATCAGTAACAGTCTGAATTATATGAAATCTGGCAACCTCATCTTGGAGCTGCATGCATGTTGTTTGTCCTACTGTTTTAATGTTTAGATTAGGGATAGGGATCGTTGGATGGTATTATAATCCTAACGATCATTTATCATTTAGGCTGTCTTAAATACGTAAAATAAAAAATAATTAATCGAACGTTGATCAACTAATCGCTATGTACACTAACGGCAAAAATATTTGGTCCTTTAAAAAGTTGTCGATTTCTTTAGAGATTTTATAAAATGAAAACTTTAATTATTTTTTAACTGAGTTTAAATAAAATGATAATTACCTATCCGCTTTGAAAATGATTTTAGTGAAAATTAATATTTGTCCAAAAGTGAAAATGAAACGCAACGTCTTTAATGTCATAAATGTAATTATCGGTACATCTGTTTCTCACTTTCTAATTTTTGTATATTATTGCATACACCTCTAGGGTATTAACTATATGGGAATGATGAATTGTTAACATTTAATTTAGTTAACACTTTTTTTTATAACCAGAAATATTTATTTATAAGATATTCTTTATAAATCTTTTGTTGCCTCGTAACACGTCATATTTCATTAAAAATTAAAAATGTACGTACGTATATTGCAACAAAAAATAAGCTATTTCATAAATTATAAACTGTTTACAAAACAATGTAGTATTAAATATTTTTGTAAATTAAGTTGTTTAATATTTATTCAAAACATTAAAAATAAATAAAATATTAAAAACATAAAAAATGCCGTTAAATACAAAGGTTGTCTGGTTCTAAAGAAAAACTTTTTTCAAAACTGTTATTGGTTAATGCTAAACTTTGTTTACTACTTTGATATGTTTATAGTTACCTCTAGTAACATTCCATGCTGTCGGAATACTAATTTGTAATGTAAATTGCTAGAATTGTTCATTTATTTATTAAGTGCAATCACTGTACACGTGAATACTAATATTTAAAACGCCAAGTATGTATTTCTTTGCTATTTGTTGATTTCTAAAACAGGATTTACTTTTTTTTTCTTTTAATTCTTTCGTGCTGGTAGCTTGCACGAAATATTTGAATATTATATTCTATCGACTTGTATTTCGAGAGAAAAAAGTTAAATCAAGGATAACGGCCACAGAATGATGTAAAAATCAAGAAGTGGATAGATCAAGATAGGATGTCGTTCGTTTTCTATATTATAGTCATGGTCATTTTAAATATATTTAGCTTCCAAAAACTGTATTTTTATACTTTGTTGTTAATCTTTAATAGCATTGCTTCTTCAAATTTCAAAAATCGTAATCGTTATTAGAGAAAAAGGTCATCTTATCTAATTATGATGACAATTCGTTTTTTCTATTACAGCTATGTTTTTGTTTTCTTTGTTTATTTCAAAATTAAATTTATTGCAAATGTATTAATTTACATAATTACTATATGCATTTTAACATTTTCATGAAAACATTTATAAATTGAATTGATTGTGGCCATAAATTTTAACACATTCGCGGAAAAACTTAACAGAATTTATTATTTTGTAAAATATCAAATGGATATAATTTGACCCTGTTGGGTTCCTTTCATGGCAAAAAAGAAGGGATTGGTGTATTAGGTTACAATTTAATTTTCATTGTTATGCAGCTTTAAAATTTATTAACCGTATATTAAGATAGTGAAGATATATTATAATGTTAGTTTCGCCCTTTCGTATTAGAAAGTCGCGAACCGCCACTGTTATAATCTATTGACGTCTTAACTAAAAAATTTTTACGTAGACTTGCATATAAAACAGAATCTTTTTCAAATTACTTATTTTTGGTGTAAATAATATTAAGAATAATATTTTCTTCTTCTGTGGCTCCTTTATAAGAGATGATGGCAAAACTTTTGTCTTTTTTTACTTGATATTTTGTCTTAAAGATATCTTAAGAAAGACGGTATAATAGAAATCTTCAAATCAATAATCCACTACTTTAAAAAAAGTCTAAGAGATAAAACAATTATCTCACTAAAAAACATAGTATAAGATTGGTTTTTTGATCTTGAACTATATCATTCATTAAGTTAGAAACCAATCGAAAATTCACGAGATTCAATGTGTTACCTACCTAAAGGAACACAACTCGATCTTCGATGTTGTGGTGTTACATTTAAAAAAACCCTCTCTTTTTTGTGGACAAGTAGGATATCTCTTTTGTTCTAACACCAAGATCTTGGGGACATACGTGATAAATACATAACACAGTCACACAAAAAAAAGTGTCCTAGCCAAAGCACCTGACCGGTATATTCCCATGTAATTTTCAGCGCTGAATCCGAATCCGGGGTCAGAATCAACGATTTACCTCAGGTTTTGTACATAACCTCAAAAATGGCCAAAAAATGAGCAAAACGAGATTTAACGGAAAAATTTGAAAATGTCCCCCTATTCTTATGTATTTTGATGCGCTGAAACCGGATATGATGATGAGAAATTCCTCTAACTAGCCAAATCAACGCTTTCACCCCATTTCTCCCCCCATTTCGCGGTAGAAAATTCATTTATCGTAAAAATTTCAAATATCCCCCTATTCTCATGTATTTTGATGTGCTGGAACCGAATATGATGATGAAAAATTCCTTCAACTAGCCATTGCAACGCTTTCACCCAACTTCACCCCCCATTTCCTCCCATTTCGGTGTAGAAAATTCATTTATCGTAAAAATTTCAAATATTCCCCTATTCTCATGTATTTTGATGTGCTGGAACCGAATATGATGATGAAAAATTCCTTCAACTAGCCAACTCAACGCTTTCACCCAACCTCACCCCCCATTTCCCGCTATTTCGGGGTAGAAAATTCATTTATCGTAAAATTTTCAAATATCCCCCTATTCTCATGTATTTTGATGTGCTGGAACCGAATATGATGACGAAAAATTCCTTGAACTAGCCAATTCAACGCTATCACCCCTTTCGTCACCATTACACCCCCATTTGGGGATTGTAAATTAGATATTTTTCACCATTCTTATGTGTTTTGAGGCGCTTACGAGTTTCTGAAACCAAATGGATGAATGACTTTTCATAATTCTACAATTTTCGACCCAGGGACTTTGCCAGAAGGAATCTGTTGCCCACCGTTACCACGTGGAGGTGCCCTAGTAGTACATACGAAAAAATTATAAAAAACTGATACTACGACCGTTTGAAAGAATTAGATAAACCGAGATGTAATTTAATGCAGTGAAAAATTTTGGCTTCTTGAGCAAAGTCTCATAAGCGATTTCAGTCGAGCAATCAATATTTGTTAACACGTTCGCTGCGGCATGAACACCCGGGGGTCCATGACGATGCTTTTCTTCAATTTTGAAATATTTGAACCTTTAGAAAACAATGTCAAAGTTCTTCTGCTAAAGAAAACTATCTAAAATTCAGTTAAATTGTTGCTACCAACAATTATAGAATTATGAAAAGTCATTCATCCATTCGGTTTCAGAAACTAGTAAGCGCCTCAAAACACATAAGAATGGTGAAGAATATCCAATTTACAATCCCCAAATGGGGGTGTAATGGTGATGAAATGGGGTGATAGCGTTGAATTGGGTAGTTCAAGGAATTTTTCATCATCATATTCGGTTCCAGCGCATCAAAATACATGAGAATAGGCGGATATTTGAAATTTTTACGATAAATGAATTTTCTAACGCGAAATAGGGGGAGAGATGGGGTGAAAGCGTTGATTTGGCTAGTTAGAGGAATTTCTCATTATCATATCCGGTTTCAGCGCATCAAAATACATGAGAATAGGGGGACATTTCATATTTTTACGTTAAATCTCATTTTGCTCATTTTTTGAGGTTATGTACAAAACCTGAGGTAAATCGGTGATTCTGACCCCGGATTCGGATTCAGCGCTGAAAATTACATGGGAATATACCGGTCAGGTGCTTCGGCTCGGACACTTTTTCTTGTGTGGTTGTGTAATCAATCCTTTTAGTTATAGCACAGCAAAACCAATTACCGTTAGCTGCCTGCCTAACAACTTATATGTCCCCTTTAACAACTGTATTTGTATCATTATATCTATAATATTAACATCAATAATTAAGTGTTTAGTTATTTGCACATAGAGCATTGTATTGTATTATTATATTGTTGTATAAATAATTTTTATTTTCTCTGCAATCATCTAAACGTACAGTATGGCACAGTAAAAACAAGTCTGTGTTTTATTGAGTTTGATTGATAAAATTACTTTGGTCTTTCATCGGAGAGGGGATTGTCGTTGGACTATTCGGTTAGTAGGAGATTTCATCGTTGCTTTAGGAACTTATCATCTGTTTCAAGAAATAACTCAAGGTTTCGAATTTAAATGGGGTTGCTCTAAGATAAACTTTTTACCTTGTGCTCATTCGTTTGTTCTAAGAAAACGCATTTGGAGCTTATTAACAACTGATACCAGCATCAATTGAATAGCAGCAATGACTTGGGGTAGATTAGTCTAGCTTAGTTAAGTTAGAAATTAGTTTAGGTTAGAGATTATGCTAGTTAGGTTAGGTTATGTTAAAGATTGAATTTAATTTAATTGCTGCTTTAATTCCAGTTTAATTGCTAAGTTTAATTCAATCTTCAACATAACCTAACCTAACCCAATTATTATAAAACTAATTATGCTAGGCTAGGTTATGATAAAAATTGAATTAAGCTTAATTCAATCTTTAACATAACCTAACATAATCTCTAACCTAACCTAACCTAATTTCTAACCTAACTAGGTTAAGTTTGGGGTAAAGACATTCGGGTGAAATCTATAACTGCTGTTGCAATTTTATTTTTCAATCATATTCCAGTCTAGAATGGTATACCCAATAATTTATAAAGCTAAACTTCGAGACAGTTAAATGGGCCATACATGTACTAAACCATTGTTAGTAAGGATTTCTAAAGATGAAAATAGTTTGCTCAAGCTAAACTAACGCAAATTATAGAAAAAAAATGTAAATTTCACTCAATATTTTTCTAGAGAATCAAAAACTTTCTAATTATATCAAAACTTAATTTAAAAAATCTTTATGAGCGCTAATTATCTAACCTCAATCTCAACCGGCGTTATCTTAATATAACTTAACTTGACAGATACTTCTCATCAGTATAACTTTGTTCAAATCCGATAAGAAAATATACAACTACTATTTAGTTGTCAATGTTAAAACTAGTATACCATTAAATTAGTGCCAAAAATTTCTAAATACCTAGACTGTCCCATTTACAAAAGTATTTAATCACGGAAAGCAATAAAATATGGTTTTAAAAATCCCCATTTTAGTTTGAATTTTAACATAAATAACAGTAATAAATCTATTATAATTAAAAATTAATCGATACTAATAAACGATGACAGGTAGTTGCGGTTAGATCAAAGGAAAGTGATTTTTTTCAAAATTTAAAAATAAACTTCCTTTTAATTAAAGGAAGGAATTATTTTCATTTGCATATTGTATGTTTTTAAATAATTAGTAAATTACCTGCTTTGCATATTTATGTATATAAGACTTTTCAAAAGGCATTAATGCTGGGTTTTATCGTACATTATTATCGGCAACATATACTTATGCCTTATTTGTTTAAAATTTATATAACATCTTTATAGATTTTGAGATTCAATAGAGATTAAATATTTTGGTATTAGTATCTATTTATTTTAAATGATGTATCGTTTATTAATAAATTCATCATTCTGTCCTCAAAAAAGCAATGTAAACAACAACATTAGGCTATTATTATTATTAGGCTATAGGCCTAAAATGTATACCCTTCACTCTAAATTGTTAAGATTCTGAACTTGAGCAAATTATTTGGTATAGAAGGCCATTGTAATCCTAATCATACACTACTGGCTTAGAAGAGCCTTAAGCCTAAATAAGGGTTCACTCGGAACTGTTACTACGTGACCTGATTTTTTATCAAAGAATCTATATTTAAAAAATAAAACATTATCTATGCATACCAATACCGTTTGTGGAAAATATATCTCAACAATAACAATGCCATTAGTAAAGCAGTACAAACAATAGTACCAATACCAAACAAGAACAAAAAGAATACAATGGCTACCTAATCCCCCTGACTAAATCTTAGAAAATTAATATTTGTTACCTTATTCATCATTTCAAACTAAAATCACACAAAAAGCCTTCTAGCACACTCTTGCTCTAGGTAAGACACGAGAAGATCCCTTCAGCACTAAGAACTTTAGGCTACTAATATAATAAACAAATTTTCATTTAGGCTATTTAACCTTCTTAATTAATTTTTAATTACACTTTGCAATATACGCACCTATACGTACTGCATATGTCGAATGCATTGTTTCCAAAATCTACTTTCTAATTTTACTGGAACCTCTAATTAACACCGTTCATGGAACAATTTTGAAGAATTTAGTCCTAACTGGCTCAGGAAGAGTAACTCGAAAGAATTTCGATAATTTGCTAAATTCAATTTTAATTGCGTATAGAAGACTCAATTATTTATTGCAATTAATAATTTGAATTGATACTATATGAAATCATTACTCTAAAAAGTGTTAACAGCAGGGCCGGATTTAGAATATTGAGGCTCTACGGCCAGTATTTGGTGGGGACCCTTAAATTTCTAAAAAAAATTTTAATCTCAGAAAAATAAAACTCCATAGTAATTTTTGTACTTTTTTTTTTATT
Source organism: Agrypnus murinus (assembly GCA_929113105.1). Taxonomy (NCBI): domain Eukaryota; kingdom Metazoa; phylum Arthropoda; class Insecta; order Coleoptera; family Elateridae; genus Agrypnus; species Agrypnus murinus. The sequence goes on from OV816026.1 coordinate 24,873,360, forward strand.
ATTTTGCTTACTTCTAAACGCTTTGAAGTACTAAACTACGGTAGGTTTACGCGATTTTTTGTTTGCAAATGTATTTATTAGATTATCAAAATTCAAATCGCGAAGAATATCACTTTCCAAACTAAGGATCATCAGATTGGTCAAGCGATCTTGCTTCATACTTGTTCGCAATCTATTTTTGATGATCTTTAGTTTGGAAAATGATCTTTCCCCACTGCAGTTCGCTATCATCATCGATAAGTATATGCGAAGAGCTATTTCCGCATTGCAAAATATGCACTGAACATTATTTTGTAAAATTATACGATAAAGAAAAATTTCCACCGATTCTTTTTCTTTCCTCTCAAATTGTTCCGAAAAAGATGCAAGATGCGCCAATTCGTTGGCTAAATCGGCTTCTAAATCTTGAGGATAAAATTCGACAAGTTTCTTGGCTTTAAGTTTAATTTCAGAAGGTTCCATCGTGCTTAACCCAGCTAAAAACCAGAACCTTTCATCGACGACTTCGTATGCAGAAACTCGTTCATCTAAAGATACGATGAGTTGATCGATAACAGGGAGGAAAGATTCCGTACGAAATTTTTAAGCACGTTTTTCGCACCGAACATAGGTACGGATATTGTACTTGTTTCGGAAGCGCTGGGGCCCCTGTTCGGTGCAGCCGCAGTATTTACTTTTAAATTCAACGGCTGTACCGATTTTAAACTCGTTTAAAAGCTGTGTCCGGACAGACCGTACAGTCTAAGTGCAAATATCGTACAACAGTTCAGCTGTTGCACCTAATTTTTTTCCGTATGGTTTCCTCATTTCTTTGAATTTTGTTTTATTAATTGAAAAGCTCCATTGCATTGGTGGAGGCCCAGGGGCCGTGCCCCGCCGGCCCCGTGCTAAATCCGGCCGTGGTTAACAGTATAAAGCCTCATAAGATTTTGGCGGCTTTGGCAAACCATTCAAATGTAATTACTATCGAATGCAAAAGTTCTGAACCCCGAGTTTGAATGCATAGCAAAAAAAACTAACCGCTCAAATTAATTCAAACAAAAAAACATTTAGTCAGACAATTTATTTTTGTGTAAAATAGTAAATTTGTAAAATTATCGGATTTTTAGTTTTTGAATTTTTGCAAATTATGTTACAAAAAGTCCGTTTTTCTGGGAGTTTTGACGTAAAGAGTGTCTTTAATGATTAATATTTTAATACTTGACAAAATTGAATGTAATTTTAATGTAGGTTTTTGTAATTTGATATCTGTATTATTTCTCAAGTTATTCTTTGAAATAGAGGGTAATATATTTTGGTGTTCTGGTGCCTAATCAAATTTGTTTTTACAAACGATAGTATTTTGTTAATAAAACAACAAATACGACAAGAAATTCTAAAATTATTCACGAATTAATTGGTAAATAATTCTTTAAAAATTAATTCGTGAATATTTTCAAAATTTCTTAACGCATTTGTTTTATTAAAAAATACTATCTTTTGTAAAAAAAAAGATCGTGATTAAGGCACCAGAATGCATTACCTTCTATTTCATAGAATAATTTGAGAAATAATACAGATATCAACATACAAAAATTTCCACATACATTCAACATTATTAGCTACTTGGAAATGAAATTACATTTAATTCTTTCAAGTAGTTATTGAGAGATTAATTATTAAAGACACGCTTTACGTTAAAACTCCCAAAAACCGGACTTTTTGTAACATAATTCGCAAAAATTTAAAAACCTAAAATCAGATAATTTTACAAATTTACTATTATATACAAAAATAAATTGTCTATCTAACTATTTTTGTTTGAATTAATTTGAGCGGTTAGTTTTTTTTGCTATGCGCATTCAGTCTTAGAACTCGGAACTTTTGCATTCGATAGTATCAAAACTCAGAAAAACAGGAAAATAATCCGCGATAAAACCATAAATACTCATTCTGGGTTATTTTGGATCAACTACTGGAAGTAGTACGAAAACAAAATCATATTAGCAATAGATTAAGGGTACTGTGTGCAAATTAAATTAGAATTACATTATTCGCAACACCATGTATAATGTGTTTACATATTTAACCCAGCGGCATTTTTTTGCTATTGTAAATAGGTATAATTTAGTTAAAATAAAAATTGTCGAGTTCATGTTATTTTTTAATATAATTTTCAGTTGTTACCAAAAGCTTCTGACATTTAGACTAACCTTTAAATAATTTATAGCACTAAACTACATTTACAGTGTGTAAAATTTACAAAAAACGTTGCTCATTAATGCCGCTGTTTCCATTTTTTGGCCATCACTGTACTTTCCCTGCCAAGAACAAAAGAAATTATCTGTGAAATTGAACTCCGGAATGATTTTTACAATTTCATTGTACTCTTTATTTTTTGCAGCCAAGATGCGAGCTCTTAAGCGAAGATCACCCCATAGATTTTCGTAGTCATTTGTTTTGTAGATTGGTATACATACACTTACACATAGGCTTATTAAGTAGCGGCTACTTTATGATTTTCATTTGTATTTTCGTAGCATCCTGTTTAATATTGATTTCGTAGCATCCTGTATAATCTTGTTAATAATTTTTGCGTTTTCATTGTTTTAGTTGCCGTTCTTGACAACACCCTTGACTTCACAACACATTTTCCATTTCCACAAGACCAACTTCCAAGTAGGTTTTTTGTACTCTGGGATTTAGTTGCTGTCTTTAGTAACCCTGAAGCAAATTATCGCACTGGTGTTGGCGTACCTGCGTATACCATTCCATTCGTAATACCTGATGGAGTCTAGATCGTGAGTTATATGTCCGAAAATGGTTATGTGTTACCTTTTCATTACGGCCCAATTTATAATTAGTAGAGCATTAATTAAAGTTAATATTTAATAATAGATTTCATTCTAAAATGGTTTTTACCCATTATGACATTTTCATGTATTAGGTTGTTAGGTAGCAGGTGTTTATTTTGTGAACGCAGAGAATACACACAACAACAACAATTTTATATACTATTGCCCAATCCTATCTTTTTGAACCAGTAGTCGTATTAGCATTGAACGTGCAACACTGAAGATATTATCTCTATTCTTTTTATCTACAGAACGTACGTTTTATTTGAATAGCTTACCATATTGGTAAGGTGGTCGCAAATGAGTGTTGGAACTTTACAGGTATTGTTGGCATTAAACCCAAGTGTTTATTGTCATCTATCGAAGAAGACATCACGTAAGAACCACGACCTCAAACTAGTTATCCGGAAAAATTAATTGTGGCTAATAGTGGTATATTCCAATTAGCAACCCCTTTGTGAGTAACAATGTGTCAGTGTGACCGTTAGTATATCTGCCCGTGGTTGGTGTATTGGCGCGCATGCGTGCCCATGCGTAAACGCGATAACTCTCTTCACAATTGATGAATTTCCATGGTATTTGAAAAGAAAGGATTCCCGGGACAAGCAGACGACACAACAATGGACGTAGTCCGACTACAGGTACTCTAGAAATCGAACTATTCCCAGGTAGCCTATGATTCTTCTCTCACATAAATCGCTAATCCAAAAATAACCAAACTTAAAGCAACCGTGTTCAAGTTGTCTATGTTTAGAATGCTCTGAACCAGTTAATTCTAGGGAATTATCCAGGATATAAAGTCTTAAAACAAGACTTCTGTATAGATTTATAATATCAAAATTAATTTTTAATTATATTTCCCGTATATGCGCCATGCCCCACCCCTTATGTCTTACTGGCTCTGATAGCTTGGTAACCCGATTCAGCAGGCTATGTTTGAAAGTGATAAAAGTGTTATATAAAAAGCAATAGTACTTATATATATTAAAAAGGAATCAATATTTTATTCATTATTGATGACCCTTTTAGCTAGGAAGAATATACAGGTTAAAGCTTGGAGCGTTCCAAACTCAGGAAATTCCGGCTCTGAAGATTCACTCGATTCTCAATAAATTTGACCGCTAATGCAGTTTCGAGGAAACTTAAACGCAATTATCATCCATATTACAAATTCAAAAATTGAAATGCCATAATAACCCCGTGCGGGTTATTCAATTTAGAAGGCCGGATTTGCCTAGGGATTTGCCTATAGCCCCTTTATTTTCAAATAGTAGCGACAACGATTGATCTCATTGCTGGAGCAAAAGTATGTTGGTGACATTGAAAGTTACCAGATTTGACATTTCGTTTTACAGTAAATCTTAGGTTTCAAAATCATCATGCACAAAATATTCACAACGGACATTCATGTTATGTAAAAACGATCATATTAATGTAATATACAACTACGAAATTGTAAGTTTTATTAATTTTTATTAAGAAATTTTTATTAAAGTGACGAGAGAATATACATGTGGTGATTTTTTTCTTTATTAAAGTTTGTGCCTCGTTTGTTCCACGATGTCACTACTATTTGAAATAGAGGGTCTATAGATTTGCCCATAGATAATATAATAATATACTACGTATATAGAATGCAAACTGAATACAATCAAAATTCTATGAGCTTAGCACCAAAAATACAGATGGCACCTGTAATGCGGTCTACCATGACCATCTCCATTAATAGAGCCAAGACCCGATACAACTGGCCATGGACCTACTAGACCTACAGCTTGCTCTATAACTTAGTGACAAACCGTATCAATGCTGTTTACATAATATCTGTACAGTGTAATTGAAATGAAAGGTTAAACGACTAGAGCATTTTCAGCGCTTGCGTATTGTTGATTGCATTTGAAATGATTATTTTAATTTGCTTTTGCAATATAGTACGCATATTACATTTTAATTTAATAGCACTGTATAATATAATCACATGGGCTGTATCCTATAAATTCAGTTTTTTGTTTTAAAATTGAAACTGACATTTCTCAAAAAATGAAATACTCCAAAATATAATTGTGCCGTTTTAAGTTTTCGCTACAAAATTTATTTGCCATCGATTTTTAAATTCTACAAAGAACCTGACGACATTTTTTAAATGGAAGAACTTTTGTCAACACTCTTTCATTGAAAAACTAATTGAGAAGAAAATTAACAATTACCGTATTTGTGATAGGTATAACTAACACCGGAAAATTAGTTAATAATGCCTGTTCTAAAGGTAAGGTATTTAATGCTGATAACTTGTAAAGCAGGCCGAGTAAATGTTTCGTCGTATTTCTTTAAATAAGTTAATTACAATTTTATTATTGTAGCTCAGGAAGAATTTAGAGATGTTATAAAGTATTGCTGGAAAGCCATACATCAATTTCGAAGACACCGCATGTTCCAAGGATACAATTTCAAATTTTAAGTCAGGCCAACCAAAAACAAAACTGTGTCCAAAAGCAAAAAAAGTTATATCAGAAAGTTAACAAGTTAAAACAAACAATCAATAGACAATTTATTATGTACGTTTTGTAAAAAAATCAGGTACATTTTCTTGTAGTCATAAAGCTAGTTTAAAAGATAGCATTGTTTGCAAGATAGTTGGTTTAAACAACAATAATAAGGCAAATGTAGTAGAAATTGTAAATACAATCTGAACTATTGAACCAATCAAGAACAATGTAGGTATTTGTTACGATGTAACAATAAATTAATTTAAATAATTACTTGGATTTCTTTCTAAGCCAAAAGGAAAAAATAATTTAAATTCTTAAAGATGAAACCGTACAGGTAAAATGCATTTAAGATACTTAGCCCCAAAAATACAGATGGCGCACGAATTATTCATCGAACAATGCTTGGAGTTTGCATTCTATATACATAGTATATTATTATATTATCTATGGATTTGCCTTTCAACTACCGACATCTCTACGTGATAGGTTGCAATATTTAATACATAAACCATGGCCTCCAAAACAGGTAAAAGGAAAATATAACGATAATTACTGACGAAAACGAACATTGGAGCTAAATATCTTCAAGAACTGCTGAACTCAGAAGATACAGCAAATAGGCATAGGTGAATCACACGAAGAAATCATACAATGTACAAGAAGCAGATGACAAAAACATTAGTATTAAATCAGAAGATATAAAACAAGCAATTAAAGAAATAAAAAGTTGCAAATCAGTAAGACACGATAAAATAACACCAGAAATGATAATTAATTTAGGAGACCGAGGCAAAGAAATGTTGTATGATATAGTTAACAGATCATGGAAAGAAGGGAAAGTTCCCGACGACTGGAAAATAGGAATAATAGTGCTAATATTTAAAAAAATACAGAAGAGAATGTGGGAACTACAGGAGTGCTATCCTTCTTAGTTGCAATGATATATGAAAAGGTACTAGAGAAGGTTACGGGATTTAATAGAATCTTAAAAGAAGTGGATTTAGGAAGGGAAGGAACATTCAAGATCGCATCTTTACAATAAAACAAATAATTGAGAATAGAACAATAAAACTCAGTATATTTAGCTTTCCTACGGAAAGGCATTCGATATAATAATAATAATAATTGCTACAACCCATAGCCTGGAAACCAGGCCCCAGAAACTATAAGCTTGTGCGGGAGGGAGGAGGCGATTATTATTATTACGTAGGCCCTAAGTGCGGCTGCAGCCGACTTACAGATATACGTTAGTTTTCAAATGACGGTACAGTTGGTGTTCTGGGGTTTTTGCAAATATCTCATATCTATTCTATGATAGGCACCGATTGGTGCTTACTTCCCATTAGGAAAGTTCTAAAAGATAACTACAATTAAAGTCTTTGAAACTCTACCAATGAAAACTTTACCATATCTTAATAAATGAGTTTTCTGGTATTTTTTCCAAAACAAATACCAGAGTAGGCTCTAGGTTTAGGCCTAGAGCTCTAGAAATTATATATTAAATAGTATGATCCCCGGCCGAGCTGGTAATCTTTCATAGCGGAGAAAAATTGAAAACATGCCTTCTCTTCGGATAGGAAGTAAAACTGTAGGTCCCGTGTCAATGAGATGTTTGGCACGATAAAAATCCCTACTGGGGGTGGAATTCCCCCAGATTCGGCTAAATTCTAGTAGGGTCGGCCAAATGATCATAGCAATCGGTGCCATGAGGTACGAAGGATGCTCCGCCATCCCGATTCCTCGCCCAAAAATAAATAAATAAATAAATATTAAATAGTAAATGTAAAAATAGTAGCCTGGTAGTTCAGCAGGTATGGAACTTGCTACCAATCTGGAGGTCTTGGATCCCCATGATCGCCATAACATCTATGCAGCATTTTAAAAAATATAAAAGAAAATGAGTGAAAATGAGCACCTATTTTCTAGCATGATAGGCGGTCAGCGCGTAAAACTAGTCACTTCACCACCCGCATGTACCGTACGGCTCTAAGCAGCATTGCTTATGCTGACTATTATAATGTAAATATACATCGTTTTAGGAAAATGTTAGGTTAGGTTAGAAGTTTAAAATACTTAATCAAAGTGTTAATTTTTAACGCTTCGGAACTTCATTATTTTCTATACTTTTTAAGTTTCGACTTACGTGTATGAAAAGTTTGGTTAGTGAATGTTTCCTCAGGACGCGTGCTAGAAGTTAACCGTTTACCAAACACCCCTCTTCCCATCTTCTGTTTCCGTCCTAAGGCAGAAAATCATGCCGCATGCTCTATCTATACCAGTGGACTGCAACCATTGAAAGTTTAAAAATGGATTGCATAAATATTTATATTATTCTATCTTTTAGATTCATGTTACAAATCTATGCTATAAGGTCCTGTAATTTTAAGTAAATTACCCCCCTCATCTTCTGGTATGGGTCGTCAAATATAATTTTATTGATATTTTTGGGTAACTAGATAAAAAAGATTGCGGAACGCTGATCTATACTATACGTGTACAAAGTCTTGCATAAGCCTGTATCCAATAGGGATCCCCTATTTCCTTGAGGAGAGAAAATCGAAATCTCGGTTCCTTTGGGTTCTGTATCGTACCACAAATTTTATATCAATTTGTAATTATATGGAGACACACCGGCACACATTTAAGTTTTTAAAGCTTCTTTTAAAATATTTTTAAATCCTATGCAACTCTTAATTTTATGCTCAATAAGCTCTGAAACTTTTGATTTTCGGAGTTTTGGAAATCTGACTCTAAGAAATCCAAAAATTTTGATTTGATGAAAAAGTTATGAAACTCCTAACATACTTTCTGTTTTTAACCAAGATATACATTACTTCAGTATTTTAGAACATTAAACTTTGAAACTCTGAAATTTGAGATCTGGATGCTCGAGTCTTTGAGTGTTGGAAACGACCAGACTCTGAACCTATAGAGCTATTATGACTAAATGTTATTGTATTTTGAAGACTTTGCTGGGTCTTATTGTATACTAAGTATTTTCCAAAGTGCAGATATTGTATATCTGTGCCGGAAATATCTACAGTAAAAGATAATTTTTACTCCATTCAAAAGTCATATCCGATCGTGGCCGTATGGCCACGACCGAAACTGGATACGGTCGTTACCACATTCGTACGTTATGTAAATGATGATGATATTTACTATACACCCTAATTTAGTGAAGTAATAGCGAAAGTGTGATTTAAGTGTAATTCACGAGTGATTCTCAAGTCAAAATGTGCTGTCTGTGCATTTATGCAAAGTAGTGCTAGTGAAGATGTTATTAGTAAAGCGTCAAAGAAAACTTGGCGTTGAAGTGAAAAAATCGTAAGTGCATGCACATACAGATAGGTTATCTGTTATAAGATGATTTTAGATTAGTCGTGGTAAATGTTTTGTTGTATGAGCAGTTCTTGAAGTGAGGTTTTGGTTCTAAAATTGTTTCATTGGGAGATGAGTACTGATTAAGTTTGTATTTAGCTTGAATAAGAATCCAATGTCCAAATATAAGGAGTTGTTTTGAGGTTACTTATCCCAAAGTGATAAGTTATAAGTGGCACAATCGGCGTTAGAATAGCTGACACTAACAATAAACATCGGAATTACCAAAGCTAATATTTTCCTATTTTTACATACATAGGTATACGAAAAAGAGTTATTGCAAGAAATAATCAGTTTACTACCAAATATGAATAGTTGTCACTTAAAAATATACGAAGTAGGCAATAAATCTTATAAGATGTCCAATTTTTCCAAACTCACATCACTTACGACATTCAGTTACTGGAGGAATATTAGTATCTCAATTATTATTTGATGTTTAACATTCGAAAAGCTTCAAAAATTTCAATTTCGAGATTTCTAAAAATTCAAAACTCTGGATTTCTAAAATCCTGAAACTTAGAGGTTAAGTTCGGAAAGTTGCTGAAAGCAACCGTCGATCATCGAATTAGAAAACTTCAAAACAACTTTTGCGATCTTAATTAGAAAGAAGTCTATGATAAAGCCAAGATACAAATAAAATAATTTTGGCGGTAGGTCGTCAAAACATAAACGGACCTTACTGAAAAAAAATGGTTTAGTGTGCCAGTGATAATTAATGAAGACTGAAGATTCGAGCGTACTGAAGATTTCTTTTATTAGAGTAATATATTATAACAAAACTGTTTAAAAATAAAACGGAAACAATTGGTCTTCCTAATTAGGAAACTCTCAACAGATCCTGTTAAAATGATTCGCTCGTGAACATTTAAAACATAAGTGTTGATCTGGATCAAAAAGGGTTTTTCCGATAAGTCTAAATAATGACACATATATATATTAGTTGAAGATAATTTTGTTAGTCATTTACTCTTTCATTGATTAATCTTAGTTATGGGCGTGTAATAAGACCGCCTCTTTTTATAAAAAATGGAGTATCACCCAAAATCTTAAAAATGTAACAGACAAGAAACTTCTTATAATATTTTAGTTATTTATGCACTCGGCTATTATTATATTAAATAATAATGAGCCATTAAAAATATAAGAGGCAATAGGTATTACGTTTATACAACATAAATTTGCATTAAATATTTAAACTTTTCATAATAAAGTTATCAAAAGTTTAAGCTATTATTACTTTATTATCCATTATTTCACAGATTATTGTAAAGTACAGTTAATTTAAATACGAAATTTATATAAACAAAATTCTTTTCAGCTTCGCAAAAAAACTAAAACAGGTTTTTATACGTTCCACATAAGCTCCCATCATAAACCTTTAATATAATTTGATATAAATATAGATCCAAACTAATTAATGTTTATTAAAATAAGCTTTTGGTATTTTAAGAATTTAAATCTTATTACGCAATTTTACATTTTAAGAATTTGTTACAAATTACATTTCAAACACCGTTATGAATTATGATTATGATTTGGCTTTTATAATAATTTATTAAAAAGAAGTTTAAAAATTAAAGTACTTACAATATTGACTTTCAATATAAAAATGCAATTAATCCAATCGAATTGTTCATAAGCATCAATGAATCAATCAATGTTTGTCTGTGCACAGAAATAAAATTAAGAAGAAAAATTCCCGACAAAAATCTCGTCAACACAAGGAAAAAACTTAAGGCACGCGCATCATTATTTTTTGAATCCGACGCACCGAACCACGCAAAGTTTAACAAGAAATAAGTCAATCAACGGTTCACCACCTCCAGTCATAGAGTGTGTCATGATAAAGTGTCTATGGGGGTAGCCCGGAGCTAAAAACACGTGGAATCGAAGTCGACCGACCGGAGTCGAACGCTTGACAAGTACGGGACATAATCCGGGTATATTATAGTATTTTGTAGTCAAAGAAACTAATAATTTTTATTGCTCGGTTTAAAGCGGCATTAATTGAGGTGTTGACGATTTTTTTTATCGGATATAAAAGATTAGTTTAACTAAATTTTTTTATTCTATTTTTTCGAACAAATTTTTTAAAATTGCGCTTTTATGAAAAATTTACTTATTCAATTTAATTAGTTATTACTTAATATAAATACTGTATTAACTAATGAGAACTTAAACTTTATTAATGACTTTTGTAATAGCAATTTTACAACACTAAAAACCGATCTTAAATTTTTTTTATGAATATGGTCAATGAAATAAAAAAAATCTAGAGTGACCATAAAAACTTTAATTGCAGTTTGTCCACTAATAAAATTCACATGCCTTAGCTACATATACAGGGTGGGATTAAAGTATGGAATATTAAAAAAAAAGCGAACTCAACCGGTTTTTTTAAAAACGCTGAAACACGTCGATTTTGTTTTTTAAAAATACACATTAATATGTGCGATTCACCTCCCGACTTTCATTTGTTTCTAAGTTATGACGTCATCACAAAAAATTTTAAATGGCCATATTGATTTTTTATAGTGGAATCCGATAGTGATTTCCCTTCCCTTTATGATCATGCAAATAAATCATAAGGTTGCATAACAAAAATTCTGAGGAAAATCGATCTGAACATGTTATGTTATTGATATTATGGTCAATATATCAATATATCAGATCGACTTTTCTCAGAATTTTTGTTATGCAACCTTATGATTTATTTGCATGATCATAAAGGGAAGAGAAATCACTATCGGATTCCACTACTAAAAATCTATATTGTCATTTAAATTTTTTGTGATGACGTCATAACTAACAAACATTTACAAAGTTCAGATCGATTTTTCTCGGAATCTTTGTTATGCAACCTTATGATTTATTTGAATGATCCTAAAGGGAAGAAAAATCACTATCGGATTCCACTATAAAAAATCTATATTGTCATTTAAATTCTTTTGTAATGACGTCATAACTTAGAAACACATGAAAGTCGGGAGGTGAATCCGCACATATTAATGGGTATTTTTAAAAACAAAATCGACGTGTTTCAGCGTTTTTAAAAAACCGGTTGAGTTCGCTTTTTTTTTAATATTCCATACTTTAATCCCACCCTGTATACACAATTAGACTAACAAGCGTATTAAGCATCATAACCTATTAAAAAATAACAAATAAAATTTTATCAACATTTGCAAACCAGTCAAGCTCATTTTTCACACTAAAAATTAATTTTTTCCTGATAACAGATATACGTTACATCGGACAATCTTCTGTCAAAAACTCTCTTATACTAGATGTAATGAGCTTTTAAGATTTTGGACACGATTACCTAAATGACCTTAAGTTCTACAAGCAAACAGACCTAGTTTAAATTTCAGGTTGAGATCTACCAGGAGGTTAAAGCCAAAAGCAAACCCTTTTCATCATGATAAGGTAAAGTTAAATAAGAAATGTGCAAATTCTGATAAGTCCATGAAATTTTGCATGGACATTCCTTGTGGCACACTATTCAAATCTATACATGTAGCCAACCATTTGTTTTCGCTCAAAGCAGTTTACTTCCAGGTTGCATATATCTTTAAGTGGCAATCACCCATTGGTCTCGCCAATGGGGTGAAATATTCTATAGAAGCGTGTCTCGACTTTTTGGATTCAAAAAATACTAAAAAATCATATCCGAGTGAATGCTGATTGATGCATTCTGGTGAGATGCTCTTCGAAAAAACGAAAATACCCAAATCATCACATTGATTATACCAACGCGTTCGCTACACACTTATCACCACACCCACGCAAAACCGGTTACTAAAAATGTTAAAAGTTGATTATATTTCTTAATTCAATTGACTTTAGTTTTTCAATCCGGATTTGTCAAAACTGTAGCTTTTGACATTTGAAGATATTTGTTTCACCTAAAGACATCTTGTGGGAAGCTTTCAATAGAAGAATATTTTTAATATGACATTACTCTGGCCATTTTACAAAATTGTGGTTATCATTAGAAGAATTCCGATGGAAGTAAATGTCGATCTTTCTTTCAATACATAATTCACCCTTATAGCATCATTTTTAAGCCTAAGCAATATCACCAGCACCGACAAATGTACTTTAAAGATACCGTTTGAACTCCAAATTGCTTTATTTATGTAAATAAACAGAATTGTGTGAAAATGTCAACTTTTTAGTTGTGATTTTCAATGTCAAAACGATGTTTTTCTAACAGTGAAAAAACGTCTAGACGGTAAAGTACACTTTATAAATAAATTTAGTGGGTGTTAAATGCCACTTTATCGATCACCCAGCGATAAAGTAGGTGAGCGGGCGGTAAAGTGGCACTTTGCGTCCTCTAATAAATAATAAATGCATCCAAAAACAATCTGGTTATACGAGGTATTACATTAAAATGTGAAATTGTGTTAAAAAACCCTGTTTTTCACATTTTAAGCAAAATAAAATTCGGTACTAATGACTTCTCGTTCTGTGCGCTCATATAACATTTACTTGCTGACTTATGATACGATTTAAAATACATTTTAACTTTCTATATGCAAATTTTCTGATTTGAAAAAAATCTAAAGCATTAATTTAGACCAGAAAAATAATTTTCCTCGGAATTTTGTAGGTAACGATGTGATGTTTTAAATGAATTCGACCTAATTCTTGACCTAACATAACCTAAGATTTATTAGCCTAGCTTAACCTAACCTAACCTAAGTCCAAAACTGCCTTTTACTTTTCCAGTTTTTACAAAAATACTCTGAACCTCGCTCTAAGGTTTTTTTTAATTAATGTTTGTTGGAGAAAAACAAAGGCATTTATTTTTATTTTTATTATACTCAAAACTTCATACATAAAGTGGGATTTATAAACAAATTTAAAGAGCCATCTAATGCTTGATACTCAGATATGAGCAGGTAAACAACGCGCCATATAAAAAGTCATAAAGACCATTATTTTTATTCCGCACGAAACGAGAAAATCTCAGGTAAACTTCTGTCGGCGGACGAAACACGACGGGCTAAACAATATATCACCTTTTTCTTTAAATTTGTTTTATTACTATCTTTGATTTTATTTTTCGTAAAGCGTGTCTAATAATTTGTTTTTGTTTAATTTTGGTAATAAAAATAAAATTACACTTTCTTTCTTAATCTTTTTAGTTTAGTGGACTATAAAGTGGGTATTCCACACGATGTTTTGCCACATGGGAAGATGCTCAGTTTCCCCAGCAGGGAAGCAGCTGGGGAAGATATTTAATAAATTTGCTATTCCACATGAATTGTTTTAGCCGCGTTTTCTCTCCCATTTTCACCCAGCTCTTATTATTATTTTTATAATATTTTGTTTAGTAGGAGTATCCGCTTTAGTGAGTAGTAGTAGTAACTGTTTCTATTTTTATAATCACTACTCTTGACTTTCCATAAGCACAGAAAACCTTTATACATTTCAATAACTTTAGTTATAAATCTTTTTGAATCATAACGTGAATCAGACATCTTAATTATTATTCGTTTATTTATTCACTCGATTAAAAACAATCTGTAAATGTATTTAAAAATAACCTCTTTATAAACTGATATAAACTGTAAAGTAAACAACAATTCGTTAGGTATCTTTACTGGCTTCAAATGCGCATGCGCATAAACATAAAACTTGCGGGGAAGATGTTCGTTGCTATTCCACATGAAAGTTTCGGGAAGTTCAACGGCAAACCGCGCGGTATTATCGGTCACGACCGATTCGCATGGGATCCCATCGTTGCCTGATACTGCGGAAAACTATCAGTTTTTTGCTATTCCACACGACAGTTTCTCCGCCGTTTTGTCCTAAATGGGGAAGATGCGCGGCAAAACATCGTGTGGAATACCCACTTTTAATACCGTTAACATTTGAAATTTCGGGAGTCATTAAATTCTATATTTTTGTAGATCCTCTCGCTAATATGAATCAAACGATACCAAAACTAACGCATTTATAGCAAAAGAGCACGTAGTTCGTTCATGGGCCAGGCAGTACACTGCAGATTTTCATGAAACTTTGCAAACTTGTTCATTTATGTCTCTAGCATCAACTTTCTTATTGTATCAAAAGTGTCAATGGTTGGGCCACGTTATAAAATGAAAACTATTAACGAGCTGTTTCCAAAAATATATAACACTCGACCTTTGTTATCCGTTAGCGCTCAGAAGGCTGGCCAAAACCCGTTATCAGTATTTGAATGCTAATGACTCAATGATGATGCGTATCAGAAATCGATGTTACATATTTATTTAATCAGTTCGTTATTAGTTTTCGCTTGCCGAGTGAAAGAGGAGTAGTGATTTAGGTACAGACCGATAGGTAACGCCTTACCGATGAATACTGAAAAGGTACTTCGGGGGGGGAGACCCCCCACGTAGATCGAAATTACTGCCCCTGAATCAGGGTGAAACGCCAAAGTTGCAGTTGCTTTGTAAATTTTAATAAAGGCACATGTGTCTATTAGGTCAGTAGGTTTAACATTTGTAATGGGTCAAGGCGGAACTCCAAACAACTAATGTTCAGAGGTCGCCAAAGTCACAGGTCGGGTTACATCGTGATCCATACAGAATGGGGCATCAAAATTTTACTTCTGTAGGACAGACACCTAAGGAAACCACGACCACGATAGTGATTGAAGAATATAACTACGCTCTCGAACATGGAGGACAAGTCTGGTAAGAAGATCGTGCAACTTTCTAGGTCAGTTGCATACCCTGAGGAAGCTGAATTGAAACATATTCGTGGATGAAAGTCGAAACTGAAGGCAATGCTGATCGTATTCTTCAATATTAAAAGCGTAACCATAACGAATGAGTACTTTACTGTCAAGCTGTAAATGAACCATATCACAAAATGCAGTTATTAATACACCAATCTCACATAGTTCCAATAATTTTCATCTTACTTTCTAGCAGTTGGAAAACTTGAATGTCTGAAATATCAACTTTAAAACTTTGCAACTGACAAATTCCTAGTCTTCAAACTCCAAGTCTACTCAATTTTGAAACACCACAGTTGTAAATTTTTGAAACTTAAAATTCTGAATTTCTGAAACTATGAGAATCTTAAACTCTTTTCAAAAATAAGTTTGAACTATTTGAAAAGCAAGCATTCTAATGTCTGGTCTTGTTTTTGTTAGGTTACGTTTAGGTATAGGTTAAATGTAAGGTTGTTAAGTTTAGGTTAGAATGATTAATCAGAAAAGGACTTTTATAAACGCGGTCAGTAGTTTTAAATGTATACAAGCTATACAAAAGCTGTTTCAGGCTACATTTATCGCAAAATTTGTCAAGCAAAAATCCCTAATGCCCAGTTTGATGTATTATTATTAACGGCTGTAGACATGCATTTTTGTCTTTGAGATCCTAATAACTTTATAAAAAAACTCAGAAAGCAAAATTGAAAATTTTGTCGTATGCATTTTTTTGAGATTTTAATTCGACTTAGGCTAAATTCGTCTGTATTCAAAAAACTTCAGACGCGACCATTTGTCTTGAAATTCAATTGAAGGTGCTATACCTTATGCATCTAAAACCTGCAAGTGGGCCAACGTCAAGAAAATATCCTTTTATTCGTTTTATTCAATATGATCTTAAAAAGTACTGTAATGATCTTCATTAATACAATAACCACAATCAATCATTACATACATATCTATCAGGAAGGCATTAAATGCTAGGGATAATGCCATAGCAACAATAATCAACAACCAGTGATAAATAAATATCTCATACAACAACACGTCTTTTATTACTTGTCCTGATACTATAAGGATATACCTCCTACGATAGTGTACCAAGACCCATATAAATGGCCATTACACTATAGTACCATTGAAAGATTGCAAGGGGGACCATCTTCAGCAAAGGTGTGCAAATCTCGGCCTACGATGTGGACATAATAGTCGGATCGCGTCGATATGTGATAAAACCTTTTGTTGCAATTAAGAAAAAAGCGATTTAAACTCCAGGTGAATGCTGAAGATTATATTCAGCCAAGAAGACATCTTGTGGACTTCTCTAACACCTAAAGCGAACCATAATACCTAGAGAGACAAGATGTACCATTTTCAAAACTTTGATTACACCCATAGGCGCCAGCAGAAATTTGTCCAGGGGGGGCAAGACTAGAATGAACGGTATGCTAGGGGGGGCGCAAGCCTAGAATAAACGAGATGCTAAGAGGGGCGAGCCTAGAAAAAAACGGCATATTATACAAAATTTTCAATAAAATTCAAATTGTTCAGCTTCCAGGGGGGGGATGGGGCAAGCGCCCCTCCTTCCGGGCGCCTATGATTACACTGTGCTTGATATGTGCCTCTAAAACTTGGACCCTTACACAAAAGTATGAAATATTTATAGATTTGTTCGAACGAAAGGTATGAAGGTATACTGACTGGAAACGGATTCAATTGATATGCTGGTATAGATCCGTTCGTAGAGCCGGAGTAGGGGTTTCTGATATAAAACGACAAACTAGCACAAGATCTGTTTAAAAAGATGATAGAGACAAAAGTTCTCTGAAAACTGTTATCGGAATCTCTTTCCGGCGTCATTAGCCGCTGACAATGTTCCAGAATTAATATTACTTCCAAGTAAGTCGGGAAGGTACTCCAAACGTATCCACTTATCCAAAGGCATACGTTACCAATTAATTATATTAGAAAATGATATTAGTGAAGTTAGGTTGAAAATACTTTTATTTGGCTACAGAACTGTTTATAAATGGTTTTACACTGTAATACGATACATAACAAAATAAAGCTTGTTCAATAGCGCTCATTTTACTCTACCAACGTCTACTATAAATCTTGTTAGTAAAGGAGGTAGCAGAGGAGAATAATATTCCTCTTCTTCACCTTTATCGCATCGTTTCATTATACATATACCACTACCATTTTTTATGAATTTTATATCGCTTTTATATCTCTGCATCAAGTGCAGGTTTCCAATATGTATATACAGAAGAGTATTGGAGGCGAAAGGTACATGCGCTACAATTTCAAATTGAACTTTAACATCCCAGGTAGCAAAGGCATGTGAAAATGAAGTGAAGGACTAGCCACTGAGTGACGTAAATGTCGTTGTTGTATGACGTGATAAGGACATCTTAATGTCGCAGACCAGTGACGTCATATGCTAGGCATTAATTTCCAGCCTTATAACACGTTAATTTGACGACTTTTTCAAATTACATTTGATACCCCCCCTGTCCCCCAGATTTTTAGGAGTACATATGAATCTGCTAGTGCTGTTTAAGATTATATATTGCAAAATATACAAAAATATATTTATAACATATACTGAAAGGTAGAGAAATATTAAAAATTACAAACAAAAATTTTTTCATCGAAATTAAAGATAACATAGTTCACAGTCTAGTTTCAATGAGTATTATTTCACTATTTCTAATGAATGACATCTAAAGTTACAATGTTTCCTTTGAATACTTCAATGATAAATCAAATATCATGAATGATACGCATCGCCACAAAACTTATAAGCTAAGCCAACGCATTTGCCAAATATTTCTGTAATAGGCCATACCTTAGTTCTGACAAGTTTTTCACTACAAAGATGTTCAGTTCTTAAACTTTCAAATCAAAAACAGCGGAGAAGGCAAACTCCACATAAACGACAGAACAAAGACTGGTACTGACAACCAAGATGGACTGCGTGCACTCTTCGCGTAAGCACCGATTGGTTTAAATTTTGAAAGTAGCGCCATCGTATTGCAAATCATGAATTACTGAATGAATTTATCAAATATTAAAAATGTACTAAAAATAAT
This sequence comes from Agrypnus murinus, assembly GCA_929113105.1. Lineage (NCBI taxonomy): Eukaryota > Metazoa > Arthropoda > Insecta > Coleoptera > Elateridae > Agrypnus > Agrypnus murinus. Next base: position 24,891,871 of record OV816026.1, read on the forward strand.
AATAGTTGTACGAAAATAATATAGATAAATGTTTCCCTTCGCTACAATAACACGCTTTAAACACAATGAGCCTTTGCAATAGCTCTACTGAAACATACATTATGGAAAATAGGTATAACACAAACCGAAAAAAAATATCTACGAAATAATGCTAATATTACTTACGATACAAAATGCCATATCGAAACTATGGGCGCATTCAGCAGACTTACCGGTCACACCGATCTGGGTCACCGGTAGTTATTTTGCTCACCACATTTTACATACGGTTTGTTTACAGACCGTACCGGTACAATTAAAGTGAGGTTTAATAAATATTTTTACGATCTCTTCCGAAAAAACTGTTGACATTAAAATTTAGATTTAAATTATCCTCATCTAATATTAGCTGCTCCATTATTATTATTATTACAAATATCGAATTAGGTAATGCCACTCTATATTTGACAAGTAAATTTAAATATATCAACCGGTAACCAATTTTTCATCATTCAGTTAAAATCTACCGGTGAGCAGCACCGGTTTATCAACGGTAAGTCTGTTGAATGCGGCCATTTAATTTTTTAAATAACAATCTATAAATAATTCGGTGCAAATGACTCTAATACTTAAAAAATATGACGTAATGACGTGATTGTCACGTCATTTTAATGTCATTTACTGGACGTCATTATATCGTCATCTTTTGGTATACTGACGTCTTATGACAAGTTATCGCCAGATGTTGAAGTCATTATGACGTACCTTTGCTACCTGGGGTGGTAGAGCAAAAAGATCGATCGATTGAGATAGATGAGACACGTGGAAAAGATGAAAGAAACAGACTCAGTCAAGCAAATTGTAAAGTGTCAGTGGGGAAAAGAGCGATTGATACATTTAGGAAATTGGAAAAGACAGACCAAAAACAGGTCGCAATGGAAGAGTCTCTTGAAATAGATTCAGGTGGAGCCAAAGCTGACTAAAAAACGCAAAACAACTATAGACACGTAATAAAGTTAGAATAGTACAAGATAATACATAAATTGGAAGTTAACAGTGTAGTGGAGAAATGTGAGCCACCTTTCCTTTGAAACTGCTCTAGATACGGAATATTGGATTGAGTTATAAAATAAGTTATAGATAACCTTTAAAGCGAACTTTACTTTAAAAGTCAAAAAGTCACTTCAAGAAATTAGTCTATATTCAGAGAATTGAGTTAATAGCATTCTACAAAGATATTTGATACGTTAGCTATGTCACGGTATCCCATGTAGGAACTTCCAGTCTTGACAACAGGCCCAAGCGTGGCTGAATATTGGATAACCAAATGTCGTTATTTCAACATTGGTCCAAGCCTAGGCCAACCTTCAGATCCCACGCCTCGGCTGCTTTGTCGTGGCCCAAGGGTCAACCAACACCTAGGTACCAATGCTGGGTTCTCTAATCTCTGCCCAAGTCAGAGCCAACCTTCAGCGCCCTAGTCTCGGTTTCTTACTGTTTGCCCAAGCCTCAACCAATTTTAGTGTTTTTAGACTTGGTTTCTTACCCTTGAACCAAGTTTGGGCCAATCTTCATATATTCTACCAAATCAAGCATGTGAAGTTTTCTGTCTTTATTATATCAGCTAGTAATTAAATAAAGAGAAAAATGTGAGAAAAGTTAAACTAAAATACCTACATAGATTATAATTATTATTACTAAATATAAATTCAGCTTTGAAATTTTTACGCGCTTCGTTTCTTGGAAACAAGAACAGACATGAAAAGTAAGTAACCCGGCAGCTGCAAGGGGAAGCCTTTTAGCGGCTTATTAGTCAGTGTTCATCCGCCTACCATGAGTGATGTTACGTTTAACCGTTTTGTAATATTATTAATAAAATAATTTTTATGAAATAGAACGTGTTTATTTAAAAAAAAAGCTACGCTAATAAGAATTAATACAATTTTTAGCAGTAAACATTAAACTTGTATTAATTTTTAAACCACTTTTCTTTAAAATTTATTTGTTTAACACTTAAAATATTATTAATTTCATATAAAATCAGTCTCGTGCTTGTTCTTGTGTTACAAAATTTTTAAGTTACGTTGTTATGTTACTAATAATTGAATGAATTAGACTAATTCATAATAATTTAGAATTTTCGTATTCATTTGTTTTCTTCATCAAAGTTATGTCATACAAGTATTAATAAGCTATATTACAGTATTAAATATTAGGTTGGTCTCATACTCAAAGGTCAGTAATAACCCGGGGCTTCCGTTGGATTCCGAACCTATAATATCACTGATTGTCAGCCTTGATACCATATTAATATTATGAGTGGCCCAATATTGGTTCTTTACCTTGCGCCAAGACTCAGTATTAGCGTCGGCACTGTATTGGTTTTCACTATTGGGCCAAGATGTATCACCAATCTAGGACCATGACTGATTACCAAGCTTGGCACGAAGTTATCATCCCGATTTTAAACCAGCCATGGACCAGTCTTGCATTTCAGGCTTGTACCAGAGTTGCTAAGCATCGTCCCAAGCCTGTGCCAACCGCGGGCCCTTTGTTATTTCCTATATGGGATGTTCGGTCGTCTTTAATTGTTACCACATGAAACGAAATTTTGAGCGGAAAATAAATTGATAGTTACCTACTCAATATCCTAAGGTATTTTAGAAATCAAAGAGATGCTTGGAATTTATTACCTATAACATAAATAAAGATAGATATGCATCGAAAGTGGCACAAGGTAGCTTATTGGGACCGTAATTGTTCAAAAAAAGTGGACGGTTTTTACAAATCAGGGTATCAGTTTGACACAAGTATTTACAACGCAAGTATGGTCCGTGAATATTTTTGATGTTGGTATCCAATTAAGTCCAAAATCTTTTATAAGGTTATTCACTTTTTCAAAACCTCTTATGGTTAAGTTGTATGCGTTAACAAGAAAATTGTTCAAAACCCTTCGTCACACCTTCATCTAACTAAATAGATTTTTAGATTATGTAATAATAATAATAATAGAAGCAGTTTATAAAAATTCCAACATCTCATCTCATCACAAGGATACAAAAACCACCATGTTATTGGATTTTTGCAATATACGATCAATATTTATTCACGTATAAAAAAATAAAAAAAAGAACAAAACGATATTATTCAATTACTTTTTCTATTTCCTAATAATGTATGATAGAGAAAATTATCTGCAGCTGTTAAACCGCAGTAAATTGTTATTTACCGAGATTACCTCATTAGGTATCAACCAAAATAATAATAAAGAACAAAATCACATGAATTACAATTTAATAACATACTTATTAAACTTATGCTGTTAAAACTGACATAAGATTAATTTGTTATAATTATACGATGAGGAATTTTCAATTTCTAAAAAAATTCTCATTATTATCACAACTTTGTTTACGCGATTATTTATAATTTAATGATTGCGAAGGTAAAGATATTCATTAGAAGTTAAAATCCTACAAGATTTTTATTTTATATAAATAAACAAATCTGCGTCGTCATTATTTAATTGATTTGAGATTCAGTCTCAAGATTTACTCGATTATTATTTAAAAGGATATATAAATGGCAGGTAAGTAAATAAATGAAAATAATTACATCTACTGCAAATAACTAAAGAAATAAAAACAGAAAAACTGGATTTTTTCAGACTTAAAACTGAATGGGGAGCTTAATAATGTTAATAAGCCGTAAAAACACTTCGCGTGCTGGTTTTCAAGCAATTTAGATTAGAGTAGTGGTAGGCAAGACTGTGTAATGCGCTATTTCCGGAACGTTCCCATTGGCTAAACTCTAAAGACCTTTTTCCGGTTAATTACAATATAGTTGGGGGAGAGAAAGTGATTTTCAGTGGTGATTTATTTTTTTCAGAAAAAGGCGGGCGTGCGTGTGTGATTAAAAGCGCGCCAAGATAAAATTGTTTAATATTGGTCATTTTGAATTTTAATGTAAAATTCCATCGTTTAAACCGATTTTACAATGAGTGAAAATGAAATATGTATTAGAGGTATATATTTACATTTATATGTAATATTTTAATAATAATAAACATGATTAATTCTAATAAGAAGGACTAATATGTGTGGAAGAGTTAAACCGCGATTTAATCACGCTGTAAATTATATTTCATTGACAAGGAAAACATAGATATATATCTTTTAAATCAAAGAAAAATTTCCTCTTGTATACGATCCCGTTACGTTCCAGTAAACTACGACCTGTTTAAATTGTATATTATATAGTATATAATAATCTCTTTATACCTAATTGCGTTAATGTACGTGAGAATATGTTCGATTTACAATATTTTTGTGATACTTGATGTATTTTATTTTTTTCAGCGGAACGGGATGTGAGATATTGAGATTTATTATTTCCTAAGTGTTACTTACGTGAAATGCTAATTTTAAACTGCAGGCAATAATTGTCCTTCTTGGTCTTTAAATATGCATTTACCACTTTTTATTTTATATTGTTAGTTTATTGGGGTCTTATTAGTCCTTGTTTCATATATTCTCTGGCTTGGTATTCTACTTAACTCAACCTTGCCTGTTATTCCACCCTACACGTATATCACTGATTTTTATACAGCGTGTGGGTACTGGATATATCACCGAACGGGCAAAACGCCGAAAATGATCGCTGGATATATCGCCGAATCGTGGCCAAAACGCCGAAAAAATAGCTGGGCAAATCGCCAAACGCGGTCAAAACACCGAAACTCATACGTGGACAAATAGCCGAAAGTGGTCAAAACGCCGAGAGGAATATCAAGACAAATCGCCGAACGCGGTCAAAACACCGAAACTCATCTATGCACGAATCGCCGAAACACATATCTGTGCAAAAATGGCCTAACGTGGACAAAACCCCAAAAAATATAAAAAAAAATAGAAAAGAGAGATAGAGAGAGCTGTTTACCAAAACTATAGCCCTTTTATTTTCAAATACTAGCGACAACGATTGATCCCATCGCTGGAGCAAAAGTATGTTGGTGACATTGGAAGTTACCACATTTGACATTTCGTTTTACACGTAAATCTTAGGTTTAATAATCATCATGCACAAAAATGTTCATAATTTAACATGAATTTGATAAACTACGAAATTATAATTTTAAACAAATCTTTGTTAAAATGACGAAACAATATGCATGTGGTGATTTTTTCTTTATTAAAGTTTGTGCCTGGTTTGCTCCACGATGTCGCTACTATTTGAAATAAAGGGGCTATAACCAAAACTATATATTACATACCAATATTGAATCTTAAATTTAAAAAAAAATCTTGCCCCAAGTTTTTGGAATCACTTCATGACTGTATATTAAAGATATTATAAAGAACATGTAGTATGTAGGAGCATTGCTTAAAACGAATTGCAATTTCAGAATATTTTAGATGCTACGATTAGGCTCGGGAAATACAAATATAAAAATATCATGCATTAAATAGAAAAACAGACATGCTAGGATATTAATTTTATGCAATTGATACGATACATGCGAGGTTATATGAACATTTATAGTATAGAACAGAGTTATAGGAGTATATTAGGTATCGTTGATCCTTAACCTCACTTTTTATGAGAAGATGTTGAGTTTAAAAAAAGGATATGAAGTATTTAGGCTGGTTTATAGTAATACATGTTTTAGGATTGTTTTTCTGTTTTCTGGAAGGTTTTGTCTTCTTATTAGAGTTGAGTTTTACGAGTTTTCATCGTAGAAAATATTTTCTATCTCCCAGGAAACTAAGTCAGTTTCGGGTACCTATTTTACTGGAAATAGTTATATTAGATCAGTAATTTGATATTTATAATGTTACAATTTGCTTACGGAGTCTTGCATTTAAAAGATTTAAGTTCATAAGAATGAAGGTATCAGCTTTGTAGATATCCAATGATTTTTCAAATGTTTGTTTTATCTTAATGTTTTGCATTATTGTTTGGATCCAGGCACATGGAGTACTGTATTCTGGACAAGATTAATTCATATTTGAATTCATTAATGTTGTTATGTTTATTGTACTTAAAAGCATCAGATGAGGTCTAAAACGAAAGATTATTTTTTTTAGTTAAGTCTTTCTTTGGTAATTTGTTATAAATTGTGTAAACTTCATATGTTTGGGTTACCTTGAGTAATTATGTAAATATTGTATATACAAGTATAGCTGGAAAGGTTGAGTTTCAATGTAATTAGTTTTTAATGAGATCGGTGACAGCTGATCGATTTTATTGATTTTTTTAGGTATTCTTCAATTTATACCATAAGTATGAAATAAATAAAGATTAGTAAAAGTTTCACAGTTTTATTAAATACAACCTGACAATATTGCTTCGACAGCTATGCTGTCATTATCAAAGGTAATATAATTATAAACAAACACGTCGCTAAGGTAGATACAAAAATAGGTAACTAGATAAAATAATAATAATAATCAGAATTAAATATCTAATACTTCCAACTAATACGTAACGGAGAATTACTGAGCTCAAGTTGTTCATTCATTAAAGGTACCCTGAGTTTGTGTTTGTATATCTCAAAGGCTTCTAAAATGTCTAATTTGCGTTTGTTATTACAAAAATGTAGGAATTGAATGTTATTTTGAGGAGTCATTGTGTGAGTTTGTTCTAAAAGGTGTTTGGCGTAATTCGATTTTTCAGGATGTTTATTTTTGTAATGACGTACGTGTTCTTTATATCTCATGTCAAAATTTCGAAGTGTTTGTCCAATATATACCGAACTACAAAAAGAACAATTTAAACGGTAAATGTCCAATTTCATGATATCATGTGTTCTGTTTTTCATGAAATCGGGCATTTACCGTTTAAATTGTTCTTTTTGTGGTTCGGTATATATTGGACAAACACTTCGAAATTTTGACATAAGATATAAAGAACACGTACGTCATTACAAAAATAAACATCCTGAAAAATCTAATTACGCCAAACACCTTTTAGAACAAAATCACACAATGAGTCCTCAAAATAATATTCAATTCCTACATTTTTGTAATAACAAACGCAAATTAGACATTTTAGAAGCCTTTGAGATATACAAACACAAACTCAGGGTACCTTTAATGAATGAACAACTTGAGCTCAGTAATTCTCCGTTACTGGAAGTATTAGATATTTAATTCTGATTATTATTATTATTTTATCTAGTTACCTATTTTGTATCTACCTTAGCGACGTGTTTGTTTATAATTATATTACCTTTGATAATGACAGCATAGCTGTCGAAACAATATTGTCAGGTTGTAATTTAAAAATAAAGTGAGGTTATGAAGAATCATATGTTTTTTCCGGTTGTAAATAAAAGTCGATGAAGTGCATTGGAAGGATCCACGCTCGGCTCATATTCAAAGATCATAAAATAAAGTTAGGTTATGGTTAACCATGTGTTTTTAATGTAAACAAACGTCACAATAATATGGAATTGGATTGTTACCTGTTATCAAAATGAAGATTTGTTTTTAATTTAATAATCACTGCTGATTTGGAATAATAATGTTAGATTATCGACTGAGTACAAAGATTATTCCAAGGATAAATCATCAACCGATTTGGTTTGTGAACCATATACAAGGTGGATCAAAATAAAGAATTTATTTCACGTTAGGAACAATAAATGATAAAGACAATCAGAAAATAAATTTAAATTCATTTTAATTTGAGTGGTTCCGAATTACTCGCGCTTATACCTTAGATCAGTGGTTCTTAACCGGTGATCCGCGGAACACTAGTGCTCCGCGAGCTTGTTGCAAGTGCTCCGCGAAATTATGAAAGCCGAAATTTAATTTTGGCTCATATACTGTATGTGATTTGAGTTGCACAAATAATGGCTAGATAGCAGCACCTTTGCAAAGTGAAGTGAAGTCGTGTGCTCGCCCCATAAACTTTCCAGCTCGCCCGTAAAGATTAATTTACAAAGCTTGGCACGTAAATAATTATTAGTAGCTACTCAAGCATCATGACGAGTGCATAGAAATGTGGCAGCTAACGACGATTGAGTACCGCGCGGTCATTAGATTTCTAACAAAAGAAGGGCACACCCCTAATCAATTGATTTTAAAGAACGCAATACAACTGTTAACAGTACATATTATGCGTCTTTATTGCATAAGTTGAGAAACAATATTCGTGAAAAACGTCGAGGAAAATCGATGTTCAATGAAAATGTTCGATTATTATACGACAATGCACTCGTTCATACTGCCGCAATTTCACAAGCTGCCATTCGCGAATGCGGTTATAATGTTATTTTTAACTGTTATGTCTGATGTTTTTTGACTCTTTGATTTTGGTGCTCCGCCAATTTTTCTTATGATCAAAAGTGCTCCCTGACTTCAAAAAGGTTAAGAATCACTGCCTTAGATTGACCACTTCCATCACTAGCGTCTAGGCGTTGAAGCTGTCGATATGTGTTGTAGCTATTTCTAGCAGTTGTAATCTTACTTCAGTGGTTATAATACTCAAAAAATATATAAAAATCTTAAAATAGACAAGTAGACAAAAATCAATTTAAAATAGGAAACATATTTACGAGGGAAGATCAATATTTACGGTCCCTGATATAGAAAGAGAAAGAATTTTTAAAACATTATTTATTTATTTCTCAACATAATCTCCCTGGACTTCAATGCACTTGGTCCACCGATGTTCCAATGCTTCAATGCCTTTCAGGAAGAAGTTTCCCGGTTGCTCCTCAAACCAGCCATTTACTGCGGTCATAACTTCATTATCGTCTCCATATTTTTTTCCACGCAGGTTTTCCTTTAATTTTGGAAATAGATGGTAATCACTGGGTGCCAGGTCTGGTGAATATGGAGGGTGTTCTAGGATTTCAAAGCCAGCGTTCTGTATGGCAGCCATGACAATGCAGCTCTTGTGGACTGGAGCGTTGTCCTGATGGAACAAAATTTTGTGTGCCAACTTTCCTGGTCTTTTTCGGTCGATGCTTTCGCGCAATTTTGGAATTAACCCTGCATAATAAGAACCCGTTATTGTGTGTCCACGCTGCAAATAATCGATCATCAAAATTCCTTCTGCATCCCAGAACACTGTGGCCATAATCTTTCCAGCCGCCCGTTGAACTCGAAATTTGCGTGGAGGTGGAGAACCTCTGTGATGCCACTCCATACTTTGTCTTTTCGTCTCAGGATCAAAATGGTGCACCCATGTTTCATCCACAGTCACAAAGCGAGTGAGAAATTGCTTCCGATTGGCCTTCAGGTACTCCAAATTGGCTTCCGAATGCAGCACTCTAGAGCGTTTCTGATCGACGGTCAGCATCTTTGGAACCCAACGCGCCGAAATTTTTCTGAGATCAAGAACATTTCTTAAAATATTTTCAACTGACCCATAAGAGATGTTCGTTATTTCCGCGATATGGCGAATAGTCAGTCTTCTATCTGCCATTACCATATCATGGATCAAATTGATGTTTTTGTCAACGGTGACACAGACTGGACGTCCCGCACCTTTCGCATGTTCGCAAGTTGTTCTGCCTAATCTAAACTCACGAGACATATTTTTCACCACTTGGTAAGAAGGGGCAGAGTCCCCTAAAACGTCTGTCATATCCTTGTGAATTTCAGTAGGTGTTAATCCTTTTTTTTGCAAATACTTTATCGCCGCTCTGAGTTCACTTTTTTCCATTTTTAAAAATTGTCTGTTATCGACCAGCTTAATTATTAATAACTTTCAAAGAACAACACGCACCTACGCAAAACTTGACACAACAAATAATTAGTAATGACAGTTCTCATAGAAAAATGAGTGACGATATCATGCAAAGCCTACTATGTCAGGGACTGTAAATACTGATCTACCCTCGTATTTCTGTTTTAAGGCACTAAAATTCTTTTTATCTCGAATGAATGATAACAGAAAAATATTGCTTTTCTGAAATCGTGAAGTTATAGAAAAAAACAGTAAGTATTTAATTTTTAGGTAAATGTAAATATCTATAAAAACTACAATAAACGTAGGATCTATAAAATGTATTTGCAACAAAATTCATTAATTTTATATTATATTGATAAATATACTATTTATTGATATTTATTGTAATTAAACAATTTTGGTTTGAAACAACAGTTTCAACGTGCATAAAAACGTACAATAATGGATTATTTGACTGTCGATTTAAAAAAAATATTTTTTACAATTTAGACGTTTTTGAAAAACTATTAGTATACGTGTTTAAAAATTTCTTTAAACAAGATTGGCTCTAGATTTTATTCTCATCAATTCTTAATTTATACGCGTGTAGTATTTAAGTGCTACAATAAATTAATTACAAATGCTAGAAATACCTGTCGGCGACTGCAGCCCCTCTACCTAGCCTTCCATCATTCATCACTGAGTGATGAATATTCGAATTGTTCTGATGTATAGACAAACCCTTTACGAGTTCTACAAAACCGATTTGCTAATTCTTTTTTATAAGCTTTGACTTCATAATTTCTTTTGTCTTTAGATTTTTAAAACCATAAATTTTAAATACTTTATTCCTATTTAAAACACAAGGCTTATTTTTGTTTTACGCTGCGCTACATTTTTATGCTGTAGATTTCTCAGCTGTTCTTAGTGTTGCGATTTTTAAATTATTTATATCCTAAAAGCATTATTTGTAATCGATGCATTTCTATACGCTCGAGACCGATTGTTCACTTACAGCGCTCGCTTCGTCACGTTCTCAGAACTAAACAATAACATCCTTCTTCTACTTGCTTACTACATCACCGATCGCTGTCTTACAAATCATATCACAATTCTCACCCAGGTGTCATATTATTTACTGTGGAGCGTTTAGGGCATTTTAAATTTTTTAAAATTTAATAAAAAATTTAAAAAAATGGTTTGCTTGTTTCGTATTTTTAATGTAATGTGAGTACAATGGCCGTACTTAAAATCTAAAATGCGATCTCCTCGAAAACTAGCAGGAAGCGACCACATGTTGATAAGGAAAATAATATGTTCTAAATCATTACAGTTACCCCCCCATTAGGAGGTTTTGTACATAAATTAGTTATTGCCTGTATAAGGATATCCTTCAATAAACTAATCTGTTGACCGTCATGTCTTGACGGGGTTTATCTAATATTGTATTTAATGTTGTAGTCACCCATCATCTATCACAGTGTCCCCTCTTTGTTAGGTATCTGTCACCCTTACACCCTGCATATTTTAATAGTATCCAACAGAGGTCATTTATTAAACCAAAGCAAAGGTGTTCCAAATAGTGGTGAAACAATAATGTTTGTTTCTCAGTGTCACACTCTTTACTTCAGGTTTTGGTATCGGTGCAAAATCACTTTTTTAACTCTAATTATCTCAGAAACCCACACGACAGACGGAAAATGAAGATTTAGGAATTAAATTCAAGCATCCATTACGTCATGTTTAATCATGCGCTGAGTTATGCGCAAATATGTGAAAAATCCATTTTCTTGACTCGTAAAACCTTCGAATGAGTCCAAGAAAATGCGCACCGAGAAATCTGCTTACAACTCTTGTGTTACAAGTTCCGTATGCTTTGTGATCATAAGTTATAAGTATATGACTTAAGAGCTTATAAAAATGATCAAATAACTTGGTAGGTACATAATTATGAGCCGAAGCTGCACTGCCATCACCGCACTATTCAACAAAAAGAAGAGAACAATTAAAGATACTGGCAAAGGTTCTTTTTAGAAAAAAATAACCTTATTACCGGTCATATCAGTGAAACGGTAACAGGCGCGCTACGATTAGGGTTAGAAGAGAGGTTGGGTCTTTTCTAATGACGTTGAGGATATACATTCTGATATCTGAGTAGGTGAAAAAGACTATATCTGAAAAATGACAGTAGTAATATCATAGGCAGTTTTGTTTATGTGCAAGCTTCAGCCACCCGCATTAGGTCTTGTTTCCGGCAACACTCGTAGATAATTGGAATAAAAAATCATCACAAAAACTGTGATGAAGTCTCAAAAGGTGCCGGGGTTAGTAAACCGGAAAACTGTCCCGAACTTCAAAAATTTAAAAGGGAAGAGGGGTTGAGCGGAGTATCACTGGCTAGGTCTTTTAAAAATGAACAACAAATACACTAAGCAAGAAAAACTCCTATATCCCCCATCATCAGTTTCGAGAGAAACTGAATGAAATTGTTCAAACATCTTTCCAATAAAATTAAAATGCAACAGAAAAGTTTATAAATGTTTAAACTGCCTTCCGCCTTGCTCTAAACACACCCCCGCCCTTTTTGTCACGTTGTCGGTAGCTCTTAGTATTTTCGCAGCACTCAATGACCTGCAACCTTCCCGAATTCCGAGTTTCAGTTCATCTTTTGTTGTTGGTTACTGTTAATACAGGATGTTCCTAATACGACGCGACGTTAAAAATAAAAATGAAGAGGGGTTAAGTCAGGAGAACCAGCAGCCCATGCCACTGACTCTGCTGTGCTGATCCATCGGTTTGGAAGAAGCAGAGTAGCTATTCGTCTGTAGCCAAGGAGAAATGAGCTGGACAACCATCTTGTTGCAGCCACATTGTTACTCGCGTAACAAGAGGATTATCTCCAAGAAGTTCCACCGTATCATTATGTAAGACGTCTATCACACGTTAGGGCTCCACATGTGCAATCCAGGGCGGGAAAGTTCTTAAGACAAGATGGAAGGAAAATTTATGTTTGGACAGTTTAATTGGTCTTTCTCGAAAATGGTGGGGCTTATAAAAAAGCTTTCCTACAAAAGTTGTTTATTTTTAAACGACCTCTATCCATCAGTGATAGCCCACTCAACTTAACCCCGCCGATTTGAAGTTTTGGAATTGGGCTCGTTCTTTGGGATGCTGACCTCGCCAGGTGATGGCCACTACCACCATGCGATTCTTTATTCGGGCTTTTGTGATGAGATTTTTTATCCCAACTCTCTACGATTAACCGTTGCCGAAAACGCTCTGAATCACCTGTAGCATCAAAATCGGTTAATATACCAAAAATATATCGACTTTTGTCGAAATTCCTAACAATCTCCCTAATGAAATATCGATGCATTCTAGTTTTTAACAATGCGTTTTGAGTATAATTTAACTAGATGGGTACTTCTATAAGACAGTCTAAACTCATACATCATCCCCAACCGCTTTAGAGCAAAGTTTTTACTTTATCACCCCCTAGCAGTTGCAGAAGACCACTTTTCGATTGCCAATCGAGCCACAAATCGATTGCAAAAAATCGAAACGAAATCTATCCATAAATTTAAAAAAATGAAGACTAAAGATGCCTTTTTTTTTTTTGTTAAATTCACCTCTCTTTGCCTTTGGTATGAAGAGAAGTGTTTTTACTATTTGTGAGCTGATCTGTGTGCGCTTTTTCATAAATTTCCACAATTTCTAGAAAATTTCTCTGATATGTATTTAATCAAAATTGCTTAGCACTCTAGAATTTAGAATGCCAGAAGAAATAAATAATTGTGTTAAAAGGAACTATATATGCGTTGCAGCGATATTCTAGTCCAGCATCGATATATAAGTCTAAATTAGTCCAATTGTTTGAACAAATCAATAATAAAAGACAAGATTTTAAAGATCTTCTTCAAGATGTGGAAATTATATAATAAAACAGTATCACTTGATAAACTAATCATCAGAGCTGATTATATTGGGAATTTCGTAACATGAATCAGTGGCGTGCGGTCCATGGAAGCAGTGGAAGCAATGCTTCCCTTAAGAATTTATTAAAAATAAAAAACAATGCTAACAAAAATATTTTTATAAAATTATAGGTAACGTTTATTTAAATTTGTAATATTTAATCAACTTAAAGCTCAACATTAATTCCGTACAGCAAAAAGTATAATTATTTAGACTACTATTTTAAATTAAGCTTATTAAACTTGCGCGGAAAGGTAATACCGATTCAAATGTGTTACATACACTGCATGCAAGCACAGATTTTGTTGCTTATTGCACTTATTCCCGGCTAGGCGGCCAGTCGCGCCTTCGTTAGTCGGCGGGTGCTTTTTAAACACATTGTAGTAAGGTCACATTATTTTTAGTGTACTCCATGCCCAAATGTTTATTTATTATAATTTTGTTATTTGTTCGATTTAGTGTTTGTTAAATGTAAATCTGCGAATGAGACTGTATTTTGAAACATTTTATTATTTCATTTATATAAGTTGGATTTTTTTAAAGACAAATAATTCTATTTAGTTTGTTCTGTATGCAAATTTAAAATTGCATTATCGTCATGACTACAAATTCAGCTGCTTCGGTCGAAGGTTCGAGTACTTCCGATACAACTGCATCGCGACGATTCTGTTGTACAGTTTGTAAATTATTAGAATTTTTTGCATACAGTTTTGGAGGGAAATTACAAATTGTTGAGAAAGGCTGATCAAAACCAGAACTTTGAAATTTAACAACAAATATTAAAACCTGCACCAGGTATTTTGCTAAAAAAGACCGGAAATAGAGTTGCATTATAAATAGTAGTACTTTTTTAAATAAAGGATAATAGTCAACAAATTCCATAAGTATAAAGTATAAAAGTTCTTCTTTGAAAACTTTTAAGCTTAATAATTATAACACTGTTTTTTATTGACCCAGCGGGGGCGGATCCAGAGAATTATTTTGGGGGGCATTTTTTGAAAATAATTGTTTTAAATAAATTAATAATAATTACTATACAAACATTATTTATTTTTATCCTATGTATATTTATTTATAAATGTTATATATTGCACAATAGTTAGTAAACATTAATTACTTTTACATTCAAGATTTATTTAACTATAGTACTAAAGTATATATCAAAACTTTGAAAGAATTCCCCCCCCCCCGTCTATCCGCGCCTGTACCTAGGTATATTAAATTTAAAATCGTAGTTGCTTCCCTAGCCTAAATTCTCACCGCACGCCACTGACATGAATTAATATGTTTAAGTTTTTTACAGAACTAGGAATTAATGAATAATAAATAATTAAATCCATTATTTTATGGTAATATTACGGTACAGTACGAAAGATCAGACGAACTTGATATATCAATAATATATTAGATTATCAGTTGTAGAAACCACTTAAAACAGTTAAAAGATTTATGCAGGTATGCAGACTTCTTGAATATTTATTAAATTTGGGTAATTTAAACTCATTAATATTAACTAAAACGTAAAATCAAATACTCCACAAAGCTGACGCATCTACATCTTTATTTAATTTTATTATTAGTTATTAGAATAGTGTTAAAAGTCAATTATCCGCAATTATAGAATCACAAACTTAATTTACTTAAATAATAATAATATTAATTAATTCTCTTAAGGTTATCTCTTTATCTATAAATAAAGATAATATAGTTTATGTTGTGATGGTGTTATTGTGATTATTGTTCTGTTGAAGCTTACGCTAGCTCTATTTTCGATTTTGATTGTATTTGATTTTAATAAATTCCATTTAATAATATAATTAAATTATTTGAACTTTAAAGTTAATCTATGCATATAAATGCATAATACATTAACGCTCATATTAATGAAGTTTTAATTACATATAGAGGGCGTCTGAGTATAAACATTACTAAAATTTTGAGACGGTATTAAATTCAAGCCTATTGTATTGGAATTAAGGTTTTAGAATTCTTAATTAAATTTATTTTATTATTAATAGTGTGAAATCTCGCAAGCAGGAAATGAAAAGTGAGAATTTTATAAAGGGGGCAAAAAATATTAGTAGTGTGAAGTTTTGCAAGAAGGAAATAAAAAAGGTCAGAATTTTAAAGGGGGCAAAAATATTTTCACAGATTTAGTATAACAACTTCACACAATTAAACATAATATAAATTTTTTAATGCCATTAAATTGAATTTTTATCAAAATTAATTTTAGGTTTTTGTAGTATATAATTATATGTTCCCTATTGTTCGTACACTAAACGAGAATCATCCAAAGTATGGTGGGTATGGGTTTAAGTAAAACCAAGATATGCAATTTGACTATTTTGCCCAATAGTTTCAAATTAGAAATATTTAATTCGATTGTTTATTTTTAAAGGAAGTCTTGTTACGTTGAAATCTTTAGAACGTCCTTGGTTGCCTTCTGTCTATACGCATACCTTTCCGTACCCACTCCTCTTTTCAAGTTCATTGTTTATGTTCGCTAATAGATTTATTATTACTATTGCAGTGTTTAGAGTTTTATTGTCAACTATCCGCTAATAACTGTGAATCCGCCAAATTAAAAATTTTATATGACAATTTTTATTTTTATGTTCTTTTATATGAAATAATTTTATGTCTAACTGTGTGGTCGTCTGATGTATAATATTTTTATAGTTTTAGTACCTAGTTAGTGATAATTTATTTAATGTTTTGATATTTTTTGGATAAATATTTCAACAATATTAAAAATATATACTTTTGTAGTACCTATACAAGAACTATGGAGTTATTTAATGAAGATTTAATCGCATTTCACTAGACTAATGCATATATAGATTTGTAAGAATTCTTTGTATCATCGTAAATTCCTTCATAACTAAAGTAACATAATATGCCACTTGAATTAATTCATATAAGAAATATTTTCTTAATAATCATAACTTATGCACCATCATTTATTACTGCGTGACACTCCCACATATTCTTCTATCTCCTAACTTTCAAGAACCTTTAGTGAATATCCATCCATCATCTTTAACAATTTCTTGGGTAATAAGTATCTGTTTTCAGTAGAAACATTTTTATTTTATTTCATTTTTCTTATAATATATTCGTTTTCATTAAAGCAAAGAATATGTTAGCAGAGGGTATCTTAATAAATAATAATTTTGAAATATACGCATCAAAAGATGTATGAACTAAAATAGTGAACGGACTATAGCAAACATCATGAGCCATAAAAATTGTATATGTACTACTTTTTTTTCTACATTAATTATCTTTACTCCATTTTGTAAAGTTGCTATAGTACTCAAAAATCATTAAAATGAAATCAACCTATAGCATCTCAGGAAACTTTTACTATAAATCCTCTTCCAAATATTGAACTTTTGGTTGCACTAAGAAGTTCATCATGTAAATCTAGTAAATAAAGTTCACTATGTAATCATAGTTCCTTGCACGAAAAGTTCTGTACAACTAAAAATCTGGAACGTAGTAAAATAAATTATACAGCGGAAAGAAGTTTTTTTTTATTTTTTAGAAACCATCGGAAAGCAAAAGAGTTGCTGTTTCTATTAGTACATGACTGCATTGCTTGATTATTATTTACAAGCAAACATTACCAGAGGTGTTCTATTTTCAAAAATGGAGCTCGATGCATAAAAGTTTGGACATCCTTGCTGGCCATATTTGTGCAGTTTGGAATAAAATTCTGATGTTTTTTTAACTTTCTTCCCGCTCTTATTGGTTTATAGAGGATATTTTATATCAATCCGATTTGGGCATCTTTGGTACGACAATTATTACCCGTAAACAGTATTACGAGTAATAATTGTCGTACCAAAGATGCCCAAATCGGAAAAGAAAATACTGAAGTTTTTATTCACAAATTTATTTGAAACTGTATAGGCCTCTTAACATGATTGCTCTTATGATCCCAAGCAGCATTCTTGGTACTCCCAAGCAGCAACTACAGGTGGAACTATTTTAAGTTTTTGCTATTAGTCACAAGCACGTAATTGCTACGGTTTTATTACGTGCCTGGAACCAAAATGCGGAACAATTTTTGGGTAGCAGATACGTTGCAGTAACCTCTCTAGAACTTGTCCAGCTACGTTTAGGCTACGTAGCGGGAACGTGGCGGCGTAGCACCAAACCCAAACCTTATCGGTCCGCAAGCAAATGTTACGTCGTTTGCCAGTCCGCGAACGAAAAAAGTTGGGGACCGCTGCAGTCTATACCGTCCTAGATAACCCCCACGTCATACCACCTGTGCAGCGCTACGGGGGTTGGGTAAAAGCTAAGACTTCCCAATGGAGCTGGACCCAGGCGGGCGAGCGCGTAAATAACTCCGGCATTGCTAGTGGATATTGTAACTTTGCTTCCACCAGTGAGAACTGGCAGCACTCAAATAAACGACGCACTAATTGAGCACATCTCAATTTGCTGCGGTCTCAATAAGATGAACGCAAGTATGTAATGTGATATAGTTCACATATAAGAGGAATTGTTAAAACGAAATTCCAGCATAACTAGACTACTTTATGTGGTTACTCACACTATTATGTTGTCTACAATTAGGATGTACACGTACCATTCTTATACACCTGAGAATTGCTGCAGTACTCAAATGGAACATCAATGAAAATTTTTATACCACTAAATTTAACTAAAAAATTATTGATGAAGTGCAAACCATTTACTACTAGAAATAAATAAGTAATAGTTAAAGCCTGGTAAGTAGTGTTGGGTTCGCGATACCACCCGCGTATCACGACACTTGCGAATCGAAACCATTAGCCGTGTGAAGTGTCGACTCCTTCACGACTCTTTAACGATACTTCGCATTTACACATCATGCATGCGCTAGTTCATATAATATAATTGAAACGAGCAGTCAAGATTCATAACTAATACGTAAATCATAAACTAGGGATTAAAAAACAATTAGGTTTATGAGTAAATTCTGTTATGGTTATATATTTATGCATTAAGTACATTAAAAGACATTAAATTATTTATACACCGCATTCGTTCTAACATTTGCTATAGAAAATTAGTATGGGAAATCTGAAATATGCCAAATAGTTCGTTCTCGAATAAAAGTCGGTGAGATTAATAGTTGCAAAACAATTTAAATAATTTGTTATTATTCTTTTATTCGAAAAACGTACAAGAAATAATACATTACAAATAAAAAATAAAGATACCCAATTAATAAGACAATGTCTTATTAATTGGGTATCTTTATTTTTTATTTGTAATGTATTATTTCTTGTACGTTTTTCGAATAAAAGAATAATAACAAATAAAATTTAAAAAAAAGTTATGCTTGTACCGGGGTTCGATCGTGCATTCCACCAGCCCGTATAGTTTAGCAAGCCACGGTTTGCCATCGAACCACGGAGGCGTTGCGTCAACTTTTCAGGTTTCGGCTTTTAAATTAATGTTTTGCAAATAATTCATGAATTTATAATTTTAACTAAAAAATCTACAACAAAATAGTTTTATATGTACGTCTTATTCAATGATTGTTGGCCAGTTCAACAAATCTGCCTTTAATTTCTTTGTAAGAATGATCAAGCAACTTCGAATTACACTCTAATAAGAGCGATACTGTTCGACACGAAGTGTCGCGACACTTCAAGTGTCACGACCACGAACAGTATCACGACACTCGACACCCAAGTTCCCATCACTACTGGTAAGTTATTCTCTTAATAATGTTTGCATTTACTGTGAGATATATTGCGATGATCTATGTTTGAAATAAAATATAGTATCCACAGTTCCAAATATCTAAAATAAAATTACATATACGGTGAATTAAATTATGCGATGAACACCACAGATATTTTTTATTTCTCTCAGCTAGCTCAGGTTTGCTCAGTAAAGCATAAATTATTTGAATTGAGACTCTTATTTGCATTTATGCCTGGAAAGAAGAGAATAAACTATCGTAAGGTCTAAAACTTCTGCAAGCTGGACAACTGCTACTCAACTCTGAATTTGAAAGACAGAAATGCTGGATATATGTATCAACATCAATTAAACACATGTATGGAATTTACAACACAAGAGCTTTATTAAACACACAAAAATAAAATCAAAAGGAACTTCAAAAATAAAAATAAAATGTTTTTCAAAAAGATACAAATATTAAATTGAGAAGTGCCTTCTCAGGTTTGCTCAAACGTTATAAATAGTAGTAGAAATCTGACATAGGATAACTACGGTCATTCGTTTGAACAAACCAACATAAATAAACTTTGTTTATAAATAAAAATCTTATTAAAATAAAAATAAATTTTATAAAAAGAAATTTAATTGTTTTCTTTACTTGAAATAAAGTAAATTCTTAAAAGAACTTAATAAATTAAATCAAATAGACTTTTATTATTTATAAGGATGAACTTCGTACATTAAATTTATTTATAAACTCAATAAGGATCGTTTATTTTATTAACCAACCTGGTATAATGTGATATATTTTCCCCTCTTAAATTAATCCTTTTTGTGGTAACACTGCTATGAAACCAAACAGCTGACTTCTTTGTTTATAAAATATTATCGATACATATATCGATGAAAAATAACTTCACTTGAATTTATTAAAACGAAAAACGCTTTCACTTTTATATAATCGTAGCACAATAATTAAATCTTCATTAAATTCCTGATATTTATCCAGGTAACACTTTTATATTTGTTTTCAATAACTTTGTTCATTATATGACACTTGTCAAAACCATGTGATTATAAATCTAACCTCAAATTTACAGATATTTTATCTGGAGTCGAGCATGGGTTTTGTTCCAAAATGCACCAGCTTATATAGGAACAGCCATAACAATTGAAATCTATGACACTTTTTCAAAATAAAAGAAGATCAAACGACGCTCGTGACGTCACTAATCCAGAACAGCTGTTACAGATCTTCACTAATCCCAAATCTGTTATGATGAAGATCTTAAAACGCTGATCAAAAAACTATTGTACATGTATAGTCCCAAAATGAATGGTAGCGAAGATATTCACAAAAAACCATTAGACAACGTACAAACTCATTACGATCTAATTACATGCACAAAATAACAAAACAAGGTTCATCCTTTTCAAAATGGCTATAGAAATACATGATATCGTTAACATTAACAATTCATCTATAAAAATACCTTTACAACTTACTATAAACATGATTTTTACAGTATACGAACTACTATAAATACGAATTGATACTCATACAAATACCAGCTTAATATTTGAGTCAAAGTTAATCAAATTATGCATAAAATGTCCAGCATACACTGCTCTAGATGCTTATATAAAAACAATGGTGAGAAAAGCAGGATAAAAGCCAATAAAAGTCCGTTACCACGAAATGACAGGATTCAAATACCTTCAGTAATTGTAATGCTCAGAGATCTAGTAAACAATTTCAAAGATTAATTGTATAGTGCTAGTCATAATAAGGTTGACCTAAATAATCTATTTTTAGCAAAACAACACTGAGCTGTTGTCGAGAAATATAGAAAAAATCTGTCTAAAGCAGAACATCGTAATGTCTAAATTAAAAAATGGAAATAACTTCTTCCTAACAAGTGGAAAACCGTTCCAAAGTAATATGGGTTGCCTAAACATGATTCTAATTAAGCAATCTAACTAGATTATATCCTTTTTCTGAAATTGAAACCTAATTTTATTTATTGTGCATGCAAAAGCTAGGTTAAGTTTGCATGAAATCTTTATTTTTTAGTTTTTGATTTAAATATTAATGAACCTAATTGTGGTTCTAATTATTCTTATTAATCGTATTTATGTCATGCCATGTCCCTCTTTTAATTCATGACCAATACAAAATATTCGTTTTAACGTTCATGAACATTGTTTGATAAAATTTTTAAAACGGTGATATTATATCACCTCAATATAGTGGAATTCTTGTTTTTTTTAAAGTGCCCATTTTAGCCGAACCCTCAATTTTGGTTCAATTTTGCCGATCCCGAATTGTTGATATAAATTTAAATATAACAACTGCGATTCCCGTTTAAACAACATTAACTTATTACCTTAATCAGGAGGTTTAAATATTTTAAAACAGATTACTAATAGAAAAAAACAAGTAGATTTTCCTGATAATCAATCAATATCTGGATACTTCAACTGTAATAAGTGATCAAAAGTTTGCTTATTTTAAAACAGCCAAACAGTTTGTTATTAGTAGATCTACAAAACAGATACCTACTCAGAATGGTAGTTATCAATAGAATAAAGAATCCACGTGATGCTCTATTGAAGCTTTTTCGCATTACAAAAGCTGTTAAGTGTACGAAAAAAAGTGATCACGACTAGTTGCAAAATGATCATTGTAACATTAACAATAATACAAGAACTTCCAGCTGAGCATTACGGCTTTTCGGTCATTGAGCTTAACAAATACAAGTTTAATATTACGAAATATTTATACTCACTTAACGGAATTTATTTGATATCTTAGCGTAGTGATCTCGAAAATAAAGATTATAATAATATGTTTGAAGGCGTAAAAGTATTTACATTATTAAATAATTATTACGAATAATAGGAGTAATGACAAACAAAGAGGATTATGCAGAAGATTTATTTAGAAGTGTGTGTGTGTCTATAATAGTAACAGCAACAAATGTTTTGGTTTTATTGTACGTTTTGGCCTGCTTGTTAAATAATAAAAAGGCCTTTAAGAAGATTCTTAAAGATAATTATAATAATATAAAAAAAGTAATTTTTAAAATTTCCATAGATAATTACTAGTTTTAAATTTAGAGTGGGTTAAGGGAACGTGAGAAGAACTACATATATGTCATCACTTGTATACAGGGTTTTTCATTTGCAACCGCTTACAGTTTTACAATGTTTACGTGGGTGTGAAAAATTGCAGTAGAAATTCCGCAATATAAATTTTATGTTCTCTGACATTTAAAATAAAAATTTAAATTGTTGTTCTAGTTAATTATATTTTTCCATATTAATAAATGCTAAATTATTATAATTCCATTAATAATAAAATATGTTAGTATATATATGGTCTTCTTTTTAAGCTTTAGTTAGTTCAGTACATTACTGTACTAGCATAAATACCGAACGCCCGCAACTGATTAATGTCTTTTACGGTAATCAATAACAGGAACATATATCAAACGACTAATATCCGCTATGAATAAATGTAAACTACATTTTTCTACTATTTCCTACTAGATAATCCGTAGAAAATAGTATCATGATTTTCTATTCGTGGGGGGTTCTTCATGTTTCTGCCATGTATTAAAGTATTTTTTAATATCCCTCCAATATATTGACCCTTCTTGAGAAGGGAGAACATATCGAATATTTACTATCCACTAAATATTTTCTAAATGCACCCCAAATTAAAAATAGCAGAAATATTAAAAAAATTTCATTTGAACATTAATGATTAGAAACTAGACCAACAGAAAGTTGAGACTTTTGAGAAATTTTCCAATTTCCTGTATTATTTATGTTCCTATAAAAAGCTGAAAAAGTCTAATTATTTTTTTATTACAAAATTTTAAAATGCTAATAAATTAAAACAACTGCTCTTTAAATTTATTTATATATTTTTAAAAAAGATTTATGGAAGCAGTTTCCAAAGAAACGCATAAATCTAACACTTTTGTGTTAATTGTCAGCAAATGTATTATACAAAAATTTCTCTTGTACACACGCTATAAAAGCCGAAAGTCACGAGAGCTGTTAACAAGCAGTAATTTAGATCATTTTTTTCCTGCTTTAGTTCTAGAATATTGAATTCTGGGCCTTTTATTACTCACAGCTAATCTACACTGAATTGTAATATGTCAAGGATTTATCCAGGTAAAATCACCTGGGAGATAATCATAGTCGCCAGGGGGTATGTTTATGTCTCTCTTTGCACACCCTTGTCTACCTAATCCAGAAACTGTTTTTTGTCGATTTTTATTTTTCATTATAATCTTCATCAACATTCACACGTCAATTTAGAACACATTTTCATGAGTAGCTGAAAGTTGAGGTAAGTCCGTGGATTTTTGCATTGGGCTTCCTTGTGAGTTGTTAAATGACCCTCTAAAAGTCAACACCTGTAGGTGGTAAGCTCGAAGAGATAATGAGGGCAATCCACGCTCTCTAACGGTTTTTGTCGTTTTTCTCGGAAAATATTAGGTTTCTGAAGATGAAGGGGGATTAGGTAAAATAAAGCTAATTTAAATCCCTACCAAAAATGTCCAAATGCTTTTTGGTACCTAGCTTTCTTTTTGTGTTATCGAAGACAGAAGATATGTCATACATAGATCAGCAATTTTCACTAGTAAATTGCTCAATAAACTTTCGGGCTTAACTTTTTGTGGAATCATATTTGTCACAAAGTAACTGAACACGATCGTGGTCCAGTCATCTTTTGCTTTAGCATCTCTTCGGCAAAATCCATCAGGCGATAATATCGATATTTTTGTTGCCAGTCGGCTGAAAAATTCGTATTGGCAATTAAATTTCTAGGAGAGTACACTGTACTAGTCAATTTTTTTATTCAACCTATTACGTACAGGTGTTTCACTTTTTTTGAAATCCCAATTTACTTATTTATAAGAGTTTGGTATCGAGTACATTTTTTCTTGAATGATTTTTGCTGTAAAATTAAAAATCAAGTTGAAATTTAAAGCTAGTCGGGAATTAAATTAAATTTACAGTCGTATATTTCAATTTTACATAAAAAATCATTCAAGAAAAAAATTTACTCGATATTATCAAGGTCTTATAAATAAAGAAAATAACAGTTTCAAAAAAGGAGAAACACCCTGTCCGTGTTAGGTTGGATACAAAAATTGAATACTATCCATTTTTTTTCTAGAGTCCTCTGACTTTGATACCGTATTGCTCGAAAACTACTGAACCAAATTAAATATTTTAAAGACGAGCAAGTAGTAAATTTATTTCTACATGTAACAGTAAAATATTATATTTCTAACTGGTACACCTTTGTTTTTATCGGACGATACGCAATAAAAGGTACCCATTTTTAGGGACAATTTCATTGAAAGTAAGTTCACTAATTTTTTTCTCAAAAAGTATACGTCATATATCTATGAGATTTTTGTAGGGGTTAGAAAGAAACCTTGCGGTTGTTATCCTATTAATTTGCGGACAAAAAAGTGTTTTATTTAAGATATATATGAAAAAATAGCGAACTATGCGTTCTTGTTTATTAGTGGAGATAGCGTCAAATGTTTTTCGATAAATTAACACTTTTCATATGTAGACATTATTTTCTTTAAAAAAATGTTCCGAATTTTAACAATAAAAGTGCAATAACAAAAAAACCGTTTTTTGTCGAAACCGCTTATCATCAAAAATAGTTTTTATCTTTCCGCATTTTTATTATTAGAATTAGGAACATTTTTTGAAAACATTAATGTCTACACACGAAAAGTGTTGATTTAGCGAAAAATTCTTGACGCTATCTCTATTAATAAACAAGAACGCATAATTCGCTATTTTTTCACATAAATCTTAAATAAAACGCTTTTTTGTCTGAAAATCAATACTATAAGAACCACAAGGTTTCATTCTAACCCCTACAAAAACCTCATAGCTATATGACATATACTTTCTGAGAAAGAAATTAGTGAACTTACTTTCAATGAAATTGTCCCTAAAAATGGGTACCTTTTATTGCGTATCGTCCGATAAATACAAAGGTATACCAGTTAGAAATATAATATTTTACTGTTGTATGTCGAAATGAACTTACTATTGGCACGTTTTTAAAATATTTAATTTGGTTCAGTAGTTCCCGAGCAATACGCTTTCAAAGTCAGAGATCTCTAGAAAAAAAATGGATAGTAGTACAGTGTACTCTCCCAAGAGTTAACTTGCCAATACGAATTTTTCAGCTGACTAGCACCAAGAATATCGATATTATCGCCTGATGGATTTTACCGAAGAGATGCTAAGGTAAAAGATGACTGGACCACGATTCCCTCCGGCTCTCAACAAATTTTTCTTAGCTACTTCATGGCGAATAAGAGAACCAAAGAGTTACGCCCGAACGTTCCTTGAGCTAATTTACAAGTGCAAATTGCTGATCCATGTATGACATATCTTCTTTCATCGATAACACAAAAAGAAGGCGAGGTATGAAAAAGCATTTGAACACTTATGGTGGGGATTTAAATAGGCTTTATTTTACCTACCTCCTTCATCTCGATAAACCTAATAGTTTCCGAGAAAAACGACAAAAACTCGTGGTTTACCCTCATTACCTCTTCAAGCTCACCAGCTACAGATGTTGGCTGTAAAGGGCTTATTTAACAATCCACAAGGAAGTCCTATGCAAAAATCCACGGACTTACCTCAACTTTCGGTTAGTTTTTCTAATTTGACTCGACTACTATTCTTCTAAACTCGCTTGTTCTCGTTACCGACGTTTCCCATTGTTGCACTCTTAATTCTTGTAAATTTTCTTTGACACCATTGTCGTATCCTTTCTGTGGTGGTCCTTTTCGGTTTGAATCTTCACCACAGACCTCACCACCGTGCATAAGTATCAAAAATAAAAACATTTGTGCACAGTGCCTTATGGAAATAGAATAATTACAGTATCAGATCAGCAAAACATGCTCGTGTTGACCCCATGGTGTAAGTAATGTAATATATGCTGCAAACCGCTAGGGACTGTGGACGTAGGACGTGGGCTGGACGAAGAATGTTAGTACATAATACTTTTATATTCTATTCAACCTAAAAAAATTGTTAAACATCTTATTGTTTTTGATAGATAATTCAGAAATGTTTGGAGGTGGTGGTGGGGGGGGGTATTCGTAGATTCTCCACTGTCATTACACTAAGCCGAAAAATGCAGCCAACTCAATATCATTCCCGTTTTAAGATTTACAAAATTCTTTTAGCTTTTAATTGAATTTTTAAGTAACTACTTAGAATCGTTAATTTTCAAAATAAAACATATGCACTTGAATGTACTGAAATCTGCAACCTATACCGATATGAGTCGAATTCCTATCCAACTATTCAATAATTTCGCGTTTATCCATTCAAAGAGCACTCGACAATTATTCGATGAATATTTGAGTATGCGAAATTAATCGAATTTATTCAAAACTTTTCAAAAATCATAAAATTACCCAAGAAATCTTAGAAAAAATAGTTTGTGTTTGCAGACTCATGAACATCCACATGCAGTACATATGTACATATTCGAATAAAAATTTTCATTTTTTTTCAATTTTATTTTTTTCAAAAATATGTAAATGTAAAAATAATCCGACATTACGCGTAAACGATTGATCATACGAAAAAATGTTATTAAGGTTTTTTTTGTGCTAGATGAGATACATTTTCTGACAAAGCCCTATAATTAAATAAATATTATTAATGCGGCAAAATGATGTTAAAGTCTAAAACTTTATTATTTTTCTCTGAAAAGGTAGTACGTACTAGAACAAAGTTGTACAAACCTTTTTTGTTCCTTTTGATGTTTTCTATCACCCTCGTGATAGAAATCACGAAATCCCAATCTCTCATGTGTTATTGTTTGTTTCAAATAAACTTCACACTTGGGTTCAAGAGAAGCATTTTAGTCCCTTGGTATATAATGTACTATTTTTAAACTATTTAAAAAACTGAAAAAAAGAATGCCGTTTGGACGTTAAAAATGAGAACTAGAAAGTTGCCATTTTGATTAAAAATTGCAAAAATAATAGATACATTCCTTAACAGAAAGAAGGCCAAATTAAATTTTGGTGGGGAGCACATCATCCTAGTAGTTCTGAGTTTATATTTGCAAGTTGTTTGCAAAGTATTGTTAATGGGGGAGCGGGGTAAAGTCGGAAGAAGTTGGTTAAAAAGTCTAGGGGAGGTAATTAGGAGGGAAGGGCAAAGTCGAAAAGGGGTAGATGGGAATGTTTTGTTAAATAAAGCACACAGAAGTTCGTCTGACAATGCCAGGCTTAGAATTGGCAACTACTTTTGTTTTTGGGATGTGTTCCTTGTTCTCATGTTGCGTAAACATTGTTGAACAGTCCTTATTTCATCTAATAATTATTAGATGAAGTGATTATAATCACTATTTGCTTCGATATAGTCGTTATCACTGTACTAGTTTTGACATCTTACCCATGTCTTAATAGTAACGACCATATCTTACAAGGGAAAGCCAATAAAACATTTCTGCTATAAAAATGCATAAAACAATGCAACTATATTCTAGTTTCTTATTTCGGCACAGCGTTCGGAATTACGAGAGGTGCTAAGGGTCCAAGGATCTTAGATTTACAAGAAACTGTTATCTTCAACACTCACTTGGCCCTTGCTTTTATTAAAAAATAAATAACACTTTAAATTGTTGTTTTATTTAAAAAAATCCAGTCTGAAATTTGATCCTTGCATTTATAATTTTTTTAATAAGTAAGATATCATGCAAAGCCAGGCCAGATAGAAATTGCGCAATACAACCGCCTAAAAAATTAAATTCAGCGATAAGTGCGCCACTATCTTTACACGTGTCGTCGTTACGCCTTATAAAAACTACACTATAAAAAAGTAGCTGCGTATGTCTAAGCAATATTTCATTTAATTCTAGAGGAATTCGTTTCGTCAAAAAAAAAATGCACACGTTTTCTACCATTCCACGCAATTTTCCTGTCCAATTCATGTCCTGCAAAGGAGACTCCTAACAGACAGAAGGCTCCTAGCTCCTACTACGAAAGTAGTAGCCAATTTAAAGTTTTCATTTGCCAATCTAGACAATATTTATTAAGCGTTTTAAAACCCCTGAACTGTTAATTTTGGCACGTCCCACTTTTGCTTAGATTGCTTACTCCATAGAAATGAATACAATCCAAAGGTTTTACTAAAAACATATACGTTTAGCCAATCGTTGCTCTCCTCCTCCCCAATGGGTACTAAACCTAAAACTAAAAGGGGCTTAATCTACTTTAAAAATTACTGTAAAATTCGACGAAAGGAAAATTTTAAAATGTCTTTTCGAATTTGACATAGGCTATGTGTTGGCCGCTATGTTATAGACAAATGTCTAGAGGAGAAGAAAATATATTCGGCCATTTTTCTACACATAGACCAGGCATTTGACAAAGTTTGGCGCGAAGAACTAATAATAAAATTAAAAATATGTGCAGCTCTTGGAATTGTACCTAGCACAGCGAACGTTCACAGTCAAAACCAAAAATGAATACTCAGAATTCAAAACAATACATGCAGGGGTGTCACAAGTGTCAATATACCTGTTAGATACATACGTGATATTCGAAGTAACGTGAAAAATAAAATTAGCTACTTTTGTTGATGACACAACAACTAATCTACATAGGACCATAGACACGCCCAGTGGAACTGAACAACAATGAAACTTCTCACAAAGAAACAGCCAACTACTTGCGCTTAAATTTGATCGCCAAGCTGAAATTGAAAGAACATATCAAAAAGAAAACAGACGAGTTAAAACTGAAATACAAAAACATGTATTGGCTGTTAGAAAAAAATTCCCAGTTTTCTATTAGACACAAAGTACTGGTCTACAAAAAAGAGGCTTCATAGACATAGGCATCCCAACGTTGCAGTACTTCCACCGCTAGACAACCAAGATATGTGATATAGGCTGAAGAGGCCCAAACTTTTTCACCTTGTGTGATAGTGAAATTAATGGTGAAAAGCAGGCATAGTGAAGTGTAGCCACGTCAGTGTAGTGAGCAAAAAATGACAGAAACTAGGATGGACCAATGGGAATACTCATACTCAAGCAACTATGCTTGCTTTCAAAAATCCCAAAACCGAGTATTAAGGAATAGTATAGTTAATGCTCCTTGGAATGTTCGGAACAGAGATCTGCACCGAGATCTCCAGGTAACGACAGTCAAAGAAGAAATCAAGAAGATTGCCATCAAGCGTTTTGAGGAGAGGCTTCATAGATATAGGCATCCCAACGCTGCAGTACTTCCATCACTACACAACCAAGATATGTGATATAGGCTGAAGAGCCCAAACTTTTTGACCTTGTGTGATAGTGAAATTAATGGTGAAAAGCAGGCGTAGTGTAGTGTAGCCACATCAGTGTAGTGAGCAAAAAATTACAGAAACTAGGATGTGACAAAGTACTAATGTAGCAATTTAAGTCAAATTCAAAATGTTAATTAGTCTTAAGATTAGATGCATTGTAAAGTTCAAATTAAAAAACTAAACTTAGAAGTTTTGTATTTTATTAATAATTATCAAAATATAATTATTATAATTAAAACATAATGTTACTCTTTCATTTATTATATCCATTCTTCGTAGTATCACAACTGATCCTGATAGTATTCGTGCAGTGCCACCTATAAGCCTATTGGCCCTGTGGTTAATCTGACCCTTCATTCATCCTTGTTTCCCTTTCCGCCCCACATTTTTCTTCTTACTAGAAAAAGTACCTGGTATTGCACTCAGAACTTTTATTATTTCTGATTTATTGAGTAATAATAAATATTCCTGGACGATTTATCAATCGAGCATACATTCCTACAATCACGTTTTCTAGAACTGTTGTTAAAGACAGCGACCAGGAAGAAATGCAAATCGATTCTAATCCGGCCCTTTACTAACGATCTTAGTTCTAATGATTTTAATTACATATATACTATTGTAGTTTTTCCGGGGATTTGAGACAATTAAAAATTAGGTAATTTCCAAATCAGGACTTGTATACAAGGAATATTTCGGGCCAGAAACAGTCACAACACGGCATTAGGTCATGGAGGAACAAAAAGTGTCTTAAAAACGTTTACTCCAGGATTTAACGAACCATATCGACATAATTTTCAAATTTGCTATGGTCACGAGGACAGTAGTCAGTCCTTGGGATCAAAACTGATTTCCAATAATTACTAATATACGTGCGTTAAAAGCTGAAAATGACTAAATAACACAAGCCTCCAGGAATAAACAAAAAATGAAGTTACATCTTCCACAAGAACATGTTTTTCGTAAATAAATAAATTAAAAAATATTTAGTTGATTAGTCTTCATGAGCTATTATGATTTAACATTTAAAACCGCACACATAAATTGCTTTAACCAGCAGAGAATAATTTTTCTTGGAAAACCATCATGGGTGTCTTTCAAGTTTTTCAAAAAGAAGCAGAGAAATTAAGATCTCAAATTTATCGATAATACAGGTTTGTCGCCGGATGTAACATTGAAATTACTGAATCTCCTCTTTACCGATATGTCCATAAACGTTCCATTCAACATTGTGATGTAAATAACTGAACATGAAAGGAGAAAATTATGAAACTCCAAAGACACGTAAAAGGTTTTATAACGTACTATAAAGGTAATTTCCCGTGGAAGTATATCTTATACTGAAACAACTTTGTGATCTATAATAAATTACGATTTCCAATAAACCAGAATAAGATTTTAGAATTTACGATTTGAGAAACGGCTCCGGCACTTTACACATCACGAACGATTACTACCATAAGCATGACGTAACTATTTTATAGAAAAATGATACCTACTTTGGCGTAGAGGTAATTTCCTTGACATTAGATCATCGCCTAGTAAATTACAAAGCGCTATGCAATTTTGTCCCGAGGAAGACCACCACGTCCATGTTTAGTACACGATGATACCCACTTGACGGAATAATAACAGGTGTCGGTCAAGGTAGGGCACGTGAGGCCACAACACGTGTGGGCTGCAGGTTATACAGGGCTCCAACACGCGGTACCTCCGGGGGGAAGAATGAATTATAGCAATACTCGTATATGGGTCATTTGCAAAAGATTCTTAATAAATGAGTTTCTTAAAAATTAGGAAATTTATTTTAAAGTATCTTAAATGTCCTCAAGTGACCTGTATCCTACTGAGGAACATTAATTTATTTTATATCAGATCGAAGTAGCGGTCCTAACAACATCCAAGTTCTTCTAACTTCGCTAATGTTATTGCGTATGTAGATGTTGATTAGAGAGGAAAGACGTGAACGATAAGTGGGGACATTGGATGCTGGATGCCTTGGACCGTGCCTTGACGCGGGGAGCTGGGGCCAGGGCGTGCACTTGCCTGACGGCATTCCTGCGCTTGAGGCGACCTGCCTCCAGTGTTTCGCTCCCTCCGCGTCTCGAGGTCCGGAATACTGGACCAAATCACCACAATATAACAACAACGGCTACTTCTTATTGATGTTGCTGACGATGGCTTAGAATTTCAGGTGGCCAAGAAGTTATTATTAACGAAATGGCGCATTAATTAACCTAACTGTCTTACTCGGTTGATTAACGAATTCGTATCGGAAAATACAAGACGTCATATTACAGGATAACGTTTTGATTTATGTACAGGAAGCGCGGAGTATTAATTGAGGTTACGAGACTGTTCTGTTTTTATAGATTCATATGTTGGATCTATCTTGAAATTAATTAAATGCTTTTAGAAAAACCATTCGAAATTATTATTTTATTTACAAGTCAAAAAAATCAAAAATAAAGTTTAACTAATCATGATAATTACCAATATTAATCTTATTATGACTATCAGAAGAGGATGGGTTGCATAAAGGGAATGTACATAAGCAATTTTTTCATTCATAAGAATTAATTATCAGTAATTAAGGTCACTCTGAAAGTTGTTATATAAGATGTTGTTAACTTTATTTTATGGCAACTGTTATTGCTACATAAGTTAAGAGCTTTTCATAATTTTCACATTATCTATCTATTCACACATACACTATACTACTACGCATTATTAAATTATGTCTTCTTGAATTTTGCTTCTCTTTTTTTAATTAAACAGAAAATTTGAATTAAGTACATACTATATACACACATTGGAGTTTTTGCTGATAAAGTCAGAATTAATTAATGCTGTATTTATAATGTTGTAATTTGCAAATATGAAGATAAACTGATTAGAAGCTGCATAATAAATGTGTTAATTTAACCAAAAAGATCTTGATGGTATGAGCAGATCGACTATAATGAAATCTGTTAATTAAAAACAAGCAGTTAATGAAGTTGAATATAATGAAGGAGCTTCTTGATAATTAGTAAACACACCTGAAGTTTCTTTTATTCAGTTTAAGTAGTTATGTAATTTAATATGTACTATTGAAATGCAACAATTAATAATGAATAAAATGCAAAATAGTACTTTAGTAGACTCCTTAACTATTTCAATTATCTAATAGTAATTTAACTTATAAGATTACACTTATTCTCCCAAACGTTTAAACATAAGTTGACCTAAACAGTAAAGGACCAAATCGAGTTCCTTGAGGAACACCACAGATACATTTAAATTTATAGAAATTCCAAAAAAGCAATTATATTGTAGGACCAATAATCTTATTTTCTTTCAGTGGATTTTTCAGAGTTGAAACTTTAAGTTCGTCCTTTTTGGGACAATTCTTCTTGGTACAAGCTTGAGTTATTACGGAGAGCTGAAGCGGGCCCCAAGGCGTTCAAGATTTCCGTGCCCCCCATAATTGAATATAATAAAAAAAAGGTATGGTTCAAAGTTTTTAACCTATAGTAATTTCGTAAAATGTTTATATTACATATACATACATAGTATAATACGTTGTATTATACTAACAATTTTTGTTGATTTTATAAGGTTAAAATATTTCAAAAAATAATTTCTTTTTGTAGTGGAATCAAGCACCCCACTTGATTTTTGTTATTCCATCATTTATAACTGTTGTTAAAGGTTTTATATAAATAATTTTTTATAATTATTTGAATTTTAATTTTTCTGATGTGTGATTCTCATTGAAAAACCAAATTCTCTTTATTCATTCTGTCATTTTAGATAAAAATATTAGAGTAAAAGCGCAGGTCTATTAATCTTTTAATAATTCTAATTTTTACAAATTCCAATGTTTCTCGTCTAACCAATTTTTAGTAGTATCAATTTATATTTAAATTTAAAAAGAGAAAAATATTAAATAAAGAAAAATGAAAAAGAATAAGTAAAAAACATTCTATTTTGAATAAAAACTTTGTTACTATTTTTTATTAAGAATAGTAAAAATTCTATTTTTTTATACTATATAAAAATTAAATATTTTGTATTTAATATTATTTAATATTTAAATGACAAAAAATACTATATTTAAAATAAATTATGGTAAATAGTGCTTAAATTTTCAATGCCTGTTTTATAATTGATGGCAGTAGGACTTTTTTTATTTCAGTCATTTTGTATAACAATCGTTTTTTTTAAATTTGTTTCTTTTTTTAATATTTTTAGTATTTTAAAATTAAAGTTGTAAATTTTATCTATTTCGTGATCGGATAGTACTGTATTTCGTTTATGAGGAGTTGATATTTTTATTTTAATTGAATTTTTATGTTGATTTATTCTTTTTTTTATTAAATTTTGTTTTGTCTGTCCAATATAATTGGCATTACAGTTATTACAGTTGATTTGATAAATTATATTTGTTTATTTTCTATGTCTGTTTCCTATTGTATTATGATTATTGTATGTAATTTTAATTTTATGTTTTTTTAGATTTTTTGCTATTGTTTGAGATAGTTTAGGAATAAAAGGTAAAACTATTAGTTTTGTTTCCATGTTATTTTGGTTATTATTAAATTCTTTACCTAAAAAGTTTGGTTGTAAGTTTACTGTTTGGTTTGAATTTGTATTTTTAAGTTTTAATGTTTTTTTTTGTAACATCATTTTAATTTTTTTTTTAATTTTCTTTATGGATTTTTTTTGATGATAATTTAATTGCCCTGCCTACTAAGGTATTAATTAAACTTCTTTTATATTTTAAATCTGTATATGAATAAAAATTTAAATATCTATCTGTTTTAATTTCTTTTCTGTACCAATTTGTATGTATAGTTCCATTTGAATTTCTAATTATTGTTAAATCCAAAAAGGTTATTGATTTTTTTAAATTTTCATGTTCTATTGTATATTTTAATTGTCATCTTGCGCTGGCAAGATGACATTAAAAAGGTCGCAGGACTGACATGGCTAAGAGAAGCACAGAATAGGACGAAATGGAAGGAATGAAGGGAGGCCTGTGTTCAATATTGGACGCAAGAGGGCTAATAAAGAAGAAGAAAAAGAAAGATTGTATATTAAAATCTTGGGTGAATGTTATTAAATGTTTCAAATATTTTATTTATACTATTTTTTTCTGCACTTATTAAAATATTATCAACATATCTGTTATAGCTTGAATTGTTTTAAAATTGTTTATTACTTTTTCTTCTATCTTTTGTAATACTAGATTTGTAAGAGTGCTAGATAGGGGTTGGCCCATTGCAACTCCATATTTTGTTTATATATTTGTTTAGTGAATTCAAAATAATTTGAATTTAATATGGTTTTTACGGATTTTATGAATTCATGTTTTGGAATTTTTGTTAATTTTTTTATTTTATCCCAATAATTATCCATGGTTTCTATTGCTAAATCTACAGGTATGTTTGTATAAAAAGATACTATGTTTAAAGAAAAAAGGTCCAAGAGTCTTTAACACTGTATTTGTTTTTATTTGTTATTTGTGTTAGTATTTCAGATAAATATTTTGATGATTTATATAATGGGTTCATATACGTAGCAACTATTGGCCTTAGAGGGTTATTAGCTTTATGTAGTTTTGGTAATTCATAATCATAAATTTTTGGGATTAATCCATTGTGGGTCATTAATTTTTTATAAGTGATATTATCTATATATTCATTTTTAAGCCATGTTTGTTATAGTTTATTATTATTATCTTTTAATGTGTTGGGTCTTTGGTTTCTTTTTTATAAGTTTCTTCATCATTAAGTAAGTCTTGCGTTTTTTTGTTATAATCACTTTTATTAATAATTACGGTTTTTTTGTGCTTTATCAAAATGTTTTAGCATTTTTAATACTAGATATAAATTGGTTATTTTTAACTTTTTCTGTAATTTGTAAAAGATTGTGTTTATTTTTAAAATTAAAGTATTATTTATTTATGATCTTATTTTATTTTAGGTTTATTGTTCCATGTTATTAATAATGCCTTGTTCCATGTTTACTATTATATCTTCATTTGGAATTTTATCTTTTGGGTCATAGATGTTCACTATTAAAATTAGGACCTAATTCTAATATTTCTTGAACTTCTTTGGGTATTTGTATGATACTTAAATTTTCTATCCAATTGGTTGTATTTATATTTATTTCAGTGTGAATGTTATCGTTTTAAAATGATCATAATGAAAACAATTTGATATTTTTATTTATTAACAATAAAAACTGCTCATTAAGAATTTCCTGCATCACTTTTAAAATATAATAAAACAAAGTGGTTATTAAAATTTAAACAAAATTTTTATACAAAAATGTATAATTCTAAAATAGCAAAAAATATACGCTCATATTGATCTTGCTTATAAGTCTACACCCTTGTATTAGTTTGCATTATTTAAATTTGAAAAAGCATTTGTTTTTTCTTCTTAACATACTATATGTAACTATAAAAATATTTTTTTACTACAGATTAATTCATTGACTAAGTTAGAGCATTTAAATTTTTTTTAAAATAATTTTTAATTATATTTTGTCTATATTAAAAGTTGGTTGTAGTTATAAATAAGTTAAAAAACAAATTATTGAAAAAATAACTTTTAATAGTTTATTTGAAACTTAGGTAGTTTGGTAGTTGGTACCCAATAATTACGTACAGCCAAGCTGTACCGATTCATTATCCAATCACACAATTTTCAGTTTTTAAATTTGAAATAATTTCCACGATACGAAATTAAAATATTAAAAAATCGTCTTGCAAACAAAAAATACAATTTGGTGTCGTATCTCGCACCCATTTTGCAGGCGGTGTATAGCATTATTTTGTGCAATTTTCTGAAAATAGTGAAAAGTACGTTTTTCACTATTTAAAAAAATGATAAGAACACTTGTTTTGAATTGAAATGTGTGTTGGAAATGATAACTAAACAGTTTTGACATTTTAGTTGACAATTGCAGATAGTTAAAACTGCAAAATAAAAACGATACTTTTTTTCGTGAGTATAAGTTTTTCACGGGCGAAAAGATTTTTTTCATACATATTGTACACGTAAGTTTTTTGTATAATGATTTGTATATATGAAACATGGGTTTCATCATCAATATGTAACAAATTGTTATTTATAATACCAGGACGAAAGTTACAATTTTTCGGACGAGTGCGTCCGAAAGAAAATGTTTTCGTCCGTGTAAATAAGTATCAAAAAGTAGATAATAAGCCTTAAACAGGTGGCCGGAAAGACTTTTCAGGCCTAGGCAGTAATCAAAAAACAAATGAAATTATTTATTTTCTAATCAAATTTTCACACAATTAAGTAATTTTACACAATTCTGTAATATTAGGTTTAAACCCGTCACAAGGAACTTAAACAAATTATTTAATATATATAGAATAAGACAAAACATGAATTTTTGTTAAATAAATTAAGTTTACTTTTGTAACTTAATATTATCTCATTCTCAACGTATAATTCTTAGTTCTGGACTGAAAAGTTTATTCATTTTATTTAATAAAATATTTATTTAATAATTATTGTTATTTATCAAAAACAATTTATTAGAAAGTAAACTGGAATTATATACACATATAATTTACGCGCGTCAGAATCTCCCATCCATTGCAACCCTCTGGTCCACACTGAGCCTAATCATATAGATGGTTTGTGTGTGAGACTTACAGGGTTCGAGTTTATAAAGAGATAACATATTGGCAAACAAATTCTGGATTTTAGTATAAAGAATGTCACATACATTCAGTTGCAAACGCAATATAGCATGAAGCATCCGCAAGATATGTTATTATACTACCAAAGATAAGTAGAAAAGAGGTACCTTCTATATCAAAAAACCTGGTTATTTAAAGTATATTATTTCTAGTTTACACAAAACATAAACAAGTCAATGAGTCAAGGAACCTGCACGTGGAGATGATGCTTTGATTTATAATGGTGTCTTAGCTTAACTTGTGACTGAAACGATAACATTAATTATATTTTAATTTTTTTTATCTTTTTTACAGACAGACAGACCGTTATGGAAAATGACTTATCGGCCATCAGAAAAAGCAAAAGCTATCAAACATATGGTTGAGAAAAATGATTCATTACCATCAGAAGAAGAGACCGATGAGGCATGCCTCCTCCGCAATAAGCTCTACGTTGATTCAAAAACGGGTTTGGATACAATGTT
This sequence comes from Agrypnus murinus, assembly GCA_929113105.1. Classification (NCBI taxonomy): domain Eukaryota; kingdom Metazoa; phylum Arthropoda; class Insecta; order Coleoptera; family Elateridae; genus Agrypnus; species Agrypnus murinus. Next base: position 24,929,770 of record OV816026.1, read on the forward strand.
TGCTATGCCATGGATGTAGGAAGTATGGTTGGAGAGAACAAAACGTCATCACGGAGCATCCTTTTTAACAGCCTTTAAAATTAAAAATTCAATTTATAAAGCTTTTGACTGTAATCCCTTGTAAGGGGTGTTTGAGGCGTGCAGGTTTTTGTTGTTAGCTATTAGTCTGCCTTACATGTAAACACGGTATCTAACTCCAAGATCTTGGGGACATACGTGTTAAACAAATAATCCTTTTTGTTTCAATAAAGCAGATATTAATTATTGTTAGCTGCTTGCCTAACAACTTAACGAAACCTTTCTAACAATTGGTTGTGTTACATTTATAAGACTGAAATAAATGTATGTTAAATTATTTGTACTTATTTGTATAAATAATTCTTATTTTTGTGCCATCAATGAAACATACAATTAAAACCTATTTGCAGTGTTTTTAATTCACCTATCGCTTGACCATACCAGTAGATTCATTGTATTTCAGGTATTACTATTATTACTCAGCGTTGGTCCCACTAATATTTTAAATGATGATTAAGTTGTTGCAATTTCCGGTATGCCTTAATTAGTAGTAATCAGCTAAATTGCCAAACGTTAATACTACCTTCGAATTTTCAACTACGATTGTGAACTGTTCGGAGACTGCTTGGACTTAGCTATAGATCACTTGAAATTCACTTCTGCGCAAATTCGATACAGCAGGTCAGCAACTGTAGATGACTGTGAGCCAGTTTTTTACAAGCTAGACACACCTTTATGCTGGTTGAAGATATCCTTAGGCTGCTGGTAAACAACTTAGGTACACGTATAGGGAGATAACAAGAAGCTTGGAGGCAGTTTTTATATAGTTTGGAGCCAATTCTCTAATGTTTGAAAACTGATTTGGAATGTTGCATTTAAAGTGGAATGAATAGTGATTTCAAAAAAATTAAACAAAACCACAGACGAGGTGGTAAGAGCTATAAATCAGATGCAGAGTGAATCTGCATGTGCTGATACGCAACACTGCATGATTAATGTGCTGTGAGTAATCAGAAATAGGCAACATGCTGGCACAACATTAGTGTCGGGCTCAACTCGTACGCATCTGAAGCACGATGTTTCTAGAACAGCGCTACGCATGGAAGATTTGATAAGGTGTGTAAGAGAAAGTTGCATCATCACATATGAACATTAAAAATATCCATCCCGCACCTATGTATTGTCATGTTATTTTCGCATACAGAATAAGGAATTCACCCACTCAACAGTTTTAAGCAAGCTTAGATATGAAATTTAAAGCGACACGTTAGATGGGTTGCGTAACCGCACTTTTTAAATTAGTTTTTTGTCAAATCAAATGTCAGAGTTCTTTTGTTTCATACAAAATTTCCAATACAGTTCAATTGTTTCTCAGAAAAGTATAAAAATCCGGCAATTTTTGTTACAAATTCGCTTTCAATTTACATCTTTAGAAAAGTGCACACCTGTTGAAGAGCAAAAATTAATTTTAAGGTTATGTTTTGAGTTGGAAAACATGTAAACAAAGAATATGTCAGAATTTTTAGATTATCACGTTTGAAAAACGTTGAAGTAATTAAATATTTAAGAAAGTTCTGTGAATCCAAGTGATTTTCTTTTAATAACAAGTGCAATTTTATTCAAGTGACAATTTACTTCGAAGTGAATTTTTTTGTTATTTGATAATAGATTTATCAAATTTTTGTTACGATTTTGTAAATGGATATAAACTATAATTATAAAATTAATTGACTTACCACTCTTAAACAAGCAACTTGATTTGGAATTTAATTTATTAAAGCCATTAATATGGAAATATATAAAAGAGGTGCAGACAGCAGAGACTTTCAGATTTTATAACAATACAGTTGGTAAACTGATGGCGACAAACATTTAAATATTTAAACGTGAATTATTTAAGAATAGTTATAACTAATTATAGTACGTAAGAATTATGTTGATGGCATAAGTATCAATCCACAGATAAAGATAATTAATAATAAAAATAATAATAAAGATAATAATATTTTGAGATTGATATTTCATAGAATTTTGGTATCCGAGTTTAAATTTCCTTTTTATTTTATTTTTTTTGTTTGTGTTAAATTTATTAAATAAATTTGTGCTGTATTAAAAAAGAAAAATTCATTCAGTGTTCATAGATTTATAAAATTATTTAGTGCCTTAGTAAAGCGGCCTGAGAGTCTCAATTAGTGGAGAGTTAGACTTTTCACAACAATTTTATTTAGCCGGAGCAATTATTTTAAATAAAAGGTAAGAGTGTGGCGAGTTGTATGTTGTATGCATCGCTATTATTGCCACCGCCGTCTGTTTTTAAATCTGTTAATCGTAATAGTATGTAAGGCTTTCTGGTATATAACCGAGCTGCAGTGAACTTATCTTCAGTTCTGTTTCCATGCAGGATGAGAATTTCAACGTTTTATAAGTATGATCTTTTTTATTTCAATATATGTATTGCTTATTTTGTAGCTTACATCCGATGCAGAGATTACAACACAATTTCTTGCAGTTTACATATAAATAAATTGCTAATTCCTTTAGGCCCAATCCAGAACATGACCACTTAAATTCTTCAAATCTAGTTTCAGAATTGCCCCATTTGAATGAATTTATAATTGGAAATGCTTACATCCTCGTTATTTTTAGGTAGAAGTCGAGACGGCGTTTTGTGTTTAACCACAAAGACCAGAAAGTGTGCTTATGATCACCATACACAGTTTTATTGACATAAGAATTCGTCCCACGTTTCGAGAATGCAATCGCGATTGTTATGCGAATATTTTTTATTCTATCCATAAATTAGACTTAAATAGAGAACTTTTTAAATAAATGAAGACCGTCATGGTTACAAAAACGACAGGCCCATTATTTTAGATTATACTCCTATATAATAATATTGTCCGTATATTAATAAAAACAAATGAGTAAACAGTTATGACAATTTTTGACATTTCATTCACAGCCATCATTATTTATTGCCTGAAATTTCTTAATTATGCAAAAACTTTTTATTGCTTCGCGTCCACAAATAACACATTAATTAATATGTAACCTCTTTACCAATCGATTGTTAATTTACCAAAACAAAAAGTTCTGCATTGTGTGATGACCCTAAATAGTTAAATTCTTTAAAGATGAACAATTTGAACGAAATTGAACAAAAACATCTCATATGATCAACCAACTTAAGTTAGAGTGTGAATTAAAACTCCGAGGTGTAATCGACCAATGCATGTTTTTGCTATGTGAAGAATGTGCTTCTTCCGCATATTAAATCATATTTATGGCAATACGGAGTAATAAAATTTGATTGGTAAGTATCACTTTAACTGTTATTTTACGTATAATTTTAGTTTGAACTTAAAACTGAAAATTCAGATGATATGACGGCTTATGCCGTGTTAATTTTTCTTCAAGTCGTTTGTGTAGTTATTACATAATGCAACAAAACGTTTTGTAGATGCTAATGTATTCCTTCTTACATATTTTATTGCTGTAATTTATCGAAAACCATATATATATATAAGTGGGCTTTTAGTAAGATAAAATCTAATATGCATGATGTAAGTATCACTGAAGGATTAAAATATGAAAAATAGTAGAATTAGGATTAGTAAGATATATGCATGTATAAAAGACCATTTAAATGATCTCAGTTGGCATCAGTAACAGGCAAATTCATGAGGTTTGGTAAAACTTAGTGTACCTAAAGCTCTTCTTGTCAAAATGTTAAAAGGTGACAAATGAAAAGTCAGTTCATGCTTTATGAAAAGAAGCGGGGCAAGTGGGAAACGTGAACTTATTACACGGAGTCGAAATTTCACTAACAAAGATTCAATGAGCTCAGGCCCGGCGATCATTGTCTGGAGTGAATGGAGCATTCCATACCTTGGAAATGTCTGCGTATGGAATACCATACCTCAAAAAGTTAAAAATATTCGTTTAAAATATAATAATATCTAAATAGAAATAATAAACAAAGCAAATAAAAATCAATAAAAATCTATCGATTGAACATTCGAGCATAACTGTTTAATTCAAGGGCTCGGGATAAACAGTCCTTGCCCACATTTTATAAGTTATAAAAATCAAATGATAAAAACCGCTAAAGAATCGATATTTTCAGTTTTCAAACAAATATTTGTGTCGGTTACTTATGGTTGGATCTGCATATTTATTTACGTCAAAATGTAACGTATACATATATACATTACATTTATATATTATGTTACATGTTGATTTCGTGCCACTCTGTATCGCTTGACTTTTGTGCCATGCTGTATAGTTTCTTTGGGGATTTTTGCATTCTTCGTACTTTTGGTTGCCATTTTCGTTTCGTTAGCTTCGAAAGAACGCTTTAGTGTCATCATCTTGGTATTTTACGTTTTTCTTTCGTTGTATTAATTGAAAACGCATAGTTGTGGATTTAATGCGATTCTGGGTGGTGGATTTTTCATTTATTCGTGGGAGCCTTCGGGGATTGACACTATCGTTCTTTTGAGGTTGTCAACACGTTCTTAAGGAAACATTTACTAATCGTCGCACTTCTTTTGCCTCTTTTTTCATTGGACGTATAATCTTTCTATTAAGTGGGATTAATGTCGCTCTTTATTAACCTTAACCTATCACTAGCAGTTCTTCTGATATAACAACGGTAGGATTTCTACAATCTACAGTAACTGAAGAACGTAGAGGTATCGTGAGTTGTATATAATTAAACTCCTGTGTTCCTGTGTAGGTCTAATTATAACAACTAGTAAACACTGTATTAATATAATTAACTGATTAATGTATTATATAGCTTTCTGATTTAAATGGCTTTTCCCCAGTGTAACATTTAGGAATCTGTGCATATAAACTTTGTTAGAATTTGTTCCTGCGAGTGTGCCCGTTTAATTTGATTTAATCTTTATACATAAACAAGTTTCGAGTTTTGCCCTGCACGCATGAATTCCTTAACTTAACTATTTTTGGTTTGTACATAATTATTACCCAAATACTGCTTAATTAGTGCTAAGGTTATTTGACCTTCAGTTAAAATTTATTTACACAATTTATTTACCATGATAATAAAGTATTTTATATATTTTATTTCGCGACTTATTATTTATGTGTATTATCTGTGGGTTTGTTTCCTACAAAGGTAGCTTTCAGCTCTTTAGATACGTTATATTGGAAGAAGTAGAAGATGTGTAGGTTTTACTGATATTGTCGGCAGTAGACTGTATTTTAGCTATTTTAATCGACTCTTGGCGCCCGTTGAAGCTTGAAGAAGACATCTTGTGGGACCCACCACCTCGGATCAGTTAGCCGGCAGCTGATAGGATTAACTGCGTTAAAGGTTGTTACCCATTCCCAATTAGCGACCCCCATTTTGTAAGTAACAATTTTTAAAGCATTTTATTCAACTTTTAGCAGTTTTAAAAATGTAGAGTCGTTTTGCTCCGAACCCTTAAATTATATGCAGTTAAATACGTAAATCTTTAATTTACCAAAATATTCGCGTAATTATTTGTAAATTTTGAATATTTTTTCTTAACAAATATGAAACGGCGAATTATGGAGTTCACCGTTTATGAAACATAAATTATTTTTTATAACACATAGTATACAAAACAATCAGTAATGACTCCTATATGTTCGGATATACGCGCCAAACAGGTAAATTCAAAAATAGCAATAGCATGTTATTTTTATTCTTCAGCTTATTGAGTCGAAAAGAACTCACTGATTGCAGTTTCTATTCTACAAAAGAAAGTATAAAAACAAAAATGTCTTAGAAATAACGAATTCAAAGTATCAATAGTTTTATATACGTCACGTCAGTAAAAAACTAAGCATTCTTTCTTTATTCAGAAATTTCTACAACTTAAACATTTGACATATTTCAATGAAAATTGATACCGAAGATAAAATTTTCAAAGTCTTTTCATAATGTGTGTTTGAATTGTCTGTTATTCAAATATTTAATCAAATTTAGTACCTGTCACTTTGACATATTTAGAAAAATCGATCGCTCCACCACTACCGGCGAAAGCAAGAAGCATCGCCAACACTGCACAGAGAGAAATACTTCATAAGAGCTTTGCACAATATTGTTCAAAACGGTGTTGGAGAAATTTATATTATAATTGTAGAATCGTATTGTCCAGCGTTGTGTAGGTTTTCGTTACTGAATTGTCTAACAGGAACGTACGACAATTATTTAACACAGTCAGATTTAGTTCTGCATTCTTTGGAATAATGTTGTAGAGGATAAGCTAGCATATTATGTTGAAGTATAATTGTAAAACATGTTTAGAAAATACAATATTTTGTTTGAATGAAATCATAATCCAGTGTTCAAACTGCTTGCTACTAATTATTGTGTTTCGCAAAGTTTATGGATGACATCCTATAGATGTCGCCACTTGTAATTATCGCTATTAATGTAAATTCGAGATTTATACATAAACAGGCGACGGCAAAAGGAAATTTTAGTGTTATACGTGTATATATTACACGTTGTATAGTATGTAAATACTATACATTGTATAGCTATATACATATTAGTTAGATATATTTTAATATATGTAAAAATATATATTTTATTTGTGATACCTAACCTTCTGTATACAATATTTGTGCCAGAGTATTGCACAATTTGTATAAATGTGAACAAGTAATTGTGTTAAATATTATTAAGTAAATGTGGCACAACTAGCGCATCAATTGTACAATTTTGTATAAAATTGTATGCAATAACATTACACATTCTGTTTTAATAAGTAACACAATTTGTTATGGAAACTTATAGACAACTATTCATTTGATTCTACAAAATTACTATTGACTTCCACAAAATCTTGACAAACTAAATGACACAATCTTGTTTTATAATTGTACACAAATTGTCCCTGTCACTTTTTTAAGACCAATTTGTTTTACAATACCACACAATTGTTGATGAAATTTAAATACATTTCTCTCTGTGTGCAATCAAGGACACTGTAGCTGTCCTTACTGATTGATATTTATATGTACTGTGTACTGTTTTTGCATATAATAGTTATTTATGGTCCGAGTGGGTTAATTTTTGTGAGTTGATAATATCCTTAACTCGCGTGTGCCATACAACGTTTTATCCAACACCTCTTTATTTAAATTCAAATATTGAATTTATAATGTAAAGCTTAGCCTGCATTTTTTGACGTAACAAATTTGATACTCGAGGCCGATGCCTGGATTCTAATATTATGCAACATGCAACCAGCTGGTGACTGGTTGCTATCTACAATAGCAGCCAGTCATCATTCTACAGTGGGTAAAACGTTTTTCTACCCACGAGTGAGTAAACTTCAACTTTAATTGCTTAACAACATCAAGATAGCATCCTTTTTATTGAGAGGTCTTGGATACACACATTTGAGATTACACATTATATAGAGTTCCACAAAGTAAGGCTAGAAACAATAAACAATATTTGAACATCACAACGCGTCAAATGTCACTTGACAGCTTTACCACTAGTTACACGCAAAAGTTGCTAGATTACAATGTGACATTCTTAAGAAAAAATTGTATAATTATTATACTGCTTTTATAAGAGGTAAGGTAGCACTCGTTCATTTGGAACACTCCTCGCTTCGTTCGTACTGTCCCAATAATAGTAAATAATCTTTTTCGCTCGTGACACTATTTCAAAATAAAAGCTTATTTATATGAAAATAGTATATCAGGACTTTGCTTGAAATAACAGCACCTAGACACGTTATGCATATGAAGAACAGTTAGGTTATTCTGTTGTTTCCATAGTAACCGACAATGATTCGGAAAGCTGAGCTTGCTGTAACAGCAAAGCGGAAAGCAAATAAACATAGGTAGATAGCTCAAACCTTTTTTCTCTCTCAATGTTAATTACTAACTCAATTATCTCAGAAGCTACACCCCTTAGCCGGTTATTTTCTTTACCTTATCATCTATTCGTCAAAGGGTGCTCAACTATACATATCCCATATTGTATCGACAGGGTCGAGATTCGCTATTTATTCAATCAATTCCTTTAATAAATAATCTGTAGATAGCACTGTGGCGTTTTTTTTATCATCACAAGCGTTTGTTTTGTCCTGTTTGCTTTATTTATACTTCCACTAAAAACGCAGTTTAAGGTTATTCTCTAGATGAACATTACCGCTGCATATTGAATATACTTTAATTAAATACGCAGTTGTTCATTTTATCTTGAAGATTCTTGTTTTCTGCTCTAAATAATAATGTAGGTTAAATGTTAAATCATAAAGCATTTATTAGTACTTACGTTTATTAATGTTACTAAATATTTGTAGTTAGTACACAGAGAGAAATGTATTTAAATTTCATCAACAATTGTGTGGTATTGTAAAACAAATTGGTCTTAAAAAAGTGACAGGGACAATTTGTGTACAATTATAAAACAAGATTGTGTCATTTAGTTTGTCAAGATTTTGTGGAAGTCAATAGTAATTTTGTAGAATCAAATGAATAGTTGTCTATAAGTTTCCATAACAAATTGTGTTACTTATTAAAACAGAATGTGTAATGTTATTGCATACAATTTTATACAAAATTGTACAATTGATGCGCTAGTTGTGCCACACTTAATAATATTTAAAACAATTACTTGTTCACATTTATACAAATTGTGCAATACTCTGGCACAAATATTGTATACAGAAGGTTAGGTATCACAAATAAAATATATATTTTTACATATATTAAAATATATCTAACTAATATGTATATAGCTATACAATGTATAGTATTTACATACTATACAACGTGTAATATATACACGTATAACACTAACATTTCCTTTTGCCGTCGCCTGTTTATGTATAAATCTCGAATTTACATTAATAGCGATAATTACAAGTGGCGACATCTATAGGATGTCATCCATAAACTTTGCGAAACACAATAATTAGTAGCAAGCAGTTTGAACACTGGATTATGATTTCATTCAAACAAAATATTGTATTTTTCTAAACATGTTTTACAATTATACTTCAACATAATATGCTAGCTTATCCTCTACAACATTGTTCCAAAGAATGCAGAACTAAATCTGACTGTGTTAAATAATTGTCGTACGTTCCTGTTAGACAATTCAGTAACGAAAACCTACACAACGCTGGACAATACGATTCTACAATTATAATATAAATTTCTCCAACACCGTTTTGAACAATATTGTGCAAAGCTCTTATGAAGTATTTCACTCTGTGTAGTGAATCTTAGGTTATGTCACCTGTTGATGTTCATAGACCTTGATTATTCAATTTATTATTCAGAGACATCTCATCCTTTTTTTATTTGGAGCCTTTGTGATTGTTTTAGATTAGACATAAAACTTTCTTTTAGTTAATTATTACCAGTTTGGTTATTTCTGCATTCTTGGTTATTTCCTTGTCCACTTTTATTTTTGTGTAAGATTACCAAATCTTTCTTTTGGAGTTTTTCGCAAACACGCCCTGATTTCACTTCATCTCTCCCTGGTCAACTATTTGGTCATGGTTATTTTTGGATGAAATAAGAAATTTCGCGTGTTTTCCGGTTCCGGGGCTGCTTGGAGTTGGAAGAGAACAACGCAATACAGTGATTAAATGGAGTGAACTGCGAGTTCTTTTTAGTGTTTAAATTACGTACAATTGCATTGTCTTCAGCTTTAATAATTTCTAGTTCTGATATATTCCGGCGAATATTTTCCTATATCGCCGTTTTGAAAAACCTTCGTTTTTACGAAGGTAAGTAAGTGTTTTGATGTTGCCATCTCATAAAATTTTCCTCAGTTCTTTTAATATTCATTTGATCGATTTGATGTCGCTCTTCTTTGCAAAATAAGTTGTTATGTTCTATCAAAATTTGTTCTCTTTTATTTCACACCTACACTACAGCCAAATCAATTGATACGGTAATATGTTCCACATCTACATACATACAGGGTGGGGCAATAGTGTGGGGAAGTCCGATAGCTCCTAAACGGTAACAGCTAGAAAAATCGCTCTAATACGGATGTAAACAGTGGATAGAGGCGCATCTAGAGAAATTATTTTCAAATATACAGGGTGTTGCAGAAAAATGTGGCACGCTTAAGGTAATTTCTTTAAATAGAATGCCCCAAATATCTTTGCATATTTAACACCTCTCTTGGCAGGTTTATTTATATCTAAAATTTTAGCGCCATCTAATGACCGGTTTAGAAGTTATAAACTTTTTTCAAAAAACTTGAGTTTTACATTATCCCACTTAACAGTTTGCCGCTTTCACGGCCGCAACTGTAAAGACGAATTTAAGTAGGTATTTTGTTGCAGGGGCTTGTAGGGTGCTCTTCTTTAAAAGAAAATATACCCACCATCTATAGGGTGTTTTTAAATTTAGAGAACTTCAAAGCTAAAATTCACAACTTTTTTAAATGGAACACCCTGTATATTTTGTACCTTTGTGATGCAGAATTAAATAACAAACATTTTTTGTATGTATGTCCCTATAGCTATCTGTAACCACTTTTGATTTATTGAGAAAAAACTGCAAGAAGTACACAATTAAAAGAATTATTTATTTAGTTGTCAAGTGTGTTGGTTGTTTTTGTTCAACAAAACATTAAAGCATCTAGCAATTGTTGTGCACGTACGCAAAACGTACATTTCTCGCAGTTATCGACCATCAGTGTTTAGTTCTAGTAGGTGTTTTAGTTTTTCAAAATGAATTTTAGTGAAGAACTTGTAGACATGACTTTTGTTTTGGGCGAGTCGGAAAGAAATTGTTTGCTTGCTCGCAGAATTTACCACCAACGGTAAACTGAACGGAGGCTCCCTAAAGTTCACAGCTTTCAAAACCTGCTCGATAAATTTGTGAGGACCGGCAATGTACAGCATGAAAAAAGTGAACGAATTAACAATGTTGTAAACGAAGAAAATGAGTTATCTGTTGTGCTGGCAACGATTGAGAATCCTCATGTTAGTCAGAGAGAAGTGAGTTCATCTGTAGGAATAAGTAGACGTTCTGTTGGTCGAATCTTAAAGAAAAATAAGTTTCATGCATATCACATTCAAATGCACCAGGAATTAACTGATGACGATTTTCTAAAACGTTTACAGTTTTGTAATTGGGCCATAGGTAAAATGCAAGACAATGCTACATTCTTCAACAATGTTTTGTTCACTGATGAGGCAACGTTTCATAAAAATGGATTTGTTAACAGGCACAATTTCCATTATTATGCTACAGAAAATCTCCACTTTTTCAGACAACTTGATAACCAGCACAGATGGTCCATAAACGTTTGGGGGGGGGGGGAATTATTGGAGAAGATGTAATATGGTCACATCTTTTTGATGGTACATTAACTGGAGCTATTTATCTTCATTTTTTGGAGAACTATCTGCCACAATTATTGGCGAACCTTCCTCAAAGGATCCGAAATGGGATGTGGCTTCAGCAAGACGGTGCTCCACCGCATTATTTACATGCAGTAAGAGACCAATAATATCTACCCACATCAATGGATTGGAAGGAATGGACCCACTAAACGGCCTGCGAGATCTCCTGATCTTACAAAAATGGATTTCTTTTTATGGGGATATGTGAAAGAAATTGTTTATACAGAGACACCAACCACAATCCAATATATGAAAGATAGAATAATATATGCTTCTAGAAGTATCACGCCGGCTATGTTAAGAAACGTACAAAGATCGTTCCAAAGGCGCATCGAAATGTGTGTCCATGCAAATGGGCAACATATGGAGCATTTGTTATAGTTTTTTCTTTTGTTTTATTTGAAAAACCTTGATTTTTAAATAAATAATTTTTTAATTGTGTACTTCTTGCAGTTTTTTCTCAATAAATCAAAAGTGGTTAAAGATAGCTATAGGGACGTACATACAAAAAATGTTTGTTATTTAATTCTGCATCACAAAGGTACAAAATATACAGGGTGTTCCATTTGAAAAAGTTGTGAATTTTAGCTTTGAAGTTCTCTAAATTTAAAAATTAATTTTCAACACCCTATACATGGTCTATTTTCTTTTAAAGAAGAGCACCCTACAAGCCCCTGCAACAAAATCCCTACTTAAATTCTTCTTCACAGTTGCGGCCGTGAAAGCGGTAAACTGTTAAGTGGGATAATGCAAAACTCAAGTTTTTGAAAAAAGTTTATAACTTCTAAACCGGTCATTAGATGGCGCTAAAATTTTAGATATCAATAAACCTGCCAAGAGAGGTGTTAAATATGCAAAGATATTTGGGGCGTTCTATTAATAAAAAAATGACCTTAAGCGTGCCACATTTTTCTGCATCCACTGTTTACATCCGTATTAGAACGATTTTTCTAGCTGTTACCGTTTAGGAGCTATCGGACTTCCCCACACTATTGCCCCACCCGGTATATTCAATTTCTTCATTTGAAAAATCTATGTTCTGTTCAATCAATAAAGTTTACCTCTTTTATGGTAACTGATGTTTTCATTTTTGTTGAATAAACATGATTTACAGAACTCTTCATTGTTTTTTTTTAAATTCACTATGTGTTTAAATTTACTGAACTTCATCCACGACCGCTGTATGCTAGCAGAAAAACCAAGTGTTATAACGCAAGTATAAAGTGTAGAATCCTATTGATCATTTACCACCGTTACGTGATAGCAATTGGGTAACGAAAATTTTCAAAATTTAAATGTTATTTAAAAAAAAACTATATCATATATTGTTTTGTCCTTAAAAGTTAACTTAGTTAAATGAAATTTAAATGCCAACAATGATTGATATTGCTAATCAGCTTCGTTATAATTAAACAAACTCAACTGATGATTATACTTGATGCTTTTACTGAATTTATCTTTCTTTTTCTCGCAACTCAAGAAGAATCTATTTTCATCAGTTATAGAAAATGTTTAATCGTCTAGACATTAATGGCAATTTGTCTTTATATGCTGACAGATCCATTATTACTGGATCTTTCTCGAGTTATATTTTTCAAGTGTAATATTCTGACCTCTTATGCTTGCAATCTCCTACTCAATTTGATTTATTCAAAGTCTATCAATGAAATGCTTGTTTCGTGATTGAATAAAATTTATTACTGACAATTATAGAATTATAGCAATAAATTTTTAAAATTAAACAGATAATAATCATTTAAAAGAATTGATTTTCATCCAATTCATCAATCAATCGTTTCTAAGTTTGATTTAATTTCTTTAGAATTCACCTTAATGAGTTTTTTCATCTTTTTTTTGTCAAACAATGTTATACATATTTTTAAATTAAGTATAAAATTGTCTACATCTTGCTATTATTCATAACTTTAGCCAAATGTCAATGAATGGCAAAAGCTTTTTCATTTTTTTACAAACCAATCAGATTCCTTATGACGAGCTTATTGATTAAATTTCCTTCCGCGTGTTGGTAAAAAGATTTTTTTACTATTTAAGGCTATTAGCTCATCAAAACTGGTAGCCATCCAATTTAAATTCATTTCAATTTCTATTAAAATAATTTAGCCCAAGGTAAATATTTGTATACTATTAAGAATCGATACCCATCAAATTAATTTGAAACGCAACTGGAATTTTTTATTTATTTACTTGTTTTTTTTCTCTACACATTTTCGTGGTATTAGTAAATAAACAAAGTCTTTTCCAGAATGCGTTTAATTTAACCCACTTAAAATGGTAATTATTGTCTAAAGCGGAAAAATAAAGAAAGAAAAAAGAAAACTTAATTAAAACCAGAAAGATCTTTCTTATTATAAGATTTCTCAATTCGAAACGTATTTCATTAATTAAACAACTTCTTGGTAAAGTCATAAATTACCCGAGAACGTATGTGTATGTGTGTGCTGCACTATGTTTAGTCCATGGTAGTAGACATAAAATAATTTTAGCTACTGCAAGAGCTGGTTTTCTTCCTGAATAGAGTTGCCTACTCGAGCCAGCCTCTTTCTCATCTCAGTTCGGTATATTAAAAGCAAAGAAGGCAATATGTGTGAACCCGCCTGTTTGTTGTTAATACCAGATGAACTCCTGTTCCCGCTTGTGGGCATAAAGTATAGGTAATTATGTAATGCAATATCTTGCAAGTAGCCCGAGGGTAAAAGGGTCGTGGTGCCAGTAGCAGCTCTCGTGCTGCTGATGACTATGAACGAGCCGCGAGGATGTGCCCGGTTTGATGCCCCAGGCGATGCGTGCCGCATGTGCCCCGCTTATTGCCTTCCGGTAAACCCTTTGATATAACATAATAATGTAGAGTAGTTTAAGATCAAAAGTTTTCTATCTGATCTAAAATGTAAAAAAAATTATTAAAAAGGTAATTAATGGTTGTCTAGGGAGACAGGATGCGAATTTCTATCCAAAGAGTTTTGACACTTATTTCCTGTTATCATACGCGGTCGTTAATTAAGATTTAGTGACTGTGATGCAGAAACAAGCAGTTTATGTGTATTATATTAACACCTGGCTTAATGATCATTGATCAGCTGGAAACAGGAAAACAAAATTTAACACTGTCTTCAAACTGTCTAAAAGCACGTAGAATTTATAACAGTCATAACTAAAATCTAATTTTTTTTGGTTTGAATTATCAAAAGAAAAACTGCGACGTCTAGATTGATAGCTATGTAAAGATTACCGTTTCAAATTTCTTATTTCTAGGATATCAAATAACGAGCTCTCATATATCTTTTCAGTTAATTATTTAATTTAATGTGGTACCACTTCGGAGTGACTTTCTTACGAAAGAGAGCAGATAAATTTGTTTTAAACTTTAATTAAAATTTAATACTTGAAAACATATATAGTTTTGCATTTCTTTAGGAATACTAAATTATTGCAAAGATACCAAGAGAACTGTAGGGTTCTATAATCATGTATCATAATGAAAGCAGTCAGAGGTGTGCGGAGAGCGCATGCGCCCGCGGATAGCGATTCGGGTGGGTATCTCGCATCATGCCTTCATGCGAATGCCTGGTCTACAATGCCGAGCATCTGTTGTTTATTAATAATAACCCAGTCTTTGCAATGTAATTAATTTTTATACGATAAATATTATGATACTACTGTTCAAGAATGTAAAATGCCTATAAAACCAGCTACGTGATGAAACGGGCTTCCTAATTGAAATTCATACCAATGCGTACCCGTGGGCTTTGGGGAGAGTGCGCTAAGATATATTTGTCAGGCATAGTTTTAAGCTAAAACATATTCGATCGAACAATTCAACATACCCACTTGACCCGTTGTCCGCATACCTGCAAGACTAATCAAAAGGGTTACTTAGATTGTTTAGAAAATATGATGATATTACTTTGAAAAGGAAGAGATTCATTTTATTGATTTTATACCACATGTATCAATATTACATCATATCGATACATACATTGTTCATGATCACCCCTTAATTAGAGGCGCGGTTTTAGTCTATAGTCTATATGTTAAAAAAATGAGGTATTCGAGGAAAATAAAAATTTGGAGGAATTGTAAAAAGTCGGATAAAAGCTCAGAATAATATTCGGTGTATATGCATTTTAGCCAATCCTGTTCCAATGATCATCCATTCATATGGATAAATCCAAAATAATGTAAAGGTTCACCTTCTAACACATACATTATTTATGTACCATTTTTCTTCCAATTCGAATGTAGACTCAAGAACCAAAGTATCTTCTAGAATCGGTACCATCCTCCTTCGACAAAACCAGAGAAACAAGAACTAAAACTTTTCGCATAAATCGAGCTCAATATCTTCAGGAAACATGAGTTTTAACGTGAAGGTATCTTATTTACGCAATGGTTTGGCGCACAGGTTTCTTTGAAGACCAATTTATGAAAAAGGCAGTTTTCCCAAAAGTATGTGGAAGTGTTTCTATGATTTAAAAAAAGCTTTTCTGAACGAGTTTTTCTACCTTTATTTTTATGAATCGGAGCAGCATCATCTGGTTCGTCATTGCCTCTGTCAGATAAAGATGAAGAGGTCGTTGTTCAAGCTGATCGTGATAAAAAAAATCAAAGTGCTCACTCCAGAGTTTTACACATTCTGTGATGTCAAGTATTTCATGAAGAGGATCTGCGGAACGCATTCGGTTGCTTATTTCGGAAGCTGATTTACTTATAATCGTTACCCAACACTGAATCGCAGAAACGAATCATTAAGCAAGATCATTACTATCACAGAACCATCACTTCATCACTGATTTTCGGCTAATCCTTTCTTGATTTGAGCGATCCTGCTAAACTAAACCACACCTGTTTATGGCTTAACAATAACAGACTAATGTCTAAAATATTAACGTTTGTATTACACTTTGAAAGTATTATGAAACGAGGATACTGACGCATTATATTTTAACCAGATACAGAGGTATCTATAGTATATTTTTCTACTTTAAAAAAAAGATTTTTTTTAGACATCTAGCCAATAAGAAAAGTTTTGATACTATTGGACATTTTATTCATAATACATATACAGAGTGGTTACTGCTTGACAACAAGAAAGAAATTAATTCGGGTAATGCTGCATGCAGTTCGAGAAAATGAGAAAAGATTGTTTACAGGAGTCACATTTGACTATCCTTTAAAAAAAATAAGGGAATGTACAAACAAACAAACTCCATAGGTGCTGTTAAGTACTACCACACGGTCAAAGTATCACTTTGGGCCTATAACCTCCTTCGTATAGGGGTAAGCTCAAATCTCAAAGTTTCATTTACCTAATCGCAGTGTCTGAGTAAAAACGCGAGACGGGCGACATACAGACGCACAAGCATAACAGTGAGAACTATAGACTCTCTGTATACAATACCGAACGCTTAAGAAAAGAAGAAGACGCTCGTAAATGCTTTTTTGCTTCGTAAATTTTAACCCATTTAAAGTTCTTCACTTCTATTGTTTTAGATTCTTTTTTTTTAAGTATTGCTAGAAATATAGCTAACATTTGAAGACAAATCGAAAATTAATTTTATATTCGACTGCACCAAGGTCTTGAATAATGATAAATTAAATTGGACCTCAATAACATGGGAAACCAATAGCAATAGCCAAAACACACTTTGATATGTACTATTAAGTTTTCCATTATTTTAACATATAACGAGAAAAATCTTCAGCAAAGCAGTCGAACATAAAACTTTTTGTGTAACTCGTACATAATAAGATTTTATTGAGACTCGATCTCTTTATTAGTATAGGTTCGTGCGTTTAATATCGAATCAATAGAAAATCGAAAACTTCTAGGCTTTTTATGGTATAATAAGAAAATAGAAACATCATCTTGAGTAAAACATTGATTAGCACTGTGATTAGCACATACCTTTTTCACGGATAAGGAAGTAAAATCGTTGAAATTTTACTTGTTAAGGATTTTGTACAAATTATTGTTTGTTTACAAACATTTTGAATGTATCGTGTTTATACACAAAGTAGTAGTGGTTTTTATATGCAGCGACCTTCTCAGTAAAGATCAAAGTCATCGATTATTATAAATGATATCATTTTCCTACACATTAATATTTTCCTTCTAAGGAAAGATGTTTAAAAGCACACATAAATCATGTTTCTGGAAAAATCTAACTAACCTTTTCGCTGTTCAGGTTTTCAGACTGCTTAATTTACTACTATATTATACCTCATTAGGTGCAAATCCTGTCTAAAAGGTATTATACAGTTGATGCAGTAGCAGAAAATACTTTCTATTTATTTCAGAATCACTTGTAACTGCAGAGAATATTCTTTACTGAGCAAAAAAAAACAACCATTCAAAAAATCATTTCCATAGTATTTCTTAATAGATTTTTTCTTCTTTTTAATTCTACTTATTTATAATAATTATTGCCAATTTCTAACTTTCACAAGTTTAATACGTGTAACTGAAAAGTCAAAACAGTAGTAGAAATGAGGCATTATAAGAAAAATTAATAATAGCAATTACTTCCATGTTCTATGTCTAGCAATAATAACATAAATACCATTTTCTTAATTAAAACGAAGTTCAGAACCTAACATTTATAGACAACTTTAAATGAACTTAATTGATCGTTAGACATTAGGTGGCAAATCTGGTCATTTAATTTCTTAAAAAAAGATTTTCTAGTTTACTAACTTTTCGTCTGCTAATCAACGCACGAAAACACGTTTTTAGATAATTTATTACCTTGTAGGAATTACTTTAATTATAAAGTAACGTTTTACTAGAAAAGGATAGAAATATATAACTTGAATTTCTAAGACGCAGCACGCGAATCTGTATAAATCAACCCAAAAAACAGGTCTGAAAGTGACTTTATGTATAACTATATAAAAATAGAAAATATTGCTTGCACTTTTTATTATATTTATAAAAAGATTAATTAAAAAAAATAGAAAAAAGAAGGAAAACCTAAGATATAAACAATGATGTCAGACAATTTTGACGTCACAAGGAAATACGATGCGTCAACAAGATTTTTGTTGTTTGCATTCGTGAAGAGACTATAGAAAACATTATTTGAAGTGTTGTGTATAAAATACTTGTTAATAACAATTTTGACTTGTTATTACTTACTGCTTGAACTATTTGTTAGAAATTACATATGCATTTAGTAATCTGCACAGAATGTAGATGACATTATTTATTTTTGTATATGATATATTGATCATTAACAGTACCTGAATTCCGGTTGATAGATTGTGATGCGATTTTATTGAGAAAAACCTGGTTTAATAAAAGAATTCCAATGAGCAACACTATAAACATTTTAATCAGTTCCTGAAATAGCTCTAATTAATTTTAATTTTCTTCAAAGAATCAAACAATTTCTTATCAAAACATAAAAAAGCTGTAAAAATAATCAGATAGTAATAATATAGGAGATAAACGTTATAGCAATAAAAATGTATAAACTTGCAATAAATTATTGTAACTAAATGAGACCGCGAAAACTATGACTAAGGGTTCGGTTAAACAAAGATCAAAACAAAACGAGACTGCTGCCATGTGATTGATAGCTGTAAAACAAAAACTGAAAAAAAACATACAGAATATAGCTACTACTACTAGAGCTGGTTAATGTTCTCAATCCCAAGCAGCATCTAAGTAGCGGTAACTGAGATCAGAACTTTGATTGAGTAGTTGTTACGTAACTACAACTAAATTTATGACTTTATAGGTTTAATTACTTCAATTTGGAATATTTTAGTAATTATGTAGTTACTTCTACTATTTATTAGAACTATGTAGTTCCATTACTTCTAAGTAGCTTTTTAAAGTATGTGGAACGGTATTGCTACTTAGTACAATTACTTTAATGTTGTTGCAACTTCAAGTGATATTATGATTGTAGCAGTAACTTGCCCGAAGCTACTTTAAAGTTTTTAAAACTTTAAAGTAGCACCGAAAGTTTCTGCCACCGGTCTGAAACCATTGTTTAACCTTTAAAGTAACTGAACTATACAGTAGTATTGAAAGTAAAACTTACGTTTATGCTACCCAGGAGAATCACCTGAAAGTAATTTTCACTACTTATTTTGCATCAGAATTACTAGAAAGTTCCAGTTACTATCAAAAAATTACAATGAAGTGACAGTAACTTCTAAAGAAGCATATCTCATGTAGGTTAGTTTGGAATTTGGAGGTTAATTGTGTTTTTGCAGTGGTAGTAGTTTTGCAAGTTTTTAATAAAAATGTCAAAGGCAAATGCAATAAGAAAAAAGAAGAATTTTAGATATACGTCCATCTTTTATAGAAAATTAAAACAGCAGTTAGGTGAAATCAGTGGAAACATAATCAACTGTTTACAATACAAAATAGAAAAAAATAGGGATGAGATCACTGGTAAACCATCATGTAGTAAACAAGGGTGAAACATATCCCCTTTTTTCTTTCGTCGCTACAACTTTAAAATAAGACATAATTAAATAATAATTGTTATTAAGTAGCAATCAGTATAAAAATATTGGTTGTTTGTTTACGATTGACGTTTAAATTTGAGGTTAAGTTCCAATGGGAATTTTGCAGTGACATTAGGAGCTAGAAAGTGGCTACGGAAACGTTGACGTCGTTTTATAGTAAGAGTCACTTGAGAGTTCCAGAATTTTTTAACTTATTTTATACTTCGTGGTAACAACAACCTAAAAGTAGAATTTGTTTAGTTCCCGTTACTGTTTATAAAGTGACACAAACCTTAGACACACATTTTACAGTTAATACTACTTTAAGGTGACTTTTTCAAAACTACTCCATGTTTACTTGTAAAATGTTGAAGGCTATTAATCAATTTGCAATTTGTTGCAATTGTTAAAAAGTGTTTTACTATAACTCTCAATAAAGATAACAAATCGATGCCAAATATTTCCATAGGAATAAAATAAAATGGTTTCTATCATGTTTAGCAATTTATAAGTATTTTTGGTCATATTTTATTCAAGACATTTTTTATTAAAAAATATATTTAAAGAAGGCGCGTTGTTATTTTTCGATCTATCATCATCGCATTTAACAGAAAAGTTGCGATGGTTTATAATTAACAAAATAACGAAACATTTCATCTCTTTATGTATTATGTACGTATTACAAATAAAATAGTAATCCATTTTGTGACACGACAAAAGTTCCACGAAAGTAGCAATTACTACGCCGCCACGTTCCCGCTACGTAGCCTAAAGGTACCTGGACAAGTTCCGGAGAGGTTACTGCAACGTATCTGCTACCCGCGAATTGTTCCCCATTTTGGTTCCAGGCACGTAACAATAACGTATCAATTACGTTCTTGTGACTAACGGCAAAAACTTTATAGTTCCACCGGTGGTTGCTGGTACAGAGCGGTGACTAAAAATGATGCTTGGGATATTTCATTCAAGGTAAACAAACTCTAAAACTTCCATATAAAGAGAAGTTGAAAGAGACAGCAACTCAAATCGCCAAAAGTTAAATTGTGGCAGCAAGAGAACCTTTTAAATTCTTACTAGTTATTTACAAGAGAAACGTAAGTCATGTACTTAAATGACAACTATATCGTGAAGTAATTTCTCAATTAATAATTAAAAACAAACAAATCAAATACTGAGAAACTGGAATTCTATGGCATTAACAGCTTGAATTCTAAAAAATTATTAACACGACCTAGACTTTCACAAGCACATGTCCAGGTCCATACTAAAAGTGATAACAACCCGAATAACTTTATTCTCGATGACTATAGAATAAAAATATGTAGTAGTATGTAAGTAGAATAAAAACAATCATCAGTATTCCAACATACACCAGATTAATTGAAGGTATATATTATAAAAACCGTCGCCTACCTTAACAAGAGAAGTTGGCAAGGCAGCTATAAAGAGCTTGAATAATACAATCATAACATAGCACCTATTAACACATACGTTTATGACTGGAAATTAAAGGATTGAGGGAATGACGATGAGAGATTTACTTCATGCTTAACTCTCAAAGATGGCCAAAGGTTTGGAAGTTAAAGATTATGAACTCCTCCTACAATTGGTCTATTTATGCCAGATGGGCGTCCGGCTTACTTTAACTTGGTTAAAGTACCGTTTTCTTAGGCTGTGCAAAAGATATGTTTATTAATTACTATACGATATGTTGTCTCCAGATGACCACATCTATTGCACAGACGAATAAAAAGGCCATCTCCTTGAGTTTTAACTCTTTCTTTGCGTGGAAAAATGATATGAGTATCTTTTATCATTGTTCGACTGTTTATGACATTTGATATCATGACATTATTCAGTCTTAGATTTTAAGCTCACTTCTTCAATTTTCTCGAGTCAAATGAATAGATGCTAAATAACCCCCGATAAAATAACAAAGAAATCGGCGCACCCTGCAGAAGTGTCTAGAGCACTGCTCGTACTAAAATTAAGTATGGTCGTTTCTTTATTATTTTATTGTGGGCTATTTAGCCTAAAATATCCATTTGACTTCAAGTCAAACAAGCGAGCTTAAAATTTGTAACGGGTATCTATTGAAATTTCATAGTAAAACCATAGCAGCTATAGAGAAAGCAAAATTTCCCTTAAAGATTTCTAAAAACTTAAAAGATTTCGAAAATTGTAAAATGCGTTTAGGTTTTCATCCTGTTTCAAAGTATCGCAACCATAAAACCTATATCGGACATTCTCAAATTCATAAAAGTCATTAAAAAGCATTGTAGCTGTTAAGGCTAAGAACTTGTTAAAACAATAAAGGCTTCACAACTACGCTTTTGCACTTGTATGGCTTGAAGTAGCGCTCCACTTCTCCCAGATTGGGAGATAGATAGAAAAGTGAATTTAGAAAGAACTAGTGCGGTATGCCGTGGAATTGTCCAGTCGCAATCGGTGGTAGTACGATTCTAAAAAGCAAGACAAACCCAAACAACTCTGTCAAAACATAACGGTGTATAACGACCTCACACCTCTGGGTCTAGGCAGAGTTACGTAAATATCCAGTAGGTCCGCTTCCAAAGAGAAATAGTCAGTTAACTTACCTTTTTCTTAAAATTGACTAGTGGAGCATAAATAAATGCCTAAAATAAACACATAAATCAACAAATAAACACAAATAATGAATAACTTCTATTACATAATAATGACCCTAAACTCTATTTTAATAAAATTGAAATGAAGCAATAATTTCTGTCTAATCACGTATTCCGTACTGCTATGAACTACCAAAGCATACAAAAAAGATATAAATAGACGGTATTTTGATCTACAATTCTTAAATAAACTCAATCAAATATCATCGCTAACTCTAACATCCATTGCTCCATAAAAAACTAAGAGTAATCAAAATAAACGGATGGAATCACAACACAATTTGGATATCAGTTGGCGATATCCCTAACGATAGCCACTGGAACAACACCCAACCATAAATATCGTCAGTAATAACAATAAAAACCATAAAAAGTCATAAAAGAAGATCGCCTTCATTAGAACAATTCGCAAGAACAATGTAGACCACGCTAAAAGTCAAAAACTATTTTTCAAGAACTAAATCCAACCAAGAATACCACACTCTAAAAAATTCCCCTTCAATTTACCCTAAAAAATGGAGGCAACTATGTTACCTCCATTTTTTGGGGTAAATTTACTTCAAAGTGTAATTTTCATAGGAAGTGGGAAATTTCAATATTAGGTTAAATTTGCATTGTCATGTTTCCTTTTTAAATAAATTTACAGATTAAAATTACGATCTCAATGCAATCTTACATTTTAACATTAAAACACCTGCGTAAAGTTATAACTTTACCTAATATTGACCTAATATTGAAATTTCCCACTTCCTATGAAAATTACACTTGGAAGTAAATTTACCCCAAAAAATGGAGGCAACATAGTTGCCTCCATTTTTTAGGGTATAATTCACCGGTAATTTTTTAGAGTGCACCAAGCAAAATTCCTTAACTAGGCGGGGAATACGGCGTTTTTATCTGGTAACAGGATGAATAACTGATTTCCCTTAGAGGATTGCATTTCTTAAGATCTTTCTGTGTATTTGATAATAAAGTAATTAACTAATTTCCGTATTCTCTTTTTAAGTTATAGCAGTTACTGCCATGTAATTATTGTATTTGTGGTTAAAATTCAAAATTTACTTGCAACGCTCTCTAATCTTCTAAGGAGTACTAAGAAGATATAAAATTAGAATTTTTCATATAAGGCTACAATGATCAACTCTCATTATAATAGACAGATGTATAGTTCAAGTATTTTTGCCTTATGTTACAGTTTACAGTGTACCAATCAGGCTATTTTTGGTCAATAATCGTCATTTCCGCGAAGCCGCCCTTTTCGTTAGAAGATTCATCATTAGCATTGTTTTGTTAGCAACGAAAGGCAAGTAATCGTCCAGTTACTAGTAATTTCTGTGGTTTTACCCTTATATTAGAGGAAAATTTAATGAAAAATTGCTTTGTAAAAATAGCGACCCCTCGTTTTAAAGTAGTGTTTTGCATTTTTGATGAAGGAGCTGGGTAAAAAAGTAGAAATCCCCTTGTTTCGCCGTATCGTGCAATATCCACAAAAACCCCAATTTTAATGTGTCTTTTAAAAATCCATCTTCAATCAATTTGAAAAGTTATTAGTTAATCTTGGTTTTGTCACATTCTAAACAGATCTCATTTTTAAAGGTTTTCGTGTGAGACTTGAAACGAGAAGTTCTTTTGTTAGAGTTACTTTTTGGATGGAGCTTGAAACCTAATGCACGTGGTTCTTAACCTAGTGCTTGGAGCTCCTTGGAAAAGTTTCTGCAGTTGCTTTCCATGTGAGACCGTGTGCTGGAACACTAAATTGATCTGGTGGCGCTCAATAAAGAAAACATTCTAGCAACTTGATTGGTCTCAATAAGAAGATTATAGATTTTGATTATATTTTGGGTGCAACGAATTTCGAGAGGAGAATTTATTTAAATTCATCAAATTTCTAATTTGTTTAAACCTATGAATTCAACAAAAAAAAAGGAAAACCTACATAAGAACATTTTTTGTACACAGTAAAAAACAGCCCTGAAGACAATTTTTAGAGTATTGGGTAAAAATTTTTTCACTCTATTCTTATACAACAAAAATAATTCTTCACTACTGAAATCTTTTTTCTCTCTTTATTATTAATTAACTCTATATACAGTGTATCGCATTTAAAATGCATACACTCGAAATTTTAATGTTGGCAGAGTGATACATATTCACGAGTTGCATTTTTTGAGATACTCAAGTTAAATATGAACTGTAAACCCAGCCTACCACTACCCTTCAAACAGGGCCAATTCTCGATATTTTGCATCGCGTTAGAGATGAGAAAAATTGTTTAGAATTTAACTTTAATCCTCAGTAGCAAGTTTCATGGCAAAGCTCGCATTTTTAATTTTTCAGTATGTTAGCGTTAAGTCTGCACACAGTTACAAGTTTACTTTTTAATTCAATCGAAGGTAAGTTCGGCATTCAGATCTATTTAACTCGAAGAGCACGGTTTCTATAGTATTCATTATTGCAAAGAATTGTAACTATGACAATAGAGCTTTTGGAGCAAAAAGAGTTACAATGCCGAACTTAGGCCAAGTGTCATAGAGTTACTCTGTCAATAGTTACTAAAATTGGTGGGAATTTCAAAATTTTAAAAATCTTTAAATAACTTAATGTAGCTGTACAATCTAAAACGTAATGAACAATTAAGCAGAATTACGAAATCAAGATTATATTGACTAGACTGTACATAAAAATAGTACCTACATTAAGTTTAGATTTATAAAATTTTGAAATTCCCGCTAATTTTGGTAACTTTTCAAATTGCAAAGTTTCAACAGTTAGAAATAGAGACCTGCTAGTGCAAATATGTTCACGACTTTTTACTGCGTTGTTCGAATGTAAACTTGACAGTTTGTTTTAATAATTAATATCAGGTAACTTAAAACTATTTTACATTTTAAACATTTTATTAATATATGTACTTATGATTTTATAAGTTTAATAATTAGTGTTACTTATGTTGAGTAAGACGGAAGCACTTGGAAACTTGTACTTGCACTTTTGTACTTTTTTCAATAATTCATGTTCAGTGCTTTATTTTCAAAAAATACCAGAGATATTAAGAAATTAGGTAAGTGTTGGATATACTGTTTAAAAGTTTTTGTACTTAATTCATACGTTGGCCATGTATGGCATTACCTAGTAACACACAATCGTGTGCTTGTATTATATTTTGATTGACAGAATAAAGTGTCATTAAAAAGTACGTTTTGCTTTTTACTAGATATCGCGAGTGATATAATCTACAAAGGTCCTTCGAGTTTCGTACCAGAAGAGTACGCGAATCCCACAGTAAGTAAAAGCAATAATTGCAATTATATCTAATTCGTAGAACAAAATAGTAATTACACATTAATTTTAGTAATTTTTGGCTGAGTTCACGGAGTGCTGCAAGGGAATCTCCTAATAGAGATTTCATGAGACTTGGCATGGAGGACGAGCAGTAGTTCACTCTAGCAACAATTAACAAACATACCATGGACCAAAAAACAATTTCGAAGTAATGGTTCCGGGGTGTCATTTAACCAAAATAAAAGTGTTCCAACTGGGCTAGTATCTATTTTTTTCAATACATTCTTGTTTTAATTGCAATATATATTATTTAATTGTAATAATATTAATGTATTGTAGTGTTACACACTGAATATTGTGAATAAATAAATAATTTTAACACCACAGCTACTCATTTACTGTAACAATAAAAACATTTAAACAAGCATGAACACAAAAAATAACATTAAACTCAGGGTAAATATGTGGGATTAAAGATTAAATTCAATTAACAATAATTCCTATTAAATGATTTTTTTGCTTTAGAATATAAGAAGATCTTAT
The DNA here is from genome assembly GCA_929113105.1 of Agrypnus murinus. Classification (NCBI taxonomy): domain Eukaryota; kingdom Metazoa; phylum Arthropoda; class Insecta; order Coleoptera; family Elateridae; genus Agrypnus; species Agrypnus murinus. The sequence goes on from OV816026.1 coordinate 24,956,135, forward strand.
TTAAAACGGTTGTTTTCCTTTAGAAGTCAATATTCTCTTTTTTATTATCTCTTGACACCCCTTTATTTTGTTTTTCTAGATTACTTGTGTTCCTTATTTTTTTATTTAGTTTGCCCCTACTGCAGTTTTACACTATGTTTCCGCACTACCTATCTAGCTAAATTCGTTTTAACAATTTTTCTATCTATAAAATTTAATCTTTTTTTTATCCAAGTTTTCTCAAATTTTTAATAAGATGAAGTAACTTAATGAACACAAACTCAATTAATACATAAAAATATGTATCGACCAATAAACACAAAACTTAACAATACCAATAAATGAGCTACTGTTGGAATAAGACAGCAGTATATATATTTTTATGTTTGGTTGCATTGCAGTAAATAAATAAATCACTTATTACATTATTGACCTTGACCTTGGAAAACTACACTCTTTTTACTCGAAATTCTAATCTAAATAGAAAACAAATTATCGCAAATTATACAAAAGTTTTATAACAATCAATCTCTATCTATTGGCAATATTTCTCTCACGTAGAATAAAAGATTCAAAAGTCAAGAGTAAAATCTTACTCCGAAACGATGAGAAATTTGACTGTTTTAGTGTAAAGTTACCATACATGATTAAAGATATAATTGTTTTAGAATGTAATAAATTTACACAAACATTGTATTGTACTTAACTCTATGGTCTACACCAGCGTTCCGCAACCTTTTTTATCAAGCGACCCAAAAATATCTAAAAGATTATATGAGAACGCGAGGGAAGTTACTTAAAATTACAGGACCTTATAGCAAATATTTTTAAAATGGACCTACATGATATAATAAAAATAAATATTTTTAATCGAAGGTACAGATTAGATGTTTTATGTATTGGACTCTAAATATATTGGATCAAAACACACTTTTTAGAGTGATTGGTCTTGTGTTTAAATTTTACACAAAATCTTTTACTGGGTAGTAATTCACCCGATAAAACTTTCAATTAGATTAAACCAAAATTTCATAAAATTCATGCTTATTAGGTTTGATTGTAAGTCAGTATTTAAATAAACTTTATATTGTAAAGTATTCTCTTGCATTTTGTAAGTTATTTGTATTTTGTAATGGTATAACATAAATATTTCGGACGAAGGTCTTCGAAATCAGCTTAATGGTTTTTACTGTCTCCAGCCTTACTTTGTGGAACTCCATAATCATGAAATATAATATAAATACAAAGATTAATTAAAGTTACACAAGTTTTATTAATATCTTAACCTGACAATATTTCTTCGACACTTTGTGTCATTATCAAAGGTAGATAAGATTGATAAACAAACACGTTGCTAAGGATAAATACATACAGAAAATAGGTAACTAGATACAATACATAACAAAAACTAAATATCTAACACTTCTAATAAAGGAGAATTACTAAGCTCAGTTTGCTCATTCATTAAAGGTACTGTGCGTTTATGTCTGTATATTTCAAAAGCTTCTAAAATGTCTAATTTGTGTTTGTTGTTGCAAAAATTTAAGAATTTAATGTTGTTTTGAGGTGTCATTGGGTGGTTCTGTTCCAAAATGTGTTTGGCATAATTCGATTTTTCTGGATGTTTAAGTCTATAAGAGCGTACGTGTTCTTTGTATCTTATGTCGAAATTTCTAAGTGTTTGGCCAATATAAACCCAGTTACAAAAAGAACAATTTAAACGGTAAATGCCGGATTTCATGATATCTTGTGTTTTGTCTTTAGCATTGAATAAAAATAAAAAGGTGTTGGTGTTAGTTTTATAGGTTATTTTGTAACTGGTGGTTTTTCTTAGTATAGTTGCAATTTGTTCTGATATCTTGCCAAAGTATGGTATTGATATGTAGTTTGTGTCTTGTATTTGAGTGTCAATTGGAAATATTCTTTTGATAGCTAACCTATAATCTTTTTGTTGAATTAAAGTGTCAATCATGTTATGGTTATAATGGTTTGCATATGCTAATTGTTTGATGATTGAAATTTCTTTATCAAAATGTGATCGTTTCATTGGAGTAGTTAAAGCTCGGTGTACTAAAGATCTATAAACCGCTAGTTTATGCATTTTATGCACCAGTTACAAAATAACCTATAAAACTAACACCAACATCTTTTCATTTTTATTCAATGCTAAAGACAAAACACAAGATATCATGAAATCCGGCATTTACCGTTTAAATTGTTCTTTTTGTAACTCGGTTTATATTGGACAAACACTTAGAAATTTCGACATAAGATACAAAGAACGCGTACGCTCTTATAGACTTAAACATCCAGAAAAATCGAATTAAGCCAAACACATTTTGGAAAAGAACCACCCAATGACACCTCAAAACAACATTAAATTCTTAAATTTTTGCAACAACAAACACAAATTAGACATTTTAGAAGCTTTTGAAATATACAGACATAAACGCACAGTACCTTTAATGAATGAACAAACTGAGCATAGTAATTCTCCTTTATTAGAAGTGTTAGATATTTAGTTTTTGTTATGTATTGTATCTAGTAACCTATTTTCTGTATGTATATATCCTTAGCAACGTGTTTGTTTATCAATCTTATCTACCTTTGATAATGACACAAAGTGTCGAAACAATATTGTCAGGTTAAGATATTAATAAAACTTGTGAAACTTTAATTAATCTTTGTATTTATATTATATTTCATGATTAATGGTTTTTGTTTCTAGCATTTAAGATTGATGAATTCTTTTGGGTCGTTATTTCCAATCTCTTTAAGCAAACATAATTGGTGCAAATATAACTTGAAACTTGATTACTGAATATAGTTTTCAAATAAACTTATGGAAATTACTGCTGTTTATTATTAGTTTGTTTATTTAAGGTATGTTAAAAGAGAAGAATGTGATCGAACCTGTCCTTCGCTTGTCTGAGACGGATTCAAATAATTATATTAGTGATTGCTGGAAGTTATCAAGAGCTGATACTGTTTTTTTAATTTTAAAAACCCAACAAGCTGGCGCCTAACGACAACCACAGTTCCATTCAAACTAGCCAACTCTGCTGAACGTAGATTACTTAAACAGCCGTGGTAGTTAATTGAAGTGAAACGTAAGTATTATTGTTGCACGCTATAATCTTATTCGAATAAATGAACAATAGAGGCCCGGATACCATTGAAATATAAAAACAGGAATCTAGAGTTTCTGACTTACTCGATAGAGTAAGTAGGTACTAGAAATAGTAAATTTAAATCTAATAAAATGAAGTAAATGCACGAACTGACTTCACTGAAATGATAAATGACATCCAGCATTGCTTGTTTGAACTTTTTTTTTAAATTTGAACTTTGTGTTGCCTTATCTAAAGGGAAATTCTGAATAGAAAAATGAAATTCACTACAACTGAACACGTTAGGATGGTTTTAGACCATAACAAATAGACTAATTAGATTATTTATTATTCATAGAACAACGACTGAAAGTTATAATTGTTCTATTTTACTGTATTTTTAACCTGTTAACTAAGTAAATGCAGTTTTATAATCTCAAAATTATTGTATTTGCCTATGGGATCGATAATGAGGTGATATAAGCTTCTTTATCACAAAGCAACTGCAGACTTAACTAGATCAGAGACGGAAGGCGTAATTATAAAATTACTAACATCATTAAATAAAAAATAGGGCAAGTTGTTACAAATTGTAAGGTATGTTTAACATAACTATCGTGAATTAGTTATTATTAGACATGCAAGGAAAGAAGTAGTTGGAACTACATTCATGTTTATCAAACAGATCTTGAAAATGTTTGGAGCGGTCTATAAAGTGCTTTTATGAACCAACAAAGTAACAAAAGAAGATAAAGAAGAAATCTTTTGGTATTGGTTTATGCATACAAAAATCAGGGATACATACATCTACTGACGTCTGTATGAATTGAAATGAATAAAATGATGAAATATTACCTTCATCAAAGCAATATCCTAATAATAAATAAACGGTAATTAATTCAAACTCACTTGATAAAAGAGAAGAAGCAATTTTGATAAAATTGACATCAAGATTTTAATATTATTATAAATTAGCAAAATTTCAATTCAAAATAGTTTTCCAAGACTGTTCAAAGGTTTTGGATCAATTGTTTCAGAAAAATATATTATTTTCTCATCTTTCCAGAGTCTTCCGATTTCATTTCAACCTACCAATTACTATTTTCGAAGAACAGGTAAAAATCGGTATTTCTCAAAAGTCAAGTCTGCAAGAGCTTTTAAAGAAACTGACAGGATATCTCATAAACCCCATAGTTATAAACTAAAAGCTAACTATAATAAAGGATTCCTCTGAAATGCCAATAAACACAAGCCCGCCAAACGACAACAATAAAATTCTAAGGCCAAGACCGAGAGTGAAATAGTGAATTGTGTGTATAAAGCGGCGGAGACTGCAACGGTCGGTCACGGCAGGAACCCGAGAGAGCAGGTAGATTCGCCCCGGGTTAACTAGGAAACCCTCCCGCAGGGTACCATGAGGTTGTCGTGCTTTCAACCTCGTACCACAACATACCTGTGGTCGAATTTATCTTTCTTGCTATTTACATCAGAATGCAAATAACGCAAATTACATTCACTGCAGCGATTTCTTTAAATATCCTGTTTCGCTGTGGCTATTGTAAATAGTCAACAGTTGTGTTTTGATCAGCTAATTTTTGGTCCATTCGTGCCAAAATAATGTGTTTACGGTTACAAAAAAGTTTGAATGAGTAATACAAAAAAAATAAAATACATACTTCATCATCTTCTTCGCCATTTTCGGGATTTTGCTCTTCATCCATCAGAACAAACCCAACATCATTATTATTAGTGTTTTTATTGTTTATATCTGGCGTCCCATGGTCATCGCGGCGTTCAACGTCGTTCACAATATCATTTGGATCATTCATGAGTACTCTGCGTCGTTTAGTACGCGGCGACAACAAATCCACGGTGAGTTGATCGCTCGATATGGAGTCCGGTGAATCCGGATTGTTATCCATATTATTTATAAAGATCTTTCCGTATTACTATCGATAATTATAAAAAAGCAACGCACTTATTTATTAATTATTAAGGCACATTCTTATGGCAAGAACTTGACTAGTAAGAAAGAAAGCTCGAGGCAAACTGACGTCTACTTGGCCGCGAGCAGTTGACCAATGGGGGGGCGGGGACGACTTCGTCCCCCTTCCCACCTGTTTAACACCGACCACTTGTTATATAATCTACAGGTTTTATTGAAAATCATTCTTGGTTAGGTTAAGTGTCGATGTGAGATTACACTTGAAATATTATAGCAATCGTTTTGACTGGATCGATTTTTTTTATTAGAAAAAAATATAACATTATCTTTAAATCAAACGGTATTTATAATTTTGGCATTACCAATTTGGTTTGAATTTATGAATAAGTGTCCGCTTATAGATTATAGTCTTTAGTTATGATGAAAGCTTAGAAATTTATTGTCGTCTTTAATTTTAGGTTTACAATATTTAATTTTAGTACTACTTAAATGTTAAAAATTTTATTAAGAATTTTTGAATATTAAAATTGATCTAAAAAAATCTGTTGGGTGTGAACACTGATCTATTGCATATTATTTATTTATGTATTTGGAGCGACCCGATGTTCATAAAATAGAATATCTACTAAATGGCCGTCATACTTTAACTTTAAGGATTATTAATTTTTAGTAACTGTAATGTTTTTACAATTTTAATCGATTAATTTTTTTAGACTCCTACTTCTGTTAATTTTTGATCAGCATAAATAATATTAAACAAAACAGTGGGTGGATTCTAGGTATAAATAGTAACACCTGCAGAGATTTCTTTTTTGCACAATACCAATACCTTCATAATTAACTTAAGCAACCAAACAGCCACATATATTTATTTATGACAAATCCAAGAAAAGGGGTTAGGCAAAATGGTTTATATAAGTTTACGGCAATTAAGAACTTTACTTGATCCACACGTACTTCCTCAAAATCTTGTGAATATATATCGTGTCAGTGATGTCCAAATATACAAGGCACATCAATAGATAACAAATAAAACCCTACACGCTACTACTATAGAAAACTCTTGCGAAAAAGTATACGTATTTATATATCAAAACAATTAAATTATACAATAGAATAAACTAAATCTCCCCTTTGATCACTCTGACAACGAAATTCTATATTTTAATAGTCTTATCCATGCTGAATCAATGTTTTAATCAACATTTGCTTTGGCGTGTGGATAAAATTTTTGTTGGATTTTTGGTAAATACTTTTTCAATTTTACAAATTACTTGAAGTAAATATGATTAATTTTTTATATAGTTCAAAATACGATGTGTCCTCGAATTCATGCAACAAAAGATATGTTGGACCAATCAGTTTTGAATTCAATTTTCATATTTAGAGAGCAGCACTTGGCTGGAAACTACATAATATCATCAGTCCCAGGACACTGTATATCAATCTCTTAAAAATTCATGTCATTTATGTCGTTTACTAGAATAATAAGTTTATTATTAAAGATAAAATTATTATAATCAATGTGATCTCTTTGTGATCACCACCGTTTAGATATACATAACGTAAGTGAAGTAATTATTAACAAATTATCCAAATACAAACAAAACAAAAAACTTCTCGGACACAAATTGATAAATATTTTGATTTAAAAATCTTTTTAGATTGAAATTAACTTAATCATTAAATAAATGGGTTTTCTAAGACTCATGATTTCATGATGAATTGAAAATTCCTAATTTGTACAAGAAAACAAAATTAAAGATCCTTTGCTTTGCTTGAAACGAAATGCAAAACATAGTCTATTATTTTACATTTCACAAATTCCGCGGTTACGTACCGTGACGCGTTCCTACGCATTTTTATGATTAGCGAATCCCCAGAATTTATTTTTAAGCAACTAAACTTTTAATTTGATGCATTTTTTGCTCTTAATAAAAATACATTTGTTTTTTTATATCTGGTGCCGTTTATGAGCATATCAAGCGAAAACGTGCGTTACGTACATGTAACAAAATGGAGACATGAAATACTAGGTAATTATAAGTTTTGTAATTGTTCTGCGAACTATTCATAAAAAACTTACGAATTGATTAATTATACAATTTTAGAGAAAACGTCAAAAATAATGTCATACATACGGTTTTGTTTTAAGATGTCTTTAATGGTCAATTTAGATCTTGAAGGCGTTACGTATAATGTCACATGTGTTACGTATTGTGACATGACAAAAACTACAGATTTCATTCAATATTTTTATTGAAGTTAAGACACAATTTATTTTAATTTAATCGATGTTTAGTAAGTTTAGTTGTCTTACACATTTTTTATTCTTCAATAATATTGAACTGCAATTTAAAACTAAACTCACTGACATTATTGCCTTTAACCACCACTGTAATTACATGCACCGAATGGCGGTTTTCATTTTATTTTACACATTTGTGCATAAAAGTATAACAAATATCATCGCAGTTTGGCTGCGGCAATTGTAATTTGTGTTATAACATGAATTTGATAAAATTCATTAGTTTAGGCCTCTTTAAGCATTATTGAACATTTAATTTTATCTGTGGATGTTAACCTTTTCGCGAAATGCGCGATTTATAAGAAATTTAATTATTATTAATTTATTTGTTATATTAATAGACGATCGTTATGCTATGGGCTGGTACTTATTACATGCAATTTAAATCAACAGAAAAAGAAGTAATATGGAAAACAAATGTTCAAACAAGAACTTCCAGAATTCATCTACATATAATGTTATAAAAAATAAGAAGAATCTTACAAAAAGGAACAAGCTATTCAACCACTAATTATTATTATTATTGCAACTTTATTGATCCGCAAGACATTAACATTTAGAGCCGTGGATATATATGCTTCAAAGTTTTCAATTTATTTAATCTAAGATAACCCTTACCTTCTGTATTGGTTCGATAGTTCTTGCAATAATATTGATAGCAAGACTGCGTATATGTACACAAAATTATTAAATTTGCTCCACGGTTTACATAATTTATTAATCATTAGGTTAGAAATACAAAATAATAATTTACCATTTCATTTCAATTTTTTACTCGAGATGCTGCTCTTCAACTTCTACGCACGTTTCCACCATTTTTTTAAATTAATTTCGTACTCGGTGTATTTTCAACATTTCAGGCATCACTAATTGTCAAGCATGCAGGATACGATTTTTTCTTTTATAAAACCCCACAGGAAAAAGTCAAGCACCCCCCTTGATTTTTGACTTGGGTCAAATCGGGTGATCAAAGAGACCAGTTCATCGGACCATCTCGACCCGAAGCTTGAATCCAGACAGTCCACCTGTTCTCAAACACCTCATTTAAATAATTGCGGGCTTGTCTTCCATAATGAAATGGTGCCCCATCCTGCTGAAATCACATGTCAAGATTTATGTTTGTAGAAATTTGTATTCACTTTTCCATTTAAAGGTTCTTCAAAAAACTTTTTAATTTTTTAAAATATTTTTGTTTTTATAATCTAATTAATATCTGTGCAATAAGCGGGGTAAATATTTTATATACATACGTAGCTTTTTACGCAGATTCAAATTAAAAAAGAAAGATGTATCATCTCTTTAAGATTCCGAAGTTACCCCCACCCCTTAAATCCTCACCTACTATTTGACAGATGAAAGAGTGTAATTCCTGAGTATGCAGAAAGGAAATACCCAGGGCTGGACTAATGCATAAGCAGATTAAGCACGTGCTTAGAGTTCCAGTCAGATAGGAGGCCATCAACAATTTTATAATCAGAGCATTACATTTTTAAAAATATAATTATAAATGATGTTAAAAATTATATTTCAGCAATTTTCGATTGCCCCACTCAATTATTTTTCCACAGATGCGTGGAGAGAGATAGTTCATTCATTGTTTTGCATAATTAAGTGAATCAGTAACGTCCTACGCTTTTATAGAAAAATTATTGATATTGGTAAACTATTTTATACTATTTAGTGTATTTGTAAATAAAAGCCTTTATTTTTTTTTCTAAATTTTAACAATATTTTTAGTTATATTAATATTTTTATAAATATGTATAATTAACAACATTCGTTAATGTGAGCATTCTCGATTCCTTCATTAGGGATATCGCCGATATTAAACAGATTTTAAAAATATTTTGGCTCTAGACATATATTAAAAATATATGTCTTATACTAATAATTGTACTGTAGAGTATTTTACAAACAGAAAAAAAATTTCCTTGGTTTAGGTTATCCAAAGGATGCGTTATATGTGATGTGCGTTATTGTAATAATTTAAAGAATTAGGTAAAAGTAGGTAATGTTGTAATAGTAAAATTAAAAAAATTAAAATAAATATCCTTTTTTGTAGACAAATAAATCAATAAATTAATCAAGCCCAGAAATAAATTTGAAAAGGCGATTATTAAAAAGAAATCTCAACAGAAGATTATAAGCGCGGGAATTGCACTTCTTCATATGTCTAATGCTGATAGTTGTGCTGTATACAACATTCCAAACAGAGTCTTTTACTTTAATTTTTATACAAATTTCAACTAAAGATTTTATATTTTCACACTATCTTAACGGTGTCTTCCAACCACGCATTGTATTTGGCTATTTACCTGAGAAAAACGTAACACTGTTACCGAAATACGTATTGGCAATTAGTCAAATACAATGTGAGGTTAGGAAACACCGTTAAAATATAGTGTTGTGATAAACCCCAGTCTTTACACTCTATTATTAGATATGTACCACTTTAACAAAATTTGTTATTAACATCACAAGAATTCATTTATTAATACGACAAATTATTAAAGATAAATTTTAAATCAATTAAACCAAACATAATTTATCCTTACAACAGAAATAAAATGTTTTTTGTGTCAGCACAGACACAAACTTTATTGATTCTCTACCATCTATAAATTCAGATAGATTTGAACCGTTTTTTGTCAATTCTACCTACGTCTTTTTTTCAGTAAGAGTAACCAATTTTCGAAGATTAAAATCGAAAAATCATATTTAAATTTTATATACTTAAAGATTCCTTAATATTACTACTTACAACCTGAATCAAAGGCATTACGAAAGTATGTAGAAGACACAACCTGTAATTATGTAAATCAGTCTTCAGTTGCGACTTTTTAACTACCGGTATGAGACCAAAATTGCAAAAGATAAAAAACAAAAATAAATATACCGTCCAAATTGTCAAGAGGTTTAATTTATGGGTTAAGACGCATTAAAAATAGTAGTGGCAGCAGAAAAATTAAATTCGGACCAATATCTAATAATTATATTGTAATGTGATGACTAATGGTCTATGTATAATTATATTGGTTTTTGTTTGTTTATAAGTAATAAATAATTAGGGTGTTGGTATAAATCAAGGAAGAGACATGGCTAAAGCAAACATTTTAATAATAATAAGACTTGCCGAATGTATGTCCGCCATTATGGTTATGATTAACCATTATGTTTAATACCGTTAGGCAGAAGTGGCGTCAGGCTAAAAGCTTTTGCAACAATTTTATAGCATTTCCTTATCGAAACTGAATCAATTTTAGATGACGACTGATGATGTAATAACCAAAAATTAACAACACAGAAGAATCTACACCCTATACCATATATGGTATAAGAATAAAAAATCTGATCTGTCGATATATTAACTGTAATGTTTGCTATTAAATAACTAACCTGTAAGTAGTTAAATCTTAATTTCAAATCGGACTCTATCTATGTTTTTTAAACAAAAACATTTTCATATCAATTTATATTTATTTCAACAAAACGGAACCTGAAAACCATGAATTTGAAAACGTTAAGAAATGTTGCTCTTGATGAATGTTTTCATTTGATAGGGTAGATCTGATACTTCCCGGAAAACAAATCAAATGAAACATGAATAACAATATGAATATATGGACAATATGGCGAAACACTCAGCTTACATAAAAAAGCTTTTTCATTCCTAGCCGCGTTAACAATGCTCCGTATCGTCTGTTAAAAGAGCCATAGTTCATGACTAGATTACGATATTAATTAGATCGATACCTACCTTATACTAACATATGACAGATACGAAAGAGAGGAATCGTTTGGAAAAAGATAAAGTTGATTGTGTTCAGTGACGTAGCAAGGGTGGGGCGGGGGGCGGTTCGCCCCGGGACCCCGATCAAGGGGGGCCCCAACAAGATTTTTAATTTTACATATTTTTCGTAAATATTTTAAAATTTACATTTTAAATGTAAAGTCGGGAATGCTTACTGCGAAACACTTGACAACACAACAATGATTATAAAAAAAATTACCTTTTCTAAAAAGAAGATTAAAAAAAAGGATGACAGTGTTTTTTAAGCTATAGGAAATACTGAAATAAATTATGATTATTAGTAATTTTTGATTACCTCTCTTTATTTCTAAAGACTAAAATAATTGTCAAAAAATTCACTGTTAATAATTTAAAAAAACAATTTTCTTCTTATATATATTTTCTTCAAACTATGGAATTTCTTTCTAAAAATGGAATGTTAAATGGTGTTAAGGATATTTACTAACCTCATTTGAGAATACTATTAACCAGTTTTTTGACACAATCATTTTCCGCACCGAATTTACCGTTAGGCTGAAAAGGTTTCAAACTAGGGCCCCCAAGTTCGAGGGGCCCCGCATTGAAGTTGCAGCAGTTTTTAAGTTTTAATGAATTTAACTTCTGGTAATATTTGTATATATGTTACGGTCAAATAGGTAAATACGAACAATCACGTAAATGGCCGGGATACAACGTTAATGACCGACTGTTTTGGTCGTTTATGTCAATGAACGGCCAATGACGTTAATGCCTAGTTGATTGGTTAAAGACATCGTCTCATATGATTTACTACGACATTGGCCGGGCCAGATAATAAACTTCAACTAACACATAACCTAACAACTAATCTGCAGCTTAATTATTATTAATTGAGCGGCCTTAATTATTAGTTTAAATGTTAAGATGTTTAAATAATATTATATTATAATATCGTAACATTTAAATTAAATTAAGATTATTGTAATATTTATTTACACGAAAACCTTCCCCGGAATTAATTAATTAATATTAATGGTCAAGCTGCAGTTGAGGTTAGGTTAGTGTTAGTTAGAAGTTTTACATTATGAGACTGAGCGATACTTAACGACATTGACCGGTTTACTACATTGACCGTAACATTATGTCTATATTTTCATCATTTACGACTTTATAGATGGAAGTTGACGATAATAACCGATCAATGTTATTTTCAGTATTACAATTAAACAACATTGTCCACATTCACTGGATATTTCCATCAATGACCGGTTTTTAACGTCTTTAACCAACGATAATGGCCGGTTATTAACGACATTGACCAGTTTACCACAATAACCGTAACATATATATTTAATAGAGGAAAAATAAAGCATTGACAACCCTCATTTTTTTCAAAATGAATGGATAATATGTGCAGTCTTACTTTATGCTCTGAGCCGTAACTAGACATAGGCAGACTAGGCACTTGCCTACGGACGCCGAGCGCCAGGGGTGTCAAGCCCACGTGATTACTATATTACAATACAAAAAAAATTGTTAAACATTAAGGGGAGCGATTGGTCGTGCCTATAGTTAATTTTTGTCTAGTTACGGCTCTGGTAATGCTCACTGTATATAAATGATTAGGTATTGTATGTTTAGTTATTAATAATTAAGGCCATTTTAATTGGTGACTGATATTTGATTTAAATAAAAAGTATGAACAGCTGATTTCAAATAAATCTAGGACAGTAAGTATTTACTCCACAGTGTAAACGTTCCTTTTTATTTTCCTAGATATACAATAAATTTTATGTAGTTACCTATGAAAATATAATTTAAAGACTAATTCGCACGTTGCTAAAAACTCAAAAATCACTCTCAAGACTTGTCCTAGATTTATTTTAAATCAGCTGTACTTGCACAGCTACTGTACTATACAAACTTGGGTTTAAAATTCCATTAGTCCTTCAAACTTTGTTTTTATAGAACTTTCATTGGCAGAAGACTCTGTGCGGATACTTCTTTTAGTATATACTGAAGCGGACCGCAACTATAGGGCCGTGAAAGTTTTAAAATGGATTCCATAAATATTTATGGTTATTATGTCATATAGGTTCATGTTAAAAAAATATTCTGTAAGGTCCGGTAATTTTAAGTAACCCCCTCTCCCTCTCGTATAGGTAGCCTTATAATTTTATTGATATCTCTTGGTCGCTATAAAAAGGTTGCGGAACGCTGGTATATAGTATCTATATTTAAAGAGATCATGAGGGCCCCGAGGAAGAATCCGCCCCAGGCCCCAAAAGGTGTTGCTACGCCATTGACTGTGTTAACACTGAGTAAAGAACGACTTATGCTAAGAACATCAGAAAGATTGAAAAATCGACCGTAACAAGGGAGATTAAAATACTTTTTTAGTTGTGTCGTTTCTCTGTGGATATCATATCCTAGCAGATGTTTTCTTCAATTTCTCCTGAAGAAGTTACATACAATTGTTCGTAAAACGCTTCCTTCTTTGTCTTCTCAATACGACTACTCTGACCGTGAAGGTCTTCCTGCTCACTGTGATAATAATATTTAACAATAAATTTTTCATTACGTTACAAATAAGTAAAAATCTCCACACACGTAAAGATTGATGTAGAGATTCATTTTGGAAGTAATCCTTAAAGAGGTTAATAACCTTTTCTAAGACCCGAAAATGAAAAGATTTGAAAGTAATTAACCAATATTATTATATTATAAACGTTTTTATGGGAACCTACGTAAAATTTCAAACTGCACACGGCATGTATGATTTATAACAAATTATACATCATTAATCCATGTTAAACAGAAATTAATCAAAAATTAATTTGTGTTCTTTATTTCTTTTTCTTTTTAAGGTGTGCGCAGCGTCTAATTTGAACAGTTATATTTTCAGTTTTCCTCCACTCACACAAAATTGTTTTATTTTCTATAACAAATTTGAAAAGGCTAATTATATAGGTGAAATACTAAATTGTTGGGTAAAATATGAGCTGTGAAGTTTAAAATTAGTAAAATCTCACAAATACAATCTTTGTTTAAAATCTTTTTCACATTTTAGTACCTGCTTCGTCGGTACCCCCTCTAATAACATAATTAGAGAGTAGCACTTTTTACAGGAATCCTTATATTTCTGCAGGTTATTTCCAACTGGTGGTGGTTGTTGGAGGAAATAATGCTAAAATCTATTTTAAAAAATCTTTTTTAACCGACTGTAATAGTTTTGATGTAAATGATAAAGGAAATCAATCAGTTCTCAGTAACACTTAATTCTTGAGCTCGTACGTTAATGTAAGTGCACCTTAATAAAGGTGCCTGAGCATCGACACAGCTACAGGAGGTTCGAATATGCAGGTGCACATCCTAATACATCAAATCCAAAATCATTTTAGTTCTGCAAAAAATTCATGTATCTAAATAATAGAATTCAGACTATCACGAATGAAATCTGTTTCATGTAAGGTTTATTGGAGCGTTTTAAACAAGCACTGTACTCCAGAGTAGAGTCAGCCTAGAGTAAGATCTAGAAATAGCCAAGACTCCGGAATGAGCTCAGGCAATAAACATTTGAATACAACTTATGTTGAGGCCCAACGAAAATAAATTAGATTAATCATTGGCGTGCGAAATTAACTGCCTATACATCTACAGTGCTTTCTCTAACCTTGCTATATTAGTCGAGACTAGAATTACTAGTGACTCACGTAACTAGCAATACTTATTCGCCTAGTTGCAACCTCGCACGGGTCGAATTTGTTCTTGCATGTTTAAACACAGTTCTAACCTAGTTCAATTCTTGAGCTCTTCCAACAATGCTTCAGTGGCAAATCTGGTAAGTGTTTGAACATTATTTTAACACATATTACCTGGTTATAAAGATTTCACTTCTGGTAAGGTAACTGCTGAGTTACGAGTACTATGCAAATATATTTGCATTAGTTAGTTTAGCTTAGTACAATATTTAAATTCGACTATGAGTTTATTTAATTTCTACCTTTAGGTACCTTCTAAGTCGCGAAACTATACCATGACAATGTAAGGCATTGTTGATTGAAAATTGGAAGAATTTGATTTTACTGTATTTTTAACTAGTTAATTACTGAGTGCACACCGGTGCACACTGTACGAGAATGTATTTACAAAATATCAATCTGAGAGGGTACTGTTCTGCTTCTGACAATTAAGTGAGTTTAAGTTTGGTTTTACTTTTTGGGTTTAGTACAGTTTAACTTATCTCCAGTGGCGTAGCTAGAGCTGGAGTCACCCTGTACAATATTGATGATGTCACCCTACCTCTCCACTTCAATCTAATATAAAAATTTATACTATAGAAGTCTATAAATGCTTTTTTAAAAATGAAAATTGAAAATAAAAAATTAAAAAACTTTTTTTGCTTATTTAGTATTTTTTAATGTAATGTAATATGGGCCGTACTTAAAATTTTTTCGAAAACTAGGAGGAAGCGACCACATGTTCATAAGGAAAATATTTTCTAAATCATTAAACCGATCCCCAATTACAAGGTTTCTAGTTTTATAGTTACACCCTGTATATCGAGAAACAAACCTTTATCTTTTTTCGGTCAAATAAATATCCTTATGTTGTAAATAATTGTTTCTCATTATTACATTACTAACAACCGTCTAACTATAAAACAGTAATAAAATTTATTTCTATTAAGGAAGTTGGTCCTTCTACTGTAATAAAACTTTCAAATTAGATCATTTTAAATTCAGATTTTCAATTGGTGTCACCCGGAGCGGGCCGCACCCTCTGCCCCCCCCCCCCGTAACTACGCTACTGCTTATCTCAATTTGGACTATGAAAAGCGTCTTTATAATTTCTAAATACTTTTCTCAAATATTACTTTTTTAAATACAATACATACCTTAGGTAATTACGACACTTACCGGATCGCGTATAATGTGATTGTAATGTTTGATAAAGTGATTTCCGGACTTACCTGAAACAAAAAAAGAAAAAATATATTAATATCGAGTTACAAAAAGTACGTATGTATAACAAAATAATGTTAGGAGTTTGGAACTTTTCCTCTAATGGACTTTTGGTCTAATCACGTTTGCTCCAACGAGACTTTTAGTCTAAGAAGCGTTTGGTCCAATGGGACTTTTCATTCAACAACATTTTTGGATCAATACTAGCTTTTTTGCTCCAACTAAAAAGCAATACCTGAATGGACTTAAACGACAGTGCCTATTTAAACAAAACTAATCTAACCTCATTAACGCTAACCTAAAGGTCTTGTGATAGGTACGTTTCAATTAACAACCAGATCATTAATTATTATTAATTAATTAATTATTATTAATCATCAAAAATTATTAATAATGCTATCTTGTTTGTGTTCACGCCAATCGACCTCCCAAAAGTCTTGTTGGAAAGAAGTCCTCGTTAGACCCAGTGGCGTAACTACCACGCCCGCAGACCCTGCGACGCGTGGGAGTGCAGCCCACCAAAGGGCGCTGCTTTCCTGAAATTTGAGTTCGTTGGGAATAGAAAAAAGAATAGAATTTAAAACAAGCATTGGTGGTAAAAAAATACTCTGTGAAAACAATAAAAGGGAATTATGGTTGTACAATTAAGGATGGCCGTTATTTTGCGAACGTGAAATCTTAGGTCACTCCTCCTAGATCTCTTTAAAATTCCAAAAAAGGAACTGTGCGAAATTTCAGCCCATTTGGTCAATAATTACCCGTGACACAAGGTTCAAGTTTAAATGGTATATAACATGGTATATGGGTTTGGTGCATTTCCAGAGACTTTCTGGCATAACTTTTTTATTTTTCTATATTTAAACGTGAACGATTGCATACTTGTGTTGTTGAAATTGCTTAACACGAATCTAATAAAATTTAAACTGTTAGAAAAACTTTTGACAGTTGACAGCTGTCAAAAAATCGACCAACTTCACTAAAATGAAAATTTTCGAGAAACTGTCAAATGATTGCTACAACTCATAGCCTGGAAACCAGACCCCAGAAGCTATAAAACTGCAGAAAATCTTAACCCGATCTGCCGGCACCGGAAATCGACCTCGGACCGCTTGGGTGAAAGTCCAGCACTCTAGACATTACACTACCAAGGCTGTAGTGTTTCCTTGTCATCAGATTCGTGTTCAACAACTTCAACAACATACGCGTAAGTTTGCAAATTTTCAAGTTACAACATAGAAAGATAAAAAAGTTATGCCACAAAGTCTCTAGAACTATAACAAACCCATGTTAAATCCCATTTAAACTTTAATCTCTCGATAGCACAGATTAATATTGACCAAATGGGCTGAAACTCTGCACAGCTCATGTTTTTGACATTTTAAAGAGATCTAGGGGAAGCGACCTAAAAAATCTTAACTTTCACAAAATAACGACCACCCTTGCTCAAAAAATAGGAGATATCGTGTTACAATAATATTAGGTGTTTAGATAAGAAAATTATTATTGATAATTGATTTAACAAAAGTTCCCTACTATAATTGGATACAGTGTGTCGAAAAATTGGTGGCACCACTCTTATATTTTTTAAATTTTTTATCCAATGTGAACCAAACTTTCCACTTGTGACCAAAAAGGCATGTTAAATTTTACTAACAAAAGTTGTTCAGAATTACCCAAAATGCGTAATTCCAAAATTTCATTAAAAACAAAAAATTTAAGAAATTTCTCTAAAAATCCAATAAATTTAAAAACAATGTTCTCAGAAGTTTGCAATGGATTCTCATGAACAAACACGAAAAAATAATAAAATAGCAAATCATCTGTCAAATTGTTTCCCAAATTGCCCAAAAAATGTCGCTTTTGAATAACATAATATCCATGGCCACTTGTTTTTAAGTTTACTGGACTTTTAAAAAATCTTTGTTTTTAACGAATTTTATTAACGAAATTTTGGAGTTTTGTTGGTAAGATTCTCCGATAAGAAAATGGCCTAATATGATTTTCTACATTTATTTTGGTATGGCAGGTGGCTTTGCATTTGAAGGAGGCAAATGGGCTTTTGCCACAAGTAGAGCTTAATGTGTTCTATCTTTAAAGAAAATTTGGTTCAAATTGAATAAAAGATAAAAAAGATACAAGTGTGGTGCCGCCAAATTGCGGCACCCTGTATATATGAGGGGCGTAAACAAGTCTTGCAGGGACGTGCAATCTTACGTAGTTACGCCACTGGCCCAAAAGCACCATTGGATGTAAATCCTATTGAACTTAGAGCCCCATTGAAAGGAAAATCTCTCTGGACCAAACGTCATTGAACCAAAAACCAATTAAACAAAAAGTCACTGGACCAAAAGTCCGAGACTGCAAATAGTAAGGTTGTTTTTTCACAAATGATAATAACATCGACGAAAAACACTTTTGGGCCAAAAGCACAATTGAGCTTAAAGTCGATTGTGCCAAAGATTTAGTTGAACCAAACGTCATTTTATCGAAAGTCCTTTAGACAAAAAGTCGTTGGACCAAGGGTACAAATGACACATAATATATGTGATTTGGTAAAATAAACTTGTGTTAGAAACCCACATAAGCGTCTTAACAAAATTTAATTTGTACACGAAAACTGCAAAAAAAATTCAGAGTTATACACCAGTAACTCAAAACTTGGAACAGGAAACAAACACAAACGAGCAGAAACCGGAAAGCACATAAGCTTAAAACTTTAGAATCACAGAAACTCTTAAATTTAGAAATATGAAAAAATATTCTGGGGCAGCTTTGCATAAGCTTTTTTTCGTATTTAAGGTTTTAAACATTCTCAAATACCATAAAGGCAAAGATATTTCATTTCTGCGTATTACCCGTACTGCCTTATGGTATTGAAATAATAACTTTAACAAAGTAATTAAAAAATTAGAAACAATTCAGGCGACAATGAAGAAAAGATTAATTAAAAGATGGGAAAAGAAACGAATGGTTAAAGGTAGTTAATGAAGCTGCGAGGGACATACTTATAGTAAAAGCAGAGGGTAGATTGACACATAGAATAGAAGAAATAGAAAAGTAAACGAGCAGATTCTGTGCAATAGTCGATGCAGACAATTTGAATAAAAACAGAAGAGAAAAAAAGGAGTTGGAATCCTAGCAACCTACAAATGGTTTGAATTGTGTAGGCCAGAAGCTTATACATTTAGAGCATATAAGGCCACAATTTTCAGAAAAACTGAAAGTTAGACCTTAGACAAACGTAGAAACCTAGCAGTATAGCTTAGAAGGAAATTTGAAAAAACTGAAAATTGCAGAAGCCAGCCTTCAAAGTATGAAGCTTACGAGCTTAATAACTAAGTGATTAACAGGTTTTAAAAATAGAGTCTTGGAGCCAAATAATTTTATTCAATCTCGAAAAAGTCTTATAATTAAAAGAAGTGCAAGCTTTAGAAGTTTTTAGAAGAACGTAGTTTATTCGGAGGGAAAACTTTATGGCGACTCAAGGTGCGTTCTCAAGGAAGATCACTACAAAAATATAATTTGATTGTTATATTCTCATCAAATTAACTAAGGATAAAAACCCTTAAATTAGATGGTTCCGGTTATATCATCCTCTAACCTTGGAATTCTAGATGTTATTCTTGCAGATATTGCTTTTGGTTAAAGGCGAGTATTAAAAAGATCTGGAATGTGTGTCTGCAGTAATTAATAAGTTAGAATTTTCATATGGGAGTTCATATTTCAAAGCAACTTTCTCATATTTCTTGATATATTTCTAAGAATCAAACTTTCATCTTCACTTCTTAAATTCAATCAATTAAAGATTTTCTATATTTTAGTCCCTCAATTTGTTATGCTTGATTTGTGAGACCATCACCGATTGAGTTAATACTTTGTATGTGTATCGAAGTCATCTAACCCGGAAGTTAAAAAAATGCTCTCATTTAAATTTAAAATTATACCAACACACACACCAGTCAAAAATAATAATACAACAATCGCGTGCTACCAACCAAAAATTTTGTATATACTATGTACATACATATGTAGCTGTATCTCAGTATTTCTCTTTCGTGATCTCTGATCATTAACGTAAATAATAAATAAAGACGCATGCAATGCGTTATTATTTTAACACTAACACGCTCGCAACATGACAAAAATAAAAACTACATTTAAATAAACACAGGCATCCTAGTGCGAAGTACAAGTACTCTTTAGTATAGTGGCATATAAGTAGGTTGAAGTGTACACTACAACTTTTAAGAAAATATAAATATTTCAGCTGCAGGGTATAAAGGAAAATTAAGATAAATTATTAATTGTTGAGGTTAAGACAAAGAAAGCTAATAAAACAAAAAGAGATGATGTCATGTTGGTACGGAGCTACAAACGTCAGTATGCAAAGATATAGGTGAAAATGATCAAGATAATCCTGGTAAGGTTGACTAATTCAGTAACTTTGGCTTGAAGGTTGCCACTTTTTATGTTTGCAGTGATCACTGTACACATTGGGTGGTTTTGTATTAAGAAGATTAATTATTCTGTCGGAGACTATTCATCCCAAAAGTGTAGATGGTTTCTGGATAACGCGTTGTAGAAGTGATGGACTCTGAAAACAGTTTAATGTGTATTGTTAAACACAAGTTACCCTTAGACAATTTCTTCGTCATTGCTTTTGGCTCATCAATGAGGGAGGCTTTTTTTCAAATCCTGCACCCCTGATTTGCAGTTTTTATTTATAAAAGCCGCGAATTAACATTAATAACAAGAAACCACAGAAAATCAACAAAGTAATTTTGTATTTGAGAACCCTATGAAGTATTGTGCAAATTGATTGAAAATCTCCAAGTTTTCTTACAGAACTTTTTTGAAATGTGTGAAAATCTATTTTTTATTAATTAGCAGAAAATCACCTGTTAGCATCTCAAGCAAAAGCCTAAATTTGATCTCTAATAGTATAATTGAAAGGTCATATACACATAAAAAATTAAATTATTTATTTGCAATATGATATTATAATTGGATTTTGCAGATATCAACAAGATAACTAAGTATAAAGAAATATTATTGGCTTTCACGATTAACTGTCATTATTAATAATTTATTGATACTTTTATTAAATTACAAAAAGTTCTCTTAGACATCTAATTGCTAAAAATTCTTAAAAATAATTGTTTCCATATCCGTCAAGAAGATTGTCAATGTTTTTTTTCCGATAAGTAATGATTTGAAAAATAATATCCTGATAATAAAAAATAAATTTGCAAATCACATTCCAGAATATCGTTAAGTGTAAATTGAGAAGTAAACACACCTTTCTCAGGTGCTCTTAGTTTGCACCTGCAGCTCTTCAGGTAGCTCGGAGCAGCCTTGAAATACCTTTCCCCTGGAAATTATCTCCATCTTTCTTAGTCAGATTTTGCAATCGTTATCTTTATCTTACTTCATCATTAGTGACTAACGGTTCTAAATTGATTTTTCTCAGAAGAAGTTGCCAAAACCGCCTTGATGTAGCATTCGCAATTTTTGTCATAAACTTGACACTTTACACCGAGTTGTAAAATACAAAGCTGGGGCCTTTTGCATTTAAAAAATGAGAGCAGAAATGTCAGTATAATTAGAATTAACTTTTTTTTAATTAATTAAAGGAATAACCTATTGGTAGTGTCTAATACGTTAAAGATCGTTTAAAGAAAATGAATCTGTCGAATGACAATGATTAATGTACTTTTAAAATTTAATATTGCCAGATTACATTTAACATGGAATAATAAGCAAGAAAATGTTTCAATTGATCTTGATGTATGAATTCCAGACGATGATGACTCGTGGTTTTTCTTCTTTTTTTTCGAATAATCGTTTGTGATTTTAATAAGGTTTTATTTGACCATATTACAAGAAAAGTAGATTTTTGTGTAATTAACTGTTCTAAATCTCTTCATTAAAAAGCACGATATATTAAAATTTTGATTGAACAGCCTTTGTGCAATTAATTTAAATTTTTTTTTGATAAACTTACTTCTAGTGTTTTTGGTAAAAATTATCGTTCGACTGAGCTTAGGCTAATAAAGCAGTTACAAAACTAATTAACTGGATATTTAGAAGCAATAAGTAAACGCAATTACTAATTGGGAAATTAAGCTTATTTGACAGTAGCGAATACCGACGATCACAAGCACCTGTCATTTACAAAATTCTTAACTAAAAACCACCTTCAATTGATTCAAAAAGCTGAGTAGTACCATGTAGCTTCTCCAAATCTTAATCAAACTAACTTATGACTGATTACTAAGTCATTGACATGGTTTAATGCCTACATGGTTAATTTAAGATTGTATACATGATAAATCAGTTATTAAATAACTATACACTGGACAATTAATTAGTTTGAATGCTAGAACTGCGCGATTAGCTCCATAATAATTGAATCAATCGTTAGGAATTGACTCCTTTTTTAAAATAATGATATTGATTATTAATTCAACTTCCTATTTATTAATCCATATATTATATTTTTAATAATTTGTTGCTATTGGTACATTATTTAAAATTTATTTTATTGGTTTAAACTTTGCTCGACTCACGGACTCCTCGATTTGACGTGTTTGTAGTTCCAAGGATTATTTGTCTTGAAGGGGCACGACAATACAAAACATTCAGGTTGCGTATTATCGATCTCTCTTTGGAGCTATTACATTGCTGCTCGGTTGCAAATTCTCAAAGTTACTAAGAAAACATAGCCTGTCATAAAATACGTGCTTTCATATTGCGTTATTTTATTTTCCTAGTTATAAAAACTAAAAAAAAACGAAACATGAAATTCAACAGAATAAAATAAACAAAGCTATCTGTAGAATGAGATCTGTTAAGTTAAAGTAACAATTCAAAATATTTGTTTTAAGAGTTGCTTAATTGTTATAGCAAATATTAAAATTGTCAATTGATACTGTAATTAAATGTGTTTTACATTGTATTTTATACTACCCCCCTCTGGATGAAGTTGAGCATGGCTTAACGCATCTGAATTTTCGATACTAATCTCCTAATGCATATTACCGGGTATCGAATAATCGAAATTTGAATGGACAACTGGAAGATATGTGTGCGTCTTGAGTCAACAATTGATATATGAAAGTCATTTGGTTGCACTGACACCAATTTGATCCCAATGTAGATAAACGCCAACGTACCGAATAAGAAACTCCTAAAGTAAGTGACTTTTAGCGATCTTTAAAAGTTCATCAAAGCGTGTTCGCATAAAATTGCAAGAACTACTCTGGGTTTGATACTTTTACAACTAACGCCCATAGTAAATATTCAAGTAGTTATAAGGGGACATATTCATACACTTTCCAACGTCGCACACACGGCAAATACTAGAGCATTTAGAGTGACAAAAATACTCTTGCATGATATATGGATATTTTGGGTGTGAAAATCAAAAAGTATGTTTGTAATAGATATATCTAACCTTAGCAAAAGTAAATAGGGCTTTTTACATAAGCAATCCTATTTTACAAGTTTTGTTCAGTCTATAAGCGAATATGTAGTTTTTTGTAATTATGATAGGGATAAGAAAGATTATATAACGCATGTTCATTTAAATTCGTAATCTAGCAACCTTTGGAATTTTAATGAAAGAAGACAGAGCGACAGATATAATACGTCGCAGACAGAGACAGGCAATAATCCAAAGGTTGCTAGATTACGAATTTAAATGAACACCCGTTATATATATACTTGTATTGTAACGTTCTTTTTAAAATAATGACCAAAAATGCTGTTTAAAGTCGTCTATTAATAAAGAAAAGATTATTTACAATGCACTTAATTAAAAACACTATAACTATAAACTATTTAACAAACTATTTAAATGCTAGGTATTTACAAATTTATATGAGGACTATTTATATAAAACTATTTATGTATTACAATAATTATTGACATTTATTTATTCAGAGTGCATTTCACTATGCCGGTCAAACATTAACTCTTCTCCTTCTACTTGCGACTCAATTTATATCTTTCATACGATGACTCATACATCTAGAATGTTCGATGACGTGTTGATGAGTCATGCATGCAGCTGTTGATAAATGACGTCGATGAGGCGTGTTGATGAGTCATATACGCAGATGTTATTGATGAGTCATACAGTTGATGACTCATACATCTAAAATGTTTGATGACGTCATATGTGGGTTTACTATTCGTTACAGTGTTATTATAGAATGTGTTACCTCTTTACCATAAAGATAATCTTTTAGAACAACATAATAATATTATTCAGGTTTTTTATTCAAGGAACATCTTACAATAACATCTTTTATAACATCAAAATTAGTCAATCTAACCAGAATCACTGTCACTGCTTGTTACATCACTAACGTCTACATTTGTAGTACTACTGTTCAGAATATCTGTACATTACCAACATGTTTAACACTAGTCGAGAAAAGGGTTTTCTTATTTTTCTGTTTTCTTTCTATGGGCCTGTTATGATGAGGTCAGGCGATATTAATATCGTATTCATGATATCCATATTTTTATTGATTCTTGACGTTTTTCTGAAATGAAATATTAGTCGTATGGGTTTCTAGTCTTTGTGACGAACTTCTAAAAAATCTCCAGGGATACCTACATAACCTACTGGCAAAGGCAAAGACTTTATTATGTCACTGCATGTATAAGTATTTTATGGACAGTGGCACTAATTTTATAACTAATCATCCATATAATTCTATAGGCAGGATATCGGTTTCTAAACAATATCTCCGAAACTCTTCAAACTTGATGTAATGCGCGCTTGACAACTCAGAATGTCAGAAAATCTTTCGATCAGATTAAAATCTAATCCGGTAATTTCAGCAATTTTATCAGGATTGTCGAGAAATTTTCTGCCCGTGTTGCCATCACTGCATCATCACCTTCTTGTTTTGATCGATCAACTAAAAGTCTGAATGTTTGAGTTACAATTTTCTTTTTCTGTTGTTAAGTACTTCTTTAGTTTTTAATCCTCTTGCTTGCCACTGTTTCATATCAAGCTTTTAAGAAATATGTAATAAAAATAGGGATCTTTATCGTGCCAAACATCGCAATGTCACAGGCCTTTTTATCCAAAAAGAAGGCATGCTTTGAATCTTCTCCGGGGATCGAACCTCCAACCCCTGGATTATGCAGCAAATATACAAACCACCAATCCACCTAAACTGGCTAAAATGACGTTTAAATCTCCATACTATCCAAATCTGTCATTAATCTTTTTGCTACATTTCCACCTTACAATAATTTAAATACTTATATTTTTCAAATGTTTTCTAAAATCTGAAATGATGCTACTAATTAATATTAAATACTAATATTAAATTTGTCAAATTACACATAGGAGAAGACAACTTAAAAAACTTTTGTTTTTTCTTAGCACTAATTGCATTAAAAAGAATTGTTTTCGCGTAACGTTAATCTATGTACTTCGTCGAAATGCACCGATGGTGTCGGTGCGGCTTCCTGAAAACAATTCTGTTATTAATAAAGGGGTTCATTGGGATAGCCAAAATTTTAGTATAATTACCTAGAAGGCTGAAACTAACACTTAAACTAACTATCTTGGTGGTACTCGGTGGAACTTGTTTTATAAGACTTCGTAAAGTCCAAAATTTACCAAAATATAATGATAAAATTTACTTTCCGAAATTTTGTACATAATATAAACAAATGAATCAATATTATCATAACATCTTATAAAATAAGAGCACATATCTGAAGGTGCAAAGTCCATGTCAATAAAATAATACCAACTAATTGAAAACACGAAAGCAACACGGAACTTTTTGCAAATTATCTGATTCATAAAGATTGCAGCAAGTATGCATTATAACTCATTCGCGTCTTTTGGTTTTACTGTTAAGACAAAAACTAATATAAGATGGGGTAAGAATCAGGCATGATTAGAGAATGTTTTTTTGTGTTAGATTTTGTTATACAACGCAAGTCGAAAATTCAATTTTGTCCTGCGAAATTGAAAGAATTGCCGTGTGTGCGTAGAAAGAAAAGTCTTTAATTGTAGGTGCCCTAACTATAACTTTTTAATGACAACAATGCTTTAGAAGTTATATCTCCCTATTTGATAACTAAATAGATATACAAAGTGTCTGAAGCCACCCAGAACATACAGAAATTAAACTGGAAAAAATTTAGTACGATCAGAGCAGTGGCGTGCGGTCCATGGGGAAGCAATGGAAGCAATGCTTGCCATGAGAATTTATTAAAAATAAAAACAATGCTAACAAAAATACTTTTGTAAAATTATGGTTATCGTTTATTTAAATTGAAATATTTATCAAATTAAAGCTCAATATCAACTCTGTACAGCAAAAAGTATAATTATTCAGAGTACTATTTTAAATTAGGCTTAAACTTGCACGGAAAGGTAATACCGATTCAAATGTGATACATACACTTAATATAAGCACTGCTTACAAATGCTCCTCTCTTAACCTTGGCGTGAATCAGCGAGCGCGGGGTGTTATAATAGACGGATGCTGTTTGGCTGGTTAACATTGTTTGGTCGTAATTTTTATTGAGCTTCGTTCCCAAATGTTTATTTATTATAATTTGGTTATTTGTGCGATTTAGTGTTACTTAAGTAATGTAAATCTGCGAATGAGACTATATTTTGTCGCATTTTATTATTTTAATTTATAAGTTGTATTTTTTTAAAGACAAATAGTTCTATTTAGTTTGCCTCTATCCAAATTTAAAATTGCATTATCGTCACGACTGCAAATTCAACTGCTTCGGTGAAAGGTTCGAGTACCTTCGATATAGCCGAATCGGGACGATGTTTTGTTCAGTTTGTAAATTATTAATAAGGAATTTTTCGCATACAGTTTTGGAGAGAAATTACAAATTATTAAGAAAGGCAGATCAAAACCAGATCTTTCAAATTTAACAACAAAGATTAAAACCTGTACCGGTATTTTGCTAAGACCGGAAAATTGATACGTAGTAGTAGTTTTTTTTAACTAAAGAATGATAGTCAACAAATTCCATAAGTATAAAGTGTAAAAGTGCTTCTTTGAAAAACTTTTAAGCTTAATAATTATAACACTGTTTTTTATTGTAGCTAGCAGGGGCGGATCCAGACAAGTATTTTGAGGGGGAAATCTTTGGAAAAATAATTGTTTTAATAAATAATAATTAAACAAACATTATTTGTTTCTATTCTATGTAAACTTATTTCTAAATTGGGGGGGCGGGATTATTCCCTCCCCGTTAATCCGCGCCTGTACCTAGGTGTATTATAATTAAAATCGTGGTTGCTTCCCTAGCCTAAATTCTCACCGCACGCCACTGGATAAGAGTTTGCTATGGACTCCTTAACTTGAAATATTGATGTGAATGTTATTCTCAAAAACACCAATTCTCACTGCTCCAATAAATTATTCTATAAATGGCAATTAGCTTTTCAGATTGTACCAATATAAATTAAATAATAACGAATCATGAAAAGATGAACTGATATGTGTCACCATAATCAACTTTTTTTTAAATTTAATAATAATTCGTAAATTACTTTGCTACTGTAAACAACAATAAATTATTGTAATAATAAAATTTTGACTGTATAGTAATATTTAATTTATTCTTTTGTTTGCAATCAATGCCACTTTGTTAAACTTGATGTATTATAATAAGCCACAGCAAGCTCTGATCTTATTGATTTTTCCCATGTTAATTTTTATATGTCCTGGGTATTCTCGGACATGGTGTATATGGGGGACACTATTTTGCTTTGGAAGGCGTCTGAGGCTATAAGGTACTACAAATTTATCATTGGAGTATATATTTTCAAATAAATTATGACTGAGTGTCTGACGGCAAGTATCTTCCTGATTATACTTATCTTTTTATTAGCATCTTAGAACATTAAAAAATCTCTCAAAAAAATATTTCAACTGTAAAAATAGATATGTACTACTTTATTTTACTTCAAAATTGTCTGAATCTTTAGTTTTAATACAAATAATTCTAGAAAATTCTATTTCAGAAGAATAATTAATCATGCATAGCATTATGAACATACTTCCATAAATGTACATAAATACCTATTTGTTGATTAAATTTTTTCTTAATAAAAACATGCTTAACTACTTAACAAGAAAATTTAGCTTTTTCAACATCAACCCAGGAAATAACAGAGATATTCTATACTACTCCTCAATAATTAGCATTATTAAGATTTCATAGTTCGGTAAACAATTTCATTCTAATTAATTATTATGGTGTTCACAATATCCTGATTGATTTATGCTGGAAATAACTGAAATATCTTAATTACTTATTTATAATTATAGTACTTATAGAATATTGTAAGATGCGATTATACCTTTTTCCACAAAAACGAATCAGTTATATTACATAAAAGCTTACTTTTATAACCTTTTTAGATTCTAGATCTCGGCTTTACAAACGATTAAAGTAATTATTTTAAAAATTCTACTGTGGGAAAATCGGTAATAAAATTCAAACAATAACTATGTGTTGCAAATCAAATCAGTAACGACAGTAAATTAATTTGAAGTAATCTAACAAAAAATAGGTAACGAAAAAAGCAAATATTGAAACAGTCAAAACTGCACATTTATGGGTTAGAAAAGAATGGGAGATAATTCAAATCTAATGTCTGACAAAGTACAACTAAGAAATAGGATATTTTGTTCTGGCTTCCGTTAATCTGCATATCAGTGGTACTCAATCGTTGTTTTGTGGAACACAGTTGATGTTCTGCAAATTTGTTTCAAATGTTCTGGGAGAGTATCATCGAATACTACGTTAATATTATTAATACCGGCAACTCCATATACTTTACCATATGAAAACAGGCGATATTTTTCGAAGCACCATCTTCGCGGATGGGCGTGCAACTAATAAAAATGTCGTTTCGGCGAAAAACCTGCATCTAATTAAAAAATAGCACTATCTCTGTTAAACGATGGTTTATTACTGTTATGCTAGAATATATAAACTTTTGCAGATTATCTAAACAAACTATTCAATTTTTTATTACAATGACTATTTTTTTAATTATTTTCTAAATATTTTAGAAATGTCAGGTTTAGTTGCACACCACACCGTAAGAGGCGCTATTCAATTTTGTCTTCCATTTTTCAAAATAAGTTTCCGGTATTAATAATATTAAAGTATTTGGTATCATCTAACAGAAGATGACGTATTATAAGCTATAAAAGCTAGGCAGTGAGGTCTTATGATTTTTAGTTTCTAATTTTCGTATTTAGAAGTTGAGAGCACCGCAATGTCCAGTGCAACAAGTTACCGAGTCAAGTGAAAAACCGCGAATAAACCGGTTCCAGACGTTGAAGCTGTTTATTGCCACGTGCTTGTCACCATTCAATAATGCTGCTTTTCTTTTAACATCGCATTTAGTGCTGCATCTTATTTATGAAAACGTAAAGAAATAAATTCGAAAAAGTTTTGCTTTTTATCCTTTGAGAAGATAGTTGCTTGTAAGTTACCCAAAAGAGTATAACAAGCGTCTCCTAGTTTCTTCGTATGAAAATTGCTTTCGTGTAAGAAAAATTGGTAGGGGATAAGGGAGCTCTGTCTCCCCCCTCCTACTACCTGGAAGGCTGAAAATGCATTAAACATGCTTAAAAATAAAGATTTCTCATATTCTTCTGAGTTTTTTACAAAAAGATTATTTTTTGTTTCAGTCTGCGGTAGTTCTATTGCAGAATAGTAATAAACAGTGCAACCACAGATGATGCACTTTCCCAGTTAGTTTAAAAACATTCTTCGACACATGCGGTAAAACCCCAGTTGTAACCTCTCACCGTCTTCGCTAAAACTAAGGGACTATGAAGAATAACCTTTAAAATGGAAATAATATTCTTTCGCATTACAATAATGGATCATGTATGTGCTGGAATCGATGAAGTTGTCTTAGATTCTTTACTGTTTAATATCTGTGTCTGTCATATACTTACAAGACTACATGAAAATCTATTTTCATGATTATTTGTGATTGTTCTTAGATTTTCACATTACAAGATGACAAAATGATAATGAAAACTTAGACTAACTTGTGCACATTGCGTATTATAGACACTTTTAGGGTTGAAACAACATTTTTGATATAATTAGATATCATTAAATTGCAACAAAACCGAGTAAGAAAGAAAACAAGAGGAAAAAGGAGGAAAAAAAAAAGAAAAGAGAAGAAGAAAAAAAGAAGAAGAGGAGGAGAAGAAAAGAAAGAGAAGAGTAGAGGGGTAGAGGAACAGAGAAGAAGAGAAGCAACGAAGAGGAGAAGAGAAGATAAGAGAAGTAAAGGAGAAGAGGGGAAGAAGAGAGGGAAGAAAAGAAGAAAGGTGTAGACTCTAAAATTCTAGATGAACAGCCGTATAAGGTGCCGTACATGTGCGAAATGTAATCAAATCATTGAACTAGATGCCTACGTCCTAGGACTCAAACTCTAGTTATCTACAATTATAATAAAACGGGGTAATCGTTATTCTAGGCTCCTAATTTACTTAAAAATTTCAAAACTGTTGCCTGGGGATATTTCAACCAAACCTAATAGTATATCCCTAGCGAGAGAAATAAATTGGTAGTAGTATGGAATACCTATGTATCACAAGTTTTCTATGCCGTATGTTAGAAGGCAATGATCACTTTTATTGTTTTATGAGTATGAAAAAAAGGCAAAAGAAAACATACTCGTATAACGCATTTACAACATGGTTGGGAAGAAGAGTAGATATGAAGACTCTTTAAAAACCTTTCTGTTCGGTTTGGCAAATACCATTTGGTAAGATAAAATGGTTCTTGAGATACGGAGACCCGGAGAATGGTTCTTGAGATAACTGACACATTTAACTAACGATTGACGGCGGTTAATATTTAAAATATATAGATTAATTAATTTAATGTTTACTAAATTCCAGTTATTTATTTTCCCATTTTTCAAAATCTGTACCGCGAGTGAAATACGAATGAAGTCACATATAAATCTTTAGGTGTATTAAATTTTATCATTTTTTAAATTAAAAGTTTTTGATGCATTCAGAGTTCTAGTACCTTAAACCATCGAAATCTCATAGTCTTTTTAGCGTTTAACCTTATAAGTATTAAAATTTCTATAATACATAGAGTTCTCCAGCTTTAGAGATTTTGATTTTTACCAAGATTCGAAATTAATGTAAAAAGATCCCACATACAGGCTTAAAATGTTTTAATAAATATTTAGTATTAGAGTAGTTCAAAGATAGTTATTTATGGTACAAGGACGAAAACTACAATTTCTCGGACGAATGCGTGAGTCGCCGGCAGAGCGAATGAGAGGCCGTCGGATGCATGAGTCTGAAAGAAAGTGTTTCGTCCGTGTGTCATACATTATTTTTTATTCTATTGTAATCACTTTTAAAGAATAATTTAGTATTTGCGTTAAAAGATATCCAGCAAGTTATTCTTCCGTTTCGTTTCTTTTCTTTCGTTTACTAACCTTTGACAAGCGTATTTTACCACAGTTAAAAGAAAACAAATGATAATATAAAAAGCTGTCATAACTCTTCTTATTTCAATGTCTTTAGTAGCTGCTGTTTTGCTTTACATTTGCAAAAATTATATGTATAATGCGATGATATGGATCATTTATTTGAGGCAATAGGCTACGATAGGTATCGGGTTTAGCCAGATAGCATTTATATAATTATTCATGCAACAAATGAAAGGATGAACTTGCTAGGACAATAGTTTTATTCATGCTAAAGACTATATGCTTGATTATAGATAGTTTTATCAAGTATAAATAGTAAAAATAGGACCATGATAGGTGTCGATAATATTTAACCTAAGTTTATTAAAAAGGATCTTTTATAAAAAGGTATATCATTCAATTTGATTGTTTTGTACTAAAACATGATGTATGTAACCCATGTTACATGTTTAGGATAGTTTGTCCATTTCTTTAGAAGATTTTTATCTTTTCTTAAATTTGATGTGCCGATGATGGGACCGCAGATAGAATTTTCATTATTCTAGTAAGCTGAACCAGTTTCGGGATTATATTTCACTGGAAATATGTAAAATAGGTCATTATTATGATGGCTATAATAGTACATTTAACTTACTAATTCCTGTAATTAAAGGATTTGTATTAATTATTAAGGAAAATTAGCTGTTTTGGATATGTTGGAAGTTTTTCAAATTTTGATTTTAATAGAACATTTATCACCGTTGTTTGAATACAAGAATTTGGAGGAAACTGTATGCTAGACAAGTTTGAGTATAATTTGATTTCATTTATGTTGATATTTGTGTAGGATCTTCTATAGCATCGTTGAACTCCTAAAACGTGTAAACAGATTTTTCATTTGAGTTTTTCTTTTAATGTAAATATCTTCCTATGTAAATTTTATATGTATGAGTCACCTAGTGTAGCTATGTGTTCATTTATTGTAAAGATATAGCTGGAGATATTGTGTTTCCAATTTGAGTTTTAATGAAGTTTTCATCGTTAATCGTTTTTGTAAACTTTCTCAGTTATGATTGATTTTAGTCTATAAGTGTATTACATTAATTTGTTCGTCTTTGCGCCAGCTATATTTCTGTTTTTCTAGATTTAAGATTAATGCTAATTTTAAACATATGTTTTTATCCTGTGACGTCACGAATGTAGCGAGTAGATTTAGTTTGTGGAATTTTGTCATAGTCGTCAATTGTTTTGGTAAAACATATAAAAAGGCCTGGAAAAAGTGGAAAAGGTTAAGTTATAACCATATGTTTTGATAAACATACGTCGAATGTTAACAAAGTATTTATGAAATAGTTACCTGTTTATAAAATAAAGAAGAAATATTTAATGGTTTGAAAAATAGATTTATTTGGAAGATCGATCAGCTGACTATTGGAAGCAGTCTGTGTTACCAACAATGCAATTGGAGTTATTTAATAAAAGATTTTAAAAGGATCCGGACGACTATATACAAGGTATTTCGAAAGTGAAAGATTTGTTCACATAAAGAACTATAAAGTTATAAAGACAATTTTTATTTAAATCTAGAATTTGATTTTGATCATTTTGGATTGTTTTTAAATAACAAAGATATAACGATTAAACAATTTTGAATTTGTTTATTACCAAAGATAATTCAATTTAGTTTAATAAATTCATTTAGTATTCATTCATTCATTTAGTAGTATATCAATTATTTTATTGACTCATAAAATTATTTTATGTTAATTTGTTGAAGTGGATACCAGTTTCAACCCCCATTGTCAGGTTGTAACTAAGACCTAAAACACTTGAGCAAACTCTAGGAAGATTTTCCTAATTTTGAATTTCTTTGGTTGAACACTTGTGTTGGGCGTTTATTTTGAATTTTGACTTTCGTTTTAACCACAATAAAAATAAAAATTTGTGTTTGAATTTATTAATGTTTTTATTTGATGTTCATACTAGTATCCATTGTTCTTATCTTCATACAGCGTTCCTGTTGTTTAGCTGCAGAAGTCCAAATGCTTTGGTAGTAAGTCTCGTTCCAGGTACAGGAATTATTAAAGTTGAATTAAATATTTTTATCTCATGCTCTATTAATATAAACCTGAGTCAGCTTAAAAGGGAAACGAAATTTACTGTGTAATTTTTAATTTTTCATTATTGTTGAATTTCATCGCAATAAATTATTTAATATTTATAATTATAAAGGGTTTATAAAAACCTAAAATAAAATTTCCTTCTAATTAATCATACGCAGTGGTGTATTTAGGAATTTTCTTCGGACGGGGGGAGTTTTTGCGGGAAACCACGGTTTCGGTACATAAAAGACCGAGCCTTAAACATCTTCTTAAACAAGTGTCTAAAAAAACTTTTCAGGCCAAGGCCGTAGTCAAAAAACAAATGAAATTCACTCATTTGATGAAAAGATCAATTTTATGCCCAAACATTATATTACGTACAATCAACTAAAAATAAATTTTCATCGGAGCGAATAATTATTCGAACAAATTATGCATCCACGAAATAAAGTGCTTTGGAGTAAACCTAGTTTCATTCGAACATTTTGTAGTTGTTACTTCTCATGATCTTGAAATTGCAATAAATGCAATTAGCTTATCATATTTGTCAAGAACAACTTTTCATTAATTGATTACAAGTAGGTAAAATGAACGTAGGCTAATTTTAATTTCTCATCGTTTTAATGGAAAGTTTATATTCATAGTTTCCTTTACTTTAAATGACAAGTTCTGTCACTCTTTATATAGAATCAAACTAATTAGAAGCAGATAACTGTACAATACTTACAAGTATTTATTAACAGTGAATGAATATGCAAAACGTTGTCGTAGTAGAAATCTAACTTTAATTTACAACATAAACATTTCTCATTTAATTTACAATAATCAGTTCAAACTAAATACTTCCTCAAACATAACTTTCTGATGTAAAAATAAACATTTACATTTTATTATACTCCATAACGAATGCAGCAAAAGAAAATGGAAATTGCAAACGCGTGTGAAATATAATCCTTTTGGTGTGCACAAGGTCGCTTTAATGAAAATTCATACATATGAATACATAACAGGTATTTAAAATTACATTAAATGAAGAAATATCTATACATTTTTACCATTAATCTAACGATGTGAGATCTACTATAGTATACTGAAGGAGCATGCGAGATCGGTATAGTTTCTCGTTTGTTATCTTCCTTATACTTGTAGCACCCACATTTTAATACTAACCTACAATTATTTATGCACACGTCTAATTTTATCAGCCTTCTAGGCTAATGAAGTTAAATGCGCAACTGCAGTTTTCAATTCACATTTAAGTCTGGTTTTACATATGTATGATAGGAAAGTCATTAGAAACCCATTCTATTATGCTACTTTACTGCAAATCGTCTAGTTATTCAAGAATTCGAAGCACTTTATTTATGCTTACGATCATGAACGAACGGAACGAGCTAGTTTTTAAAACGTAAAAAAGTATTCAGGCAGGTTTATTTTCCGCTTAAAAAGAAAAAGAATGGCTTTGAATGAATTAATTGGACGTTTGATTATTCTAGAGCAGACCTGCGATATTGTGTAATGTAAATGTATGCGGCACCTAACACAATTAATATCTGTCAAATATTCTAATAAAATAAAATAAATATAACGTACATTTATTATTTACAATAACTAAATGCATATACATTTATAGCTTTTTTTTGTAGAAAATTGAAAATTCCGAAACCCAAAAAGTGAGACTAAACAATCAAATAAAAAACTAAGCATGATCTTATTTTAACTCTTAAATAAGTCTTATCAGCACAGTAAGAAAAGAGTAAATTTCGCACATCAAAAAATACTTTCAATGGCAGAAAGATTTAATAAGAATGCACAATGTGCCAATTGGTGCTAATAACATAGTTTTATCACTTTGATATTAAAGAAATACAATTAAGTAACTTTCTTTGACCTTGAAGTGTTTCTAAGACAACTTAAACGACCAACTTAAATCGTAGCAAACAAAACAAAATACATTTCGAAATGGTTACTCTCTAGCGTGATCAAATATTCCAAACTCGATTTGATTTCCAAGATCAAATCTTCATCTTCATTCATAAACTCAACTTCATTACATTAGTTTCATCCATAAATCTAATCGCCATTCAAATTCTACGATTTGTTTGCTATCTTCAAAAGTTAATAAAGCAATCGAAAATTCGTTCGATAAGAAATTATTTTTTATATACTCCACAAGTATAATTCATAAATCAGAAATCATTGAAATATGGGAGGGTCAACAAAGTTGGCATCAAAAGTATCACACCACAATTTAAATCACAAGAAATAAAAAACACTAATTTCGAAATGGTTAATCTGTTATACAATTAAATAGACAACCGTTGGTTCAGGCTGAAATTGCAAATTCACAAGCCTGATTGAATTTACTTGATCAAATCTTTAGCATTCATAAATTTAAATTTTCTCTATTTAACATCACTATCTTAGAATTCATCCACAAGTCTAATCATAAAAAATTCTACGTTATTTATGCTATATATCAATATCCGCAGGGGCGTCGGAAGTACGGGTTATCTATCCTAGAACAGGGGGCGTCGCCCCCCTAGAAACAAGGATGAAAGTATAAGATATATGTATTTATTTTAACTAAATATTATGCGATTAATTTGTTTTTACTAATAAGATTATTATTAAATTAAATTGTATTGCTTTATTATTGCTGTTCTTGAAAATATATTTTAAGGTATACAATTGTTACGTATTACCAAAAAAAAAGTGATGGCAGCGGTTTTTTGATATGCAATGGAAATTCTTTTGCTTGACTATCTTCAAAAAGGAAAACCTGTTACCGGTGAATATTACGCCGCAATATTGAAAAGCGTCCTTGAATGACAAAAAAGTACTCACCACCATGATAACGCACTGTTGCACGATAAAAATTATTCTCCTAATCTAACTCTCTCTGACTTCCATTTGCTCCCAAAACCTAAAACTTTTCTAACTGGTAAGGATCAGCTGAAAAAGTAATAAATGCTGTGAACAGGTTTCAGGAAGGAATTATAAAATTAAAGAAACGTTGGGATAAATGTATTAAGTTTAGGAGAGATGACGTAGAAAAATAATAAAGTACATTTTAATCTGCTAAAATTGGTCTTTAATGCCAAACCAAGTTAGCCTTCAAACCACCCTCGTATTTTAATGAGGGCTCAGCCATCATTAAATTATTTTAATGAGGGCCACAGCCTTCGAGCCACCACGTAGTCGGCGCCTATGTTTGTGCACAAATACGTTTCGGCGATTTGTCCATAGATACGTTGCGGCGTTTTGCCCGCGTTCGACGATTTGTCCAAATATAGCTTTCGGTGTTTTAACTGCTTTCGGCGATTTGTCCACCGATGAGTTTCGACCTTTTAAGCTCTTTCGGCGATTTGTCCACAGATGTGTTTTGACGTTTTGTTCACGTTCGGCGATTTGTCTACAGATGTATTTCGACGACTCTTTCGGAAGTTTGGTCAGAGCAGCCTGTCTGCGAGTTCGACAAAGTTGAGAGTTCGGTATCGACGTTTCCGATCTATTCAGCGATTTGCCCACTTTCGGCGATATTTCGTTTATCTTATCTGTGAAATCGAAGTTCGCTGCCCTAAGTAAAAATACTTCCGTCGTCCCTGTATATCCAACAGTCATTGCAGCAAAAATCGAATTAAAAATTCTCATGAAAATTATTTTTTAGTAGTATGTAGTGTAGTGTGCAATATATGTAAACTTTTTAGGAGGTGAGAGCTAGTAAATTCGAAAAACAAAAATATCATGTATAAATAAAGACCACCCTAAAATGTAGGTGCTCCACAATTATAAATCATAATCAAAAATTATTCTGAGAGGGTACATCGGAAAGAGTGTGTTAAATTGACATAGAATGACCCACCAAAAGAAGTTGTAGCAAATAGGTTACTAAAGGTAAGGATTTAAATCTCGACATTACGCATTAGCTCTCTATTACAGTGAACTTAAGCGTGTGGTAAAGGCGTACTGATGAAAGAAATAAATCCGCAAGACTTGATGGCACTGCAGCTAAAAAGAATAGCAAATCTAAATATAATAAGACAAGTCTACAAAATGATAGAAAAGTCCAAAGAAAACTATAGATCC
This sequence comes from Agrypnus murinus, assembly GCA_929113105.1. Classification (NCBI taxonomy): domain Eukaryota; kingdom Metazoa; phylum Arthropoda; class Insecta; order Coleoptera; family Elateridae; genus Agrypnus; species Agrypnus murinus. The sequence continues at coordinate 24,993,882 of OV816026.1, forward strand.
TGATATTTCTTTTACATTATTTCTTTCTTTATTAGCTATTTCTTAATTTTAGATAAATGGGTTCGATAGGTGAAGAAGCTACCCAGCTAATCTTATGGCACCAAAAAGGGACATTTTAAACAGGAATTAGTAATACACGATTGGAGAGAAATTTTTTACATTCGAGTAGATTCAACAAAATTCAAACTGGTGACGCGCCAAACTTGTTCGAATACGAATAGATTCTGTAGAGTAAGGCTACTAGAGGTGCAATTGTGTTATGCTGACAAATCATACAATAATTACGAATAAGCATTTGGATTTAAGCAGAAACGGGTTTAACATTGCCGATAGTGTAAATGAGTGCGTCATCCCGTGCGGTTGTGCATTTAAAGTTACAACGAGTAATGAATCGCTCTTCGCTAGTTTTGTCATTCACTATTCGCTCTATCTCACAATCAGTTGGTAGGCTAAAACCAAGAGAAGGCACGCACTCGTCGATTGTGTAGTTGAGCTGACAGTTCTGTGTAGCCACATATATAAAACTCGAATTAGTCCTCGCAACTTCATGCACGCGACTGCATGAAACTGTGTGCTCCACTACACAATTTTTACCTGTTACATGTATTAAGCGATTCCATAAATTCAATGTTAGGCCTAATCGCCTAATCCACACTTGGAAACATGTTTCTGGAAACTGTTTGAAAATTGTCTGTTGTGAACAGTTTGTAAACCGTTTCCAAAAACTGGAAACATATTCCAGGTAGCAAAGGTACGTTATAATAGCGTCAAATATACGACGGTGATTACTCGTCAAAAAGCTTGTCAAGTTAGAGCGCCAAAACAGACATAAAGGCCATTAAAATGTGTGCCACATATCACGTCATATTGTCGTCTTCTTTCGGTGATAAAACCTATTTAGACTTTACCGACTTTCAAAGTAAAAACTAAATGTTAGGAAACGGTATTTACTATCGCGAGAAGTGACATTAGGTTATTATTTCAAGAATTACTTTTCTCATTTTCTGTTACGGTTTTCCAATAAGGTTATTGCAAAGGCTCATTGTGTTTAGAGCGTGTTTTTGTGACGAAAGAAACATTTACCTGTATTAACTATTTTCGTACAAATACTTGATTTTTTATTTAGTTTTTAGGTTTCACTATTTTAGCAATTCATAATTTCTGAAATATATTGCAAAATATTATACAACCAGTGTAGGCGACGTAAATACTCGCTGGTAGTTTTTTTTTGGTTACCGTACAGGTCGCCTGTTTTTGCTCTAGCGATTGCTGCATTGAATTTCCTGGGATCCCTGGTACACCCTGTCATATACCCTCCTCTGAACCTAGGAGGTTCGGAGTCGATCGATTATGTCGAGGATAGTTAATCCACAGTTTTGACTACATCATCAAGGAACTACCTGACGACGCGGCTTTCCATAGGTCAGTGGTCAGGTGGCCACTGTCGGGATAATCCTTGCTAGTCTCTGCATACTACGAGAATCCAGCCCTAATTTGCGACCACTTACTGCTAAACCTGTTGCAGGCTAACCAGAAAAGAGATAAATAAGTTATGTTCTGTTACTTATGAACGAAAATACGCCCGATGGGCGTCAACGTAAATTCTATCAATATATATAATAATACAATATAATCTCACGTTCACCAAGACGGTCCAAAGAGGTGGGCCAAGTGGTTAATAGAATGGTGGTGTCGAAAAGAACAAATCAAAACACCAAGGCTTAATCATTAAAATTTGTAAAAAATATATTCTTTCAATATATAATCTTAAAGGTACTAGACCCAAACAGGAAAATGACGAATCTGGGTCACAAAAATCACGAGGGCGAAAATGCAAAATGCATCGCGAATCACGTGCTCAACGCGAGTAATTTAACTGATAAGCAAAACAGCAGGTAAGATTGAATGTATCAGTAGCGTGAGTAGCGCCCCTTTTTAATTGTAAATAAGACGAGTAGCAAAATCAGTAATGAAAATAAACAACTGTTGCCCATATCCATATTCGTATCGTACGTCGCTGACATTTTTAATAGCTTAGATAAGATTAGAGTGTTGTTTGCAATCTGGTCTTATTTTATGTGTTTATCAGGTTGTGATCACGCGGCGACATAGATTCTTCATTTGTTTGTTGAAGTCTAGTTAGTAGTTTAATATGTATCTGTGAAAACCACGGTAGAGGAAGAGGAAAAAATACGCCAAATTAACATCTACCAGAAGACGTAAAATCGAGGCCTGAGACATTAGCAAGTCATTATCATGTTACATTTACGTCATACAACTATGACGTGTTAGTAGAATGCTTGCCAGTTGAGTTGAGAATGTTTACCGCGGATGTCAGTTTGCGCTTCTTATTATATCATGATGCACTATGGGCAGAGCCGGATTTAGACTTGATAAGGCCCTAAGCTATTTGAGATATGGGGCCCTTTAGTATGGGTCGTTCCGGACGTGCGGCATTGGAACAAATAATGCTGCAGTATATTTAAGTATATATGACAATTGCTCACTCGGACAATTTTTTTTGGGGGCCCCCAAGAAAGTGGGGGCCCTAAGCTATAGCTTGTGTAGCTTATACGTAAATCCTGCACTGACTATGGGTTGGTGAACTCGAACACTTTTATTGAAGCGGCCACATTATGGTCTCAATTTATTAGCTGTTTGTGTGCAATGTTTCCAAGTGTGGACTAGGTTCAAAACACATACACAAAGCAGACTATGATAAAAGCAGCAGGGTGTTAAAAAGAGATACAATTCATAACATCCTCTCTTCTCATTAACGTTAAGACGTGCTTATCCATTCAAACTATCGTTAATTTGAGGGCATAATGATAATAAAACTTATTTACTGCTTTGCCGTAACACTTGCTCAATCACATTTGTGGGGTCAATCGTTTTCCTAATAATAAATGTTTGATTGTATCTATGTTTGTTTGGGTTTTACAGGTTTTCCATATCATATAAATCTACAATTTATTTTATACGAGTATAAGAACACGTCACGATTCGTGATGGCATATCGCAGTATATACCAGCATAAAAATAAAAAATACTCTGCTAACGATACCTACTAAAAGTTGTCGACATTAAACAGTATCAATCTAAAATTCAGAATAGGAACGAATTGGTCGGAATGAATTATTTTATTACGATCAATAAAAATAATTCTAAATTTTACAACCTCTTAATAATGAAATACGAGTTTTATTAAACTAACAAACGGTACACCTGCAACTTCAAACTCATATTCATACATGACGTAGGCATTTTTCTTGTTGTGTTATATTCTTTGGTTCACCGCAGGAAAAAGAAGTACATTTACTCCCCGGTGCGCTTTACATACGTAAACATAGCAAGTCTATTATCTTATAACGTTCTATCAAGCACGAACAAATTGTATTGCAAATATAATCTTGATTTTCACATACCGACCCGACCTCCGCTGCACAAGGAAACGAAAACGTGTAATTTTCGTAAATAATAAGTTGGGATGCGCGGTACATCATTCGGTGCGACCACGGTACGACCTTTAACAGTTGATTCTGCATAAGCTCGCAACTAATTTATGTCCATTTCCTTTCGCGTACATCTTCAGATTCGTTAAATCCTTACTTAACAATTCTTCGTTTTTGTTTGCGATTTTTTTCTTAATATGCTTAACCCACATTCGAACCCGAAATTATTTATTTCTTCGTTGCCCAAGATAATTATTTTGAAGTAAGACACATCTCGACCGGAAGTTGAAACAATTTAATAAATCTTTTCAACTTTTCTTTAAAGAAGGATAAATTATCGTAGATTTGAAAGCTCCTTTTATACTTTTTAGGATAATTACAGGAGTTCTCGAATTTGCCGGCACAGTTTTACGCTTAAAGGTGAAAAAGGATGGCAGGAGTGTTTTATGATTTATTTTACAGCGCACGTAATAATTTATACTTTGAAACACTTTATAGCACTTTTTCTGGTATTTTATATATTATTTTGTTCTTCTTTAAACTGACATCTGCCGTTGCGATAATATATTTACCTGAAAGTTTGACGATAAAATCTCGTACATCCTTTATCTGTCAACTGTATTGGTAATTTTAAGTACTATATCTCAATTAACTGACTGCGGTTGATAATGTTTGACGTTGAAAATGTTACTAACGGCCAGATTTCGAAATTGTCAGGTTTTATGGCTGTTTCTTAGTTGATTAACATAATACCGTTTTGTATAGAAACATGAGAAACCATACAAACTGTTTGCAAGGCAGTGGTGGCTGCTCGTGTACCCCAGCTGACGCAGACGTACGCGTGCTGTAGACTACGTGACTTTTATCCTTAGAATACATTGTTATTATTTTCAAATTTTCTTCACTTTACTTAGTACTGTCTCCATTCTTGATAAACACAAACCTTGTTAATATCTCGATAATCGGTGCTTATAATTAAAAAATATTAATAACGTGTATTGTGACTCTTCTTCTTGAGAGTCGAAAGGAAAATTATATGAAAACATTAATTTCTAAATCGGATAACTACTAGCATTCTTTAGAGTAATAACAGACTTGCTAACACCACCCGTAATGTGATTCTAATTACTATCGGTGGTCACATTATTACGGGCATCTTTAAATTTCTAGTTTTTCTAAAATATACTCAGTTTAAATGAGGTAAAGGCATACAAGAGTTTTTAATTTAAGGTTAATTTAATTTTCAAGGTCAACCAAGATTAAAAGCCTCTTGTGATAAAAGCCGTGCATTTGGCAATTGCTGCGGATAAATAATACATCTAATAAATATTATGTATGTTTGCTTTTCTGCGAGGAATCGAGATGGCGGAACATCTCTCGTACATCATGGCACCGATTGCTATGGTTACATGGCTCACCGCACTAGGATCTAACTGAATCTGGGAGAATTCCAATCCCAGTAGCCGGTTTTAGCGGCCAAATATTGCATTGCACGAAACTTACAGTTTTATAGAAATAAAACTCGATAAAGAATTATCGAGGAAGGCATGTCTTTAATATTTCTCCGCTATGAAAACTACTAACTCGGTCGGAAATTGAACATATGGCCCATGGATTATAAAGAAACCATGCTAACCAATAATCCATCAAAGTTGGCTAAATATGAAGCATTTTGTAATTTAGTGCAAGCTTTTACAAGATACCGCAGTGATATCTCATATGTCGCTGTGTACTATGTCACTGGTACTGAGCTATTGCAAATTACGGTTGTGATAATTAAATTGTGAAATTCTCTAAATAAATAAAACAATTTAAAAAAAAAGTTCATAATTTGGCAACACATTTGTCATCATTTGTTTCACTTTCCTGAAACTCCCTGTATAGTTATAAATCTTTTCAAAATATGCAACTTAAAGTATAGAATCGAAAATCGTAGAAATATATAGGGTGTCCCATTGAAAATAAAAAGTTGATAGTAACCGCAGCAAAACGACTCAGTCTGTATATACAAGAATATTATAAAATTTAAATTTGTTTTATACCAACCAAATTTTTATGGTATTTAACTTTTTTTGTAATCTTTACAGTTTACAAGATAAGATATAGGGTCCTTACGTGAGCCACCCTGTACAGAACCCCTCACTAAATTATCGACAAGAATAATAATCGTTCGACCAACGTCCGAATTTAAGCCACCAACTTTCGGTAGTGCGGGATGGGCGCAAATTATGTTTTAAAATTTAAATGATATGGAGGACAGAATAAGAATTTATAATAAAGTATTTTTATTTAGAGAAATTTGCTGCCAAGAACACAAGTCGACAAATTAATTCTACAATTATGACAAAATTCTTCACTACACTTCTACTGTTGACATCTTCAAACAAAAAAGTTATTCAAACTGTACTGATTCTGACTTGAGACCTTGTTTTTATGTTCTGGGTGGCTTTCTTTGTCTGAGCACGACCTCTGACTGTTTTGTGGAGGATTTAAAGGTTTCGCGCGTGAGATAAGACCGAGGATACGCTAAACATAAATTTCTACTGTATTACTGTAAACCTTTGAGTTTACAGCAATAACATTTAAATATTATATTTACAGTGAGATCAAGAATGATTGTCCAGATCCTACACTAGTTTCCACGATATAAATATTTATATATTAGGTATGCTTTTCTTCTAATCCTCGTGTGATGGATGTAAATATTGACATCGAGCGCGTGGAAAGTAGTGTAGGATTCGGACGCTCATTCTTGATCCTACTGTATTAGTAGGGGGAGAATATGAAATGGACTTGCTGTCATGCAATTATCCGTTGTGATATCGCAATTTTACGTCTTTATTTTGGAGAAGAACAATTAAGTAAGAGTAGTTGACTGTTAAATTGAAAATAACTAGTGCAAGTTTAAGGTTAAAGAATATTTCTTATTTTTTTATCAGAAATAATTTCTGTTATAATTTAATAATATTAATTTATTATAAAAACCAAAAAAAGGGTTTTTTGTTTTCTTTCTGTCCTCCTATGTCCTAGGTTGTTAAAGGCTTTGACCAAAAACTTCCCTACTTTCCTATTTGGGATATTTGGTAACCCTTCACGTATAAGAGCTCATATGCAGTTTTGACCTAACAAACTTTCCGGTTCCACCGAAAGTGACAGCTCAACTTTCAGCCACAAGGCATATTTTTAGTAATTCTAATTCAGGATTAAATTATTCGGGATTAAATTCTCAGCATAACAATGCTTGAATAGTCACTTTTTGACAGGACGAATCATTTTTTTGTAATTTTATTGCTGCGTCTAGTGTGCTACGAATACCCTAAACGCTTCCTTTTTATTTCCAAAACAAAGAAAAAATACTGTTCTATTGTTTCGTTCAACAGGTGTTTCTATGGAAAACTAGGTACAGTTCGATTCTTATAAAAACAGTTACGCGCAAGCCGATTGTATATTCGTGTGTTCACGGTGACCCGCGAGGCTTTTGAAGCTCCAAGTACAGACCACGCTGAAAATATCCGGGTGAAGTATGCATTATATTTTATAAGTAATTATATTTTGTAATTATTGTTTAAGGTACATCAAACGCATTAAAAATTTCGATTAGTTATATATAAAATCTAACTGAACAATGCATCCGATGTAGCTCTAAAACCGTTTACGTAGCGAAGAGCTGTAAGCAAATGAAAATATAAAAATTAATACGGTTTGTAAATAATTTGAATATCGAAGTATTGTTTTATGTATGAACTTTTTGTAAAAATTCCAAAACTTTTGTAACTACTTCACAAGTTTGGCTCCGTAGGCCTCGACCGGCTCCTGTACTCATTTCTTAACAATGTATTTAAAATAAAATAATTATAACAGATAACAACTCGCACTTTAACAACACAAACAACGTTAGCGCGTCAAGTCGGTAACTAACGTTGACTGAATAGCTAATAACACACTTAAGTGTAGGACCTACCACGTGGGTTGTTATGGAAACTGACGATGCAGACTACTGCGCAACTTTTTTCTTATAAGAGCCTACTTATACTCATTTGAATTGAGTCAAGGTAAGAAAAGGAAGCGTTTTAAGTGCTTCCTAACACGCTACATGCAGAAATAAAATTACAAAAAATTGACTGAACCCTGGAATACTATTGTACTGCTTTTATTCAATCACTAAAACTATACTATAAGGTGTTCCATTTCAAAATAGAGGTCACTTCTAATAAAACCGGAAACTATAGAAAGTCAAGAGAGTCAAATTACCCTTGGACACTATTACAGGTTCTCCGTGTCTCCAACGCGTGTCATGGGGATTTACTATGTTTGTAAATGAATTCAAAGTTAATACATAAAGCCGTCTAACTGTAAAGATATTACTTGATATTACTTTCTGCAAACAGCAGTAGATGAATACAACGCATGTCTTCTAGTTATAATCTTTAATACATATTTCTGTAGAACTTCCAAAGCTTTTATTAGAACGGAGTCACACAACCCGCTTCATCCTATTAATCCATAGCACACGGTGCTTTGAAACATAATTGCATTTATAGTATTCTTGCAACGAGTGCTATGTATTTTCTTAATTGAGATATCTGGCCTAGTTCTTTGAATAGTAGAGAAACAGATACATTTTGTTTTTTTGGCATTACGCATCAATAAGCTAGCATCCAGATTCTGCTTAAGCAAGGAAAAACCTGTTTGAACTGCGGTCTCACTTCAATCATTTCTAGGAAGACAAGAGCCAAAAGAGACAACAAAGGTTAAGAGATAAAGAATAGCTATGTAGGTAATCTTCGCCTTTTCAGGACAAATGTCTGTATTAGGTACATTTGTTAAATAAAGACGATTTATTATTATTATTATTATTTAAACCGATGTCAGACTCAATTAATCCGTTGATGTAGATTAGGAACAACATTGGCCTGTGCACAGTGGCTTGAAGTATTCCGTACTTAACACTTACAGTTTCACTGATTTCTGTATCTATTTTTAAGAGCTGTGTCGTGTTATTTAAGTAATTTTTAATTAGGTTGAGTGTTCTTCTGCGAACGACACAGTCATCCATCCTCTCCAGTAGAATAGCATGGTCTACAGCAGGCGTCGGCGATCTATGACCCGCGGATCACCAAGTGATCCATTTGATAATTTCAAGGGACCACCCACTTTAGTGCAAATAAAGTATAATATATAAAAATACATAAATTATAAAATACACTAAACATGAATCGAACACTTTGAGATGAAAATGAAAATACACACTATAGCCCAGGTAAATAACGTTTTGAAAAGGAAAAAATGGGGAAAAGCTAAAATTGGTATATAGGCGTATAAAGTGTGAAACATATCAAAACTATCCGTGCGTGGGTGATGAGCCGGCTGCGCCATCTTGGAAAAATGGCGTACACAATTGCTTTTTCTTTAATATTTCAGAAGGTACTAATTTTATGGGCATCAACGATTAGGATGAAAATGTAGCTGACAAAATTCACCACAATTTCAGTTTTTGTTGAACATCGTCCAATAGTTTCTGAGAATTTTTCTGAATTTTTCTCAGCAACTGTCATTTGTTGATGCCCGTAAAATTAATATTTTCTGAAACATTAGCGAAATAGCAATTGTGTCCGCCATTTTCAGCAACACTTTTTACGCCCATTTACCAATTTTCAGCTTTTCCCCAATTTTTTCCTTTATATTGCTGAAAATGATTTAATTTATGTAGGCTATTGAAAGTCTTCTTAATAGTCAAATTTTGGTTGATTTTGACCCGCAGCCAAAAAAGGTTGTCGATGCCTGGTCTACAGTGTCAAATGCCTTGGAAAGATCGTGGGACACTGCCACAGTCTTATTCCCTTTGTCCACTGATTCTTATACTACTTTCTGATTTCATGAATTGCATCTTCAGCAGACTTCCCCGACTGGAAACTGTACTGATTTTTGCAATAACGTTAAATTTGTTGAAGAAATTCATGAATCTATATTTCAATTTGATCTTCAATAGTAACAAACTGTCTTAATTGAAAATGGTTTATAAAAAAGTCTGGGCTGACATACATTGTTTTATTCAACTGTGACGCAGAAAGAAATTGCTAAGTGCAAAAGGATATAAAAGATTATTACTCCGTCAAGCATAAAACTATAAATCTATTTCTTGGCACTATAGGACAAGAATATATTCTCAGAAAGAAACATCCTCGAAGAACTCCCATAAAAGATTGCAAGGTTTTCTAATACCTACAGCAGAGCTTAACTTTTAATAAAGGTTTCCATAATATTAAACACAAATAAATCATGTAGGCATGTACGTATTTATCCAATCAATGTCTAATCAATAAAGACTTGTTTCATCTCTCTCCACCAGCGGTTCTTGTTTGTTATAATAAAAAAAAAAACTTTTTTTTCATCAATTTTATAAAATTCTACTATTTGCATCTGCTGCTTGTTTCATCTCAATTAGTACTTCACAAATAATAAATATGCCAATAAAGTGTAATGAGAATGTCTTATTTTGTGTTAACGTCGTCGAAGAACAGATTATGTTAAGTTCGATTCGATTCCAAGTTATAAAATCAACAGACAACATAATGAAGGACTTTTAGAAAGGTTGTAATCGTCAGATTTTTATGGGATCTTTGACATTTGCAATTATTTGATTTTATAGCATCATTTGGCCGTAATACATTATTATAAATTAATAAAGCAAAAAGCTGTGTTTCAATTTGATTTTATTGTTCACCTTCTTTTTTTGATTATGACATATTCTGCATACTACATATATTGTTTACAACTGTAATTAACGAAATAGTTGATTACAAAATCGTCAATGCATGAGCTATGTAGTAGCTGTAATACAAAATGATTTTAGTTTTTTGCTAATAATAAATTAGAGCTAATAGATCGATGAAATATTGACAGACTATTCGAGATTATTATCCCGAATAGGTTCTTAAAGAAAAAAAAAGAGAAATCGAAATCATTTAATTGCGAGATGTGTGATAAAAAGTTAATAAACTTCTGTTATACATTAAACATAATCACAATAACAGTAATGGGACAGACACAGTTAAAAAATACCATCAATCGATTTTTTAAGCTTAATCGACACATAACGAAATCAATCAACTCGAAAATGAGGCAATTTAAATAACAACCCCAAAACACAAAAAATTACCCACAATTACATCGGAAAAAGCAGCTTTAAATCACCAAAGAGACACGCGTACATAAAATCGTGCCATCTTTTTCTTCGCATTAGAGGAGCGTTCAATTAAGTTGGCCGAAAAAGGAAAACCACAATAACGAGGAACCATCAGAAGAAAATGCTAAATATCGAGGAGGAGCGGTTGTTCGTCGGTTTCGATCAAACGGCCATAGTTTATATAGTTATGCGGGGTGACCAAGCGGTCAACAACCGGCCAAATCGTTGCTTCGGACCGCGGAGGTGTCTTCGGATGACCCACATCCCGGAGTTTTTGCGGCAAGCCTAACAGTACTGGACCCAACCTGTATGAACGCATTCCGCCGCCATACGGCAATAAATGCATGAGATTTCTGGATATATGTACCGATGGTATGTGGAACACCAGAGGATGCGTGAGAAATGTATCAGAGGACGTTTCAGGTCCGGTTGGTCGTTGCTTAAAAGTCGCCTAGAATCGAACATAAGAAAATTACAATGCAGTCCGCCTACTTGATATGCCTACACCTAGTGCATGCGGTTCGATTATGGCAGTGTGTATATGTTTTAATGTACCTATTCAAATTGTACCCACAAAGGAAGTCTGTTGTTCCTTAACCAAGTGCGGTAACTTCTTACATATGTTCGTATGCATATTTGTTTGTAAATATGTAAATAAGTGTGTAATGGCTCTCAATATATATTAAGGTGCACAATAAAGACAATTACACGGAAATCAGAACTTGGAAACTGGTCAATGGGTCGGGAGACCTTTATTATATTAATATTGCCATTTTTAAATTAATATTTTACATCTTCATTGCTGCATTTCTCTATATTCTCTATCTAAAGTAAGTGCTACACGAGTAGCGCATATTTTATATAATTGCCTTAATACGAGCTCAAACACATTTCTATTTCTTTTAAAGGACGCCCCAGAACTATTACTTCGATTTTTTTTTAGATGAAGGGTGGAAAAATTTGTAAGCAACCAATTGT